>JAPPVO010000010.1:116960986-118244320 GCA_030407325.1 Camellia japonica
TACCGATCTCGAATATTGAATTGTTGGAGAAAGAAGGAACCATGCATGAATCAATAATATTGAATCGCCGATTTCCACCTAACCCCAATTAGGCGTTGTTTGGATACATCACCTTCGTGTTCTGTGCTCTTATTATTTTTATTTTTTTTTTGTCTTCACTCGAGATCTGATTGCGATTATTGATTCAATCTCAAGGTTTGTTCAAATCTTTAACGGGTCTCTTTCCAGTTATTGATTTTTTTCTTTTTAAAATTCTTTTTTGGCTGGTGATTGATGATGTAAATTGGAATTTTTTTTTGGGTTTGTTTTGAGGGATAATATTTTGTATTGGGTTATGATTTGATTTTTTTATTAGGGAAAAATGGTGTTTCTTGAATGGGAATTCATCGATTCCGCGTTGGGAGTGAGTTGACGACAGATGGATTTTCTCGAGAAAACGCGGTCCTCTCGTTTATATAAGGTTCGCTACAAGTTTTAAATTTGAATTTTGGGTTTTGATTTGCTGTTCAGTTTAGAATTGTTACAAAAAAAATAGGGTTTCATACAGATTGTGGCAATTTTTTTGAATTTTTTTTTTTTTCTAATTGGATTTTGGTTCCATATTGGTTTGGCAAATTTAGAAGGATTAAAATCATTTATTCGAATGGGGTAGAGAATTCAGAGCCACACTAGGGTTTTTATGGGCAATTGAGTGGTGATTAATCTGATGTTGGTCTTATGGTTTTTGGATTGGGGTGGCATCAAGAATCTGAATTAGGATCGATTTCTTTTCTTTTTTCTTTTTTTCTTTTTTTCTTTTTTTGTTTTTATATTTGGTGAATTTAAGGTAATTGATTTTGGCACTTATTTGTGTTATTTGGATCAGACCATCTTCCCCACTCTCCTTCTCTTTGGAATTGGTTACGATGGTCTCCAAATGAGAAGTTAACAATGACTTGGACGAGGATTGCTAGTAGATGGATGCCCCAGACAAGTCATTCCCTGATCTATTAGGCATACTGAAATCGTGGATCCCTTGGCGGTCCGAGCCAGCTAATGTGTCGAGGGACTTTTGGATGCCCGATCAGAGTTGTAGGGTATGCTACGAGTGTGATTCCCAGTTTACATTGTTTAACCGTAGACACCATTGTCGACATTGTGGGCGAGTTTTCTGTGCCAAGTGTACTGCAAACTGGGTTCCCGCACCGCCTAGTGAGCCAAATACTGCCAGGGAAGAGTGGGATAGGATTAGGGTTTGTAATTTCTGTTTCAAACAATGGGAGCAGGGCTTAATTACCGTTGATAATGGGGTCCAGGTTGCCAACCTGGATCTCAGTTCTTCGCCATCAACGACAAGTCTTGTCAGCTCCAAATCTAGTGGCACTGTTGACAGTAGCTGCGTTACATTTTCATCAATGCCACATTCAGTTGAGTCTTTCCAACAAAATCACCCTTCTGTTCTCAGCCCTTGTCAACCAGTAGCAATGCAGATGAATGTAGATAGTGAAGGTGTAGTCGCATCAGAAAGGAGCAGCGATCATGTTGCAGACATGCAGATTCCATCTCCAACCCAATTTAGGTTTTGCATGAACAGGTTATTTTCCATTTCTCTTGTGCTTCATTACTTCGTACTATGTTCAAATGAAGATGTTATACATGACTAACAACTTGTAATGATTAGTCTGGGATTTGTGTTCTTAAAATTAGAAATGTAGTACACGAACTATGACTATATATTGGGTAGCAAAAATGTTATGAGCATAGTTGTCAAATAATGGTGCTTAACGTGTATTTTTTTTTTCTTCAAATTTTCTTGGATCACGAGTTGTATCATATTGTGTGTCATAATTTTTTTTCCACATTTTCAAAATAGATAGTAAATAATTTTATTTGGAGAAAATACAATATCCTATTAAGGTGAAGCATTAAACAAGCATAATTAATAACATGATGAAAAGTATGGCTCTTAAAGAAAGACAAACATACATCCTACATGTTTGTGGACATGTTTGACAAGGGTATGGAAATGGGACATGTGTTAGTAGTTATCTATAATTTCAGTAAGTCACATGTGGGTATATGTATCAAAGACTTTCTGAACAGAACTGTCTGACAAATGTGCAAAGAAGCAGGTACCTTATTAAATTTGAAGTTCCATTGAATTCCTTACTTATTTTTTCTTTCATTACATGACTATATCAAAATGAGTTGAAGTATTCATGTCTTGGATGCCAGTTTTGATGGAAACTTCATTGCTGTTTGTTAGCAGCAGAGATAAATTGGGCATGGTGACAATTTGGCTGTGTCCCTGTCCTCGTGAACTGGACACCTAGACAAGATATAGTATCTGACATGAGTACTAGAGTTCATTTAACATAGAATAAAGTAGAGAAAACATATTAGTTTGTATTATATAAGTATGTGAAAGAATTACTTGTCCTGCTCTTGGAATGACTTGTATGTGACTCTCCATTGTAAGTAGAATAAAAAAGAAGAAGAAAAAAACTCTCCATTGTCTACAAATGTTGCTTAACTGGTACTAGGAAGAGTTCCTTCACAACTAAACATCTTTGCTTATTTAGGTGCTGTTGCTTTCAGCATCTTACTTTGATAAAGATCAAATGATGGTTTTTCATGATTTCCATGAGCAACGACATGAGCATCGACTGCATAGTTTGGAATTGGGAACGAGCAGTTAGTATTTATGCAGCAATATATATATATATATATATATGCAGCAAGTCTTATGTGTTGTTCAAAGTTGATGCATTGTATTTTTTAATCATGTGTTCAGTGTCCCTAATATATTTACTGCATGCTTCTCAAATTTTTTATGTGTTATAATAGTAATTGTTATTTACTATTTGGCATCAGGAGTGATGATGACGATGATGAATATGGATCTTACCGGTTAGGTTCCAAAACAGGGCATTTTCCTCAGACTAATGGCTACTATGCTCAGGTTGAATTTGACGAGATTGATAATGGTTATAGTTCACATAAAGTGCATCCTGATGGAGAAGCTATTGACACTAACAGTGTAAGCAGCTCTTTGTTACACAATAGCTTTTATTCAGTGGGTTCAGAAGGAATCCAACAGCTTGTCAAAAAAGAAGATGAACGTGATATTGGTGATGAATGTGAAGCGCCTTCCTCTTTATATGTCGCAGCAGATGTTGATGCTGAACCTGTGGATTTTGAAAACAATGGACTTCTTTGGCTCCCCCCTGAACCCGAAGATGAAGAAGATGAAAGGGAAGCTCTTCTGTTTGACGATGATGATGAGGGGGATGCTACTGGTGAATGGGGTTATCTCCGCACTTCAAGTAGTTTTGGAAGTGGGGAGCATCGAAATAGGGACAAGTCAAATGAGGAGCACAAGAAGGCCATGAAGAATGTGGTTGATGGGCACTTTACGGCTTTGGTAGCTCAGCTATTGCAGGTTGAAAACATTCCTTTGGGTGAGGAAGATGACAACGAAAGTTGGTTAGAGATAATTACATCTTTGTCATGGGAGGCTGCTACATTATTAAAGCCAGATATGAGCAAAGGTGGGGGAATGGATCCTGGAGGATACGTGAAGGTAAAATGCATAGCTTCCGGGCATCGCTCTGACAGGTAAAATGCCACTATTATTTCAGCATTCATCTGATCATCATGCTACTCTTTACCATTTCTTTGAACTAAACCAATCAAAATTCAACTGGGATGGGCTATAAAATAGATCTCACGATGGTGGATGATCTTATGCAATGTCTGGACCAGTTTCAGCACACCTTTCAAGTAATCTGGGAAATTGTTTTCTGCATATGGTGGTCATATACATTTCCACTGTCTTTCGGATTTCTGAATCCAAATATTTCTCAATTTCTCTTACTCAGGAGCTCAAGGTTGGAATGGGCTATAAATATTATTGATTTCTTTGTATTTGGAACCTTGCCCTTTTTATAACTGAGGGGAGTATAGAAAAAAATAATGAATCAGGATAAGAAAATTATGAATCAAAACTGAATAGCATATAAATTTTAAGGAAAAAGGTTCAATGGCCATAACACTTCAAAATACCCGCTTAAATAATTAATAAACCGTTCTACCATGTTCTGGGGTTTGCAACATACCACATATCCTCTCTGTCTCCATTAAGTTGAGCTTTTCAAATTCTGAGTGACTTCACAGGTTTACTTATAATTGTTTAATTTGTAGATTGTGGTGTTGTAAAACCAGTTATGAACTTCTATAACTAATTCAATGGCCATTTAGGTTCTGGGTCACGTTTTTGTTCCATATTACCAAATTATAGACTGGTAAAAGATTTCATTGGGTGTGCTTATAAAAAAAATGATTTCATTAGGTGTGAGAGAGAATGAAACAACCTACAGATTTGGCAAAGTTTCACCGTGTTAGATGGAGAAACAATTCAGAAAATTATCACACAATCAAAATACTTGCAATTTGTGAAGTTCACCTACTTTAGGTTTCATCCAATAATCCAAGGACTATCCAAATGGAGAAACATCCCTTATTCATGGGAAACTTTTGCCCTAACGAGCGTGTTTCTGATGATAATGTGGTCATGTATTCTAGTATGGCTTGTAGAGAAGGAGTTATTGGAGAAGAACAGCTGGTGATGAATATTGGTTGAGGACAAAAAGGAGTTATAAAAGTTTTGTTTCAATTCAATGTGTTTTTCCCTGTTTGAGAAATTATGTGGAAATTAGAGCAAAAGAGGGAAATAAAAACAAGCTTGTTTGGTTCTGGTTTTCAGAAAATTCTACTTTTTTATTTTCTGTATTTTAATGTTTTCAATGAATTTTTTTAATATTTTAAGTAATTTTTTATTATTTATTTATTTATTTTAGACACACCTAACATAAATACATTTAAAAAGTATAATATTTGTGAATTTTTTTTTTTAAAAAATACACTAAATACTAACAAATATAAATAATAAAAAAAAATAAAAATTCAGTAAATTTTTCGTATTTTTGTGTATTTATTAATTTTTAAAAATATTTTTCACAAATATTTTATTATTTAGATACATCTAAGTAATGTGCATCTAAAAAAGTAAAAAAATTACTTAAAATTTAAAAAATATTTACTAAAATTAAAAAAACACGAAAAATAAAAAAACTCAGTTTTCAAAAAACTAAATTTAGAAAACTGAAACTAAACATACTGAGTAGTTCTTATCAAACATCAAAAGCTATAGTTTTTCCTTAGAAAAGGCTTGCAAGTTGTCTCGTTTCTCTTAAGATATTGACCAATAGCTCTCTTACTGAAAAAAAATTGCCAACAACCCTTAATGAGCTAATTTTATATGACTGTGATGAAGATTGAAGGTTATTTATTTCCCTATGCTGGTCCCTGATAATCAAGAGTTCTGGGTGTACTGGATATAGACCCCTGTCCTTTGGCATAATATGCACAATGGCTGCTGTCAAAATCAATCCTGTATTTTCACTCTTGGCCCCCCAAACAGTTCACCATTGTATTAAACAATGGCCCCATATGACTGCAATGAAGACTATAACTAATATTTGACTATTAATTGTATTTTCATAAGTACCAACGATATCATGCCCTCATACCAGCTTATATTCTTTGGTGGTTTTTTGGTGATATTCTTTGTTGACTGTACTTCTGAACTAGAAATTTGCTTCTTGTTATTGCTTTACTTTGTTAAGTTTCTTATGGTTTATGAATTGTTTTTTCCCCTTCCTCGTTTCCTAGTATGGTGGTCAAAGGAGTTGTTTGCAAGAAAAATGTTGCCCACCGGCGGATGACATCAAGAATAGAGAAACCTCGCATGTTGATCCTTGGAGGGGCTCTTGAGTACCAGCGAGTGTCTAACCACTTATCAAGTTTTGATACTCTATTGCAGCAGGTTGTGGTCATTTATGTTTTCTTATATTCTATCTTGTTCCATTTACGTTGGACTTATTATGGGATTTGACATGCACCACTCTGCATTGTTACATACTAGTTGCTAGCTTGTAGGAAGCTATGTTTAGTTTCTTCAGTTTTTTGTTCTTATAGATTTTACGTCTTCATCTAGGAAATGGATCATCTAAAGATGGCTGTTGCGAAGATAGATGCGTACCAACCTGATCTCCTTTTGGTGGAGAAATCAGTTTCTCGATTTGCTCAGGAATACCTTCTTGCGAAAGACATATCACTTGTTCTCAATATCAAGAGACCTCTCTTGGAGCGCATAGCCCGCTGCATAGGCAGTCAGATTGTCCCTTCAATTGATCATCTCTCATCACAGAAGTTGGGACACTGTGACATGTTCCACGTTGAGAGAGTTGTAGAAGAGCATGGCACTGCTGGGCAGGGCGGAAAAAAATTGGCGAAGACATTGATGTATTTTGAAGGGTGCCCTAAGCCACTGGGATGTACTGTAAGTATTAGAAAACCGATAAGAGGAACAAGGAGTTTCATATTGAATTTGATAAATTCAATGTTCAAGGGTCTTGTTAATGTGTTTCCTTAGGGCACATATTAAGTAGGCTTAAAAAAATCATACATTTTTTTTGTTGCACTCACTTTCATGCAAAATGTACTATCCTCTTAAGCTTCTTAACATGTGCCCTAAGGGCACACGTTAACAAAATGCTTAATTTAATAGGTTTTATGAGCCAGCACGTGTTATGCAAAATCACCTGGATGGATCAGTAGTTGCTTTGACTCCTTGCTACCAAAATAGTTTTTCCAAATGCTTTTTTGTGTGATTTTGGAGTTTAAAGATTATCTTAGTGGGAATGGGATCCATGAAATAGCAGCAGCATCTTTCTGTTAGTGGGAAGTGTCTATTATGCTGTTGGTATTTGGTAGACCGTCCCATTGAACTTGTTCAGCACTGTGTAGGGTTGATCAAGTAGACCCATGACAAAGAAACTCGTTTGGATATTTTATTTTCTGTTTGTTTCAGATTTTACTCAGAGGTGCCAATGGGGATGAGTTGAAGAAAGTGAAGCATGTGGTTCAGTATGGAGTTTTTGCCGCTTATCACTTGGCTCTGGAAACATCTTTTCTTGCTGATGAAGGAGCTTCCCTGCCAGAACTACCATTGAACTCTCCGCTAACTGTGACACTTCCAGATAAAGCATCAAGTATTGACAGGTCTATTTCAACAATACCTGGTTTCACTGCCCCTGCTAATGAAAAAACTCAAGGACCTCAACCTTGTGCAGAGTCACAAGGGTCCAACACTGTCCCCACTGCGGATCTGGTCTCCTTTTTCCCCAGTGCTTCAAGTTGCAAGGTTGATACAAAACTGTTGCCTAATATACCGAAGGCTCCAAGCTCTCAAAACACAAAACCCACTTCAAGCTTTGTCAACACCACTGGTTCCTTCTCTTTTGTTGCTTCTTCAGAGCAAGGTGTTGCAGATTCTTGCCGAAGTGAGCCCTCTCCTTATCATGTATTTCGGGAGAAAAGTTCAATGGTTTCCAGAGAGTGTTTAGAAGCAAAGACTTCTTCAGCCAACAGTGGCCGATATGTCTTTGGTGATCAACTCGTTGCCAATGGTTTTGGCTCCCCTGAGGCAGTGGGACAAGGTGTTCCTGCTGACAATGCTCAAAATGACTCCGGTGCAGTGATTGTAAATCACCTGGGTTGTTCAGAGATGTCATCCGTGCAACAAGATGTAAATGTTCAAGAGGAACCGGGTTCTTCTAAAGAAGAGTTTCCTCCATCACCTTCTGACCATCAAAGCATTTTGGTTTCCTTATCTTCCCGGTGTGTGTGGAAGGGGACCGTATGTGAAAAATCACATCTCTTTCGAATCAAATACTATGGCAACTTTGATAAACCTTTGGGGCGCTTCTTACGAGACCATCTGTTTGATCAAGTAACTCTCTCTCTCTCTCTCTTTCTCTCTCTCTCTCTCTCTCTCTCTCTCACACACACACACACACACCACATGCGTGCGCACATTCATTCAGGTCCATTCACCTATTTCATTTAGTAGAAAATGCATAAATGCATTTTAACATAACAAGGTCTTAACTTTTTTGTTAGAGTTACCGATGCCGATCATGTGATATGCCTTCAGAAGCTCACGTTCATTGTTATACTCATCGACAAGGTACCCTTACAATTTCTGTGAAGAAGTTGCCAGAATTTCTCTTACCAGGTGAAAGGGAAGGAAAGGTCTGGATGTGGCACAGGTGCCTGAGGTGTCCAAGGATTAATGGTTTCCCACCAGCAACCCGAAGAATTGTGATGTCTGATGCTGCTTGGGGCTTGTCCTTTGGGAAGTTTTTGGAGCTCAGTTTTTCAAATCATGCAGCGGCTAGCAGAGTGGCAAGCTGTGGCCATTCACTGCACAGAGATTGTCTTCGGTTCTATGGGTATTTTCGCTTGTTCAATTTCTTGTATGCTGTAAATGTTTAGTCTTGCATTATGAACAGTTGTTCAGCAAAAATCGGCAATGATGCACGGGCTTGATCAATGGTTCAATGCCCATGTAGGAGATATTTTTGGTTGAATTATAGCCAATGGGGTAGATTTTTGTTCTTGTTGCTTATATTATGTTGTAACTTTCACTTCCGCTACATGTGCAGATTTGGGGAAATGGTTGCTTGCTTCCGTTATGCATCAATTGATGTTCACTCAGTCTACCTTCCACCCTCCAAACTTGATTTCAATTATGAGAATCAGGATTGGATACGAAAGGAAATGAATGAGGTGTGACGATCAGGATTTCATTTCCTAAACATGTCACTTCAAATCACTCTGCACATCTGTAATCTAATAATCTAAATTAAACAGGTTGTTGACCGAGCAGAGCTGTTATTTGCTGAAATACTCAATGCTCTCAGTCAGATGGCAGAGAAACAATCTGGCCCAGGACCACATAACAATGGCACGAAATCATCAGAATCAAGACACCAAATATCAGAACTGGAAACCATGCTACAAAAGGAGAAGGAAGAATTTGAGGTGATGCCTTCTTTGGCATATTTTGAGATTTTCTTTTCTGTGTGAGTTACTCAAATGATGTGTCCTGGAAGCTATATTTGTAAGTCCTGTTGTGTGATGTAGTATGTAGATCTTATACTTCACTGAACTTGTATGCAGACGAGAGTTGGTAATTTATTCCTGGAAAAAGGATAAATAAATCAAATTTGTTAAGCTGGTCTCTGTTATTGTTTGATTGGATAAACAATGTGCTTTCTGACTATCATGTATTTGGTTCACCGGCACCGGATTGACCCACAAGTGTCTTCTATTACAAGAAGTTGTCAAAAATATCTATGTCAAAAATATCTGTTGTTTGTTGGAAAATGCCATCTTGATTATTATGTCAATATAATCCTGGTCAAAATTGTAGACATTTTATGAATTCCCTTGAGATTTTTATGTTAGAATCCAATTTTTTCAAGAAAAGCGAAACTAATAAGTATTATAATTCCTTTGAAACTTAATTCTTTGTTGCTTTCATTATATGGGTTCTGATGGATTTCTTGACCTTGTTCCAGGAGTTGGTCCAGAAAATTTTGAACAGGGAAGTGAGAAAGGGTCAGCCTGTCATTGATATTCTTGAGATTAATCGATTACGAAGACAGTTACTCTTCCAATCGTATATGTGGGACCACCGTCTGATCTATGCAGCCAGTTTAGAAAGCAGCAGCCATAAGAATAATCTAAGTAGCTCCAATCCAGCAAATGTGGAGAAACCCCTTTCTGCTTGTGGCAACCTTATTGACACGAATATGCCTGTTAAACCAGTCGAAGGCTTAAAAAGTTCTGACTCGTTACCGGTGGATGTAAACCTTAATGAAAGTCATGATCAGGGAGGAGTAATTGGTAGCCATGTTGACATTCATCGAGGAAATGATATGCAAATAGATTCAAAACATGGACAAGAAAACCAAGCTAATCTTTCTGCTGGTATGAGTGTCTATGTTGAACCTGACCTTTCAGAATCCAACGTAGTTGTTCGTAGGACCCAATCTGCTGGGCAATTCCCTGTTATAGCAAGTCTGTCGGACACTCTTGATGCAGCATGGACTGGTGAAAATCATCCAGGAATTGGAGTAGCAAAGGCTGATTCTTGTGCCCTTTCTGAATCAGCTGTTGCAGATTCTTTCAAAGTAGCCGTGGCTGAAAAGTTTGAATTAGAAGACCATGGAGATAACCAGAGTGGGCCCAAGGTATCCAATTCACCTTCTGTGTTGTCCACCAAAGGCTCTGAGAACATGGAAGATTCTGTAAGCTGGTTGGGAATGCCCTTTATAAATTTCTATCGGTCATTGAACAAGAACTTTTTGGGGACTGCTCAAAAGCTTGATACACTTGGTGAGTATAATCCCGTTTACGTTTCATCATTTCGGGAGTTGGAACTTCAAGGAGGGGCTAGGTTGCTTTTGCCCGTGGGTGAAAATGACATTGTTGTTTCAGTTTATGATGATGAGCCAACTAGCATTATATCTTATGCGCTGGCATCACCTGATTATCTTGCCACACTGTCGGATGAGGGTGAAAAGGCCAAAGATAGTGGGGAATCTACAGTTCCATTGCAGTCTATTGATTCAGCGAATTTTCAGTCACTTCATTCTTTTGATGAAATGTCCTTGGAAACTTCTAGAAGTTTTGGGTCTACAGACGACAACATCTTATCCATGTCTGGGTCTCGTAGCTCCTTGACTTTGGATCCTGTCTCATACACGAAGGCTTTGCATGCAAGAGTTTCTTTTACTGATGATGGGCCTCTTGGTAAGGTGAAATATACTGTGACTTGTTACTATGCAAAGAGGTTTGAAGCCTTGAGAAGGATATGTTGTCCATCTGAGATGGATTTCATAAGGTCTCTCAGTCGTTGCAAGAAGTGGGGAGCTCAAGGTGGCAAGAGCAATGTCTTCTTTGCAAAAACCTTGGATGATCGTTTTATTATCAAACAGGTTACAAAGACAGAGCTGGAATCGTTCATAAAGTTTGCTCCAGGATATTTCAAGTATCTGTCTGAATCGATTCGCACAGGGAGCCCAACATGTCTTGCAAAGATTCTTGGGATTTATCAGGTATTTTCTGAGTGCCTGAACTGCTGATTACACTATGTTATGTGTTCATTATCCAAGTTGAAAATCTGATGTACTTTACTGTAAATATCTTTTAAGTTGGTGTGGAGTTACATTTGCAGTACAGCATGTATTCCAAGTTTCTAAGGGCTAAAAATGCATTGTAAGAGAACTTCTGTATATCCGTGCCTCTCATACTACTCTAGATGGATAGCATGAGTTCACATACTACTAGATGGATGTCAAATGATGATTGAAGCTAATCATAAAGAAAATATCATTGTAACAGCAAACAGTGTTCATGGAAGATAAAACAATATTACTTTAGTAGAAATTAGTATGGAGCATAACATGACTAAATGTGGGTAAAAATTACTAAATAGACAGTAAGTTGAAAAACCTTGTTGCTTGTTGATATGATATGATTGTGAAGAAAGCTAGTGATTATTCTTTGTTTTGTTGTGTTATTTTTATCATTACAATAATGATAGTAATTATTGATTCTTTGTAATATGTACTGTCTTCGGTTGTTGTAAACATGGGATTTGAATTTTTAGTTGACATACGGAAGAGAATTAGACAGGTGGGGAAAGAGAGTGGATATGAATTGAGGTTGCCAAGAGGTTTATGTGTGTGGAGAGTGACAGAGAGATGGGCTGATTGGACAGAGAAGCAAGATGTGTTCCAATTGGTAAGACCGTCATAGTAACATATGGATATGATCATTAATGTAAAGTTACTTATTTGCCACTATGATCGGGGAATTTATTACATAAGAATGGGGACATCTACACAGACACATACATATTTAGTTCATGCCATAAGGTATGTAAGGTACACAGACAGTCGCTTGAATTTTTTTTTCTCATGTAATGATGATATATATTGGACAATGCGTCCAATATTTTAATCATTTGTGTTCAGTATATTTCAGGTGCAATAATGCTATGGTTACCAAATTTGGGTACCAAATTAACCAATGCATTGGTGACGTATCAGATGGTATCCAAAATTTGGTACCCAAATTTGGTCTATTTCAGGTGATATTTCGACATAACATTTTTGTTTATTGACACTGTCACCAATATTTTGCGATATCTTGACGAAATCTAATATCATAAAGCAACCTATAGCTATTGATAGACCAAAACTTATAAGCACCCTCTTCAAGTATGCTAGCAGCTTGATAATGAGATAAAACTTATTGTGGACTTTTTATTCCTTTCACTTGTCAAAGTATGTTGCCATCTAGCTTACTACCTTCTGAAACTTCAACATTTTGTTGGCATTAAGGTTACATCAAAGCATCTGAAAGGAGGAAAAGAATCTAAAATGGATGTTCTGGTTATGGAGAATCTTCTGTTTGGGAGAAATTTGACAAGACTTTATGATCTCAAAGGATCTTCCCGATCACGATATAACCCAGATTCCAGTGGAAGCAATAAAGTTCTACTGGATCAGAATTTGATTGAAGCAATGCCAACGTCTCCAATATTTGTCGGAAACAAGGCAAAGCGGTTGTTGGAAAGAGCTGTTTGGAACGATACTGCTTTTCTTGCAGTAAGTTTTCAAATTTTCTCTGATATTTTCATGAATTTAGTTACTGCATGCGATCTTTTTAATTGTTTTGGGGCTGGATCATGGAAGTGATTGCTGTAGCAGGTTTGTGCGCAGACCCTTAGTAGTAGGCTTTTGGTAAACAGAGGCACCTACTAGAGAGGTTTGAATAAACTATCCTTGGTTGGGTGATGGTTTCTAATCCTGAATGGATTCATATAGATTTATACATGATATGCATCATAGTCAATTATCAAAACTGTTATAGTGATTTAGTATGTAGGCAATTTTCGTGGACAAAATGTGTGCTAGGGTGTGAAAAAAAAAAAAAAAAAAAAAAAAAAAAAAAAAAAAAAAAACGGCATTACACCCAATAAGATCAATTTAGCAAGGGCTTTCCATTATGCTTAATCTGTCAATTTGTTTCTCTCTGTGGCCTGAAATTAGAACATCCCTACATTCCCCAGTATCCAGTTGTCAACCTGTAGGCTGTTCCAAAATTCAAAAAGATTTTGTATTTGTTGCTCATTTTAATACATGAATTTTCACATTGATGCAGTCAATCGATGTAATGGATTATTCATTACTACTTGGCATAGACGAAGGGAAGCAGGAGCTAGTAATCGGGATTATTGATTTTATGAGACAGTATACTTGGGACAAGCACCTCGAAACTTGGGTAAAGGCTTCAGGCATCCTTGGTGGGCTGAAAAATGAAGCTCCTACAGTAATTTCCCCCATGCAATACAAGAAAAGGTTCAGAAAAGCCATGACAACTTATTTTCTGATGGTCCCGGATCAGTGGTCTCCTCCGACAATCATTCCAAGTAAGTCCCAAACCGATCTTTGTGAAGAGAACAATCAAGGTGGGACATCATTTGAATGATATACTGTAAATCAGCGTGCATGTATATTTGCAAAATGTAAGTCTTGGGGATTATTCCTCCCTCATCAGTTTTCCCTCATTCATATATGTTTTTTTTTTCTTTTTTTTTCTTTTATTTATTGAAATTCTTTTGGATAGCAGTTCCATTTTGTAATTTTTCTTGTTAAAATGAGAACTCATGATTAAATTGTTCAGAAGATGCAGAAAAAGGCTATTGAAGCCATTAGAATTTCTCTGGGGTATACCATTACATGATCTCCCTAAGAAGTTTTTTTTGTACATTATATCTTTCTTGTATATGAATTACAATGCAAGTGCATTTTTCTTTAAAATTTTAAGGGGGTGTATTATATTTGAATATTGCTTAGCGGCATTTTTTTATCTGAGTTCCTGTATATTTTTCCTAATCTTGATGTTTATATTAACAAATTGTACCAAATAGTTTAAATGGGTTGTTTATGACCTTTTATTTTGAAATTTTGTACCAAATAGTTTCAGCTTATTTCGTAAAAATAATTTAAATAAGTCGATAATCCAAAAGGAAAAGTTAAAAGTTTCTCTCATCCAGCTTTTAAATAATTAATTTTTTTTTTTCAGTTTATTGAAGTTATGCTATAAATGGCCTTCATGGAGTTTCCATCATTTTCCTCTCAGACAAACATGGGGGACCAGCTTCAGTAGAAGATTTTTAGTTGTAGTACATAGGAGTACTGCTCAACAGAATTGAGCTATTAACAACCTGAAAAAGACCAAATTTTTTTTTTTTTAAAATAAAAAAAAAAAAAAAAGGGGGGAAAAAAAGAAGAGAAAAAGAAGAAAGTAAAAAAGAAAAAGAGAGGTTCTTTATAACAAGACAAATGAAATGCTGTGTGTGCATTTTTTGATGTACAGGGCAACCATTAAAGAAAATGCCTTGCTTTTGCTTGCTATAACTATATTACACATAGGCTTATGATACTACTTCCTTCTCAAATTGTTTATCTAACATAAAAAAAATTTAAAAATAATAAATTTAATATATTATTTTTAAATTGTTTTTTCGTGCTGGATAAACAATTGAAAATGGATGAAGTATGATATAGTGGAGTTAGAAGATGGAGATATCGTCATCAGAGTAATGAGTTGAACCCATTCCAGTTGAAGCCTTTTTGCCCATCATCACCACCTTTGTCTGCATAGTTATGGTGGTGGTCACCTCCTTCGATTATTTGAAGCCATTTTTTGTGGAGAAGATCAATGATCTCTGCATCTCTGTCCTCCATACAAATTTTTTTGCAACTAGTTAGACATCTATACTATACATTTATCATCTATATTAATACATAAACACATGAGATATTTTGAAACTTTGTAATGCTAAGCCGTACGTGTTCAAATTTAACTCATCTTTTTCATTTCAAATTAAATTATTCAAAAACTTGAATATAACCCACAACACAACTAGTACTCTATATAAGGCATACAATTCATCTTGGTCTTGAAGCTTTGTGACACAATTTCAATTTTTAAAAATTTCCATAGAATTGCTAATTGAATGAGAAGTGCTTTATAATCAATTTTCAAAACTAATCGATACTATTAGCCAGTTTTTAAAACTAATTCATATTTCTCATTAACTCGCATAGGATGTGTACCTGTTGCTAGGAAAACAATCATATCCATCCAGTAAAATAAAGTGATAATCAAGCGAGTCAATATTTGTTTTTTTCAATTTTAAATTTAAATTTATTTAAGAATAATCAGTTTTTGATTATTTGAAAAACTGCTGTTCGTCTTAACTATAGTAGTAAATTTATAAATGTTACCAATCAAAATTATCCAACAAAATTTACTTTAAACTGTTCAAAAAACCGTTTATTTGTTTTTAACTGTAACGATAACGATAACGATAAAATTATAAAAACAGCATTCAAAATATCAATTTATGTTATGTAATTGTTGTAATTATATTACGCACGGTATCTTATCTGACACTACTTCTAATATCTATCTATCTATTATATAAAGCACAAAAATCAAAACATGTTTTGAAACTACACCACGTATTTTCTCATACCTAAATTACCCTTATGCAACTTTCTTGCGAGATTTTTTATTTCAATTTTGATTTCCTAAATATATATATATATATATATATTGTACCTTGGATGATAAGTAATGGCAGAAAGTTGTTGTTGAAGACGAGGGCCTTCATCATACCCTTCACATGTAATCTCTCCACTCCCATCTCTGTAACAAACAATACCTTTGGACTGATCCTCGAAAATCTATTACAATTAAACCAACCAACTACACTATCAAAAACCCACAAGTATTTTTCATTTTACATACATTTATTTACATTTACATGGTTTTAAGTTTAGAAAGTTTGAGCAACTATGTTATGATTAGAGCAAGTTACACTTTACCCTCTCTCAATTATAGAATGTTATCACTTTACCTCTTTTGATTAAAAATTGTTAAATTTCCCCTCTTGAATTCTTTCATTTGTTCCAATCTCAACCTTCTATTGGAAAAGTGGCATGTGCCAATTTTATGATCAAAATACTAATTCAAAAGCTGTTTTGTACACATATATGTGATAGATATGCATATATTTTTCTCTCTGATTGTAAAAATGAAGAAGATATATATACATATCTCTAACATATATGTAAATGAATCAGTTTTTGAATGAGCATTTTGGTCATAAAATTGACATATACAACTTACATGCCACTATTCTGTAATAAAACGTTAACATGAGATTCAGATTAAAACAAATCAGAAAATTAGGGTCAAAGTGTAATAACTTTTAGTTGAGGGAGAAAAGTGATAATGAATCATAATTAAGGGAGGTAAAATGAAATTCACCATTATGTTTATGATCCAAAATCTTAAGAAAAAAGACACAGAACAGAAAGATAGGACTCCAATGGTTGTTTGAATAATAGAAAGAAAAGAAAAGAAAAGAAAACAAAATTGTTTTACAAGAACGAACCTTCTTCTTGGATGAAGATCTGATCTGAAGAAGTGAAGGATGTGTCTTCTTCACTGAACTTTGACTGTGTTTAACCATCAAAACCTTGTTAACAGACCTTTTGATTGGCACAGTTTTTTGGATCATGAGAGGAGGTGAAGAAGAAGAAGAGCATCTTAGTACTTCCATTGATGGAGTGTTGGAAAGAACAAAGCAAGAACAAGATGGGTTTTTGTTTAAAGATTGAGAATAAAGAATAGTGATTTTTGGTTATAATATACATAAGTTTTTGTCCTCTTTGTTTTTTTTTTTTTTTTTGGAGGAATAAGTGTTTGTCTTTAAAGGTAAACTAGATATGTAATGCATTGGTACAAGAGGTAGCACCTTGTCAGGGTGCATTATTTAGGTATAAAAATATATGGTTGGGTGGGCCCATTTAGCTTATCTTCAACCTATTCATGTTGGTGAACCATCACTCATCTGGTTGGTTGATGTGATGACCTTTTGTTTTGATTTTTATGTGTTTGGTGGATCCATTCTGATGTATTTTTGCCTATGTTTTGGGTAATAATTATTCCATGCTTTTGGATGACCAATTATTTTTGTTTTGATTATCAACTCAAGGTTACAAAATTTGATGTTTGATAAAATTGTAATTTGAAAATTGAATGTTTGAAGTTTTTAATCTGATAAGTTGTTTTTGATAGTCCTTGAAATTTAGGGGTTGAATAAAATCAAACTATTTGATATGTTAAAAAAATTAATTAAATTTTCACTAACATTAAGTTCTTTATATTTGTGGGGGTGGTTTGGTAGCCAAATGATAGTGGTTACACAATGGAGTGTGAGTAGTGACGGCAACGACGATACTTATATAGTAGAAAAAAAGTGGTGGTGGCATGACAATTGTGGTGATGATATATAGTCAATGAATGTAGTGATATTGGAGTAACGACTGTCGTTGTGGTCATAGCAGTGGCAACATGATGGTAGTGATAGCAATGGTGGTGTGACAATGATAATGGAAGCGACAGTGGTGATGAAGATGGAAGGGTGGTGGTGATTAAACTATAAATGAGCTTAATTGTTCATAAATAGTTCGAATTCGATTTGTTTAAAACTTAATTGATCAACTTATTTGATAAATTAATGAGCTCAAGTCCAAATTTTAGACATATTAGTAATTGGGTTGAGTTTGAATAAATCCAAACTCAACTAGACAAAACTCATAAACATAAAGAATGTAAATTAATATTTCTTTATAATAATTTCTCAATATATTTTCGTTAGTTCTTTTTATTTTTGTTAATGTTTGGTATTTACATAAGTTTACATATATAATTGACAAAATTTATTATTAATATAAGTATTCTTTTATATTTTGTTTATAATTTTTTTTAATATGTATTTTAGGGTTCGTTTGGAAAGTAAGTTGATTTTTTTACTTTTTAATTTTTTGACTAATTCAATCTGGAATTAAAAAGTCTTGTTTGGAAAGAATTTTTTGACTTTTTGTAAGAGAAAAATATAATAATTATGACTTAAATGTGATATTTTATCTTATTAAGTTAAAAAAATTTATTTTATCTTTTTGTTACTAAAATAATTGCAAATCCAATTTAACCTTTCTTCCCGAACGAAACCTTTGATTCCAAGGTCAAGCTCAACCAATTTCCATCAAATCGAGTTCAAATCCCAAAGCTCAACTTGACTTGATTACAATTCTAATGTGATAGTGAAACGATAGTGGTGATAACAATGTGGTGGCCGATTTTTTTTTTTTTTCCTCTATCTATTTCCCTTTCTCTCATATGTCATGCAAAAGTAATAATTAATTGTATAAATATTAATATAAATATATATATTTTTTCCAGAATTTATTTTGTATGGGTTATCAAGCTCTGACTTTTATATCACTAAGATACGAAAAGAAATGATTCGAAGACCTTTTCAGCTATTGTTAATAATTAAACAAACACTAAAGATATGTTTGATTTATAGGATTAAAATTTATGAAATTAGTGTAAAATTAATTATTCAATTGGATTAATAAAATGCATAAATTCTTTTTGTCTACGTTTGTTTTGTAATAAATATAAAAATATATAATCTTAGTTATAGGTGTGTTTTTCATTTCTAATTGTAGAATTAAAAAATCCGTCAATTTTGTTAAATAAAGTAGCCATTGAAACCTAATCTGAATAATCAAATTTGACCACCATAGAATAATAATCTCATAGAAAACTTTCATTATTGTGCAATATGTAAGCATTTGTTTTGGTCTAATTTAGTGTTACTCGAAAATACTAATATCCTAACTGTTTATCTTTCAGAATACATGTTTTCAAAAACATGATATATTTTCTGTTCCACAGTAGAAATTTAGCAATTCGATGTGATTCCAAATTCTTTTGTATATATTTTCTCAAACTTTTTCATATAAAGAAAATAAAATTTAAATTAATGAATCAAAATTAAGAGAGAATGAAGTTGTTACATGACAATGTAAAACAAATGGATCATAATAGTTCTAGAATTGTATTTTTAGCAAGACTTATTTTGATAATAGACTAAAATAATTAAAAAGCAAAAACGCAAAAACTCTATTTCTTTGTTTAAATTTTTTTCCCATCACAAAGTTATAGCGATATATTTTTTTTAATTAAACCAAAATAAAGAAACAATCGGAGTAGTTCACCTCCTCTATTTTAACCATGTCTACCATTAAGTCCTCTATTTACAATTTGGAACAATTTGACTAGAAGTTTTGGTGATATGTGGGAAGTATACGCTGGCATTGTAATTGGAATGGGTAAAACTATAATCAAACTGTTTAATATTGTGAAAAATATTTCTGAAACATTTTCATGAGAGGAATGAATTTTGCTTGGATTTATTTAATAATATGACTACACACGATGATTTTGTGGGGCTTGAGCAGTTTAGGCACCTTCTTCGAAAATTATAAACAGATACAATTCATAATTATAAATAGTGCTTAATCACTTAATTACAAATACTATGGGTCGGTGGGTTTCTCACACACCACCTTCTCTCTACTACAAAACTCTTATCTCATTTTTATTAATCTATAATGAGGAGTCTTTTCTTTATATAGTCTTTTATTTCCTTAATTGATGGCTAGAATCAACTTGATCCAATAGCCATCATTAATCTTCTAAAATATTTTAGAATCCTTTTACCTTTCCATTATATTCTAGAATTCTTTAAACTATTCTAGTAAATATATAGTGGAGTTTTCTATATTTTTCTAAAATACTCTAGAACTTTTTGGAATCTTCTAGATTTCTCCAAAATTCTCTAATGTTCTGGATTTTTCTAAAACGTTTCAAAATCTTCTAAATTTCTCTAGAACTTTTCGAAATCTTATAAATTCATGTGGAAGACTCTAAAGAGTCTGTTTTAAAATTTTTAACATTCAATTTGTGATTTTCTATACAACCCAAAGTTAATATGGGACACCATATGTCAACATTCTAAAACGATAAATTATTTGGTAGATTGGACATACGAGAACACAAATAGACAAATTGTTTGCGCATACACAACATAGATAAATACTTAAAAAATGTATCAAACAAATTTTTTCTAATTGAACCTTAGATTTGTTGAAGGTAAAAAAAATAATAATAATAAAATAAATAAGTATTTTAATGTATTTTTATTTTCTTTGCATTTTCATAGTTTAGTATAAAAAAAAATTGGCCCTTAAAATCTATACAATATTATTTAAACCTTCCCCTACTAGGCCTTTGAAAATCTCATTATTCCTACGCAATGCTGAATATTATAAAAGAAATTAGTATTTTAATCCCAAAATCTGTATAAATTTTACTTTAGTCCCTCTAGAATCCAACTAATATTACCTTGCCTCCATTTCAGAATTTCTAGGTCTAACATCTAAATAGTTCTAACATGATAACTAGTTTAGACACATTTCTTTCTATAAATTTGACATATAAAATTCTTTCCAAAATCATAACTAAAGGAATCCAACCTCCTATTCTTTAGGTAATGAGAATGTAAGAGAGGAGCCGGAGGTAGCAAGGAAATGTAGAAGGGATGGTAGGGGAGGGTGAAGGTGGCAGGAAAGGGTATTGACCGAGGAATGGAGAGTGGCCAGTAGTCCAAGTTGCAAAGGATGAGAGGTACTTTAGTCATTTTGGGACAGATTTAAGGGAAATTCTATTTCCACACACATACTTATCTCTGTGCACACATTTAATAATTTATTTTTTTATTACAATTTTGTCCTAAAATAAAATTACTGAAGTGTCCTTATTTTCTCCACCAAAACCCTAATTTCTTTAAGTCATGCTAAAATCATTCCCGCTCCAATGTAAGTCATCCTAAAATCAAAGTAAAATCTGCAAAAAATTCAGCTGCATGTATTAACAACTGTTGAATAATCTTAGACCGAAAATAAAACTAGAAGGTGCACAAGAACAAACATCAAGTACGCACGATTGTTTCCAAGCTTTCAATCCAAATGTGGGGAAGTTAGAGAATCCACATTGTTCACCACCAGAAAAAAACCATTGGAAGAGACTTCACAGAAAACTAATCGAAAAGAACTTCATGAACCCGTGACCTTGATTCCTACAAAAGGATTGTTACTAACTGCCCACATCCACTAGGGTTTCAAGAGAGATATTTTTGGTAAAAAGAGTTATGCATTGAGTAAAATTACAAAATTCAAAATTAATTAGTGTGTGTATTGAGAGAGGATGTGGAGTGAGATATTTTGGTGTGTGGAAATAGAATTACCCCAAATTTAACACATTTGTAATTATTTTTCCCTCATCCCACCTCTATTACAAGTTTAAAAGATTCCATTTTGATTTAGGCTTGGTTTGGCATTCTTGCTAAGCTACATAATCACAAAAGACAAAAAAAAAAAAAAGCTACAAAATCACAAAAGGACAAAAAAGCTACAAAAGTACCAAACTACCCCATATACAAACAAAAAGTCAAAAAAGTATCATTCTATACTAAAGGCAATTTTGTCATTCCAAAGCTAAAAAGTCAAAAAAGCCAAACAAGAATACCAAACGACTAAAAAAGTCACAGGCTAAAAAAATCAAAAAAGTTAAAAAATCAACTAAAAAAGTCATTACCAAACAACCCTTTATGATTATTTTCTCTAATTTTCACTTATTTGTAGTTTTTCCCATTGATTACGGGCTTCTGAAATTTTTTAGTTAAATTTTTTTGTTTGTTGTTAATTTATTTGCCTTCACATTTTTCCCAAGTTTACTTCCCCAAAAAATTCATAATTTGATGATTTGATATTACCTATGACCTAAAAGTAGTCATCCTTGTTCCATGGCCTTTGTCAATTTGATATTTCATTTAGGTCTTGTTTGAAAAGTTGACTATTTTAGCTAATTTTTTTTTATTATTTTATAGCCTGACTAAAAATGTTGTGTTTGGGAAAATAATTGAATTTTTTTTATAGTTGATTTGATAGTTATAAGAAAAAAAAATGAAATAATTATGAGTTGAATGTTACATTTTATCTTATTAACCATTTTAACTTATTTTATTTTTATTGACTATTTTAGCCTAAATAACCCTTCCCAAACAGCTCCTTCTTCCCTGCCAAGGTACTTCATAAAAGTTAAAAGAAGCTATATAGTTGTGCTTGAGCATTCCTTGGCAATTTCATATCAAGTGAAGACCTAATACTTATGCAACGTCATTTTCATCTCAAGTGAAGACCTAATACTTAACCTTTTAATTTTATAAATAAGAAATGGTTGAGAGTTCGAAAGTCCTTCGGCTCGAGTGGCCCGAATTTAAAACGATAACGTCTTGAATTTTTATTTTTTTTTCTTCTTTTATTTGTGAAACGAAACGAAACGAAACAGAGATCTGTGAAACGAAACAGAGGGAGGGAGAAAGAGAGAGAAAAAAGAGAGAAGAGGGAGGGGGAGCCGATCTTCTCACGCCGTCGCCTCTTCCTCTTCCATCACTGTTGCGACCATCACTGTCGCCGCTACACCACTGCTGTGACCACCACTGTGTGTGTGTGTGTGTGTTTCATGGATTTAGCTTCCAGATCTGTATATGTGTGTGTGTGGGGGGGGGGGGGAAATTGATTTGTGGGTGGCTTTTGATTTTCCAGATCTATGTGTGTGTATGGGTTTGATTGGTGTGTTTCATGGATTTTCCAGATCTGTATATATTTTCCAGATCTCCTCTTCTCTTCTTTCTTCTTCTTCTGCGAGTTATGGAAAAAAGAAAAAAGAAGAAGCCAAAACGACATCGTTTTGGGATTTTCGGGCCATTCGAACCTCTAATTTTTCAAGCTACCTAGCAAGACTCTTTATAAATTTATGAACAAATTACACTTTTCACTTTTGATTTTTATACTATTTACTTCGGTCACTCATCTTGTAATTGCAATAATCAAATCAAATGTCAATCTGTATTCAATGTGATTCTTCTGACACCACAATATTTGAAATTTGAGTAAAAATTGAAACGCGGGGTGGTTTGGGATGATCTAAATAAGTGTACTTTTTGACTTTTTACGAAAAGATGTGCAGAAAAGTAGAGATATGATGTGATGAAAAAAAGATAAAAAGTGTGTACTTTAGTACACCATGGACAAAATATTTTTTGAAAAAAGTTTTTTGTAGAAAATATTTTCTATCAAAAAATGTGTTTCGTCCAAATAAACGGAGCATAAAACATTGCAATAAATTACTGGATGTATATCATTTTTATTATTAATTTAATTTTTCTTTATTTTATTTTTTTATAAATAAAGGGGCAGTATTTTGCTAAATAAATAAATTGTGTTTAGAGAGTAGCTTCCTTTTCGGGGCATGTAAGGACTGGGATGGGCTGGGCTTAATTAGGGCTGCCCTCCTTTCAGTGGGTCAAAGGGAAAGATCAGGCCCAGTTCCAACCCACTGGATTTTGATTGGTTCACGAGAAGGGCAGTGGCGTCCGTAGCACCATTTAGCCGTTTTTGACAAGTCACTTCATTGTTTTGAGTTTTTTTTTTTTTTTAAGTGATTTAAAAAAAAAATTATATCAATTTTTTTTAAAAACTTTTTTAGGTCGTCTTGACGAATATAAAAAGTACATTTTTAAAAAAAATTTAAAAGTCAAGATAAGTAAAAAAAATCCACTATTTTTTATTTATTTTTTTAAAATCTTTTTTAGGATTTTTTTTAGAATTTTTAAAATAATTTATAATTTTTAGTTTGTCTTGTTGAGTTGAATCTAAAAATTTAAAATTTTTTTAAAATTAAAAAAAAAATTTACTAAAGATGAAAATAAACAAACAAACAAAAAAAAATAAGCCAAAAAATAAGCAAATCCCAAAATAACTCTTATTAGTCTCCATTTGAGTGTTGCCAAAACACTTAATCACATCCTTCTTTTTATTTATTATTTTTTTTTTATAAAAAATTAATTAAAATAGATATTTCCCAAACAATCTTATACAATTGACGGTTTGCATATTTATTCGTACGAGGAATTATCACGTCTTTTAAGAATTTTAATTAGGGTATGTGTTTTCTAATTTTATTAATTGTTTTATATAATATGGAAAATGATTTGGAGCCCTAATTTCCCTCCCCCTAATCCCCCTAATTTCTAATTTGAGAAACTGTTTCCTTTTTTTTTTTTTTTTTTTACTTGATATGGAAATTAGGGGGATTAGGGGAAGGAAAATTAGGGGGATGTAGCAAGACCCATATAATATATATATAGGGAAAAAAAAAATTAAAGGGTATATATGCAACCAATGTGATAATTTTTCCATTCGTAGGTATAGTTATATTTATTCCAATCCGATTTGAATAAAAAAATATTTTGAAAAACATTGATAAGGTAGGGTATCAAAATTGAAATGGGCAAATTACAAATGCACTCTTTAAGATTTGATTAAAATATAAATCACTCATGTGATTCTGAAAATTACATTCCACCCCCTGAGATTTATAATTTCATAACAAATCGTCTCTTTTATTAATAAATCATAAAGTCAATTAACAGTTTTTAAAGATGTTATAAATATGTTTTAATTAATAATTTAGGTAATTTTATTATTATATAAAAGAGCAATTATGATTTTTTTTAAATTAATTTTGTTAAATAACATTTTTTAACAATAGAATATTTGTAATTTAAAGGGGAAATTATTGAAAAATCCCATTTGGGAGAGTTTTAGTCTAAGGAGTCCTCCTTGTTTTTTAATACTCTGGGAAGTCCTTTCTTTTTGGTAATATGATCCACAAGATCCCATTTGCTAATTTTGGAATGGATTTGATGACTTTTTTACCCTTTCTCAAAAAATTTAAAGTATATTTATTTTAGGTGCATTTAAAAAATTAAATTTTTTTTTAAAATATTACAAAAATACAGTTAAAAAAAAAAAAAAACTCAGTCTTTATAAAATAGATACAAACCAAACAAGAGTTCTTCCTTCCTCACCACACCACACACACCACACCACACCACAAAAGCAATTCAAATTGTTGATTTTCTCAGAGACTCATAGGCGTATGATCATCGTTATTGTTGTCGAGAATGAAGACGAGAAGTAGGGTGAGAAGTTCAAGCAATCCATTCGAAATCTTTGAATTCAGCAAAGCAGAAGAGCAGGTCGAGATCGCCTCCAAGACGATGTCAACACTGCATACATTCATCAAAAAAAAAAAAAACAAACTCACCCACCACACATGTTGCAATACACATCTACACACAACAAACGCCATGCCACCCCACGTTACTACTCCAACATAGCTACAGTAGACAAAACACAACACACATCCCCACAGAAATGTCAATAACAACAACGGCAATCTAATGTTCGCAAACCCCGAACTAATGTTTGTAATCTAATGTTCCAACTTTCAAAATGTCAAATCCCACAGAAATGTCTCCCACACTGGGTTCGTAGTGTCGACGGCAAAGCACCTTGCCCAAACCCCAAACAACAATAACAACAACGGCAATGTAATGTTCGCAAACCGTCGACGTTCGAATTGCTTCTAGGGCCTTAGATCTGCGCAGTTGATGATTTGCTTCAAATGTGGCTTACTCAAATGTGGGCGACGGCAACCACATTTCACGATAAAAAAAACAACGGCAATCTAATGTTCGCAAACCCCAAACTAATGTTCGCAATCTATGTTAGCAATCTAATATTCGCAATCTAATGTTCCAACTTTCAATGTTCGCACTCCTCATTTTTTCGGAAGCCATGGGAAGCAAAATGAACTTTCAAAGGTAGAGATGGGGATGGGGGTGAGGGTGGTGACAGCAGCAGCAGCATCGGCTCTTTCTCTCTCTTCTCCACATCTGCTGCAAGGCGGTTCTTTGGGCGATGGAAGAGGAACATTCACGGGGATCAAATTCGAATTATGAGATTCGACGGTGGCATGGCGGAGGAGCATGGCCAAGTCGGGAAGAGGAAGGGCTGCGGAAGCGCCGCAGAGGACCGAGGGGACAATTGATCGGGGCTGCACCACAACCGTGGGTTGTCTTCAAATGTGGGCTTCAAAAAATGATATGGGCTACCACCGTGTGGGTCATAAAAAACGTGGACACCACTACATACACTACTAAACCCTAAAAAAGCTATAGTAAGCTTTCCCCAAACGTTACATACATCCACGTCAATTAAACATAATATCACTAAACCAAAACAATACATTCATGGGCAAAACTATCCATCCCCAAATAATGGGACCTTTGGGTGTACAAAATTAAATATGGGACTGATTAGATTACAATTCCACTTTTTAGGATTTATGGGTCAATTCCCCTTTTTTAAACTACAATAAATAATCTGTATTTAAGCAAATCCCGAGAATATATTTGTAATTTACCCAATTGAAAAACATAATTGAGTATAAAGTCAAAAATTTGTACAAGAAATCTGAAAAAACCCAACCGGCGGCGGTCCCTAATCATCGCCGCCTACTCACCACCAAGCCCGAATCGTATATCTTCAATCGGCGACATTATTGATGAACACACTACTAAACCTTCTCTTTTGAAAAACAGTGGCCGTGGTTTTTTTCACGCAGACGACTTGACGGTAAATCTCAAACCCATATTGATTGCAAAATTATTTCCTGTTCATGGTGCTAGCTGGGCGATTTTGGGCAAGACTTTATACCAAATCCTTTTGGAATGGAAGTATATTGATATTGATCTTGAAATGGAGTGGGGGGCAATGGAGTCTTTACCTGACCTCCCATCAATTCCATCTCTCTCTTAGATTGGATTTATGTTCTCAGTAGCTTTACAAATTCCTAATACATGTATTGTGGTGGGTTAGCCTAACTTTAGTATTCTCCAAAGCTACGATGTTAACACCAAAAATTGGGAAACAAAAGAGTTCGTAATACCGGGGCCATCTGTGGCCGTTGACAGCAAGTTGTATTGGTATTCATGTCCACACCTAGTTGGATACGATTTAGAGACGAGGATTTTGTTCGTTGGGAGTTTCGGTATCCATGACATATTGAAGAGTACGGAGTGCTTGATACTGATAGTCCTCCAAGTTTGGCTCATCTAGGCAATGACTAGTTCGGCTTGCTGTAGGTTTCAGTGTTGGATCCCATGCCAACAATTGAGGGGAGGAGTGGGAGGAGGATGTGACTACAACTTATAGCTATTCTTCTCACCTTCACTGCATGAAACTTCGAGTTACTACTCGCAGCTTTCCCACGAAGAGCGGAATTTTTCCCTTGGAAGTCTCTATAGTGTCGTGTCAATCTTACATTGTTTTTGCGGTCAAGTTTTTCCATCATGGCTAGGTGGTGTAAGCATCTTATTCTTAGTGGTGGTTTAGAATGTGTTATATAAGTGTATTTTTTTAATTTTTTAAGTAGAAAAAAATATATATATGTGGGATAATTTTTTGACTTTTTACGAAAATATGTGTAATAAAATATTATTGTAAAATCAAAATGACAATTTTACCCTTTTAATTTTTTGACTTTTTGACTACTTGAATTCAAAAGACAAAATAATAATTTTGTCCTAGTGGCTGCTACTCTTAAATAGTGTAGACCTTTTAATTTTTTTTAATAACTTTTTAACTTTTTTAATTTATCCCAAACAATAACTTAATTTTATGTATTACTACTTCATTTTCATTTTTTTTATGGTTCTTTTCTATTGTTTTATTATATTATAGGATAAATTATATTTTGCATCTCTATATTTTGTATCAAATTTTACTTTAGTCTCTACACATGAAATTGTCAATAAACATCAATCTCATCCTATCCCCATCACTTATGAATGATTTTGAGACCGAAAACCAAGGATTTTGGGTCATTACATAAATGAATAAAGCTGGGTAGCGCGAATTTTCCACCCCCCGAATCCCCCGAAAGCCCAAAATGACGTCGTTTTGGGCTTTCGTTTTTTTTTTTTTTTCCTTTTTTCTTCCTCAATTTTCAACCTGCAACAGCTCGGAGGGAGAGGGAGAGAGAGAGAGAAGAAGAGGGGAAGAGAGAAGAGATCGTCGCCAGCCCGTCGCCGCCGATCGCCCAGCCCGTCGCCGCCGTCGCCCGGTCGACGCAGCCCAGCCCCGCGTCGCTGCCCAGCCCTGCCGTCGCAGCACCACCGTCGTTGCCTCCGGCCCCACCTCCGCCTCCTCCCACTGGTATGGCCCCCTCCAGTCCCTCCTTCCTCCTCCCTCTTCCTTCCTCCCTCTGTTTCTTCGTCTTCCTCCTCTGATTCTGAAAAAAAAAAAAAAATTGAAAAAACCGAAAACGGCGTCGTTTTCGATTCGGGGGGAATTTAGGGGGAGCCCTTTCGAGCTCCCTAGCACGGTTGTACATAAATACTACATAATCAGAAAAAGTACTTAAAGAAATGTCCAAATTTGAATGAGTAGATCAAATTGATTTTGCATATGATGTACTGTTGAATATAGAAATTAAAATACATAGAATATTTTTATTTTTAGTATTATGTATATAATTTGTGATTGTATCAATCACTGATTTAGTATTATTTTTGTTATTTATATAGTTTCCTTATTTATATCGTTTCTTAAATTGTATCATGAATATATTATATATACATGGCCTTTACCTTATTCATGAGTAAATCAAATAATTCTTTTCATTCTTTTTGGTATTAGAGCTAAATTAAGTAACCAGTAATTTTGCTTCACTGGCAGGCGGCAGCTTTGCCTTGGCCACTCGCCGGACCTCAACCCGTTCCACTGCCATATTTTCTTTCAGTATCACTTTGCGGTGATCTCTTCTTCTATCCACTAGTTTATTCATATTCCAAATATCTCTATCATATATATATTTTTACTTGCAATCCATTTTTTTATGTGTTTCTGTTCTACTTTTGTAGCGACCCTAATTTTTCGTAAGTCTTTATTTATTTATTTATTTATTATTATTATTATTATTATGATCTTACTTTATTTCTGGTTTTATTAACTGTGTGGATACATAAGAATGTAATTTGGTATTTAATTAATTTAATGTGATAGTTAATTATATATAATTAATTTGAATATTTATATATTTATATATTTTATATATATAAAAAAGTGTTTTATGATGATACTGCTAATCCCTGGGAGTCGGGTCGGGTCGGGTTGACCCACGCTTCCAACACCGTTCTCTGATCACTAAGCCCACCGGGGTACCTGCACGAATGCCCAGCGGGGAACGGGAGTTTCCCAGATGACCCTCCGACGATCAAGTTAGAAGAGAGAGAGATTAATGGTGAGTAGAAAGAGAATAATGATAGGGAACTTAACTTTTTGTGTGTCTTGGAAGTCTCCTTATATCCTTTGTTCATCATTTCCTTGTCCACTCCGACCTGTCATGTTGGTCGAAAGTCTATGGTCTAACTTGCCTTATTCATGGTGAGGCTGCCTGTTTCGACGTGAAGGGGTTATCGCATTTAATGCTGCAGGGGCCTCATTAATGGTTGATGTGTGGTGCAATAACTCTACAGGATCTTTGTCTGCTTACGTGGCTGGTTCTTCTCTTGACAAGTGTTTAGATGCCATTGGTTCTTGGTGCAACGCTGGGTTTCAGTGGTGTTGGGCTTTAGTGCTTAGACTGTGAATTGGGCTCTAAGTGGTGGGCCAAAAGCCTCTATGGGCGCACCGATCTCAGTAGTTCCCCATTTCCAAGTGCAGCTTCAGTCCAACGAATGGAATAAGAAGGAAGACGGGGATTGTGTGTGGCCGAGTGAGAGAATGGCCGACTGCATAGGAAAAAAAAAGGGGGGACCGGGCGAGAAGGCCGACCGAGAGGAGGGCCGACCGCGAAAGGGGGACCGAGCGAAAAGTGGTGACGGCGTGCGGGGCTCGAGGAGCGACGAGGCATGTGGTGATGTGAAGTGGAATAGACAGGGAAGGGGAAAAGGGTAGTGAATCGTGGTTGTACACGTGGCATGATCCAGTGATAAGGGAGGTGATGCGTTAGCAAGAAGCGAAGGGTTAGGACTAATATAGGACGTGGAAAAAGCAGGGGCGGAAACTTTCGAAATTTTCAAACTGGCGAAATTTAATCTCGATCCTTGGAATATAGGAAAACCGTGGACATTTGGAGTTATTCGTTTTACATACCTCTTTGCGAAAAACCAACACATCCCAAAGTTGAACTCATTTGTTTCGTGTGACATGCCACTCCAATACTTTGTGAACTTTCTTGTGCTAGCGTCCGAAGTAATACGTAGAAACGTAGAAGAGATGGCTCGAGATGAAGTGCCAGCCATGAGGCTAGAGGCGCTAGGGAAAAACGATGTAGTGGAGTTGGCAGAGCAATATAGAGCAGAGAGGCGAGAGGAAAGAGGGGTGGAGAAAGTGGCGCGAGCTCACCCATTTACGATGATCGTAGCCGCAAGACCAATTAGCCAAGTGGAACCGGACCATTGACACACCAAGGCCGACAAGTCAACGTTCATGGCGGAGGAGTTAGAGGAGGTACGAAGGAAGTACCAAATTCCGACGGAGATAAAGCTGAAGTTGCCCACGTCTAAAGAGAGGACATCGGATGCACGACCGACGGAATTTACGTTGTACGAGGAAACGTTGCCGGGGAGGGCTGAGGTTGTCGCTCCCCCAAATAGTGATGGACGTACTGAATCGATTGGAGGTGATGCCAAGGCAGCTGATGCCTAACGTATGGAAAATACTAATGGCCTGCGCGATCGCATGGCCACAGGCGACTAGGGGGGCGGCGATGACAATGGAGGAATTCTTTTCTTGCTACAAGGCCTCCGGTCAGCAAGAAACGTAAGTGACCTTACAGGCGGTGGCGGGCAGAGGACTAGTGGCGGGCTTACTATCATCGGTGAAGGGGTGGAGACCGAGGTGGTTCTATGTATCAGCAAATGATGGGAGGGGGGTGCGCACAATGTAGAAAGTCCCCACGAAGTCGGCGGAGCCAAGGCTAGAAGCGGAGGTCGAGAATAGGGTGAAACGGGTTAAGGAGTGGAGGGAGAAGGAGGGTGTGAAGTGGGATGACCTTATCTGACCGTCAACCTTGTTTGCCTAGAGTCTGGGGCTGCAGCCGACTGAGGAGGATCCTGCACGGGAGGAGTTGGAGGCAAGAAGAAAGGCGCAGGAGGGGAAGGAGCGGAAAACGTTTGCTAAGGCTGACAAGTATAAGGAATCGCAGTTGGGGCCTACGCCTAAGCTGGTGATGAGGGAGCGGGTCCGACCACGGCCCAAGCTGTTAGGAGACAAAGATCTAACTGATTTTGCGCCATTGCCGCCCCTAGTGGATCTGCTGAAGGAGAGAAGCAAATAGGAGGTGAAGGCAGTGTTAAAGAAGAAGAAAAAAAAAAAAAGAGAGCGGCAGCGGATGAGAGTGAGGGGGGTCCGCTTTTGAAGAAGATGAAGGAGAGGAGCGTGGAGGAACCCCAGAAGTGGAGGTGGGAGAGACAAGGGCGGTTGGGGAAGAAGTGATGGGCCTAAGGCCCCGTTTGTTTAGAGAGTTAGAGGGGGAATTGAGATTGGTAGTGAGGTGGGACCCACTAATATTGTGTTTGTTTTGAGAGATAGGGAGGGGATTGATTGTAAGCTCCGAATTAGGATGGGCCTCCCCAAGGGGATTCAGATGGGCCTCCAGGACTTGGTATTAGAAAAATAGTCCGGCGGATTAGAAAATTTTTATTTTAATTTATTTTTTATTTTATTTTTTACATGTCGGGCATTTTTTTTTAAAACATTAATGTTTAATTTTTTGTATTTTTTGTTAAGTAAAAATCATTATTTTATTTGTTTTATTTTTTTAAAATTTTTTACATGTTGGGTATTTTTATTAAAATATTAATGTTTAATTTTTTTTTTATTTTTTTTATTTTTTTATATTTATTTTATATAAAAATAATTTGACAATCCCTACACTAACAACTATCATCAAAACAAACACAATTTTACTTAATCCTCTCACTATCAATCCCCTCACTAACAATCCCCTCACTATTAATCCCCTCCATTCTATCTCTGAAAACAAACGGGGCCTAAGTGTCTAAGTGGGGATGGGCGCAGTGGAGCCAGAGCAAATGGCAGTGGGTGAGAGATTGGGGCCGTAATCACTCTGAAGGGGCTTGTGTCAAAAGTGGCCCCAAGTCCTGGAGAAGGGAAAGTTGGGGCGAACAAACCAGAGATGGGTGTCGCGTTGAAGATCGCCATGTACCACGTGCGCGCGGTGGCCGGTCGATCGGCAAAAGAAGGAGGGGAAGACAGGGTCGCAGCGGATCGTCTCGTTGGGGTAGTGGAGGATGCAGCTGTGCGGTCGATGGCGCGATTAACAGAGGCCGACCTCCTGAGAGGGTTTTGCTCAGTGCAGATGAAGGCGACGACCCTGGCGGCTACCCTGTTGAATAAAGCAGCGTGCGCGAAGGTAGAGGCAGAACCGCTAAAGGCCTAGCTGGAAGGGATGAAAGCGCAGCTGCAAAACCTAAGGGTTGAGACAGCGGGCTAGAGGAAAGCCGCGAGGAGTGCGTGTGCCAAGGGGCTGGAGTATGCATAGCGGGCAAAGAAGATGGAGGTACTGGCGGTGGTATAGAGCTACTTGGTAGATCGTACTGCCGCCGAGCTTGCTATGACCAAGTCAGAGTTGGAAATGGTGCGCCACAAGGCGGTATCGCTGGAATTTGAGTTGGCGGGCGAGCAAAGGAAGGTAAGCGAAGTCCAGGAAGCCTGCACCACCGCCAAGGAAAGGTTGGAGGAAGCCCTGGCCAACAACGAAGATCTATGTGACCCAGCAATCAAAGGCAATGAGGAAGCAGCAGGGCGAATTGCAGACTTGGAGAAGGCATTGGCAGAAGAGAGTTGTTGTTGTTATTGCTTTGATTTGTAAAGTTTAAATAGTAAAAATGGCTGAATAGAATTGGATAAAAATGGGTAAGAAAAATTTGGGAATATGAAATTTGATAAGTAACCTATCTTGTAAAAATGGTAAAAATGGGCAAGCAGGCTGACTTGTATGAATAGTAAAAATGGATGATCATGAACTGGGATTTTAACTAAGTCTGGCGACAACTAACTGTAACTACATGCTTTGTCTGGATGAGACTAGTTTTAACTCAAACTGGCTGAGTTCTTTGTGCTCAGTTTGGCTGAGACTTGAAGGGCTCAATCAGGCTGAGGCTTTAGTTAACTCAGTCTGGCTAAGGCTTGAAGGGCTCAGTCGAGCTGAGGCTTTAGCTAACTCAGTCTGGCTGAGCTTTTCTTGCTCAGTATGGCTGAGACTTGAAGGGCTCAGTCGGGCTGAGGCTTTAGTTAACTCAGTCTGGCTGAGTTCTTCACGCTCAGTCTGGCTGAGGGTTTAATTAACTCAGTTTGGCTAAGCTCATCGTGCTCAGTCTGGCTGAGACTTTAGTTAACTCAGTTTGGTTGAGCTCTTTGTGCTTAGTCTAGCTGAGGCTCTTCACGCTTAGTCTGGCTGAGCTCTTCGTGCTTAGTCTGGCCGAGGCTTTAGTTAACTTAGTTTAGCTAAGCTCTTCGTGCTCAGTCTAGCTGAGGCTTTAGTTAACTCAATCTGGCTGAGTTGTTCGTGCTCAGTTTGGCTGAGGCTTGGTCAAAAAGTTATTATTGAAACGTAACACAGATAATGGAGATGTCAAATTGTTGTCATTTAAGGCACAACTTGTTGATCACAAGTTTACACCATGTATGGAAAACGACGAAAATGAACAAGTGTGTAGATTGGCAAAAGAGAACATACAACAGTTGAACAATACAAAAACAGGAGACGCCATTTCACTAGAAATAACGCTTCAAGTGCTTGGCATTCCATGGATTGAGGAGTTCTCTGCCTTTCATATCTTGGAGACGGTAAGTACCCGGGCGGGGTCTGGCCTTGACAATATAAGGTCCTTCCCATTTAGCTGCTAGCTTGCCCTCGGTAGGATTTTTAGTGGCAAACGTTGCTTAGCGCAAGACTAGGTCCCCCACTGCGAACTCTCGAGTCAAACTTTGCGGTTATAATATGTTCTCATTTTCTGCTGATATGATGCATGTTTCACAGCAATTGTCTCTCGGAGCTCTTTAATCAGGTCCAAGTCAACCCGACGTAACTCTTCATTTAGTTTTGGATTCGGGTGTAAAATCGAGGAGTCAGCAGGCCGATTTCCACTGGGATGACTGCCTCAGCACCGTATGTTAGGCGAAAAAGGGTCCCCCTAGTAGGGGTTCGGGCGGTCATCTAATAAGCCCAGAGCGCGTTCTGTAATTCCTCAGCCCAGAGTCCTTTAGTGGCTTCTAACTTAGTCTTGATGATCTTCAAAAGGGAGCGATTGATGACTTCGACTTGCCCATTAGCTTGGGGATGACTTGAGGAGGAGAAATATGGCCTAATGTAGAGCTCTGCACAGAATTTCCTGAACTTGGCATTGTCAAATTGCTTGCTGTTGTTCGAAACGATAGCTTGGGGGAATTCTAAATCAGCACACGATCGACTGCCAGATGAACCTGGTGGTGTTTCGCTCAGTGATTGTAGTGAGGAGTTCTGCTTCCACCCATTTGGTGAAGTAGTCAATGGAAACCACAGCGAATTTGGTCTGGCCTCTACCAGTGGGCAAGGGACCGACTAAGTAGATGCCTCACTTGGCGAAGGGGTAGGGACTACTGAGTGTAATCAGTTCTATTGGTGGAGCATGGGGGATGTTAGCAAAGCAGTGGCATTTATCACACTTAAGCACAAATTCGGTGGCATCTTGGTTGAGAGTAGGCCAGAAGTAACCGGTGCGAAGGATTTTATGGGTCAGAGACCTTGCACCCGAATGATTACCACAAATGCCTTCGTGGACTTCTCTCATCACATAGGTCACTTGAGTAGGACTGAGACACCTGAGGTATGGGCGTGAGAATCCTCATTTGTACAGTAGGGCATTGATGAGGATGTAATTAGACGACCGGGCTCTGACTTTGACGGCCTACTGTTTATCATCTGGTAACTCCCTTCATGTCAAAAACAAAAGGATGTCTACAGCCCATGGGATAGGTTTGTTTTGGAGGAAGTGAATCTCCTGCTGGTTTGGTGAAGTAGCCGGATGGGTCAGGTATTCAATGCGGATGCCATGGCTGAGGTCTGACTTGTCGGCCGAGGCTAATTGGGCCATTTCGTCCGTCTTGGAGTTTTCTGACCTAGGGATGTGTTTGATCTGGAAAGTATTGAAAAGACGAACAAGAGGGAGTGCAATGTCCCTGTAGGCTCGCATCGTGTCGTCCTTTGCGTCGAATTCCCCAATAATCTGCCCGACGATCAATTGGGAATCACTGAACACTTGGATATGGCTTACACCAATGTCTATGGCTAGTCGAAGACCTGCTATCAAGGCCTCATATTCGGCTTCATTATTGCTCGCGTCGAATAGGAAACGGAGGGCACACTTGAAATACCCACCCTTGGGGGCGGTGAGGATGAGACCAGCCCCACTGCCTTCTTTGCGGGATGATCCATCAACACTCAAGGTTTAGGAATGGGGGTCTTCTGCCTCAGTGTTGAATTGCGTTGGCGGAAGGAGCACGTTCGGAGTGAGATTGGTGAATTCCAAGATAAAATCGGCGACGGCCTGTCCTTTGATTGCTGTTCGAGGTCAGTAAGAGATTTCAAATTGACTGAGCTCGACGGACCATTGCATAAGTCTGCCTGACAACTCTGGCTGTTGCATGACCTTCTTCAAAGGCTGGTCAGTGAGAACCATTATGGAGTGAGCTTGGAAATAAGGTCGGAGTCACCTTGAGGCTATGACCAAGGCGAGGGCCATTTTTTCTAACAGAGGATAGTTCTATTCTGCCTCCTAAGAGCATGGTTAATGTAGTAGGCTGGAAATTGTATTGACTTGTCTTCCCTGATGAGGGCAGCACTGACTGCGGTGTTTGATACAGCTAAGTAGAAGAAGAGGGTTTCGCCTGAGAGCACTTGAGAGAAGAGAGAGGGTTGGCCATACACTGCTTCAGTTGTTGAAAGGCCTCCTCAGATTCGGTGTTTCACTCAAAAGCCTGTCGGAGGACTTAAAAAAATGGAAGACACTTGTTTGTTGCCCAGGAAATAAAACGGTTGAAGGCGGCGACTCTGCCGGTGAGCCGTTGAACCTCCTTGACCGTTCTGGGAGACTGCATTTCTATCAGGGCCTTGATCTTTTTAGGGTTGGCCTTGATGCCCCGTTGGCTGACCATGAAGCCTAAGAACTTTCTAGATCCTATGCTGAAGGCGCACTTCTCCAGGTTCATTTTCATCTGATATTTGCATAAGGTTTTGAAGGTTTCTCGCAGGTCTGCCAAATGATTAGAGGAGAGTTTACTCTTGACTAGCATGTCGTCAACGTAGACTTCCATGTTCCGACCTATCTGGTGGTAAAAGATGGCATTGACCAAACGTTGGTAAGTTGCTCCTACATTTTTCAAGCCGAACGACATAACACGATAATGATAAGTTCCTCTGTCTGTGATGAAGGAGGTGTGTTCCTGGTCAAGCGGGTGCATCAGAATTTGATTGTAGCCGGAGAAGGCATCCATGAAACTAAGCATCTGATATTTGGTAGTGGCATCGGCCAGCAGATCTATCCGGGGGAGGGGATAACTATCTTTGGGGCAAGCTCGATTAAAGTTGGAATAGTCGACGCAGAGTCGCCATTTACCATTATTTTTGCAGACTAGGACTACATTAAACAGCCACCTAGAGTAGTCCATGTTTTTTATGAACTGTGCTTTCAGTAATTTGTCTACCTTAGAGGCGATGAAGGCATTGTGTTCCGGGTGAAAGATACGCTGCCTCTAGCGGAAAGGTCGGAAGTGAGGCTCAATACTGAGATGATGAGTGATGAAAGAGGGATCGATGCCTAGCATGTTGGAATGGGTCCAGGCAAACACATCATTGTGCTCGATTAGGAGAGCTGTGAGGTCAACCTTGTCCTGGGAAGATTTGGCTGCCGATCCTGGCTGTTTTGGTTGAGTTGGTAGGATCGATGGGCATTTCGACAAGTTCTTCCACTGGTTCCCCTCTGACTAACTCTTCCTCGTCTCTAACGTCGAGTCCTTCGATGATCATAGCCTCCTTCAGCTTGACTTCTTTTAATGAGGCGACGTAGCATTCTCTGGCCATCGTCTGCTCGCCCTTCACGGTGCCTACCCCAAGGTTGGTGAGGAATTTCATGGCTAGATGGTATGTGGAGGTGACAGCTTGGAAAGCATTAAGAGCTGTGCGTCCGAGGATTATGTTATAAGCGGAAGGACAGTCGACGACAAAAAAAGTGAGTAGCTTGGTGGTTTGCCGTGGATACTCTCCGATGGTGATGGAAAGATTGATGGAGCCTATGAAGGTCACCCGATCTCCCGTGAAGCCAACTAGCGGGGTCTGGAGAGGGGACAATTTTTCTTCTCCGACCTTGAGTTGGCGATAGTCGTTCAGAAAGATGATGTCTAAAAAACTGCCGTTGTCGACAAACACCCGTCTGATTTTGTAATAGGAGTGCAGAGATGACGAGGGGGTCGTCGTGGGGGTAACGGATGCTTGTGCAGTCGGCCTCCGTAAAGGTGATGGGGTTCAGTCCACTGTTTGGGGTGTTTGAAGGGGTGATCCAATGTTGCGACTTCCTTATTGGAACCCTATCTAATTTTTCTGAGTTTGGCTCGTTAGGCCGAACGGGATGGACCTCCGCATGCAAGCCCGCCAGCGATGACTCTGATCTCTCTGAGCTGGAAGACAAGGTTGCCTTGTGCTCGGGGTTGTGGTGGGGGCCGATCATTGTCCTGCTTGGGTTGTGCAGGTTGTCGGGGAGGGATATGTCGGCGGTGTCCCTCGAGGGGGTTGGTCCTTGGTCGTTGCTGGGGACGGGCTGCCGTGAACTGACTGAGGCGACCCTGTCGTATCAAATCCTCTACCTGGTCTTTAAGGTTAATACATTCCTCAGTGTTGTGGTCGTGGTCCTGATAGAAACGACAGTACTTGGATTGATCTCGCCGATTAAAGGGAGACCGCGATGGTTGGGACCATTTTAGGTTGTAATCTCGTTAGATCTGGTTCAAGACTTGTTCCATGGGGGAATTGAGGAGGGTGTATCGCTCAAACCGACCAGGCGGTCGGGTAGGTGCCGGTCGGTCAGCTCGAGCGAGTCGGTCGGTAAACTGAAGGGTTTGCTGTGTATATTAGGAGCGTCTGGTTTTAGATTCCTTTCTCTTCTCCCTAGGGGTTGGATCTTTAGTTGTAGTATCTTGGTGGGCTGCCAAAGAGTCTTCGGCGTTCATATATTTTTGGGCTTTGGAAAGGAGGGTGGCCATGGAGGTTGGAAGGTTTTTGGAGAGGGAGAAAAGGAAATTAGATGATCATAAACCAGCCATGAAAGCCGTGAGGATGACCTTGTCGTCGTTTTCTGCCACTTGTAGGGCTTCGGTGTTGAAACGGGTGACAAAGCTACATAGCGACTCCCCTTTCGTCTGACGGATATTAAGAAGCTGAGTTGTCGGGCACTGCTAGCACTGAGCGCCAATGAAATGGCTTAGAAAGGAATCACTTAGGTGTTGGAAAGTAGAGACGGAGTCCGGCGGCAGCTGACTAAACCATAGTTGAGCGAACCCTTTAAGCGTCACGGGGAAAGCCCGATACATGATCTCATCAAGAAAAGCATGGAGGATCATAAGGGTCTTGTAAGTCTCCAAATGGTCAACCGGGTCTGTTGTGCCATTGAAAGAGTCGATCGAGGGCATTTTGAACTTGGGAGGTAGGGGTTTGTCCCTAATGGAGGTGACAAACAGAAAGTTGGCTGTTGTGGAGGGTTTATTCTGTATGTTCTGCATGACTCCTTGAAGCTGGAGTTTCATGGCTCGGAGTTTCGTATCCCAAATAGGAACATTGTCACCTCCTAAGTGCAGTAGAGGCTGAACACTACTAGCCTCTCCTTCAGGGGCAGGTGTTTGAACGAACGGATGTAAACCTCGAGGTGGCGGGTTCATGTCTTGGGGTGGAGCTTGCCGACCCTCTAAGTTAGAGATGTGGGCTTATTGGAAAGGATGACTTAGGGTTTGTTCCCGATTAGGAAGGATATCTTGTGGTAGTGGAGAAGGTATAGGGAGGTTTCACTGGAGCAAAGCGTTGATCAAGGCCTGGTTTTGCTCGGCCAAGTGATTGATGCTGTTGGTGAGTTCTGTGAAGTACTGAGGTAGGTTGTTTGGATTAGGAGGGTCGGCTTGGGGGTCGACAACGTTGTATTAAGAAACCATGGATCTCATTGTGACCATCCACCTTAATGGTCGGTGATGAGGAATTATCGGGAACGGGTCTCCGGTAACAATGAGCACAATTGTCACGCGGAGTGGCGTTCCTATAAACGGCGCCAACTGATGATACTGCTAATCCCTGGGGGTCGAGTCGGGTCGGGCTGACCCATGCTTCCAACACTGTTCTTTGATTACTAAGCCCACCGGGGTACTTGCACGAATTCCCAGCGGGGAACGGGAGTCTCCCAACGAACCCTTCGACAATCAAGTTAGAAGAGAGAAAGAGATTAATGGCGAGTAGAGAAAGAATATTGATAGGGAACTTAACCTTTTGTGTGTCTTGGAAGCCTCCTTATATCCTTTGTTCATCATTTCCTTGTCTACTCCTACCTGTCATGTTGGCCGAAAGTCTATGCTCTAGCTTGCCTTGTTCATGGTGAGGCTGCCCGTTTCGACGTGAAGGGGTTATTGCATTTAATGTTGCAGGGGCCTCATTAATGGCCGATATGTGGTGCAATAACTTTGCAGAATCTTTGTCTACTTATGTGGCTGGTTCTCCTCTTGACAAGTGTTTAGATGCCATTGGTTTTTAGTGCAACGTTGAGTTTCAGTGGTGGGCCAAAAGCCTCTATGGGCCCACCGATGTCATTTTATATATTGATAAAATATATAATATATTTATATATGTTGTAGTTGCTTAATAAAATAAAATATAATATTATATAATGTTAATTAGGGTTCAAAGCTTAGAGGCTCACCAAAACAAAAAAAGAAAAGAGAAGAAAAGAGAGAGCAGTCGAGAGAGAGAGAGAGAGTTTGTGATTATCAAAGAAAAGAAAAGAAAGAGTGCTCCTGTGTACGGGAAAGAGAGGTGAGGAAGAGAGACAAAAATAAAAAGGGTTAGGGTTTTATTTTGGTGGCTTCGTTAATCCTCTAAATATTTCATTGATCTTCAAAAAAATATTGTGAGTGCAAAACCTACTTCCCTTGATTTATGTTTATTTCTTTGTTTTTATTTATTTATTTTTTTATATATATTTGATGTTGGTTTGATATGGTATTTGTGTGAAGATGATAGATTGATTTTAATTATTTTAATTAGTTGTGTATGTCAGGTTTAGGATTTTTATATGTATTTATGTTATGGTTGTAATCACACTCATGGTAATATGAAATTAAAATAAACTTAGAACTCCTAGATAAATTCCTTATACTCTACCATAACTCTATGGATTGTTGTTTTATTTGAGTGTTGGTGAGAAAGAGTGTATAAAAAAAAAAAAAGTGAGAATTATGAGATTTATTTAAATGCCTTAGGCTTGGCGTTGTTATGTTTGTTCTCATGAGTAGATGAGAGATTGTGTATATATATATGTTGTTGCCTCGTTCTCATGAGTAGACGAGTACTTTGATTTACGCGTATACGTATATGCTAACCATCCGGGGAGTGTGGGTCAAACTCGGGACGATATTCCCGTGCAAGTTTGGCTTCGGAGGGTTGTTAGGTATACGGGAGGCACATGGGATATATGTGTAAGCTGGAAATGAAGAGCCGAAGTGGTAGAGTTAAAGTACAAAGAATTAACTATGAGTTTATTGTTATAGTGTGAATTGTGTTGATATGTACATCTTGAAAAATAGTAAACCACCTCGATCAATTATGAAATTCGAGCAGAGGCATGTATACATGATTCTAGACAACTTTTGTTTTTTAACTTTTTACTAGAAAGATCGATTAGAACTTGTAATCGGATGATCTTTGTTTCAATAATTTTTATTTATTTTAGTATTGCATTAGATGCTGTTTTAACCCACGAAACGAGCTTATTTTCATTGGTTTCATGTAAACTAAAGTAAAAAATTATTCTTTACACTTTTCGTGTTTTGAACTTTTCTGAAAAAATTCATCTTATAGCAATTTCTTTTCATTTTTAGTTCCAAATTTTTCGATCGAATTTCGTTTAAGATTTTCTATTAAATTTTTTTTTCTCAACCTGTTTAGTTTCTACTAAATTCATTCACGTGGCCTTTTAGGAAATTTGATTCTGCACAACTTTTGTTCTTTGAGTTTTGGTCAATTCAAATTATTTAAGCATGAAACGGTGCATTTTTATACTTCTTCAGCAAGTTACTTATGATTAAATTATAACTTTATTTTTTTGCAGGATGGTAAGTCTTACTAACTTTTTATGCAGGGCTAACCCACCATATTTTTATTTTTATTTTGTTTATTTTATACTCAATTTATATTTCATTGTGTACAGGTAAGAAACTAAATGCCACTGTATCTCGAGAAACTACCCATTCGTTTCGGTGCGGATGGAATTACTTGTCTTGTCCCGTAAGAAGAATTAAAGGTATTTTTGCTTGTGTCTGGTGAACATGTGGGTGTTAAATATTTGTACTCATACCGGTATACCTGTATACTGACCCATTTTGTCTCTTGGCAACTCGGATGCGTTCTATTTGAGCGCAACTAAGCTTCCTTTACAGGATTAGTTGAGACTACCGGTGGTGAAAAGAAATAACTATAGTTGTTGAACATGTCATTTAGACTTCTTTTGTTTTCTTGAGCTTAGGGTTTATATTAGTTTATGTATTTATTATTTTTTTTATGACCTTAGTATTTTGATAATTTGTCATGGTCTGTAACCTTACATTATTTAAGTTATTTTGACTATTTATTGTTACTTTAATGTTGGAGGTATTGGTTAGTTATGAAATTATGGTGGATGGTTTGGTTGGCGTTTAGTTTTTTTTTTTTTTTTTATTCCTTGTAATCTTTTGAGGATGGAAATTTACTTAAACCCTTTGGAGACGTGAACGTTTAGATTTTGTTTCACCCCTAGGATTTGGATGATGGAATATTGATTGGGGTTTAGTCCTAATTTAATATTTAATTGTCTAAATTTTGGGGCGTGACAACTTTGTCTTTCACTCTATTTTAACCTCAAATAGGTTTCTATTTTCAAACCTATTTGAGTTTGAAGGGGTATTATACATATATCATGGTGAGCATGGTGATATACTATATGAACCACCTAAGCTGCCCTATCTGACGCACAACCCAAGTCGCTTCTTTGGCGCACCACCTAAGTCGCCGCCCTTAGCGCACTTTCTAATAAGCCGCCCCTTGGTGCATTCAATCATTTGTTACCATCATCGTTCAACACTACGTCATAAGTTATGTGTGCGCCATGCTTGCTGATTCAACATCCAATTCTCTACACCAGTTTGGCATGACCCTTTTGTAATAACCCTCGTTACTGATTACTGATTAATACCAATTACTGTTGAGTTTAGACCGATTATAGAAAGTAAATAAACTGATTGAATTACTGAACCGACTGACTGGAAACTGGAACTGAATTGACTGAGTTTGTATGAGTTATTTTGCATTCTACCTGTTTGACTATTTGATTATCTGTTCAGTTTGTTTCGTTTAAACTGCTAATTGAAGGCCTTATCGGCGGCCGAACCGGAAATTGTTTAGTGTTTCATGATCGTCATAATTTATGTGATTTTATGGTATATTTATTGAAAAAGTGTTTTGGTATGATTAAATTAGATTAATGTTGATGTATGACAAAGTTAGGCTTAATTACTAGAATGCCACTTAGTGGCCCATTACCTACAAAACATATTGCTCCTATTTACACTTGATCAAAAACATTTCATCAGCCCATTTTTCTTGTTCTTACCGTCTAAGAGAGCTAGTGAGAGAGAAATTGAGTCTCTTCTTGAGATTTGCTTGGAGACTTGAAGATTTGGAAGAGTAATTGCATGTTTGAGCTCCTACACCTCTAATTCAAGACCTAAGGTAGAATAACTACCCTTTTGTTTGTAATTTTGTTAGACTCTTGCATGATTTAGAGCTAAGTGAAGTCTAGAGCCAACTTATGGCTTGTAATGTTGTTTTGAAGCTCAATTGTTGCATGCATGTGCATATTGATAAGTTTTGAGGTTACAATCCTTCATTTCTCACGTGCACGTTCATGTTAGTGTTAAGGACCATGTCTTCATCTTGAATTTGAAGGAATGAGCCCATTTATGCAAAAAGGAAGCTTTGATTTGATTTAATCACATGCATGTCACTTTGTAGCATGTTCATGCATGTTCATGAAAATTGGGTTTGAAAATGAGGTTAATTGAAACACCCTTGGGCTTTGATTTATCAAATTGATCTTTGAAACATGTGATATTAGGTGTTTACAAGTGTTTTCCAAGTTTTTAGCCCAAGAGGATAAAAAATTTGGCTTTTAAACTTGATTTTGAGCATAGGACTCAAATCTGGAATTTCCAGATTTTGAGCCTACACTCGAGCGAGGAAGTCCATGCTCGAGCGTACCCTCTGTGATTCTGCCTTCCGCTCGAGCGGGGAATGCGAGCATCCAGTACTTTGCATGTGTTCACAGTCCGTTCGAGCGAGGAAACTTACGCTCGAGCGAGGACTTGTGTCTTACGTTCGAGCGAGGGTCGAGCATCCATCGAGCGGAAAATTGGAGCATCCAGCATTTTTACTGTAGCACACAGTCCGCTCGAGCGAAGGAATTGACGCTCGAGCGGAGCTCCTTTGTTTGCATGTCCGCTCGAGCGTAGAAAGCCACGCTCGAGCGAGACCCCTATTTTTAGCAAATTTTGTAAAGTGTTCAAAAGTGCATCTTTGCATCCTCTTTCCATCCTAGGCATTCCTAGGGCATATTTATGGCATCTTAAAGAGGATATAGATGTAGAACCACACCGAGGTAAATTAGGGATTAAGTTATTATCTTTCCCAACTGTATAGCTTAGTGTGTGTTCAATCTGTAAACTGTGTAGGGTTGGCTTTCTGAGGAGACACTCTAATTCATTGTAGCCCAGAACTCTGTGAGTAGCAATTGTGTAAAGATATGTTCAAAATGATTATCTTTTGAATACTGAACTGAACTGTTTACGGAACTGATATTGATTACTGAATGAATGTATGTCCTTTATTTCTGAACTGTACTGTGGCATCTTTAGCACCTACTGTTTACTGTTACTATTACAGAGATCTCTGTCGGTTTCCTTGTGGAACCACTACTGTTTACTGACTGATGGCCATCATTACTGTTCGGTCTTTTAAGACCCACTGTTACTGTTATACTAATGGATGTACCACATATGACTGTGTACTGTACTGAACAACTGATATACTGATTGAATTGAACTGTTTTCATTACTGTAAGGACATTCATTCTAAACCCCTTTACGCATTATGTTATTCACTGGGCTTTAGCTCACTGCTCATATATATATGTAGGTGTTCAGGCACCGGACCAAAGCTAGAAGCGTCGGGGTAGATTCTTAGTTTTGTCAAGCTAACCAATGTGCCTCACTGCGAGGTTCCGAGCCTGCCAAGCTTAGGCTATGGGGTGTTTTAGTATTTCCCCCTTACTGTACTGTTTTACTTACTGTATAGACTGCACTGTACTGGTTAATAGGGACTTGATCCCTGTTCTGAATGTTTGTAAATGTTCTGCATACTGTTTTGTACCGTATATATATATGTGAATGTATGAAAAATCTTTTTGGCATACAGACTGTCACAGCTCATTGGACATTATTTTTATTACTGTATTGGCTTCCGCCAAGCCCCTGTACTCTGTTTTACTGTATTACTGTCAAGCAGGCCTTCGGTAATCTCGGATTACTGGCCGGTTACGGTGCTAAACCCATAGGGGCGGGTTTGGGTCGTGACACCTTTAAACTGTCTCGACATTGATTCCGGTTAGTTCCTACAATGGTCCGGCATGACCCCGTAAATTATCCTGACATTGATTCCGGTCAGTTCTTATAACAGTCCAGCATGACCTAAAATTGTCCGGACATTAGTTTCGACCAATTTTTACAACGGTCCGACACAACCATCAACTATCTCCCGATATTAGCTCCGGCCTTTGATGCCGACCAGGGTTTTGTTGGCTGCCGACCAGAGTGTTTCCTGGCCATAAATGCTTCGACAGCTCTTCTAGGGTAGTTCAGTCTTTATTTGTTTGTTTGTTTGGTTTTTTTTTTTCCCTTTCTAGGGTGTGGTGCTGATGTATTAAGCACTTTTTGGCTTTTTTTATTTAATGGACTACCAAATTTGTTCTGTAGAATTTATTTGGACTAGTCGTTGAGTTTTTTCCAACTTTTTCCAAGTTATTCATTGGTAAGCTGCGATTGTTGAATATCTTCACACCAGCTTGAGCAGGAGTGTTGAATATAGAAATTAGAGTACATAAAATCTTTTTATTTTTAGTATTATGTACATAATCTGTGATTGTGTCAATCACTGGTTTAGTATTGTTTACTTATTTATATCATTTTCTAAATTGTATCATAAATCTATTACATATACATGACATTTACCTCATTCATAAGTAAGATACATAATTCTTTTCATTTTTTTTTTTTTTGGTACTTCACACCTATTGTTTAAATTTGTACAATAAATTCAAATTTTATTCACTTATTAAAAAAATTCTTGGCTAAATATTATCTATTATATAAGAAAAATGGTCTTTTTAACCCACAAGCCTTGTGGAGGCTCTAATATTCCAATCTAAATTTTTTAATTTTCTGATTTAAAAAAAAAAACTCCTACCCACCCTTTTTAAATAATCCTAAACCCTATCTTTTACTTACCCTATTTTTTCCTTTACGCCTCCACAGCCGCATCTTAGTTCTTACCTCCACTTTTCATAGCCGCATCTTATTTCTTACATCCACTTTTCTTTTTGGCTTATTTTTTTAATGCTTGCTTTTCTTCTCATCTATTTCTTTATTCAATTGACTTTCTTGCTTTAGTAGCCGCCTAACTTTATTACTTCAATAATCAGCTATTATTTTCCTATAAGTAATCTTCAATTGATTTCATTGCTTTTCTTTTTTAGTTATTTCTTTATTCAATTGACACCATTGCTTTTGTTTTCATTTATTTTTTTATTATGAGAAGGAATGAAAATATGATTATGTTTTTTTACATACATTCCGTTTTGATCAGACGGTGTGAAAAACAAATGTAATTGTATTTTTTAACTGAATATATTTCTTAATTTTCTAATTTAAAAAAAAAAAAAACTTTTGTAATTACCCGACTCTCTCATATGTTGCTTATACTCTAATTCCCTCATTATCTGTGTGATTATATGTTTGATGTAAAATTCCATGTTTAAATGTGTGAATTATGTGCTTATGAGATTGTATCTGTCAGTTATAAGAAAATCTATTGAAATTACGACTTTTGAACTACAAATTGAAAGCCTTAGAGGTGCGATAAACCGAAATTGACTTTATGGTTATGATTAGCATGATTTTTAGAATATAATATAAAAATTTGTAAAAATTTGATTCGTAATGAATTAATTAGATTTATTTAAGCCAAACCTTTAAGTAAGCTGAAATTGACGACTTTAATCGGTTCAAAAACCGAAATTGTGTACATGGATATGCTAATGAGAATTTTTAGAGCCATTTGGGAAGTTTAATTAAAAAGTGATTCAGTCTGATTTGTTAAGGCATGTTTGGCAAGTATCCTAGCTAAATACATATATATATATATATATATGTGTGTGTGTGTGTGTGTGTGTGTGATATAATCCCCTTTTTGAACTCATCTCCTCTCATTTTTGTGAGTGAAAAATTCTGGAGAGTCATCCAAGAGAGGAATAGTAGAGAGAAAGGAAGAGATGGAAGAAGAGGCTCAAGATCAAGCTAGAATACATCAAGATTATGCAAGATTAAGGAGATATGAAGATTCTAGGTAAGATTTTACCTCTCAAACCTTGAAGATCATGAATTAAGAGTTAGATTTATGAATTTTATGGAGGCTTTTACATGTATTTTGTCACATAAGGCAAGAACGTAGCATGATTTCCTAAGATTCATGTTTATAACTTGTTTTCTTGTATGATTTCTTAAGATTCATAAAGATTTTAAGGGACTTTCTCCATAGATTTTGGAATTAGAACTCATCACATGCATAGCTTTTGATTTTGTTCTTGACTTCAAGTCTTTGAGCTTGAAAATGGAATTTTGGCTTTGCTTTCAAATCATGATTTTCATTGAAGTTAGAATTGTTTAATTGAACATGGTTTGAAAGGTTTTGGGCCTTGATTTGTATAAAATGAAGTTGATTGTAAAAATTTGAGCCTTAATCTTGAGGGTTTGTATAGTTTGAACTCATTAAATTATATATGAAATGAAGATCTATGTGAATTTGAAAGAAGAAGTTTTGAAAAGTTTGAAAAAGAACTAAAACAAGGATTTTGATCTTTCTTGCTTGAAGATTCATTGTATTTTTGATATTTTGATTTAGAAAACAATCATAATCTCATGTTTTCTATTAGTTTTACATGTTTTTGAGTGATTTGAGTTAAAATCTAGCTTGGAAAATAGAAGAGTAAATGTTAGAACCAGCAGATATTTTCAGTAGCAGAATTTTGCCCAGAGTCGCACGTGCGGTTGGGCTTCCCGCAAGTGTGAAAGTCTCTTTCTAGCAACATTTTGTATTCTGAAATAATTGCACGTGCTCCCGTACGTGCAATTTTGGTCCCGCTCGTGTGGAACTCCCATGTTTCAGCCCAACTTCAAATAGATATATATCTCTCATCCAAACTCTGTTTTAAGTGATTCTTGAGCCTAAATTCAAGTCCCGGAAGTCTAGTTTCCAATGGTAGTAGTCCCATATCCACATTCAAATTAAAAAAATAGATATGTTCAAATTAGTGAAGGTTGTTCACTTTCTTTCTAACCGTTTCGTGCTATTTCCTCTCCTAACCCAGTTTTCTTTTGTTTATTCCTATTTTCCTAGACGTGGATTATGGCACATTGAGAAATAATAAGTTTAGAACCAACATAAATAATTAGTTAAAGAGCAAAGTAAGGGATCGGTTTATTTGATTAAGAAAAGATTCAGAGAAATAAATTTGATCAAGAGAGTAATTATATGTTTCGATATGTTATGCTATGTGCATTGTGATTGCTGGAATATTATGATTTATATATTTTTGTTCATGAATGAGATGTTTTATACAACTTGTGCTTTGGTTAAAATGGTTGAGCATTTGACAGCAATGACATATGAAATAGGCCTGAGGCCGTTCTGTTACCATGTGATTAGGCCCGAGGTCGTTCTGTCATATGTGGGCTCGAGGCCGTTATGTTAACATGTGATTGGGCCTGAGGCCATTTTGTTACATGTGGGCCCGAGGTCGTTCCGTAATAAGTGGGCTTGAGGCCGTTCTGAAAATGTGATTATGCATAACGCTATGCTTAACATAACTATGATGAATGCTCTAAATATTGTACTTTGGGAAAATATTGGGTTTACATCACATGCTCTTATTTAATTCAAACCTCTTCATTGGATTCTCTTTACTTTATTATTATTCACTGAACTTCTCTCGCTTTGTATTTATATATATTTATGCAGGTGATCAGCTCGAAGGTCAACCTTAAGTCAGCTTCAGGAAACTTTTGTGGGACCTATTTTGCTAAGCCTCCAAAATTGAAGCCTTTTTTCCTTTTTAAAGAGTTCCTTTGATACCACATTTTAGTTAAGTCTTTGGTGGCTTTTGTTGAACACTTGGTTAATATGTAAATTTTGGGTTGTGAACTTTTTATAGATGTCGATATGACTAGAACCTGTATACAGAAGAACTGTGAAGTGAACTTTTTATATGGCATGATTAATTCTGGCATATAAGCACTACTCAATGGACGTTCTATTATTTATTTTGCTTCCGCTTTAGGCCCCAATATGATTTAAATATTTCGGATTTTTGTTTTGAAGCCTAAATGCAGGCCGGTCATGGGCTAAACTTTTAGGGACAGGTTTGGGTCATGACAACTTTCCCGTCCTTGCGTAAAGAAACCCACTCCTACCTATTACTATTAACCTAAACCCTATATCACATCAGCCTAAAGAAATCCTATCACAGCAGCCTAAACAAAAAAGTTTGGAAGAGAGCAGAAACCTTACACAGCAATTTGGGAGAGAAAGTAAGACAAAATCTTGGAAGAAAAATATTTCAAAATCGGTAAGTAAATCATTTATTTTTTAATATGATTGGATTGTATTTTGTGATTGTGATTAGATTTAATTTATTTTTTATCTATGTTTTTTGAAAAAATATATTGATTAAGAATGATTATATTCATTAGGTTCACTAACTATTAATGATGATTGGATTGTATTTTGTGAATGTGATTGGATTTAATTTATTTTTTAATATTTTAATTTTAATCTATGTTTTTTGAAAAAAAAATTAGATTGTATTCATTAGGTTCACATAAAGTACGTATTATTGATGATGATGAATAGATTGTATTTTGTAATTCGGTTTTTTAACTCACTGTATTTCTTTTTTAAATGGTTGTGCTTTTTAACTATCAATTAACTTAATTTTTGATTGAGTTTTTCACTCACTATGTTTTTTGAAAAAAAAAATAATTGTATTTTTTAATTACCAATTGATTTCATTGTTTTTTTTAATTGTTTATGAGCAAAAATGTGATTATATTTTTTTACACTCCGTTTTGATCACACAGTTGTAGACACCCCATTTTTGACCGACCTTAAGACTCAGACGTCATCGATTGAACGCTCGGTGATTGTGCATGTTGTGCTCGTTTCGAGTTTTCTGAGTTTTCGGCTGGGTGCCTTGCCTCTGCGCCTCTGAACTCTTTGTGTTTCGGCTCGGTTTGCGGACCAAGCCTTGTTTCTCTTCCTTAGAGGGAGGGAGTGGTCTGTAGACCACCTTTTTGTGGTCGTAGACCACTTTTTGCGTTTGGAGACAAATTTCTGGTTTTTGGAGTCTTCGGCCGTGCGCCTTGTCTCGGGACCGCTTAACATTCTCCGTTTGGCGTGGCTTTTGAACCACACCTTGTTGCCTCTGCCTAGAGGGACACTATGGTCCGGGAGACCACTTTTGTGGTTGTAGACCACTTTTGATGCCCGTAGACTAGTTTTCGAGGCTTCCGGCTACGCGCTTTGCCTCCCGAACTTTCGTCTTGCATCCTTTTTGGTTTGTTTTTGGTATAAACCTTGTTTTCCTTGTTTGGAAGGTGGTACAAGGGTGAGAGACCAGTTCTTCCCCTTGGAGACCACTTTTCTTCCCGCCAGCCAGTTTTCTAGTCGGCCAACTGGATTTCTTGGTCTTTGGATCACCTTGTCTGGTAGGCCACCACACCACTGCATTGTTTTCATGTTGTAGACCCTCTCCCACCATGGCCGGCCAGTTTTTTTCTTGGGAGACCACTTGTGGTGGTCGGCCGACCACTTCAAGTAGCTGGCCGACCACTTCAAGTGATCGGCTGCTTTTCATCACCTTTTTGGAGATATTTTCAGTACAGCTGTGCCAGCTGGAAGGCACAGAAGCCATCCTCCATATATGGAGGGATGGCTTTAGGCCAAAAGCTTGTCCAGCAAGCTTGTTGTTTGTTCTCTATAAGAGAGGACCTCCCCCCTCCTCCTCCAGGTTCAGTTTGGAGTGCTTGAGATATACATATACATCTTTGTATCTATCTTACTCTTGCTCTTCATTTTTGTGTTCAAAAGTGCATATTTATCACACTTTAACACACAAACACACACTCAAACACCATCTTTTTGTTGCTGAGGCTTCTTGAGGTTTGTTTTTGGAGTTTTTGGACTGGTTTTGGTCAGAAATAGTGCTGGAGTTGCAGCCTTGAAGGTGTTCATCAAGGGTGAGTTTCTACCCTCTTGAACCTTGCTTTTGCTTAAGCTTTTAGCCCTATTTGCATGCTGATTTAAGCTTAACTCTTAACTACAAAAAGTTCTGTTTTTGCATGCTTAAAATATTTGTTTAAGGTCACTTTTTTGTTGAGGGTGGTCTACCCCCTCTTAGGCCTTGTTTTGAACCATCCCTTTTGGCTCTTGTTCTAGCCTTTGCATGACCTTTCTCACCACCGAAATCCAGAGGATTTTCAGTGGTGGAAAGGTGGCTTTGGGGTCCCAAATAGGAAAGGATCATCTCCTCTCCTTGTGTTTTGAATACTTGCTTCATGTGCCTCATGTTTGAGCATGTTTGTTAAGCTTATGTTGGTCATATCTTAGCATGTAGTTGGGGTTATTTTGGCATGGCATACCACTATTTTGGTTTGGTTTTGTCACCTCTTGCATGCCTTATACACTTGTAGTGTATTTCTCACAAACTAGTCTTGTATGCTTCATGAAGTAACATGTCTATCTAGCTTGTTTTGAGGCCATCTCAGTAGGTTTTTGATGTTGTTTTAACATGCCTTAGATCTGTTTTTGGTTGGTTTGACGGCCCCTTGCATGCTCCATGCACTTGTAGTACATTTCTATGAATTAGCCTAATGTGTACCATGCTTTAGACTATCATTCTAGCATGTTTTTGGATTAACTCTAAGAAGTTTTTGTCCATGTTTTAGCATGCTTAAGCTCTGATTTGTATTGTTTTGGTCATGCATGCCATGCTTTGTATAGCTATAGTGCATTCTAGCTTGTTAGCTTTGTGTATCAAGTCCACTAGCATGCATTGCTTGGACTATTTTCATGATTTGGCATCATTTGAAATGTTATTTCAGTCCATATAGTGTGGTCATACACTTGCATCTTTCACTTATTCAATGCGTTGGAGGGTTTGCCCTTTATGCCTTAAACATGAGCCATTGCGTATGCCTTCATGCCTAAGCTTGTGAGCTATCATTTAAATGTGTATTTGGGGTTATTTTGCCATGATATAACTCTAATTTTTGTTGGTTAAGTCATCTCATGCTTGGTCTTGATAGATGTAGTGTAATCCACCTTATTTGCCTTGCATTCATCATGCCTTATGCCCTTCATGCTAGCATGTTTTGGCTTCCTTCCATACATATTTTAGACTCATTTTGACATGCTCTAAGATTGTTTTGGGTTGCCTTTGCCATATGCTTCATGTATTGCATAGTTATAGTGCAAGTGCCTTGCTGTTTCAAGCTTTGAGCACCATAGCATGCTTCATTTGCATCATGTATATGATTTGGCATCATTTCACATGTTATTTCAGAGCATATAGACTTGCCATGTTCCCACTTCATTCATTCTTTAAGTGTCTTTGAGTGTTATGCATTGTTACCTTGTTTATGACCTAGCTTGTATGCTTGCATGCCTAGGCCCTTGAGCCCTCATCTCAGCATGTTTTGGTCTTTGTTTAGACCTATTTGAGCTCTGTCCATAATTGGTTCAATCATTTGTGCCATGTTTTGCATGCCCCTTTGTGTAGTCCCTTTTATGGCTTTGTGCCTTAGGCCCTCTTGCATGCTTTACTTGTGTTGTTTGAGTGATTTGGCATCATTTCACACTTGATTTCAGAGCCTTTAGTGTTGTCACACTTCCATGTTTATCACTTCTTGAGCACTCTTGAGAGTTGTGCTCTTAGGCCTAGTTGATGGGCCAATGCATGTGCATGCTTTGTTTTGGTGTTATGGCCACTGATTTGGGCATGACTGAGGTCTGTCCATTTTGGTTTAAGTCCATCGAGCATGTTATGTAAATGTTGTTACATTGCATCATGTTGTTGCGTGCTTATGTTGCCTTGCATTGAGTATGCATGCATTAGCATTGTTTGCATGTCATTAGCTTTGTTAAGTTGCTCATGTCACATTACATTGAGTATGCCATGTTGTTCATTGCATTGAGTATGCCATGTTGTTTGCATTGTGTATGCTCATGTTACATTGCATTGTGTATGCCATGTTCTTTGCATTGTGCATGCTTAAGTTACATTGCATTGTGTATGCTATGTTGTTCATCGCATTGTGCATGTCATGTTGTCCTTTACATTGTGTTTTGCATGCTTGAGTTGCATTACATGTTTGCATGCTTAAGTTGCATTGCATGTTTGCATGTTGTTGCATTGCATTTGTTTGGATTAAGTGTTAATCTGAACACGAGAAATGAGGGACGTTTCATACTTGAAGTGATGAAACGTGTCTCAATTCTCGGTCGCCGACGCTCTTGATCATACATGATAGAGTTCTAGGCTTTATGTGTTTATGTGTGCATTCATTTCATATTGAATTGTGCAATTTGACTCCTCGGCCATCATGCATCGAGATGCGTGATTGGTGGCCCGAGGGTCGAGAACCACACTCCCTTGAGCTTATGAAATAATAGGGAAGGTGGTTGTGCACACATATCTTGCAAATACATTGCCATGCCCTTTCTTGCTCTCTGTTGTAGCAAAGTGGAGAAGTGCAGCAAAACTGGTTAGCTGACCAGAACAACTAGCTAGTCGACCACTTTTTCTGGTTTGCAGCAATAGAAAGTGGTCGGCCATGTTCCTACGGGTCCCCAAGGTGAGTTAGAAGCTTTCTGGAGCTTGGTGCAAGGTTCTGAGAACAGTTGCAAACAGAGGCAAATCGGGGCATCGCGACGGATTTCCGAACGAGACGACCGAGCATGCATATACTTCTCGCCCTGGAGGCTTTTGATTTATCGCTTTACTTAGCTAATTTGCTTAGCTAGTTTATGCTTTGATTTGTACTTAATTAGTTAATGCGTTTAACTATTCAATTTGTGTTGTAATAGCTTAATTAATTAGCTTGTTAGTTAATTAGTTTTGTGATGTAATAATTAGTTTAATTAGCTTAGATTAGCTAGTTAGCTTCTTATTCGGACCCTTCGTAGAGAGGGCCAACTGTTGTAATAAGCGTGCGTGTGTGTGATGCATGTCTTCCAACCCCCATTTCTTTCTCCCTGTTACTTAACCGCTTACGATGGTTAGTTTTAGGGCATATTTTGTTTAGCATACCTTGTGCTTGCATGCGTGCATTCATTCATCTGTCTTGCATGCACCGGGCTCGGCGCATCATACTAACTGCATTGTATTTCAATTCCAAGTTGAATACATGTATCGAATTGTCGCATTCATATGCCATTCTAGGTAGCCGAGCCTATCTTCGTTGCATTTTTGCATGTGTTGCATTAGCCATTTTAACATGAACTAGGATCATGCATGATTTCTAATTAGTTCTCTGTTTTGGCTCGGAGTACACTGTGAATGTTTACGCTTTAGCATACTGCATAAGATGTGTATGTTGCCATGTTAGCATGCTTGCCATGAGGCTAACTGCTTATTTGATTAACTGCCTGAATGCCTATGGGTGAAGGTTGGATTGCTTGAATTGGAATAATTCATTGAAATCCTTGTTTTAGTCTACTTGCGAGTAGCAAACTTCAAACCGTTTTCAAACAAACGAACATGCAATGTTTTGTTCCAACTTAGGCGATCTAGTCTATACTTGTATGTTGTGCGCATCACATAGTAATTCTAGGTTAATAACCAGAATAAGAACGCATGTGTCTTCAAAAACAAAATATCATGCTTAGTACAGGCCGATCTTTGATCGGGCGAGCGGGGGTGCTCATTGCATGACCTTTCCCTCTCGTACCCAAGTTCCCGAGCTGAGGCAACTTTGGTGATGACAGACACGTGGCCTTAGGCACGAGTCAAGGTTTCCTAAATTCCCCCAAAATAAAATATTTAGGTGGCGACTCTGTATCTGGCAAAGCAGTCCATGTTTGGCACTTCTTTATAAAAATCAGTTTTCCAAAACGATTTGCCGGATTTTGGACTCTTTGGTGATCTATCGGTTTCACATTGCACTTTGTGAGATTAGATTCAGAACCGTGATATTGAGTCCGAACTGTAGTAGCTAGAGAACAAAACGGAATTCGCGCCCTCGCAGCGCGGACGCCGGAGAGTTCTCAGGGCGGTCCACAACAGTGATTTTATTTTTTAAATGATTGTGTTTTTTTACACTTCATTTAATCTGTGTTTTTTTTTTTAAAAAAAAAAAAAAGAGATTGTATTCATGTTTTGTTAATACAATCACACGGTGATTGTATTTTTAATTTATGTTTTTTGAAAAAAAAAATTAGATTGTATTTATTAAGTTCACATAAAGTATCCACTATTGATGATGATTAAATTGTATTTTGAATATGAATTTCTTAATTTTTTGATTTAAAAAAACAAAAAAAACAACAACAACTTTCCCGCCCTTGCGTAAAGAAACCCATTGTTACCTATTATTATTAACCTAAACCCTATATCACAGCAGCCTAAACAGAAAGTTTAGGAGAGAGCAGCAGCCTTACGCAGCAGTTTGGGAGAGAGAGTAAGACAAAATCTTGGAAGAAAAACATTTCAAAATCTGTAAGTAAATCATTTATTTTTTAATATAGTGATTAAAATTTTAAATTGATTAAGAATAATTGCATTTATTAAAGTATCAACTATTAATAATGATTGGATTGTATTTTATGATTGTGATTAGACTTAATTTACTTTTCAATATTTTATTAGGTTCACATAATATACTTAGGTTTTTTTAAAATATAGCTTATTATTATGTTCAAATAATATATACTTGGGTTTAATAAATAGTATAACCATTTTTTCAAATGTAATTATAGCATATCATAATTATAGCATAAGCACAATTATTTTTACAAATGATATGCTATCGATAATAGGTGCACAAGTATTGATAGCATATCATTTGTAATTAAATATAATTATCATATATAATCTAAAATATAGCACCGATATACTTGGATTTAATAAATAGTATTATGTCAACTAGCATATCACTTATGTTATGTACGAGATAAAATAATATATTATTTATTAAAAATATGATAATTATTTTATCTTATTTAAATATAATTATAATATTTTTAATAAATATATATATATTTTTTTCGAGCCTAGCATGGGTGGTAGGTTAGTTTTCTGTTAAGCAAATGTTGGAAAAGGACTCAAGAGAGAGAAAGGATTGATGACAGAACTTGTGGGTGTGAACTCTTAAAAGAATTAGGTAAATTACAAATACAACCTTGAGATTTGATTAAAATACGAATCACTTTTTGTAATTTTTAAAATTATATTCTATCTCCTGAGATTTTTAATTTCATAACAAATCACCTCCTTTATTAATAAATCATCAAGTCAATTAATAGTTTTTAATGATATTAGAAATATGTTTCAATTGATAATTTAGGTAATTGTATTATTGTATAAGAGCGCAATTATGAATTTTATTTTTTTAGTTAATTCTGTTAAATAAAAAAATTCTAATAAGAGATTATTTATAATTTTTTAAATTATAAGAAAAAATCTGTATTTTAAGCAAATTTTAAAAAATATATTTGTCATTTACTTAAGAAACTAAGATGACCAGAAAATTAAAGCATAGAGTAGTTGAGAGAGAGTCTTCAATGTCACAACTCTCGCAGGTGCACAATTTTAGCATTGCTCAATCGACATTTCACTGGGGTCATGTGCTGATGTCGAGGGCTGCAATTTCGTTGGTCTGTGATTAGTTGTTGATCTGTTCAAATTCAGTCTGAAGTATAGATATCGATTCTTACTTTAATTGGAATTCACTTGCTCAAGCTTAAGCCTCACTTTGGGTTGTTCTGGTTTTTTTTTTTTTTTTGCTTTTTTTTTTTGGGATTGGAATTAGCTTATCTCAAAAAGTTTACATTAGACTCGAATTGCCTGAATTCAAGTTTAAAAAAAAAATTATATAGAATGAGCATTGAGTTATCTTAAGCTGATATATTGTATTGTCTCGATATTCTATATTTGTATCTATATTTATATTTGTATCAATATCCATGCTTTTCTAAAAAAGTATAATCTGAGTTGATGCCAAGTTGAAAAAAAATTGTCTTAAATTATAAAATGATTAATTATTCAAAATTAAGATAAAAAGAGAAATAATTCTAATGTTAAGTTGTCTTTCTTATTTATTTATTTAAGGGTAAATTATAAGCACACCCCCTGAGGTTTACTTAAATTAAAAATTACTCCCTGTGGTTTTAGAAATTACATTATGCCCCTAAGGTTTCTAATTCCATAACAAATAGGTCCTTTTATTAATAAATCATCAAGTTAATTAACAGTTTTTAATAGTATTAAAAATTTATTTCAATTAATAATTCAGATAATTTTATTATTGTATAAGTGAACAGTTATAAATTTCATTTTTTCAATTAATTCTGTTAAATAAAAAATTGTGACAGTGAGGTATTTGTAATTTTCCAAACCACAGAGGACAATTCGTATTTTAAGCAAACTTCAAAAGGTGTATTTATAATTTACCCTTTATTTTATCATTGTTCTAAGCAATTGAGTAGCTGATTGGAAGATGATTTGCTGCATGGCACAGTGGAAAGATGGCGAGCTTAGCTAATTGGACTAGGAATTTTGATTACTTGTTAGCTATTATGACTTGAGAGACTTTTTTTTTTTTTTTTTTGATTCAAATGAAAGAAAAGCATACAGTAGTTAAATTATCCTTACAATTCAAGAAGCCAGTCTCTAACAAGACTTACTCTAGTCATGTCATCTATGACTAGAGATCTCACAGCTTCAGGTGGGTCTTCCAAGACTACCACATGATCATCTTGGGCTACTTCCAAATTTGCTAGTTTGTCAGCAACTCTGTTCGCCTCGCAGAAGGAGTGGCTGATGGAGCAGTTGCATCTCTTCAGGAGAAACTTAGTGTCTTCAATGAGGGCCTTGTAAAGTGAGTTATGACTTGGTCCATCCTGGAGTTGGATGATGGCCCTGTTTAGTAGGGCTTATTTCCACTTTATTTTAGCTTTTAGCTTAATTTAAGCTATTTTGATGTGTTTGGTTCAGCTTAACAATACAGCTTATAGCTTTTTGTAAGTCAAAAATCAACTTATTCTTTGAGTAGGGGAGGAGAAGCTTAATTTATAAGTCAAAAATCAGCTTATGTTCATAGTTATAAGCTATACGCTGTTAGGCTGTAAGTTATAATCACTTTCCTACAGCTCTACCAAACGGGGCCGATAGCTTGTTCAGAATCTATTTCAATTTCCACATTCAAGGTGCCCTTTGAAAGAGGATGGTGAGGCCCTTGTATATACCCCATAATTCAGCTTCCAAACTGGAGCAGTGGCCTAGTTTACCATAGTATCCCCATAGCCAAGTTCCAGTTTCATTCTGCAGGAGCCCTCCACACCCAGCTTAGCCTGGGTCACCTTTAGAGCATCCATTTGTGTTAAGTTTAAGTTTACTTGTAGGTGGAAAAGACTAATGGATTAGTCTATGATGAGAAGGGTTGGGGTGGAGAGGGGAGTGGAAAGCCTGTTCAATCTCTTGAACATAATACCTTATGTTCTTAAGACTGGTTTGAATAGGGATCAAAATGTTTTCAAAAACCAAATTATTACGCTCCTTCCAAAGATGCCAAAGAGTGACAATAAAAATGAGGGGCCATTTAAAACCACAAAACAACATTTTGTTTTTCAAATTTGAGGAAACCCATTCAAACAAAGGCAGACCACATCCTTGCTCCCACCAGATATGATTTGTAATTTAAGTCTAGACAGCTTTGGAGTTAATACAATCTCTGAGGAGAGGACTCATATCCTCACTGAACAGCCCGCATCTAGGACAAAGATCAAATGATGCCATGTTTCTCACAAGCCTTAGGTGGTTAGTAGGTAATCTGCCTTTCAAAATAAGCCAGAGGAAACACTTTAATTTCTGAGGAATTTTCATTTTCCAGATCTATTTCCAATCTCTGCCATCTCCTTCTTGGTTAGTGATAATTTTGTAAGCAGATGCAGTGGTAAAAATACCACTAGTGGACCCATTCCAGGAGGGAGAATCTGGATAGGTCACAAATCTAGGCCTATAGATCTTTATGATCTCTTGGAGGTCCTGTTGGTTCACAAGGTTGGCAAGGATATCAGTGTCCCAATTCCCTTCATCATCAAGAACAGTGCTCACCTTGATTGAATCATTGGCATGGGTGGGGTTATAGTTTTTGGCCAATGGTTGTGTTCCACACCACCAGTCATTCCAAAAAGAGATAGTATCACCATTTCCTAGGGCTGGGCAACAAACCCACCCGCCCGCACAAATCGCCCGACCCTACCCTACCCGCAGTGCTTTGGGCGGTTTCGATGTAGGTAGGCGGGCGGGTGCGGGTCAAGAAATTCGCAAAAGATCGGGTTCGGGTCGAACCCGACCCGCCCGCAACCCGCATCTTTTTTTTTTTTTTTTTTAAGAAAAAATAACTAGTTATTATTTTTTTTTTTTGCATTTTGGATGGATGGAGATAACTAGTTATTATTTTTATTTTTACATTTTGGATGAAAGTAAAATTTATTACATGGGCACTTATATACATTATCATGATCTAATGATATTTAAATTAGTGTTACTAGTTTGACTTTTATTTATATATATAAAAAAAAAAAAAAAATCATTATATTCCATTAGTCTAGTAGACACAGTGTCACGACCCAAACTCGCCCCTAAAAGTTTGGGCATGACCCATACAGAAACGGACACTTAACCTGTCATACATAACATATGGGGCCGAACGGAAGCATCTAACAATATAAACGAACATAAATAAAAGAGCTATATCCATTGAGCGACCTCTATTATGCCATGATCACATGCTGAACATAAAGCAAACAAACATGTAGTAGTATGCATCGGAGAATTTAGCTATGGACATATACATATATAGACTCAGCCCCCATAATTGGGCGCAACAAAAACAGTAAAAACGAAAAGAATTATATACACTTCAACCTTAGATAGGTAATCAGGGTATAAAACCAAAAGTTCAATAAAACTCCATAAAATGGTTGCCTTTACTTAAGTGCTTGGACTCTCCGGGGTTGACAACAAAAGGAGTGGATGCCACAGGTTAAGACTGACCTCCAGGTAGGATACCTACAGAACAAACGTAACATTAAGTGAGCCAAGCTCAATGAATAATAGTACATGAATAATCCCATGCCTAACTTGAATTAACATACATATCAATGCATACATAAATAATGAGGCATAAAGTTAATTAAGTTTGTATTAATTCTTGCATGGCCTAAGGCCCAGTCTTGAAACATATTGACTTAAAACATAATGTCTTGGAACATAATGACTTTAAGCTCTTGCACAAAGTGGCGATAGCCCTTGAACGTATTAGCATTAAGCTTTTAAACATGGTGGCATATAGCCCGTGTACATATGACATGAAGCTCTTGAAAAGTTGGCATAAAGCCCTTGAACATATGGCACGAGGCCCTTGAAACATGTTAGCCATAGGCTAAAATAACGTGTGGCACAATGGCCCTTGAAAGGTTAGCATGAAGCCCTTAAAATGGCATAAAGCCCTTGTAACTTGTAATGGCATATAGCCCTTGTAACTTGTAATGGCATATAGCCCTTGAAAACATGGTGGCTATAAGCCCTTGTAAATGGCACGAGGCCCTTGAAAATGTATGTAAACTTGTACCATACTTGAGCTTGTAACATGCATAGACTTAAGCTTGTAACATGCATAAACTTGTAATATACTTGAACTTGTATAACATGCTTGAACTTGTAATAGACATGAGCTTGTAACATGCGTATACTTGAAGACTTGTAGACTTGTAACATACATGAACTTGTATATACTTAGAACCATACTTGAAATAGAACATACTTGTCAAAGATAGAATAATTCACATCCTTATGAGGATCACATAATAATGTTAAACATTTACATGCATGTCATAGGTTCTTAACGACCTCGGGTCCATAAGTAACCCCATAGAATAATCTCAAGTTCAGATAGATACTTCGCTTAAAGATGGACATGATTTCATTTATGCACTAAGAATGACGTAGTTTACTTATAGATAATAGAGAATTATTATTCGTTATTAATAAAACCGAGTCATTCCAAATTCATACCGATGTAGACCAATCTTCCAACGTTCACATTGACTGTCAATCATCATAAATGCTCGTGTAACATGTTTGTGTAACACTTACAAGAAACAGAGCGTTAGTGATAATAATTATCAATGATAAATAAAATGTATATCTTCGAACTATTACTCACAGTGATCGATTCTCGGTGGTAATGGTACAATGTCCTCGTCTCGATCTACAATTACAATGCACAACACATAATATGAGGTTATACTCGATCCTTTACTTATTCTCTTTGATCATTTAATCAATTAGTCATGGTGGTACCACTCATATGCTTTAATACATTGTAATCCATGTCTTAAAAAAAACAGGAGAAATCGATGGGAAATGGTTTAGGTGAAGAAATGGTACAAAACTAGTTGACAGAAAGTGAACAGTCGTCACTAATTTGGGTATAACTTTTTCTGTATTTAGAATTTGGAAGTGAGACTAGCGTCATTGGAAACTAGACTTCCGGGGCTTGATTTTAGGCTCAAGAATCACTCAAAACGGAGTCCGGATGCAAAAGATATGCTTGATCAAAGTTGGCTGGACAGCTGTCTTCCGCACGTGCGGCAAGAAGCCCCGCACGTGCGGCGATTTGGGCAGAAAACTGTTCGAAAATTCAGCAAAAAATCCAATTTTTGGTGCTCTTGTTCAAGGCTCAAAATAGGGTCTTTTAATTGTTAAACATGGGTCAAAATCATGTAACTAGAAGCCATAACATAGATCAATCTAAGTCCAATTTGAATCTTTGATCTTAATTTACAAACACAACTTCATTTCACACATACATAAACATATATACATACATAATCATTTAGCTACATAATCAAGCTCAAGAAATATGATTCTAATTAATCATTCACCACTTACTTGTTCCAAACCTAACCCTAATTTGTAGAACATGAAGAGCTTTCTACTTAATTATCAAGGAGAGGAACCAATTAGAATGAATTACACATACCTTAAGCTTTACATCTTTCAATCCTTTCTAATTTCTCAATCTTTCTTCTTGTTGAGTTCCTTCATTTCACCTCTCTCACGTAGCTCTCCCCTTTCCTCTAGATATTTTTGTTTTTTGAGTCTAAGTAATGTGTCCATCCCCTCATAAGGCACCCAATATATATATAAATATACACACACCAACATAATACAATAAAGAGAACCAAACGTGGTCTTACGAATCGCGCAAAATTAAATTTCAATTAAACTTTTCAGATAACTCTAAAAATCATGCTGAGCATAAATATGTCCCTTGTTCTGATTTCTGAAGCTTCTAAGGCCTTTAATTTGTAGTATAAAGTTAATCACCCAAACGTCCATTAACGAATCAGACAAATTAGATTTCAAATTAATTTTTCCCAATAGTTCTAAAAATTCCCATTAACATACTCAAGTACTCAATTTTAATTTTTGACCCCATAAAGGTCGGTAATTTCAATTTTAAGTCCGCAACTCAACTGATAATGCTTCAATTCTAATAGATATAATTAAATCCAAACACATCATCTCATAGGTAAATAAAAGTGATTTCTTATACGCATTTTGGGGTCATTACACACAGTTAAATATGATATTTTGAATTGTCATTCTATTATCACATTATTGCATATTAAAAACTAAACAGTGAAGATTAATCAACTATTAAAATTAGTGTTACTAGTTTGACTTTTAACTGTTTGTTTTTGCATATTTAAATTAGTGTTACTAGTTTGACTTTTAAGGGTTTGTTTTTGCAAGCTAAGGAGGAAGATTAATCCACTATCCTCAAGCATGGTTCCATATCATCTTATCTAACATGTGGACTATTTATTATGATCATGAATTGTATATCTTGTAATTTAATTTATAACTCTTCTAAAAAAAAAAAAAAAGTGTTTAGAAAGTAACAAAAAATGTCAAATTTGCTTAAGTTAAATTAAAAAAAAAAAAAAAACACTAAACCGCAAACCGAACCGCACTCGCCCGCACAAACCGCGAACCGCATCGCGGGCGGTTGCAGGTCCATTTTTTCCCAACTGCATAAGTGCGGGTCGGGTCGATTTTGACCCGCACCCGGCCAAAACCGACCCGCGAGCAGCCCTACCATTTCCTACTCTCCACTTAGCATAGTTTCTGAGGGTATCTCTAGTGTGACAGATACTCTTCCAGATATTGGATGGATTTTTCTTCTAGGGCCAGCTGAAGAAAGAATGATTTTTCAAATATTTGGATTGAAGGATTTGGCACCAGAGTTTGCAATTATCATTCAGTAAATTCCGCCCAAGTTTGGTAAGGAGGGCTGAGTTTTGCTCTCTAGCTTTTCTAATTCCAAGGCCACCATCCTCTTTGCTTTTGCACACATTGTCCTAGTTGACAAGATGTATTTTCTTTTTATTCTCAGTATCACCTCCATAGGAAATTCCTATTAATTTTGTCTATGTCATCACAAACTTTCCTAGGGAGTTCCATAGTTTGCATATTGTAAGAAGGGATAGCAGAAGTAGCTGATTGAATGAGAGGAATCCTACCTGCAAGGGAGAGGTTTTTAGCTTTCCAACCTGATAATCTAGACTTCAGCTTCTCAAGAACTTCATTGAAATTATGTTTGCTAATCCTTGTGTGAAGGAGGGGAGATCCCAAATACTTACCAAGGTCTTGAGTAAGGGGGACACCACTCTGGTTACTTAGGGACCCGGCTTGGTTAGAAGAGAGATTGGGAGAAACAAAGATTTTGGATTTCAAGTGGTTAATTTTCTGACCAGAGATCTCATAAAAGTCATTAAGGACATCCATAACAGTTTCACAGTTGGTGTGATTAGCTTTAGCAAACAAAATAAGGTCATCAGCGAAAAACAAATGGGATAGAGGGGCGTTATTCCTAGAAGCTTTGATTCCTTGCCAAGATCCCTCACTCACTTTAAGGTTTATCATGTTGGATAACCGTTCCATATAAAGCACAAAGAGGTAGGGTGAGAGGGGGTCACCTTGTCTAAGTCCTCGCTCAATAGGAATGCCATCCAAAATTTCCCCACTCCAGAGTATAGAAGATTGGGTATTGGTAACACAACACATAATCAGTTCTACCCATTGCTCATTGAGTTTAAATTTATACAAAGAATCTCTAATGAAGTCCCATGAGAGTCTGTCATAGTCCTTTTCTAAATCAATTTTGAAAATCATTCCTCTATTTTTGCCTTTTTTGTTGCTCAAAGTATGAAGGATCTCTTGGGTGATAATGATGTTATCAGTTGCGTTTCTTCCAGGTATGAAGCTACTTTGATTAAGACCGATAAGTTTATCAAAGAGAGGTCTAATTCTACTCACAATGAGCTTAGTAATGATCTTATAGGAGACATTGCAAAGGCTAATGGGTACTGTTTAATGTTCTCAGGATTATCAACCTTGGGGATCAACACGATTAAGGTCTCATTAATAGTATTGGGGACTTTGGTATTATGGAAGCAATCCATGACAAAATCACAAACAGACTTACCCACGGTGTGCCAATACTTCTGGTAGAAGATGGCTTGCATACCATCCTTGCCTGGTGCTTTGAAAGCACCAATATGCTTAACAGCTCTCAAGATTTCAGTATTGGAGATGGGTTTGAGGAAATCAACATTATCCTCATTGGTAAAATAATTTGGAGCAATATTTCTCCAATGGTTAAGAATGTGAATGTCAGTTTTTCTGAAAAGGTCTGAAAAATAGTCTAAGATAAAGGACTTGATTCCCTTTTTCTCCATGATCCAATTTCCATCAGTGTTTTGAAGGGCATTAGTTTTAATTTTCCTCCTCTTGTTTATGGTAGAAACATGGAAAAATCTAGTGTTTTTATCACCAAGGGATATATATTTAGAACGGGATTTTTTAAACCAAAGCATTTCCTCTTGAAAAATAGTGACATTGTACTGATTGATGAGGTCCTTCTCTAAGGCCTGTAAACTGTGGGAGAAATTAATAGTTTGGGCTTTTTGGGTGCTTTCAATCCTAGCAAGTAAAAGTCTATTTCTTTTTAAAATGTTGCCAAAAACTTCCTTGTTCCACACTGACACTCTGAGAGTGAATTCAACTGTGGACTCAAGGAGATTGTTGTTCATATCCTGCCAGGAGGAATTAACCACATCTAAGAGACCAGGGTGAAACATCTAAGCAGCTTCAAACCTAAAGGGTCTGCAAACGGGGTTTAGAGAATACATACCTTGGGTGTGGACTATCAATGGAGAGTGGTCTGAATAAGTTCTGGGGAGCACTTGGACAGTTGCTTCAGGGAACATAGTCCACTAATCTTCATTGGACATAGCCCTATCAAGCCTCTCCATGGTGTTCGCAAGGCCTTGTCTGTTATTCGTCCATGTTAGTCTAGGACCTGTGCTACTCAAGTCTAACAAGTTGCAGTTGTTCACCCTATCAAGAAATTTATGGGTTCTTCTGGAGTTATGATTTGTAGAGAAGCTTTTTCTCTCATTTTGGCTACCATAGTCGTTGAAGTCGCCTGCCACCATCCAAGGTTTCTTCATGTTTTGTGCTACTGACTCAAGATCATCCCACATTGTGTCCCTAAGAGAGGGGTTTGGGCTAGCATAGACTACTGCTAGGACCCATTCCTCATAGTCTTCTTTATGTACAGTGGCGTGGATGGCATGGGAGCTAACTGACGATGCTCTGACGTTAACATGGCTGGTGTCCCAAACAATACAAATACCACCAGATCTGCCAATGAGATCAACAATTGTTGAAGTTGTGAAGCCCAACCTGTTGAAGAAGTTTCCCATTGTACTAAAGGCCACCTTTGTTTCCATCAAAATCAAGATTTCTAGTTTATGAACACGAATAATCTCAACCAGGTTACGTTTGAAAGTGTTGTTGCCGACACCGCGGCAATTCCAGATAAGTAGTTTTAACAAATCCATAGAAGGGTAGTGGAGGGATGTATCAGTTACCAAATCTTTGACAATGCTACGAATGCGTTGATGATCATCCTCTACAGACCTCATGGACACTAGGGGTGAGCAGCGGATATACCGATCCGCCAAAACCGACCGAACCGAACCGATCCGCCGCATTTTGGACGGATGCGTGATGACGAGCGGACGGTTGCGGATTGATTTTCTCCAATCCGCCAATTTGGCGGACGGATGGCGGATTTGAGGTTCCTTTGGCCGCAACCGAACCGCCAAACCGCGAGCACCCTTAGTAATTTATAAGATTTTGTGTTTTCAATTTGTTTAAATATTTTATTTGTGTTTTCAATTGAAAAAGAGTTCAAATATTCTATTGAAAAAAAAATTTCAACTTGAATATATTTTTTGAATTGAAAAAATAAACGTATTGTTTATCTATATTTTTTGGTTTTTAAATCTAACTCTAAAAGTAATAAATAGAAAATATGATATATGCTGGTTGGTTTTTGTTTTCAAAAACATATATAAATGTAACAATACAGAGACATACAGGGACATGCTGTGATTGTAATATGTAGATGAGATATGCAGTGATTGTGATAATCTAAAGTTTCAAACTTTCTTTCTTTGGATGAAGCATGTAGTAATTGTAATATTTTTTTCAGTCATTGACTGTAATACTTTTGTTTTTTTTTTTTTTGAGGAAGTGCACAAGTTGAACTATGTTGAAAATTTATAAAATTTTAAACCGCCAAACCGATTCGCATCCATCCGCCAAACCGCCAATCGGCTCAATCCGCATCCGCCGGATTGGCGGACGGATGCGGATTGATTTTCTCCAATCCGCCAATCTGGCGGACGGATGGAGGATTGAAGGTTCCGTGGCCGCAACCGATCCGCGCCCACCCCTAATGGACACCATCTGGATCGAGTGGGTTGGCTTCACTAGATTGTTCTCCCATTTTGTCTCTATGTTCAGTCGGAATTGTTTGATCCACCAAACGAAAGCAACGAGGTGAGTTGCTTCGTTCTCGGGATCTAATAATAGACCCACTGCTCTACTCTGGTTCCGGTGCTCTTGCACTCTCGTCTTCGGTTGTTCTAGTTCAGTGTTCACTTGAGAGACTTGTTAAAACTTTTAACTTAATACATTGTTGGTAAATTATACATGTTGTCTTGAGACATGAAAAAGTTTAACATTTTAATTATTAAAATTTATAAATTTTATCCTTAATATGCATTTTTTTTATTATTTATAAACCTACCCTCCTAATTTATTTGCCTTCACAGTTTCCCCAAGTTTACTCTCCTCCCCTCCCCCCCCCCCCCCAAAAAAAAAAAAAAAAAAAAAAAAATTCATAATTTGATGATTTGATATGACCTAGAAGTAGACGCCCTTATTCCATGGCCTTGTCAATTTGAACTTCCCCCATTTACTCCTTCTCTGATAAGGTACTACATTAAAGGTTAAAGAAGCTACATACTCGTGCCTGAGCATCCCCTGCCAATTTCATATCAAGTGAAGGCCTCATACTTGTCCAACTTACTCTACACTCTTAGGTTTTTTTGTTTGGTGTTACCCAAAGGTACCACTAGGATAATTGGCACAATATGGTAGATTCTTGGAAAATCTTTCTACTACTCTGAAAGCAACATCATATACAATTGAACTTTGAGAGAGCAACCTTTTTATTTATAAATTTACGGACAAATTACACTTTTCACCTTCGAAATTTTACATAAATTTTACTTTGATTTTTCATTTTCCACTTGCAATAATTAAATCAAATGTCAACCTATGTTTCAATATGATCCTTCCGGCACAACACCATTTTGAAATTTGAGTAAAAATTGAAACATGATGGGCCAAAAGTGGCTTTGAGTAAAAGTTAGATTGTGAAAAATGTAATTTTCCACACAAATAATTTCCTCTAATGCCTCCAAAATGCTCACTTGGTTCTTATGTGAGCACTTTCTATCTGTTCAAAATTTTAATGGTAAGTGACAAGATGATCAGATTATAACACATGTTGAACTTTGAGAACTTAATTGTTGTAATTAAAATATTAGAGGCTAGAATGAAATTCAAGTAAAAATTTGAGGGTGAAAAGTGTAATTTACATTGTATTGATTGAAGAAAACTCATATCATTTTGTAGACATAAAAAATGAAAATTTTGACCAAACATTGCTCTCTGTATGCAGGGGTTGATAGTTGGTATATAGGGATTGAAATGAAATGGAAGAAGAAAGAAGAAGAAGATGGTGATGAGTAGGCTGAGAAGACTAGACAAAGCCCTACGAAGAAGAGAAAATAGGAGAATACCAGTCAAAGGTTTGTTCACATGGAGTTTGTACCCATTCAAGTAGAGAGCTTTAATAATTCAAGACCTATATACCATAGTATAGTGTACCAGCCAAACCTCCAAGTAGAGCTGCAGGATAAGAAATGAGATTGCTTGGACTACTGGATATTTTTAAATTTTAATTATTTTAATCCTTTTACATATATATACACACATTTAAGCGGATTCATTTTTATTTAACATATATTTAAACATTTCTGTTGGAATAAATTGAATTTTATCACTTATTGTAACATACTTAAATATATAATTTTAGCATTTTTATTGGAGATGTTGTCAATTTAAATCTTGCTTAATTTGTTACCCGGTGGTTAGGGGTGAGCATGGTTTGGATTGGACCGGATTTGGGTAAAACCAGGACCAATCCGTTATTTACGGTTCTTGAAAAATTGGAATCAATCCAATCCGTTTAAATCATGGAACCAATCCGAACCAATCCATTTAAATACGGATTGGATCGGTTTAGGACCACGGATTCATATAATAAAATAACAAAATATATATATAACACTTTAATTTTATAAAAATATAAACATAACGCTATATTAGTTTCACAATAGCAACATGTCTTTCTATAATAGCGACATACTGTTCTAGAATTTAAACGACTATAAGAAAATTGGTTTCACCATAAGTATTTAGACCATTACAAATTAAAACTAAAAACTAAAAAACAAAAGTAATAAAAGAAGATATGATGCGAGTTTAGGTTTGAGTTTAGTTTTATATGGAATAAGAGAAGATGCTATGGGGGAGGATGTATAATAAAAATATAGACTATTTGTATACGGTCCGGATCGGTTCCAATCCGGAACCGTGGGGTTCAATCCGGAACCAATCCGTGGACTACGGACTTTTAATTTTTTAATCCGGAACCGAACCACGGATTCAAAAAACCAATCCAAACCTATCGGATTGGACTGGACTGGATCGGATTACGGATTTCGCGGATTCTTTACTCAGCCCTACCGGTAGTACTACATACACCAATTAATATACCGACTAGTGGTATGTCATTATTACTGACCCTACCTATTATACAAATTATAAATACTAAAAATATCTAAAATTATATCACATCATTTATTAATACATTAGTTAATATACTAATTAACACATATAACATTATTTTTTTTTTTTGTTAACATCCTTAAGCTTTGTTTGCATTTATTGTGCATTGATTATTAGTGAATGGGAAGAAATTCATGCTAAACACGTGGTTTTCTTACAATTGAGAGAGAAAGAGAGTGAGAGTAATGAAACTACATTTCCTGTGTTTGAATTTAGTTTTTTGAATTTAATTTTTGAAAATTGAATTTTTTATTTTTCGTATTTTTTTATTTTTAGTAAATATTTTTAAAATTTTAAGTATTTTTTTTTTTAGATGCATCTAAAAAGATACTTTTAAAAAGTAAAAAATTTGTGAAAAAATATTTTAAAAAATTAATAAATACACAAAAATATACTTTTTAAGTGAAAAATATACTGAATTTTTATTTTTTTTTTTGTATTTTTGGCATTTAATGAATTTTTTAAAGATTTTTTTTACGAAAATTATACTTTTTAAGTGTATTTCTGTTAGGTGTGTCTAAAAATTACAAAAATGCTTAAACTATTAAAAAAATTTAGTAAAAATAAAAAAAATATATATGAAAAATAAGAAAGTAAAATTTTTTGAAAAGTATTTTCATAAAATTCAAACCAAGCGCAGAGAGAGAGAGAGAGAGAGAGAGTAATGAAACTGGATTTTTCTATGATACATGAAGGTGGTTTTCATGTATCATAAATAAATAAATTTGGACCATTAGATCTAAAAGTAAAATAAATCTAACTATTGATTGGTAATAATTAAAATTAGGTTAAAAAATCTAGATAGTTTCATAAAAAACAAGGTAGTTTTCAATGATTTTGAAACCAAAAAGTGGGTTTCAACTTACCACAATTACTATTTGATATGATTATACTTACTATTTTTAATAACTATACTTACCATCAATTATTAATAAAATACATTTAACCTGTTATTTAGGTAATAGGTAAACTTAAAAAATTAAGTTATAATAAATTTTCAAAACCTCTAAAATAAATATAAAATTTGTAAAATAGAATTTAAGAAAAAAATATACAAAATAAATGTGAATTTTATACATTTTATTATAATTTATTACATTTTATGAAATATGATTATTTATTTATTTATTTATTTATCTACTTAATGGCAATAAATGAAACCTAGTTTCCTTTTCATTTACCACACTTGAAAATAATAAATGCAATTGATGAAGAAATATAATTAATAAAATATAGGAAAATTTAAAATTTATTTGAGGATTCCATGAACAAAATTTTATGTTTATTTTTAAAAATTTTAAATATTTTAAGATTTGAAGATAAGATTGTTATTGATTTGAAACTCCTTAAGTAAGAATGTATGTCTCTATAGTCTCTATCTCTTTTTTTACTTTAACTTTCCATGATATTTTGAATTTATAAATTTTAATATTTTGTTGGAACAACATTTCACCTAGTTAAAAGAAAAATTATGAGATCTAAGTAGTAAGAAAAAATAAATCAAGTTTGATGAAATAGTAAGTGCAGTCTTAAGTTTAGTTTAAATGATTGATTAATCAAGTTTACTAAAATAGTAAGTAGAGTCCCATTGAGTAGTAAGTATTGTTTAAGCGATGAGTCAAGTTCGATAAAGTAATAAGTAGAGTCTAATTGAGTAGTAAGTGTTGTTTAAGTGATGAGTCAAGTTTGATAAAGTAGTAAGTAAAGTCTCAATGAGTAGTAAGTGTTATTTAAATGAGTGGTAAATCAAGTTTGATAAAGTAATAAGTAGAGTTTCATTGAGTAGTAAGTGTTGTTTACATGAGTGGTAAGTAAGTCTGATAATATAGTAAGTATAGTTTAAATGAGTGGTTTCCAACTTACTGTAACAACTTAACTTGCATTAACTTGCACAAATAGGGCCTAAACACACTTACTACTTGATATAGTTGTACTTACTATTCCACATAACTACACTTACCATTCAAACATTAATAAAATGCACCTAACCTCTAAAATAAATATAAAATAGAATGTAAACAAAAAAAAAAATGTACAAAATAAATATGAAATTTATAAATTTTATTACAATTTTTTACATTTTATGGAATATGAATTTTTTATTTATCTACTTAATGGCAATGAATGGCAATAAATGAAACCTAGTATCTTTTTCATCTACCACAATAAATGCAATTAATGAGAAATATGATTAACAACATATAGGAAAATTTCAAATTCATTTGAGGATTCCATAAACAAAATTTGATGTTCATTTCTAAAACTTTTGAAGATTTTAAGATAGAATTGTTGTTGATTTGGAACTCTTTAGGTAAGTCTCTATCTTTTTACTTTCACTTCCATTATATTTTGAATTTATAAATTTTTATGTTTTGTTGGAACAATATTTCACCTAGTAAAAAGAAAAATTATGAGATTCAAGTGGTAAGAAAAAAAATCAAGTTTGATGAAATAGTAGATGTAGTCTTAAGTTTAGTTTAAATGATTGATAAGTCAAATCTAATAAAGTAGTAAGTAGAGTCTCATTGAGTAGTAAGTATTGTTTAAATGAGTGATAAGTCAAGTTTGACAAAGTAGTAAGTACAGTCTCATTGAGTAGTAAGTGTGATTCAAATGATTGATAAGTCAAGTCTGATAAAGTAGTAAGAAGAGTCTCATTGAGTAGTAAGTGTGATTCAAATGAGTAGTAAGTCAAGTCTAATGAAATAGTAAGTACTTTCTCATTGATTAGTAAATGCGGTTTAAATGGCTGATAAGTCAAGTTTGATAAAGTAGTAAGTAGAGTCTCATTGAGTAGTAAGTATGATTCTGATAAAGTAGTAAGTACAGTCTCATTGGGTAGTAAGTGTGGTTTAAATGAGTGTTAAATCAAGTCAGATAAAATAATAAGTAGAGTCTTATTGAATAGTAAGTGTTGTTTAAATGAGTGATAAGTCAAATTTGATAAAGTAGTAAGTACAATCTCATTGAGTAGTAAGTGTGATTCAAATGAGTGATAAGTCAAGTCTAATAAAGTAGTAAGTACGGTTTTATTGAGTAGTAAGTGTGGTTTAAATGAGTGGTAAGTCAAGTCTAATAAAATAGTAAGTACAGTCTCATTGACTAGTAAGTGTGGTTTAAATGGCTAATAAGTCAAGTTTGATAAAGTAGTAAATAGAGTCTTATTGAGTAGTAAGTGTGATTCTGATAAAGTAGTAAGTACAGTTTCATTGAGTCGTAGTGTGGTTTAAATGAGTATTAAGTCAAGTTTGATAAAATAGTAAGTAGAGTCTTATTGAGTAGTAAGTGTTGTTTAAATAACTGATAAGTTAAGTTTGATAAAGTAGTAAATAGAGTATCATTGAGTAGTAAATGTGATTCAAATGAGTGGTAAGTCAAGTCTGATAAAGTAATAAGTACAGTTTTATTGAGTAGTAAATGTGGTTTAAATGAGTTTAATTACCAATCAAAAACACAATATTTACCATTCCTTCTCATTTTACTTGCAACTCTTCGTGACTCAACTTATCACTTACTATCCATTTTACCACCTAGTAAGTAGAGTCTCATTGAGTAGTAAGTGTAATTCAAATGAATGGTAAATCAAGTCTGATAAAGTAGTAAGTACAGTCTTATTGAGTAGTAAGTACAGTTTTATTGAATACTTCTCATTTATAAATATAATACTTACCATTCATTATGATTATACTTATCACTTACTATTTTATTTTATATATATATTTGTATATTTACTATAAGAAGAATAGCGACGGGAACCTTTGTAGTACATATTTGTCACTCAATGTGATTATTTAGTATGACAAAACTTACAATAATTCTAATATTACTTAGCATTTAGTTTCATCTAATTAATTTTCTTATACTCTTATAGATGTGCTGTGGAGTGCTAAGAGGCAATACTCCCTCGCAAGTATGTGGAGTAACTTATTTACATATCTATTTTTTGCACCATTTTTTTTTTTTTTTGGAATGACAAGTAAAATCATATTAGTGGACAAATGGTTAATTGATTTGGTTCATTAAAACAAAAATAAATGACAAGTAAAATCATATACCAAAAAATTATGTGCCATAAAGTTTTATGAATTTGGTTCAATTGATTTGGTTTTATTGTTTTATTACATTTCTAAATGTGGGTATGTTTCATTTGAAAGATTTCAATATTATAAGTTTATAAAAATATTTATAGGTCTAAATGATCCATAAGTCATAGATATAATATTTATTAATATACCCCTTGATTTAATTATAATGGCTAGGCAATTAACTTAAATTGTTTAATTTGATTAAAATAATAAAATAATTATTTTGAACTTAATTTGATTAAATTGAAGTTCATTTGGAAGAAGGTGCTATATTGAAAGGGCAATGGTTGATTTTTTCAATTATTTAGGTGATTATTAGTTCAAATCTTTTCATTTGCATATAGGTCTTATTCTCCATGTATTAATTGGACTTTATATTTGATATTCATTATTGTAATTGTAATTTATTAGGATTCATTATAAATCTTATATAATAATACTATATGCAATGCACCAATTGGTATACCAATTAGTATACTAATAGATGATGTGACATAATTTTAAAAGTTTTAGATCTTTATAATTTGTATAATGGGTAGGATCATAATTTTGAAATGACAATATAATAACATCTGTTAATATACTAATTGATATACTAATTAGTGTGTATAGCACCACTACGAATCAAATCTTTAAAAAAAAAAAAAAAAAAACTAATTAATTAATTACAACCGTTTTTTCCTCCCAAAAACGTAGGAGTATTACATAAATTAACTTGTCTTTTTTTTAAAATAAAAAGTAGAAGTTTGTAAAAAAAATAACCTAAAATAAAATAAAAACTAGAAGCATTATAATTACCACGTGTAGTTACCGTAATTTTCAATTAAATCCATTTAATTTTTTTACAGGTTGTAATCGGTTATAAAGGTTTTGAATGAATAGCTCAGATTAAAAGAACACATCTAATGGCTAGTAATTAGTTTCATGTATGGTACCTCAAAATCAGATTTGTCTACTATAGTCCTTCCCGTTGAAACAACGACCCTAGAGAAGAATGAGATGACCCCATAAGCTTGACCACCCACACCATTGTTACAACACTCAAGGGGGCTAGCTTAGAAAGCTAAGACAATCACCTAAGGGTTTAGCTTTTTGTCTTGGTTTTAATTGAGAGCAAGAGCTTCCAAGTCGAGGGTCTCTCGAATTAGTCGATTCAATAGGTCAAATATTGAGTTATCAAAAATTAATATTATATATCTAAAAAATTTATTTAAAAAAATTATTGTATAATTAAAATTCATTCTAAATATAAATTTTATTATATAAAAATAAATTTTGAACCACATATAATAATAATAAAAATACAGATGTGCAGAGAGCATGGTCGCATGAGAAAAAGTAGTGTGCCTAACCTGCAAGATTGGGATTCTATGTAGAGAGAAAGGCCTCCCGTGAAGTGTCTCTGCACTGCACTGCAATGTGTGCACATTAAAAGACTGGATCAAAATTCAATGCCCAACAAGAAGCTTCCCCCAGATTCATCCAAACTATTCATTGATAGCTTTTATTTTTATTTCATTTTTTTTCTTATAGTCACTGTATCATGAGTATCATGATTCCAGATTGTGTTTTTTAGCAAAGGCAGGTAACCTTCACAATTGTTTATTATTTATTATTATTTTTTTAATAATCAAGTGTTAGTTCAGATTACTTTGCGTATACCTTGATTATTATGGGGTGTTGGCTTTTTAATTAAAATAGTCAAAAAAAATCAAAATGTTCAATTATATTACTCTTTTTATTTATTTTTTTGCGTGTCTTTTTTTTTAAAAAACTAAAAAACTAACTAAAGACCTTCTAAAGACATATACTTTCTAGGAGTCATGTTTTAAAAACATGGTTTCAATTTTAAAATGAATTTAGTTTCGTGTTTTGTTTTGTTTTGTTTTTTTATTTTAAAGTGAATTGGAGTGTCCAATAATTAGAGAAGCGTTCAATTGTATTTTCAAAATTGCATTTAAAAGAATTCCTTCGCAAAAACAAAATGAGTCCAGAAATAAGTTCAAAATTATTTGAATTTAGAAAATATAATTTAAGATCACATGCACTTGGTTAAAAAAAATATTTATTTTTAATAAATTCAGAATATCATATGATATTCTCTATATCATACTCTAAATCATTAAGAGCATCTCCAACGGTTGAACAAAATTTTCATCAAATTGGAGTAAAAAAAAGGCATTTGGCTCAATTTGATATCAATCACTCCAACGGTGTACTGTAACTTTCATCAAAACGTATCGGACGTTTGGGGGGACGACCGGCCGGTCTATCAACTGGTTGACCGGAAATAGCAAAATCTGTACAATTCTGTAATTGAATTTTCAAGCTTGAGGGTCATCCGGGGGATCGACCCCGGGGTTGACCGGGTGGTCGACCTCCCAGTGTAAAATCTGTACAAACTTTTGCGCAAAATTAGTCATCCTGTGAGTCATCCGGTGGGTCATTCGATAGTGAAAATACAAAGGTAATGAATAGTGTTTTGGTGAAAGACCCAGCACATTCTCAGTTTGGTGAAATTTTTGCTTAATTCTCAATTTGATATCAGTTTGGTGAAACCATTAGAGGGAGAAAAAGTGACTTTTTTTATCAAATTTCAAATCTGATGCACAATTTAATACACCGTTGGAGATGACCTAACGTATCAAAATTTTACTAATTCACACTTGTTTTGATGGTTGATATATAAGGATTACCCACTTAAAAGTAATTATTATGCTCGATGATAGTTAAAAAAGTTATTTTTTTTAGAAACTCTTTTTTGTATAATGAATTTTTTAAAAAACTTTACATGTACTTTTTAGTTTAGAAAGATCCAAAAAGTAATTTTTTAAAAATAATTATAAAAACTCATTGAAGACACTATTTTGGTTTTTTATTTTATTTTTTATATATACTAATCTAGAATCTAAAAGTGAATTTTTTTATAAAAAAAATTCATTATAAAACAATTTTTTTTTTTAAATAACAAAAATACAAACACAAAAACAAACAACCTGCCTAAGGGTGTAATTTTGGCCCGGCCCAGCCCATTCGGGCTTGGGCCGGGCTCATGTCGGGCCTTGTGAGCTCTCGCCAAAAAATTGGGCCGGGCCTAAGCCCAGGCTCAGGGGTATTCGAACTTTGGGCGAGCCAGTGAGCTGGGCACATGGGCTAGGGCCTGGGCTCGGGCTTTGGGCGAGCTTAAACAATTTTTTTAAAAAATTTTTCTCACCAAATATTTATTATTTTCCATTAAAAAAAATGGGCCCCGGGCGGGCTGGGCCTCAAGCCAGGCTTTTGGACGGGCCTTGAACGGGCTAATGGGCCGGGCCACGGACCGGGCTTCAAAGCGATGACACAGGCCCTAACCCAAGGCATCGGGCTGGGCATGGACTCGGACCTTAACAGACCGAACCCACCTCAAATCGCGAGCGGGTTTCGGGCCGTCCGTGAACCACGGACCAAAATTACACCCCGAAGCCTGCCCTGTTCTTGAGTCTTGACCCTTGAGTGCTTTTTCTCACCTCCCAAAAAAGCCCCCACTCTTCTTTTGATGAAGTACTATTTCGTCTTCTTCCTCCTCCAGTAGGACTGTTGTATTGTATATTACTGTAGTTTTTTTCATTGTTTTTATGGGAGAGCTGTGAGCTTTGTTTGGTTGTTCCATAATGTGACCAATTCTTGAACAGGATTTTTACACCATGCTTTGCTACTACTAGTCAATGTCTTTTCCCCAACTTGAGCAATACTGTTTCACAGTTCAACTCCCTACTCTGTCACTTTCTCAACTCAGAAAGGACTCTCTTATTTGTGTCAAAATTGAAAATGATTCATGTAGGCAGATTCTTCACCAACCAAGCTATAAATACCACAGATTCCACCAAAGTCTAGCCCCATATCAGTAAATCTCCCCCTCCAAAGCTCACTGCTATGGATCTCACAAGCCCTAAGTACTTTGAAGCTCCTTCCTTTTTGGCTCCTCATGGGGTAAGTAATGGCATTTGTCTTGGGTTTCTTTGTTTATTCCCTAATTTCTATGTATATCATGTGTAGTTGAGGAGAGGCTCTCTCTTAATTTAATTTGTGGTAACTTTTTGATAAGTGAAACTTGCATAATTGTGGACGTAATTTTAGTCTTAAAATAAATCACATAAATTTTGTATTTTTTATATTTGAGTGTAACTTGTCATTTTTCTTTTTGGTTTTTCGTACGTAACTCTAATTTTTGAGTTGAATCACTTAAATGTTGTACATTTATTATTTTTATGCGCTTGTGTTTTTTCGTATTTTATTGATTCTGATTAGGTGTGATGGATTCTTAACATTTACTGAACTTGTAATTGTTTTGTTATTTTGTGGGTGTTTTTTGATTTCAGGAGCCACCATTGGAAGGAAACCCTAGCTTCTACAAGAAAACCATGGAGAACCCATTTGTAGAGACCTTCCCTGACCCACTTTGCAAGCTCAATCTCAAGGAGACATCTGAGTTTGTGAAGTCATTTCCAATGGCAAATCACATCACAGAGAGCAGAGGAGGAGGTTATCTTGATGTTTCAGCTCAGAGGAGGAGAGAAGGAGTGAGTTCAGTCACAAAAAGGAACATAGTAGAAGCTCCTTCCACACCTGGTAGGCCCATTTTCAGCTTCAGTGCTGGCAATTTCTCAAGAAAAAACTTTCCTTCAAAGTGGGATGATGCAGGAAAGTGGCTCAACAGTAGTAGCTCTTGCCATGACTCCCCTGCTCATCATCATCAACATGGCTTGAAATCATCTGAACCCTTGAAAGTTTCCAAACAATGTGAGGTCTTTGCAGAGAAATCCAGGGTTACAGAGGAAAAAGTCTCAACCATTCATGGGTCTGTAGCTTCTTTGGAACATCAGATCTCAGCCAGAGTTTTCAATGGGGTCTCAGCTTCTTCAGATGTACTTCTAAAAGGTATGAAACCTTTCTTCAACCTTTGGTCCCCTTTTTTGTTTTCTGCAACTAAAAAATCAATTTTTACTGTGCCCCTTTTCCTTTTTTGTTTTCGAAAAGCCTTATGTGACTTTTTCACTTTGTCTCTTTTTGTTAATGTTTCTTGTTTGGTTAACATACCTAGTTGAGCATTTTCACTACAAACCAATAAGGGTATTGGATTTCAATTTTTTGTTATATTTTCCATTTCATGATTCTGGAAATGGATTGAGAAACATTATGCATAATCTGACCAAACCCCAAATGCCATAGCTCTGTGTTCTTGAATAACCAGAATTTTTTTTCCCCTGTTGGCCTAGCTCCAATAACACCCCTTTTATGATTCAATTTTTTGTCAAATTTTCTATTTTGTGATTCTCAAAATAGATTGACAAACATTATGCATAATCTGACCAAAACCCAAATGCCATAGCTAGCTCTGTGTTCTTGAATACCCAGAATTTTTTTTTATCAGTTGGACTAATCTCCAAGAACACCCATTTGGATTTTGTTCCTGCAGATAAGTTCACAAATGAGGTAGAAGTAGAACCTATTTTCCCCAAATACAGATGCCTGAAGCCAATGCAAGAAGGGTTTTTGTTTGGAAACTTGGTTGACAATTCCATGAAAGATGCATCGACTGAGGCGGTTCATGAGGTTAAACATAGAGATGTCGGGACCGAGATGACTCCGCTTGGGAGTTCGACAACTTCAAGATGCCACACACCGTTCAAGAGCTCGTCCCCTGCTCGACACAACACGCCTGCAAATAGGTCAGGCCCGTTGGCCTTAGTGAGCTCCAATAGTGCAAACACTGCCAACATCGACATTTCCCAACTGCAAGATTGCCATTTAGCTAAATTACAAATTGGGTCTCAATTTGATTCCATTGTTTCGACTTGGAGCTCGAGGGAAGAGGAGGAAGAGGACATATCAAAGAGCTTGAGGCACTTTGAGATTGGGAATGAGTGTAGGAGAAGTGTTTCGGAGTCAAGACCTTGTACGTGGGAAGAAGAGGAAAAGAACAAGTTTTGCCTCCGGTAAAATGCTGTTCGGTTGCTAAATTAACTTGTTTTCTACGTTTTGTTTTGCAACAATTGTAACTGGAAAGAATTACAGGTACCAGAGAGAGGAAGCGAAAATTCAAGCTTGGGTGAACCTCCAAAGTGCTAAAGCAGAAGCTCAGTCAAGAAAGCTTGAGGTACTTTTCTAGTCCTTTTTGCTCTCTGGCTTCCATTAGACACATTGATACTACATTTTCCTGTGTCACAAAAGTACAAGCATATCACAAGCATGAAAACATAGTTTGATAACTGCATTTGCTTCCAAATGTTCCAATAGCACTAGGTGTGCAATCTCTTTGGAGAGGTTGGTTTTTAGACCAAAACTTAACAAAAGACAAACCAAACCATCCAGTCTAGGGGTAAAAACATACTGAAAATTGGGTTTCGGTCAGTCCAATCAGCCGGTAAGGTTTTTTTGGGTATAATTTTCATCCCTAATTATCATAGTGTTATTTTTCATTACAAATCATTGGACAGGTTATGCAATTATATGAAGTTTCAACTTGATATTTGGCATCATCATTGGTGACCCCAATCTTTGGTAACACATGTGGCTCCTTGTGACGTAGGGACAATGTTCTAAGAGCATATATATATAGAGAAAGAGAGACGAGCTGAATTTTTTTGACTATAGACTAAAGTTGGAAGGCTTTGCCGGTCGTTGGCTTCATCCTTCCTCGAGCCACCCGCTGCTCACTAACACCCTTCCCCCTTTATTTTCTTTTGTGGTCCAAACCTAAAAAGAGTGTCTTCCTCCCTCCACCCAATGTAGGGTACATTTTACTAATATGGTTTCACACTTTATGAAGAAGAAGAAAGGCAAGAAAAGTCATCCAAACACATATTTTATAGCTTCATACAAGACAAATGTTGTCATTAGCCCATGTGAGCAAAGTTCTAGGGAATTGAGGGTGGGGATCACTCATACTTAAAATTTGAATGTGTAATTCCTAGTGGATTAAACAATGATTACTCAATAAATTAATGCGCTTCACCTTTGAATTTGGTCAACAATCCTTTTTTTTTTTCTATAACACAACTTAAGTTTCTTCAGAACGCTCATTTGAGCCAAATCAAAATATAATATATAGGTGAAGTGTGTATTACTCAATAAATTTACTCACTCCACTTTTTGTATTTGTCGTTGTCACCGTAATCTAAAAAAAGCCCGCGTAAAACAAAAAGTAGAGTAAAAATAGGACTACCCATTTCAATTTTTTTATGGTTGGACATTGATTTATGTCTTGGGCATTAGTTATCTGAAGTTTATGTATGATGGGATGATTTTTAGGTGAAAATCCAAAGGATGAAATCGGATTTGGAAGAGAAGTTGATGAAGAGGATGGCAGTTGTTCATAGAAGAGCGGAGGAATGGAGAGCGACGGCCCAAATGCAACATGCGGAGCAAATTCAGAGGGCAATGAAACAAGCGCAGAAGATGGTGAACCGGCAGAATTCACATTTCTTGGGCCACCAGAGTTCTTGCGGTTGCTTCCCTTGTAATAATCATCTTTGAACAATAGAAGAAAGTTCAAAAGCCAATTGGAGAAGAAGACATATCCATGAGAGGAAAGTTATAGAAAAACAATCTGCATTGTGTACCACATGTTCTTATGAAAATATCCAGAGTTCCATTTCTCCAAAACTCTGTTTTGATTTTAGATTTGTAGAGGACAAGAAAAGAAAAGACCCAAAAAAAAAAAAAAGCTTCTACTTTATTATCATTATTATTATTTTACACTATAAATTCAAAATCTAAACACAATTTAGAAATCAAAATTAGAGAAATCCTAACCATAAACGTTGGAAGGCCTTGTGGACTAACAACATGTTTGAATTCAAGAGTGAAAAGAAAATAAATGATTTATTAAGTTAAGACGGAAAAAAATATAAAAATTTTGCAGTTTCATTCATTTTGTTTGGTTAAGCTAGAAAGGAAAGGAAAAAAATAAAAAAAATAGTAATTCCTCTGCCATGTAACATGTTATTTGGATATACCATATAAAATAAAAGAAAATAAACTATTGCGAGTTACATTACCAAAAGTAACTTTCTATGATTTTATTTTTTCATTATCTAGATAGACAATTTTAATATTATAAAAAAATTATTGGAATTCAAAAAGTGCGTTTTAAGAAAAGCCCAAATTTTCTCTAATTTTTTCATATATTTAGTAATTCAAATAAATAGTTAGAATCAAGAAAAACCATTTTTTTCTTCCAAATCAGTCAATCCCAAAGCCCTGTAAAAACATTCAAGGGATAATTGTTCATTTAAAAATTGACTTTTTAGTGGTTTTTTTATTTTTATTTTTTAGGATAAATTACATTTTTTTGGGCCTTTATGTTTCAATTTTTTCAGTTTACTCTTTAAGTTAAATTCGATTAAAAAAAAGACAAAAAATAACACATTGACTGTCACGTAACAAAAATATTTTATTATATATAACTCACACTTCTAACACAAATTCAAATCTCAATATAATAATATTGTTGGCTTTTTGGCTTTTCGAAGGGTAATTTTGTAAATGCGAGCGTGCCAGCAAGGATCAATCAGTCCTTACAGAAATTATAATTGCCAACCAATTATTAGACGATTGTGTTTTAGTTCTTTCAGCCTCAATGAAGAGGACTTTTACTGGTGGCTTGACTTAGGAGAATTTAAGAGAAATAACAGTTAATGTGAAGAACAATCGAAGTATTTCATTAAAATGAACACTTACAATAGTTCAAACTCAGCCTCGAAGAGGTTTACAGCAACAGTCTACTTGAATCTACTTGAAACTACTCCTATGAATCGAAGTGCAGTGCTGGTATTTAAAGTGCAGGTATTTAAAGAACAAGGAAATGTAAAACTAGAAAGGAAAATATGAAATAAAGACTGGTTTGTATGATCTGAGTCTGGGGGTTTTTCTGAGGGCTTCCCTGCTATTTATACTTGTCAAACATGACCTTCGAACTGCACTTCAGACTGTCGAACTGCTCCTCCATGATCGCTGATCATGCTGCCTTAGAAGTAGTCCCACTACGCCATCTCTTGCAGTTGAGCTTCCCTCCTGTATTTGAATTTGAATATGAGTAACCGTTGAAGCCACGTCACTTTGTATCTCTTTACTGATCTAGTGCTACTCAGATCACGTAAGAACCAATGTTCATTGCCACGTGTTCGATCAGGATCGAGGACTTGAATTTTCTTCCCATAATACCCTTAATCTGCCACGTGTCAAACTATGATTTGGCTTTACAAAATATGTAGCCAACATTACCCCCCGCACTAATATACCCAACACTTGGAGATATTAGTGGATCAAAAGCTTTTCCCGCGCTTTTGGAATGTGCATGGAATCTATTTTCAGGAAACACAACCGTCACCTATTTGATGATCATTTGCATTAACTCTCAATTTATCGAACATCCCAATACCTTTAGCATTCGAACGGACTATGGCTCAATCAACTTCTCACTCTACTGATCAAGCATACGAAGAGCCATTGAGTAATGCTGTTTCCCCTCGAAAGAATCTCCACGCATTCATTAGCCACCTTTACCCGCCCTTCTATATGCAGGTCATGGAGGCTTTTGCAGATTATCAACCTTTGGACTACGAACACATTGCCCTTAATCCTTTGATTTACAAATTTACAGATACAAGAAGTTCTTCCTCTAAACTCCCCTTGTACTTGAACGAACTACTCTCAAGCCTTTGCTTCAACAAGTTGCAAATATGGACTTAGGGAGTTCTTCTTCACAAACCTCTACTTGGGATGAAGCTACAACTTCTTCATCTTCTGGGGTTTCCGGATGGACAAACTGGTCAGCACCTGAGTCCTGGGACTTGAGGGAACGAATTAATCACCATTTTGTTGAGTTCACTGACCCTTTACATTTTCCTTCTTACGCTCGAAGCTCTGTGGTCTATCCTTATGTGCCTATTGACCTTCGACGTAGTTTGGAGGAGAATCTGCTTGTGGCCTGGTACACATCCTCTATGCCCACAAGGACAATGCACACTGCCCGGCATCTGGAAGAATCACAAGGGTATACTCCTTCATTTTTGGCCAAGAAGGCAAAAATTTGCTCTTCTGACTGGCTCGACTATATTAATGCCTTTGTTCCTTCCGCTCCTGTGCCATCTCCTCCTTCTTCACCTTCTGGAGTAGAAGCATCCACACCTTCTCCATCTTCTGAAGCAGAACCATCTACTCCTTCTTCTCCTCCCACTCTTTCCTGGACAGAGAAATTAAGGCTTGCCCTTCCCATGGACAAAATTTTTCCACCTTACAACCTCCATCATCTCCAACTCCAGCTGAGCGGAAACAAGCTCAACTTCTGCTTGCGGCTTTCTCTCACTTGCCCTTCAATGTTCTTGAGGATGACATCCCTCTCAAGAACTTTCGATGGTCTTGTGATATTCTGACTAGGGGCCATGTCCTTAATCCCATTGCCCAAGCAGAACTTCACATGTTTTTGGACCAACTTCCAGTACTCCTCCACTGGCATCAGAATTCCAAGGTCACCATCCAATCTTTGGATCAACTTTCATCTCTCCGAATTCATGCCCAGTATGAAGCAGAAAACTTCATCGAAGACTTCGATGACTTCAAAAATAAAGATTCTGCGTATTGGGATGATTTGGTTATAGATGAATTGGAACAAAATTTGAGGGAAGAGGCTTTCGAGACAAAGGCTGAGGAGCTCTATTATGAAGTGAGAGCACACCAACTTATGCAGCCCACATTAGAGGAGATAGAAGATATAATAAGGAAAGAACAAATATTCATTGATCATTGTTGGACAAAGTTTCATGATCTTGTTATTTATTCTATTCCTTATTTTTATGAACTTGAATTTGTGCCCAAATAGGGTTACTTAATGTAATTGTCTTGGCTGACATTGTTTGATTCTGTTTCTTTTTGTTTTCAAAAGCCAACTTATAGCTTCGAATTGAACAATCTCACCCTTCGAATCTGGACTCAATTGTTTAACGAAATGCTAAAAGAACCAACATGTCTTTTTCCAATTTATGGAGTATAGTTGACAATTCTGGCGATATCATCTGGAATTAATGCTTTGAATTTTAACAATATTACTCCTCAAAACTAACTATAACCAATATATATGGTCATGGTTAATACAGCCAATCAATTTCAAATTGACTATTTTGCTTCGAAGAGTAATCCACACTGTTTTAGGTTCAAAAAGCAATTCCTTCTTATATATATGGAAACCAACAATTGGCTTTAATGCTTCGAACAGTGCTCATCCTTAAAGGATCCAAGGAGTTGCTTCAAAGGTCGTTACTTCGATTAATAACCCTCAAACAGGTCTTTAAACCCTTTGAAGTGGACCAATATTCGAGCATTCTAGCAATTATGCAGTATGCTTCGAAGCCGACTCATGTATTTCGAAGCCGTTGTTATTTGATTTTTTGGCGCCAAAATCTCATTTCGAAGCCAAATATCTTGCTTCGAAGCTGGCGTCAATATCCGGAATGTGCTTTTTCCCTCCAAAACTATCAATATTGGAAGAGGCTCCTCGTATTCGTACTTTTAGTACTTAACGACTTATGCAATATATTTCCGGACACAAAAGCTTTTCTTTAAAACCCTTTTGCTTCGTGTTTCTGAAGTCACTTGCTCTTTTAACATTCAAACCCTCATATCTTTCACTTCTCTTTACTTCCCCCTTTCCTTTTCGAACATCATACCATCCATGGCTTCTTCTTCACCAGAAGTTCCAATCATAGAACGCGTGAGCTCATCCGTAGCTTTGAAAAGGCTCATTGATGTGGAGTGCGAGAAGTACAAGGCTGGGGGAAAAAGCGCCATTGATGGGCGTGTCTTTATCCCTCGTCGTCATGAGCGACAAGACTATGTGCTCGGGCCAATCTTCAAGGAGATCCCTATTGAACTCCCAGCTCTGTACCCTCGCCTGGAAAACCAATGTCTCCTATATGAAGGTGGTCTTGATTGGAGGAGCTGGAGGATCAATCGCCCCCACCGATGTTGGCCCACGATGAGACCAGAGTGGCAAGAGTGGTATGATCGGGTCATCCCTGCGAGGACACTGGACCTTCAAGAGCTCTGCCTTCTCGACGCTCTTCGACTATCAAGGGTAACTATCACAGAGGACCCTTTCTTAATCCCTGCTGCTTTATGCTTTTGGAACCCTATCTTTAATTTCTTTCAATTTAAATGTGGGATGATGGCTCCTACTGTTCTTGATATTTGCCATTTACTAGGAGTATCCCCCATTGGTACCATTATTACACCCGATTTCCCCGATTCAACAGTCTCTTTCTCCCTCCCCTCTCTTAACTTATCTTACAGCGATTTTGTTAAAGCTGAAAATAAAAAAGAGGGCCCAGTAACCGATAGGGAGTTCTTTTCCTTCTTGTTATACTGGCTTTGCAAATTCCTCTTCTGCACTTCTTCACAAAGAATTATGCCTGAATTTGCTCCACTTGCCAAAGCCTTTGTTTTGCAAAAAAGAGTAGCCTTAGCCCCATACATTCTTGGTCATGTATACAGAGTTTGTTCCCTTTTTTGTGAGAAGCCCTTAGATGCTAATCAAGGGGGGCCATTCTGGATCCTTCAGCTTTGGCTTTTTGCTTATTTCACTGAACTACAATCCAAATGCCTTAAATTTTCTGGGTTACATTCTCTTACCCATGGCATAAGACTAGCCAATGCTGCCCTCTATCCTTCTTCTTTTGCCTTTTATTTCTCTTTTTTTATCAACTACCAGCCGAACTTCCTGTTCACCGCTTCCGTCCTTTCGAGACCAACATAGGTCCACCTTGGTTGAGTCACTTTTTGAGTGACAGGCTCTGTGCTTCGCCAATTCATAAAGACATATGGGCCTCCCTTCTGCTTCCTAGGGAGCTGTTTATTGGGACTACAAACCCCAGGGCTTATAAATGTATAGCTGAACCTTATTGTCCTGCTCAATTCGCTAGACAATTTGGTTTCACACAAGGGGTCCCAATACCTCTCTGCAGCAACACTAACCTGAGCCTTACCAGGAGAGATCTGAAAGTTAGGAAATCAAGGCTGGAGGAGGCAACCTTCAAATTCATGGATGACTTGGCTAGTTTTGAATACACTCCTTTCATTCCTGCGGGAACTGCATTGAAGAGATACCAACAGTGGTGGGAAAGTAATATGGAATTCTACTTAGCCATTTCAAAACAACCTATTGGAGGTATTGGATGTGTCCAAGCCCAAAGGAGCTGAGACTGTCCCTTCCTCTACTGTGCCTCCTACAGCTCAATCTATCCCTGCTACCTCAACTCCTTCGAGAGCCACTCGGGCTGCTTCGAGAAAAGGTATATACTTTCAACTTCTCTTTTTTCCTTTTGAATCTCTTGTTTGTTTCCTTTACACTTATGTTCTTTGGTGCAGGATCCCTGCAAGAAGGATCTCCTAAGAGAGCTGAGACTTCAGCTATTCTCAAAAAGGAACAGCAACAGAAACAAAAAAGGAAGCTGATCCTCCCCTCTGAGGAATCTGAAACTTTGGGGGAAGAAGCAGTCGAACAGGAGCAAGAAGTGCCCTTACAAAGAACAAAGAGACAAAAGGTGGCTACCTCTTCTTCTGATACCTTCGAACATCCTTCTCTCGAGGCAGACATTATAGTAGTGGAGAAAGAACTAACCTTAGAAAAATCTGAACCCCAGATTGAAGAGAAGGGGATCGAAAAGGAACCAGTAGTATCCCCACCAAGGGGGAAGAGGAGAAAAAAGACTACTGTCTCTCCTTCTGACTTTGCTGAGGACTCTGATTCTGAAACAATCGCCCAAGCAATAGAAAGGAGGAGGAAGGTGACTGTTTCAACTGCTGTCTTGGTTGAGGATCCCATTCACGAATCAGTTGCCAAGATAGTAGAGCAGGAACATCCCAAGGCAATAATTGTTTTTGAAAGGGCCGAGAAGAAAAGGCAGCAACAGTTTTTGAGAGATGAAGCTGCTGCTGCTGATGCATTACAAAGAGAAGCTGCACGAAGACAACAAACTATCGAGCATCCTCCCTTCGCAGTTCTCCCATCAGTGCCAATACCTCTGAAACAAGTAATTTCTTTCGTATTTCTACTGTTTTCCCTTTGTCAGCCTTTGTATTGAAGTTTGACATTGCTTTGCATTTCTTCCTTTTGCAGCAACAATTATCTTCCCCAGGAGGCCTATTCCAATTTCAGTTGAAGTTGACCAATTGCAACATGTGAAGACCATCCAAATCATGCTCCCACTCTCCAAACCTATATTCGACACACCTTCTTTGAGTTCAAGCATCCCTGCATCCCTTTTCCTTGGTTTAGAGCCATTTCTCCCTTCTTTGACTTTTGATCTGCCTCAGTTTACCTCTTCTTCGAACCTTGCTCTTCCTCCTTCCGTCTCAGAAATTCCAACTGCTGCTTCATTCCCAATGGCAGTTGACTCTTCCACAGAGGGTGCTGGTAGTTCCCCAATTCATGGTTCATCACCTGTGCCTACTTCCAGCCCCTCTTCTCTTGATTCCTTGGTGGCAAAGACCATAGAGGCTGCTAAAGATGCTCCACCTATTTCTCCTATCCCCATGCAGTCTCCTGTGTTTTCCACCACAGCACTCTCTATGCCCTTTATGTCTAGGGATGAGGTGGACATCTTCGAGGGAAGACTAGCTAGTCTATTTGACACATCCTCTACCTCCCCAACTTTCAGTGCTGAAGCTGAACCATTAACCTTGGCTGACTCCTTGCTGAAAATCTTTGAGAGCTCTTCTTCCACCAGTAGCAAGCCTTTTGCCCCTTCTATAGACTTAGACACTTGCTTGGAACTGCTGATCTCCTTTTCGAGGATCCCCTTCGAGGCTCTACAAAGGCCTATCATCAGAAATGGGTTTCTTCAGTGCTGTAAAATCGCGGAGCAGTTCGGCATGGATGTCTCAAGTCATCTATCCCAGGCTGCAGCTACTATTGATTTCTACATTAGCATTTGTCATGCTGCCAATGCTGCGAATGAGAAATTGGCTAGGGATCAGAGTTTTGTTTCTCAAGTGCATACTGAAGTATCAGATCTCAAGGAACAACACTCCTCTGCCTCCCAGTTTCGAATTCAGTTGCTGGAGAAAAAGCTCAACTTGAGGAGGAGCTAGCTGCAGTAAACCGAGCCTTGGTTCGAACTGACACTAAACTGCACATCACCAACCAAGAGCTGGCTGATCGAAAAGAGGACATGGCTGCAGCTATCCAACTGTTTCCAGCACTTAGCAGTAGGAAATCTATTGTACAAAAACAATTAAGACATTGTAATGATTTCTGGGCCAATTTGTGGCGCAATGTACTTGATTCTTTATAGAAGAACAAATTTTGTTTTATCTTTCGAGCAGTCTTGTGTTTTTGTATGTTTATGTTACCCCTTGTGTTTCCCAAATGGTTGGAAAATAAGGCTTCAAATATCTGCCATTGATCTTTTTGGGATGTACATACCCATTCAAATTTCTTAAATGGTAGGCCCCAAAAGGCAGAACTCTATGAATTTGATATGGTCCTTCCCAGTTAGGTGACCATTTGCCAAACTTATGGCTTTTAATTCCTATTGGGAGTATTGTCTTCCATACCAAATCACCTTCATCGAAGCCAATGTGTTTGACTCTCTTGTTGTAATTCTTAGCTGCTTTCTTCTTTTGGAAAAGGATGCTATTTAATGCCAATATTCTGGCTTCATCTATGCCCTCTAACTCCAAGCACATACTTTGATGGTATTGCTCAGGATCTAACTGATCTTGACATCTTACCCTCAAGGATTTAACATTAATTTCCACAGGTAGAACTGCATCATGCCCATATACTAAGGCATAAGGAGTAACTCCTGTGCTTGACCTTGGGGAAGTTCTGTAAGCCCACAAAACATCCAACAGAAGGTTATGCCAATCCCTAGGATTATCCTCCACAACCTTTTGTATACCCTTTTTCAAGGATTTATTGGATGATTCAGCTTGACCATTGGCTTGTGCATAATAGGGTGTGGAATTAACAAGGCTAATTCCAAATTCTGCTACAAAGGACTTCACCATTTTCCCATCGAACACAGTCCCATTATCTACAGTAATGGTTTGTGGGATGCCAAATCTATGGATCAAGTCTTTAATGAACCCAATGACCTCTGTTTGGTCTACAGCCTTATATGGTTTGGCTTCGACCCACTTAGTGAAGTAGTCAGTGGCCACTAGAATGAAACAATGATGTTTCGAAGAAGGTGGGTGTATTTTTCCCATCATATCCATGGCCCACCCTCTGAATGGCCAAGGTTTCACTACTGCATGTAGGTCGGTTATGGGCACATGCCTTATTGTACCATGCTTTTGACATGCCTGGCAACCCTTTGCATATTCTATGCAGTCTTTAAGGATAGTTGGCCAATAATAGGAATGTCTTTACACCAGGCTGATGAGCACCACAGATGCCTTCATGAACCTCAACCATAGCTGTTAATGCTTCTTTTGGGCCTAAACATTCCAGCAATAAGCCATCTCCTCCCCTTTTGTAGAGAGCGTTGCCATATATCATATATTGCATAGACTGCAATTTGATTTTCCTGCTGGCCTTCGAAGATGGACCAGCCAAGTACTGCATTATTGGATGCCTCCAATCTTGTTCTTGTAAGTCATTATGATTAACTTCCAAGACCATATTCCTTTTATTCAAAGGTTGTATTAATCTTTGATATGTTGTCTGACTGATGTCCCTTTGGGTATTATCCCTTCTCTTGAAGTTCGAAGCTTTCTGAGCCACATCATTAGCTCTATTATTCAAGAATCTTGGAACATGGGTTACATTTGCTATTTGAAACTGAGAAAGCTAATGTAATGCAACAACATAATATGGTAGGATGCTTATGCTTTGACACTTGAAAATCCCTTTTACTTGGTTAACCACCAATTGAGAGTCCCCAAATATGTCAACTGCATGTACTTGTAACCCAATGAGGATTTCTAGCCCTACTATTAAGGCTTCATATTCAGCCTGATTATTGGAACAAGTGGCTTCATCCACTCTGAAACCATGTGTGGTTTCTACCCCTTGTGGAGACTTAATCACAATACCAATTCCAGTTAAACCATTGGCTTTCGATCCATCGAACCACATCTGCCATGGCTCAACACTAGCCATACCAAGCTCCATTATCTCTTGGCTCTCTGTTTGAGATGGATGGTCTGCCAGAAAATTGGCTAAGACTTGCCCTTTTACTGCCCTTTGAGGGACATATTCTAGATGAAATTCTGATAAGGCTAGTATCCACTTGCCAATTCTTCCCCTCAACATAGGTCTGGATAACATGTACTTAACCAAATCTGTGGTTGCAATTACCAAGACAGTTGTAGGTAAAAGATAATATCTTAATTTCATTGCAGCAAAATACAAAGCAAGACACAGCTTTTCAACAGCTGAATATTTACATTCACAAGAATTTAAAAACCTACTAAGGTAATAAATAGCTTGCTCCTTGCCTTCTTCATTGTCTTGGGCCAAAAAAGCTCCCAATGAATCTTCTGCTGCAGCTATGTACAACTTCAACGGCTTGTTCCCTTTTGGTGGCATCAGCACTGGAGGGTTGGCCAAGTAGGCTTTAATACCTTCGAAAGCACTTTGATGCTCTGCTGTCCACACAAATTCTTCTTCATCTTTCAGCCTTAACAAGGAAGAAAATACTTTAGTTTTCCCTGCAGTGTTAGAAATAAACCTTCGAAGAAAGTTAACCTGCCCCAGGAACCTTTGTAATTCTTTCTTACTTGATGGAGGCCTAGCTTCAATGATGGCTTTAGCTTTATTCTGATCAATCTGTATTCCTTTCTTGTGCACTACATAACCCAAGAAGTTTCCAGATGATACACCAAAAGCACACTTAAGAGGATTAAGTTTCAACTTGAACTTCCTCATTCTTTCGAAAGCTGCTTCTAAATGAAACAAATGCTCCTCCATGGACTGGGATTTCACTACAATGTCATCAATGTAGCATTCTAGATACCCTCCAATGAGATCATGAAAGATAGTGTTCATAGCCCTCTGATATGTAGCTCCAGCATTCTTCAGACCAAATGGCATTTTAACCCATTCGAAGGTGCCAATATTCCAGGACATCTGAATGCTGTCTTGTGGATATCTTCCTCTGCAATGCATATTTGGTTATAACCAGAGTGGCCATCCATCATCGATAAAACTTGATGTCCTGCTGAACTGTCTACCAGCAGATCCACTATAGGCATAGGGTACTCATCTTTAGGAGTTGCTAGGTTTAAGTTTCTGAAATCGATGCATACCCTCATTTTGCCATTCTTCTTAACTACAGGCACAATATTAGATAGCCATTCAACATACCTGGCTGTCCTAATAAAGTCTGCCTTGAGTAGTCTAAGAATTTCTTCCTTGACCTTCTGAATTACTTCTGGACTCATCCTTCTTGGTTTCTGCTTGTATGGCTTGAAATTGGGCTTCATAGGGAGCCTATGTTCCACCAAAGATCTATCCAATCCTGGTAGTTCATTATAAGACCATGCAAAGCAATCTTTGTATTTCTTTAAAACAACCAATAACTGGTCTCTGTCCAGAACATTCAAGCAAGTACTTATATAGGTGGGCTGCTGCACAGAACCCTCCCCTAAATTCACCTCTTCTAAGGGGTCTTGCGTCTGAGGACTTATCGAAGCTTCTTCTCTGGTTTCTTCAACCTTCGAAGCAAGCTGTTCGCCTTGTTTTGCTCCTAGGTTCTTTAATTCGACATCTCTGCCCTCTTCCTCATAGACAAAATCTGTCCATAAGGCGTCTTCTTCCTGTATCTCCTGGACTTTTGTTTCAATGTCCAATGCACAGTATTTCTCAAGGGTCAAACTTCTGACCTGTTGCTGTTCTTGTTTACAGCCAATTATCATGGCCTCTCTCTCTTGCTTCTGTACTTTCTGGACTATTGCTTTTACGTCCAATGATGAGAATTTAATCAAAGCCAAGGACTTGGCTTCTCGTTCCTCACTTTTTTGCCTATAACCAGGCATCATTGTCATCTTTCACGACAACCTCTTCATCAGCACTTTCTTGGACTAAGTGCTTCAGGTGTGTACTTCCTCATCAGCCGTCACTTCGGCTGAGCCATCAGCTTTCCTCAGTATACTGAGTGGTGTCACTCCCTCAATATACAATTTGGCCTCTGCAAAGTCTGCACAGGCTATGAAGGGTTGAGGATCTGCATCAATCTCCTCTGTCTCTCCATTGCCCAGGGCCATCATGATCTTCTGATGCAAAGAGGAAGGCACACATTTGTTGGTGTGGATCCAATCTCTCCCAAGTAAGGCATTATATTTAGCATTGCTGTCGATGACGAAGAAAGCTGTCATACAATCCCTGGTCCCCACACTCAAATTAATAGGCAGAATCCCTTGAGCCATCTGCTTATCTCCAGCAAAGCCAGCAATGGTTGTGCTGGTTGGGATCAACCTGGGATTCTTCTTCCCTAGTTTCTTCAAAGAAGATTTCGGTAATAAGTTTACCGCTGCCCCATTGTCTATTAGGACTCGGTTTAGCTGTATCCCATCAAAGAAAGCCTTGATGTACAAAGGCTTGACATGTTGGGTCATGGAGTTTGAGGGGTATTCAAAAGGATATGAGAGGTTGATGCTCACCTCTTCCTCGCTTTCATACTCAGTTTCCATTGGAGTAGCCATTTCAGGAGCATCCTGTACCATACTCACTTGTGACTCCTCGCTAGAGACAGGAATTGGATCCATGTCTTGGTCACCCTGATCCTCATTTTCAGCCTGGAATTCATGAGGTAGTATGTGTACCATGTTGACTGATACAGGGGGAAATGAGCCAAACTGAATGGCTGGCTGTACCTATTGGCTACCTTGCTCAGTGTCTTCAGCAGCATCCTCCATGCTGCATTCTGGTATTTCATTGATAACTGATCCCTTCAAAGGATCCTTCTCTACTGGTTCTTTAGTCAAAAATTGTTCAGCCATGAAGGCTTCGAACATTTCTTCTTCTGCTATTTCCTTCTCTTGGCTCATGCCAATCTCTTCTTCCGTTTCACTATCACTTTCCATCAGAGCCTTCTCCAGCCCTGCCAAACTAGACTTCTCCCTGGCCCTTAATTCAGAATGAACTTGGGCCAATTGTTCTCTGCTACAAACCACTTTACTTTGTAAAGTCGGTTTTGGAGCATGGTCTGACTTCGAAGTTTTCTTTTCTTCTGTCTTGTCCTGTGAAGAACTCTCTCCACCTTCTTTCAGATCTTGCTGGTACTGGGTGTACCTACGCTGAATCTTCCTCCTTTGTGATCTGGAGATAACTGGAACCATATTTGGTTCCTTTGTCTTTGGGTGTTTCAGCAATACCCAGTTGTTCGGAGCCACCAAAGGAGGTTTGACCATCCTTCCTGTGATTCCAACTTCTCTCCTGGCAGACAATTCCCTAGGTTTGTTTTGCATTACAAACCAATCTGGAACTCCAGGCACCCAAGAGCTTACTGATTCAGATGTCGAATCACCCTTTTCCACCTTCGAAGCCATCTTCGAAACTGGCCGTGGAGGTAAGTGCTTGGTTCTGATCGCATGCCTTGAGCTTGATTCTGGCCTTTGATGGAGGTGGCCATTTTCTGTTCTGTGTGAGGTTGGTTGGTGGGGGGCCAATCTCTGGCTTTAGTCCCATAACCTGAACTCCTCTCCAATCTTCTTTCGGAATGGCTACTCTCCATTCTTAGTAGTAGTTAGGTGGCCTGGATTCATGCAAGGGCCTCTTGCCTTTATCACGCATTCTGTCTACTGCAGGCTCAACCACTAAAGGTCGCTGCCTATCACTAGCCGGATACGGCCTTTTGTTGTAAGCATTGGTTGACTTAGGGCGTCTCTGAACATCCCTATAGTATTGCTTCCCATCAATTGGAAGCCCCTTCAACCATTTGTAGCTTAGTCTGCATCTGGGACACATCCTCTGCATTACAGCTGCTTCCAAGGAATCGTCATCCAGTACTTCTTCATCAGAGTGTTCCTTCTGATGTGAGAAACCTTGTCCAACAACTGGCGGGTTTCTAGTCTCCTTCTTGGCAGCTGTCTGGTTGGCAATATGCATTTGCACATTGACCTCTCCCAATTCCTGCAGAGATAGATTCTGAAAGTTTGGTACAACCACATTAGCCGCGCTTTCTCCAACTTCTGGAAACGGGTTACTGTCAATTCCCATGGCTTTCTCTGTTTTGGCTGGGAACTTCAGACTTCCTTTCCGGATTTGCTCTTGGATCCTGTCTCGAAAAACAATGCAGTTTTTAGTCGAGTGAGACCAAGAATTATGCCATTTACAGTATGCTTTTCCTTTAAGTTCATCAAGAGACGGCAGTTTTACCCCTTTTGGTAACTTAAGGAAATTGGCTGCAAGCAAATGATCAAAAATGTCATCTGCTTTTGTTAATCGAAAGAATACTTTCTGTGAAAGTCTTTTTACCACCAGCTCATCCGTTTCCCAACGGAACACGGAGTAGAGCAGATCGCAGGGGACCAAGTTGCATCCAAACATTGCTTCATGGCAGCAATGAAGGCTAAATAACTTTGCAACCGGGTACAGACAATGGAAGTGGCCGAACAGCCAGTCTTAGAGGATGTAGGAAGAGCCCCAGAGGAAAAGATGGTAAAAGATTTGGAGAAAGTCCTGGTAAAAGAGGATGATCCCGAAAAGTACTTCCTTATGGGTACCTCGCTAGGCACTGATGAGAAACTTCAACTGTTGGAATTGCTGAGGGAAAATATGAAGGTATTCGCATAGTCAGCATATGATACCCTAGGGTTGAACCCAGAATTTTCCTGCCACAAACTCAACACCAATCCCTCCGCTCTGCCTGTCGTGCAGAAAAATCGGAGATCCTCAGTTGAGCACACTGAAGCGGTAATTGCCGAAGTCGAAAAACTCCTAGCATCAGGAGCGATCAGGGAAGTTTAGTACCCACAATGGTTGTCCAACACAGTTGTGGTTAAAAAGAAGAATAGAAAATGGAGAGTCTGTGTTGACTTCACTTGCTTGAACATAGCCTGTCCCAAGGATAGTTTTCCTCTACCTCACATTGATCAACTAGTATATTCAACAGCAGGGTATGAGTGTATGAGCTTTCTGGACGCTTATAGCGGTTACCACCAGATATCACTATTCGGCCCAAATCAGCAGAAGACATCGTTTATCACTCTAAGGGGCACTTATTGCTACAAAGTAATGCCGTTCAGCCTCAAGAACGCCGGTGTAACCTACCAGCGAATGATCACTCGAATGTTCAAAGACCAACTTGGAAAAACCATGGAAGCTTATATAGATGATATGGTAGTGAAAAGCAAGCTCGCTACAAACCACCTTGCAAACTTAAGAGAAGTTTTTGGCATCCTGAAAAACCATCAGCTTCGCCTTAATGCCTCGAAATGCGTTTTCAAGGTAGGAACAGGGAAGTTCTTGGGGTACATGGTCACTCACAGAGGAATCGAGGCAAATCCGAATTAGATCAAAACAATACAAGAGCTTGAAGTACTAACAAAGGCTAAAGAGCTACAGAAATTGGCCGGAATGGCGGCCGCCCTAAATCGGTTCATCAGCAAGTCTTCAGATCGGATGAAGCCCTTCTTCTAGCTACTGAGGAAAAAGGAAGCATTTGAATGGAGTCCTGAGTGCACCGAAGCATTACAAAGTCTCAAAAGATACCTCAGTACACCACCACTTCTGTCCACTCCAGAACCAGAGGAGGAGCTGTACCTATATCTAGCAGTCTCAGATCACGCCATAAGCGCGATATTGATTCGATAAGTTAACAAAGAGCAGAGGCCAGTATACTATGTTAGCAAGACTCTACTAGTTGTCGAGACATGGTATCTACGCTTGGAAAAGTTAGCTTACGCATTGCTTATCACCTCAAGAGAGTTGCAACATTACTTCCAGGGGCATACTATCAATGTCCTCACTAAATTCCCCCTCAGATCTGTCTTCAGGCGAGTTGATTTCTCTGGCCGAACAGCAAAATGGGCTGTAGAGCTTAGTGAGTTTGACATTCGATATCAACCCAGGACAGCAATCAAGGCCCAGGTCCTGGCAGATTTCGTCGCAGAATTCGCTCCCACCCAGAGTACCGAGCCTGAGAACTCCAGTTCAGCATAGGCGCCACGCACTACCGAACTAGGAAAACAATGCGCTTCAGAAGCATGGAAACTCTTTATTGGAAATATCTGGCAGCTCTATGTCGACGGATCATCCAATAACTGAGGTTCGGGAGCAGGGGTAGTACTTATGTCACCAAAAGGATTCATTTGGGAGTAGGCTCTTAGGCTCAGCCGGAAGACTTCTAACAATGAGGCGGAATACGAAACACTGTTGGCTGGCTTACGCAGTGCCGAACACTTCAGTGCAAAGCAACTTCTTGTTTTCAGCGACTCCCAATTGGTGGTAAACCAGCTTTCCGGGGTCTATGAAGCACGAGACGAAAGAATGGCCATGTATGCAGACAAGGCCAAGGATCTACTAAAAAAATTTCGATCCATACGAGTGGAACGAATCAGTTGGGACAAAAATAGCCATGCTGATGCTCTGGCCTGCCTTGGCTCATCAGTGGATACTAAAGACGCTAGAAGAGTTTGGGTTGAATTCATGCTAGAACTAAGCATCGTATCTCCAGTCCTCTACAGCAATCTAGAGCCAAGCTGGATGGATCCGATACTTACTTTTCTGAAATCTGGCACTCTCCCCGAAGATAAAAATAAAGCCAACAAAATCCGACATAGGTCAGCTCGATTCTGGGTCTCACCATCTGGGAAGCTATACAGACGTTCCTATCTCGATCCTTATCTTCTATGTGTACATCCAAATCTAGTCGAAAATGTTCTCTACGAAATTCACGATGGGATTGGTGGATGCCACGTTGGTGGAAAGTCACTGGCGTACCGAGCGCTCACTCATGGGTACTGGTGGCCACGGATGCAACAAGATGCACAGTAGTACGTCCAGAAGTGCGATAAATGTCAGAGGTTTGCTTCACTAATTCATCAGCCAGCCAAAACTCTCACTCTACTCACCAGCCCATGGCCTTTTGCCCAATAGGGTCTAGATATTGTCAGACCATTGGCTCGAGGTACTAGGAACAGGCGATTCTTCATCGCAGCAACCGACTATTTCACTAAGTGGGTTAAAGTCGAAGCACTAACAAGTATCAAAGAAGCGGACACAAAGCGGTTTGTCATGAGAAGCGTCGTGGTCCGTTTCGACATCCCACGGGTATTGATTGCAGATAATGGAACACAATTTGATGGAAAGATCTTCAGAAAGTTCTGTGCTGACCTCCGAATCGAATATCGACATTCTTCTCCAGGCTACCCACAAAGTAATGGGCAGGCAGAAGCGTCAAACAAAACCATCATCAATGGAGTAAAGAAGCGGCTTAAACACGCAAAAGGAAAATGGGTTGAAGAGTTACCCCACGTACTATGGGCTTACTGAACCACAGCACGGCGCTCAACGGGAGAAACACCTTACTCTCTAACTTATGGAATGGAGGCCGTTATCCCACTCGAAGTAGGTCTCCCAACCCGCTGGTCTGAACTGTTTGAAAGCACGAGTAATGAGGAAGCTATCGCACAAGCATTGGATATGGCGGAGGGCCGAAGAGAAGCAGCACTGATCAGACTCGTAGCATATCAGCAGCAGCTCATCAAAAGTTTCAACCAAAAAGTTTTCCCAAGGTAATTCATACTTGGAGAACTAGTTTTGAGGAAAGTTATGGATCACAAAAGGGTGCCTGGTAAAGGAAAACTTAGGCCTAACTGGGAAGGTCCGTACAAAGTTACAGCTGTTGCTGGAAATGGAGCTTACTACCTAGAGGATCTCAAAGGCAGAGCCATACATCGGCCCTAGAATGTAGTAAATCTCAAGAAATACTATCAATAGAATTATACCTCAATTTCTTTATCAAAATGTAAAGACATTTATCTCTTGACCGATGCATATGCCTCCCCACTTCTCTCAAATTTATCAAATTTTTGTAATTAGCTTTGGTGTTCACCAAACGGAAATAGCTTTGATGTTTATCAAACGAAATTAGCTTTGGTACTTACCAAACGGAAATAGCTTTGATGTTTATCAAACGGAATTAGCTTTGGTACTTACCAAACGGAATTAACTTTGGTACTTACCAAACGGAAATAGCTTTGATGTTTATCAAACGAAATTAGCTTTGATGTTTATCAAACAAATTCAGCTTTGGTCTTAACCTAAACGGACTTAGTTTCAGAACGACTGAATGGAATTTAATTTTAGTTAGCACTCAAACATGCCAAGTGGAATTGCTTGGTGGAATTATGTTTGGCAACTAAATTGGACTTTAGCCAAGTGAAATTGCTTGGTGGAAATCGCACTAACATACTTTAAGTAAACATCTCTTGAGCCCACATAATTTCTTAAGTATCGTTACATTAACACTTCAGTATTGATGCATACAAACAGAGTTGGAACAAACTTGGCTAAACTCTATCAGGAGCAAACTTCCAGCACTAGTCTTACTTAACTCCAGGTGGAGGCAAACAATTGTTTTTCAGAACCAACCTGGATCTGAGTAAGACACCTCTTTATACCTTTATCTCATTCAAATGCACTTATGCTATCAAAGTTGCAACATACTTAAGCAGCTCCACCTAAAGAACACAGCCTTCAGTACTGATCTTACTTAGCTCCAGTGGAGGCAAACAATTATTTTTCAGAACCAACCTGAACCTAAGTAAGACCCTCTTCTTTCATTACAAAACCAAGCACAGCCATGCAACATATTCGTTAACCAGACCGAGCATTTATTCGGCCCTGAGGTCCCAACAGAGCTCGGCCGGGGGCAAACAGTACAGAAAACATTTAGACGTAAAAGTAAGAAAGCATCAGATTGCAAAATCAAAAGGAAAATTCCATCATCCAACAAAGGCACAGATGGCCTCACAACCAGCAACAAAGAAAAGAAGAAAATTTGTCTTGGCAAACATAAAGGGGCAACTCGTCAAAGAAGACCGAGCCGCAGTACATCAGAAACTTGATAACAAAAGAAAGTCAGAAAAAACAGAAACTTCGAATCATTCCAAAGAAGACTTTAGCTTTCATCAACGAAAGGAACCTCAGGAGCAGCATCCATAATCTTGTCCAGGCCGTCTTAGGGAGGAAAAGTAGAGGCAGCTCCAACTTCTTGAGAAGTAAAAGCTTCCTTAACCACATCTCCCACGGCTCCAGTCTCCAGGGTTCCACTCTCTTTAACATTCACCGTCTCAATGGCAACATCACTCTCTCTTGAGTCTTGTTCGCAGAATCTATTTTTGGGAAACCTCAGCCGAAAGAACTACAAGGGTAGAGGCAATCTTTGAACCCAAGGACCTTGAGGGAAATGGGACATCCTGAAACAGTGGAGAACCTTCAGGAACCTGAGCAGCGGCTAGAGCACTTGACCAACCCTTCAGAAAGAGCTTGTCCCGCAACACCAGCACCTTCTCTTTATAGGCAGCCCCAGCCTCATCCCAACCTTGTTGCCAATACTTGGCCTCCAACGCAGAACACTCAACAGCCATCACCGCAATAACGGCCTCCAGCTCTGCCACTTTTCCTTCAAGTTGAGCCTGCACGCCAATGGCAGACTTCTTTGACTTTTCAGCTGAGGCAACAACCTTGTTCAGACGGAATGCCTCCCTCTTGGCAGTTCTGCGTCCTTCTTTCTCGGTCTCCAGGCTCACTGTCAGTCTCTTAACATTCATAGTGGCCTCTAGTATGGCCTTCTCCAGTTCCTTTGCTCTGGTGATGGACAAATGCATCATTTGAATACACTACAACGGATTGCAAAATATTAAAGAAAAGAAAGCAGTAACATAACACCAAAAACAAGCAAAACAAGAATGCACTTACAACAGTCATCATCTGAAGGGTCCCCTTCAAAACAGGAATATCGCGGGGCCCGTTATGATCAGCCATGTCCATCGGCATCAACAGAGTCTTGGTCAAATCAAAAGCAAAATCTTTGGAAGCAACAACCGAATCAGAAGTAGAAATGGGCCTGCCTTAATGCAACATTGGTGGCTCCCACTTCTCAAACGCCTCGTCCTCAATAGGATCCTCATAAACTTCTCCAACCACTGCCTTGCCAGTCTCTCTTCTCCTCTTCTTCGCTCTTGCTGCAACCGAAGCAATGGGCTCGGCAACAGTAGCATGAGTTCCAGAAGCTCCCACCTCCAATTTAACATCCATGAGGCTCTTCGCCTCGGCCTTCACCAAAAGAGTGTCTAAAGAATCAGAGGAGCCAAAAGCCTCAGCCTCCAAATCCACTAGTACTCTTCTCTTCGACAAAGACCCACTCCTTGCGAAACTGGGGGCAGGAAAGGACATCCTCTCAGACGGTGCACCCTGGCTTCGGCGGCGATTCGTAACCAGAGGAGTGAGGAATGTATCAGTCTCAGTGTCAGAATCTAGAAGGGATGCAGCAAGCCTCGCCTTCTTCGGAATGGTGGAGCGGTAAGTCGCTTGGTAATCCAACAGCTCGAGCGCGGACCTTTTCTTGTACCTCAGAACGGCTTTGATGGCCTCAGTATTTTCCCGGTTCGGCCTACACTGAAAACAGGAAGCCTCTGCAAAAAAGAAGTGCCACATTAAAGCAACATTCAAAACAAGGCAAGAAATACAAAAGACACTAGAGGGAAGGACTTGAACCTGGGTAGCCATCCTTCTGGAGCATCCGTTCGGACTGGAACTCGGCCCCAGCAGGGAACTCCCAATTGCCACCAACTTGCAGAAAATCATCATTATGCTTGTCTGAATCAGGCAAACCCGTCACCAGATGACAATCGATCGAACGAGCACGTAAGTAGTACGTGCTGTGATCCTTGTTGTGCGAAAGAGTGTAGCAGCCTAAAATATCCCAGATGTCAAGATTCAAACCCCACCGCTTGTTGAAAGCGGATACACCACAGACGACACGGAACAGGTTAATAGACACTTGCATTGGGGTAAGTTGAACTTGGTGCAAAAATCGGCGCACCAAAGGGTCGAGGGGAAACCGAACCCCTCCCTCAACGATGGCCGCAATCGGAAAGGCGACAGTACTCCTAGTGCCCATATACTTGGCATCGACCTTTGCCAGCGAAAGGGTCATGTCATCTGGGATATTATAGTCACGGCGGAACATGGCCATAGCCTCAGGGGTATCAACTAATGAGCCGAACTTCCCCATTAAAATAAACCTAATGGGAACAAGGGCAGAACTTAGGTAATAAGATGCTGAATGCAATGGTACAAGAGCCAAACGAGACGATCAAAACAAAAAAAGATAGAGAAAGAAGAATCACAGGAGAACTTACAGAGATTAGAGCAGCGGTGGCGAACATGCGGCGCTGAAGCAAGAGCGGCAGCGGAACGTCTGGGCAGAGTACCAACGAGACCGGCTTAGAGGAACGGAAAGGGTTTTTTTTTTTTGAACTCTCCAAAAGATTGAATACAGAAGAAGGAATTTGGATTAATGGCTCTAGAGCATTTATTGCACCAGCTAACGTGAAGGTACACGAAGCACGACCGTCGGTATGGAGTTGGCGCATTATCTTTGTGCACCAACACCACACCGCTACATGTCACCATGAAAGGACACATGCAGAGGGAGTGTGTCAGGATTGAACCGTCACCAAGGTCGAACCGCAGATCCGAAGCAATGTGACGCCTGGGGTACAGAGCAATAGTTCCCCCCAAGGGGAATCTTAGTGCGAGCTAAGGGGCAAATGAAGGGGCTAAATACAAAATGGGTCGAATCCAAACCTTGAGCTGGTCCAATCTTCCCAATCCAACTAGGCCCAACTCCATTACTAACAGTCCATCCAAGACCTCAAGCACTTGGGCCCAACTCGCAGTGGAAAGGCCAGTCCAGTTGCGATATTGGGCTAAGGTCGAGCTGCAGGACTCATTCTATGGGCCGAACTAATGGGTTGAACCCATCATCAGAACCGAAGTGGGCCGAGTCTATACACAGATATCCGAATGGGCCAGCCCAACCCTACAATAGTCTTGCAAAGGGCCGAGCTAAGGCATATTAGTACCGAGCAGAGAGAACCTCTCGGAGAAACGTAGAAGCTATGAGTATATGCATGTACAGGTAGCTACCTCAACTGGTCCCCTACACCTAGAATCACGGAAACAGTTGAACCAGAGAAATGTGGTTTGTTATCAGCATGACTACAATGAGTATATGCATCCCCAAACAACTACCAAATGGTCCCCTACCTTGGGCAATGCTAAAAGAAAACTTGGCAGCACCAGAGCTCCATGAAACCATATTGGGAAACAAACAAGGAGTTCTATATAAACTACATGAACTTCACATTAAAGGTAACTGAACCAAGCGGAACCCGCCTTACTAAAACCCAACTCTCTACACTTAGAGAGCACTTTGCTTCTTCTCCGATCACTGATTCCCACACCGGAGGGGTTATCCGGCCAACCCCGGCCGGACAGCTCTTACGGTACTTCTTGCTGCAGGGACCTCATTCCTTGGATAGTCTAACTCAGTGTGGAGCTCTGATTCACTTTCATCTAGTGCGGTATCCGGTACGCACACTATCAAACCAACTTCAATTGAAGTGGAAAGTGTGAAAAGAGAATTGAAAGGCAAATAAAGCCAAGAAGTTAAATGGTGAGGAATGACATGAAATACCAATTGATAAAATTGCTTTGAAGGAATGACGTAATTGCTTAGCCAACTTTAATCTAGCTGTGTCCCAGTAATTGGAGTCAATATTTTATTGAATTGATGAGTCTTCTTTAGATACCTGAATATGCCTTTTTTTCCCAATTTCAAATTATATTCTCATAAGAATTGAATTCATGTTTTATTCTCAGGTGGTTTACAAAATAATTTAATCTTTAAAATACGACTTCACAAAATAAAAAGAGTTAAAAAAATAAATTTAAAACAACTTATATAAAACTCATTTTATATGGAACATTATTCTCAAATATTATCATATATGTAGTCTCAAAAGATAAACAAGTTCATTGCCAAGTATGAGCCTTTTACCGGCACAAACGAAAGCATTTAGATTATTTTATACAATTTATTAGGTAAAAATAGTTTAAATAAGTTAAAAAAATTAATTACCTGAAAATTGAATGGGAGTTTTTTTTTTTCTTTTTATTTCTGTTTTCTGATTATTAACTTTTTTTAATCGATAAATTTTGAATCAAACATATGCATGCGACAACATTACACTTTTTCCATTTACCTTTCATGGAATTATAAGTAGGGAAAGATTATAGTACACACTTTTATACCTTATAACTAAATAAAAAATTATATAATTTTATATACATTTTGAGTCATAATTAAAAGAAAAATTATTACAAAAAAATAGCTTAACCATAACCAAATTTCTCATGAGTTATAACTAAAATGCTAAGATTGGCTCAATGAGGTCTAGAAAGAATTTGTAAAAGAAAAACAGTAAAGAGGTCTAGATTAACAAAAGCCAGTTTTAAGCCAATTGGTTGTTTCTTTTTTTCTTCAAATATTTGGTTTTGGAACTAAATTAATTCAGTAGACCATCTATGTTATTAGTTAGTCATCCTGGAGTAATGAGTGATGGCATAAACTTACTTTACGCTTGAAGTAGTTTAAACATACTTTGTACTTTTAATTGGATGATTATGCATAATGGTACCTCATAAGTGAAGAAGAATGTGGTTTCACTTTCAACCCTTAATGTTGGTGAAGTGCTCTCTTAAATGTTGTGGGCAAATTCTTGGTGATTGATTTGGAGTATACAACATGTTATCAATCAGCTAGAAAGTGAAAAGTATGTAATCCCTTTTTATTTATCTTTTTTTTTTTTTAGTAGGCAGGTCAATTGATTGGTTTGAGGCAAATGTGGTGTTGGGTATGAGGTAAGGAAAAGCCGTGAATTTCATGTAATGATTTTTTGAAATGATTTTAGAAACCCATCTTCATGTAATGATTTTTTAAAATGGGTTAGATTAAATGTGTTTGTGAATGGTTTTGATTCCAAAAATATTAAAATGATAAATGAACCAGCACAATTATTAAAATGAGTTTCTAAAATCAATTTTCATGTATTGATTTTCGAAAACTTATCTTTATTTTGTTTAATTTAGTTCCCCTATGTAACTATTTTGTTATATCATTTGGAGTATTAATTATGTGTTTCTCATTTTCTTTTTAACTGTTCCGTTTCTCTACTTAATTATGTTTAATTCAGTGTCATTTTCTCTCTTTCGTTTTTCAATTGTGGTAAGTATCTTTTATAAGTATTTGGTTGTAATCTTTGTTTAAAAAAATATTACACTTAATTTTATTTAATGAACCTTGGGTTTAATTTTAGTTAGATTTGCCCATTAACATTGATTTCAAGTTTGATTCTTTTTTTGCTGCATACTAATTGTTATACATAATGCTTTAACTAGAAAATGAGTTATGCATTATCACAGGGATGGAAACTCAAAGGAGCATGATCATCCAAAAATGGATACTTCACACACAAGGTAAGCTTTAATTGTTTAAAATTTTAATTGTGTTTGGTTTTATAGCCTTCAAAAATTCTTCTTCCTTATAACAAGACTCTCTTAGTCTTAATAAAGAAAATTATTCACTCCCCTTACAAAATTTGAGTTTAATTCTATTTGGAGGTTTGTATGATTTATCGGCATTCTCAATTAATCTATCTATACTATTATTTGCTTTTCTATTGATTTGTTTACTTTAGTAATGCATACATATGTCTATTCTCACTTCGCCATTGAATGACATAATTCAATTGACCATAATAGTTATGTTCAATTTTTCTTAATTCATAGCTATTGATTTTCCCATTTCTCATATGTATTTTGATGCAATTTTTCATGTTACAGTTTCTTTTGATGCAATTATTCTTCATTACAATTTCTTCCGATTTCTCATATGCATTTTGATGTGATTTTTCATAGCTACTGGTTTTTTGAAGCGAATTTAAGCAAGTGATTTTGTTGCAGGTCATTGATCCATATTAGAAACATTGGGTTACGTTGCTTCTACCGGTGTGTCGTTGGTTGGCTCTCTCATGTTAAATTATTTATTTGTTTATTTATTTTTGAGTTAGCTAGGATGATTCTTTTGTATCAAAAGATTCATTGACCTTTATTTGAAGGAATTTAAACTTGATAAAGTGAAAGGGTTACTAGTTATGATACTAATTCAATAACATTATTTTATTAAAAGTCATCCCATTTTAACTTGCTATAGTGTATAGATGCGCCATTTCGACGTGGATAAAAATCTAAAATTTGTTATTTGGACTTTAAGTTTAGCAAATATTTCTAGATTCTTTGCATATGCTACATTCAAATATATAATTCATTTTTTGGACTTTCATTTTGAAATTTATAAATGCTTTCGCTAATTCAATGTGTAGAAGCAATTTCAGTTTCTTATATGTGAAGTTTTAAGTCGGAGTGATATTACCATTTTGAATTGATTTATTACCATTGAGTTTTGTAGCACGTGATACCAAAAAAATTATTGGCGGTGCCTTCAGGCACGGGCTACATAACAGGATTGAAAAAATAAACAAATTTGACATAAATGTTTTTTAAATTACTAAAAACAAAAATATTTAGGAAAAAAAAGTGACTTATTTGAGAAATCCCAAACAATTTCAGATAGCTAGCCAACTCATAATTTTATTTAAAAGGACAAAAGGTCAATTTGGAAACTTGGTTTGGGTCACATCACCTCTGTATTTTTTTATATTAAAAAAAGTCATAAAAAATCAAAAAATTAACTTTTAGGCTTCGCTTGGCATAAAAAGTCTGGGCTAAAATAGCCATAAAAAGACAAAATAGGCTAAAAAATTAATAAAACAAAACATCACATCACATTCAAACTATAATCATTTTATTTTTTCTTTCACAAAAAACACTAAAAAACTTCTCCCAAACGAGATTTTTTAGCTCTAAACTAAAATAGTCACAAAACTAAAAAGCCAACTCATCTTCCAAACAAAGGCTTAATCAACTTCTCAAAATCTTATTTGCCTCTTTCAACCTATTTTGCAATTAATGGAACCCCATCCTCCATGCACCCCACCACTTTCTTTGCCTTCCCTCGCTACCCTCAGGGCTCATTTGTTTTCAGAGGTAGAATGAAATAGATTTTTAGTGAGGGGACCGTTAATGAGGAGATTAAGAAAATTTATATTTGTTTGATAACAAGTGGACTAGTAATAGTTCATGTTTATTTTGAGAGATATGAGTGTGATTAACCATGTAAAATTTCACAAATACCCTTTGCATTATTATCAAATTTAGGCTTATACCAACTAAAGGATAAATAATTTTTTACTCAATGTTATTCTTCTACTTTTTTCTAAAAAAAAAATATTAAATAATCCAACTATCAAAATTTTTTTACTCAATGTTATTCCTCTGTTTGTTTTTTTTTTTTTTTTTTTTTTTTTTTTTTTTTTTTAAATATTAATGATTCCAACTATCAAATTTGGCAATAAACACAAAGGTAAAACAGGTAATTAACCCATAGTCCCAAGAGATTCATTTTTGAATACCACCTCCCCTAGATCACTATTAGTCCTCTCATCCAAGGCCTTTCATAGTCACGAAAGACTATGAATCTTGAGGTTCATTTTGAAAACAAACATGATAATTGTTATCGCTTCCTCACTATTAATCCAACCCTGACACCTACCTCTTAAAACAAATAGGCCCTCAATGCTTTCCCATGTTCGCCAGCCCACCTTGACAATTCTTACACTAGCACATTAGTTTGCTTTGAGGCCTATTGAAAGTGTGTCCGGAGTCTTTTTGAATTATTTGAATCGTTCATATTACAAGATTTGTCAAGTAGATTATTCATATAAAAAATTAAGATTTTTTAAAAAATAAACGGTTAACATGATTTTAATAATGTTTTAAAAATAATTAAGACTTGATCATGATATTATTGATATCCGATTAACTTACATTTTTATATAAATAATATACTTGACAAATCTTATAATATGAATAATTTGAATAATTAAAATACACTCAAAAAACACCTTTAAAGACCCTCACACACTCAATTCCTTTATGGACCCTGAACTCTCCAACCCACCTCTGTCACCCTCGATCCATCTCCCCTCAACCCACCACGTCATCCTCAGTCCATCCTGGGCCAACCCAACTACCTATTCGACCCAAACCCTAGTGACTAGACTCACTCAAACCCCTTTAGTCCCTACTTGTTGCAACCACAAAACTTGTGCGATGCAATTGATAATACAATTCCACACAATTTTCCTTATAGAATTTGTGTTTATATAGTATTACTCAATAATTAAAAATAAAAATTCTAAACATAAAGTTGTTTTAAAAATTAATTTTTTTAGTAATTTTTTAAATTTTTATAAAAATATATAAATAAAATAAAGTAACTTTTTTAAAATAACTTTTTAGTGTGAGTTCCTAATTAACAACTCAGTAGTGCTTCCTTAGCCTCAATTTATTTATTTTTTTGGTTTACTATCAAACAAACTTCAATTGAAGTGGAAAGTGTGAAAAGAGAATTGAAAGGCAAATAAAGCCAAGAAGTTAAATGGTGAGGAATGACATGAAATACCAATTGATAAAATTGCTTTGAAGGAATGACGTAATTTCTTAGTCAACTTTAATCTAGCCGTGTCCCAGTAATTGGAGTCAATATTTTATTGAATTGATGAGTCCTCTTTAGATACTTTTTTTTGTTTTTTGATCAGGAAGAAATTTCATTACTGAAGTCAAACGATATTTACACAGGAATCCATCAAACAAAAAGTTTACACCAAGCTAAGAAAAATCAGAACAAACAAGCACACAAGTATATAAACTATGAGAATCTCAGATGCACAACAAGTGCTTGCGCTCGTACTGCAAAGCAGAGGTCGAATAAAATCAATCGTAAAGCGTATCTAAGATAGGTCATAGATTGTAACCACAGAGTGAGTAAGCCACCTAAAAGCTCCGATGGATTCAATACAAACACACCCAAATAAGAAAACAAAAAAACTGGCAAATACACCTCATACTTGGAGGCAATCAGATCTGATTTGTGAACAATGGAGGCAAACAGATCCAAGGCAGATCTGGTTGAGGGAAGGGGAAGACAGCGACGGCGAGCAACGGAGCAGAAGACCAAGGCAGATCTGGCACCGATGGGAGGAGGAGCAACCCAGCAAAGCTTCCACCAAGGGGAAGAGACGCCTCACAAAGAGGGAGAGGTTGGGAATAGAGAACTCCCAAGGTTTATTAAGCAGTAAGAATTGAATTCATGTTTTATTCTCAGGTGGTTTACAAAATAATTTAATCTTTAAAATACGACTTCACAAAATAAAAAGAGTTTAAAAAATAAATTTAAAACAACTTATATAAAACTCATTTTATATGGAACATTATTCTCAAATATTATCATATATGTAGTCTCAAAAGATAAACAAGTTCATTGCCAAGTGTGAGTCTCTTACCGGCACAAACGAAAACATTTAGATTATTTTATACAATTTATTAGGTAAAAATAGTTCAAATAAGTTAAAAAAATGAATTATCTGAAAATTGAATGGGAGTTATTTTTTCTTTTTATTTTTGTTTTCTGATTATTAAATTTTTTTAATCGATAAATTTTGAATCAAACATATACATGCGACAACATTATACTTTTTTTATTTACCTTTCATGGAATTATAAGTAGGAAAAGATTATAGTACACACCTTTATACCTTATAACTAAATAAAAAATGATATAATTTTATATACTTTTTGAGTCATAATTAAAAAAAAAATTATAACAAAAAAACAGATAAGCCATAACCAAATTTCTCATGAGTTATAACTAAAATAAAATTATAACTAAAAAAAAACTGATCATAATTAAAGAAAAAAATAACATAACTTAAGAATAAATATGATAGGAGTGTTTCTAGTAAAATTTCCTTTATAAGTATAACCAAAAGAATAGAATGTTACAACTTAAAAACCAACTATTAGAAGAAAGTACAGTGAAATACAAAAAGAAAAAAGAAAAGGTAACACCCGATACAAATTCTATGTTCCACCAATTTGTGTATTGAAACTCATTGCAAACCTTTCGCCTAACAAAAACAATTTTCAAATCATAAGGCTGAATCAAAGACCACATTTGTATCTGGCAACCAAACACCACCGTCGATGAAGGATTGGACCGCGAACTTGGAGGCCTGAGCCATTGTAAGACTGGACTTATAGGCAGCCCATTTAACCCGATTAGCCACACTTGACCCTGGCCCAGTGTTTTGGTACTCGGCATAGAATATGGTATTGGGCGGGTCAGCGGTACCGACCCATGGGACCCAACCCAATGGGTTCAAGAATGACTCAATGTTGGTCTGCATGACAATTGTGGTAGAGAAGTTCTTCCAAGGCCTACCAAGGTAAGTTGGGGCAGTGAGGCTGTCTAGAGGCGACATGGTACATTTTTGAATTGAAATTCCAGTGTTCTGATTCTTATCGCTCTTTCCTTGGGCCGTGATGGTGTCAAACTGGTTGCTCATGGGTTGTCGGGGTTGGATGTTGCAGTTTTGGAAGACGACTGCAGCATTGCCGAATATGAAATCGATGGTGCCAGTGATGTCACATTCGCGATAGAATTGGCGGTTAGCATAAGCGTAGAGAGTGTCTTGGAAAGCGTTGAAAGCACATTGGTAGAACACAGACATGTCGGACGCACACCGGACCGCCACGGCTTGGTGCTTTGCCGCTCCGGCTGTGTTCCAGAACCCAATGTCTTTTGCAATGAAGCCCTTCCCTGCAACAGCTGGTATTCACATGTACGAAACATATCAATCAGCACTTTGGCTTAAAAATATTAGTCTAAACATGAACTAATTGACATTATTTATTAATCTAAACAATGAACTTGTTACAATATTTAAGAGAGAGAGAGAGAGAAAGAGAATATTATATTGAATGTTGTAATAATGTATATAAGACTCCTTTCTATAAGAGGAAACAAGACCTAAGTATGATAATGAATATAATATGATATGTATGATAGATATAATGTATAGTTACTATATTTAACACCCCTCAAAGTCAAGTGGGGATACCAATTTGAGTTTGGAGAGAGAAACTAAAATATGAAATACAATTAAAAATAAAATAAAACATGGATAGATAGTTTATTGTCGTATTGGACCATTCTAGAAGGAGAACGGGTGTTGAACCAACAAACGTGCAATATGTAACTTATGACGGTTGCTAAATGGTGATGGCAGCAGATGAACCATGGGCGCCAAGGGATATGGCGGCTTGGAAAGGAACTATGTGCACCAGAGGGTGGCTTGAAAAAAATTATGTTCGTCAGGAGATGGCTTGAAAAAAAACAAAATGCGTAAATGGGCGGCTTAGGTGGGTATGGTTATATTAGAACTAATTGACATTATGTATGAAATATATAAATCAGTCACTACACTTAATGTGTCATAATCACAGGTTATTAGCATTTTATTTTTCCACACAAGTTGTGCCATATGTATATATATACAATTCATCCTGTAATTAAGATTGTACGGGGGGAAAATATTCTTAACTCTCCGTACGCCTTGAACGTCAAGCTTCCGTCAACGGCGTCTGTCTCTGCAACACAAAAACGGTGAGCTGCCCGGCGGTGGTGTGCCGGAAAAACCCTCCGACGCTCAAGTCAGTTCACTGAAGAAGACAATGAGAAGAGTACTGTTTAGAGAGAGAGAGAGAGTTGTTCAGATCGCATACCTCCAACGTTCCCTTTCTTCCCCTTTTCTAGGCTGGCCATGCTGCCTCAGAGGTAGCGCTCGCACTACCTCTGCTGTCCTTCCCTGGACAGGGTGCTGTACTGCCCTCTCACTTCCTTACACGTGTAAAGGCCAAAACCTCCAAACAACGATGGCCAAACTGCCAAACGGTATTGACGCACACCATTGGCGGGTTTCTCCTCTCACACACCAATTGGACCTGACAATTCCCACCGAGCTAGGCATAGCCCGGTCAGTTCCATCCCCAATTCCGGCCGACAATCAGGGTCGAGCTCAAAAACCAGCCCGGTTGCACGGCCCAAAGACTTCTCAAGCCATGACTTAGCTCGGCCCGTCTGCTCAGTGCGAATTCCCCTCACAATTGCCCCTTAATTCCATCGGTTGCAACCTGATTGGGATTACTTCATTTTTGTGTAACTTCATTCCAGCTTAATTTGTCATTAAGCTTCATGATATCTCGGCCAAGTTTTATCACTTTGCTTGACTGTGCACAGCTCGACCCAATATATGGCGCTCCAATAACACAATATGCTTCATTTTTGCATTTGGTAAAATAGGTGTGGGGCCAGGCCTTCACTTTTCCAAAACCAAACCAATTTTGTAATGAAAGTGCTTGGTGGGCCATGCCTTGCATTATCATGGAATGAATTTCCTTACTTGGAAAACTTGCCCGTGCACTTATTCAACAAACAACATATTAATTAATATGTTAATGTTTGGTGGGTCCCGCCTTGCTTGCCATACATGGTAATGGCATACATGTATTCTTTGACTTTGCTCGTGCATGAATTCAATCAACAAACATATTAGTCAATATGTTTGTGCTTGGAGGGTCCCACCATGAAGCCTTGAAAACAATCTAATACTAAGGTAGAATTCCATTGCTAACCGAACCACTGATGTGTTTCCAATAAACTGAGTTAAAATAAATCATCACCACCGAGCTAACAACAAGCCGAGCAATGGGCCGTGCAGAGAATTTCAAGCCAAACCAATTTCAAGGCGGGGCCCAAGTCTTGGCTTTTTCCAAGCTAACAACAACAAGCAGCCGAGCAATGCTAACAATAGTCATGCAAAGTAATCAAAATAAATAAATGTGCAAGGCATGACCGTGCAGAGAATTTCAAGGCGGGGCCCAAGTCTTGGCTTTTTCCAAGCCAAACCAATTTCATGATGAGAATGCTCGGTGGGTCCATTTGAAAATTTAGCTCCTGCACCAATCTAATAACAAACATATTAAACATATTAATTAATATGTTTGTGCTTGGAGGGCCCCACAATAAAGCTTTGAAGCAGCCCAATGCTTTGATGAAAATTCCACTGGTGACCGAGCAACTTTCTGTCTCAATAAACCGAACCCACTACCGAGTTATAATTTTGCATCAACTCACCATTCTTCAATTCTGAGACCGAGCTAGGAACTGCACGCATAACCGAACTATAATTGCTTCGTGCTCTCCACCGAGTTATGGACTTCACTTGCTAATTTTGCAACCGAACATACCGCTCATTTTTCAACAGTTGAGCCAATTGCCTTTAGGTAATAACACTTGCTCCAAAACCGAACTAAATTCCTTTAGCTCTACAGCGGAGCTAAGAATGTTGCCCCTGGCTAATAACCGAGCTACCTCAAAATTATCATCTCGTGGCGCTCTTCAACCGAGTCACCGGGCTATTTTCTCAACAAAAATTTTTAACCGAGCTATATTGGCTAATTCCGCTTTAGAGTGAGCTCGCCAAGAGCAACTGCTAATTTTAGTGAGGAATTTGCAAATCCCAGATGACATCCACTTTGAGCTAGCCAATGAGAGGATAGAGCCTTGGGGCCGAGTTGATTCGGACCCCTTTACGTTTACCTTGAACGTCTTTGTGCTACTCTTTTTTCTGGAGCTTTATGCAAATCTCGAACAAATCTTCAACTTTTTTGGTCGAGCTAAATCATCTCGGCCAAAAGCATTAGGAGTTGATCAAAACATCAAAAGCCTTGGCCGAGCTAAATCATCTCGGCTAAAAATCTTCGAAGTTGAACCAATCATCAAAAAGCCTTAGCCGAGTTAGATCATCTCGACTAAAAGCTATCAATGTTGAACACATCAACTTTTTCATCTCGGTCAAAAGTCTTGGAATTGAACAAAACATCAAAAGCCTTGGTCGAGCTAAATCATCTCGGCAAAAAAGCTTGGAGTTGAACAAAACATCAACCTCCATGGCCGAGCAAAATCATCTCGACCAAGAGCTTTCGAAGTTGAACATGACATTAACTTCCTTGAGCGAGCTAAATCATCTCCGTCAAAAATCTTGGAGCTGAACAAGTCATCAACTCATTTGGTCGAGCAGCATCCGCTCTTACTGTTTTCCCCCCAGTCTGGGCTCCTGCTTTAAACTTACACAAGCAAAGCAGTGACCCAGACTAGATGGGATGCCCCTAGACCGTGTTCACTCGTCGGTTGGAATTCTCTTCGACTGAACAAATCATCAGTTTTTTTTACCGAAAGTTGGCGAGCAAAATCGGTTTGTCAACTTCTTGGAAAGCAAAATCAACTTAGCTCGTCGTGCATTTTCAACGTTGGCGAGCAAGGTCAGCTTACATCTTGGCAAACAAAATCAGCTATGTAACTTGCTTCTTGGCGAGCAAGATCAGCTCGGCAAGGAACTCCAAGGTTGGCGAGCAAGGTTAACTTGGCGACTTTCTTCTTCGCGAGCCAGATCAGCTCGACAAGGAACTCCATGGTCGGTGAGCAACGTCAGCTCGGCGACACACTTCTTGGCGAGCAAAATTAGCTCGGCAAAAAACTCCAAGGTCGGCGAGCAAGGTCCGCTTCGCGACTTGCTTCTTGGCGAGCAAAATCAGCTCGGCATGGAACTTCAAGTCCGGAGAGCAAGGTCCGCTCCGCGACTTACTTTCTTGGCGAGCAAGATCAGCTCGGCAAGGAAGTCCACGGTCGGGGAGCAAGGTCCGCTCAGCGACTTACTTCTTGGCGAGCAAAATCAGCTTGGCAAAGAACTCCAAAGTCGGCGAGCAAGGTCAGCTCGGTGACTCACTTTTTGGCGAGCAAAATCAGCTCGGCAAGGAACTCCAAGGTCGGCGAGCAAGGTCCGCTCGGCGACTTACTTCTTGGCGAGCAAAATCAGCTCGGCAAGGAACTCCAAGGTCGGCGAGCAAGGTCCGCTCGGCGACTTCTTGGTGAGCAAAATCCGCTCGGCAAGGAACACCAAGGTCGGCGAGCAAGGTCCGCTCGGCGCCTTACTCCTTGGCGAGCAAGATCAGCTCGGCAAGGAACACCAAGGTCGGCGAGCAAGGTCCGCTCGGCGCCTTGCTTCTTGGCGAGCAAGATCAGCTCGGCAAGGAACACCAAGGTCACCGAGCTAGGTCCGCTCAGCGACTTGCTTCTTGGCGAGCAAGATCAGCTCGTCAAGGAACACCAAGGTGGGCGAGCAAGGTCCGCTCGGCGCTTTTCTTCTTGGCGAGCAAGATCAGCTCGGCAAGGAATTCCAAGGTCGGCGAGCTAGGTCCGCTCAGCGACTTGCTTCTTGGCGAGCAAGATCAGCTCGGCAAGGAACACCAAGGTCGGCGAGCTAGGTCCGCTCGGCGACTTGCTTCTTGGCGAGCAAGATCAGCTCGTCAAGGAACACCAAGGTTGGCGAGCAAGGTCCGCTTGGCGCCTTTCTTCTTGGCGAGCAAGATCAGCTTGGCAGGGAATTCCAAGGTCGGCGAGCTAGGTCCGCTCAACGACTTGCTTCTTGGCGAGCAAGATCAGCTCGGCAAGGAATTCCAAGGTCGGCGAGCTAGGTCTGCTCAGCGACTTGCTTCTTGGCGAGCAAGATCAGCTCGGCAAGGAATTCTAAAGTTGATTAAAACCATCAACAAACCTCTTGCCGAGTAAAATCCATCCGACAAGGAACTTCAAAGTTGATAAAACCATCAACAAACCTGTTGCCGAGCAAAATCCGTCCGGCAAGGAATTTTGATCTTTCCATCAAAATGATCGTTAGTTGCCCCTAGGTCCGCACTGAATCCGCTTGGTGAGGCAAACATACAATAATTCTCAAGAAAATAGTTTACTCGTTTCATTGTGCCAATGGTAAAAAGGGGTTACAGAAACAGAACCAAGAACAAAACTTTAGATTGGCAGAGCTTGATGTTCTAGAAATGGATCGGTCATTTACAAACTGCGATTTTTATGCCCCTTTTCCTCGGTCTTCTTCTTCCAAAAACCGAACTCCCTATATCTTTTCCATGGTGGTTTGCATGGCCATCATCTTGTTCTCTATTACCGGACTCGCTGTCACGGTAGCAGCGGCTGCATCGTCTTCGACTCGGATGTGCTCATTAATGCGTCGCATGAGCAACTCCATGGTCGACGGTTGATTCATTGTGAGCGAGTCTCGCGGCCTATGCCTGACTGGGAGACCACGCTTGTATTGGGTAATCGCCAGATTGGTGGGGCAGTCGAGGATCTCATTGTAGGTTTCCCAGTACTCCGCATTGTACGCCTTCAACGACCATCCAGACTCCATCTTGACGCCCAGGAGATGGTCGACCTCCTTCGGCGTTCGAGTGTTGGTTTTGAATCTGGTAACGAAGGCTTCCGCTAGTTGCTGCCACCCCCCAATACTCCCCTCCGGGAGCCTTTCGAACCACTTCAAACCCAGATCTCCCAAGCTTGCTGGGAATATGAGGCACATCAGGGCGTCGTTGCGCCGGTGGCCAGCCATCATTTGCCGGTAATGACTCACATGCATGTACGGATCCGTTTTGCCATCGTACAAAGTAAACTTTGGCCGGTGGAATCCGGCAGGCAGTGGTGTGCTCTCAATCTCTGGGGACAACGGCGTGGCTGTAAGTCGCGCCAGCTCTTTGTCCTCCAGCGCAAGGGCCATCACTCTGGGAGCTGGCATTACCACCTCTTCACTACAACGAACTGGAGCGCTCAACCTTTGCAACGCCGGCACTCTCTGAGCCTCCCGAAGGCGCGCTCTCTCCTCCAGCACGTCCCTGAGATCCCTGGAACGGGCGGAGGTTGAGTATTGCGATGTCGACGATGGGCGAGAGGGGCGATATGTGCTGTCGCGCGTACAGGTCCTGCCCTCTCGCTGGTCCGAGTCCTCCACCCCATAGTTCCTGGTGATGGAGATTGAATGAGTCCTCCTCCGGCGGCGACTGCTAGAACGAGGGGATGGGGTGCGCTCACTGAGGTTGCCCTCTCCAGCAACACCCTTCCCCCTCACTTGGCGCCTCAGGAGCTCCATCTCCGCTGCCATTCTGCGAATGAGGGCTTCTTGGTCCTTGAGTTTGTGCTCCAGGCGCTCCTCATGGGACTCGCCCCGGCGCCGGCGGCCCTCTGGACTCTGCGAACGATCTGAACTCCTCCCACACTTGTCGCGCGCTCCTCGCGGAGAGGTTTCAAGGCCCGCCATGGTTGGGACATTCGGGGGGCCTTCTCTCCTCCGGACATACTCTGGAGTGACACCATCGACGATGGACAGCGGAACTTCGTCGTTGTTGGCCATGGAAATGGTCGAAGAAGCTCGAAGAACAAGAGTTGAATATTAAAGACTTCCCACAGACGGCGCCAATTGTACGGGGGGAAAATATTCTTAACTCTCCGTACGCCTTGAACGTCAAGCTTCCGTCAACGGCGTCTGTCTCTGCAACACAAAAACGGTGAGCTGCCCGGCGGTGGTGTGCCGGAAAAACCCTCCGACGCTCAAGTCAGTTCACTGAAGAAGACAATGAGAAGAGTACTGTTTAGAGAGAGAGAGAGAGTTGTTCAGATCGCATACCTCCAACGTTCCCTTTCTTCCCCTTTTCTAGGCTGGCCATGCTGCCTCAGAGGTAGCGCTCGCACTACCTCTGCTGTCCTTCCCTGGACAGGGTGCTGTACTGCCCTCTCACTTCCTTACACGTGTAAAGGCCAAAACCTCCAACAACGATGGCCAAACTGCCAAACGGTATTGACGCACACCATTGGCGGGTTTCTCCTCTCACACACCAATTGGACCTGACAATTCCCACCGAGCTAGGCATAGCCCGGTCAGTTCCATCCCCAATTCCGGCCGACAATCAGGGTCGAGCTCAAAAACCAGCCCGGTTGCACGGCCCAAAGACTTCTCAAGCCATGACTTAGCTCGGCCCGTCTGCTCAGTGCGAATTCCCCTCACAAAGATGATTAAAAATTCCAGAATTAAGTCAAACTTTTGAAAAAGTCTTGGGGGTTGAATTATTATTTTTGCAAATAAATAAAGAATAACACATTTTCTAAGGTAAAAGGAGAGAGGAAAAGAGTTAGACAATCCTAAAACTCGGCTCCAGTATTAATATATAGGGTTTTAAAATGAACTAAATTATTCATGAACAATTTGAATTTAGCTCAGTTCGTTCGGACTTGTTTAGTTGTATATTTGCTCAAGCCTAAATTCAATCTCCATTAATAAACAAGTTGAGTTTGAGCTAAGATAAGCTCGACACGATTAGCATATATCAATTATAATACAAAATGTATTATATAGGTATATATATAATAACATAAATAATATTTATAATGTATAGGACAAATTTATTTTTACCTTCAATTGGAGCTTTTAGCTCAGCTGGAGCTTGATAAAAAACTAATGATCCCAACTTGAGCTTGAGTCAATTATGTATTTGATTTGAGTTCGAATTTAGATTTAAGCTCGATTAATAAATGAGTCAGAACTTGTACAACTCAATTCGTTTTTATTAAATTAGCCGCGTCAATAATTAATTAAGCTGGTATTATTGTGATGACTCTGCATCACAGCCGGCCCAGCATTGTCACGTACCAGATTTGTTTTTTATTTTTTTTTATAAAGAAAATCAAAGTCATCAATCTATTCTAGACCCTACACATCATATCATATGGATGAGATGAGGCTACAAATTAATATGGTATGTCTCATAATTGAGGAACACTTAGACCATCACCACTAAAGATGCATGTTAAAATAATTAATTAGTTTATTTAATTAGATCAGACTTTGCACATGGTGCGGATCTTGTGTAGTCCAGAACACCAAAAAAACATTCAAACAAAGGTTTTAGGGCATGCATGTTAAAGGCATCAAACCACATGGGTTGGTGGCATTGGAATTCAAAACCCATATGGCTTTAATATGTTATTGGATGAATTTTATCATTCCTTTTAAATTTTATATTATATGTGAATTCATATAAGAAGCTACATATGTACTTATATATGTAATAAAAGAAATTGTTACATAACTAAAAAAAAAAAAAATGGTCATAACTATATAAAAAAAAATGACATAATTAGGGGTGAATTTCTCTATTTCTCTATATATTCATTCCATAATTGTAATTATATAATTTTATTAGATTTAATTTTTTTAAAGTAAAATAATTTTAAAATAAATTACTTAAAATTTTTTACAAAAAATATAATTAACTTATATAATTATAATTATAAAATCAATTTAATTTATTTTTTTAATATAATTTACACATGAAATTATAGAAAATCAAGAAATTAGATCATTAAAGTGGACCACGGGCCCAAATTCAACCTCGAGATTTTGATACTGTTCGATTCCTTGCTTTTCTTCCAATTCACTACTGTCTCAAGGCCCAAATTCACAATCATTACTAATTAATTCTATAATTAATGCTAATTATGTAAAAGAAAATGACTGCATCAACAAAATGAAAATAAAAGAAATAAAATAACATTAAAAAAAATCACAAAAAGTAAAAATACCATAAACAAAAAATAGTCAAAAAGTAATTTTTGAAAAACAACCAAAACCAAAACCAAAACCAAAATCACAATATACAATTTCATTTTATGAAAATATGAAAAAATGACAGAAGCCGACTTTTTTTTGTCAATGCGTTCACGCTCAAAGAAAGAGACTCTGGTCTGGTCTATCCTATCTATATAAATTAATTTAACAAAAATAAATATTAAAAACATATTTAAAATTTTTAAAAATTGATCCTACGATCCAAAAAGATAAAAATGATAAGTAATTTAGTTTTTTCAGCAAACTAATTTTTCAGAAAAACCAAACCAAAGATAATTCATAAACCATTAACAAGTAATTATTTCTATAACTAACCCTAAGTAACTGAAATCGAACAAAAAAATGAAAATGAGTTGAAATCTGAGAAAATTACTGAAAGTAGCCGTTGAAAAAGTCGGCGTGCCGTCGATGAAATTGAGGTTGCCTGAAATAACGGTCTGAGTCTTTCCATCACCATAGATCATCACATTCCAAGTATTTTTATCCAAAATCACTTTCTCAACATACTTTCCAGCCTTCACATATATCACGAATCTACTCTTACTCTTCTTCGGCACTTTCGCCACCGCTTCTCCGATCGTCTTATAGTCTCCGCTTCCGTCAATCGCCACCGTCAAATTCGGCTTCACCGTCGCCGCCTGAAACAGCCGCCTCTCCGCCGCCCCAACCCATTCCGGAAACCCAGAATCCGAAACCCCCAAAAGCTTCCTATGAATCGGAACATTCACATCAACTAGAATTCCCAATACTTTAGCAACAATAGCTAAACTGTTGCTCGTAAACTCTGTCGAGTTCTTCATTTTTAATCTCACTTCATTGACGAAAGTCGAATTCACTTCCATCAGAGCATCGAAACAGGTCTCCTGATCTGTAATGGCGGCGCTCAGAAACGTTTTCAGACCATCGATGTTTGAAACCGTTAAGATCTTGTCCCCTGGGTTCGCATCAATAGAAGAGATGGAATCGTTGAGCCGATCTACAGCGTCCTCGATCACGGTTTTGCAAACCCCCAATGCCGATTTGGCTTTGGCATCATTGCTCATCGAAATCAGGGTATCGGGAAACGAAGCGATCTTCGAGAGCTCGTGGAAAACCACTTGCAACGAGAGCTTGAAGAGCTCTTTCGGATCTGCGGTAGAATTGGCAGCTTTGAGAGCTTTAATGCTTGAGAAACACGAATCTGGGTACTGGGTTACGCTACAGACGGCTTTGAGAGAGGCGGCAGGGGAGGTAGAAGACGACGGAGTATCGTCGGAGCTATTGTCGTTGCGTTTGTGAATTACAGTTCCGACCACCGCGCCAATGATGACAGCCACCAGTACGACGGCGGAGACGATGAGGATGACGATGCGTTTCCGGGTTGTTCGCCGAAATGCCTGCTCTTGGACAGGGTCGACCTTGCCGTAGCCTTTGAAGGAGTTGATTGTATCCATTGGAATAGAGTTCTGAGAGCTTGAAAGCTTCGTCAATGGCGTTTTTGTGAGGATTATGGGGGGTGTGAATGTGATATATATATATATATATATATATGAGGTTTCGTGAAAAAGGTAGTGGTGACAGTTTTTTGCGCGTCTTGTTGTCTGGAGTGAGGTGGAGAACAAAGAAGTTTCCAAGGCCAACTCCCTCTCTCTGTTTCTTATGAGAAGTATTTAAAATAAATTTTATAAATATTCATACTTTAAATTTAAGTTTTTTTTGGTAATTATATTTTAAAATTTTCATTAAATCATTTCTCAATCCTTTATTAAGTAGAAAATAACTTAAATAATTTTTAAAAAACTAATTACCTGAAAAATGTGTGAGATGTGTTTTGTTTTCTATTTTCTGATTATTAATTTTTTCAATTGATAAATTACGAATTTTGAATCAAACACATGCATGCAGTTAACATTAAACTTTTTTCATTTAACTTTCATGGGATTACAAGTATAAGCAAAAGAATAGAATGTTACAACTTACAAGGAACAGTTAGAATAAAGGACAGTGAAAAAAAACAAAACAAAACAAAAAACACAATACAAATTCTATGTTCCACCAATTTCTGTATTGAAACAAATTGCAAACCTTTCAGCTAACAAAAACAATTTCCTAATCACAAGGTTAAATCAAACACCACATTTGTTGTTGGTAACCAAACGTCACCATCGATGAAAGATTTAACTGTGAATTTGGAGGCTTGAGACTTTGTAAAATTGGATCTGTATCCAGTCCATTTAACTCTGTTAGTCACATTAGACCCTGGTCCAGTATTTTGGTACTCAGCATAGAATATGGTGCTAGGCGGGTCAGCGGGACCATTCCATGGAACCCAACCCAATGGGTTCAAAAATGACCCAATGTTGGTCTCCATGACAACTGTAGTGGAATAGTTCTTCCAAGGCCTACCTAGGTAAGTTGCGGCTGTAAGGTTATCAAAAGACGACACGAAACATTTTTGAATAGAGATCCCAGTGTTTTGATTCTTGTCAGTCTTTCCTTGGGCCGTGATGGTGTCGAACTGGTTGGTTAAGGGTTGTCGGGGTTGGATGTTGCAGTTTTGGAAGACAACCGCGGCGTTGCCGAATATGAAGTCAATAGTGCCGATGATGTCGCAATTGCTGTAGAATTGGCGGTTGGCGTGGGTGTAAAGGGTGTCTTGGTAAGCATTGAAAGTGCATTGGTAGAACACGGATAAGTCGGACGAAGACTGGACCGCTACGGCCTGTTGCTTCATTGCTCCGGCAGTGTTCCAAAACCCCATATTTTTTGCAATGAAACCCATGCCTGAAACAGCTGGTATTCACATATACAGAAAATATAAAAATCAGTACTGAAGCTTTAAAATATGAATTTAAACATGAACAAATTGACATTTGTTATATACTCCCTCTATCATATTTTATTAGTCCATTATCTCAAATTTTGTTATCCCAAAATGCATGTCCACTTTTGGAAAGTCAAAATTTTAAAATGAGAATGGAAAGGTATTTTTAGAATTAATATTTTAAAATTTGAATTCTAATGTAATGATTATTGGTCTCCTAAAAAAAATTAAATTTTTTTAAAAGTAACTGTAAAAAGAGTATATATATATATATTGGCGATGACATATAAGAAGAAATGCTACACAGTTTTTATTTATTTTTTTTTTTAAATGAAAAAGTGAAAAGTTTGGCCATCAAATGTCCATTGACTATGTTCAAATTGATGTTTGCCCGCAATGCAAGGGAATTGCAATGTGTCATCACACCTCACTAAACAATAATATATTATATTATATAAGCAGTTTATTTTTCAGCTTAGTTGTGCCCAATGTTACCATCTGTACTTACACACATTTTTGCTTTAGTCACATATGTTATTTCTTGCTCCTATAATCAAGGTGATTGAGAATTACAGCAATTAAGGTCTCAGAAGGGAATAAGTTATTTTAGTAATTTTTAAAATTTTTTTGTTAAAATATGAGGTACAAAAATTAGTTTGTTTGGAATAATTTTTTAATTTTTTAAGAAAAGATATACAAAAAATAGAAAGAAAATAGAATATTTGACTTTTTTGTTTGAGATATAAGCTTTTTGATTTTTTTAATAACTTTTTAACTTTTAAACTAAAAATATTGTATCCCAAACAAGGTCTAAATCAGACTTTTGGACAAGTCTTGGGGTTGAGTTTTTAAGGATATTTTAGGAAGATGAAAATAAGTAGTTTTATTTATTTATTTATTTTTGCTTATTTCTTTGCTTTTTGGCTTATGTCAAAAGCCATTCGAAAAGATGGGAAAAAAAAGAAGCTATTTTTTTTATTTTTTTCAAAATTATTTTTATATATTATCACATCAATAGGCAAATAGGTAAATTAATCATATCACCCTCATGAAATTATGTGAAATTATAATTTTATCCTAATTCTCTTTCATACATAGAACAATATTTCATATATAAAAGAACATTTTCATAATTTTAAAATTTGACTTTAATTTTCAACTTATCAAATGATTTTTTGTGCAAATAAGCCTCCGTTTGGGAAGTGGGTTGGCTTTTTGACTTTTTGACTTTTTGGGCTATATGAGCCTGGGCTCAAAAGCTTGGTTTGGGAAGGACTTTTTGATTTTTTTGACTTTTTTTGTGAGAGAAGAGTGTAATGATTATGGGTTGAATGTGATATTTTGTCTGTTGTGGCTCAAAGAGCCTATTCTGTCTTTTGTGGCTCAAAGAGTCAAAAAAATCCCAAAAAGCCCTTGCCAAACGACAGTTGGTTTTGACTTTTTGAAAATAAACAAAAAGTTACCCTTTTATTTATCTTCCCAAAATATACCAGGGGAATTCAATGAATATTTTACAATATTTTACACAATTGTGTAAAAAAGTAATTTACTTGGGGTTTTAGCATTTTTGTTTTTCCCTTTCAAGAAAATCGTAGTTGTTTAGATTTTAATTTTTTTTTTTTTTTTTAGTAAATTTTAAAAAATATATAAAAAAAAATTAGGCTTTTAGATTCTACTCAACTAGACAGATTGAAAAAGTAAAAAAAATTAAAAAGGGGAAAAAGTCCATATAAGACCCCCAAAAAAAAAACAATTAGTTTTTTCGGCTTATTTTTAACTTTTTTATTTTTTTTAAACTTTTTAAATTCGTCTACAGAAGACTAATTAAAAAGTTATAAACTTTTGAATAAAATTAAAAAGAATCACTAAAAAAGAAATTTTAAATAATTGACATATTTAGAGCATACATTTGAATAAAAATTTTAAAAAATAAAATAAATGTGTGAAATGTATATATTCTTTTTTCTTTTCCAATTCTCTACCTAGATCCATACTTCAAACACATCACCACTAATTAAATATGCATGTTAAAGTAAATATGTGTAAGGATCTTCTGTCTCCAAATAATTCTGTCCCTTGTTCCAATTTATTCATTGTCATTGGATCATATGAAAATTCTAAAATATAAAAATTTCAAGACATATCTAATAATTATGAGTAAATTGGGATAGGGGACAAGATTATTTGGAGGAAAAAAAATTCCTACACAATAAATATTAATTAATTAAAACTAGACTTCGCACATTGTGGGATCTATCTCGTGTGGCCCAGCACAGCGCAAACACATTCAAACAATGTTTTAGGCATGCGTGCATGCAAAGCCATCAAACCATGAATTCGTCTGTGATGGGAGTTAATTTTTTAGTTTTTTAATTATTTTAGTTTGGGGTTAAAAAGTTTGTTTAAGATAGATTTTTTGATTTTTTTTTACTTTTATGAAAGAAAAAATGAAATAATTATAAATTAAATGTGATATTTTATCCTATTTATTTAAATTAACTAATTTTATCCTATATAATTATTTTAACCCAAATTTGGTCGGAGCCCAAATGGCTTGGTGGGTTTTTTTGATGGTGGTGGCATACAAATCATATGTCGTTATCAACAAGTGAAATTTCAACAATTTATAACTCAGGCCTGTTTGGGATATGAAATTTTTTTTTTTTTTTTAAGATAGTCAATAAAAATAAAACAGATTAAAATTACTAATAAAATAAAATATCATATTTAAATCATAATTATTTTATTTCTTTTTTCTCACAATTATTGATTCAATTATAAAAAAAAATTAACTATATCATTCCAATCATAATTTTTTTTAATCAAGGTAAATAGTCAAAAAAAAAAAATCAATTAAAATAACTAAGCTCCCAAACAGGGCCTCAGTCTATTCGACTCTGTTTATTATTCTATAAAACCAATTACGTAACCAAAAATGGTTGCAGGAAGAAAAAGAAGATGAAAGAACAAAGCATGAGTTGAGAAATTTACCGAAGGTGGCTGAAAGGAAGGTAGCAGTGCCGTCTATGACATTGAGGCTGCCGGAAACAATGGTCTGATTCATTCCATCACCATACATCATAACATTCCAAGTATTCTTATCTAACTTCACATTCTCGACATACGTTCCAGCCTTCACATATATCACAAACCTACTCTTACTCTTCCTCGGCACCATCGCCACCGCTTCTCCGATCGTCCTATAGTTTCCGCTTCCATCCTGCGCCACCACCAAATTTGCCTTCACCGTCGCCGCCTGAAGCAGTCGCCTCTCCGCCGCCCCAACCCATTCCGGAAACCCAGAATCCGAAACCCCCAAAAGCTTTCTATGAATCGGAACATTCACATCGACCATTATTGCCATTACTTCAGCAACAATGGCTAAACTATTGCTAGCGAACTCTGTTGAGTTCTTCATCGTCAATCTCACTTCATCGATCAAACTCGAATTCGCTTCCATCAGAGCATCGAAACAGGTCTCCTGATCGGTAATGGCTGCGCTCAGCCACGTCTTCAACCCGTCGATGTTTGGAATTGTTAAAATCTTCTCTCCTGGGTTCGCATCCATGGAAGAGATCGAATCGTTGAGTCTATACACAGCATCGTCGATCACAGTTTTGCAAACCTCCAATGCCGATTGGACTTGGGTATCATTAATTTGCGAAATCAGAGTATCGGGAAACGAAGCGATCTTCGAGAGCTCGTGGAAGACCACTTGCAACGAGAGCTTGAAGAGCTCTTTCGGGTCTGTGGTAGAATTGGAGGCTTCGAGAGCGTTAATGCTCGAGAAACACGATTCTGGGTACTGGGTTACGCTACAGACCGCTTTGAGAGAGGCGGCAGGGGAGGTAGAAGAGGACGGAGCATTGCCGGAGTTATCGTTGTTGCGGTTGTGAATTACAGTTCCAACCACCGCGCCAATGATGACAGCCACCAGTACGATGGAGGATATGATGACGATGACGATACGTTTTCGGGTTTTTCGCTTGAATGCTCGTTCTTCGACCGGGTCAACCTTGCCGTAGCCTTTGAAGGACTTGATATTATCCATAGGAATAGAGTTCTTGAGCTTGAAAGTTTTTTGTCAATGGCGTTTTTTGTTTTTTTTGTTGTTTGAGTTCGGGTTGTTGTGAGGAATGTGAGGGTGGTATATATATGGGGGGTTTTGTGAGGAAGGTAGTGACAGTTATTGAGGCGTGTATTGTTGTCTGGAGTGAGGTGGAAAACAAAGAAGAGACCTGTTCTTCGATGATGCTTCTTTGTTAAGATGATCATAGTTTAATAAGTGTCACCCTCACTAATAAAAACTTGCCGTACTCAGTTTGACACTGTTTCTATACTATACAAATTGCAAAGAAAGAAACAAATAGGAGAAATTACAACAATATGTTGTGCAAAAAATAATAATAATTACAGAATTATTAAAAAAAACTACAACCTTAATTATTATACTCTTTTTACATCTTTCTAATTGAGGTTTTCTAATTCCATCCCAATGGCATTACTAAGACCCATGTGAAACGATCTCACGCTCATTTCTCTCTTATTTTTAGCTTCCTCTAATTTTATGGGAGTGGAATTTGTGTGTGGAATTTATGTGGGGGGGGGGGGGGGGTGCTGGAATTTGGGGATGAATTATTTTTCTAATTATAAATGTTGATAAGGTTTTTCATTGATTCATTATTTTTGTAGAAATGCACTGATTTGTAATATCCTCAAACAAATAAGGAGAGAGTGTTATATAATCACAACTTCAAATTTATAAATTCACGTGATAAGAAAGTTTGGTATTATATTATTACATGTATAATAAATTAAAATAAATATTTATCATACGATATTATTGTGGTCAAATTATGAGAGTGTTTTTTTGAAGTTTCAAACATTTATTTAAGAACAATTGAGATGTATGGTATAAATTTAAATATAGTACTCTAGAATGAATATGGTCAATTGATACAATAATTATACAGTAATATGAGTAGTTTGCTTTATGTAGCATTGATGGAGAGAAAAAAAAAGAAATTTGGAATGATAATGTCCTAACTTGTGTTTTAAACTAGGGCAAAAATAATAATCAGTCAGAAATGTGACGAAAGGATTAAAGTGAGATTTTTATACAAATGTAAAAATAATAATAAAGAATCATATATAATAAGTTTTGTTAAGTTTTAACATTAAATGAATAGAAAGATAATATTGTAACTTAACTTTAAAATATAAATAATAGACTATCATAATTAAAACTGAAGCAGTCAAACCAAAATTTTAATAAAAATATAAAGAGGTAATTTATCCAGTTTTATTGTGTGTGTGAAAGGGAAAAGCAACTATTAGTAAATAGTTGTACATACACAAAGTCCAAAGAGATTAGCTTCTTTCATAATATTTCAACCATTCCAGAAAATTACATTTGTGTCTCATTAGGTCTAGTCTAGTGGGGTCTTCAAAAACAAGCAGCTCTTCTTGATCCACTCCTACTTTTGGCACAGCATATGTAATTTTGTACACAGAATCATTGCATTTTTTTTTTTGGTTTGGGGGGGGGGGGGGGGAACAAAATAGTTTCCAATTATCTGGTTGACAAGACAACATTTAGTTTTCAATTATGTTGTTAACAATACAACATTTTCTTTAATTTATAAGTTGTATTAACAAGTACCTTAGGGTATAAATAAAAAATTAATAATTAAAAAATACAATACACATTTTATTAAATTTAATATATTTTTATTGAAATCAATATATATATTTTTTTTAATGTTTTCAAGACACTTTTTACACACTTCTCAATATTAAACCATGCCTACAAGCACTTGTTAACATTTGCCTTAAGCATTTTGAACTTTTGAATTTGAAAAATTATGTGGTAGTCTTGGAACAAATTCACATTTTCAAATTGATAATTATTAATTAAAGTTGTAAGACACAATACTTTTTATTAAAATTTTAAAAAATAACTTGACAAATATCAAGTGATAAGTGATGTAGAACAATATTCTAAGATCACTAAATAATCACTCGAATCTATCAACTAATTTATTGCTCTCTTTTTTCAAAAAAAAAAAAAAAGGTTAGACTTGGAATTTTTCTTAATATCTTGCTGATGAAATGAATTTTTATTTTTAAAAAAAAAATAAATAACAAGACAAAGTCTCATATAAACCAGGACAGATACCATATTTTTCCAAGTCAATGCAAATCATTTGAAGAAAAATTCCTATTTCACGCGACTCATCCCCACTGGTTTTTGTTAAATGCATTGATAATGTCATGTGTTAAGTTACACATAACAAATATTTTGGTATATTTTTTTCCCAATAGGCATGTTAACTTGTGTTTTAATATTATATTATAAGTTTTGAATTTTATGTTAATTGTAGAGAGTCTCTTAGCAAAGCAAAGATGAGAGAGGGAATGAGAACGAAGGGGGAGGGAAAGTGGCCCTGACTGTGTCAACAGGAGAGAGAAGAGTGTCTTCTAATAGTTTTTTTTTTTTTTTTTTTAATTTGTATGTCTATTTTCTGAATTAATGAAAACTCTGGAAGTGATTTTTTTAATATGCAAAATATAGAAAGAATGAAAAAGAATTTTTTATTTTTGTTTTTAAATATTTTTTTACTGTTTTAACCTGTTACCAAACAATTCCTTAATGCATAACATTAGATTTCACTTTTACCCTTTTTGTCAATTAAAATATACTTTGACACAACTTTAATTATTCGATTGGAAATACTGTTAGCTTTTGGTTCAAGTGTTCTAGTTTTTTTCTCATTCATCTTCTCCAATCAGACTACATATTTAAATTGTTTTGTCTACAATTTTATTTTAAAAAATGTTGATGTGCAGTCTAAATTCATCTTGTGCGTAAACTCAGACTACATATTTAAATTGTTTTGTCTAAAATTTTATTTTAAAAAATGTTGATGTGCAGTCTAAATTCATCTTGTGCGTAAACTCAGGTTGTTTTGGCAACATACTTTTTTAGTTTAAAAAATCACAAAAAAAAACAGTAAATTCTTCTATCGATTTTTTTCATGTTTCTTATAAAAAAATAATTAAAATAGTAAATTTTCAAAACAACTTTATGTAATATACTAATTGAAACTTTAACATAATTTTATCTTGTTCGGTAGTAAAAATTTTGAAAAATTTCCTGAATATATAAAACTATTTGGGGTGTTTTGGGAAGTTTTTTTTTTACACTTTTTTCTTTTGACTTATTTTCGTTTTTAGTGAATTTTAAAAAAAAATCAAAAAGTTATAAGTTTCTAGATTCAACTCGACAAAACAAACAAGAAAATGAAAAGATAAAAATAAACCAAAATAAACAATCTTCTTTGTTTATTTTCCTCTTTAGTAATTTTTTTCTAGAATTTTTTTTTTAAAAAAATTTAGATCAGTAAAAAAATAACTAAAGACAAAAACAAATTTAAAAAAAGAAGTGATTTTTTTTTTTTTTTTTTTTTTTTTTTTTTTTTTTTTTTTCAATATGGGCCTTTATCATCTGGATAGTGATTTGCCAGCTGGGAGGTCTTTTTTTTTTGTGAGTCACATCGTCTTTTTTTTTTTTTTTTTTTTAAGAATAATGATAAGGGCCGTCCATCCAAAATGAGGTTGGGAGGTCTTTTTCTTTGTGAGTCACATCGTCTTTTTTATTTTATTTTTTTATACTATATTTTTTCAAAAAAAAATTAAAAATTAAAAAATTAGTTTTTAATCTATTTTTTAAAACAATTCTTAGGGGTGGTTTGGGATAATTAAAATAAGTGCATTTTTTTTACTTTTTATGAAATATAAATTGTGTATGGGTTGAGTTTGAAGTGATATGTTAAAGAGGTGATCTGACTTAAATAAGATAATCTGACTTAAATAAGATAATAACTTTTTGACTTTTTTGGATCATACAAAACAAGACCTTAGTCTTCATTTGACAAGTTAGTTTTGGGATTAAAAGATTAACATAGTCAAAGAAAAAAATAGACTAAAAAATTAAGAAAATAAAATATTACATTCAAATCATAATTATCTTATTTTTTCTTTCATAAAAAGTTTTAAAAAAAAACTAAAAAAACCTAACCTAAATTAAAAAAAGTGAAAAAAACTAATCACCTTGCTTGGTTATCATTTTTCAAAAACACTTTTCAAAAAATTCTACTTTATTATTTTTCGTGTTTTTTTTATTTTTACTGATTTTTTTAATATTTTAAGTATTTTTTTAAATTTTTAGACATACCTAACATAAATATACCAAAAAAGTAAAAAAAAATTGAAAAAAACTTTTTAAAAATTCACTAAATACCAAAAATACAAAAAAATTATGAAAATTCAGTACATTTTTTTATATTTTTATGTATTTATTAAATTTTTAAAATATTTTTTCACAAATTTTTTACTTTTTGAATACATCTAAGTAAGGTACATCTAAAAAAGTAAAAAAAAAATGTTTAAAATTTTAAAAATATTCACTAAAAACAAAAAAATACAAAAATCAAAAAACTCAATTTTCAAAAAACTTAATCCAAAAAACTCAAACCAAACACACTTCTCAAACCAAGGCTTCTGAAAAAGGAAATGTTTGAGATCCCTTTTGGAATGACTCCACACTTCCAAAGTAATTCTGACCCTCCATGTATATGTGAAGTCCACTTATATATGTTTGGAATCTATATCATGAGTGATTCAAATTTATGAGAATAGTATAGTCTCAATCACTTCTTATGAAAACAACATTTTAGAAAGTTGGTAAAAATTTAATTTTTTGATTTTTAACTTCTTTTTTTTTTTTTTGTAGCTTGTTTGATAAAAAAAAGTTGATTTTTTTGATTATTTTTTGTGATTTTTTTTTAAGAAAACTTAATAAAAAGTCAAAAAAATTAAGGTTGTGTTTGGTAGAGTTTTGTAAATATGATTTGAGAGTATGAGTTGTATTTTGAGTTTGTGAGTTGTGGAATTATAATTCGAGTGTAGAAAATTTGTTTGGTTATGGTTTTTGAATAGAGTTTTGAAAGTTTGATTTGACATGTGAAATAAGAAAATTTGTTTGGTTAGGAGTTTTGGAAAGAGTTTTCAAAATTTAATTTAAATTATTATAACTCATAACAAAATATACTTCTTTCACACTATTGAAAATTCTGATCAACACTCATAACCAAACTCTTTTTAAAATTCAATTAAAAATTTATTATTAACAGAAAATAACAGTAATCAATTTTTTAATTGAAAATACTACAAGGGAAATAAATTTTTTTCAAAATAAATATTCAAAAAATTTAAATCATAAATATTTAAATAATTTAAATAATCTAAAAAATTTAATAAGTAAAAAATTAAAATAAATATTCAAAAAATTTAAATCGTAAAAATTTAAATAATTTAAATATTCAAAAAATTTAAATAATATAAAATGTTAATATTTTAAATTTAAAAATAACTCTATACTTAAATCGTAACTAAACACATAAAACAAAACTCAATTAAGAAATTATTTTTAAAACTCATAACCAAACACATAACGCGAAACTCCATATTACTTTCATAACTCTACACTCAAATCATAACCAAATACATAACAAAAAAAATTAAAATATTTAAAAATATTTTTATAAAATAGAGTTTGAATTTATTTTTATAAAATACTTTAAAATTTAAAAAATTAAAATCCTAATATTTTGAAATTAAAATATTTAAAAATATTCAAAAAATTAAAATATTTAAAATCTTAACAAAATTAAAATATTTTTAAAATATTTAAAAATATTTTTATAAAATAGAGTTTGAATTTATTTTTATAAAATATTTTTAAATTTAAAAAATTAAAATCATAATATTTTGAAATTAAAATATTTAAAAATATTCAAAAAATTTAGAAATTAAAAAAAAATCGTAACATATTTAAATATTAAAATATTTAAAAATATTTTTATAAAATAGAGTTTGAATTTATTTTTATAAAATATTTTTAAATTTAAAAAATTAAAATCATAATATTTTGAAATTAAAATATTTAAAAATATTCAAAAAATTTAGAAATTAAAAAAAAATCGTAACATATTTAAATATTAAAATATTTAAAAAAATTAACATATTGATTTGAATTAAGTTTTGAAAAAAGTTTTGAATTATATGTTTGGTTATGAGTTTTGAAAAGTAATGATTATGTTTTGAATTGAGTTTTGATAAATGAATATAAAATTATGATTTAAAAACTTAAAACAAATAACACATTCAAATCAATAGATAGAACTATAATTCAAAACGCTTACCAAACCGAGCCTAACTTTTTAGCAAGTTCTCAAATTATCCCAAAGAAAATGTCCGAAACGCGGAAATCTCTCTCTCTCTCTCTCTCCAATCAGACGATGTTCGGCTCAGCTCTCAACAAGATGTTAGAGGGAGCCGCCGCCACACAATTTACCAATTGTGACTTCTTTGACTCCTTCATGCTCCTGCATATGTGTCCCATGCTCTATTCACATATATTATTATTTTTTAAAAAGAGCAGTGGTACGTCGCTCGAATTTCTGTCCCTCCGAATCTCTCGAATCAAAAATGACGTCGTTTCGTTGTTTTTGGATTTTTTTTTTTTTTTTCGTTCAATCAGATGGAGCAGACGAAGAAATAGACGAAGAAAGAAGAAAGAAGAAAGAAGAAAGAAAGAAGGGAAGAAGAAGGGAAGAAGAAGCAGAGGTAGACGACGGCGGCGGCGGCGGAGGCAGAGCTGAGTTGCGACGGGAAGAAGCAGAGCTGTGACGGCGGCGAGAAGAAGCAAAGCTGCGACGATCGGCGGAGCTGCGACGATCGGAGGATCGGCCGGAATGCAAGGGCCTCTGTGTGTGTGTCTCCATTCCCTCTTCTCTCTTCTCTCCCTCTCTCCCTCTTCCCTGCGTTTTGAGCTCTGCTGATGGTCGAAAATGGAAGAAAAAAAAAAAAAAAAAAAAAAAAAAACCTAATGCCTAAAACGACGTCGTTTTGGACATTAGGGGGATTAGGGGGGCAAAGTTTCGAGCTCTCAAACATTATTCTTTTAAAAATTATTACCATATACTTTCACAATGTGCATATGACATTCAAGGATGGATCAAGTGGTGCAGAAGAGCACCATTGCATTCTAAAAAGTTAAAAAATATTATATATTATATAAAAAAATTAAAATTATAAGAATTTATACTTTCGAAGTATATTTTTATATTCTTATAATGCTAATTCTAAATCTGTTGACATTGTCATAATAGTATTCTTGACAAATAAAAAATTATAATTTATATTAAATAATCATCATTTATCTTATATATAAGAAAGTTGATGTTGTAAACTTTTGTATTACTGTGCAATTTGATTTAGAATATTACTAGATAATATCATATAATATTTTGAAATTATTAAATAATTATTATTTTTGTTTTGGGTGGAGCTCAATGTTGTGTTTAACAATATGTCTAGTCTAAGCCGTAAATGTTTATCATGTTAATACTTTTTATAAATTAATTAATAATTTAGATTTTGTTCACTTATTTATAAATATAAAATTATATTCATGCAAAAAAAATGACCCAAATGTAATGGGCTACAAAATTTAAAATTTAATTCATAAAAATTTCTAAAGTAACATAAGCCTATTTTAGGAAGTGAGTTAAAAATCACTTATCAGCTTTTAACTTACTTTTTTCTCTCACAAAAAAATTAAAAAAAGCTAAAAAATAATTTTTAATCATCTTTCTAAAACACCCCATAATCTTGTTGCTCAGACTACGCTAGATCCAAACTGTACCTAAACTAGAAAAAAGTTGGATTTTCTTCTTCTTCTCTTCTTGCCTATTTTTTTTGTTAAAGAGAGAAAGAGAGAGAGGGAAAAACAAACCAAAAAAAAATTAAAAAAAAACCCCTCTAATTGTTGATGTCAACAAGTGATAATTTGGCACTTTGATCTATATTTTACTCGCAAAATGTCAAATGAATGTTATTTGTAAGTCCCATTGTTGGAGAGAGAAATTGGTTGAATTTTTTAGTTCTGCTATAATTTGATTAGTGAGTTTTAAAATATATTTAAATTTGTCTTATTCACCTAACGAGCAAAACTACAATAAGTTTTTAACCGATTAATTACAAGTCGAGTTCAAATAATTTAATTTTTATAGTACATATATGTTTATTGAGCCTACTAATAAGTTATTCAAGTTTAACTTAAAAACATAACTAATTTTATAATGGCGGTGTTTGGGAACCGTAACTACAGGCTATTTTAGCCTCAAATATAAAAAAAAAGCTTTTTAGCCACACTAATTTATTGATTTAAAAATTAAAATTAAAAATAAAAAAAATAATAATAAAGAAAAGGCAGTGACTGTCATGCACAGACAACCTACACTGTACCACTGCCATCCCACAGGTAGTTAAATTACCATTTTGCCCCAACAGATCAATTTTGGAAAAAATAAGATTATGGGCAAATTTATCATTTCAACCTCAAATATTATTTTAAACACATTTTTTCAATATAACAGTCAACCCAAAAATTTAACCAAACTTCCCAAACATAAAAACTAAAATAGCCTACTAAAATAGTCAAAAAGTTAAAAAAAAAACCCTCTAAAATAGCCACTTTCCAAACACCCACAATATATGTTTAAATTTGTCTTGTTTATATTTTTAACAAATTAAATACAAATCAAACTCAAATAACTTGATTGGTTAGTTTTATATCTTTCATCAATACATGGTTAGAGCATACATAATTTTGTTTTAAATTTTTTTGTTTGCCTTTAATCTTTTAGAAAAAATACTCTGTAGTTTTAATTTTTGAGTTTTAAAATCACCTCTAATAAGCTGACAATGAATTTCACCCACTATAATATGATATTTTAATTTTGATTTTTTTTATCATGTGATTAGTGTCCCATTAAAGCACTAATTAACGCTCTCACTCAGTGCAAAATCTTTTAATGGAAAATGCCCCAAACTCCCTCCCCCACCCCTTTTACCGCCTCTCTCTTTGATTGATCAAGTTTTTTTTTTTTTTTTTTTTTTTTCTTCTCCTCCAATCACCACCCGCCACATGTGTGTGAGGTGGTGGGGGTGGTGATTGGAAGGGTCTCTATCAAAGTCCTCTTTTAATATTCAGAGCTGACAATTTAGCATTTAGTAATGCTACAGACCTCAAAAATTTTACCAAAAGGTTTACCAAATATCTCACATGGGTGTGGACCCACATGGGACCCACATTGTGTGGGTCCTACACCCATGTGAGATATTTGGTAAAATTTTTAATAAAATTTTTAGGATATGTAGCATTATTCTTTAGCATTTATCTGTAATTTAGGAGATAGAGATACCATTTTAACACCAACAACGAGGATTTTTATTTTATTTTATATTTATTTAATTATTTTTAAATTTCCACTTGGAACCCACAATGTCACACGAAGCATGTGCCGAGACCCGTTATCTTTTTGACTAATGACTAGTTTTTTTTTTAATTCCAAAATTATTCCTTCTTCACATGTCTAAAACTATTTGACTATGTTAGTTTTTGCATTCTCAAATCACTTTACAACACAGAATAAATTACAAAATACATATAAATAAATACAATTTTATAAAATTTGTTAAATGATTGATTTTTATCAATTTTTTTGTGTTTGAGTACTTATTTTTCCCGCATTGAATTCACAATGGCACAAGCATGTGCAAGCCGATTATATTATTTGACCAAGTTACTAATTAATTATATTATAGAATTATTCGTTTGTTCTGCTTGGTGAAGCTTATATAAGTTATTTATAATTTATCATATTTTGAAAATTTATGTTAGACTGATTTGAAATAACTTATACAAACTAAAAAAAATTAACAAACTAAAAACTAAGAAAAGATATATTTAAATTTTACTTTTTAATTATCAGCTTTTGAGCTCCAATAAGCACCATAAAACATGCCTGTTGTTGGCATGTCTAAAACTAATTTATGTGGTTGCAATGAAGTACTGACATATTTTGTTTTTTTTGAGACAAATGATAAAATGTTAGTAGTTTGGGGACTGACTAAATTAGCTAATTAGTCAAAAGGTTATTAAATTAGTCAAAAAGTCAACCACTCATACCAAAAAGTCAAAGATTCTCTTTTCTCTCTACTTTTTGCACATCTTTTCGTAATTAGCCAAAAAATCATCCCAAACATATAAGTTTTTTTTACCTACCTTTTTAGCCAAATAGCCAAAAAGTTACTAAATTAGCCTGTTCCCAAACGAGGCCTCTTTTTTAGTCAAAAAATTAAAAAATTACTAAAAAAATTAAAAAACCAACACTCATACAAAAAAGTCAAAGATTCTCTTTTCTCGCTACTTTTTGCACATCTTTTCGTAAAAAGTCAAAAAGTCATCCCAAACATACTAGTTTTTTTTACATCACATTTTAACCAAAAAGTCAAAAAATTACTAAAAAAACCTATTCCCAAACGAGGCCTAAGTGTATAAGTTAAATAATAATAGAAGGGTTGCAATTATAATATTAGCACTATGGGTTTATCCCACATTATTGTTACATTTCATCTTATAAGTTGACTAACTCTTTCTAACTAGCAGAAGACTTTTTTTTAAGGAAAGAACAAAATCGTGAAGGTATGTTCAAAACGGACAATATTGTGCAAATGGGAGTTGATTCCTTCATTTGGCGTCCTCTGTGATAATTTTTTTTTAAGGCAGCTAAATTAGTTAGAAGTACGTCCAAAATAGACAATCTTATATTGATATGGGGGTTCGCTCCTTCAGACGCAAAATCTGAACTTTTAGCCTTTTCATTATCACACTTGCATCGACCAATGATGAATTACCTTTGTAGAAATTGTGAGAGTTCTAGTCAATTTTCGTATTCTAGAATTGAGTGAGACAATATGTTTGGAAAGAAGGTAACTAGTGTGTTGACGCTCTTGCCAAACTTGGAGCAGTCCAACCAGAGGATATGCTGGTGGTGCAAGAACTCCCAGCCGAGATCAGAAGTTTACTTGTTGTGGGTATGTTAGGTCGTTCTATGGAACAGGCTTAGTCCCTTGTCTTATTTTATTTCTGATGTAACAAAAAAAAAATATATATATATATATATATATTGAGTGAGACAAAAGAGTTTTAGGCCCAGAATATTTAATAATTTCCCGATTCATAGAAGATTTGGGTAATGTTTTTCATTTGGACATATTAGAAAGAGCATCCAAGTGTCCCCATGTGATGATGATGATTGTGGTTGGTGGTGATCCATTTGTGATAGCTCAGCTCACCCGCGTCCTCCGCGTAGCCGATAATTGCGCCCCTTATCTCTCTCTCTCTCTCTCTCTCTCTCTCTCTCTCTTCCTTCCTTGGACTAATGTAAACTAAAATAAAAGATAATGTTTAAATTTGACTCTTATAATAGAGTCTGATTTTTATTCACACATTAAAAAAAAAAAAAAAATTGGAATTGATCTAAAATAGTAAAATCTATAACTTCAAATTGTTTTCAATGGGGTCCATTTAAAAAAAAAAAAATCACAATTTACATTTTGTAAACATACTTTGAACAAAACTAATTTTCAATTATAGCATTACCGCGTAAGGATTTATGTTTTTGTTTATTTTTATTGAACAAAATGTTTAAAAAATTTTAAAAATATAAACTAAAAAATATATTTGTTCAGATCTAAAATATTTATATTTATTTTTTATTATTTGTGACAATGAGATCATACATATTATAATTGAAAAAAAAATTAATTAAAAAAATTAATTGGGAAAAAAAAATTTAAAAATTATTCGAAAAAAAATTATTTGAAAAACAAATTTGTTAGTCAAAATTTTAAATTCCTATTTAAAAACCAACGTAAACTCATTTTTTGAGTTTACGTTTTTTTCCTCAAATTTATAAACTGAGACAACCATTTATAAACTAAAAAAATTATCAAACAAGTTTTTATGACAATTTTTAAATTTTTGTAAATATAAATTGAAAATGAAATGATTATCAAAGATGCTCAGATTTACAAATGAAATTTGGGCATAAGAATATATCAAGAGTATTAGAATTTGGAATTATAAAGCCCGAAGGACTTGTGATATTCCTGGTAGGAATTTCTGAAGTAATATATTGATATTCATTTAAAATAAACTTATCAAATTGCATGCTACTCACTATAATATAATTTTTGACGTAATTAGTGGTTTAGGATTATTTTGGAAATACAAAAATGTTACAGCACATCAAACGGTGTGCCATCTATAATATAGTATGCATATATATAGTAAATTAGAAGGGTAAGCAACCTGTGCAATTCTGAAGTTGGTGTTTGTGCTGTAAAATTCACAATCAAGCGATTTGATATTTTTATTTTTTTGAATTTCTTTTTAATCTATGGCATTATTACTCTTGCTTTTATGTAATTACTTTTATGAATATTTTCAAAAAAATATATGTGACATATTTACACCAATTCAAGTGTAATTTCATATAATAGTATAAAAGATACATCATATGATGCATAGACTTTTTATTTTGATATGTTTGGTGCGTTGATTTGAATATCCTATTATTAGTGGACTTATTTTTTCAGAGTTATGTTCGCTAAATTGAGGGTGATCATGGATTCGTTTAATCCGTTTAATCTAATTGAATCGATCAAATATCATTAATTTTGAGCAGATGTGTCTTTTAGCAGACGGATGCAAATGAAATATTTTAAAATCCGCGAATACAGTTCAGATGACGGATCAATCATATCGCATCCACATGAACCCGATCTGTCCGTAGATGAAGTTCAAAAAAAAAATAAAAATAAAAATAAACCTAATAATAAAATATATATTTTTATGAAACTAAAAATAATACCTTAAAAATATACATGTGTGGTGCTGTGGCCTATTATAGACAAATAATACTCTTTTTTTTTTCTTCAAATTACTAGTTATTGGAGATTGTAAAAGTTATGAATTATAATTCAAAAAAATGCTCAAAATTTGTAAAGTCCAAACCACAAAACTGATCTCATCCATCCGCCAACCCGCATGGCCCGCTCAATCTGCATCCACCAAATTGGTGGACGGATGTAAATTGATTTTTTTCAATCAGTCTAATTTTAAAAAGATGACAGATGGAATGCCACCCGACTCAACCCGATCTGCGATCACCCTTAACTGCAATGAAAAAATATTGTGCAAGTAGTAGTGTAACCACTATTAAGCTCTACATATGGGCTCTTTTGGGAACACTCTAATATGTTGTTTATTAATTGACTTATTTTTATCACATCACTTCTTTATTTTTTTTTGTACGTGTTTTCATAATGAAAAATAAATAAATAAACCATGCAATATCGAAATATATCTCTTACACAAAATTTTGAGAGAAAAGTTTATCTCCATTTCACGATTTGGAGAGATGTTGGAGTTTAGTAAAAGTTATTTTAGGAAGTTGGTAAAAAGTTAGTTTTTGGCTTTTTACCGAGCTTTTTGGCTTTTTTGGAAGTGATTTGGGAAACAAAAATGATCTCTACCCCCAGCTGGGGGTGACACCCAGTGAGGTGTCACCCGGGGGTTGGAGGAGAAAACAGTTTTTTTTTTTTTTTTTTTTTTTCGGCCAACCCCACGCCGCCACGTCACTGGGGTGGGGGTGGGGGTCTTCCGTACTGGGTGTATGTAGCATTGTTGTTTGGGAAATTGGTAAAAAATTGGCTTTTTGCTTTTTAGTTTAATATTTATTTATGATGTCAAATGAAATTAAAATGACCAAAATACCCTTACCCAACATAAGAGATTTATTTTTTTATTTTTTTTTCATAGGTCCTAATTTGTAATTTTATTGCTGCGTTTTTGGCACTTGCCAAATGACTTTTTTGGCGTTTTTGACAGCCAAAAACGTGACTTTTTACCATGTTTCCAAAATGGCACTAAGTCTGCTTGAGACTCATTTCAATAATTCAAACAGTTCATACTGTAAGACATGTCAAGCAAATCACGTATGTAAAAAATCGAATTATATTTATCTTATAAAAATGGATAAGCACAAACGTGATTGTTATCTTATAAAAATGGATAAGCAAATGTAATTGTAATCTAATCATGTGGCGATCTATATTTAGTCAATTTAATTTTTTATATAAATAATCTATTCGATAAATATTAGAAGATGAACTGTTCAAATAACCCAAGTGAATCCTCCAAGCCTTAATAGCATCTCTCCAACCGAATTCAACTAGAGACAAGCCTGACCCAAATACCAACTCCAAAACAATATGAAATTACACCAACGAAATATCCACAAGAAAAGCCCGGCCTGCAATTTGACAGGACAGCGATGAAAGGTAGATGGCCCAGCTCACTAGAAGTTCACTATTGTAGGACCAAGAACTAGCCCAGTTAGTCTGCCTTTTTTAATTTTGAATTAAATTCGATTTCTATTTTTTTAAATAATATTTTTAACAAAAATATTTCATTATTAAAATATATTTTACAATAAATAATCATGTGTATATATGTAAAACTTGTCATTACATAAGGAAAATCACATAAGAATTGAAGAGTTTTGTTATTGTTATTTATTTTTTTTTTTTGGCTTGTTTTTTTTTTTTGGCTTGTTGTCAGGAGAAGAATATTAATACAGTACATTTTTTTGAACGGAAGATAACCAAAGTATCATGTGACATTATCTTTATGATACTTTCAATCAATAAAAAAATAGCAAAACACACTAAATGAAAGTGAGTTAGCTTGTCATGTTTTATTTGATTTTCTGAAATTATTTTCAAATTATTATTTTTTTAAAAAAAATATAAACTAGTTTGACAAAAATAAACATTAGAAAGATATTTTGAAAATTTTAAAAGTTATTTACGACCTCCCAAATCGTAAAACTATACAAAAATGATTAGTAATTTTTTTTCATCAAATTAATTTTTAGTTTAAAAAAAGCTAAATAAAAAGAGTTTCACATTTCCGATTTATAAAATTTTGGAGAAATATCACATTAGTGATATTTTAAAAAAAATATTAAAAATTAATGATAAACTTTATAAATATTAATAATTAAACTTTTAAATTTTTTCATGAATCTATAATTATTTTTTTTCAAATTGGCACTGATATGTATTTTTCTCTAAAATTTTCATTATATAAACATTTTGAAATATCTTGTGAACAATTACCGTTTGCAGATAAGGCCAAGTTTGGGAAGACTTAGGGTTGGTTTGGCATAAATTAAATAATATAAAAAGTTAAAAAGTTACTATCCTATTTAAGTCATATCATCTTATTTAAATCACATCACCTCTCTAACACATCATATCAAACTCAACCCAAACCCAACCCATATAAGCTAATAAGTCAAAAGTGCACTTTTTTAGAACATCCCAAACCAACCCTAAGTAGGTGTTTGGGAAGTGAATTTTTTTTTTTTTGTTTTTTTAGTTATAGGATATTGGGGTGTTTTGGGAAGATGGTTATAATCAGCTTTTCTGTGAGAGAAGAGGAGATCAAAAATCTGAAAATCAGATTTTTATCAAGTTCCCAAAAGAGCCTATTGGAGAAATTTTTTTTTGTGTTTGGGAAAATAGTTAGGTTTTTTTGTGGTTGGATGTGATGTTTGTGAGAGTAAAAGTGAAATGATTATGGGGTTTGATGTGATATTTTGTTTGAATTTATTTTTTTTGGTTTTGTAACCAATTTGTCTTTTACTGAAAAAAACAGAAAAAAAAACCAAAAAACTTCCTTCCCAAACACCCCTTAAATTAGTCCACACTTTTTATCTTTTTATTTTTTTAGGTCATATCAATCAACATCTTCTCTCTACTTTTCTACACATCTTTTTATAAAAAGTCAAAAAATACACTTAGAACACTCAAAACAATTCCTAAATTATCGTAAGTGTGGTGTGGTGTGAAGTTCATATGTAAAAGAATCTCAGCCATAAATTGATAATCCTGAATAAATTCAAAAGTAAAATTTTTAATTCATAAAATTACTCATTTCAATAGTACCTTTCATAACCTCAACATTAATTTGCTTTTAATTTCAAGGAAAAATTACTTTGACACGGTATCAGATAAATATATTTATTAAGAAGTGAAAAATATTTAAATACTAATAATTAATTTTAATTAATTTGTATTTTTCTTTTTGTTGGGTTGATAATTCTCCCTAATTTCAATAGCAACACATCATCTCCATCAAACCCTAACCCTTCATCAATCAATCAATCAATCACCTCCAAATTTCACAACCCAAGCTGAAACGGAAAAGTGGTGGAGCTCAACCAACTACCACCGCCAACAAAGTTCGTCGCCGTGTACGGCTGAACATCCACCGCACTCGTAAGAACCTTAAACCCAGCCCACTTCACTCTCCCACTGGTCCCAGCCCCAGCCCCACTATTCTGATACTCCCTATACTCCAGAGTACTGAGAGCAAAGTTTCCATTCCACTCGTGCCATCCAGCAGGGTCGATCACATCGCTGATCGTTGATTGCATGAAGATCGTCCTCGAATACTCCTTCCATGGCCGACCCAGGTAGGTAGGGAAGTTGGTCATGACGGGTTTGAGATCGGCAGTGGCATCGATTCGGCATTTCTGGATTACGATTCCGGTGTTTTGGTTTTTGTCGATGCGGCCTTGCGCGGTGAGCATGTTTTTTTGGCCGGCGTCGGGTTTCCGGGCGTGGATGTCGCAGTCTTGGAATAACGCCGCCGCGTTGCCGAATATGAAATCTACAGTGCCTGTAATTCATTCATACAAATCACAAAATTTATATATTGTAAATGGAGGGACTATCACAAAATAATGATGAGGAATACTAGGAGTATCAAAACTTTTACCAAATATTTTACTACTAGATATTTTATATGGGGTGGGTCTGTATAAGTGTAGAATCCACATTTATATTAAATATTTGGTAAAAATTTTAAGACGTCTAGCAATTTTTCATCATACACAGAGAAGAATTGTATCATGATAAAAGTGTTTTTTTTTTTCACTGTTCTATTGAAATACAATTTTCTCAATGGGTCGAGACTGAATCCAGTTCAGATCTGAGATAATTTGGTCCAGTTTGACCTATTAGGCCTACTTTTGAGCCCATTTTTTATAATCAGAACCGCTCATATTTTAGGATTTATTGATTACATTATATCCGTAAAAAAATCAGTCGATCGGATAGTAGATACTACATATTCGGATCACTTTTGTCTTGAAAAAAATAAACAATCACAAAATTAACGGTTCATAAAAAGGTGATGTGCATACATAATATATCCGTTATTCTGTCGACGTGATTTTTTTATAAAGATAATATATTTAATAAATTTTAAAATGTAAACAATTTAAATTATTAAAAAAGGGCAATGTGAATACATAGTATATCCTTTTTGAAATTTATATGTTGAATGATATGGCATTATTTTGTAAAATATAATTTCAATTCGTAATTTTTGTTTAATATTTTAGTCACTTATTTATTTATTTATTTTTAATACACCTAAATTTACATATATTTAGAAAGTAAAATATTTGTGAAGACATTTTAAAAATTTTCCATATATGCAAGAATAAATAAATAATTGGGTATTTTTTTTTAGTATTTAGTGAGTTTTAAATAAAAATTTTACTACTGTTTTTGTACTTTTTAAACATACCTAGATTATGTTGATCCAAAAACTAAAAAAACTTAATTAAAATAGTTAAAAAGTTCACTGAAAATAAAAATAAAACATCATTTTTGAAAATTTCAAACAAACAGATTAATGTCAATTAATTTTTTTTTTAAAGACAAAATAGATGGCTTTTATTTATAAAAATCATGTTACCAAATCATTCCATAATATTTTTTACTTAAATTTTCCATATGAATAAAGTTTTCAAACAATCCAATGCAAGTGTGTATATAATTCATATGTATATATTCTTCTTTGTTTCAAATCTTAGCTGAGGGGTAATAATTGGATTGTTTGGTATAATTTATTTAAGTTATTTACAATTTATAAAATAAAAAAATAAAGGGCGAGAGGTATCTTTCCTCTAACTTTTAGAAATTGTGTTAAATTTTGGTTTCTTGGTCAGTCTAGTATTGAAGAATGTAAAAAATAAAAAGAAAAAATTCAAAAAAAAATTTAAAAAGTAAAAAAAAAAAAAATCAAGTAGAGTATTATTAAAAAAAGTAGTAAGCTTTCAAAAAAAAATTTCCTGATAGTAGAGTATTATTGAAAATCTAAAAAATTCTGAAGTACAAAAAAAAAAAAAAAATAAATAAATAAATAGACACGATATATATATAGTGTTAGCAGGTATTTTAATATTATAATGTGTCATAAGTTGTTTCTCTTTTCTTTTCTACCTAGTTTGCTTCCCATTTTAGTCTCCAAGACTTCCTAAATAAGTCTTCCTGGTCTTCTCCAAGTCTTCCCATTCCAAGACTTCCAAGGTAAGCCATCCAAGGTCTTGGTCAAGTCCACCAATTCTTATCCATCAAGAACCTTACCTAAGAAGTTTTTCATTTCTATATATATTGAACTTATGTCATATCTTTGAACATACGAGAGAAGAAGTTTTGGTTGTATTATTATGTTTTGAGTGAGATTATCAGGCAAATAAAAAGGGTGTGTGTGATAAAGCTTTGGGTTCAACCAATTGTGCAGTATTGATGAACCATACGACTTAGTCGGGTTGTTGTATCCTGGGGGACAAGTCAAGATTTTTTCTGCTGCACCGGTGTGAGGTTTTGCCTAACCGCACAGAGCTTGAATCCCCTTAAAAAGAGCGAATTTCCCGCGCCTCAGCCCTTACAATAGTTATTGTAATTTTTATTATTCTTATTTTTTGGTATTTTATTTGTAATTATCACCAACATATAGTAATAAAAAAAAAAGAAGATAAATATCAACTCATTTGAGGTTTCAAAAAAAATTATAGAATAGTGATAAAATTATAAATATTAATAAATAAAATTATAAATTTTTTCATATATTTATAATTATTTTTTAAAAAAAATTCACTGACATATATTTTTATCAAAAGGGCAAATTACATATACCCCCTCGAGATTTGACTAAATTACAAATACCCCTCGAGGTTTGAGAAATTACAAATTCTCCCTTGAATGCTATATTTGCATAACAAATTAGGGGGCAATTTGTTATGAAATTTAAATCTCAAGGGGCAAATTGTTATGAAAATACAAACTTTAAGGGTCGGGATGTAATTTCTGAAATCTCAAGAGGATATCTGTAATTTAGCCAAACTTCAAGGGAGGTATGTATAATTTGCCCTTATCAAAAAATAATCACTAATTTGTGTTTCATTGTAAGATTTAAAAAAAAAAAATTAAAAATAAAAAATAAAATATTAATAAAATATACTTATATTTTATATAATTTCATATATATATATATATATATATATTAAGGCCAAGTTTGGAAAGACTAAATAAATATACTTTTTGACTTTTTATGAAATATGAGTTGGATTTGGGTTGGATTTGAAGTGATGTGTTAGAGAAGTGATGTGACTTAAATAAAACGATGTAACTTAAATAAAATAATGACTTTTTAATTTTTTAATTTTTTTTAGAATGTCAAACTTGACCTAATTCTTTGCTAAATTTCTCAATCAAATCTAACGTAAAAAAATGGAGAATCTCAAACAGGCACGACAAAGTTACCCTACCTGCAATAAAGCAGTTGATGTAGAACTGGCGATTGGAGTGAACATAAAGGGTGTCTTGGTAAGCCACCATGTCACACCGATAGAATGCTGACAAATCTGACCCCACACGTAGTGCCACTGCTTGGTGCTTTGAGGCCCCCGCTGTGTTTTCGAACGTTATTTCCTTCGCCAGGAATCCTTCGCCAACTGCCGCTGCAAAAACCAACCCCACATGCTCATTTTTTATTTTTTTTTGAAAGGTAGTTAAAAATTAATTTTTTTTTAAATTTTATTTTAAATGTGTAAAAAATATAAAAAATAATATAATTCAAAAATAGATTAAAAGATCTTCCTAAAATAGTCTAATGTGAGCTCACTATTTCAATTAATTTCCCAACCACCACCACAAAAAAAAAAAAAAGAGTATTATAACAATAATTTTACGTCATTGATAATACTATCATTTACGTATTAAAAATTAATTTTTTGACTTTTTTTTTTATTTTTTATTTTAAAATAATGCTTGATTTGACATATTTGAAAAAAGTTAAAAAATCACTATCCTATTTAAGTCACATCATCTTATTTAACTCATATCAACTCTCTAACACATCATTTCAAACCCAACTCAAACTCAACTCATATTTTATAAAAAGTAAAAAAATACACTTATTTAGATCATCCAAACAATAGATAATATGACTCAAAAAAAAGTTAAAAGTCAAAAAAACTAACTTTTAATCTCTTACCAAAAGATGCCTTATTATATATAGATTTCAATCTCATTATAATGACACAAAAATTATATAAAAGTAATTAATTAGAATTTACTAAGACCTCGTTTGACAAGTGACTTTTTTAACCAAAAAATTAAAAAGTTATTAAAAAAATTAAAAAGCCAACAACTCATACCAAAAAATCAAAAATTTCATTTTTTCTCTACTTTTTGGATATCTTTTTGAAAAAAACCAAAAAGTCATCCCAAACATAGGTGTCGTTTGGGAAGTAGGTTGGCTTTTTGACTTTTTAGTTTTTTTTTGGCTATTTTAGCCTGGCCAAAAAGCTTGGTTTGAGAAGGACTTTTTGACTTTTGTGACTTTTTTTGTGAGAAAAGAGTATAATGATTATGAGTTGTATGTGATATTTTATTTTTTGTAGTTAAAATAGCCTATTTTGTCTTTTGTAGCTAAAATAACAAAAAAAATCCCAAAAAACTCTTCCCAAACGGAGCCATACTAGCTTTTTTTTACATTACATTTTAGTCAAAAAAATCAAAAAATTATTAAAACAACTTGTTCCCAAACGAGATCATAATCATGTTAAGTTATAATTAACTGATTATCATTGGTGCATTATGACATGGTATCAACACACACAATACAATAGTTGATGTTATTTCTTATAAGCACAATATTGTGTTGTGAGTCTTTGAAGACGTATTTCAAATTTATTTTAATAATCTGAATCGTTCATGATGAAGAATTTGTTGAGTAGATCATTCATGAAAAAATTGAATTTAATTAGATATCTGTAATCTACAATAATACTACATTTATGTTTAAGAAAAATAAACGGTTAACATGCTTTTAATAATTTTTTAAGATTATTATTCGACTTAATCATGAAGATATATTTATCCTATTAAATTCATTTTTCATATAAATAATATACTTAACAAATTTTATAATTTAAATAATTTAACTTATGAAAATATAATCTAGATTTCACAATTTAAATTATTAAAATATAATCTAAATAAATCACACGGATTGTGACAGGATAGGGGCTGTCACATCACCATTTTTGTTGCTTTTCAAGCATGTAATGAAACGCACGCCTAAATTAGCTCCAATATATCGGCAAAGAAATTTCTTTCAAAAAAAGTGTTCGGGTTTTGTTTGGTGCAAACATGGTAAAAATAAAATGGGTAAATTACGCTGATCCCCCTGTCTTTAGAAAAAAGAAGGTAAACTTTATAATTTTAATATAATTATATTAATTTATATTTTAATAAAATTAAAATTAATCCATACTGTACGAAGACTATGAGCTCAATATAATTATATTAAAATATAAATTTTATTATATTTTTTTTTTAAATCTTAAAGGAGATTAGCATAATTTACTCAAATAAAAAATATAATTGCCACATTTTTTATAATTTGTCTGAGTTATTTTTGTCGAATAATGTATAAGTACAAATTACACTAAATATAAATTTGTAAAAATAAAAACTATAATTGTATAGAGTATAGATAATGTGACAATACTGCATTGATTCTAGTGGAGTATCGTGTCCTATTCAAAATTAATAGTACCACCAACCAAGGATTTTGAACATTTAAAAAAAAAAAAAAAAATTGTTTCAGACAAAATATAGCATTTTAATTTTTTTGTATATTGTCTTCATTTAGGAAATGAGTTGACTTTTTGACCTTTTGACTAAACTTACACTAAAAAGTTCCGTTTATAATAGATTTTTTGACTTTTTTAATTTTTATAAGAAAAAATAAAATAATTATTTTATTAACTTATTTTATCTTTTTGTAGATATTTTAACCTACCCTCGTGTACCAAACGAAACCATTCTCTCTGGTAGGCGTTTCAATTGTTTGTACATTATTTTTAACCAATATTTTGAAAAGTAACATCCCAATTATTTGTATGATCATCAAGAAAGAAAATGTCTTGTATATCTAACATGATGCAAAAAAGTCAATTGTTTGTAGATTATTTTTAACAATTATTTTGAAAAGTAACCCGCAATTGAGGGAAGAACGTCCCAATTACTTGTATATGATAATCAAGAAAGAAAATGTCTTGTATATCTAACATGGTGCAGAAAAGTCAAATGACAATCATAAAAGAATATCATGAATAAAGGAAAAGTTATGCTCAGCTAGCTAGTGTACACGACCAATATCTAAAAAAAGGAATAATATTTACAATACACATCTTATTAATTTTAATTTTTTTAAAAGAATATTGTTAATATTAAACAATCTCTTTTAACATTTGCTTAAATTGTAATAAGAACTGTGACTGTCATTAAACAATGTCTCATTAGTATAGACCCTTGACAAACTTTAAACAACTTTTACTAAAACCACCTAGCCATTGTTACTCATAAAAAGTCACTTTTTTTAAGTCAGATTTCCATCAATTTTATTCACGTAAAAAGGTGAGAAAGACACACCTCTGCACACATTTTTCTAACAAATAAATTTAATTTATTTCAGGATAAATTATAAATAATACACTTCTTGAGTTTTTCTTAAAATATAAATTATTTTTTGTAATTTGAGAAATTACAAATATCACATTGTCAAAAAATTTTATTTAACAGAATTACTAAAAAAATAAAATTCATAATTGCCCTCATATATAATAATAAAATCACCTAAATTATTAATTGATTTCATGATTTATTAATAAAACGAGTGATTTATTATGAAATTAGAAACCTCAGAAGGTGTAATTAATTTTTAAAATCACAAAAATAATTTATATTTTAATCAAATTTCAAAAAATATATTTATAATTTACCTTTTATTTTATATCTTCAATCTAATACTATTTCATTATTCCACTCAATCATTTATATTCATAAGTTTCGTTAATCTAATCCGACAACTATGGCCTAGGCACTTCACTTTTTTTCTTAGTTGGGGGTGTAAGATGGAAGATTGCAAATTTGGAAGTATAGCTTTTTAAGTATTTTTTTAAAACAATTTTTAATATTATTGCTAAAGTAAAATATGATTTTTAAAATAAAAAAAAAAACTTGTTAAGGTCTTTTACATTTTAGAACCTATCTAAGCTAGAAGGTCCTAAAAATAAATAAATAAAAAGACAAATTTTGTTTTTTTTTATTTAAAATAAATAAATAAATTCACAGAAAGCAACAAGTGGCAATGCCGCAATGGCAAGACATGTGAATTTTGATCCTACGACAGGAAATCTGGAGAGAGCATGGTGTACGAGCCATGAATAATTTGATCATTAAGAAACTAGCAGGAGGACCCACCTTTGGACCAATCATTCATCATGGCTCTGAAATTTCTCCGCACTAGGACATATTTTTTTGGAAAAATTATTTTTTTTAAAAAAAAATTAAAATTTGATCTTGTAATAAAATAAAATATAAATTTTATTTTTTAATTTATTTTCGTTTTCAATCAATTGCTTACGCAAACTTAACAATAACACAAAAAAAAGGCATTGTATTGTCAAACACAATGAAAAAAAAAATTCTAAACATTTTATGTATGCTTAAATTGAGTTTAATAGCTAAAATACTTATTTTATTTTTATAGATTTTACTTATTGAAAATAGATAGATGATTTAAATTAAAAACAAATTAAAAGATCAAAATGTAAATTAACAAAAAGTCATAATTAATTTTGTTACAAGGTTATTTTTTTTCATAATTTCCTTTTTTTATATGTTGTATAGACACAAAAATTTATACCAAAAAATAAATAAATAAAACAAAATAATATGAAATTCGTTATTCTATTACTTTAAAATAAAAATTTATCAAGACGATTTCTATTTTTTTTAAATGTCACAATTACATTATTCTTGTCAATAATTCTATATAAAAAAAAAATTCTATATAAATATAATTTTAATTTTACATTTTCTTGCATAGTTGTCCCACACTAAAATGTTACTATTTCGTTTTTTTTTGGTAGTGTGGCTTGAAACAACAGTAATGCTATGGAGTTCTAAAACAAGAGCACTAAACACAGCTCTAATTTGTCTTTTTCTTTATTTTTTTTTGTCTTTACTTCACTGTTTGTTTGTTTTTTTTTTTTTTTTTTTTTTTTTTTTTTTTTTTTATGGGTGACAGCTCATTAGAGCTGTCCTTCCCCAGCTCTAATTAGAGAGCCGGGGCATTTTCCCTTGAAACAAAAGGTTTTTGCATTAAGGAATTTTAAAATCCTAGCTTTCTAAAAGGTCTATAATTCTTACAGCCTATTTTGGGAAGTAAAAAAAAAAAAAATTAAAAAAACTAACTTTTAAATTTTTTTGGCATTTTTTTAAAAAATGTTAAAATAAAAATAGAAATATGATGTGATCTACGTAAAGCCAATAAATTAATAAATTGACTTTTTTCCTATCTTTTTTCTAATTGGCAAAATAGGGTCTTTATATGTTCTTTAGGCTTGGTTTGAGAAGTAGGTTGGCTTTTTGGCCTTTTTAATATGGAGTTAAAAAGCTTAGTTTTGAAAGGACTTTTGATTTTTTTTGACTTTTTTAATTTTTTTATAAGAGAAAGAATATAATGATTATAGATTAGATATAATATTTTGTTTTATTAGATCAAAAAACTTATTTTATTTTAGCTAAAAAAAACCTCCAAACCCACTTCCCAAACAGGCACTTAACGTATTTGTTTGCTTCCCTGATATCTAGCACAAGGAGACCCCTAAAGTTATTGATGGACCCCAACCCCATACTTTTCTCTAAGAAGATATGTAATAAAAAAAAAAAATTATACAAAAAATCTTAATTTTTTCATTTAAAAATAAAATACCATCAAATTGGCTTATATTTTAAAAATACTACTACTAGATCATTCTATCCAAAAAAAAAAGTGTATAAACAGTCCGTATTAATATCATTTTCAAAATGAAAATGTATAAAATGGAATGGTCTATAGACAATAGAAAAAAGAAGCAAAAATAAACAAAAAAAGGTGTGTACTTAAAAAATGCTACAAAAAGTATCTCAAAAATCAATTATGTAGTAAAGATTACACTCAGAATATATATTTTATTTTCAATTTTTTTAATTATTAATTTATAATTTGGCCTATAATAATCAAATAAGAGAGAGTGGCTGAAAGATTGAGCAAAATAAATACATAAATAGATAACAAAATAAGCCCATTCACAGTAAATGTGTTAAAAATATATATTAAAAATATATTATATGATAAAAAATGATAAAAATAAGACCAAAAAATATGTGTTAATAATTTATTAATTGAGTGAGAGAATAATGAGCCAATAGATATATTAAGATGTTCGTTAAAAATATATATAAAATAATAAATAAAATAAATAATAGTTGAAAAGTACAATGGGCCCACCCCACCGCACTATGTCAGCAAAGTATCCCTCTCTCGCTTTCTCTCTTCTCTCTCTCTCTCTTTCCTTTCCCCCTCTGTCTCTCTCTCGGCTGGCTAAATTGGTTGGTAACTGTGACCAGCTCCTTGACATTGACATGTTTAGTGGGGTTTTGCAATATTTCAGCTGACTAGAATTTAGGGATTGTTTTGAGTGTCTTAAATAAGTGTATTTTTTATTTTTTTTCTTAAAAAATTGAGAAAAAAATATAAATATTTGGATTAATTTTTTAACTTTTTATGAAAAAATGTATAATAAAAAATTATAAAAATTGATTTATAGGAAAAAATTAGTATTAGGAATTGTGCAGCCGTAATTGTTGACTTTTGGTGAATAGAATTAATTTTTTAACTTTTTTAATAATTTTTTGACTTTTTAACTTTTTTAATACATACCAAACTTGACCTTAATCCTAACATTAAAACATTGCTTAACACATCCACTATGATGTCCTAAGACACAAAGGCTTTCTTTGGTTTGTTTTTTAAAAAAATTTTGAAGAAAAATTTTTTATAAACAAATTTTTAAAAGTAATTAAATCAAATAAATTTTTTTAATAAAAATCTCAAAATTTTATTTGGTTACATACTTTTTAAAATCACTATCTTTTATACACATCAAATCAATTATTTTTTTTAAAACTCTCGTCCCAAAATAATTTTCCAAAACTATTTCTAAAAAAAGACAAACCAAACAAATTTTCGTACTTTTTATCTCAAAAATTACTCTACAAACACAAATCAAACACACCCAAATTGTTTTGAAAAACTTTTTCCAAAAAAATATAAGAATTTATGCCTAAGTTCTAATAAATAAATTTATTATCTAATAAATTTTACAAAAATTAATAACATTTTCCACCGATCACTGTTAGAAACGTCACCAAAAAAAAATATATATTGGCCTTGTTTGGTTTGTTTTTAAGAAAAATTTTTGAAAAAAATTCTCTACAAATAAATTTTCAAGAGTAATCAAACTTAATAAATTTTTTCAAAAAATATTTCAAAATTTTGTTTGGTTACCTACTTTCTAAAATCACTCTCTTTCGTACATATCAAATCAATCATTTTTTTTAAAACCCTCTCCCAAAACAATTTTTCAAAATCATTTCTAAAAAAAGACAAATCAAACAAATTTTCGTAACTTTTATCTCAAAAACTACTCTACAAGTACAAACCAAACATACCTGTTGAATTCTGTTATTAATTTCTGCATAAATAAAACAACGAGAGAGAGAAAAAAGAGTACTCACCTACTGTAGCAGAGTGGAAGGTAGTGCTTCCATCTTTCACATTTCTACTTCCAGTAATAATGGTAGTCTTCCTATCATCTCCCAAAAACATAATGTTAGTTTTCTTCTTAGGCACCTCCACATTTTCCCTATACACCCCAGCTTTAATCCTAATCACATATCTCTTACTACTCTTCTCCGGCGCTGCCGCCACCGCCGCCTCCACCGTCTTATAATCCCCACTCCCATCTGCCGCCACCACCGCATCCGGCGTCACCGCCGTACTCTGCAACAACCGCCTATCCCCGGCAGACAACCACTCCGGCCACTCTCTCTCCTCCACCTCCTCCTTCAATTTCCTTCCAGTCAATCTCACCTCATTCGCAATGTCCGAATCAGTCATGTTTTTTATCATCGCTAAAGCATTGCTACACATCTTCTCCACGTGATTTTCACCTTCCTCCAACACCTTCCTGACGCGCTTGTCCGCTCCGTCGTGCGAGAAACCGTCGAGGCACGTCTCCTGATTCGTCATGGCTGCGCTCATTAGGGTTTTCAGATCGTCGGCGTGTTGTGAGAGAGATTTTTTGTTCGGATACATATTGAGATCTAGCTCGACTTTCCGGAGCTCGTCGAGCGTGTCGTCGATCGTCTCGAGACAGTCGTGGAGAGCGGTTTTTTCTCTCCCCGTCAAGCTATTCTTCCTCTTCTTCTCGAGCTTTTCCACTATGAAGTAATTGCGTTCCACGGCGGTGATTGTGATGTTCAGAGACATCATAATCACGTCTTTCTGGTTGGTGACTTTTTGGCTAAGTCCCGGAACACTGGCTATAGCGGAGAAGCATAGATCGGGGTAGAATGTGCTGCTACATGAGGATTTGATAATGGCGTGGTTTGCAGAGGATTCGATTGTGGTGTTTTTGTGAGAGGTGACTCCGGCGACAATGCCGATTACGGCGGCAATGAGCAGGAGAGAAGAGAAGAGGACTAAGAAGAGCTTTTTTTTGCGATTGGAGATGGAAATGTGCTTGCCGGAATCTGACATTCCGACGAAGAAGTATTTGATTTGGCTCATGGCTCGGGGTTTTGGTTTGGGAGGAGGTGTGTGGACAAGAAGGGTTTTTATCAGTGACTTGAGGGAGTGTTTGGTCTTTTAATCATTCAATTTTTTAATTGCATGCCATGTGAATCATAAGGCAGGGTGCTTTTCTTTTTGGGAAAATTTCAATTCAGGTTAAATTTTTAAAAATAATTATAGATAAGAGATAAATTTTATAATTATTAAAACTATAATCTTATTATAAAATTGTAATAATTTTTTAAAAGTACAACATGTAATTTCTCTTTTCTCTTTTTGAAAAATGTTTTTTATATTTATTTTTAATATGACACTTAACATTATTTTATATTGTATTTCGAATATCTGGTACAAGCATAACTTTTATTGTTGATGTGTTTTTAATTTTTACTTTTTATTTATTAATTCTTAATTAAAAAAATAGTTCTAAACATACTGTAGGGGTGTTTTGGAAAGATAGTTAAAAGTTAATTTTTTGACTTTTTTGCTCTTTTTTTTTGTGAGAGAGAAAGTGGGTTAAAAATTGAGAAGTAACTTTTAACCCACTTTTCAAAATACCCCTTATATGGTTTTATAATAAAAAATCATTTTAAGTCTTCGTTTATGAAGTGGGTTGGCTTTTTGACTTTTTAATTATTTTAACTTAGGGTTAAAAGGTCTCGATTGGGATAAGCTTTTTGATTTTTTTTGACTTTATAAGAGAAAAATGAAATAATTATAGTTTGGATGCGACATTTTATTTTATTCGCTTTTAACTTATTTTATCTTTTTATGCTTAATATATATAGATATATATATTATGCCAAACATAGCCTAAGTTATAACAAAAAAATATAACTAGGAGTCATAATCAACATTGCAATAATATCATACTTCATACTTGGCACAATAAAAATTATCCCTTTATAAAATAATTAGTATGATTTTGTGACATAGTAGCATCACAATAATGCCTAACTAGCATATAATAAACACCCAACATTACCCATATCTCTTCCATATGAGATAAAAATGCATATGATGTATCTATATAAGCAAGTAATTGTTTGTTTATTTGGAATAAATATTGGATATACATGATTGTCTTTGTATTATTAACTGTCAATTTTTTTCTGTTGTATGAATGAGACATCAGGGATATTCAGTTAACCTTATTTTTGTAAAACTATTGACATTACGTAAGATAATAAATTTTAAATTTTTATTAAAATTTAATTAATGAATGGCCTTTTGTTTTTTACGAGTGAAAATAAACGACCAACATTTCACAAAGTTTTCTGAGTTTGTCATTAGCAAACAACACGTCGCGAATAAAAACCAAACCCAACAATTATTTCTTTTGTTTTTTACTTCATTGATTTGTTATTTTATTTAGAAAGAACACTTCTGCTTTATTACATTTATGTTCACATTTCACCATCCTATTGATTTTATAGACAAATATAATTATCATCAGAGTTAAGGAAGCAAGAAAATACACTCGTTTTAAATTTGAATGGAGGAAAAAAAAAGACAAAAAGAGTGAAAATAATTATTTGCAATTGACACTGTACGGGAAAGAAATACACCTTCTCGTATAATCCTGTTGATCAAGTCTGCGTTCCTCCGTACGACGTCGCTTTGTCACCTGAAAATATTAACGTGAGCTAGCCGGCGGGTGTGTGCCGGAAACCTCTCCGATGCCTAAGTCAGTAAGCAAGGCAAATAGGCAAAAGCTCTGTGTAATCAGGGAACAAAAGTTGCATTACCTCTCCAAAGGTGATATTGGTGAGCTTATATAGGTTTTGCGCGGCACAATCCTGGTGGGACTCTTATTCCCCCAAGTAGAGTCCTTCTAGGATTACTCCTCCTGGAAGATAAGGCTTATCCTCCAACACCCTCCTCACTGCTTAAGCCAAGCGAGATGGCTCTTCTTACGGCCGAACTACCACATGACCAAGATAACTGTCACTTCGGCTGTAACCTTCCTTTCTCTTATCCCGGCTTTCAAACGCTAAAACCGAGCTATCCATAAGAGAGCTAAGCCGAAGTAACTCTGACACCAAGTAAGCAAGGCACATGTGATCTCCAACCGAGCTATACTTAGTCCGGCTCTTTAATTTCGATCCTCACCTCGGTTCTCCTTCAACAACCGAGCTAAGTACTAACAAGGCCCTTAGACCAGACTAACCTACTGCGCCATAACCGGTCTAAACTTTGGGACCGGTTTAACACACTTAGGACCGAACTGCCATCTGAGTGAGGGGCACCGGTAGACCGAGCTAAGCCCTCTCCTCATTCGGCGACGAACTTCTTTCTCTGGGCCGAACTACTACTTGTCCGCGGCCCATGTTCTAAGCTTCTTTAATACGGCCCATAGATCGGCCCACTTATTCTAGCTCGGCCCAACTTTCACATAAATTACCCTCTCAGGCACAATTTTAAAATTTGTAACATTTCCATTTCTTTTTCCTCCACATATTCAAGATACTAACACAGTACCCAAAAAAATAAGCTAAAGTGTACCAAAATAACACAACCTTTGGTTTTCATTTCAATACTCGATTATTATGTTATAATTAGATGGAGAGAAATTATTTTTTTTTAAAAAGGGAAAAAAATTAAGAAAAAAATATTTTTTTTTTTTGTAGTTGATTACTTTAATGAAAACAAATAACTTCTAACCATGTATCCAGTAATCATTACAAAAATTTTGATTTTTTACGACAGCTCTTCATCTCGTCTTAAAAAAGTTTTAGCGACGGCAAATGGAGAGTCACAATAAAGGGCGATGCAAAAGACTTTTAACGACGACATCATGCTGTCGCTTTTTTTTAGCGACGGCAATTGGTACCTTTTGCAACGGCAATTTGCTGTCGATTACAATATGTAAAAAAGTCAGACTTTTTGCGACGACACCATTTTACCATCGCTAAAAGTGTTATCTGAGACGGTAAAAAATGCTGTCGTGAATGGTTCTGTTTTTTTGTGATAGCATGCCCACTGTCGCCAATGGTCATAATATTTTCTGCGACGGCATGGTGCCATCGCAAAAAAAAAAAAAAAAAAAAAAAAAAAAAAAAAAAATGCAATATAATTATTAAAATTACCTTTTTTTGCGACGGTATGGTACCTTGCAAAAATTTTTTTTAAAATTACCTGTATTAAATGAAAAACAATTGAAAAAGAAACCAATAATTACATAATAATATAAAAATTTTTGTATAGAAAAAACAATTTCTTCATAATAAAAATATTCTTGCATTTCTAACTACGCATCAACAAAATTACTCCACTACATAATGTTCCATAATACATATATAATGTTTAAATACATAATGTTGTTCATAATTCAAAATAACATAAACCAAAATTATAAGTTTTGCTCATCATTCTTCGTGGATAACAAAAACAAAAATTAGTTGCATTCTTCACAGACATGCATTCCATAAGAAACAAAACTCCTACTCAGGAAATATCTGAAAACAAAAAATAAATATAATTAATGTCAATATAATTATGTGTTAATATGTTAATTACAGAAAAACATAAAAATGTAACCACTATATAATTACAAAGATAATTAAGTAAATAATTTTGCCTAGACCGAAATCTGGCTTTAACTTCCAAACCGGGAATCCGATTCGAGTCCCGTCTTCTCTCAGAAGTCTCTCGTGCCTAGACGGTCGTGTGTGCCAAGTTTCGTGCTACTCCGATGTCGTTTGATGATTTTGGGGCATTAACACCTCGAATTCTAAATTTCTTAAGAAACTAGTTTGTTTCTTAAGAGTGAAATCCGTCTCTAACTCCCATACCGGGAATCCGATTCAAGTCCCGTCTTCTCCCATAAGTCTCTCGTGCCTAGGCGGTTGTGTGTGCCAAGTTTCATGTTACTCCGATGCCGTTGGTGATTTTGGGCATTAACACCTTAAATTCTAAGTTTCTTAAGAAATTAGTTTGTTTCTTAAGAGTGAAATCCGGCTCTAACTCTCATACCGGGAATCCGATTCGAGTCCCGTCTTTCCTCACAAGTCTCTCGTGCCTAGGCAGTCGTATATGCCAAGTTTCGTTCTACTTCGACGCTGTTTGGTGATTTTGGGTCATTAACACCTCAAATTCTAAGTTTATTAAGAAACTAGTTTGTTTCTTAAGACTGAAATCCGGCTCTAACTCTCATACCGGGAATCCGATTTGAGTCCCGTTTTCACCCACAAGTCTCTCGTGCCTAGGCGGTCGTGTATGCCAAGTTTCGTGCTATTCCGACGCCGTTTGGTGATTTTGAGGCATTAACACCTTGAATTTTAAGTTTCTTAAAAAACTAGTTTGTTTCTTAAGAGTGAAATCCGACTCTAACTCCCATACCGGGAATCCGATTCGAGTCCTGTTTTCTCCCACAAGTCTCTCGTGCCTAGGCGGTCGTGTATGCCAAGTTTCGTGCTACTCCGATGTCGTTTGGTGATTTTGGAGCATTAACACCTTAAATTCTAAGTTTCTTAAGAAACTAGTTTGTTTCTTAAGAGTGAAATCCGACTCTAACTCCCATACCGAGAATTCGCTTAGAGTCCTGTTCTCCCACAAGTCTCTTGTGCCTAGGCGGTCGTGTGTGCCAAGTTTCATGCTACTTCAATGTTGTTTGGTGATTTTGGGCTCAAATTCTAAGTTTATTAAGAAACTAGTTTGTTTCTTAAGAGTGAAATCCGGCTCTAACTCCCATACCGAGAATCCGATTCGAGTCCCGTCTTCTCTCACAAGTCTCTTGTGCCTAGGCGGTCGTGTGTGCCAACTTTCGTGCTACTCCGACGCCGTTTGGTGATTTTGGGATGTTAACACCTCGAATTCTAAATTTCTTAATAAATTAGTTTGCCTAGAGTGAAATCCGGCCCTAACTCCGAAATCGGGAACCCGATTCGAGTCCGGTCTTCTCCCACAAGTCCTCGTGCCTAGGCGGTCGTGTGTGCCGAGTTTCGTGTAGAAAATCCTTTGTCTTTCTTTCTAATTATGGAATTAGCCTTTATCATTTTGGACTATGTATAGTTAATATATGGTTATTCTTAGCTTAAAATGCAAAGATACATTTTATACTTGATCTTCTGGTGGTGGTGTATATGGAGTCTCATCTCCTGCAGATTCTCTAAATACCCGATGGCCACTCGATGCATCAGGAGCGTATCACAGTCCATACATAATGTGTTAATCATATTTGAATTTTATTATATATATGTATATATATGTTGTGTGAAAATTTAACTATCAAACAATTTAATTTATATCGAACCTGTCTGTTGGGATCTACACTCGCCCCCTGTGACACAAAGGCCATCATCTCAGCTTTCATTTGCTGTAAATATGTAGAAAACTCTGCTCGCATTTCCTCCCTCAACTCACCCTTTAGCTCCGCACGAACATACTGGGTGATCTGAACAATAACTGATGGCTGGGGTGTTTACTGTGATGGCCCAGCACCATCTTTATACACCGCGCTCCGAGGCACAGTTCTTCCATAAGTACGACAATATCCATGTCCGTCATGACCTATCAACTCACGAAAAATGGCATTCCTAGCCTCTAAAGTCCGACAATCCTCAGGTAGCATGAAAAATTGACGATTAAACTCATCCTGTATTGAATAAGACATACAAGTATATGTCAAATTAAGATGGTTGACACAAAAAATAAAAAATAAGAAATAAAATTTAAATTCAATGTTAGGTGTTTGGAAACTACCAAGGTCTGGATAACCTCAGGGTCATCTGTTCTACGTGTCATAAGCCAAACATTCATCTTATCAGTAGACTCCTCCATGCTGGTCATCTAGATTTTTTTATAACTATGAAAATAAGAATCCAAATAATTTTCAAATATATAAAAAAAAAATAAAAACAATAAAAGATAAACCTCATGCTGGATCTGAGCGCAAGTAGTACGCGCTGTGGTATGAGGTATGTCATGAGCTCACCGATTTTTAGCGTTCCTAGTTTCAATTTTCTATAACAGATTCAACAAATGACAGTTCATAAATATGATTTGTATATTTACATATAATACATATAACTTATTTTTATACCTCAGTATCGGAAGTATGCCAATACTCCACAAGTTCTTCCCACTGGCTTGGTACAATGTGCAAAAGAACATCATCCTTCATATTGGGACAGAACTTCTAAGCTTGAAATACTTGGTCTTAATCTTATTTTTGTGATCCTTCCATATGCTGTTGCAGGTTTTCATACAGATTGCTTATACTCCTCTGGGCATACATTCAAATTGTCCTATAAAACACAATTTGAAGGTTTAAATAATAATAATACAATTTTGAAATTTGAATTTTTGGACAAAAATATACTTTTACCTTTACATCCTTCCAAATAACATCAATAATATCGTCAGGCACAGTGATCCAGTCAAGAAAAGTAAGAAGAACAATGTTACCATTGTGCACAATAATGCCAAGTTGAGTAGTTAACTTAGACACATTATCCCCTATTGGGCAGTGATTTTCGTCAAATTGTATGTCCAACTTTGTACCAGTACCCCACTTCTTAATGCCCTTAGCACATCCTCTACCACGTCTAATCGAGGTTGATGAAGAACTAACATGACCTGTGATAAACAATAAGAATAAACAATATACAATGATAATAAACAAATGCAAATTAAAAAAATGTTAATACAAATCGAATTCTTATACTTGAGGTGGGCTGTGAAGAAGTCGAAGGGTTTGGAAAATACAATGACAATAAACAAGTTATATATAATGAGAATAAATAAATATATATTTAAATAATTTTCATACAAATCAAAGCAAATTTATATACCTGCAATTGGCTGTGAAGATGATGACTCTAGTCTGGATGATAGCTGCTGCGGTGCCACTGATGGTGGACGCACCGATGGTAGGCGTGGAGGCTGAGTACATGATAGCTGCTGTGGTGCCACTGATGGTGGTCAATGCAATAACACTAATGGCCCCTCTGATGGTGGTTGCTGGGATACCTCCTTTAATGGTAGTGCCACTAATAGTGGTCGCTGCGATGGCTAGTCAAATGGTGATGGCACTAATAGCCCCTCCGATGGTGGTCGATGTGATGCCTCCTCTGATGGTGGTGCTATTGATGTCCTATTATGGACCACATCGGACATGATGCGCAGGGGATGATCAGGCGTCCTCTTTCTTCCCATAATAATCTGCAAGCAATATAACATTAATTGACATTAGAAACATAGAGAATGGTTTTGAATCAACTATAATATGACATTAATTGAACTAATACAATTACAAAGACAAAGTAAATTAAGAAACTAATGATTAACTACAACCTTGGCCTTAATTCAATTACTGATGTTGATTAAATATCAGTCTATTTGAACATTAACTATTTCTCCTTCTGCGACTTCCCTCCCCCAACCAACTTCTTCATCACGAAGCATTATATTTTCTTCAAATTGTTGGCTCATATATGGCTCAATTTGTGGATCAGTCAAACTCATATCAAATAAACCTCTTTGAGACATCTTCACCACCACTTGCCAGTCTGGTTCTAACGGGTCTACAACATACCAAACATGCTCTACTTGGGATGCCAAGACGAAAGGTTCATTGGTAATTCGATCATCTCGATACAACAAATGATTGAAGTTGACCAATGTGAAATTGAAGACATCTTTTTTCTTTCCGTGAATGTTGTCAATCCAATCACACTTAAACAACACATGTTTCTTCTCATTGGAATATTGAATCTTAACAATATCTGTCAATTGTCCATAATAATACACAGACCCCACACGAGGATTCTTGTCTTTCTAACTAGCATAACTTATGGTATCTGCCTTCAAAGCTACACCACAATTTTATGTAGCTTGACGGTCATCCATGGCCTTTACTCGATATCGAAACTCATTCATTATATACCCGTTGAACCTCCTTGCTAGGTTATGAGGACCATTTGCCAATAGAATAATCTCTTCAGAAAATGTGACATCAGTAGTCCTTCGTAAAGTTTAGACCTATTTAAAAAAAAATGTAAAATTAAAAATGTAGTTTGACTTAGGTAACTAGAATCTGTAGACTTAAATACATACATGTTCCTTGAACCAAATGTGAAAAGTTTCAAGATGTTCACGACGAAGTTGATGATCGTCGACACGAGGCATTTTGAGTTTAAGTACTTCAAGGTGTTTGCTGTGTAGATTGAAAATTTATCAATACAAAAAATTTGGTTCAAAATTCAATAAAACATAATAAAATATTGAGTGAGTGACATAACCTACTTTATGAGTGGTTTAACCACGATTGTATTGAATAAGATATACCGATGAGCTTGTACCCAAGAAGTATTATCAAAATAAAAGCTTGTGTTTTCACTACCTGCATGACCCAGATTATTATCACCACTGTAGTTCCTCACGAGTCGACTAGATTTGGTTTCCACATTATTGAGATATTGTGCACAAAAATTCATGCATTCTTCCATAAGATATCTTTTAGCAATTGAACCTTCAGGATGAGCTCTATTACGCACATATTGCTTCAAAGTAAGAAGATACCTCTCAATTGGATACATCCATCGAAACTAAATCGCTCCAGCCAATAATGCTTCGTCAGCTAGATGTATAGGCAAGTGCTCCATTATATCAAAAAAAGTCTGAGGAAATATTTTCTCTAGATGACAAAGTGTTACGGCGATACGATCTTGAATATATTGCAAATCCGTCGCACAATTCATTTTGGAACACAATTGTCTAAAGAAATTGCTTAATTCAAACACAATTGTCTAAAGAAATTGCTCAATTCAATCAAGGGTTCAATTACATTCTTCGGTAACGATCTTCGAATAGCCAATGGAATAAGTTGTTGCATCAGAATATGACTATCGTGGCTCTTAAGACCCCCAATACTTTTATCATGTGAGCGCACATGACGCGATATATTGGATGAATATCCATCAGGAACTCCTACTTCCTTCAACACTTTCAAGAACAAATCTTTCTCATCCTTGGTCATCATGAATTGTGCTGGTGGTAAATAAGCTTTATTCGACCCTTTTAACTGCAAATGTAGGGGGTTTTCTAATATTCATATCTTGTAAATCACGCGGAGCATTAACACCATCCTTTGATTTTCTTGCAACCCCTAATATTGTCCACAACACATTGTCTCAAACATTCTTCTCTATGTACATCATATCGACGTTGCGTCTTATTAAATTGTGCTCCCAATATGGCAGTTCATAAAATGTTTGGTTTGCATTTGGGAGATGAGTTTTAGAAAAAAATTTCTAAAAAATTGTTTGGTTTGAGTTTCTCTCAAAAAATTTCCAAAATCACTTTCTCTCTCTTACACATCAATCAATCACTTTTTCTCTCTCCTCTCTCCTTCTCAATCACTTTTTCTCTCACACACATCTACTCAAATTCTCCCAAAATATCAAATTATCCCAAACTCCCAAAAAAACAACTCTCCCAAAATATACAACCAAACAAACCAAAAAAATTTCTAAACTCTCTCCCCAAATTTTTTTTCAAAAACAACTCTCCCAAAAACAAACCAAACAAGCCCACTATTTTTCTTCCAACTATGGATGCGATGTCCAGCTTTTTTCTTTTTTACTTGTCTCCTATGCCTCTCCTTACGGTCATCCCTTTTGTATTGGGTTAAAATACCCTCATATTCTACTTGTAGCAACATCTCAGTTCTAGGCAACAATTTTGGTTTGAGTTTGACTTCCCGACTATTATCAAATGATACTTTATCCTTTCGAAATTTATGGCCACTAGGTAAAAATCTGCGATGACCCAAGTATGATTATTTCCTACTATGCTTCAACCAACATGATGTAGTTTCCTTATTGCAACAAGGACATGCATATTCGTCTTTAGTGCTCCATCTTGACAAGTTTGCATATGTAGGAAAATCACTAATTATCCACAGTAAAGCTGCGTACATTTGAAACATTTGATTTGTTAATGCATCAAATGTGGAGACACCGTCATTCCATAGTTCTTTCAACTCCTCAATCAACGGTTGCATATACACATCAATCTTGTCATCTTGTCCTTTCGGGCCGTCAATAAGCACAAATAAAATTAGAAATGGTTGCTTCATGCACATCTATGGCAGCAAGTTGTATGGAATGAGTACAATAGGCTAAGTGCTATGAACTATGTTCATCGTTCTCAATGGGTTAAAACCATCAGATGCTAAGCCAAGCCTTACACTTCGGCAATCATTATTAATGTCAATATTCCGACGATCAAAATCTTTCCATACAAGGGAGTCTGCAGGATACCTAAAGACACCGTCATCAGTTCGTTCCTCTGCATGCCATCTCATTAACTTAGCCATCTTGGATGACATAAACAACCTCTGCAACCTTGGCTTTAAAGGAAAATACCTCATTTGTTTTGCAACTATTCGTTTGCCACCTTTGTTAGGGCCATTTGAACCACCATCACCATTTGATTTCCATCTCGAACTGTTGCATATGACACATTTATCAAGATTGGCGTCCTCGTTTCAAAACAACATGCAACTGTTGGGACATGCATCCCACGTCTCATACGTGAAGCCTAAATCTGTTGTAACCTTTTGAGTTTTATAATATGAGTCCGGGAGTTTCACACCCAACAGGAACGCCTCATTCAATAACTCAAGCAAATGTCAACAAACTTGTTTATCCACTGATTAAGCACCTTCAAATGTAGAAGTCGAACCATGAATGACAAAGATGTGAACTTCTGACAACCCGGATACAATTCACTTTGTGCATCTTGAAGAAGTTTGAAATACTTTGCAGTCTCTGCATTTGGACCGAGCTGGGGTTCAGATGCATGGGGAGTAGGCCCCTGTGGTTCACTACCCTTAACACTTGTACCGGCATGTGGATTTCCCATAGCCCCTTGTATCATTCCAACGATATCATCCCCAATGTCTAAATTAGCCAATGTTTCATTCTCTCGATTACCATACAGAGATACGTAAGATTTCTCATGATTAATCCAATGTTTGTACTTTTTTAAAAAACCATCCAAAATCAAATGCTCCCGTACACCCTCTCGTACAAGATGGTATCGATTCTCACATTTCCTACACAGACAACTAATCATCGAACCTTCAACCCTATTGGTGTAGGCAAACACAAGGAATTGATCAATCCCATTAATGTATTCTCTCGACATCCTATTTGACAAATCAATCCAACTCTTAACCATCATCTGTACTTTCCTCAAATGCACACTTCACTTTTTTTGTAATCTTCTCAACAATATATATAAATATATTTAAATGCCAGTCATTTTCCATATGCATATGTGTTTTCCACCATTAATTTGCTTCAGGCAAACTTACTGGGAGATATACATCTTACATGCAAAACAAATATGCCCTAGAGAAAAATATAATTACAACAAATGTAAGGGTCATAATGATATAGGATTATGAGGGAGGCAAATAGAGAAAGAATTGCAAAATTAGTCATATTTACAACAAATATGCCCTGGACAAAAATATAATTACAACAAATTACTCATTAGTTGACAAAAGTGTTAAACAACAAATATGCCCAAAAGTGTTATTTTGAGCTCAAAGATGGCTCAAAATAAGCCTATAAAACTATAAATTTCCAACAATTTTCATTTATATAATATTATATTTATCAAATTTTCATGTCATTTATCATCTCACATATCAACATGTAATGGGTACACCACTCAAATATATCTCTAATATAATGTTGACAATTAGATTAACATATTAGATGTTAAGATAAAATGATACAAATAAATGATCATTATGGTACTACTCATGGATATAGTTCCTCCATCATTTACCGGTCGGTTCATTAAAAATTAAATAAAATATTTAAAATATGATTTTAATATACATTTTATATATTTCTAAACTTTTGTACATATTTTTATATGTATTTTATAGAAATATATATATATATATATATATATTGTCATATATTAACACCTGTCGAGCAGTGGTTGGGATCAGAATTTCATTTCTGTTAGTTTAAAAGTAAAAACATTGAAAAATATATTTCAGAATATTTGGTGTCATTCGAATTATCCGAATTTGTTCATGTCAGTCGTCCGGATGATAAGGTGACAATCGTGGTAAATGAGGGTGAAGCCAGTCATCCAGACGGTCATTCGGACTAGCATAAATTTAAGTGATTCAGGTGACAACAAATTCGGTGAATAAATCATTTCACTTACAAAAAATGACTTCTTTTTTTTTTTTTTTTTAGAATTCCCAAACAGTCTCTATTTATTTTTCAGTATCTTTTATTTTATGTAAAATCGTAGTCATAATCATGGCTGTTGATTTTTAATACTTTTAAGAGAGTGTAATTCTTGTAATTTTGAGTAAATTGTCATTATACATATGTGTGTATTTTTTAACATATGTGTTAAGAAAAATCTATAATTCCCCACAAGTAAATCAATCAATGGGAATAAAAACTAATACGGAAAAATTAAATCAAAAGCAACACAAGAATTTTTACGTGGTTCCCTCAATGTGAGGTACGTCCACGAGATCGAAATCCGATTCCACTATCAACCAAATAGTTTCCAAACGATTACAAACGAGACACGAATAGTCTCACAAACCACCCTTAGGTGAATTTAAAATAATCACAAATAAATAAAGAGGAAAGACCTCACCAAATAGATGAACCAAAATCTTCAGAAACCAAAGTTGTAGAAAACCCAAAATAATACTCCAAATCAACCCACACAAAGCAGCCGAATATTCACACCAACAGTAGCCGAAAATCAAGAATTGATTCCACCAAATTTCACCTAAGCACTATCTCACCAATCAATTGATCAAAAAGTGCTGCTGCTAATTCACTTAACTTCGGGAAAAACAAATATAATTAGGCCACTGTTGACTCTCTCCGAAAACAAAGCCATATATATATATGTAAAATCTTGGATTTGTTGTGTAAAACCCTAGTTGTTACCAAACTAAATTAGGTCTCCACAAATTAGATATAATATATAAAAATATATTACAACTAATATCAAACCAAATTAAACTCTTTAACCAAAACCAATTGGGTCTCAAACTCCAATAAGGAGGTATACCCAACAATTCTCTCCATACCGACTTAGGTGGAGATATCAACCATACCCGCCAAAGTTCGACACTTCAAATGTTTGTCCCTCGACAAAGTCTTTGTCAACATATCCGAAATATTATCATCTGTGTGAACCTTTTCGAGTTGCAACAACTTCGAATCTAACACATCACGAATCCAGTGGTATCTCACATCAATGTGTTTCGATCTCGAATGAAAAGTAGAATTTTTACTCAAGTGAATAGCACTTTGACTATCACAATAAAACACATACTTTTCTTGCTTCAAACCCAACTCTTGCAAAAAAAATTTCAACCATAACTCTTCTTTGCAAGCTTCCGTAATGGCAATAAATTCAGTTTCGGTAGTTGAGAGAGCAACACATTTTTGTAATTTAGATTGCCATGCCACAGCTCTCCCTGCAAAAGTCATTAAATACCCCGAAGTAGATTTCCTAGAATCAATATCATCGGCCATGTCAGAATCTGTGAACCCATCAAGCATCGGCTTACCATCCCCAAAACACAAACACACCTTCGAAGTCCCTCGAAGATACCTTAGAATCCATTTTACCGCTGCCCAATGTTCTTTACCCGGATTAGAGAGAAAACGACTCACCACACCAACGGCGTGAGCAACATCCGGCCTTGTACAAACCATGGCGTACATCAAAGAACCAACTGCTGAAGCATAAGGAACTTGAAGCATCTCTTCCTTGTTTTTCTCACTTGTAGGACATTGATTCGAACTAAGCTTGAAGTGACCCGCAAGTGGACAACCAACCGGCTTTGCTTTATTCATGTTGAACCTCTCAAGAACTTTCTCAATGTAGCTCTCTTGAGACAACCAAATCAGCCCCTCGTTGCGATCACGAACAATTTTCATACCAAGTATTTGTTTTGCTGGTCCCAAATCTTTCATAGCAAAAGACTTGCTCAACTCCAATTTCAACCTGTTTAGCATGGTAGAATCTTGACCCACAATTAACATGTCATCAACATAAAGCAAAAGAATAATAAATTTGCCATCCGGGAAATTTTTCACAAACACACAATGGTCCGAAGTGGTTTTAGAAAAACCATTATTCATCATGAAAGAGTCAAATTTTTTGTACCATTGCCGCGGGGCTTGCTTGAGACCATACAAACTTTTCTTCAATTTGCAAACAAATTTCTCTTTCCCTTTTTCCACAAAACCTTCCGGTTGCTCCATGTAAATTTCTTCTTCAAGATCACCATGAAGAAATGCGGTCTTCACATCAAGTTGCTCAACTTCAAGGTTCATACTTGCAGCCATGCCAAGTACAATCCGAATAGAAGACATCTTTACAACCGGTGAGAAAATCTCGTCAAAGTCAATACTTTTCTTTTACCCAAAGCCTTTCACAACAAGACGTGCCTTGTACCTTAGATTCTTGCCATCATTCTTCAATTTGAAAACCCACTTATTTTTTAAAATTTTCCTCCCTTTAGGCAACTTCACTAAATCATAAGTCTGGTTTTCAAGTAAGGAATTCATCTCCTCGTCCATGGCTTTTTTCCAATCATCTTTCTTTACATGCTCAATTGATTCTTGGTAGCTCTCAGGCTCCCCTTGATCGGAAATCAACACAAATTCATTGGGAGGATACTTTCTTGAAGGTTGTCGGTCCTTTGTAGATTTCCTCAACACAAGTTGTGGTGGCGGTTCTTGAGTTTGATGCTCTTCCTCAATTTCTGGCTCAACTTCATTAGGATTAGCATCATCCTCTACATCTTCAATAGGTGGCTGCACATCTCCCCCATTTTCATCATCCACCGAAGATGAAGGAGATGGATCCATGTCAATGAGATCACTAGTTTTTGGCTCCGGTTAATCACCTTTGCCAAAGTGTTCAATTGTTTGGCCTTCAAGAAACACAACATCACGGCTTCGAATGATTTTCTTGTCGACTGGATCCCACAATCTATACCCGAATTCATCACGCCCATAGCCAAGAAAAATACATTGTCTTGACTTGCTATCAAGCTTGGACCTCTCATCTTTTGGAATGTGAACAAAAGCTCGGCAACCAAACACTCTCAAGTGCTCATAAGATACATCTTTACCGGTCCAAACTCTTTCTGGAACATCACTATTCAAAGGATAGGAATGAGACAAATTGATTACGTCAACCGTTGTCTTCGTTGCCTCGCCCCAAAAAGATCTTGGCAATTTAGCTTGTGAAAGCAAACACCTTGTTCTTTCTACAATGGTGCGGTTCATCCTCTCGGCAACTCCATTTTGTTGAGGAGTCTTCTTAACTGTCTTTTGATGCCGAATACCTTGGCTGCGACAATACTCATCAAATGGCTCAATGTATTCACCGCCATTGTCCGATCGGATACACTTCAATTTCTACCCTGTTTCTCTTTCAACCATAGCCTGAAAATGCTTAAATACTTCTAGAACTTGATCTTTAGTTTTTAGTAGAAAAACCTAAACTTTCCTTGAATAATCATCAATGAAAGTAACAAAATAAAGTGCACCACTGTGTGTTCTAACTTTCAAAGGACCACAAACATCCGAATGAATCAACTCCAACACATTTTCTTTTCTAGAAGCAAAATTTTTATGAAAAGAAATTCTATGTTGTTTACCCGCCAAACAATGAACACAAGTTTTAAGATGTGTACCTTTCAAATCGGGTAGAAGCTCTTTCTTGAACAATACTTGCAGCCCCTTTTCACACATGTGGCCAAGCCGTTTGTGCCACAATTCGGTAGAAGTATCATCTTCAAGTGCATTAATAACACCTTTACAAATTTTTCCTTGCATCGAATAAAGTGTATGAGTCTTCTTGCACTTAGCCACCACCAAAGAACCCTTTGTGAGCTTCCATATTCCATCACCAAATTTGTTGTTGAAGCCTTCATCATCTAGCTTCCCAGTAGAGATCAAATTGAGGCGAATGTCGGGAACATGCCTCACATCTTTAGGCAACAACTTGCAGCCCAAATTTGTTTCCAAGCAAACATCACCCATGCCAATAATCTTGGACAAACCTTCATTACCCATTCGAACAAAACCATAATCTCCTTCGGTGTAGGTAGTGAAGAAATCAACTCGAGAAGTCACATGAAAAGAAGCACCGAAATCAATCACCCAATTGCTCTCTTGGCCCACAAAATTGATACAATCATCTTCACAAACGACCATGAGATCATCGGTAGTAACTGCTGTTGTGTCTTCTTGCTTCTTATCCACACTTTTGTCACGCCTTTTCTCATTGTTCTTGAGCTTTCAGCATTCTCGCTTCATGTGCCCTTTCTCATGGGAATAATAGCACTCAATGTCTTTCTTTGAAAAAGAACCATCTCTTGATTTGTCACGACTTTGATGACGACCATGAGGAGTCTTACTCCTCCCCCTTGTTTTGCTTTGGCCTCTCACAACAAATGCTTCCGAATGAGAGGAACCCGCTAATTTTCTCTAGTTTCTTCATTCAACAAGCTACTAGTGACTTGGCCCATTGTGACAACTTCATCAGGTGCCGAATTACTAACCGTCATAACCAAAGTCTCCCAACTTTCGGGCAAAGAACTAAGTAGCATCAAAGCCTGTAACTCATCATCAAAAACAATTTTCATAGAAGCAAGTTGGTTAACAATACTTTTTATTTCATTCAGATGTTCCAGAATAGGGCTGCCCTCTTTATATTTTAAATTAACCAACTTACGAAAAGAAAGGCTTTATTTGTGGCTGATTTTCTATCATAAAGACTCTCTAATTTTTCCCATAAATCATGTGCCAAAGTTTCAGTAGCAACATGATGAAACACACTGTCATCAATCCATTGACGGATAACACCAACGGCTTTTCGATTAAGCCTATTCCATTCATCATCTTTCATACCCTCGGGTTTGCCACTATCACCCTCAATGGGTCCATACAAATCTTTACAAAATAATAGGTCCTCCATTTTTGTTTTCCAAGTTACCCAATTACTTCCATTGAAGGTAGACATGCAACCCACATTCCCCTCCATTGATTTACACAAATAATTAAACCCAAATAAACCGTAAGCTCTGATACCAGTTGTTAGGAAAAATCTATAATTCCCCACAAGTAAATCAATCAATGGGAATAAAAACAAATGCGGAAAAATTAAATCAAAAGCAACACAAGAATTTTTACGTGGTTCCCTCAATGTGAGATACGTCCACGGGATCGAAATCCAATTCCACTATCAACCAAATAGTTTCCAAACGATTACAAACGAGACACGAATAGTCTCACAAACCACCCTTAGGTGAATTTCAAATAATCACAAATAAATAAAGAGGAAAGACCTCACCAAATAGATGAACCAAAATCTTCAGAAACCAAAGTTGTAGAAGATCCAAAATAATACTCCAAATCAACCCACACAAAGTAGCCGAATATTCACACCAACAGTAGCCGAAAATCAAGAATTGATTCCACCAAATTTCACCTAAGCACTATCTCACCAATCAATTGATCAAAAAGTGCTGCTGCTACTTCACTTAACTTCGGGAAAAACAAATATAATTAGGCCACTGTTGACTCTCTCCGAAAACAAAGCCATATATATATATATGTAAAATCTTGGATTTGTTGTATAAAACCCTAGTTGTTACCAAACTAAATTAGGTCTCCACAAATTAGATATAATATATAAAAATATATTATAACTAATATCAAACCAAATTAAACTCTTTAACCAAACCAATTGGGTCTCAAACTCCAATAAGGAGGTATACCCAACATATGAAATCAAACTTCACTAGAATTATGGAGAGTCAACAATTAGCTTATCAAAATTTCTGGAATATTGTTCAACTAATCCATTCCACAATGGATGGGATTTCATACTAAATATTATGATGATATTTCAACTTGTGAACCTTAAATTAAAAGTCCTGTTTAATTTGCAAATAAAATTGAGCTTGATATTTATTTCATTAAATGTATTATAGTAATTTTGTACTGAAAGTAAAGAGCTTTAAAATAAATTAAACAGGTCGTTTAGTTTCAATTTAAAAGAAATGGAATGGTTTCGTTCCATTCTGCTTTTAGTAAGCAAAAACTCCACAATTTGTGATCTAATCTAAGCTACACAATTTTAAAATCTAACAAAATAATTTATGATGATCATAGTCTTTAGATGAAGCAATGTTCATACTTGGATCTACAAATCAACATACATTTATTTCAATAATTAAAGCAGAATTCAAATATAAACAACATTGAACATAAATAGAAAGTTTATCAGCATATAGGGGAAGAAAATATATATATATATATATATATCAGTGTGTGTGTGTGAGAGAGAGAGAGAGAGAAAGAGAGAGAGAGAGAGAGCATACTGATTGAACTCGCGCGAGAGAGAGAGATCGTAATACGCCATCGCCGCACCATCGCTAGCCATCGTCACTCGTCCAGAGAGAGATTGTCGATGAACACTAGCCGTCGTCGCTCATCAGGAACCTACCCGTCACACAAACTCCCTGTGATTGTGATTGTGATACACGAACTCGAACTCGTCTCTGTGATTGGGAACTCGAAATCTCTGTGATTGTGATTGGGAATTGGAAATAATATATAAAGTTTTAGGGATTTTGGGGATTTTGAGGGAGAATGGTCTTAGGGATTTTGGGAATGAAAATATTTTGGGGTTTTGATCGAGCGCCAATTGGGCTAAAGGAGAGGGAGATGAAATATTTCAGTACTTTTTGCAACGGTATAGATAAACCGTCACAAATGATAAAATCCATTTATTAAAACGACACCGTTTTAATAAGGGTTTTTTTGTGACAGAGAATTGCTGTCACAAATGTCCACTATTTGCGACGGTAAATTTCACCCGTCTCAAAAAATTTCTTTTTGCGACGGTACACAATGCGTCACGAATACTTCCGTATTTAAGACACTTTTTCTTGCGTGCTTATTAACGACGGGCTAACTACCGTCGCAGAAGACATTTATTTGAGACGGTTTCACATGCCGTCGCAAAAGATCACTTTTCGCGACAGGATACACGCCGTCGCAAAAAGTTCCGTGTTTATAGGCACTTTTCTTGTAGTGAATATAAGATGATTACAATATATAGCAACCTTTTATGATTTATTATTAAATAATGATACCAAATACAATGGTTGTTTGCGTTTGTTTTTTGGGTTATTTGTAGCAAGATTTTCTCAATTATTAGTGAATATCATTTTATCTCCCTTAACTATAAAAATGCATTATTTTGACCCCCTACAAACCCTTTTTAGACTACCTTTAAAAGGGTGTATTTATATAATTTTCATAACTGAGGGGTCAATATATACGGATTCATGGATAATGGGTGTAAAGTGTGTATGAGAGGGTTCAGAAAAGTTGTTGGAAAATTTGAAGATCTTTGAAGAACAACTTCGAATTCTCTAGAAGATGATGAGAGGCTTAGATTCTTCAATAGTCTCAACTCAAGAACACAAGAGTAAAGGAGATGATAGAGATAAGAGATTGGGTGAAGAAGAAGGCAAAGTGGCTAGAGAGAGAATAATGGCAAGGCTCTCCCATGGATCTCCCACTTTCACTCTCAAGGTTGATAATGGAGAGGGGAAATTAGTTCTTTCCCAAGAGTTGAAAAATCTCCAAAATCCATCCCTTGTAAAGCTATGGGTGGGTGCTATTTATAGGCACCTCATGATGTAGGATGGAGCTCATGTGCAAGGCACATGGGGAATATTCTCTCTAACCACCTTGTCCGAGGAGATGACCTCTCCGAGGATGAGAAAAACCCCGAAGAGGAGATCAATCCCTCGGCGAACCCTTCTTCTTAGCCACACCTAACCAATGATCCCCAATCATCCAAAAGGGTCAGGGGTAGTCCTAGAGGACGTCCTGCCGCAAAATATTGCCGAGTCTCATGGACCCCCCGGGGTCGTGCCACCTCGACCCGGGTATAGGCTAGTTTAACCGAAGAGTGAATTTATCTCCACTCACCGTCCTCGGGATCGGGTCCTTTGTTCGAACTCCATTACGCCCATGGTTCTGATGCGTAGACCCCGGAAAGCTCCGAGCCCGCTAGTGTTCTGGGACTCATTAATGCAGCGGCTTCTAGATTGCGTTTGAATCTATTCGAAGCCAAGTACTTCGGATCTCTAGATTCGTGGATCCAAATCCTTTCGAGTCCGAGTGCCTCGGATCTCTAGGATAGCTCAATACCCTTTCGAGTCCGGGTCCGAGTAAGTCTCTACGTTCGTGGATCCGAACCTTTTCGAGGCTTAGAGCGATTCAGCCCGTTTGATGGCGATAAATCCGGGCTCACCAATCTTAAACTTGCGATAAATTCGGGCCCACTAATCTTGGGCTATTAGGCCTAATTAATTTAGCGGACTCAAATTAGCTCCTCTTACATTTACCCCTTGCGTGTATGAGAAATTTTAAATTTCTCGGACATGCATACTGTCATTTCTTCGGCCCTGCTTCACATCACGTCTAAAAAAAAAAAAAAATGTTGTCACGACAGAGCCTATGGATAAAGTTGATGACGCACTTCAATTTACAAAAAAAATTGACAAGCAAATTTTTTTTTTTTTTTTTCGGCACACTGAAATATACATTTTTATAAAATCTGAGAAAAATACACATATTCGTGCATATATTTTAATTCAACCAAAGAATAATAAAGTATTTTTTTATTCTTAAAAAAAAAAAAAACGGATAATACCACACACTTTTCCTTTTTGGCAAGTTGGTGAGTCACCAGGCCGTTATATGTTTGTTATATGGATATACACAATTAACAAAAATCTTGAGGGAATATTCTAGCATCATACAGCATCACACCTCGCTTTTTTTTCTATTTAAAGAAATGGCAAAACCCTATTTAGCTCACCAACTTTTGCACAGCCGCCACATCCATTTCAGCCTACTCTCTCTCTCTCTATATCGAGAGACCCAATTCCTTCCTCTCCAAGAAGGCTTCGATTCTGCACTGCCATAGGCCACTGCCGTGCATTTCTTCTTCAATCAACCACATGGCTCCGCTTGCACACTGACCCTCATCGTCACTCCAGGCCCTGTTGCTGCCGTCATCACTGAAGACCCAGCTCCTAGTGCCACAGACGCCATGACCAAACTGCTGACTCACTCCAGTTCTGACTGCTGCGGACGTCGCAACCCCGGATGCTGTTATGCCATCGCCAACTCTGTCTCACCGTAGGTGGTTCATTTCATCTTAGAGATTCAGATACTCCGGGGCTCGGTTGTGCCGACCAACACCGACGCCGACCTCTCTGCAACCTTACTGCTCCTCTGCATCGTCACATCCAACGCCAACCCTGACTGCCTAGATATTCCGGAGCTCGGCGTTGGCTTCATTCTGTTGCCACTTCAACGCAAGCCTCGGCTGTCTAGCTTTTGGTAGGCATTTCGAATATATATATATATATATATATATATATGTATATATGTATTTATTGATTATGATATATATATATATATATTTTCTTCTAGAGCTCAGGTCACCCAGATCTTAGTTCACACGACTACATCGCCGTGGCCCAAGCTGCCATCGGCCTCTCGCTGCTCCAACTCCGGCCACTGTTAGCTCCTCTCTACCCTGACTTTGTCTTCTGCTCCGCTGTTCAGCGCCACCCACACACGCCGCCCACTCAACGCGTCGTGTGTGGTTTTGCCTAGCGCAATCTCGGCGATATTTTCAGAGCTTGGACCACACAGATTTTTGGTTTTTCTTGCACACCCATTGGCTCCAGCCTTGATTAATTAATGCGAAACGCGTCGCCAACTCAACGCGGCATCGGTTTGCCTACTTCCTGTCTCAGCCGTTGCTCGTGCCAACATTCTTGTCGATCATCGTCTGTAAAACTTTTCTGATTTTCTGCCCATATTTCCTACATCGGCCTCGGATTTCATCCCTCTAAGTGTGGCTTCCTTTTCCTCTTGTATATACATATATATTTTGTGGCAGTTTATGTGAAAAGTCTTGTTTCAAAATTCATGATTTCAATGACCCACATTTTTCTTTTAACAGGTTAGAAGCTGAAGTCGTGTGCACATTGATTGTTATTGTAGAGCCAATCAACGTAATTTCCTCATGAACCCAGACTCCCCGAAGCTTGGTTTTTCCGAATAGTACCGACGCCGGCATCTCCATAACACCGCTGCTGCTTCTGGCTTTCGAGAGCCACTGACGGTGTCGTCTCCGTGACATCATCTGCAGCACGTACCTTGACCACCCAACGTAGCTCACTGTTGGCTTTAACGGTTCCAACGCAGACCACACACGTTCGCCCTCTCAACGCAACGTATGTGGTTGCCGACTCTTCTGTGGTACCAGCGTTGCTTCCGGCTTCAACTTGTCCGACGCCGACCACGCACGTTCGCCCACTCAACGCAACGTGTGTGGTCCTGCCCAGCCTAGCTCAGTCTTGTTGATTACAGTCTGTAAAGCCTCTCTGATTTCAGCTTAAATTTCCAGTATCGGCTTCGGACTTCACCTCTCTAACTGCCCAAATTTGTAAGTATGAAATTCGGCTCCCTCTTCCTCTTGTATATATATAAATATATTTTTGTGGCCATCCCAATGAAATTTTTTTTTTTAAACTCAAGCACTGTAATTTTGGCCATATTGAAACATGCATTGGCACTTGAAACCTTATTGAGGGGCTTGGCTTGAATATAATTTGTTGACCTTTATTATTGAGAAAAGGCCGAACATGACTTGTCGACTAGTATTGAGGTCCATTTTTGACATAAAGAGAGAAAATCCTGGGCTTATGAATATGGACTTTAGAAAGGACATTCTTGTAATTTGCATAAAAGGACATTCTTGTAATTTGCATAACGACCCATTGAATCTTGCTACGGATGAGAAATATAAAATACTTCTGATCTTGGGCCTGAAATTTGCTATTGAACTTTACTCTATCCAAATTTTGAGCCTCGTATAAATTGGATCTTTAATATGGAACGTAGTGACTTTGAGAAAGTGACCCGTTTGAACTTCATCACAAAACGGCCTATGACATTGCACCTCTTATCGATGATAGAAACCGGAAATCTGTATGTTGTTGATACACATATTGGTACTGTAATTTGTTGAGCTTGAAAAATACCCGAGAAAATGAATTGTTGATATTGAAATTTCATTCGAACGTGTTGCTTTAATTTCAATATTTTTGAATTTTAATACGGTCAACTCCTTGTTATTTATACCTGTTATTTCAGTCATATGTCTTCTCGAAAGAAACCCGTTGTCCCGGGGTCATCAGAACCGGCTCTCATGAAAGAGAGGGATGTACCTCCGGCATCTGAGTGGAGGAAATCTCCTTATTTTAGTCGAAAGGACCCCTTCTGGCGGGCGGCTACCTCCACCACTTCTCTTCGACTCGAAGGGAGCTCCATTATGTCTCACCGAGGACACTGACTCCGGACATGAGGCCCCTATTTCTCCTTCCTCGGTGCTACGCTTCCGGATTGAGCGAGGGACTTTCCATACTGTTATCCTCAGTTCAAGGCCTTCTCAAACCCGCCTTTTGGTTGGCAAGAGTGGGTCGATGATGTCCTCTCGGACAAGAGCCTCTGTCAGCGGCTTCAGGAGGCTCGGCTATTGATCCTGGTGAAAATATCTCGCTCCCTATCCATCCGGCGTAACAATGCTAGCCTTGAGGCCATGGCTCTTCGGTGGAGCACTGAGACACACACCTTTATACCTAGCCAACACGAGATGGGGCCCACCCTTGAGGATGTGTTCATGTTGCTGCGTCTGGAAGTGACCGGCCCTGATGCCTTCGACCCTAGAGCAGACACCCCCCGAAGATGATTCTTTGATCCAATCTCTGAAGCTAAATCTTCAAACTTGTGGTCGGTGGAGTTCCGTTTTTTATGGTTCAGTGAGGAGGACTAGTTGAGTAAGGACGGACCGTGCCTCCTATACTGCATGGATCCGCCACTTCTTCAAGGATCTTCAGCCCTTGGCCAGAGATGCTGACCCTGACTCTCGGGAGTATGAGGCCGGTCCGATGTATGGCTCCAGGCTCTATTTCTGGGATTTCTGGCTTGCTTCCTTTCATCTCATTCATTCTTCCGAGCACACCTCCGTATTCCTCAATCCCTTCGTCTTCCCATTGGCAGTCAGGCTCTTCAAAGGAAATCGGATCCCTTTGGCTCCACTATTTCTTGGGAATCTCTACTATCGGCTGGATCTACTACATCGAGATATGGTTCGTCCATGGGTCAATATGAGTCTGTCTCCTTCATTCACAGCCAGTTCCTGCTTTGTTTCTTCTTCGAGAGGTTCCCAAAATTTGCCCCTGCTCCAACTGTATTCGAGGCAGAGGTTCTTCGGGAGATAGTGGATAAAGATGGCATCCCCGTGCTCGGTACTGATGGGTCTCAGACATTTGAGAAAGAAGTCTTGCCAGCCGTTGATTACACGTTGGTCACGTACCATTTTCCACCTTATCCTTGAATACTCTGGTGGATGATCCCGGCGTTTTGTGGCACGGCCGTATGTATGCCCACCGGTGGGTGTGGCCACACCGCTTATCTATCATGGTTCCTCCCGCTTGGTGTCCTTTCCTTTGCCGAAGAACATCCCTGCACCCTTTGTTGATATGCTGATCATGATCCGTCCGAGTTCATTACCGGTATGGCATGAGGAAAGGCGTTGATAGTGCCGTTTATAGACCTGACCGTGTAGCATGTCAGTTCGGGTTTGACCAATGTGCCCGGGCTAGCACCTCCTTCATTATCTTTCTCGGAGAGCTACGGGCACTTTACCCGCGGACTCGTACATACCGTGCTTCCTATATCCGGGTCTTTGACGATGCCAGGCTTGAGCCGAGTAGGGGCTTCACCTCCTCTTTCAGGCGATATTGGCGGAAGAATATCGATGCGTTTATTGCATTTGTCCAGAGCAGACCGACCATATGTTTGCCTCCGCCGATCTATAAGAAGGACTCTTCTCTTCGGCTGCCTGAGAGCTGGAAATCTTATCACATGTACGAGAGTTTCTTCACCTTATCTGCTCTAACTGACCCTCCGGCTCGGGCGTCTGCTTCTAGCTTGGCAATTGCTTCTCCAGAACCAGTCCCTTGAATAAGGCCTCTGGTCCTCGGACGACCCGCCTTAAGAAGATGGCTCATAAGAGGGCTTCTGATGCCAGTCCTTCCGCTCCTCACCTTTCCAAAAGCCTCCATCAGGTACCCGAATTTTTTTTTGATTTGAAGTTACTTTCTTTCTTGCGTCTATACCTTCTTAAATGAACACTTTTTATTTGCCCCCGTTGTGTANGTTCTGTCATCACCACCATTAGAGGATCCTTGTTGGTGAACTTCATCTTCTCCCGCCATCCTTGTTGGAGTTGTGTGGATTCCAGATCTCGTTGAGACCATTAACCAATCCGCCTCCCCAGTGAAGTAGCCAAATGTATGAGAGGGTTCAGAAAAGTTGTTGGAAAATTTGAAGATCTTCGAAGAACAACTTCGAATTCTCTAGAAGATGATGAGAGGCTTAGATTCTTCAATAGTCTCAACTCAAGAACACAAGAGTAAAGGAGATGATGGAGATAAGAGATTGGGTGAAGAAGAAGACAAAGTGGCTAGAGAGAGAATAATGGCAAGGCTCTCCCATGGATCTCCCACTTTCACTCTCAAGGTTGATAATGGAGAGGGGAAATTAGTTCTTTCCCAAGAGTTGAAAAATCTCCAAAATCCATCCCTTGTAAAGCTATGGGTGGGTGCTATTTATAGGCACCTCATGATGTAGGATGGAGCTCATGTGCAAGGCACATGGGGAATATTCTCTCTAACCACCTTGTCCGAGGAGATGACCTCTCCGAGGATGTGACCTCTCCGAGGATGAGAAAAACCCCGAAGAGGAGATCAATCCCTCGGCGAACCCTTCTTCTTAGCCACACCTAACCAATGATCCCCAATCATCCCAAAGGGTCAGGGGTAGTCCCAGAGGACGTCCTACCGCAAAATATTGCCGAGTCTCATGGACCCCCCGGGGTCGTGCCACCTCGACACGGGTATAGGCTAGTTTAACCGAAGAGTGAATTTATCTCCACTCACCGTCCTCGGGATCGGGTCCTTTGTTCGAACTCCATTACGCCCATGGTTCTGATGCGTAGACCCCGGAAAACTCTGAGCCCGCAAGTGTTCTGGGACTCATTAATGGAGCGGCTTCTAGATTGCGTTTGAATCCATTCGAAGCTAAGTACTTCGGATCTCTAGATTCGTGGATCCGAATCCTTTCGAGTCCGAGTGCCTCGGATCTCTAGGATAGCTCAATACCCTTTCGAGTCCGGGTCCGAGTAAGTCTCTACGTTCGTGGATCCGAACCTTTTCGAGGCTTAGAGCGATTCAGCCCGTTTGATGGCGATAAATCCGGGTTCACCAATCTTAAACTTGCGATAAATTCGGGCCCACTAATCTTGGGCTATTAGGCCTAATTAATTTAGCGGACTCAAATTAGCTCCTCTTACAAAGTGATATTCATTAATAGTTGAGGGGGTCTTAATATAATTAACCCATGCCTTATTTGGTGACTTTTTTGACTTTTTGAAGAGCTAAAAATAGTGTTTGGGGGGTTGGATTTTTTTTTTTTTTTATATTTTTTATGAGTGAAAAAATTGATATAGCATCTTTCTTTTTTTTTAATTGATGGCAAAGCAACCTAATAATTTTTTGACTTTTTAATCATTTTAATTAAAAATTAGCTTTTTTAAAAGTTGCCAAATGACCCTACAGATAGTAACATAATATTGAAGTTATAACTAAATTTTTCCTCCAAAGTTCTTTGGTTGTTACCTAATGAACCTGTTACTTTATTTCTGTTTCTACAAATATAGTCCATTTTTTTCTTTTATTAGCCATTAGAGCATTGTATCAAAATAGTCAAATTTTTAGTTAAATTTTAACTAAAAGTCTATTTTCTATTTTAGCTAACCATCTTTTCAAATACATTTTCTAACAAACTTTCTATTCTTTATTTTATTTGTTGAGTCCTCTTTTTTTAGTTACATGTAGTTAGTGATTTAATGTTTAATTAAAGTAGCTAGTCAATAATTGAGTTTGATGAAATGTGTTTCTATAATTTTGTACTAGAAAATAGTCAAGAAAAAGCTCTAATGAACTTGACAATAATGCTCTTACAAACATCTCACTAGAACAGCTTGAGTGAGATGAAGCTAATTAGCAATAGCAAATATGCCACTAAAAACAAGCAAGACAAATGAACACATCCATTACCTCCTATTTAATTTCTTTAATTGCTTTGAAAAAAACAAACACAAATAAAGAAGAAGAGTCCATAGAGGAACAGCCAAGAGGAGAAAGAAAGAGCAAAGTAATCAATCAGGTACTTGATTTGGTTAGGTTAGCACCACATGTGCCCTTTGAATAGATCCAAAAAGGGTCACAGTGGGCAGAAGACATAGGTCCTCCCTAAATTAATGCTCAAGAATCAAATATACATATAATAGTTATATGTACAACTGTATAAGAATTATAGTTTGAATAGTAATCCACAAATATAATATTTGATATCAAATATACATAAATAATAACTATATTCAAGATTTATTTTCTTAAAAGGGTTTAACTCTATGATTTTTTTTTTTTTGGTAGCAATCACAAAATACATATGAATAGATGAAATTTTACTTAATTTATTAGTGGAAATCATTTTAAAATAATAATAAATTATCCATTATACATTCTGTGATTAATTTTAGGACTAATTTATGTATTCTTAAACTTACCCTAACAATTAACATGCAAAGAATGTAAACTTAGATGGCTTTTTCCATATACATTCTAATTTTTTGGCTTTTTCCATGTACATTCTAACTTTTTGTATATTGCTTTGCAGACCTACATTTGAACTGAACCTTTATGATATTAACCGTTTGGGAAGACGGTTTGTGGCTATTTTAGTCATAAAAGACAAAATATACTATTTTAGCCACAACAAACAAAACATCACATCCAATCCATAATCATTATACTCTTTTCTCACAAAAAAAAATTAAAAAAGCCAAAAAAAAAATTTCAAACTAAACTTTTTAGCTAAACTAAAATAGTCAAAAAAAAAAAAAAAAAAAGCAAAAAGCAAAAAAGTAACCCACAAACGAAGCCAAAAAACTTTATAGTTTGGGTTTTCCACACGCTTGGAGTGGTAACATTAAATATTGGTATCCAACACAAACTTCCAATCTTTTCATTGTTACTTTTCTTTGTTATTTTTGCTTTTCACTTTGTTTGAATTTTGAATTTGGGAATATATTTACGAAGAGAAAGCTAAAATAATAAGTACACAAAAAAATTACAGAAAATGAATGATGTGCCCGAGATTTAACTTGGATTTAGTGCGGGTCACATTTAAAATAATTTCTAACCACACAATGTACTTTATGTTTTTTAATTTTGTGCATTTAACATTAAAAAAAAAACAACTTCTACTTCATTTAGTAGAGTGGAGCAATTTGTAAAAGAAAAGAAAATAAAAACAAATAATTTTGCTTTATTATTTTTTCAAAAATTCAAAATTCAAATACAATTTCATTTGAAATGTTTCTGTCTCCCACTCCTCACTCTTTTTGTAAGCACCATCATTTCACACTAATTCTTCAAATGTAAAAGATAGGGACAAAATATCTAACATGATCAATTAAGGTATTTTTAATCATATGACTATTGCCCACTTTGAATTAACTATTTAGATTTGTTAAGATTGAACTATTTGTTAAATGATTGTGGCTTTTTCAATCTAGATTATGCCATCAATGCACAAAATAAGAGAGATGATTGCCAACATAGATACATGCATGTAGGTAAATTACATTGTATTTCTTTTATCAGCAAAATAGAACATATTGATACATCAAATTAAAGTATAATGTCAAGAGATACATCAACGAAAAAAAATAAATAAAAAGCGAAGGTTGGAGCGTCAACTTTAGAGTGAGATCCAACAAGATTGGACCACCATAAATTACATTGTATTTGGAGAAAACATAACAAGATTAACGGTTTTAACATAATTATATTAGGTTCTCTTAAAATTTTAATTAATATAATAATAATTTTTTTAATTAATAATTTGCTAATTATAAACAATTATGATCTTATAGATAAAAATTTAAAGGCAAAAATACTTTTTAGGAATGAAATATCTTAGTTATTAAAAGTGTTATTGTTGTATTTTTAACAACGAAATTAGACATATAGCCATGAATAACTATCATTTTATGACCAAATTTATTATCTAAAAAAGCAAACCTTTTTGCATCAACTTGTTTTGTCACCAATGCATTTATTAGCAACATTTACAAAATCATCGCAAAAAGTTTTTTTTGGAATGATTTTTAAAAGACAACCCTTGCAACGATATAAATTGGTTTTTAAATATTTTTTATAATAAAATTTTTACTTTTAAGAACAAAAAAGTTTGGTCTCTAAAACCCTTATATGATGTAATGATATTATCATATCTTTTACACTATAATATGCATTTTATATATTGTTTATTTTCGTATCTTCACACTATTTATACTAAAAAGAAAAATAATATAATTATATTAAAATTATAAGATTGACTATATACTCAAAACGATATGAGTATAATTTGTCCTATTATTTATATGAAAAATGATTTGTGGCATTAAAAAAGTGGGCACTAATGTCCCTAATTTCTAATCTGGGTAACTATTTTTTTTTTTCCTTCTTTTTTGCCTTATAGAGAAATATGGGGCATTAGTGCCCCCAATTTTGGGGCACTAATCACAACCGTATTTATATATGGAAAATGATTTAGAGCCCTAATTTTCCTCCCCCTAATCCCCCTAATTTCTAATTTGGGAAACTATTTCCTTTTTGTTTTTTTTTCTTTTTACTTAATATGAAAATTAGGAAAATTAGGAGGAGGGAAATTAGGGGACGTAGCAAGACACTTTATATATTATCACTTTGCATGAGCAATAATATAGCATTTGAAATAATGAAAAAGCACATGGAGGAGGGACCCATTACTCCAAACTACAAAGTTGTTGTGTTTCATGATGTGTTCATTGGCTGTCCAATGAGGACCAGATCCAACTCTACCAAGCTCTATCTTATTCTTCTCATACAAGTCTACTTTTCACACACACTCTTCACCACCAAGCTCTATCCTATTCTTTTCATATAAGTCTACTTTTCACACACACTATTCAAAGGGAAGCTTCTCATATTCAACTTTGGTTATCCAAACAGTCTCTCTCCACGAGACTTCATAGCAATTAGTGTCTTTGTATTTTTATCAACCATTGAGATTGATAGGGACTTACTTTTTGTGATTGCCCATGGCCACCTAAATCATGCTTTTAATATTCCAATTTTAATCATATAATATTATATTATGATCGTGTTACATGGAATTTCTTTACAATAATTGACCCTACAAGTGTTGGAAAGTGGGAACCAACTTTATTTGCAAACGACAGCTGTGAAAATCTTGAACACGTTAAACAGTAAAAGTGCTTTTATCTTAATTTATTCTCCAACAAAACTCAAGAAAAAAAAATTAAAAAGAATCTCATTGGGATATTAAAGTTATTGATGTCAAATCAATAATATTAAAATTAAGGATAAATTATACAAGTGGTCCTTATATTTTGTTCATCGTGTCATTTTGATCTCTCCACTTTCAATTGATTCAATTTTGACAATTAATATTAAATTTTGTATCATTTTGATCCAATTAATAATACTATTAGTGTTTTTGACGGAGAACAATCATTGAATTGGTTGAGTTTGTCTTATTGAGTTTAGTAAATTTATAATTTTATTCTAAAAAATATCATTCGTGCCACTTATATATATAGTTATCATAAATAAAAAAAAAATGTTAAAAGTTATAATCAATTGTAATCAAATTAAAACAAAATCATAAATTCATGATCAAAATTGAATCAATTGAAATTATAAAGATCAAAATGACACAAAGACCAAATTATAAGTTCTATTGTTGCAATTTGCCCTAAAATTAAATTTTGACATCATGCTGTGCTACAAATTAGTAGTCCAGTCTTATGGTGTAAAATGTAATTTTTTAATTTTTTTTTTGGACAAAATGTCGAAATGTAAATTTTAAAAGAAGATTTTGTCAAATTTTAACAATTACTAAACCTTGTCTTAGATTTAATACAAAACTTAATAAATTATAATCGGAAATGCTTTTTAGAATCAAATTTTGGCTTTAGCATTTTTTTTTGTTTGTTTTTTTTGTAACAAGTTTTGAGATTGATACATGGAATTAAGCATAACTTTGTAAAGTAATAATCCACTTATTTCTCGAAAAAAAATGAAATGAGATGAAAACGTACTTAACATTATTTGATTGATGGGAAATGTTCCCGTGTGTATTGTATATCGTATGTAACTTTATATAAAATTACGTAAGTTTTTACAAACTTACCTAAGTGACATTACAAAAATACGTGAATTGAATACAAATTCACGTAAATTCATGAAAACTTACGCGATTACGTGAATTTGTATTCAACTTACATATTTTTATAGGATTATTTATGTAAATTTGTAAAAATTTATACAATTTTATGTAAAGTTGTGTACAGTGCACGTTGCACACCAAAAAATTTTCTTTGATGATTGGAATAGTGGATCCCACATCTCGCTATTTGCATAAAGAAATCCTCCACTTCAATTGAGACAAACAAACATGAGATAGCAAATCTAAGTTTCACTAAGATTTCAAATAGCACTCCCAAATTTAAATAAATTATATTTTTCATGCTTTTTAGTACTTCACCGAATACTGTAACGAAGTTGGTATATGGATAATAATGTCGTGTAGATTTAAAACACTGTGGCATGGAATGTACATAAACAATAATACTAGAAACATATATTGGATAATAGAATGATTTAAAGAAAATGTAATAAAATTGTGAGATTAAACCCAATTATAGAAGGATTCACATTTAACCAATACAACAATTATCTGATTAAAAAGAAAAAATAATAATAATAATAAAAAAACCAATACAACAATTACATTTTTCACTGAGTTATTCTATATTTTAATTTTGCGTTCTTGACATTAGTGGTTACATAAAAGGGCTATATGCATCCCTCAGATGAATTTTAGTTAGAGGTCTTGTGGTTGGTGGGAATTAGGTTTCATGATGGCTGAACTGTTTATATAGCTAGTTGTGTTTCAAACTTGTCTTCCTCAGGATCACTCTCTCTCTCTCTCTCTCTCTCTGAATATCATCTTACATTTTCAATCAGTTGTAACTTTCAAAAGCAATGCACAGAAGCAACCAACTAATGTGAAATATATATCCAAAAAAACTATTTGGATGAAACCTTGAGTGTCTTTTTTCATTTTGAAATTTCAAACAATTGTACCTTTCAAAAGACCTACATAAGCAGCCTTATGAAATGTCCAAAATAGTACTAGGATCTTAAAAAATAAAAATAAATAAAAATAGTGGTGGTATGTCCCAAAAAAAAAAAAAAAATACACTCAGAATTTTATTAAGAAAAGCAATGTATTATTCAAATTCATTCTAATTGTGGATGTCATCATACATGAGTCGAATGTAGATCCCATATATTTGTATTTTTTTAATAAAAATATTAGTATAAATGTCTATAACACTTAATTTATTAATGATTTTAATAAATTTAAATTATTTTTGTCAAAATATTTAAAATAATAGTATTGTTTTTAATAGAATTTGAGTAAGTGAAAAAAAAAAAAAAAAATCTTAGAATTGCCACTGTTCTTGCATACCTTACATTTTTCACAAAAAAAAAAAAAGTATTCAAAAAAAATTACAAATGGGACCCATATTAAAGATTAAGGGGTGAGACTTACATGGCTCATATATGAGTTACATTCTTTGTTTTTTTAATCATTGTTTAATTTTGTGAATTATTTTTATATGCAGAGAGAGAGAGAAAATATACGGGGGAAAAGGGAGATTGGGTTCAACTTCTAGATTACAAAGGGGGAGAGAGAAAGAGAGTAGGAACGAGAAAATTTTGAATTAACTGGTTTTAATAGGGAGAAAAAGGAAAAAGTACATTAACATATAACGAAACTTTTTATTCCCTCTCTCTTTGAGTCAATTTAAAAAGAGCAATGTTTAATGATATCACTACTCTTTCTCTTCTTTTCTTTTCTTTTTTTTTTCCTTGCTTTTGACTAGAATACATAAAAGGACTAAAGCAAAACACTTTATAAAACTATATGTCACTTCCTCTAGTTAATTTTTACTATTAGAAACAATTGAAAGAGCGTAAATTATTACTTTCATATACAATAACAATTAGCATTGCATTAATGATACAATTGTATAAGTAATTTTTCGATCACACTGCCAACTCAGTGATCAGCTGGAGAGAACTGGCAGAATAGATGACACTTGGCTAACCTGCAACAGAAAGAGAAGATTCCGGCGATGGTTCTTCCACCCGGGGGCACTCCGACGATCAAGTCAGTATATCTCTCAAAGATAATCAAGTGCTAAATTCACTGTTCGAAGCGTAAATTGTGTACCTTAGACCTACTGATGTGCCTCTCTTTTATAGTTTACTCAATCCTAGTCCCATTAGAAGCCTGACTTCTATGGACTCTCATTCAGTGCTTACTTTGGATTCTACAAGAGATAATGATAGACTCCCTAAGAATACTATCCTTATCTATCTTGATGTCTTTCTTCATTTTAGGACTCTGGTCCCTTATCCGCTTATATCGGATTTTAACATCTTCGGAGACAACCTTGGCAACACCGAGATCACCTCAGCATAACGATCAGGACACGTGGCACCTCGGCTGACACGTCGGCGTCACCTTGCCATGTGTTGGTACTCAGAAAATATATCCCCACAACTGTCCCTTAGGTTCTATTACCTCGGCATTCTGAGGTGATGGAACCTACATCGGTACTTCCTTCCAGTGCGTCGGCTTAAAAGTATCTCAGCTGAGATCATCATCATAGGCCGACATGTTTTCTAAAAGATCAAGAACTCCAAGAGCTCCCTCATGCGTATGAGTTGTCTTACTCGTAACAATTCAACCGTTTCCAGCCACGCATCTTTTTCTTACTGGATCGTACTAGACACGCGTCTGTAAGCCGTCTTATTTCTCACGTGCGCCGTCTGACGTATACGTTCTTCTAGGTTTTCATTAATGATTTCTTTTGCCGCCGTTTCAAGTTTAATCAAAACTTTTCCCTCTTTTTCGTCTCTTCACTTTGCACTATCGAGTTCTTTCTCTCTCTTGCCTTTCTTCCTGAATCCACCATTGTTCTAGCTTCGAGTTCTGCAACTATCTACCTTCCTTCATTCTGGTGAAGCTCTCGCCGCTCTGTTACTTCTGTAACCGTCGCTTGACTTCAACGATCCTCTCACCGGCTTCACGTTTTCTGGTAAGCCTTTGTTCCTCTTGTTTTTAATTCCTTGATGCTCTTCATCATTCGTTGCCATTACTGTTCTGTTCAACTTTTGATTTTGCGAATCATATATCTGAATGCATTTATTCAATGGCTTTGTTCTTGCCCATGTTTTGAATGTGTACTGTTCACCTCTTTCTTGCATTTTTTCCATTGTTCTTGACCTTGTACCCCTTGTACTTTCTATGCTCTTGATAGCCCACCTTTGTTCTTGATTCTGAAACTCGTTCTTGTTTTCTGCTTTTTGTGTCTTTTCCAGATTCGTGCTTTCAATCTTTGTTTCTATAGACTTAGGTTTGGGATTTGTCTGTAGAACCCATACTTTAGGAGAAAACTGAAACCTGCACTTACCTAAGCGTTTGCCGAGGTCCCAATAACCCTTTCAAAACATCTTCTGAAACCCAACCTCCTTGATTAAGCCGATATCATGGGTATGTGGAAACATAGGGTAAACACCCCATCCAAGCTAGAATACTTTAGACAGGAGTTTGAAATCCCAGCCGACGTCCATCTGAGGTTGGCTGGGGATGACGACTCCATCATGCCTACTGACGACTCCATGCCCTTCCCTGTAGTTGCCTTTATTGAGTGTGGACTTCGGCTTCCACTCAACATCCTGTTTCGCGAGATTCTCCATTATTATAAGTTGAACCCCATGTAACTTGCTATCAATTCTTATCGAGTGATCAACGGTATCACAACCTTAGCTAAACAGAAAAACGCTAGGATCACCTTAGCCGATATTCAATACTGCTATACCATGTGCAGCCTTAACTTGAAAGAAAAATGCTACATTTATTACCTTAAGCCGAGGTCTACAGAGTTCAAAATCATAGCCGACCTCCCAGACTCCAACAAAGGGGCTGGAGACGATTACTTCATTACCTCAGGAAATTGGGAGTTTGCTCCAGATGAGGATCTTCTTCTCTACCCTCTTCCTCGATCAATTTTAGAGGGCAAGGGTAAGAGCCAAGTGTTAATACTTGGTTATTTCTTTTCAAGTCTTTAATACTTTACCTGTTTCTAATGTCTGTTTTCCCCTGCAGCTCTCCGTCAGCCACCAAAGAACTTTCGCCAATCCTTCATTCTCAGCAAGGATTTGAATAAACTCTTGGACTTGCCAGTCCAAAAACGGAAGGCGCCTCTGCTTCTTAATTTCATTCCGACAGACAAATCAGCTCTTCCCGATGTTCCCAGGAGAAAAAAGAAGAAGAGCTTATCTCCTCCCTCTGTTACAACTCCACAAACTGCGTCCACATCTCGGACGGATCAAGGATCAACATCTGATCCAGCTAATCAACCATCAACCTCGGCTCAATACCTGATTCCGATATCCCAGAGAAAACGTCGACGACGACTTATCCTTACTGTCGAGATGGGCCGCCCAAAACCAGTTGCAAAAGACCTCTTAGCCAGCCTTCCTTCTAATGTTGAAGCTCAACCAACACAAACCCAGCTTCCACCAAAGCCAAAACGAGTAAAAAAGGCTCAGCCAAAGGCGAAGGTAACCCAGGTTGAGACTGAGGACAATCTACCAATTTCCAAATTGGCCCCAAGTGAGAAGACTGCCTCTGTCCCTATGAAGAGGTCCGCTGAAACCTTTCCCTCCGAATCCACCAAGTCAAAAAGGCCGAGGTCATCCTCTGGAACGACCTCGGGGTCTAAAAAACCTGATGCCCCCTGGGCCCCCGAAATCACTTTGGAAGATAAGCCTGTTATGGCTAGTGATAGTGCCGATGACATCAATGTCGGCGTTGCCCTCAGTACGGCACTGTTTCTTCCAAGCGACCTGGAGCGAAATGCCGAGTTCAGTGAGTACGAGAACTACGCCCTGATGCTCCAACGTTCCGTTCAGGTAAGTGTTTTTGTTTATTACTTTTTCTTCCTTTCTCTTTATTTCACACTTGGAATATTTTCTAATACTTCTGCTTTCTTTCAGGCCATCCAGCATACCCATTCTTTCTCAATACAATCGTTTGAGAACCGTGAGAAGTTAGCTGAGAAGAAGAAGGAGGTCTCCACACTCAGAAAACCAATAAGAGCCTGCAATCAAAGATGAAGATGCTAGAGGATCAGGCCGAGGTCGCCATTAAAGAGAAGGATGCCACCAAAGAAAAGGTCGGCGCTGCTGAGGCGATAAATAAAGTCCTTCAAGCTCAGCTGAAGGAGGCCGAGGAAAAAGTGGCCCAGGCCCAGAAGGAACTTCAAGATGCTTTGGCCACCAAAGTGGCCGAAATCAAGGATGCTGATGAGAAGGCGTATACTCAGGGCATGGCCGATGTCACGGAGGCCTATGAGCAACAAGTGAAGCAGGCATGCAACAGGGGTTTCTCCCTTGGTTGGATGTCCCTTCTGAAAAAGCTCAACGTCCCCGAGGACTCGCCTCTTCGGAGTGTCGATGACATTCCTCTTCCATTCCCTCCGCCGCCACCTCCAGCTCAACCTGAGGATGATTCTGAATCTGAGGATGAAGATGAGAATGAGGCCTTGGTGAGGAAATCCAAGAAGGCTGCTGGGGCCAAGTCCCTTCCTCAAAATGAGCAAGTCCTTGACTTGACTCAAGATGAGGAGGTTGAGGAGGTTCCCAAGGAAGCTACCCTTGAGCAGGCATCATCTGACGTTTCTCTATCCGACAAAAGTATTGATGAAACCCTTGCCCAAATCGATGTCGAGCTTGCTGCGGAAAAGGCGGCCGAGGTGGCTTCTCAACAGCCTTCCGAGGTCTTACCCCAAGTTGCTGCTGATGCTGAGGAACCTTAATTTTCATGTTTTTCTTCTTTTGTCTTTTGTACTCTTGTACTTTTTGTTTTTCAGACAATGTAAGCTCTGCATATGGCCGACGTGCCTCTTTGTTCTTTGAATATCTAATTCAACTTTCCTTCTCTTGAATGCTTGTGCCTTTATCTTCTTTTTATTGTTTTTGCATGATTCTATACTTAGAATATTCTGCATGTCTTTAATATACTCTTCCTTCTTTGTGCAACCTTCTCAGGGTGAATTACCTCGGTTAACAATGATCTCAGTTTAACTTCAACTTGTAAATTGCTACAAATTTCAACAAGTGTTAAACAATGATCTCGGTTTAACTTCAACTCGTAAATTGCTACAAATTTCAACAAGTGTTAAACATAACATCGGTTTAACTTCAACTTGTAAATTGCTACAAATTTCAACAAGTGTTAAACATAACATCGGTTTAACTTCAACTTGTAAATTGCTACAAATTTCAACAAGTGTTAAACAATGATCTCGGTTTAACTTCAACTTATAAATTGCTACAAATTTCAACAAGTGTTAAATAATGATCTCGGTTTACCTTTCAACTTGTAAATTGCTACAAATTTCAACAAGTGTTTAAACAACTCTGTCTTCTCTCTGCCCCCTAATGTGAACCTGAGTTCCACTCGGGTTCTCATTATTCATGTCTTCTAGAAACCACATTATGCATTTTTATCAGTCATAAGTGTTGAAGAATTCTGCTAAGATTTTATTGATGTCGTCGATAAAAAAACAAGTAATAACTAATGATAGAAAAATTTCAAATTATAAGTGTTCCAGGGTCTTGGCAATGCTTTGCCCTCATTATTTTCAAGCTAATATGCCCCATTGCCCAATACCGAAGTGATTCTGTAGGGTCCTTTCCAGTTTGGGCCAAGCTTGCCCTCCTTGGGATCCTTCTTGTTGCCGACGACTTTTCTCAAGACTAGGTCGTCGACTTGAAATTCCCTTGGATTAACCTTCTTGTTATAAGTTCTGGTAAGCTGTTGCTGGTATGCTGCAAGCTGTATTGCAGCTTTCTCTCTTCTTTCTTCTAGAAGATCCAGATCTCAGGCTAAGAGTACATCATTAGTCCCGTTCTCAACTCCCTAGGTTTTGATCCCTGGGATGTCGACCTCCAATGGAATGACTGCTTCTGTGCCATAAGCCATGGCAAAGGGGGATTCCCCTGTTGATCTCCTCGGCGTAGTCCGATATGCCCAGAGTACATTGGGCAATTCGTCTACCCACTTCCCTTTTGCTGCCTGCGGCCTCTTCTTTATTCCATCCAGAATTACTTTGTTGGATGCTTCTGCTTGTCCATTGCTTTGTGGAAAACTTAGGGTTGAAAAGTAGTTATTGATCTTGAACTTTGCACAGAAGTTTTTGATCAGCTTACTGTCAAATTGAGTCCCATTGTCTGCAACAATTGCTCTTGGAATCCTAAATCTGGTGATGATGTTTCTCCATATAAAGTTCTTGACATCCACATCTCGGATCTTGGCAAGAGGTTCTGCTTCTATCCACTTTGTGAAGTAATATATTGCTACTAGCAGGTACTTCCTTTGCCCAGTTGCTTGGGGCAATTGCCCAACGAGATCCATGCCCCATTGGGCAAATGGCCAAGGACTGGATACAGGGTTTAGGTCAGTAGCTGGCTGGTGTATCAAATGTGCAAACCTTTGGCATTGTTCACACTTCTTCACGTAGGCTTCTGCATCTTTTTGCATGTAGGGCCACCAATATCCCTGGGTAATGGCCTTGTGAGCTAGTGATCTGCCCCCAATGTGGCTTCCACAAATTTCTTCATGAATTTCATATAAAAAATCTTCAACCTGCAGAGGGTGTACGCACCTTAAGAGGGGTCCAGTGAAGGACCTTCTGTAGAGATGTCCTTCTGCTGTCAGACTGAATCTTGCCGACTTCAATCTGATCTTGTGTGCCTCCTTGTGGTCATCTGACAGCTTTCCTTCTTTCAGGAACGCAACAATTGCGTCCATCCAGCTTGGTCTCATGTCTACGCACATTGCTTCACGCTCTGTGATTACTGGTTCAATGCTCGGGCTCGACAAGTATTCAATCATTATTGTCCTTGCTTTTCTTGGTTGTATTGCACTAGCTAGGTTGGCCAATGCATCGGCATGGTTGTTATCATCTCGACTGACTTGAAGCAGTCTGCACTTTTGGAATAAGGCTGCCAGCCTGATGACCTCCTTTGCGTAGGCCGACATTCTTTCATCTCGGGCTGCAAACTCGCCCGTTGTCTGGTTAACTATCAATTGTGAATCACAAAAAACTATTACCTCATCTGCTTGTACTGCTGCTGCTAGCTTCAGTCCTGCAATCAATGCTTCATATTATGCCTCATTGTTTGAGGCCTTGAACCCCAATCGAATGGACTGTTCTAATATTTCTCCATCTGGAGATATCAGTACTACTCCTGCCCCGCTCCTTGTCGGTTTGAACTCCCATCAACGAACAGTTGAAAGGAGTCGCCGATGTAAATGCTGCAGGGTCTGGGTTTCTCTTCTTTCCTTTGTTCTTTAGCCTTTGGCTGGGCTTTTTGCTTGTTGGACATTGTTTTCTTGGCTCAACGGAGCCCGATGTTGGATGGATTCTGGCGTGAACTCGGCCACGAAGTCGGCCAAAACCTGGCCTTTGATTGCAGTTCTGGGCCTGTACTCCAGATCGTATTGGCCTTAGGCGACTGCCCATCTGGCTATTCTTCCTGTTAAGTCTCCCTGCTGCAATAGGGACTTCAATGGATGCTCTGTCAGTACCACAATTTTATGGGCTTGGAAGTAATGGTTCAACTTCTTTGAAGCCATTACTAGAGCCAGTGACAATTTCTCTAAGGGTAGATACCTTGTTTCTGCGTTGGCTAGGGTTTTGCTTACATAGTAAACAGCCTTTTGCTCCTCTTTTTCTTCTCAGATTAGTACTGCACTAATCGTATGTTCTGAAACTGCTAAGTACAGGAACAGCTCCTCCCCAGGTTCTGGATTCGAAAGAACTGGAGTTGAGGTTAGGTACTTCTTCAGATCGGCTAATGCTTCTTCGCACTCCTCTGTCCAAAGAAAGTCTGTGGCTTTCCTCACTAATTTGAAGAAGGGTTTGCACTTGTCTAAGCTTCTACTTATAAACCTGTTCAGGGCTGCGGCCCTTCCAGTTAGCATCTGCACCTGTTTTGCCGACGTCGGGCTCTTCAGCTCTAGGATGGCCTTGATCTGATCTAGGCTGGCCTCAATGCCCCTCCTGGTCACCAGGTATCCTAGAAACTTACCAGATCCAACTCCAAATGCACACTTCGATGCATTGAGTCGGAGCCGATATGTTTTAAGGATTTCAAAGACTGCTTTTAGATCGGCGAGATGACCCTCAGGCTCCTTGGTCTTAACGACCATGTCGTCAATGTAGACTTCTACTGTTCGGCCAATCAGGTGCTTGAACATCTTGGTTACCAATCTTTGGTAGGTGGCTCCTGCGTTTTTCAATCCAAAGGGCATCACTCTGTAGCAGTATAGCCCTTTGGGAGTGATAAATGCAGTCTTCTCTTCATCTTGGGTCCATAGCTATCTGGTGATACCCCCTGTAGGCATCCAGGAAGCTCATCCTTCCATGCCCCGAAGTGGCATCCACTAGCTGGTCAATCTTGGGTAGAGGGAAGCTGTCTTTGGGACAGGCCTTGTTTAAACTGGTAAAGTCTACGCAGACCCTCCATTTACCGTTCTTCTTCTTTACCACCACTGTATTGGACAGCCATGTCGGGTAGTGAACTTCTCTAATGGCCCTAGCCTCCAGAAGTCTGTCTACTTCTTCTTCTACCGCTTCGACGTGCGTCAATGTCGGTCTTCTGGCTCGTTGAATTACAGGTTTGGCCGACCTGTCAACATTCAGTTTGTGGCAAGTGACCTCGGGGTCAATGCCAGGCATTTCGTAAGGTGTCCAAGCAAACACCTCAATATTTGCTCTCAGAAAAGCCTCCAACTCTTTTTCCTCTTCTTCGGCTAAGCCCGAGCCGAGAAGAAAGAAGCGTTCTTCATCCCCATCCTGGACGAGGATTTTCTTCAGTGCCTCTTCGCTCTTCTCGGCTGGCTCCTTGCCGATGTCTTCTAGGACTTCCACGTCCTCATCTTCAATTTCTGCCTTTTTGGCTCTCGTATGCTGCAGCAGTTGATTTCATTGCTGCCATGGAGCAATTCTTCGCCTGCAGCTGATCGCCCCTGACTTCCTCTATCCCATGTTCTGTTGGGAATCGCAATAGTTGATGCAATGTTGAGGGAACTGCCCCCATTGCATGCAACCATGGCCTTCCCAAGATGATGTTGTAAGGGGAGGGTGTGATGATGGTGAATTCTGTCTTGATCTTCCTGGTGCCAGCCTGCACCTCCAAGTTTACTGCTCCCAGTGGCCATGTCGGCGTTCCATTGAACCCAACCATTGGGCCATTGGATTGTTCCATGTCGTCGGGTGAAGGCCGAGCTCCTTGTAACATCGGACGTACATGATGTCACAAGAGCTGCCTTGGTCAATCAGGATGCGTTTCACTTGGCACTCCCCAACCTGGAGGGATACTACCAAGGCATCATTATGCGGATGCTGGACCATCTCTAGGTCGGCTTCAGTAAAGGTTATCATTGGTCCTGGCATCCTTCTGCCCGATGTCTTTTCTCCCCGACTTGATAGACATGTTGTAGGTGTTTTACCTTCTGGGTCTCCCCTCTGATTTCGTTCTCGTTGACCTTTGAGTGAATCACATTGACTACCCGAGGTCCTCCTGCCTGAGGTTGCTGTACTGGGGGAGGCGGAGCTGCTGGTGCTTGAGGCAATCTTGCCTGTTCTTCTCTTGTTCTGGCCTCGTCGACCAGATCTCTCAGATGGCCTTGCCTTACCAAGTCTTCCAAGTGTGCTTTCAGGGCTCTGCAACCCTGAGTTGTGTGCCCCTCTTCATTGTGGTAGGCACAGCGCCTGCCGACGTTCCTCCCCATGAATTCCCCTGGTGCCCTTGCTGGTGCTCTGAAATAGGGTTGGTTCCGAATTTGTTCCAGGACTTTGTGAATTGGGCCCGGAACACAGTCGTCACCGCCTGTGCAGCCCTCAGTTCTGTTTCATGTTTGTTCGATCCGTTGTTACCTCGGCCTCGCTTCGGCGAGCCGTTTCCTTTCTCTTGCTTTATCTCCTTAGTCCCCGATGTATCTTCCTCGGCTCTGGCATACTTCTCGATTCTCGCCATGAGCTCTTCCATGCTTTTTGGCAAAGTTTTTGCCAAAGACTTCCGTAGTGGACAGTTGTCTTTCAGGCCGTTCTTGAATGACACGACCGCCACTTCTTGATTACATTCTGGTATTCGGTTGAATACCTCATAGTATCTTTTTGCATAGGCCCTAAGGCCTTCATCCTTACTGATCTTCAAGCCATCAGTGCATCCACCCTTAATGGCTGCAGCTTGTTTGTCACGAACCTGGCCACGAACATCTCAGGCCTTCCCAGTCTTCACGCTTCCCTTGGTAGTTTGTGGAACCATCTGATGCAATCTCCCCGAAGGAGGGGAACACTTTGCAGAGCAACGGCTCGTTACAGTGCCATTGAGTTCAATATAATCCGACGTGGAAGTTGGGGTCTGACTTCCCATCGTATATTTGAAACCTCGGCATACTGAATCTCTTCGGCGCCTCAAACCTGTCCAATTCCACCGAGAATGGTGTCCTCGGTTTATCTGGGGAATTTACCTCGGCTTCGGCATTCTGTTGCTTCCTCTTGAGGTAATCTCTTAGGTCCTCTTTTGTCCTCCCAGGAGCTCGGCTATCTCCTACTTTCAGTCTTTTTGGTGCACTACTTTCAGCTTCGTGGTGAGTCCTCTTCGACCCCTCTCCATGAGTTGTGTCGAAGCACAGCCCTGCCCCTGAACATGCCGATGTCCCTTGGGGTCTGCTTCCTTTGTGTGATGCGTCCTCCGTGATTCTTCTCTTCTTGGCTCCCTTCGTCCGACCTCCCTGGAAGGTCGGTGAGAGTGTCTTTCGCTCCCGTTGTGCTGAGGGGCTATGGGGATTGTTCTCTGCCCTCCCTTCTGGGCATTGGCTGGAATCGGCGTGTCCTGCATGGGGAACGGTGGCTGCATGACGTTATTTTGCATCATGAAATTGACAACCGACTGCAGGTCTGCCAATTTGTTTGCCATCTCCTTCATCTCTTCGTCCCTCCGCAGGCATCTATCCTTCCATACCTGGAGGTCGTCTTCGTTGTATAGCCACTTCGATCTGGTTTCTTTGGTGCGTCGCTAGTCTGGCCGACGTCCTTCACTCCGTGATTCTGGTCACGAGTTTCTGCGTGTATTCGTCTCCTGTGACATCAGGTCAATAGGTCTCCCACTCCCAGCAGGAGTGTCGTCCCCAATCTTTTCCTTCTGTCCGTTGCTGGCCATCTATTCTCCTATCTTTCCCACAGACGGCGCCAAATTGTGTGAGTAATTTTCCGATCACACTGCCAATCAGTGATCAGCTGGAGAGAACTGGCAGAATAGATGACACCTGGCTAACCTGCAACAGAAAGAGAAGATTCGGCGGTGGTTCTTCCACCCGGGGGCACTCCGACGATCAAGTCAGTATATCTCTCAAAGATAATCAAGTGCTAAATTCACTGCTCAAAGCATAAATTGCGTACCTTAGACCCAGGGGGTGCCTCTTTTATAGTTTACTCAATCCTAGTCCCACTAGAAGCCTGACTTCTATGGACTCCCATTCAGTGCTTACTTTGGACTCTACAAGAGATAAGGATAGACTCCCTAAGAATACTATCCTTATCCATCTTGAAGTCTTTCTTCATTCTAGGACTCTTGTCCCTTATCGCTTATCTCGGATTCCGATATCTTCGGAGAAACCTCGGCAACACCGAGATCACCTCGGCAAACGAAGGACACGTGGCACCTCGGCTGACACGTCGGCGTCACCTTGCCACGTGTTGGTACTCAGAAAATATATCCCCACAACAATATTACCGATGTATTGATTTTTTTATTTTTTATTTCAAAATAAGACAATCTAAAAGTTGATTATTGTTGCCCACAACAAGGATTGCTCAACTGATGTAAATATTAATATGTTATCAATCGCCACGTTTCAGAAGTAGTCTATTTTAGTTTTTGACTATTTTAGTAGGTTATAATTTTTGTGTTTGGAAAGATGATTAGATTTTTTTGTATTTAAATGTGATGTTTACGAGAGAAAAAGTAAAATGATTGTAGGTTTGATATGATATTTTATCTTATTGACTATTTTATTCTATTTTATCTTTTTGTGAGTTTTAGTCCAAAAAATAGCCCAAAACCCACTTGCCAAACAGGGCCGAAGAAGTTATTACTTTCAATGGGCTTGGTTTGGTAAACTTGTTAGAAGTGGTTATGGATTTGAATGGAAGATTTTAGCATGTTTGTTGCAATGGTTGAATTATAGTAGTTGTTTAAATAAATTGTAAAAAGAATTTTTTTCACCAATGCTATTATCCCATAATTTTTGTCCCAAAATTTTTCTGAGTGAGATGTTTATGTAGTAGAGATTGAAATGGTGTATCTATTTGGTTTGGTTTTTCAATTCGTATTTTGTATTTTATATTTTGAGTGATTTTTAAAAGTATTTTAATCATTTTTTTAAACTTTTTTAGATCTACTTAATGTTGCTATATTTAAAAAGTATAAAATTTGTAAAAAAATCTTTAAAAAATTTATTAAATACAACAAAATATAAAAATGTATTAAATTTTCGTATTTTTTTTTGTTTTGGTGGATTTTTTTTTTTATATAAAAAAAATCACTTTCTAAGTGTATTAAAAAATAAATAGTTTGCATAAAATATTTTAAAAAATCACTAAAAATACAAAAAAAATATATGAAAAATGAAAGACTCAATTTTTAGAAAAACAGCGATAACCAAATACGGGCCAGCCCGTGTACTCCAATCTTGTGACAATGAGCAAACTGCCATGGGTCACATAAAGAATAACCCAACTCTTCCTTGGTTTTAGTATTAGCCCAAATTCATGAGTCCATCTCATGAGCCCAAAAAAGAAGGGCAGTCTCTTTGGGTATTTGAGTTGACACTTCGGGTTAACGGGTTGTACCCATTTGGGATCCATAATACCCATTTTGCAAATTCATGAACCAGGGTTTAGGGTTTTGGATCCCCCCCCTACCCTCTCTCTCTCTCTCTCTCTCTCTCTCTCTCTCTCACACACACACACACACACACACACACACACACACACACACAGAGCTAGATGGTTCTACATATCTAGACATTGATTTCCCTAATTTACTCAAATGCTGTTATTATTATTATTGTTTTTCAACCCAAGTGATTTGGAGTTTGCAGTTGTTTTGTAATTCATTGTTAGTTTCATCGACTTTAGTTGTAATCGTTTGCAATTTTTTCTTGCAGTTTGCTTGTAATTTATGTATCTTATTGAACAAAATTACATTGAGAATTTTTGGGTTTTTTTTTCCTCTCTTGCCTCGCATTAAACATAACAATGATTGATAGTTTTCAAAATTCAGTGATATTTAGAATATATTAGTGTTTAGTTGTGGGGTGTAAAGTTATCTAATGAATTATGAATAAATAGATGAGTGCTTAGTTTAATGATTTAATTTGTTTAAATTATAAAATTACCTTTTTGTCCATTAGATTAGGTTTTTCCACGGATTGTCTCCAATTGGACCACATTAGTTGAAATTAAATATATAAAAAAAAAAAAAAAAAAAAACTTTAGGGACTACATAGATGAAATTAATAATTAGGGATGAAATAGAAAGGGAAAAAAAAAATGACAATAGTTTGGGGGTGTAAGAGAAATTAACCTCAAAGTTATCATCTTTTCCATAAATGACAATAATATATCATATTCTTATTTATTTATTTAAATTTTTTTAATGCAAAGTCATATATCATATTCAAATCATTGTTTTAAGGGGTTTCTTGTGGTTCATTTTTATTCCTGAATTTCAGTCATTTTAGTTTTCATTTATTCAATCTTGAGGCCTTGCAGATAAGTGTGTGCTTCTGCGGCTAATGTCATGTGTCATGGCATGAGCACTTTCCACCATTGCAATTTGATATTTTTTTAACATTTGTATTTTATATTTGTTTATTATTAATAGGTTTATTGTAAGGAACCATTTTCCGGGAATCTGGTTATGGTTTCTATTGGCTCAAAAGCCTTGCCACTGAGAAAACACAAAACTAGTCATTTAACTGAGGACAGTTTCATCGCCGGGGAAGATAATCCTTATCTACTGAAAATTTATCTGGTGGTACGCCCGATAATTCTGCAAAATCTTCAAAAGTTTCGAAGCGTAAGAATGTTTCTGTGCCACAAACATCGTTTGTCAGGTTTTGCGATTGCTTTGCATTCTTGGTTCCTTCTATTTGTTTTGAATATTGTAATTAAGGTTTTCCATGGTCAATATAAGCATCTGAATGACTTGGAACTATTTCCTAGTAGGAAACAGGTTAATTCTGAGACTGCAAAATATATATTACCTAGAGATTGCAAATGTTATTGAAGGTACTGAAGTTGAGTTAGAGGAAAGGTCAATTATATGTGGTAATGCTTTGGAAGAGAGTAGAGGGAAAGAAGTGGAACTTGCAACTGATTATTGCATAAGCCACACTATGCAAGCCCTCCTTGAAGGCTGTGATGTGGATCACCTATGTGGGTTTCTCCAAAGCTGTTCAAAGGACTTCCCTCACATTGCAATGGATAGATCTGGTTCTCATGTCGCAGAGACAGCTCTCAAGTCTTTAGCTATGCATCTTCAAGATGATGAGACTTTTACTCTCTTATTGAAAATACACTAACTACGATTTGCCAGGTATTAAGTACTTGGTGGCTAGTGAATGCTAATGAGGGGTGGAGTTTAGCTTTATGTACTGTGCTATATATAAGCAAGTAATTGTTCGTTTATTTGGAATAAATATTTGATATACATGATTGTCTTTGTATTATTAACTATCAAAATTTTTCTATTGTTCTAATGAGACACAAAACATATTCAGTTAACATTATTTTTGTAATATTTTATTAACTATTGACATCAAGTAAGATAATAATTTTTAAATTTTTATTGAAATTTAATTAATGAATGGTCTTTTGTTTTTTAAGAATGAAAATAAATGACAAACATTTCACAATATGTTTTCCTCTCTCCTTTGGAGTTCATTTTTATTAGCAAACAACACATCGTGAATTAAAACTAAACCTAACAACCATAACGTTATGGTTATTTCTTTTATTTTTTACTTCGTTGATTTGTTATTTTACTTAGAATAAACATTTATGCTTTATTACATTTATGTTTATGTTTCACCATTCTATTGATTTAATAGTTGTCAGTCACTACCAATAATAAAATAAGATAGACAAATATGCCTCCGTTTGGGAAGTGAGTTGGCTTTTTAGTTTTTTTGGCTTTTTTGGTTATTTGAGCCTGGGCTCAAAAGCTTGATTTGGGAAGGACTTTTTGACTTTTTAACTTTTTTGACTTTTTTTGTGAGAGAAGAGTGTAATGATTATGGGTCAGATGTGATGTTTTGTCTGTTGTAACTCAAATAACCTATTCTATCTTTTGTGGCTCAAAGAGCCAAAAGAACCCAAATGAACCCTTCCCATAACACTATTATTTATATTGTGCAAGTTTTAACACAATTGGTCTAAAAGAATTCATAGGCATGGATGGCCTTGACTGCTGAGCTAAAATTCAATATATCTTTTCCTAGCAGACGCTGCTACGCGGGCTGCGCAGCAGCGTCCCCATATCTGGGAATGACTTGTTTCTAATTAAATTTTAATTGAATTAGGCATTTGAAGTTTCTAATTAGTAAGCGTAATTAAATGAAAAATTTTTACTGATAAGAATTTTTGCAAAAAGTTAATTGAGTTTTATTTTCATAAACTCTTACAAGTATGAATATTCTATTTAATGACTCTTATCAGTCAAAAATCTCAACTGTCTAATTTAATTCAATTTTCACCTGAAGACAAGCCAAATTCTTTTTTATATTATCAAAACCACTATTTCGATCCGCCTACATATACGAAATTCCCACCCTTTATTCTTTTCCGGGTCAATTTAAGTTCTAGTTTGAATAGTATATTTCAAATGAAATTATTTGAAGTTAAATTTTTATAAAAAAATTAAGATATATATATATATATATATAAGTTCAACAAAAGATCTCTATATGAAGAAGAAACCACTAGGAGTTTGTTAGCTAGTGGTTTCTTCTTCATTATAGAGATCTTATATATATATATCTTAATTTTTTTATAAAATTTAACTTCAAATAATTTCATTTGAAATATATCTATTCAAACTAGAACCTAAATTGACCCGGAAAAGAATAAAGGGTGGGAATTTCGTATCTGTAGGCGGATCGAAATAGTGGTTTTGATAATATAAAAAAGAATTTGGTTTGTCTTCAGGTGAAAATTGAATTAAATTAGACAGTTGAGATTTTTGACTGATAAGAGTCATTAAATAGAATATTCATACTTGTAAGAGTTTATGAAAATAAGACTCAATTAACTTTTTGCAAAAATTCTTATCAGTAAAAAATTTTCATTTAATTACGCTTACTAATTAGAAACTTCAAATGCCTAATTCAATTAAAATTTAATTAGAAACAAGTCATTCCCGGATATGGGGACGCTGCTGCGCAGCCCGCGTAGCAGCGTCTGCTATGCGGCAATTCTCTCTTATGTTTTTCACATTATTATCTTTTCCTAACATAATTTTTCTTTACAACTTTAACAAGCCTATCACTCGTGCTATGCACGGGATAATTATAGATATTTATATTTATTTTAGATTTTTTTTAATATATAAATTATGTTTTTTAAGATTTTTTATAAAAATAATTTAACAATCTTATCACTAGCCATAGTGTATGAGAGAAGTTAAAAAGGGTACTGCAGTAACTATACACAGATTGTATCTATAATTATTTGTATAAGGAGATTTTAAATGCTGATCAGGAAATTTTGACCAAATTAATAAATGCAGGCATATGGAAAGACATGTGCATTGAAAAAAGTTAATAAATGCTGATCAGGGGATTTTGACCAAATCAATAAATGCTGAGTTTTTTTTTAAATAAAAAATAAAAAATTTAGAAAATTCAGATTGGGATATTGAAGCTCCCATAGGCCTTGGGGTTAAAAACCCCCTTTTGCTTAATATATAGTAAGTATAGATAGCCTATCACCCGTACTATGCACGGAATAATTATAGATATTTATGTTTGTTTTAATTTTTTTTAATATATAAATTATGTTTTTTAAGATTGTTTATAAAAATAATTTAACAATCTTATCACTAACCATAGTGTACTGGAGAAATTAAAAAGGCTACGGCAGTAACTATGCACGGGCTGTATCTATAATTATTTGTATGAGGGGATTTTAAATACTAATCAAGGATTTTGACCAAATCAATAAATGTAGGCATGTGAATTGGAAAAAGTTAATAAATGATGATCAGGGGATTTTGACCAAATCAATAAATGCTGAATTTTTTTTTTAAATCAGAAATTTAGAAAATTAAGATTGAGTGATTGGAGCTCCCATAAGGCTTGGGTTTTAAAAACTCCATTTTCCTTAATATATTTACAATGAAAAATGATTTGTGGCTCTAAAACTGCTGGCACTAATGGCACTAATTTCCTGTTTTGGTAACTTTGTTTTTTTTTTTTTTTTTTTTTTTTTTTTTTTTTTTTTTTTACCTGTTATGGAATTTCGGGGCATTAGTGCCCTGAAATTCGAGCTCCATATCAGCTTCCATTTACAATTAACTATATATGTGAATTGTGATTTTTAAATGTCTTTTTTTTTTTTAAATGTCTTCTTTTTTTCCTTTTTTATATTATATTAAAGTTTAATATTTTGATAATAATCATATGTATTGAACTTTTCAAGAAATTAAATGTCTTTTTTTTTTATTATATTATATTAAAATTTAATATTTTGATAATAATCATATGTATTGGACTTTTCAAGAAATTTTTTTTGTGCTTGTTCTTAATGTATTAATATTTTGATAATAATCATATGTGTTGGAATTTTTCAAGTAATTCATATGTGTTGGATTTCAAAGAATTTTTTTTATGCTTGTTTTTAATGCATTAAAGTGTTATTATCAGGGTAAGACTTAGGGGTTGGGCAAGGAATTAAATGTCTTCTTTTTTTTTATTATATTATATTATATTAGAATTTAATATTTTGATAATAATCATATGTATTGGACTTTTCAATAAATGTTTTTTTATGCTTGTTCTTAATGCATTAATATTTTGATAATAATCATATGTATTGAGATTTTTCAAAGAATTCATATGTGTTGGATTTCAAAGAATTTTTTTTATACTTGTTTTTAATGCATTAAAGTGTTATTATGAGGGTAAGACTTAGGGGTTGGGAAAAGTTAATAAATGCTAAGGTTTTTTTTTTTTTTTAAATCAAAAAATTAAGAAATTTAGATTGGGAGATTGGAGCTCCCACAAGACTTGGGGTTAAAAACCCCCTTTTACTTAATAAATAGTATAGATAGATGTGGCATGCCCTTCAGTTTGCTTAGTAATATTGATCAAATAACATAAATATGATTGATGATGTTTAAGTGTTTTTTTTTTGAATTGTAATGTTTTAAGTTTTATTACTTTTCCAATAAAAAGATGAAAATGTGTGGCTTTTCTTATTCTAGTTAGGCCTGTTCAAAAATCCGTTCAAACCGGTAATCCGGACCGAACCAGACCGAATCATACGGTTTGGTTCGGTTCTATTAAGAATTGGTTCGGTTTTGGATTAAGAAATATGAGAACCGTAAAAACGGTTCGGTTAATGGATTTTATGAAAAACTGCGGTTCGAACCGAACCGAACCGAACCGAACCGAACCGAATTTTAAAAGATATATATAATATATATATAATATCAAATTTTTTTTTATTAATTGGTTTTTATAATTTTAATAATATTAGGATGGTATAGATATGTAATATTAAGTAATGCCTTAATATTATTAGTTTTTATCATGAGTTAAATGTAATTAGTTTGAGTAATTATTTTGTTAATATTAACAATTTATTCTTGTGTAAATAGAAATTTTTGGAACCGTAAACCAAATCGAAACCGAACCGTTTTTTCGATTTGGTTCTGGTCCGGTTTTACAAGTGTAACGGTCTGGTCTGGTTCTCAAAATCACAGAACCGTTAGGATCGATTCGGTTCTTGGATTTTCTCAGAACCGAACCAATCCGGACCGTGTACACCCCTAATTCTAGTGCACGTTTGAGAGAGGGGGTGGAGCCACCCTCAAAGGTTTTGGGCAAGTTGATTTTTCTCTTTTTTTAATTTTTTTTAATTTTTAGAATATGATTTGGGAGTATCCTTGTACGCGTCGTACATCCTTCAATCAAAGTTAAGGAACCAAGAAAATACATTCGTTTTAAATTTGAATGGAAGAAAATAGACAAAAAGGGTGAAAATATTTATTTGCAAATAGCACAATTTTAAAATTTGTAACATTTCCATTTCTTTTTCCTCCACATATTCAAGATCATAACCCAGTACCCAAAAAAATAAGCTAAAGTGTACCAAAATAACACAACCTTTGGTTTTCGTTTCAATATTCGGTTATTATGTTATAATTAGATGGAGAGAAGTTACTTTTTTAAAAAAGGGAAAAAAATAAAGAAAAATATATATATATTTGTTTTTTTTTTTTTTTTTTTATCAGCAAAGAAAAGGGGCTTTATTGATGAAGCAGAAGGAGTACATCAATAAAGAAGAAGGGAAAGGAGAGCCAGAAGTTGGAGAGGAACCAACCAAAAGCAACAACCCCCCCAGAACACAAGTAACATAACAAGCAACAACCCCCACAAGTAACATAACAACCACTGCAAAAGAGCTAACAAACAACCAGAACACAACCAAAATCAGCAGAACACCACTCTAGGAATCAGCAGAACACCTGCAGAAATCAGCAAAAACGTCCACTGCTGGAGCAACCAAAATGGGTCTCAGAAATCAGCAGAAGTGGATCTCAAAAAGCATTCATAGATGACCAACGGAACCACCACACAACTGAGATGTCTTACCAGCCATACCAACCAACCATGGCAACACACCAACCCAACTATAGCACACAGCATAACCACTAATAGATCAGAGCAGACAGTTCGAAGCAGAATAGACCAAACAATGCACACCAGACAATTCAAGACAGCAGCAGAGGACTTAATGCAAAGCATGTAGCAGCTAGAGAGAAACTGAACGAAATAGTCAGGTGAAGCTCCTAATATTCCTCCAGTTGCAGACAAAATCAGAGATTGAAAAGGGGAAGTCCTTGATAGAGGCCTTAAGCCAATAAGCTAATCTGACTTTGATTAATTCCCACAGTTCCACTGAATTAGGATGGGCATTAGAGAATACACACTCATTTCTATGCTTCCAAAGAGACCAAAGAACAACAAAAGGAATGGCTCTCCAAACTTTGGTAATTAAGCCCCTAAACTTCCTACTCATCCACCAGTTAAGTAATTCTGCTACAGAGTATGGGGTGCACCATTGGATCGAATGGACCAAGAGAAAGGACAATGAAAGGACAATGAAGCAAGAGAAAGGACAATGCAGGACAATGAAGCAAGAGAAAGGACAATGAAGCAAAGCATGACTGGCAGATTCAACAGCAGATTTGCAGAAAATGCAGGAGGTTGATGCATTGGAACCAAGGATGCCAAGGTTGTGAAGAAAATCTGCGGTTTAACTCTATTTCTCCAGGCTAGCCATCCAAAGAAATGGACTTTGGGAGGTAATAAGTTACACCAAATAAATTTGGTTATGGTAAGATCAGGCCCCAAGAGAGAGGTGCTAAAGGAATAAAGAGAAGAGGCAAAGAAGGGACTTGAACCAGCAGTAGTAGAGTTCCAGACCAAACTATCAATACACCCAATGCTTAAAGAAGGAGCAGAGGCCAACAATCTAAGCAGTCTAGATTCATCCTGTAGTTCCCAAGCATACAAGGCTCTTCTGAAGTTGAAATTCCAATCAGTTTCGCTGGTTTTCCTTGCAAGGTATTGTTGAAGAGAACCTTCCTTATCAACAGAAAGGTTGAAAAAGGAGGGAAACTCATCCTTGAGGCAAGTGGCTCCACACCACTTATCAGACCAAAATCTGGTTCTATAGCCATCCCCCACCTTGATTTGGCAGCTTAGTAGGAAAAAGTTAAAGATATTGGCACTGTGATTCCCAATGAAGAGAATGTCCCTCCACATCCTTGAGAGTTTGTAAGAAGATAACACAGGAGGATGCCAACAATTAACCTCGACCTTGTATTTACTACAAATGATTCTCCTCCAAAGTGCATTTGTTTGAGTGCCAAATTTCCACCACCATTTGAGAAGCAAACAAGCATTAACATCCCTGATTCTCTTGATGCCAAGGCCCCCTTGGGCAACACTCTTTGTTACATCTAACCATTTCACCAAATGAATTTTCCTTTTAAGCCCATTTCCACCCCACAGAAAGGCAGCTTCAATCTTCTCCACTTCACGGGCTACACCATCAGGCATCTTAAAGAGAGAGAGATATCACACGGGTAGACAAGATAGGACAGATTTGATGAGGGTTAGTCTACCAGCAAAGGACAACATTTTCCTCATCCAACCTGAAAGTCTAACTCTGATAGTGTCTAGCACAGGTTTCCAAGTAGATTTGCTCCCTGGGTTGGAACCTAATGGCAGCCCAAGAAATTTCAAAGGCAATCTAAGCACCTTGCAATTCAAGCAACTTGCAAAGTTCTGTAGTGACTCTTCAACCACACCCACTCCACATACCACATTTTTGAGGTAATTAATTCTGAGTCCGGATAGAACTTCAAAGCATCGAAGCACTCTTTTGATAATAACCACTTGATCCATATCTGCTTCACAAAAGAGAATAGAGTCATCCGCAAACTGGAGATGTGATACAAGGACCTCATTAACCCCAACCGAGACACCTTTAAGGAGACCAAGATTAATAGCTCTGGTGAGGAGGATATTGAGCCCTTCAGCCACTATATTGAAAAGAAATGGTGATAATGGGTCGCCTTGCCTAAGGCCTCTTTGCGGAGAGAACTCATTAGTTGGAGATCCATTCACAAGGACGGAGATACGGGCTGAAGAGACACAAGTTTTTATCCACAAGTTTTTATATATTTTTAGTTGATTACTCTAATGAAAACAAATAACTTCTAACCATGTATCCAGTAATATAAAATGACGACAATATATAGCAATCCTTTATGATTTATTATTAGACAATGATATCAAATACAATGGTGGTTTGAGTTTATTTTTTGGGTTATTTAGCAAGACTTTCTCAATTATTAGTGAATATCATTTTGTCTCCTTTAACTATAAAAATGCATTATTTTGATCCCCTACAGACCCTTTTTCGACTACCTTTAAAAGGTTGTATTTATACAATTTTCATAACTGATGGGATCAATATATACGGATTCATGGATAATGGGTGTAAAGTGATATTCGCTAATAGTTGAAGAGGTCTTAATATAATTAATCTATACTTTTTTTTGGTGACTTCTTAATTTTTGAAGAGCTAAATATAGTGTTTGTGTGGTTGGTAAAAAATTATTTTTTATGAGTGAAAAAATTGATATAAAATCTTTTTTTTTTTTTTAATTGATGGCATAGCAGCTTAATAATTTTTTTGACTTTTTAATCATTTTAATTAAAAATTAACTTTTTTAAAAGTTGCTAAATGACCCTATAGATAGTAACATAATATTGAAGTTATAACTAAATTTTTCCTGCAAAGTTCTGTGGTTGGTACCTAATAAATCTGTTACTTTATGTCTGTTTCTACAAATATAGTCCATTTTTTCTTTTATTAGCCATTAGAGCATCTGTATCAATAGTCAAAGTTTAGTTAAATTTTAATTAAAAGTCTATTTTTTTATTTTAGCTAATCATCTTTTCAAATACATTCTCTAACAAACTTTCTATTTGTTATTTTATTTGTTGAGTCTTCTTTCTTTAGTTACATGTAACTAGTGATTTGATATTCAATTAAAGTAGCTATCCAATAATTGAGTTTGATAGAATGTATTTCTATAGTTTTGTAATGTAAAATAGCCAAGAGAAAGCTCTAATGAGCTTGACAATGATGCTCTTACAAACATCTCACTAGAACAGCTTCAGTGAGAGTGAAGCTAATTAGAGCATTTCCAACGGTGCATTAAATTTTTTACTAAATTTGAGTAAAAGGTCTATTTGATATCAAATACTCCAATGAAAGTTTTTGAAGTTTCATCAAAACACCGGTCAATTGAACAGACAATTAGGCAGATGTTCGGCCGGTCAACCGGCCAATATAAATTTTTCACAAATTTTTTCCTTGAAGTGGTCATCCAAGCGGACGACTAAGCAGATGTTTGGCAGGTCAACCGACCAATGTAAAATTTTCACAAATTTTTGTCTTGATGCAGTCATCCGAGGAATATCTAGTGGTGAAAATCTAACGATATTAAACAGTGATTTGATGAAAGGCACATTGATCCTCAATTTGTTGAAAGAAAAGTGAAATTCTGGATTTGATACGTGTCTGATGAAATCATTGGAACAAAAAATGAAATTACTTTTCATCAAACTTAAATTTAAGAATAATTTTAAATAATCATTAGTGATGGTCTTAGCAATAGCAAATATGCCACTAAAAATAAGCAAACAAATCCATTACCTCCTGTTTAATTTCTTTAATTGCTTTGAAAAGAACAAACGCAAATAAAGAAGAAAACATAGAGGAACAGCCAAGAAGGAAAGAAAGAGCAAAGTAATTTCTAGGGCTGGGCATAGGGTCATCCGACCCGCCCAAACCGCCCTACCCGAACCGAACCGCACGCATGTGGGCGGTTTTGCAAACACATTAGGGTAGGGTGCGGGTTGGATTTTATATGAATTTCGGGTTGCGGGCGGGTTGCGGGTTTGAACCGCACCCGCCCAACCCGCCCACATTTAATAATAATAATTTTTTTTTTTTAAAACCAAATCTAACCGTCCATCTTCACCAACTCAACTCACTCATCATATAATATAACAAAACAAACAAAACAAAAGGGAAAAAAACCCTAATCGGATCGGCTTCTCCTCTCACTCACTCACTCTCTCTGATCTGAGTCTCATCTCACTCTCTTTCTCACTCTCTTCTCCTCGTTTCTGTGTGCACACACCGATCGATCACTCTCTTCTCAGCCGATCTACTTCATTCATTCACAGGTGAACTCTCTTTCTCTCAATCTCTGTCTCTCTCTCTCTCAATCTCTCTCCCGATCGTTGATTTGTTGTGGATGAACAATAATAGAACTAATTTTTTTCATCTCCGACTCCGATCTACTTCACAGGTGATCTCGCAGGTGATCTCTGATTTTTTTTATCATCACACAGCCGATCTGCTTCAAAGGTGAGCTCTCTCTCTCAATCTGTCTCTCTCTCTCTCTCTCCCGATCGTGGATGAACAACAGAAGAAAGAGCCGATTTTTTTCATCTCCGATCTAGTCTTCGCAGGTGATCTCTGATTTTTTTCATCATCGCACAGATCTGATTTCAGTTGAATCTGTTTGTTTTATTTAATTTTTGGAATTCAGTTGAATCACTTGAATCTGTTTGTTTTTGTGTTTAATTTCTGTTTGAATCTGATTATTTAATTACTTAAATTCTGTTTGAGTCAGCCATATAATTTCTGTTTAATTGTTGGAATTCAGATTATTCATATAATTTCTTCGCAGGTGATCTCTGATTTTTTTCATCATCGCACAGATCTGATTTTAGTTGTGTGCCTTACTTGAATTTGTTTTGATCTTAGTTTATTAATTTTTGGAATTCAGATTATTTAATTTTTGGAATCTGTTTGTTTTATTTAAATCTGTTGTGACTGAGGGCAGTTGTCGTAACTGAGGGTTGCAGGAAAATTAAACTGCAATACCATGGTTTCAAACTTGCTTCTGCTACAAGGTGATCTCATCTTTGCTTTGCAGAGATACTTACGTGTATTTTTTTTGGGTCTTGAAAGAAACTCGAGTTGCATAAATTTAGTTGTAATATATTCTCTTCATAATGTAAAATGCCATTATTGATTTTGAAGTCAGTTATACTTATCGCAAATAACAAACAATAGATAAAATAAATATGTTTCTGTTGCTCTTTGATATCTGTAGAGGCTAGAGGATATTATTGACATGAATTACTTTTGAATGGAATAGCTTGACCATTTACTAAAAGTTGGCACACACTTGAAAGGTCTACTTGATGTCACTTATATTGTATATTGAGATTTAATTTGCTCTAATGTACTTTTGACATTAACTTTTGTGTTCCAATAATTTGGACAGAGAAGAATCCCCAGTTACTGAAGTTGAGCCGTACATTCCATTCAATATTAATCCATCAGGAATGCAACCAAATGCATGGAATTAGAATTGGAATTTGTTAAAGTTGAATTGGATGTGATTCATGAAGATGAAGTTTGATATTTTAGAAGTGTTTCAATTTTATTTCATGGGTTTGTTTGTATTGAATGAAGTTTAAGTTTGACAACAAATTTTTTTTTTTTTTTAATTGCGTTTTGGTTTTGGATGAATGTAACTTAATGAATTTTTATTTTTTTTGCATTTTGGATGAATGTAAGTTAATGAAGAATTATTTTTTTTTTATTTTTTTATTTTTTATTTTTGGTTAGGAAGGATGAATGTTGAATTTTTAATGTTGGATTTTCTTATTTGGATTATGAATGTTGAATGTAGGATATGATGAATGCAAGTTAATGATAGAATAGAATGTAGATTTTGAATGATTTGTTAAGGTTATGAATTGAATTTGTTGTGTTTTTATTTTTAAGTTTTTTTATAAGTTTTAGTTCATTATTAATTATTAATGTTGGAGCATTTTAGAAAATATGAGAAAAAGGTTCAAAATAAAGATTGACAAAATGGGAGAAAAAAAGGTTTAAAAATAATTTTTGGAAAAAAAGTTCAATCCGCAAACCGCCCGCACACCCGCGAACTCTATCCGCACAAACCGCAAACCGCATTGCGGGCGGTTGCGGGTTGATTTTTTTCCAAACCGCATAGATGCGAGCGGGTCCAAACCGAACCACAAACCGTCTTAAATCGAACCGCGGACACCCCTAATTTCCCTCAATCATGTACTTGATTTGGTTAGGTTAGCACCACATGTGCCCTTTGAATAGGTTCAAATGGTCACAGTGGGCAGAAGACATAGGTCTTCCCTAAATTAATGCTCAAGAATCAAGTACACATATATAATAGCTATATGTACAACTGTATAAGAATTATAGTTTGAATAGTATTCCACAAATAAAATATTTATACAAAATTTGATATCAAATACTATATTCAAGATTTATTTTCTTAAAAGGGTTTAACTCTATGATTTTTATTTTATTTTTTTTGGTAGCAATCACAAAATACATATGAATAAATGAAATTTTACTTAATTTATTAGTGGGAATCATTTAAAAATTATAATAAATTATCTATTCATATACATTTTATGATTAATTTTAGGACTAATTTATGTATTTTTAAACTTACCCTAACAAATTAACATGCAAAGAATGTAAACTTAGATGGCTTTTTCCATATACATTCTAACTTTTTGTATATTGCTTTGCAGACCTAAATTTGAACCGAACCTTTATGATATTAATTTAGTTTGGGTTTTCCACATGCTTGGAGTGGTAACATTAAAAATTGGTATCCAACACAAACTTCCAAACTTTTCATGGTTACTTTTCTTTGTTATTTTTGCTTTTCACTTGGTTTGAATTTTGAATTTAGGAATATATTTACAAAGAGAAAGTTAAAATAATAAGCGCACAAAAATATAATACACAGAAAATGAATGATGTGTCCGAGATTCAACTTAAATTTTAGTGGGGGTCACACTTAAAATAATTTCTAATCACATAATGCACTTGGTCATTTGGGAACATGAGTTAAAAGTTAAAAATCAACTTTTAACTTATTTTGGGTTAAATCACTTCTCACATAAAATAATAAAAAAAACTAAAAAAAGTAAAAAGTCAGCTCTTAACCATCTTTCCAAAACATTCCTATATTTTTAATTTTGTGCATTTAACATTTAAAAAAAAAGCAACTTCTAATTCATTTAGGGGTTTGAACGGACTGGATAAGGGGAGATTAGAATCCATCGGACTGTTAGTTCTTAGATACATTGTTCCCAAATTATTTGGTCGGACTAGATTTGTATCCCATGTTTGTTTAATCATGAGATTAGATGTCAGGAAATGACTATTTGGTTGGGGGAGATGTTACAATGTGCATCCTCAAAAAGGTGCATACGGTATGTCTTTCATAACTTTTTAATAAAATTTCATACTTTAAACCCAAAATGTCATAACTTTTTCACTATAAAAGTCATGGGTGTGTTTGGTTTGTGTTTGTAGAGTAGTTTTTTAGATAAAAAATACGAAAACTTGTTTGGTTTGTTTTTTTTCAGAAATTGTTTTGGAAAATTGTTTTGGGGAGAGAGTTTTAAAAAAAGTGATTGATTTGATGTGTATGAGAGATAGAGTGATTTTGGAAAGTAGGTAACTAAACAAAATTTTGATATTTTTTTTGAAAAAATTTGTTTGGTTTGATTACTCTTGAAAATTTGTTTGTAGAGAATTTTTCCCAAAAATTTTTCTGAAAAACAAACCAAACAAATAACTTTTTTTCACTGAAAAATGTCATAACAAAATCTCAAAGTGTCATAATAAAAATTATAAAATGTTATAATATTATCATTCATAACTTTAGGGTGCACATCATAAATTTATAACTTTACTACAAAATGTCATAACATATATCACAAACAATCATAATATTGATCATAAAAAATCATAACTTTTTTACAATATATATCATTTGAAAGGGTGCACATTGTAAATTTCTCATTTTGTTGGATAGAATATGAATCATGGGTTTGTTTGAGATATTATATTATGGAGAAGGATAAATGATCAAATGGTTATTTTATCATTTTCAATTATTTACTAAGTAATAGCAATGTTAAACATATCTTTAATATTTAATTATTTTTAGCTAGATTAAATAAAAATTTATTTTATTTTATTTTTTACACAATTGAGAGGGAGATTTTATGAGCTGGAAATGGGCCATGGTAAGGGCCGGGCAAGTTGAAGGCCTAGCGGGTTTGGGCCAGGATAGCTTTGAGCTTGCCCGGAGATGGGACTACTCGGCTAAAGCCCAAGACCGAGCTACTTGAACATGCACAGGTGGGAACCGTGCTACTTGCGTTGCTCAGCAGGAAGGCTCGCACCTTTAGCTCGGCAGGAAGGTTCGCGCCTTTAGCTCGGCATGAAGGCCTTTGTTTCACCTGCGTGACCTATTTCGAGCTCGACTCTGCCAGAATGCAACTGAGCTCGGTCGGTATGGAGCTCGGCTAGTGAGCATTCGGGCATGCGGCGCAACACGGCCGTGTGAGGCCAAGGTGATTCCGCCGGTCTGCCGGGCTTCGCCAAGATATCCTGACAGTTTGGTTAGGTGGTGATTGTTGGATTTGTACTGACAGATGGGATAGCAGCACCACGTGTCGAGAGACTAATGGGAGTAGATTTGGGGCACAGAAGGTATATAAGCGTATCTGCGCCCCCCATGCTTGGACAGATGATCATTTGGTGAGATACACTTAGACATTCAACTCTCTCCTCTCTCTCTCTATCCATGTGTGTGTGCTAACTTGATCGTCAGAAGGGTTTTCCGGCCATACACCGCCGGGTAGCTCATCGCCGTTGTGTTCGCAGGTCGATCGAACAGACAGGGAGCTTGGAAGAAAGGAGTACGAGCTCACCGGAATATTTGCCTCCCGTACAATTAGCGCCGTCTGTAGGAAGTTGATAGACAAAACCTTGTCTTCCCAGCTCATCTGATCGCCGTCCATGGCGAACAATGACGAGATTCCGTTGTCCGCCATCGACGGAGTTACCCCGGAGTCAGCCAGACGGAGAAAAGGACACCCCGCCATTCCTCCGATGGCGGACCTGGAGACTTCTCCAGGAGGACATTCAAGAGACGCGCAAGATAAACGCGGAAGAAGCTTTGGTCATTCTCGGAGTCCAGACGGTCACCGGCGGCGAAGAGAATCGCACACCAGACGTCTGGAACACAAGCTAAGGGACCAAGACGCCGTCATCCGGAGAATGACAGCGGAGATGGAGGATCTTAAGTGGCATGTCAAAGGGAAGGGTGTAGCTGGAGTGGGAGACCACAGTGAGCGCACCCAACCCCGCCATTCAGGCAGTCAGAGCCAGCGGCACACTCCGTCCCTCTCAATCACCAGAAGTTACAAGGTTGGAGATTCCGACGCGCCCGTAGAGAAGTCTAGCGTGCAAGATAGCACATACCAACCCTCACGTCCGGCGACGATGTCAAGGTACTCCTACTCCACTCGTTCAGAAGATTTGCGGGTAGTCTTGAAAGAGCGGGCTCGCCGGCGGGAGACTCAGAGGGTGCCGGCGTTCCAGCGGTTATCCTATGGGGGTCACGCCAGTGAAGAGGTCGTAATGCCTCCACCCCGCCTTGCTATGCCTCATCCTCCAGACACGGATTTGGCGAGGCTGAGCGCCACTCCTTTCTCCCTAGAGATAGAAACAACACCGCTTCCCGCGGGCTTCCACCAGCCAAAGTTCACGCTCTACGATGGAAAGACCGATCCATACATGTATGTAAGCCACTTCCGGGAGGTCATGGCCGGACATAGGCGGAATGACGCTCTTATGTGCCTTATCTTCCCGTCAAGTTTGGGCGAGCTGGGCCTGAAATGGTTTGAGAGGCTGCCGGAGGGGAGCATCGAAAGGTGGCAGCAGTTGGCGGAAGCCTTTGTGACGCGTTTCAAAACCAACACCAGAACGCCAAAGGAAGTTGACCACCTTCTTAGTGTCAAGATGGAGCTGAGCGACACACTCAAGGCATACAACTCTAGATACTGGGAAACCTTCAATGAGATCTTGGATTGCCCGGTTAACCTGGCAATCACACAATATAAGCGTGGTCTCCCGATCGGACATAGACTGCGGGACTCGCTTACCATGCACCAGCCGACATCCATGGGCCAACTCATGCAGCGCATCAACGAACACATTCGAGTAGAAGATGATGCGGCAACATCTACCGCGAAGGCAACTCCGGTAGCAACAGACAAGAGGTCGGCTGGCAAGGTGCACGCGGTCGAACAGGAGACCAACCGTTCAAATGATCGCGCCGAGGAATCTGACCGAGGTTCAAATCGTCGAAACCGGGGTAGAGGTCGGCGGAATGACCGAGATGAATACCCCCGCGACGACATAGCTGATGCAGACAGAAGGTTGAAAGCTCGGACGGGCATCACCATGGTCCTTAAAATTCCCATATATCGCATACTTAGTGAAATCTGTGACGAGGATTACGTCTGATTTCCTGCTAAGTTAGGCGATGCGCAAAAAGGCTTCAATCCGCGGTTCCGCTGCACATTCCACCGGGAGCGCGGACACCGGACAGAGGACTGTTTGCCTCTGAAGCAACACTTGGAGGAGCTAGTCGCAGCCGGACACTTGGACCTTTACATTGATGGGGGTGTGAAGGCCGCACATCAAGCCCCGGTTGACCCGCGTGGACCGGATGACCTGGAGGCGCCCCCACAAGGAGTTGTTAATGTCATCCACGGCATAGTGGAGCCGGCGCGTGTATGCGAGCTCCGAGGTATGATCAAGAAGGTAGAACACATGAGGGAAGTTTTGTCGGTCCAGCCCGCGATCAAGAGGGGGAAGACCGAAGAGAAAGACGTAATCAGTTTCTCTACAAGAGACTTAGAGCGCATTCAGATGCCGCACAACGATGCCTTAGTGGTCACACTCCGCGTCAAGGAGTTCGATGTCAAGCGCATCTTGATCGACTAGGGAAGCTCGGCCGAGATCATGTATTACGATGCGTTCAAACAGCTCAAACTCCGAGATACAGACTTGGCTCCAGCAACTTCGCCACTGGTTGGTTTCAACTCGCAGCCAAAGTGGCCTTTGGGAAAAATTATTCTACCGGTCAAAGCGGGATCCGTGGTCAAGCAAGTGGAGTTCTGGGTATTGCAAGTGCTGTCTACATATAACCTGATCCTTGGAAGGGGATGACTTCACGCTATGCAAGCCGTAGCGTCGACCTACCATCAGGTGATGAGATTTCCCTCGGCTATGGGGGCAATTAAGGAAGTTTGGGGCGATCAGGTCATGTCGAAGCAATGCTTCGTGGCAGTGAACGGAAGCCGAGCTGCCAAAGGCTTCGTCCAAATGATTGAAGGACCGGAAAACCGGGGAGTCCTTGACGACGTGGGCACCAAGGCTGAGGACAAAGCTGTTGAAGAGTTGGTGGAAGTGCGGATTGACACGGAGAGCCCGAACAAGTTCTTCTTGCTCGGATCAAGCCTTACCGCCCAAGAAAGGACCGAGATGGTGGAATTTTTAATGGCAAATATCGAAGTCTTCGCATGGTCACCTTACGACATGCCCGGCATCGATCCAAGTTTTATTTGTCATCACCTCAATGTTTTCCCCGGGGCAAAGCCAGTCATTCAGAGAACGAGGAGATCGACGCTACACCATGCCGAGGTAGTTGCAGAAGAGATGAAGAACTTGCTTGAGGCCCGAGCTATTCAGGAAGTGCACTACCCTCGTTGGATTTCAAACACGGTCGTTGTACCTAAGAAGAATGGGAAGTGGCGAGTTTGCGTCGACTACAAGACCGTCTACTGAGCTTGCCCTAAAGACAGCTTTCCTCTGCCCAGAATAGACCAGCTTGTTGATCTAACGGCCGGACATAACAGGCTCAGTTTTTTGGATGGCTACCGCGGCTATCATCAGATTGCCATGCATGGCCCCGACCGTGAGACCACCTCTTTCACTACTCCAAGGGGACTCTTCTGCTACCGAGTCATGCCCTTTGGTTTGAAGAACGCCGGGGCAACTTTAAAAAAAAAGGTGACCAAGATGTTCGCTCCTCTGCTAGGCCGGACAATGGAGGCTTATATTGATGATATAGTGGTCAAAAGCCGGCATCAAGTAGACCACTTGTTCGACTTGGCCGAGATGTTTGCCATTCTCAAACGATACAAGCTACGCCTGAATGCATCTAAGTGTGCCTTTGGCATGGGATCCGGAAAATTCTTAGGCTTCCTAGTCACAAACCGAGGCATCGAGGCAGACCCCACACAAATCAGAGCCGTACAAGAATTAAAGCAGCCAAGCTCGGCTAAGGACGTGCAGCATCTGACCGGAATGGCCGCCGCGCTTAACCGATTCATAAGCCGGTCATCAGATCCCTACCGCCCTTTCTTTCAAGCTTTGAAATCAAAGTTCTCATGGGATGAAGAATGTGACCGGGTTTTGGCCGAGCTCAAGGAGTATCTGTCTTCAGCACCACTGTTGGTAACACTGAAGCCCGGCGAAGAACTTTACCTTTATCTGGCCGTTTCTTAGCATGCAGTTAGTGCGGTGCTTGTCCGGTCGGAAGGAATCAAGCACTCCTTATCTTCTACGTAAGCAAAACTTTGCTACTGGTAGAGTCGAGATACTTACCACTGGAAAAAATTGCATTGGCATTGATAATGGCCTCCAGGAAATTGGCGCACTATTTTCATGCTCATATAATCATTGTTTTGACCGAGTTCCCCCTCAAAGCTTTGTTAGAGCGGGCGAACTTCTCCGGTCGAATTCTCAAGTGGGCGGTCGAATTGGGACAGTTTGACGTCAAGTTCCAGCCACGCACTGCCATAAAGGCCCAGACATTAGCTGATTTTGTTGCTGAATTCTCATCCGGGATTCATCCCGTCTGCCCAGTGGATCTTGCGGCGGCAGCCGAGGAGGTGAGTGCAGATTTAACCGAAGTAACACAGCAAGGCGATGTTGGCGACGCGGAACTTGCGCGCCCCACCATAGAACCTTCAGCTAGTACGACGCTACAACCCGGCGATGCGACGACGGAGTTGGGTATTACCGACCAACCTGCTCTGTCCGGTGCCGCATCGCCAAGAGGAGAGGAAGTGGAACCGATCAGCATTGAACCTGACGCCGCACAGCCGAGCGACCATGCGCCCATCCACCTACAAGCCTCCTAGGACCCCTCAGAATGTTGGAAGCTCTTTGTGGGCGAAATGTGGAAACTTTTCGTAGATAGGGCTTCTAACCGCCACGGTGCCGGGCTGGGCAAAGTTCTGATTTCACCAGACAGACTGACCATTGAACACTCTATCATCCTTGGATTCCCTGCATCAAACAATGAGGCTGAGTACGAGGCGCTTTTGGCCGGGCTCAAGAGCGCGCTTCAGATGCACGCATCCGAGCTAATGGTTTATAGTGATTCCCAACTTATGGTTAACCAAGTTTCTGGGGTTTATGCAGCTAAAGACGACAGAATGGCGAAGTACCAAGCTCTGGTAAGAGACCATATCAAGTGATTTTAGGCAATAAGGGTCCAAGAAATTGGCCGTGAGAAAAACGGTCGAGCAGATGAATTAGCCGACCTTGCTTCCATGGTCGATAGCACATCTCCCAGCCCTCTCCTGATTGAATTCCTTCCGAGGCCCAGCATTACGGCAGCCGAGCAGACAGAAGTACTCTGCACCGAGCTAGGTCCTTCCTGGATGGACCCAATTATCCACTTCCTCAAAGATTGGACCCTTCCCACCGACAAAAAGGAAGCACATAAAGTCCGAGTGAAGTCAGAGCAGTTTTGGCTCTCTCCATCTGGCGCTTTATACAAGAAGTCTTTCACCGGTCCCTATCTTAAGTGTGTACACCCAAGCAGCGTGGAAGCTTTCCTGTACAAAATTCACGAAGGTATATGCGGCAGTCACATAGGGGGCAGATCTCTAACCTACCGGGCTATCTCGCAAGGATATTGGTGGCCGTGCATGCAAGCAGACGCGCAAAAGTATGCTTGCAAATGTGAGAAGTGCCAGAAGTTTGCCCACCAAATCCACCAGCCGGCCAAGGAACTTCTTCCCCTCACCAGCCCTTGGCCCTTTGCGATGTGGGGCCTAGATATAGTGGGGCCACTCCCAACGGCACCAGGCAACCGGAAGTTTTTCATCGCGGCTACAGACTACTTCACTAAATAGGTTGAAGCTGAGCCTTTGGCAACAATCAAAGAGAAAGACGTCAAACGGTTTGTCTGGCAGAATGTGGTAACGCGGTTTGGCGTCCCCAAAATTCTGATCTCTGATAACGGCACCCAATTTGACGGCCGCCTATTCAGAGGATTTTGTGAAGACTTGAAGATTGAATTCTGCAACTCTACCCCGGCTTACCCGCAGTCTAACGGTCAAGCCGAAGCATCAAACAAGACCATTCTTGATGGGTTGAAGAAAAGGCTTGAGAAAGCCAAGGGAAAATGGGCCGAGGAACTCCCAAGCGTTCTTTGGGCATACCAAACGACCCCGCGGCGATCCACCGGGGAAACTCCTTTTGCCTTGGCATATGGCATGGAGGCGGTCGGTATGCCCACCCTCCGCAGTGAAAGTTTTGAGCCCGAGCTGAACGCCGAAGCCATTGTCCTGGAATTGGACCTAGTGGAAGAACGCCGGGAAAAGGCTCTCATCCATGTGGCCGCCTACCAACAAGAGCTTTCAAGAAAATACAACAAAACGGTGCACCCCAGACCGTTCAAAGTAGGCGACTGGGTTTTAAGGAAGGTCATGGGCAACACCCTGGTGCCAGGTGAAGGCAAACTATGGGCAAATTGGGAAGGACCCTACAAGATCACCGATCTGGTGGGCAAAGGGGCATACCACTTGGAGGACTTGGAGGGAAGAGGAATACTCCGGCCATGGAATGCGGCCAACCTCAAACTGTACTATTTTTAGCTTGTGTGTTCTTTTTATGCAAAAGAATTTTTTGCCTCACACTTCAGAATGTAATATTCTTTTTGTCAATATAATAGAAGTGTCTCATCTTTGCTTTAGCATTCAGATTGTTGTTTTTTACTTTGAGATTCCAACCGAGATGTTTTACTCCGGTTAATTGAGTTTATGATTTACTCAACTTTGACATTTCAACCGAGATGTTTTACTCCGGTTAATTGAGTTGATGATTTACTCAACTTTGAGATTTCAACCGAGATGTTTTACTCCGGTTAATTGAGTTGATGATTTACTCAACTTTGAGGTTTTCAACCAAGATGTTTTATTCCGGTTGACTAAGTTGATGATTTACTCAACTTCTTTAAACTTCAACCGAGATGTTTTATTCCGGTTGACTAAGTTAATGATTTATTCAACTTTTGTGAAACTTCAACCGAGATGCTTTACTCCGGTTGACTGAGTTGATGATTTACTCAACTTTATGATTCAAACCGAGATGTCTTTTCCGGTTAAATGAGTTAAACAAGATGGTTTGTCTTGCCGAAGTATTTTGTCCGGCTGAAGTTATTTAGCTTGAAGACCGTACAAACACTTGATGAAAATTGAACTTTTTCATTGATGTGCAAAATAATTACAAGAGGAGGGGCAGATAGCCTAGTTACATGTTCAAACAAAAAGAAAGAAGACAAAGAAAACTAAGCTAGGGGGGAAAGGTCTGTGAATTCATCCCCGGTCGCGACCTCCAAGTCGACCGTGGTTGTGGTCTTCTGGGCGCCGGTCTTCTCCTAGCCGACCTGAGCGGTTGTCACCTTCCGCATTCTCCTCGGCATCTTCAGCTTCTTCTTCCTCGGCTTCAGCCTGCAACGCGCTGAAGACGTCGTTGGCATAGCGCACAAGATAGGTCCGTAAGAAGGCAGCTAGAGGAGAGGCAAACACGTCGGTATCAAGTCCTTGGCAGAGCTGTTCACAAGCAGCCTTCCAGCCCGCCTTGAAGAAGATGTCTTGGGTGGCATGGACCTGCTTAGTGTAGTTCTCCTCGGCCTCCTTGAAGCTGGCATTGTTTGCATCTTGCAGCTTCTCCTTTCTTGATTGCTTCAACCTCTCCAGCTCGGCCTTGAGCGCATCCTCCTCTTGCTCGGCAACACCAAGCTAGCCGAGCAACTTTGAATTGTCAGAAATCGCCATCTACAGTGATGCTTTAGACCGGCCGAGCTCGGCTTGAAGGTGTTCCACCTGGTTGGCAGAGTCGATGGCCTTCTGCCATTGTCGGTGAATGCGCTCCATGACCAAGTGTTGTTTCTGGATAGCCTGCAAGAAGAAGGTTTGATTAGAAAGAAAACCGAGTAAACACTTGGAAAATTTTTTGGCAAAATGTGCAAAGTTCTTACCCTGGTCAGAGACTTGACCGAGGATTTCACCAGCCGGGTGTTTGGCACATGGTCGCTGCCGACCACGTCGCTTAGTAGCAGCAAGGCTTTGGTGAGGTCAAAGGCGAACAGATGCTCCTTGTCATCTTTGACAGAAGCTGTCGCTGGGATCTCTTTACCCCGGTGCTTGAGTTGGGGCCTCCATGGCGGAGTTAGGTCAGGTATCACGGCAGGTTGCTCGGTGTTGAGCTCCGCAACTAGCTCGGCGGAAGGGTCTACACGTGGCCTTTTGTCAGCCTGGCGGTTGTCTTTACTGGCTTGCCCGGCGGCGGGAGACGCCAGTGCAACCACGGTCCCGCTGGATTGCCCGGCAGCAGGAGAGCGGGTTGGGATGCTCGGTATCTCGGTGGAGGTGGCAGTGATGAGGTTCTTGATGCGGCTTCTTTTGGCCATCTCTTCTACCTCGGTCAACCGGATGAATGACACGTCCGGTAATATGGGATCGAGAGGTGGAGATGGAGCGCGAAGAAAGTCTGTGACTTTACTCTGGCGTGGAGCTGAATATCTGTATGTCGGTGTGTAACCGAGGAGCTCGTGGCAATCCCGATTGCGGTAGTGGAGCATGGTTCTAATGGCTGTTTCGTTGGGATAATGATAGTGGGCTTGCAGGGCTTCGATTGCTGCAAAGGAAAGCAGAAAAAATGTTAAGTACAGAATAGTGAAGAAAGATAAATTGACCGAGCAGGTAGCACGGCTTCTATGTTGAACCGAAGTTCTTGCTAATGAACAGCCCGGTACGTCGGCTGTTCAATAGTTGCGGATGCCCAGAAAAAGTCTCATCGTGCAAGTCCTTGTCCGGGGTGCCGGTCATATCTTCTCTTTGCTCGGTCTAATTTTTAAATAGTAGGCGAGGCGTCGTGTGTGCCTAGGGTGTATTGGGGAGTATCTCGGCTATCCCTAAATTGGTCCTAGCCGTTTTCAAGCTCGTGGATCCCGTTGATTATTCTGTAAGTGTTGGTTAAGACTTGGATATGTGCTAGCCCGGTGCGTCGCAAGAATTCGGTCATGAGTGGGTTAACCGGGAAACGAAGGCCTCCTATGATGGATAGCACGGTGAAGGGGCATTGGTCTAATCTGCCCTATGGATTTGTGTCAATGGCACCGAGCTCTAGGTGAATGTCGGGCGGGATATCGTACTCTTCCCGGAACGCGGCCAGGGCAACCGGAGTGTCGACAAGGAAGCGGTAGCGCCCCATGTGTAGCCGACTGGTTTAGCTCGGCTGAGGTGGTTTGGCACAGACTGGTGTTTGATGGCTGCTCGGTCTTTGAGAGCCTCGGTATTGGTCTGTGGTCCCCTTGGACTCTGCAGGAAAAGGAGGGTAATTGTAAGTGGAAGCGCGGTCGCGCAAAATGAGCTTGACTTTAGCTCGGTCAGGAAGAGTGTCAGACCACCTCGGTCGCGAAGGCAAACCAAGGAGCTCGGTCGCTCAAGCGACCAGATGTTAGCCCGGTTGAGCGGCCAAGTCCTCTGCCTACCTCGGTTTCTACTAAGGTTTTGGCAAACTTGTAATTTGCTCGGTCTTAACGTTTTTTGGGATCAAAAGAAGACCTGGAGGCCGGTCCACCCCAGATCCTCAGGTGTTCATCAGTGAAGCTGAAGAACAGTAAGGAGAACAAGGGGCAGGAGAGGGTTTTGGGGAGCTATACCCTAAAATCTATGGTTTTAGTGCCCTAAAACAAGAAATATCAAATGAAACGGCCACAAAAATATTCGAAGAGCTTACCAGTAGAGGCGAATGCAGATCCTTCAAGTACGAATGCAGAAGGAGGGCAAGAGTGGGAGCTGCTGAGGGCACTGGAGCTCTGCATCGACAAGAATGAAGGAGAGTCAGTAAGAACGAAAAGTGAAGGGAAGTGACGTATAAATAGAAGTGAGAGACCACCAAAAATTTTGAATGTGAAGGGACGTGATGGTTGGCTGCTCGAGGCCAATAAACGAGCGACGCATGTCCCAATTAATGGCGGCGTCAGAGTTGAAGAGACAAGAAGGCGAAATGAGACGTCGACCGAGCAAATCGAGGAACCGAGCACTGGAATTAGTGCGGTTGACGTCTTGCAAACAACAAACCGAGGAAGGGTCTACCCCGGTCGGATCATGTAATCCCGGTCACGTTTTTGCAGACGGAATTAAGGGGCAATTGAGAGGGAGATTTTATGAGCTCGAAATGGGCCATGGTAAGGGCTGGGCAAGTTAAAGGCCTAGCGGGTTTAGGCCAGGATAGCTTTGGGCTTGCCCGAAGATGGGGCTGCTCGGCTAAAGCCCAAGACCGAGCTACTTGAACTTGCACAGGTGGGAACCGTGCTACTTGCGTTGCTCGGCAGGAAGGCTCTCGCCTTTAGCTCGGCAGGAAGGCCTTTGTTTCACCCGCGTGACCTATTTTGAGCTCGGCTCTGCTGGAATGTAACTGAGCTCGGTCGGTATGGAGCTCGGCTAGTGAGCATTCGGGCATGCGGCGCAGTACGGCCGTGTGAGGCCGAGGTGATTCCGCCGGTCTGCTGAGCTCCGCCAAGATATCCTGATAGTTTGGTTAAGTGGTGATTGCTGGATTTGTGTTGACAGATGGGATAGTAGCACCACATGTCAAGAGACTAATGGGAGTAGATTTGGGGCAGAAGGTATATAAGCGTGTCTGCGCCCCCCATGCTTGGACAGGTGATCATTTGGTGAGATACACTTAGACATTCAACTCTCTCCTCTCTCTCTCTATCCCTGAGTGTGTGCTAACTTGATCGTCGGAGGGGTTTTCCGGCCACACACCGCCGAGTAGCTCACCGCCGTTGTGTTCGCAGGTCGATCGGACAGACAGGGAGTTTGGAAGAAAAGAGTACGGGCTCGCCGGAATATTTACCCCTCGTACAACAATTAAATAAATTTATTTTTAAAAAATTAAATAAATAAAATATCAATAAAAATATATGTTATTTTTTAATTAAAATTTTAAATAAATTTATTTTAAAAAATAATAATAATTAAATAATGAAATTAAATAAAACATCTATTATTTTTAAATAATGAAATTAAATAAAATATAAACAAAATTTTAAAATAAAATATCTATAAAAATTTATTTTGAAAAATTAAATAAATAAAATATCAATAAAAATTAAATAAAATTATTTTATTTTTAAATTGAGACATTTAAATTTTATTAAATATAATACATAATTAAATAGCAGAGGATCAAAATGATCATTTCACCACCTAATCCATATCCCCCGTTATTCCTCCCACTTGTGTCCCACCCCCCTCCCATGGGACACAATAGTCTAACAGATTTGGAACTAATAGTCCGGTGCAAAAATTTTGAACTAAACAACAGACTATTAGTCTAATCTTATGGCTCAATCCCTCAAAACAAACACCATCTTAGTAGAGTAGAGCAATTTGTAAAAGAAAAGAAAATAGAAACAAATAATTTTTCTTTATTATTTTTTCAAAAATTCAAAATTCAAAATTCAAATACAATTCCATTTGAATTATTTCTGTCTCCCACTCCTCACTCTTTTTGTAAGCACCATTGCTTCACACTAATTCTTCAAATGTAAAAGATAGGGGGAAAATATCTAACATGATCAATTAAGGTATTTTTAATCATATGACTATTGCCCACCTTGAATTAATCATTTAGATTTGTTAAGATTGAACTATTTGTTAAATGATTTTGGCTTTTTCAATCTAGATTATGCGAATAAGAGAGATGACTACCAACATAGATACATGCATATATAGGTAAATTACGTTGTATGTTTTTTGATCGGTAAAATAGAACATATTGATACATCAAATTAAAGTCTAATGTACAGAGATACATCAACGAAAATAAATAAATAAAAAGCAAAGGTTGGAGCATCAAACTTTAGAGTGAGACCCAACAAAATTGGACCACCATAAATTACATTGTATTGGGAGAAAACATACCAAGATTAACGGTTTTAACATAATTATATTAAGTTCTCTTAAAATTTTAATCAATATAATAATAAAAAAAATTTAATCAATAATTCGTTAGTTATAAACAAATTATGATCTTATAGACAAAAATTTAAAGGTAAATCTTTTTGCATCAACTTGTTTATCACCAATGCATTTATTAGTAACATTTACAAAATTGTCACAAAAAGTTTTTGTGTGAGTAATTTTCCGATCACACTGCCAACTCAGTGATCAGCTAGAGAGAACTGGCAGAATAGATGACACCTGGCTAACCTGCAACAGAAAGAGAAGATTCCGGCGGTGGTTCGTCCACCCGGGGGCACTCCGACGATCAAGTCAGTATATCTCTCAAACATAATCAAGTGCTAAATTCACTGCTCAAAGCATAAATTGCGTACCTTAGACCCACGGGGGTGCCTCTCTTTTATAGTTAACTCAATCCTAGTCCCGATAGAAGCCTGACTTCTATGGACTCCCATTCAGTGCTTACTTTGGACTCCTCAAAAGATAAGGATACACTCCCTAAGAACGTTATCCTTATCCGTCTTGAAGTCTTTCCTCATTCTAGGACTCTTGTCCCTTATCCACTTATCTCGGATTCCGATATCTTTGGAGGTAACCTCGGCTTCGCCGAGATAACCTCGGCGTCAAGAACGGGACACGTGGCACCTCGGCTGACACGTCGGCGTCACCTTGCCACGTGTTGGTACTCAGAAAATATATCCCCACAACTGCTCCCTAGGTTCTATTACCTCGACATTCTGAGGTGATGGAACCTATATTGGTACTTCCTGCTAGTACGTCGGCTTAAAATTTCTTCTGCGGAGATCATTTATTTCAGGCCGACATGCCTCCATTAAGACTAAGGACTCCAAGAGTTCTCTCTAACATATGAGCTGTCACGCATCACTTATTCAACTGTTTCATCCACGTGTTCCATCCTTACGGGATCATGCCTGTGACGCGCCTGTAAAGCGTCTTGCGTCTGTGTGCGCCGTCTGACATATACGTTCTTCTAGGTTTCATTTAATGATTTCTTTTGCCGCCGTTTCAAGTTTTATCAAAAGTTTTCCCTCTTTTTCGTCTCTTCACTTTGCACTATCAAGTTCTTTCTCTTTCTTGCCTTTCCTCCTGAATCCGCCATTGTTCCAGCTTCGAGCTCTGCAACTGCCTGCATCCTTCATTCTAGTGAAGCTCTCGCCGCTCTGTTTCTTCGGTAACCGTCGCCTGACTTCGGCGATCCTCTCATCGGCTTCACGTTTTCTGGTAAGCCATTGTTCCTCTTGTTTTCAATTCCTTGATGCTCTCCATCATTCGTTGCCATTACTGCTTTGTGTCAACATTTGATTTTGCGAATCATATATCTAAATGCATTTATTCAATGGCTTTGCTCTTGCCCATGTTTTGAATGTGTACTGTTCACCTCTTTCTTGCATTTCTCCCACTGTTCTTGACCTTGTACCACTTGTATTCACTATGTTCTTGATAGTCCATCTTTGTTCTTGATTCTGAAACTTGTTCTTGTTTTTTGCTTTTTGTGTCTTTTCCAGATTTGTACATTCAATCTTCGTTTCCATAGACTTAGGTTTTGGGATTTGTCTGTAGAACCCATAATTTAGGAAAAAATTGAAACCTGCACTTACCTAAGTGTTTGCCGAGGTCCCAATAACCTTTTCAAAACATCTTCTGAAACCCAACCTCCTTGATTAAGCCGATATCATGGGTATGTGGAAACATAGGGTAAACACCCCATCCAAACTAGAATACTTTAGACAGGAGTTTGAAATCCCAGCTAACGTCCATCTGAGGTTGGCTGGGGATGATGACTCCATCATGCCTACTGACGACTCCATGCCTTTCCCTGTAGTTGCCTTTATTGAGTGTGGACTTTGGCTTCCACTCAACATCCTGTTTCGCGAGATTCTCCATTATTATAAGTTGAACCCCATGCAACTTGCCATCAATTCTTATCGAGTGATCAACGGTATCATAGCCTTAACTAAACAGGAAAACGCTAGGATCACCCTAGCCGATATTCAATACTGCTATACCATGTGCGGCCTTAACTTGAAAGAAAAAGGCTACATTTATTACCTTAAGCCAAGGTCCACAGAGTTCAAAATCGAAGCCGACCTCCCAGACTCCAACAAGGGAGCTGGGGACGACTATTTCATTACTTCGGGGAACTGGGAGTTTGCCCCAAATAAAGACCTCCATCTCTTTCCTCTCCCTCGATCAGTCTTTGTAGAGGGCAATGGTAAGAGCCCTGCATTCATACTTACTTGTCTTTAAAGTCTTGCATACTTCATCTATTTCTTAACGTCTGTTTTTCTAGCAGCTGTTCTTAAGCCGCCAAAAAATTTTCGCCAATCCTTCTTTCCCAGCAAGGATTTGAAGAAACTCTTAGACCTGCCAGTCCATAAACGGAAGGCGCATCTGCTCCTTAATTTCATTCCAACATACAAATCAACTCTTCCCGACGTTCCCAAGAGAAAAAAGAAGAAGAGCTTATCTCCTCCCTCTGCCACAACTCCACAAGCCGCATCAACATCTCGGACAGACCAAGGATCAACCTCTGATCCAGCAGAACAACCGTCTACCTCGGATCCATACTTGATCCCACCATCTCAACGAAAACGTCACCGATGACTTACAGTTTCTTCTGCCGAGATGGGTCGCCCAAAACCAATTGCAAAAGACCTCTTAGCCAATATTCCAACTGATGTTGATGCTCAATCAACACAAGCCCTGCCTCCACCGAAGCTGAAAAGAGTTAAAAAGGTTCAACCAAAGGCCAAAGTGACTCAGGTTAAGACTGAAGACACTTTGGCAATTTCCAAGCTGGCTCCAAGTGAAAAGACTGCCTCTGTCCCTACGAAGAGGTCTGCTGAAACACTTCCTTCTTAATCTACCAAGTCCAAGAGGTCGAGGTCATCTGCAACGACCTCGGGGTCTAAGAAGCCAGATGCCCCCTGGGCCCCCGAGATTACCTTAGAAGATAAGCCTGTTATGGCTAGTGATAGCGCCGACGATATCAATGTTGGCGTTGCCCTCAGTACTGCACTGCTTCTTCCAGGAGACCTGGAGTGAAACGCCGAGTTCAGTGAGTATGAGAACTACGCTCTCATGCTTCAACGCTCTGTTCAGGTAAGTGTTGTTGCTCAATACTTTTTCTTTCTTCTTCTTTATTTCATACTTAGAATATTTTCTAATATTTTTGTTTCCCTTCAGGCCATCCAACATGCCCACTCTTTCTCAATGCAATCTTTTGAGAATCGTGAGAAGCTAGCTGAAAAGAAAATGGAGGTCTCCACACTTCAGAAAACCAATAAGAGCCTGCAATCAAAGATGAAGACCTTGGAGGACCAGGCCGAGGTCGCCATCAAAGAGAAGGATGAGGCTGAAGAGAAGGTCGGCGCTGCTGAGGCGATAAATAAAGTCCTTCAAGCTCAGCTGAAGGAGGCCGAGGAAAAGTTGGCCCAGGCCCAGGCCCAGGCCCAGAAGGAACTTCAAGACGCTTTGGCCACCAAAGAGGCCGAAATCAAGGATGCTGATGAGAAGGCGTATGTTCAGGGCATGGCCGATGTTACTGAGGCCTATGAAAAGCAGGTCAGGCAAGCATGCAACAAGGGTTTCTCCCTTGGTTGAATGACTTTGCTGAAAAAGCTTGATGTCCCTGAGGAACGCTAATGCCATTCCCCTGCCATTTCCTCCAACTCCACCTCCTAGTCAATCTGACAACGAATCTGATTCTGAAGATGAGGCCGAGGAGGAAGTTTTGGTAAAGAAATCAAAAGATGTTGCTGGGACCAAGTCTTCTCCACAAAATGAGCAAGTCCTAGACTTGACTCAAGATGAGGATGGTGAGGAGGCTCTTAAAGATGTTGTGGCTGAGAAGACATCGGCCGTCGTTCCTTTTGTCGACAAGAGTGTAGATGAAACTCTTGCAGAAATTGACGCCGAGCTCACGGCAGAGAAGGTGGCCAAGGTTGCTTCTCAACAGTCTTCCGAGGTCTTAACCTAAGTTGCTGCTGATGCTGAGGAACCTTAATTTTCATGTCTTTTCTTTCCCTTCTTGTACTTTGTTTTTTTGAAACAATGTAAGCTTTTTATATGGCCGATGTGCCCTCTTTTGTATACAAATGCATCTGCTTTCCCTGAATGCTTGAATCTTTATCTTCTCTTTATTGCTTTTGCATGATTTTATACTTAGAATATTCTGCATGTCTTTAATATATTCTTCCTTCTTTATGCAATTTTCTCGGGGTGACTTACCTCGGTTAACAATGATCTTGGTTTAACTTCAACTTGTAAATTGCTACAAATTTCAACAAGTGTTAAACAATGATCTCGGTTTAACTTCAACTTGTAAATTGCTACAAGTTTCAACAAGTGTTAAACAATGATCTTGGTTTTAACTTCAACTTGTAAATTGCTACAAATTTTAACAAGTGTTAAACAATGATCTCGGTTTTAACTTCAACTTGTAAATTGCTACAAATTTCAACAAGTGTTAAACAATGATCTCGGTTTAACTTTAACTTGTAAACTTTTCTCAAGTTTCAACAAGTGTTAAACAATGATCTCGGTTTAACTTCAACTTGTAATTTGTCCACAAATTTCAACAAGTGTTAAACATAACATCGGTGTAATTTCAACTTGTAAATTGCTACAAATTTCAACAAGTGTTAAACATCATCTCGGCTTAACTTCAACTTGTAAATTGCTACAAATTTCAACAAGTGTTAAACATCATCTCGGTTTAACTTCAACTTGTAAATTGCTACAAATTTCAACAAGTGTTAAACATAACATCGGTTTAACTTCAACTTGTAAATTGCTACAAATTTCAACAAGTGTTAAACAATGATCTCGGTTTAACTTCAACTTGTAAATTACTACAAATTTCAACAAGTGTTAAACAATGACATCGGTTTAACTTCAACTTGTAAATTGCTACAAATTTCAACAAGTGTTAAACATTATTTATAACTCTCTACCCCCTAATGTGAACCTGAGTTCCACTTGGGTTCTCATTATTCATGTCTTCCACATTATGTATCTTTATCAGTCATAAGTATTGAAGAATTCTGCTAAGATTTTATTGATGTCGTTGCTAAAAAAAAACAAGTAACAACTAATGATAGAAAAATTTCAAATTACAAGTGTTCCAGGGTCTTGGCAGTGCTTTGCCCTCATTATCTTCAAGCCGATATGCCCTATTGCCCAATACCGAAGTGATTCTGTAGGGTCCTTTCCAGTTGAGGCCTAGCTTGCCCTCCCTGGGATCCTTTTTGTTGCCGACGACTTTTCTCAGGACTAGGTCGCCGACTTGAAATTCCCTTGGATTAACCTTCTTGTTATAAGTTCTGGCAAGCTATTGCTGGTATGCTGCAAGCTGTATTGCCGCTTTCTCTCTTCTTTCTTCTAGAAGATCCAGATCTCGGGCTAAGAGTACATCATTAGTCCCGTTCTCAACTCCTTGGGTTCTGATCCCTGGGATGCCGACCTCCAGTGGAATGACTGCTTCTGTGCCATAAGCCATGGCAAATGGAGATTCCCCTATTGATCTTCTCGGCGTAGTCCGATATGCCCAGAGCACATTGGGCAATTCGTCTACCCACTTCCCTTTTGCTGCCTGCAGCCTCTTCTTTATCCCATCCAGAATTACTTTGTTAGATGCTTCTGCTTGTCCATTGTTTTATGGAAAGCTTGGGGTTGAAAAGTAGTTCTTGATCTTAAACTTTGCACAGAAGTTCTTGATCAGCTTACTGTCAAATTGAGTTCCATTGTCTGCAACAATTGCTCTTGGAATCCCAAATCTGGTGATGATGTTTCTCCATATGAAGTTCTTGACATCCACATCTCGGATCTTGGCAAGAGGTTCTGCTTCTATCCACTTTGTGAAGTAATCTGTTGCTACCAGCAGGTATTTCCTTTGCCCAGTTGCTTGGGGCAATTGCCCAATAAGATCCATCCCCCATTGGGCAAATGGCCAAGGACTGGATACAGGGTTTAGGTCAGCAGCTAGCTGGTGTATCAAAGGTGCAAATCTTTGGCATTGTTTACACTTCTTCACGTAGGCTTCTGCATCTTTTTGCATGTAGGGCCACCAATACCCCTGGGTAATGGCCCTGTGAGCTAGCGATCTGCCCCCAGCGTGGCTTCCACAAATTCCTTCATCAATTTCATATAGAAAATCTTCAACCTGCAGAGGGTGTACGCACCTTAAAAGGGGTCCAGTGAAGGACCTTCTGTAGAGATGTCCTTCTACTGTCAGACTGAATCTTGCTGACTTCAATCTGATCCTGTGTGCCTCCTTTCGATCATCTGGCAACTTTCCTTCTTTTAGGAACACAACAATTGCGTCCATCCAGCTTGGTCCCATGTCTACGCACATTGCTTCACGCTCTGTGGTTACTGGTTCAATGCTCGGGCCCGACAAGTATTCAATCATTATTGTCCTTGCTTTTCCTGGTTGTATTGCACTAGCTAGGTTGGCCAATGCATCGGCATGGTTGTTATCATCTCAGCTGACTTGAAGCAGTCTGCAGTTCTGGAATAAGGCTGCTAGCCTGATGACCTCCTTTGCGTAAGCCGACATTCTTTCATCTCGGGCGGCAAACTCGCCCGTTGTTTGGTTAACTATTAATTGTGAGTCATAGAAAACTATTACCTCATCTGCTTGTACTGCTGCTGCCAGCTTTAGTCCTACAATCAATGCTTCATATTCTGCCTCATTGTTTGAGGCCTTGAACCCTAATCGAATGGACTGTTCCAATATCTCTCCATCTGGAGATATCAGTACTACTCCTGCCCCCGCTCCCTGTTGGTTTGAACTCCCGTCAACGAACAGTCGAAAGAAGTCGCCGATGTAAATGCTGCAGGGTCTGAGTTTGTCCTCTTTCCTTTGTTCTTTTGGCTTTGGCTGGGCTTCTTTTTGCTTGTTTGGACATTGTTTATCTTGGTAGATACCTCGTTTCTGCGTCGGCTAGGGTTTTGCTTACATAATAAACAGCCATTTGCTCTCCTTTTTCTTCTCGGATTAGTACTGCACTTATCGCATGTTCTGAAACTGCCAAGTACGGGAACAGCTCCTCCCCAGGTTCTGGATTCGAAAGAACTGGAGCTGTGGTCAGGCACTTCCTCAGATCGGCTAATGCTTCTTCGCACTCCTCTGTCCAAAGAAAGTCTGTGGCTTTCTTCACTAATTTGAAGAAAGGTTTGCACTTGTCTAAGCTTCTGCTTATGAACCTGTTCAGGGTTGCGGCCCTTCCAGTCAGTATCTGCACCTATTTTGCCGACGTCGGGCTTTTTAACTCTATGATGGCCTTGATCTGATCTGGGCTGGCCTCAATGCCCCTCCTGGTCACCAGGTATCCTAAAAACTTACCAGATCCAACTCCAAATGCGCACTTCGATGCATTGAGTCGGAGCCGATATGTTTTTAAGATTTCAAAGACTGCTTTTAGATCGGCGAGATGACCTTCAGGCTGTTTGGTCTTAACGACCATGTCGTCGATGTAGACTTCAACTGTTCGGCCAATTAGGTGCTTGAACATCTTGGTTACCAATCTTTGGTAAGTGGCTCCTGCGTTTTTCAACCCGAAGGACATCACTCTGTAGCAGTATAGCCCTTTGGGAGTGATATATACAGTCTTCTTTTCGTCCGCAGGGTCCATAGCTATCTGGTGATACCCTCTGTAGGCATCTAGGAAGCTCATCCTTCCATGCCCCGAAGTGGCATCTACTAGCTGGTCAATCTTGGATAGAGAGAAGCTGTCTTTGGGATAGGCCTTGTTTAAACTGGTAAAGTCTACGCAGACTCTCCATTTACCGTTCTTCTTCTTTACCACCACTGTATTGGACAGCCATGTCGGGTAATGAACTTCTCTAATGGCCCTAGCCTCCAAAAGTCTGTCTACTTCTTCTTCTACCGCTTCGACGTGCGTCAATGTCGGTCTTCTGGCTCGTTGAATTATAGGTTTGGCCGACCTGTTAACATTCAGTTTGTGGCAAGTGACTTCGGGATCAATGCCAGGCATTTCGTAAGGTGTCCAAGCAAACACCTCAATATTGGCTCTTAAAAAAGCTTCCAACTCTTTTTCTTCTTCTTCGGCTAAGCCCGAGCTGAGAAGAAAGTAGCGTTCTTCATCCCCATCCTGAACGAGGATTTTCTTCAGTGCCTCTTCGCTCTTCTCGGCTGGCTCCTTGCCGACGTCTTCTAGGACTTCCACGTCCTCATCTTCAATTTCTGCCTTTTCTGGCTCTCGTATGCTGCAGGTAGACTTCATTGCTGCCATGGAGCAATTCTTCGCCTACAGCTGATCGCCCCTGACTTCCTCTATCCCATGTTCTATTAGGAATCACAATAGTTGATGCAATGTTGAGGGAACTGCCCCCATTGCATGCAGCCATGGCCTTCCCAAGATGATGTTGTAAGGGGAGGGTGTGTCAATGATGGTGAATTCTGTCTTGATCTTCCTGGTGCCAGCCTGCACCTCCAAGTTTACTACTCCCAGTGGCTATGTCGGCGTTCCATTGAACCCAACCATTGGGCCATTGGATTGTTCCATATCATCTGGGTGAAGGCCGAGCTCTTTGTAACATCGGACGTACATGATGTCACAAGAGCTGCCTTGGTCAATTAGGATGCGTTTTACTTGGCACTCTCCAACCTGGAGGGATACTACCAAGGCATCATTATACGGATGCTGGACCATCTCTAGGTCGGCTTCAGTAAAGGCTATTATCGGTCCTTGGTATTCTTCTGCCCGATGTCTTTTCTCCCCGACTTGATAGACATGTTGTAGGTGTTTTACCTTCTGGGTCTCCCCTCTGATTTCGTTCTCGTTGACCTTTGAGTGAATCACATTGACTACCCAAGGTCCTCCTACCTGAGGTTGCTATAAGGGGGGAGGCGGAGCTGCTAGCGCCTGGGGCAATCTTGCCCGTTCTTCTCTTGTCCTGGTCTCATCGACAAGGTCTCTCAGATGTCCTTGTCTCACCAGGTCTTCCAAGTGTGTTTTCAGGGCTCTACAACCCTGAGTTGGATGTCCATCTTCATTGTGGTATACACAATGCCTGCCGATGTTTCTTCCCATGAACTCTTCTGGAGCTCTCTCTGGCGCTCTGAAATAGGGTTGATTCCGAATTTGTTCCAGGATTTTGTGAATTGGGATTCGGAACACAGTTGTCACTGCCTGTACTGTCCTCAGTTCTGCTTCTTGCCTGTTCGACTCGTTGTTACCTCGGCCTCACTTCGGCGAGCCGTTTCCTTTCTCTTGCTTTATCTCCTTAGTCCCTGATGTGTTTTCCTCGGCTCTGGCATACTTCTCGATTCTCGCCATGAGCTTTTCCATGCTTTTTGGCAAAGTTTTTGCCAAAGATTTTCGTAGTGGGCAGTTGTCTTTCAGGCCGTTCTTGAATGACACGACCGCCACTTCTTGATTACATTCTGGTATTCGGTTGAATACCTCATAGTATCTTTTTGCATAGGCCCTAAGGCCTTCATCCTTACTGATCTTCAGAGCCATCAATGCGTCCACCCTTAATGGCTGCAGCTTATTTGTCACGAACCTGGCCACAAACATCTCGGCCAGGCCTTCCCAAGTCTTCACGCTTTCCTTCGGTAGTTTGTGGAACCAATCTGATGCAATCTCCCCGAAGGATGAGGGGAACACTTTGCAGAGTAACGGCTCGTTCCCACTATACAATGCCATTGAGTTCAAATATAATCCGACGTGGAAGTTGGGGTCTGACTTACCATCGTATATTTGAAACCTCGGCATACTGAATCTCTTCGGCGCCTCAAATCTGTCCAATTCCACCGAGAATGGTGTCATCGGCTTATCTGGGGAGTTTACCTCGGTGTAGGCATTTTGTTGCTTCCTCTTGAGGTAATCTCTTAAGTCTTCTTTTGTCCTTCCAGGAGCTCGGCTATCTCCTGCTTTCAGTCTTTTCGGTGCACTACTTTCAGCTTCGTGGTGAGTCCTCTTCGACCCCTCTTCATGAGTTGTGTCGAAGCACAGTGCCTGCCCCTGAACATGTCGATGTCCCTTGGGGTCTGCTTCCTTTGTGTGATGCGTCCTTCGTGATTCCTCTCTTCTTGGCTCCCTTCGTCCGACCTCCCTGGAAAGTCGGTGAGAGTGTCTTTCGCTCCCGTTGTGCTGAGGGGCTACGGGGATTGTTCTCTGCCCTCCCTTCTAGGCATTGGCCGCTGGAATTGGCGTGTCCTGCAGCAGGAACGGTGGCCGCATGACGTTATTTTGCATCATGAAATTGACGACCGACTGCAGGTCTGCCAATTTGTTTTCCATCTCCTTTACCTCTTCGTCCCTCCGCAGGCATCTATCCTTCCATACCTGAAGGTCGTCTTCGTTGTAGTAGCCACTTCGATCTGGTTTCTTTGGTGCGTCGCTAGTCTGGTCGACGTCCTTCACTCCGTGATTCTGGTCACGAGTTTCGGCGTTGCATTCGTCTCCTGTAACATCAAGGTCAATAGGTCTCCCACTCCCAGCAGGAGTGTCGTCCCCCATCTTTTCCTTCTATCCGTTGCTGGCCATCTATTCTCTTATCTTTCCCACAGACGATGCCAAATTGTGTGAGTAATTTTCCGATCACACTGCCAACTCAGTGATCAGTTGGAAAGAACTGGCAGAATAGATGACACCTGGCTAACCTACAACAGAAAGAGAAGATTCCGGCGGTGGTTCATCCACCCGGGGACACTCCGACGATCAAGTCAGTATATCTCTCAAAGATAATCAAGTGCTAAATTCACTGCTCAAAGCATAAATTGCGTACCTTAGACCTACAGGGGTGCCTCTCTTTTATAGTTAACTCAATCCTAGTCCCGATAGAAGCCTGACTTCTATGGACTCCCATTCAGTGCTTACTTTGGACTCCTCAAGAGATAATGATACACTCCCTAAGAACGTTATCATTATCTATCTTGAAGTCTTTCCTCATTCTAGGACTCTTATCCCTTATCCACTTATCTCGGATTCCGATATCTTTGGAGGTAACCTCGGCCTCGCCGAGATAACCTCGGCGTCAAGAACGGGACACGTGGCACCTCAGCTGACACGTCGGCGTCACCTTGCCACGTGTTGGTACTCAGAAAACATATCCCCACAGTTTTTTTTTTTTTTTTTTTGGAATGACTTTATAACGACGACTCTTACAACGATAAGAATTGATTTCTAAATATTTTTTAAATAAAATTTTTACTTTTAAAGACAAAAAAGTTTAGTTTTTTAAATCCATATATTGTAGAGTGATATTATCCTATCTTTTACACTATAATATGCAATTTATACATTGTTTATTTCCGTATTTTCATACCATCTATAATACTTCTAGTATAATATTACTAAAAAAATATATATTATTAATATATTAAAATTATAAAATTTCCTAAACGAGATAAGTATAATTTGCCCTATTATTTATATATATATCACCACTTTGCATAAAGTATTTGAAATGATGAAAAAGCACATGGAGGAGGGACATCCCATTACTGCAAACTACAAAGTTGTTGTGCTCCATGATGTGTTCATTGGCTGTCCTATGAGGACCAGATCCAATTCTACCTATATTACTTCTAGTATAACCTTACTAAAAATAGAAAAAGAAAATGTTTGGTGGTTCAAAATTTTGTAATTTAAATTGTTTAAAGTTGTCAAAATGACGTCGTTTTGATATTATTTTACACTCAAAACGACGACGTTGTGAGTGATTTGAGCCATTTGAGCCACAAAATTTTAAGCTACCTAGCATTGTTGAATAAAAAAATAATATAATTATATTAAAATTATAAATTTTACATTACTTCTAGTATAACCTTAATAAAAATAGAAAAATAATATAATTATATTAAAATTATAAATTTTACTAAACGAGATCAGTATAATTTGTCTAGTTATTTATATATCAACACTTTGCTTGAGCAATAATATAGTATTTGAAATGATGAAATAGCACATGGAAGAGGGACCCCTTACTACAAACTACAAAGTTGTTGCGTTTCATGGTGTGTTCATTGGCTGTCCAATGAGGACCAGATCCAACTCCACCAAGCTCTATCCTCAATGTGAATGTGAAGCTTCTCGTATTCAACTTTGGCTATCCAAAAAGTCTTTCTCCACTGGACTTCATAGCAATTAGTGTCTTTGTATTTTTATTAACCATTGAGTATTAAAATGAGATTTTTTAATTTAAATAATTATAAAAAATTAAAATAATTTTTTTTAATCTAATAAGATAAAATATCACATTTAAATTATAATTATTTAATTTTTTCTCTTAAAAAAGTCAAAAAATCTATTCCAAGCGAGATTTTTTAACCCCAAGAAATTAATAGGGACTACATTTCATGATTGCCCATGGCCACTTAAATCATGCTTTTAATATTCCAATTTTAATCATATATTATTATATTATGATAATGTTACATGGAATTTCTTTACAATATTTGACCCTACAAGTGTTGTAAAGTGGGAACCAACTTTATTTTACAAAGAATTGCAAACGAAAGTTGTAAAAATCTTGAACACGTTAAACAGTAAAAGTGCTTTTACTTTAGATCCCGTTTGTTTTCCGCCATCACAGTTTGGATGGACTATGATGGATGAACAACGAAGCAATTCCATATTTGTTTTGGTTTTAAAATTCTAGATTGGTAGTCTCTTTGAACTATGAAAGGTCTCAATGGTTTGGATTATCAGTCTGGACTGAGAAATGATATTAGCAAAATAGTCTGTCAGCTTAGAGGGTGACTGGTAGTTTGAAAAACATCCGGTCGGACATCCAACCAGTCAACTGCATTTTTATTTATTTTTTACTTATTGACCATTTTTTTGAATATTAATGTTTAATATTTTTATATTTTTTGTTAAGTAAAAATCATAGTTTTGTTTGCTTTATATTATTTTATATTTATTTTATATAAAAATAATTTAACAATCTCCACACTAACAACTATCATTAAAATAAACACAATTTTACTAATCAGCCCTCACTATCAATCCCTTCACTATTAATCCCTTTCATTCTAACTCTAAAAACAAACGGGCCCTTAATTTATTCTCCAACAAAACTCAAGAAAAAAAAAAAAAAAAAAAAGAATCTCATGAGCATATTAAGTTATTGATGTCAAATCAATAATATTAAAATTAGGATAAATTACAAATACACTCCTTAAAGTTTGATTAAAATATAAATTACCCTATGTAGTTCTGAAAGTTACATTCCATCTCCTGAGATTTCTAATTTTATAATAAATCGTCATTTTTATTAATAAATCATCAAATCAATTAACAATTTTTAATGATGTTAGAAATATGTTTTAATTAACAATTTAAGTAATTTTATTATTATATAGGAGAACAATTATGAACTTTAATTTTTTCAGTTAGTTTTGTTAAATAATTTTTTTTAGCAAAGGGGTGTTTGTAATTTTCCAAACGACAGGAGGTAATCTGTACTTTAAGCAAACCTCAGGCGGTGTATTTGTAATTTACCCTTAAAATTAAGGACAAATTACACCAGTGGTTCTTATATTTTGTCCCTTATGTCATTTTGATCTCTCTATTTTCAATTGCAACAATGATAGAGATCACTAATTTTGGAGCTCTAAAAAGAACACTAATGACATGGCACTCAATAAAAAAAGAAAAAAAATACAACACCAAGGCCAAAACATCAAATCATTCATGGTGGGACCCACTGCCACATCATTAATGGTAGCACTAATTAGTGCTCTCACTCATTTTCCTTTCAACTGATTCAATTTTAACAATTAATTTTAAATTTTGTGTCATTTTGATCTAATTGATAATGCTGTTAGTGTTTTTGATGGAAAACAATCATTGAATTGGTTGAGTTTGTCTTATTGAGTTTAGTATATCTATAGTTTTACTCTAAAAGATATGACGCATACCACTTATATGTATATTTTTCATTAAAAAATACTAAAAGTTATAATTAATTGTACCAAATTAAAATGAAATCATAAATTCATTTTCAAAATCGAGTCAATTAAAATTATAAGGATTGAAATGACACAAAAACCAAACTATAGGGTCTATTGTCGCAATTTGTCCTAAAATTAAATTTTGACAATATGCGGTGCTACAAAATTATAAGTTAGCAGTTCAGTCTTATGGTGTAAAATGTAATTTTTTTTTTTTTTTGACAAAATGTTAAAATATAAATATTAAAAGAAGATTTTGTCAAATTTTAACAATTACTAAACCTTGTTTTACATTTAATACAAAACTATAAATTATGGAAAATATTTGGGACCCCCTTCTAGGGAGACCCCCACCACCCCCACAGACTAATAATGTATTTGTATTATTTTTTTTTTCTTTCTCTTTCTTACTTGGACCAATCACAAGTGAGTGGGGGTTGTAGAGTGATATTTTGTAGGGGTCTGAATCATTACTGTATAAATTATAATCGGAAATGCTGAGTCAAATTTTGGCTTTAGCATTTTATTTTTATTTTTTTGTAACAAATTTTGAGATATTCTCGTTTAGCAACCTTCAGTTTTAGTCAAAAAGTTACTATAAGTTATCACATCACTCTCTTTATTTATTTTTTACATTTTTATGTAAAAAGTCAAATTATTGAAATAATTTATTCCCAAACGATACATGGAATTAAGCATAACTTTGTAAAGTAATAATCCACTTGTTTTTCCAAAAAAAAAAAAAAATGAGATGAGATGAAAACGTACTTGGCATTTAGCCTGTTTGGTGCAGCTTAAAAGCTGTTTATTTCAGCTTTCAGCTTAGTTTAAGCTATTTTGATTTGTTTGGTTTAGCTTATAGCTTATAACTTATAGCTTTTTGGAAGTCAAAAATCAGCTTATTCTTTGAGTGGGGCAGGAGATGCTTAATTTATAAGTCAGAAATCAGCTTATGTTCATAATTATAAGCTATAAGCTGTTTAGGCATAAGCTATAAGTACTTTCCCATAGCTCTATCAAACAGGGCCATTACTTGATTGGTGGGAAATGCTCAAGTGTATATTGTACCCTGTATGTGACCGTATATAAAATTATGTAAATTTTTACAAACTTATTTAAGTGACATCATGGATAATAATGTAGTGTAGCTTTAAAACACTAGCATGGAATGTACATAAACAACAACACTAGAAACACATACTGGATAATAGAATGATTCACAGAAAAGGTAATCAAATTGTCAGATTAAACCCAATTATAAAGGGATTCACATTTAGAATAAATCTCAACCAATACAACAATTATCTGATTGAAAAAAAATAAAAATAAAAATACAACAATTACATTTTTCACTGACTTAAGGTCTCGTTTGGAAATGGATTTTTTTAGTATTTTTTGGCTTTTTAACTCAAATATGATGTAAAAAAAATTAGTATATTTTGGTTGACTTTTTAATTTTTTACAAAACGATGTGTAAAAAATAGAGAAAAAATAAAACATTTGACTTTTTTGTATTGATTGTTAACTTTTTAAAATTTTTAGTGACTTATTAACTTTTAAATTAAAAAATAATGTTGCCAACGAAGCCCTATTCTATATTTTAATTTTTTGTTCTCGACATAAAAGGGCTATATGCATCCCTCAGATGAATTTTAGTTAGAGGTCTTGTGGTCGGTGGGAATTAGCTTTGGTGATGGCTGAGCCTAGGGGTGCAACTTGTGCTGGCTCAACCCAAGTAATTCGAATTTAACCTGAATTTTTTTCAAACTTAGACAAGATATTTTCAAATTCGGTACGGGCTTGGGTAAAAATTCAGAAATCCGAATTAAATTTGTACGGACTTAGGCAAAAAGGTCAAATAACCTGAGTAACCCGAAATCCGAATTATACATATATAGATATATAAAAATATTAAATATACATATAAATTATTAGTCATTACATGATATTAAAGCAATTTAGATTATTAAATCATATTAAATATAAATTATATATATATAAATAACATAAAATCTTACTTCTTTTTTTTTTTCACTTATAAATTGTAAAAACTATTATAAGCGCATCTCTCTTACATTATATAAATTATTTGTTTTGATGGTATTAATGATTTTTTATAAATAAATAAAAAATATAAATAAAGTCAAATTTTAATAATTTAATAATGCAGCTGTAAAAAAAAATTTTGAAATTAAAATTAAAATTAAAATCCATTTACAATTCAAGTAACTCGGGTTTAACTCAGGTCGGGCTTAGGTAGGCAACGTCGTGTTACAATTCGGGCTTGGGCGGACCTGGGCAGGTCTCAGCACAATTTAGACTGGGCTTGGATAACCTTCCAACCCAATCAAATCCGCCCGAATTGCACCCCTAATGAACTGTTTATATAGCTTAGTTGTGTTTCAAACTTGGCTTCCTCAAGATCTCTCTCCCTCCCTCTCTCAATATCATCTTACATTTTCAAGCAGTTGCACCTTTCAGAAGCAATGCACAAAAGCAACCAACTAAGAGCATCCGCATCAAACTAATTAAAATCATTTTTTAGCTAAATTAGTGATACTATTTATCAAAAATAGATTACATCGGTCTTGTTACTGTTCATCGCTAATATACGAGTACTACAGTACCACGCTACAACAAGCGATGTACTGCTCATCGCTAAAACACAGGAATTAGTGTTACCGGATGTTTGCTCAGAAGTCCGGCCGAAAGTCTGGCCGGTCAACCGGTCAACAATCATTTTTTTTTTTTAAAGAATTATTTGGTTGGTAACTCATCAATTTAATAAAAAAAGAAAGAATAATATACATAATAAGAAAACAATATTTTTAAAAAGTTAAGTTAGAATAAAAAATTTGATACAGTAAATACTAAAGAGGTGACTAGTTAAAATAGTGAAATAACTTTTTTAGTTATAATTTGACTAAAAATTTAAAAAAGCTTATGCGGATGCTCTAATGTGAAATATAAACCCAAAATAATATATGGACGAATCCTTGAATGTCTTTTTTCATTTTGAAATTTCAAACAATTGTGCCTTTCAAAAGACTTACATAAGCAGCCTTATGAAATGTCCAAAATAGTAGTAGGATCTTAAAAAATAAAATAGTGGTGGGATGTCCAAAAAAAAAAAAAACATAGGTCTACATACTCAGAATTTTATTAAGAAAAACAATATATTATTCAAACTCATTCTAATTGTGGATGTCATCATACGAGAGTTGAATATAGACCCTATATATTTGTATTTTTTTTTAATAAAAATATTAGTATAAATGTAAATAACACTTAATTTATTTATGATTTTAATAAATTTAAATTATTTGTCAAAATATTTACAATAATAGTATTGTTTTTAATAGAATTTGAGTAAGTGAAAAAAAAAAAATCTTAGATTTGCCACTGTTCTTGCATACCTTACATTTTTCAAAAAATGAAAAAATAAAAAAATATTCAAAAAAATTTTACAAAATGGGACACATATTAAAGATTAAGGGGTGAGCGTGAGACTTACATGGCTCATATATGAGTTACATTCTTTGTTTTTTCTAATCATTGTTTAATTTTATGAATTATTTTTATATGCCTAGCACAATTGCAATGAGTGATTTGGAGAGGGAGAAAAAATATATGGGGGAAAAGAGGGATTAGCTTCGTCTTCTTTAGATTAGGGTAAATTATAAACACATCTCTGAGATTTATTTAAATTACAAATTATTTCTTATAATTCTAGAAATTATATTATACCCCTTGAGATTTTTAATTTCATAACAAATAGATTCTTTTATTAATAAATTATCAAGTTAATTAATAATTTTTAATAATGTTAAAATTTTATTTCAATTAATAATTTAGATAATTTTATTATTATATACGTGAACAGTTAAAAATTTTAATTTTTTAATTAATTTGTTAAAAATTCTGACAATGAGATATTTGTAATTTTTTAAATCGCAAGACAATTTATATTTTAAGCAAATTTCAATGAGTATATTTATAATTTACTTTTTAGATTACAAAGGAGAGAGAAAGAGAGTAGGGACAAGAAAATTTTGAATTAATTGTTTTTTTTTTTTTATCAAGAAAAGCGTCAACTACACAAAATTGAGCTAAAGGCACCCAACAAGAGCCATAGGAGGTTGGGACATCTAATGAACAAGCAAATAATCATGCAAACAAGTTGAAGCCACCAAATGTGCAGCTCTATTTTGAACTCTCGGGGACCATTTGAATGTCAAACCCCCACTATGGGCCAGTGACCGAATATCTTTTATCACAGCATAAATTTCCCATGGAGGAACCCCCTCTGACACACAAAGCTGAATGATAGTTTTGCAATCACTCTCAAACTCCACAACGGCACAATGACGAGCACGGGCCATGGCGCACGCAAGACGCATTGCAATTACTTTTCCTTGCAATGCTGTTGTCAACCGAATTTTTGCAGCGATGCCATCCACTAGATTGCCCTTCTCATCGCGAAGAATCACTACAACAACCCCCCTCCCTCTGCTCAAATCAGTTGCCGCATCACAGTTAATTTTCCAGATCCCTCTCAGAGGAGGAACCCACTGAGGCCTACAACAACCCCCCTACTGCTGTTTCTACAAAGGCTGAGTCCATCGCGCAAGCTGCCAAAAATTCTGCTTCCTCCATTTTAGCCTTAGCAATCACCTCAATAGGATCCACAGGGTAGTGATTAAAGAGGTACTCATTTCTTACCTTTCAAATACTTCAGGCCACCCAAACCATGGAGCAAAGCACTGTTCAACCTTCACTAGCGGTGCCCAAGGATGCAAAGAGCTTGCCAAACCAAGACCGAATCGTTCCCAAATCAAGCTCATCACATCTGAAGCCCAACCCACTGCCAAACCAAACTCTCTTAGCCCATTCACATCCGAATAAAAGGTGTTCTACCGACTCCACCGTTGTTAGACAAACAGGGCAATCGGCAGAATTGGCACACCGCCTATGCCATAAATTTTGCTTTGTTGCCAATGTGTTATGATACATCCACCATAAAAAGTGTTTGAGTTTGGAGGCAGATTCAAATTCCAGGCAAACTTCCATTCTTTTGCAAACTAGTCTGCTGAAGATCCAGGTAAATTTGTTCGTACATGCGCTTGATTCACCGCTTCTTAGTACCCCGATTTCACTGTGTAGCAGCCCTTCGAATCATGGTGCCACACCAAAGTGTTATTTCCTTTCAACAACGCAACCGGTATGGAGAAGATGGCATCACAGTCCACATCAGAAACCAGAGTTCGAAGTTTTACCTCATCCCACGACTGTCGGGCGTGATCAATCACCTCACCGACCTTCCGCACCGCTATCCCAGTATTCTTAGCCATCAGGACTTTAAACCCCGGATTGGATGGGATCCAACAATCCTCCCAAAAATTAATCGATCTACCATTCAAAACTTGCCACCGAAGCCCTCCATGAAGAACTTCTCTGCCTTGCAGCAGACTTGCCCATGCCCATGAGGGTCGCAATCCCCTAGCTGCATGACAAAAATCCGAGTTGGGGTAGTAGATTCCTTTCATAATTTGTGCAAATAATGAGTTCAAATATTTTATTAATCTCCATCCTTGGCGGGCAAGGAGTGCTTTGTTAAAAGTCCGAAAGTCCCGAAATCCCAAACCACCATTGCTCTTGGTCAAACATAACCGACTCCAACTGGTCCAATGAATGATGCCCCTCTCTAGATCACCCTTCCACCAGAAAATTCCGAATATAGGAGCTCAAATTATCACAAAGCTTGTTGGGAAAAATGAAACATGCCATTACATAGGTAGGCAGCGCCTGGGCCACAGTTTTAATAAGGACTTCACGACCAGCGTGGGAGAATAATTTAGCCTTATAACCTTGTAACTTAGATAAAACTTTTTCGCATAAAAAATTGAAAACTTCAGCCTTGGAGCGGCCCCAACAAGAAGGCAGCCCCAAATATCTCGCGTTGGCCTTCATTTTTGGAATCCGTAAGAGCCCACATATCTCCAATTGCTGAGAAGGGAAAATATTGCTAGAGAATTGTACCCCCGACTTGTCAAAATTCACTGATTGCCCCGAAGCATCCCTGTACAATTGCAACAATCTGCTAACCTCTTGACCCTTTGCAACTGTTGCCTTAAAAAATAGCACAGCATCATCCGCAAAAAACAGATATGAGAGGGTGGGACACCCCCTTCGTATCCGCATGCCAGAAATTCTCCCTTCTCGCACGCTTCGAGCAATCAATCTTGAGAATATATCCATTACGAGAATAAATAGATAGGGAGATAATGGATCCCCCTGCCATAACCCCCCGGACGGGTGAAAACTTGTCCGTTTGGCCCCATTGACTAAGACTGAAAAAGATACTGTAGTAACGCATTCCATTACCCATTGGACCTATTTAGAATGAAACCCCATTTTGACCAACAAAGTTCTCAAAAAGCCCCAATGAACACGATCATATGCTTTGTTGAAATCAACTTTGAGTGCCAGGTCGTCCGCCTTACCTTTCCGAAGCTTCAATGCATGAAACGCCTCATGGGCTACAATTATGTTATCCTGTATCAGCCGTCCCAACACAAAGGTCGATTGATTAGGCGTGATTACCTCCCTCAAAATTCCTTTTAATTTGTTAGTAAGAATCTTAGTGATGACTTTCAATTTAAAATTGCATAAGCTGATTGGACGAAATTGTGATAACGTTTCTGAAGACTGAACTTTAGGAATAAGGACCAAATTAGTATGATTGAGTTCCTTCAGCAAATGGCCCCCCGAAAAAAACTTCTCACTGCTCGACACACAGATGGCCCTAATAGAGAGAAATGTAGAGAAAAAGGAAAAAGTACATTAACATATAAAGTTATGCTAGAGATTTCAAATGAATTACTAAACATTCTACCAAACTTTTCACATAGGTGTGGGACCTACACAAATCACATGTGTGTATTTGTGTGGATCCCACACCCATATAAAAGATTTGATAAAATATTTGATAATTCATTTAGGGTCTATAGCATTTTCCTAACATATAACCAAACTTTAATTCCCTCACTTTTTGAGTCAATGAAAAAAGAGCAATGTTTAATGATACCACTACTCTTTCTCTTTCTTTTTTTTTTTTTTTTACCTTGCTTTTGACTAGAATACATAAAAGGACTAAATCAAAACACTTCATAAAAATGTGTGTCACGTCCTTTAGTTAATTTTAACTATTAGAAACAAACTGAAATAATGAAAATTATTACTTTTCATATACAATAACAATTAGCATTGCAGTAATGATTTAATATTACTGATGTATTGATTTTTTTAATTTTTATTTCAAAATAAGACAATTTAAAAAGTTAAGTAGATTATTGTTGTCCACAACTAGGATTGCTCAACTGATGTAAACATTGTCATGTTAGGGCTCGTTTAGGAAGTTAGCTATTTTAATAAGACTATTTTAGTTTTTGAATATTTTAGTAGGTTAAAATTTTTATGTTTGGAAAAATGATTGAATTTTTTTATAGTTGGATGTGATATTTGTGAGAGAAAAAATATAATGATTATGAGTTTGATGTGACATTTTATCTTATTGATTATTTTAACATATTTTATTTTATTTTTTGTAGAGTTTAGCTAAAACATAACCCAAATCCACTTGCCAAACAGGACCGAATAAGTTATTTCTTTGAATGGGCTTGGTTTGGTAAACTTGTTAGAAGAGGTTTGAATAGAAGATTTTAACATGTTTGTTGCAATGGTTGAATAATAGTAGTTGTTTAAATAAATTGTAAAATGTTTTTTTTTTCACCAATGCTATTATCCCAGAATTTTTTTGAGTGAGGTGTTTATGCAGTAGAGATTGAATTGGTATATTTGTTTGGCTTGGAGTTTTCAATTCGTATTTTGTATTTTGAGTGATTTTTAAAAATATTTTAATCAAATCTTTTTTTACTTTTTAGATCTAATTAATGTTGATATTTAAAAAAAAAATCACTTTCTAAGTGTATTAAAAAATAAATAGTTTGCATAAAATATTAAAAAACATCACTAAAAATAAAAAAATATGAAAAACAAAACACTCAATTTTTAGAAAAATAAAGATATCCAAACACGGGCCAGCCCGTGTACACTTTTGATATTCTTTGTTTTGGGCTGAAGAACGGGCCAGCCAGTGTACTCCAATCTTGTGACAATGAGCTAACTCGCCATGGGTCCACAAAGGATAACCCAACCCTTCCTTGGTTTCAGTGTTAGCCCAAATTCATGAGTCCATCTCATGAGCCCAAAAAAGAAGGGCAGTCTCTTGGGAATATGAGTTGACACTTCGGGTTAACGGGTTGTACCCATTTGGGATCCATAATACCCATTCTGCAAATTCATGTACCAGGGTTTAGGGTTTTGGATCCCCCCGTCTCTCTCTGAAGCTCACACAGCAGGTCGAAACGATAAACGGTCTCTCTCTCTCTCTCTCTCTCTCTCCTCTCTCTCACTCTCTCACACACACACACACACACACACACAAATTGATACACACACAGCTAGATGGTTCTACATATCTAGACATTGATTTCCCTAATTTACTCAAATGCTATTATTATTATTATTATCTATATAATAAGGCAAAGAGATTTTTTTGAAAATGTCTTAAAATCTGTAAGAGATACATTTCAATTAAACGGCTGGATGATTCCTACTAAATTTATAACGGTTGAGATCAATTTCTTTCCCTCCCAAACACTCTCTGCTCTCTCTCTCCCACGTCTGCCCAAAGCCATTCTCTTCAACTCTCTCTCTCTAACGTTCTCTCTTCAACACCCATAATCTTCTTCAAGATTAGGGTTTCAAAATTCTTTCTCTTCTGAAACTGGCGACCAGAGGTGGACCAGCTCACCACCACCGCCGCTGCTCATCATCACCATCAGTTTTCGAACTCGCAAGGTATTTTACATTCAGTTCTTCAATTCTGTCTGTCTTGATCGCTATTTTAGGTTGAATTTCCATGGGTTCCCTGCAATCCAAACCTCAAAACAGAGGTATTTTACATTGAGAATCCTGAGGCTTCAGTTTTAGGGCGAAATTTTTTTAGGTTGAATTTCCATGTAGTTTGCTTTCTATGCTGACAGAAGTTCTGTTTTCAGATCCCTGCTCTTTTGTAACTGAGCTTGGAAAACTAATTCCTTCTGCTGTCTTAGTTTCCTTGGAAAACTAATTCCTTCAAAACTCAAAAGTTATTTATGCTAGAAAGCAAACTTCTTTTTTTTTTTTCCCCTTTTCAGATAACGATACAAAATGTCTTTTTGCTGCAACATTTGCAAATTCTGCTAAAACTTGGAGTGGCTCTTTTTAGTAATTCAGTAGTTGTATCTACTAGAATGCAGTTTTCTTTTTCTTCTTCCTCAAAAATCCTAGATCCAAAGTTCCAAACACAGCTTGAGAGTGTACCCTCTTATTGATGAGAAGTCATAGTTACTTTGATGTTCATGGGCTAGATTTTCCTAACGGATGTTCAGAAAGAGTATGTCGCTCCAAAAATCTCAGTCTTGAGAGAACTCCATTGCTGGATCCTCTATCTCATTTCTGTTAATGTCATGCAACTTTTCCGTGTTCATATGCAGTAGGGTTGTTTTGTTGTTTTTTTACACTCAGTTTGAATCATAGGGTGAGAAAAGAAGCAGATGTTGATATGTTTCTTTGAAATTACCAGATCTGATACATGGATGACTTGAGATAGTTTATTGTATGTTGGAGCTCAATCTTTGCAGTCCAGAATTATCATGACAATCATTAAGCATTGACACTTTTAGACCATGTTTATATATTGGGTTTAATTAAGAAAGGAAAACACAATCCGTCTCTTTTCTATTTTTTTATCTACTTTTTTGATCTTCCCTTTTTTATTTGGTAAGCATTTCTATATCCAAAAACTATGCACCTTTTTTGTTTCTCTAAAAAATAACAAATTTAATGATGAGCTTATCTGAGAAATTTGACCCAAAATTATCCGAACCTGATAGCAGAATGGTTTTGTTTGGATCACAATTAAAGATACAAATCCTTCCCCTGCACCCTCTCTGTTTTTCTTTTCCCACTGAATTTCTAAATCACCGGTTGATATGTATATCAAAATGAGGAATTCTCAGTTGGGTTTCTCCTTCGGGTTATCACCGTCTTTCGGGGAAGAAGAAATCTCAATTTGGGTCTGCAAATTACGGCCTACAAAACTCAAACATTCCTAGCGGGAAAGAATCTTCGTTTGGGTTTTCATTGGGTCTTTCTTTGCAATGAAATGGAGTTCTTGGGGAATTATATTTGAGTGCCTGAATCTGAGGACAACCCATATATTCCAGAATTGCTTTATTGAGAGTTGTTGCAATGTTCTGAGGTTCTCTGTTGCAAAAAAGAAAAAAGGGTTTTGTGCCATTTTCTTTATTTTCACAGAAGAGATAATGGAGAAGACATGGGAGTATTAGTGTCATTTTATATTTCTATTAACAAAGTTAGTATTGCTGTTTAGTCCCAAACTCCATTGGGGGGTTATCTGCCTTATTTTAAATGATAAGGAAGTAAAATCCCTTATCATATTTGTAACTATTCTAAAAAAAACCCTTTGTTTTTCATATGTTTGTTTTGAAGTGTACAAGGAAAGAAGCACCACCACCTCTTTTAAATTTTCTAATTTTAATTAACTGTGTTTTTTTGTAGTTTTATCTATGATTTGCTGATCTGTGAGTAACTATCGACTCTATATCCTAAATAATGTATGTGAATTTGTGTTGTTTGAGTTGAGTTTATGTTTGTGTTTCTTTGATTACTGGGTCTCTTTTACACTACGTCATGATGACCCAGTAAAACAGGTGTTATCTGGATCTATAATCATATGATGTGGTTAATAATATTGTTTGAGATGTTTCCATGTTAATGTCAATCTCTTATTTGTTTGTTTTGTCAAGGAGTTGAAAACTGCCTAACCTAACCAAAACCATGTGTCAGGCTTCTAATAATTTCCTAAGAAAATGGCATTGATCATAAACTAATGAAATCAATATATATAAAAATAAATAAAATATTTAACATATATTGGTTGTAATATCAAGGGATAAGAGTCTTCTTTATCAAAATTGTGGTCTTTAGTTAAGTCTTGGCCCATTCTCTTCTCTAGCTTTTTTTTTTTTTTTTTTGATAGATCACTGGACACTTGGCATAAAAAGAGACAAAGCTTCAAGAAACCAATCTAAGTGCTCACATATATAATAGTATAGATTTTTTTATAAAAGAGAATTCAGTGGTCCCAAAATTTCATATGTTTTTCCCTTTTTTTTTTTCCTTCATGTTTATGTAATGAGTTTGTGATAGTCAGAACAAACAATTTCTACAGTCGTATTTTATTAGTACTTATCTTCTACTTTTAATTATTATTTTTTTTTATATTTAATCGAATGTTTGAAAAATTTATATTTAGTTTATTTTTAAATTATATCTGAAGTTGCACACACTTTGACTCATCATTACCAGGTAATCTCTTTCGCTGGCAATTTTATTAAGTTCTCCACAAAATGAGATTAGTACTTAAAATAATATGCATTATAAAAATACTAGCGGCATATTTAATCGAATGTTAGAAAAAAATTATATTTAGTTTGTTTTTAAATTATATCTCAAGTTGTACACGTTTTGGCTCATCATTACCAAGTAATTTCTTTCACTTGCAATTTTATTTAATTCTCTACAAAATGAGATTAGTACTTAAAATAATAATATGCATTATAAAAATAATATCTTCGATTTGCAATTTTATTTAATTCTCCACAAAATGAGATTAGTACTTAAAATAATAATATGCATTTCACTTTTTTAAGCTTTTGTTTGTTTGTTTGTGTATAAATTCAGTATTTAAAATTTTGATTTTTCTGTGTTGTTATTTAAAATAAAATTCAATGCTCTAAAAAAATCATATAAAATGAGTGTCTTGGATTTTTTTTTTTTTTTTGTGTGTAATCATACTTTCCTGTTTGGTTCAATTTTTTTCCCCAAAATTATGAATCATAAAATATGTGCAATTGTTTAAACTTGCACTTAAACAGTTTAGGTTTTTTTTTTTTTTTTTTTTTTTTCCTTTTTGGTATATTTCTATTTGGTATTTTTCCACTTTTGTTTTGTTTTTCCTATTCACTTTTCTTTTTTGTTGTTTGGCCTAGGTGTGGAGTTAATATTTGTTTTTGTTTTTGTTTTTTTTAATAGTAAAAATTGTGATTGTTAATTGACAGATGGTGGGTAGGCTTATCAACCATAATTGTGATTTTTTTTTCTTTTCTTTGTGTAATACTATTAATTTTTTTGCAGGTTACTTTATGAGTTTGTGTTGTTCATAATAAACAACTTCTTGGGTGATTCTTTATCGACACTTATCTTGATTTCTCTGTGTTTGTTATATAAAATAAAATTTTGTGCTCTTAAAAAAATCATATTAAATGAGTGTCTTGAATTTTATTTTTATTTATTTTTGTATTTTTTGTGTAATCATACTTTCCTGTTTGATTGTTTAGGCTATAGAAATTCTGACAGGTATCTTGAGAAAGAAGATAACAGCGAGTGACTTCAAGTACTCAAGGTATGCAAAGGAAAGGATTACTCATTTGACTTCCACTTATACATACTCTTTTGCATGGCTGATGTGAGTTTTATTACTCTATTTAAAGAAGCTTTGACTGTTTCCAGAGTTTTGTCTGGTTTAACTCCGAATCCTGCTAAGAGTGATGAGTCTTCTAATATGGCGTTTCTAGCTTAATTTCTTCCAAGTTCGGACATATCCCATATCCTTACGCAAGTGTTAACTGTCCAACACATATACTTCATAAATTTAGAAGAGCCCATATAATATTGATCAATGCAGTGTTATTTTCTATTCAAATATACTGAAAAACAGTTTTTGAGTTTGTTCTATATCACATGATTCAAACTGTTATATTGTTATAGAAACAGGGATTGTGAGAGAAACATGGATTGAAAAAATAAATAAATAAAACTCTAGATGATTGATAGATTGGGGTAAATAGTATAATTATCACTTGGCTGGTTCTGTTTTTGATTAAATATCGTTCAGGTCATTTCAGTGTTTTTTTATGTTGTGTTTTACTCAATTTCTGCCTCTCCACTCTTTTTGTGTTGCTACAATTCAAACCCATCGTTCTTCAGTTCAACATAGGTAAGTTCTCCAGTTCTTTGTGTTGAGAATCCAGTTCTTTGTGTTGATTGTTTATGGGCCAGTTACATTGTGTTATTTTAGATTGTTATTATTAGAATTCCATTCTCCCAAACCCACAATTTTTTGAATCAATCTAATACATTTTTTAAACAAAATATAAACCCACAATTTGTTTATTAAACTCATCCAAGCACCAAGAAATACATTAGTTTTTTGAACTGGTTTGAGGAAGATGGTTGTGGTGACCAATTTTGTTGTAAACTGGTTAGAGTTGGTTTTTTTTTTTTGCACCATTTAGTGTTTTTCTCATTACCACTGGTTAGTTTTTTTTTTTTTTTTTTTCCCTCTATTAGTTAGGGTCATTTGGTTTTTTTTGTCCCAAATACAATTTGTTATAGTTTTGTATCTTCGTATAGTGACTTAATTAAAAGCCAACAGCTACTTTAGAGCCATACTCTTAGAATTTTTTTACTAATAGCCTTAACTTCAATAATTGTATCTGCTTAACTTCCCACATCGAATAACTTCCCACCTTTCACAAACACTCACCATCATGGACTTAGCCCATCTAGATTCAGCAAAAACAGAGGCTATCCCATCCAAATTCAACATCCCATTCAGTGAAACATTTCTTTTAGAGCATTTTTGTTTTTTGTTTTGTTTTTAATTGGGCCAAAGGTCACTACATTGAGGGCGCTGAGTTGATCGATTTTGTTCTCAATGTTGTTCGCAAAGAGGCTAATAATTGTGATTGTTCGCAAAGCAATAACAAATTGTGATTGTTTGCAAGGTAACTGTTCTTAGTAGCCATGTGCATGTAAAGCAGCATATAAGTTGTAGAAGTAAAGAAAACCCACAAATAATCCCACAACCCGCTCATTGTTATGATATATTAATTGAAACGCACTTACTCATTGGTAGATCAAAAAAATCCATCAGATCACTGCCTGTTTTTTTTGGTAGTTGTGCGACCAAAGTTTTTAAAGCGTTGAAGCTTCAATCTCCAAGTAGTACGCTCATGCTTCTCAACATTATGTTCACTTTTTCCTTTCACTTTAATTTTGATGTCTTATAAATCTGTGTTTTTATCAAATTCTTGGCAGGTTAGCTTGGCATTGCAAAGTTCATAAGAGCATCCAATCTAGGTATTGTAGTTCTATTTTGTGGTCGAAAAATGGGAACTTTTGCATTAAATGCTTAATTTTCATGTTTTTTATGGGTTTGACTATAAATTGTTGAACATGGTAAAGTTTGGGAGCATGGTATTGTTGAACATGGTATTGTATGAGTGGTGAAAAAAAACTATTGCTAAATAATATTTATCACATTGTAGATTGAAAATTCACAGTTCTGTTTATTTTGGATTCAAATTAATGTATACTAAATCTTATGTGTTTGATGCAATTGTTTGGATTTGATTTATTTGTTTGTTGTTAGATTTTTATTTTCTCATTATAAGTGTACATCATTGTAAGTGTATATCTGTGTTTATTCTCTTCATTAATAGTGTTTAGTGTTCGTAAAATTGATTTTTTGAAATTTTTTTTTTTTAAAATTGTGAAGTGATTTTTTGCGCTGATTTTTCTACTTTGGGGGAAATGATAGAGAAAACAACTGTTCTGTAAATCCATATTTTCATTGGGTTTGGTCCCAAAATTAAATTCTGTGAGGGAAAGGTACAGGACGAAAATGGCCGTACCGGCGGTGTATGGGAAGACAACAACTCTTTTTATTTTTGCTTTGTTAGAAAATACGTGTTTAGTATTTATGACTAAGTAAGTTGTTCTTACCTATTCCTGATTTTGAGTTTTTCATTGACAATCTATTTATGATTTAATTTTTATGGCTGTTGAGAGAACAGAGTGTTCCTAGAAGTTTGAATTTGCACATGACACTGATAGCTGAACTGATAATTCATGTCTTATGAATTTCTATTTATTTGTTTTTTCCAGTGTATTTGAAAACTAGATGAAATAACTTTACATTTTCTGAAAACTAGAGATTCAGTTTTTGGATTTGGAAACTTTGTAGGGGTAGTGGAGGTCAACAGAGTTTCACCTACTGATTAATCTAGATATGGGTTGTGAATTACACCGTGCCTTCGGCATACGCTAGTTATTTTTCAACACAAGTGATTTGGAAATACTTTGCAGTTGTTTTGCTATTCATTGTTAGTTTCTGCGACTTTAGTTGTAATTGTTTGCAATTTTTTTCTTGCAGTTTGCTTGTAATTTATGTATCTTATTAAACAAAATTACATTGAGAATTTTGGGTTTTTTTTTTGTTCTTTTTTGTTCCCTCTCTTGCCTCGCATTAAACATAACAATGATTGATAGTTTTCAAAATTCAGTGATATTTAGAATAACATTAGTGTTTAGTTGTTGGGCGTAAGTTATGTAATGTATTATGAATAAATAGATGAGTGCTTAGTTGAATGATTTAATTTGTTTAAATTATAAAATTACCTTTTTGTCCATTAGATTAGGTTTTTGCACGGATTGTCTCCAATTGGACCACATTAGTTGGGGAAAAAAAAAAATTAGGGACTACATAGATGAAATTAATAATTAGGGATGAAATAGAAAGGGGGAAAAAAAAATGACAATAGTTTGGGGGTATGAGAGAAATTAACCCTCAAAGTTATCATCTTTTCCAGAAATGACAATAATATATCATATTCTTATTTATTTATTTAATTTTTTTTAATGCAAAGTCATATATCAAATTCAAATCATTGTTTTAAGGGGTTTCTTGTGGTTCATTTTTATTCCTGAATTTCAGTCATTTTAGTTTTCATTTATTCAATCTTGAGGCCTTGCAGATAAGTGTGTGCTTCTGCGGCTAATGTCATGTGTCATGGCATGAGCACTTGCACCATTGCAATTTGATATTTTTTTAACATTTGTATTTTATATTTGTTTATTATTAATAGGTTTATTGTAAGGAACCATTTTCCGGGAATCTGGTTATGGTTTCTATTGGCTCAAAAGCCTTGCCACTGAGAAAAAACAAAACTAGTAATTTAACTGAGGACAGTTTCATGGCCGGGGAAGATAATCCTTATGGAAAGCATGGAAAGAAAGGAAGCATGAGCAGAAAGTCATTTAAAAAACGCCCTGGTTTTGATGGAGATCATTCTACTGAAAATTTATCTGGTGGTATGCCCGATAATTCTGCAAAATCTTCAAAAGTTTCAAAGCATCAGAACGTTTCTGTGCCACAAACATCATTTGTCAGGTTTTGCGATTGCTTGGCATCCTTCGTTCCTTCTATTTGTTTTGGATATTGTAATTAAGGTTTTCCATGGTCAATATAAGCATCTGAATGAATTAGAACTATTTCCTTGTAGGAAACAGGTTGATCCTGAGACTGCAAAATACTACTTAGAGATTGCAAATGTTATTGAAGGTACTGAAGTTGACTTAGAGGAAAGGTCAATTATATGTGGTAATGCTTTGGAAGAGAGTAGAGGGAAAGAAGTGGAACTTGCAACCGATTATTACATAAGCCACACTATGCAAGCCCTCCTTGAAGGCTGTGATGTGGATCACCTATGTGAGTTTCTCCAAAGCTGTGCAAAGGACTTCCCTCACATTGCAATGGATAGATCTGGTTCTCATGTAGCTGAGACAGCTCTCAAGTCTTTAGCTATGCATCTTCAAGATGATGGGACTTACTCTCTTATTGAAAATACACTAACTACGATTTGCCAGGTATTAAGTACTTGGTGGCTAGTTAATGTTAATGACGGGTGGAGCTTAGCTTTATGTACCGTGCTTGTATATGTGCATTTTCAGATTAGTAGTCGCCTCTTTAAGGGTATTGTTAACGCAATAATTGTTGGTTGGGTGGTACATTATTAGCATACGATGTTCTTATTTTCTCAACAGGAAAAACATAGTGCAGTGTTTTGTTATTTGAACTTGACAAAATAGATAGCGGTGATTAATTATTATCTAATTAATTATCTTTGTTTTATCATTTTCATTCCCTGCCAGGTGATTATAGACAATCCTATTGATATGATGTGCAACTGTTATGGGTCTCATGTTCTTCGGAGTCTTCTTTGTTTTTGTAAAGGAGTGCCATTGGACTCTTCTGAGTTCCATGCCACCAAGTCATCAACTATTCTGGCAGAGCGGTTAAATTTGAGGCCGTCTCGAGTGGATGAAAATGATTCACAATATTCGCAGCAGAGATTTCCAGATGTACTCAAATTCCTTGTGTCAGGAATGTTAAACTGTGCCAGAAAAGACATTTCAACCCTTCAAATTGATCAGTACAGTAGTTTAGTTTTGCAGGCATGTTTCTACTACTTTTTTGGTTCTTACATTTTTTCTTCTTTTATTTATTAATGATTTGTGTTAATGTCATTTTTTCCGAGGTTTTTTTTTTTTTGGTTTACATCTTATCCTCAGCGAGCATTGTCAATTTTCATTTAAACATCTATATTTATAATAGTTAACCATTTTTTCATCTGAGTCTACCTTTTTGCATGTCTTATCTCATAAAAGTCATATCCATAGGTCTTTCACTTCCTTATCAATTTATAACTTAGTTACTCTTTTCATAAATCTTGCTGAGACATTTTATGTTTAATAGATTCTGTTTGTTATGTGGCAGACTGCTTTGAAGTTATATGCAGGACATGAAGAAGGGTTGTCGCATATAATTCCCATTCTTCTTGGCTGCAACATGGAAAATGCTGTTGAAGGGAATTTCATTGAAAAAAAGTCAGTGCAAAACCTTCTACGTTTGATGAAGGAAACTGCATATAGCCATTTAATGGAGGTGAGGTCTCTTAATAGGGTAAAACTGTAGTTTTGCTTATTTTCTTCTTTTCCATGGATTTATATATGTATATATATATGCTAATAGATTTGATTCTGAATCACCTTTGGACCATTTCAGACCTTAGACCATCATTTATATATTTTAAATCTTAAATGCTATGTTGTCTTATTTATATGGGTGTTGTCATGAATGAAAGCCAAAACATTATGAGGAGAAATGAGATTAAATATTGTGTGATGCCAGGTTAGTTGTTGAAGTAGAGTTGAGTATCTTTTTGCATGAAAGTAGAACTCATGAGTCAGACTCTCTTTTTAACCATTATGAAAATAATTAATATAACATTAACCAACTTTTATGAATCTGCAATTTCTTAGATTGCCCACATTACTGTAATAAATACCATACTAGAAACTTAGGCCTTGTTTGGTTTAACTTTCAAAACACAATTTTCGAAAAAAATTTCTAAAATTTTGTTTGGTTGGAAATTTTTTGAAATTTTTTTCCAAAATCACTTTCTCTCTCCTCTCTCCTTCTCAATCACTTTTTCTCTCACACATATCTACTCAACTACAACAAAATATCAAATCATCCCAAGCTCCCATACTCCAAAACTATTTCCAAAAGATTTCCAAAATATACAACCAAACAAACTAAAAAAATTTCTAAACTCTTTCCCTAAGATTTTTAAAAAAAATTTGTCTCCCAAAACCAAACCAAACACACCCTTATTCTTCAAATGTAGTTATTTTCTGGCCATGTCCATTTCTGCAATGACAAAGTCGATTCCCTTTGATGTGGATAATACCAAATTGTTTTGAAGAAATAAAAAAAGAAAGTCAATAAGATTGTTTTGGGTGATTTTCTTATTGATGCATAACTTGTTTGCTATATTTTTCACTTTGCAGGGCACTTTCCTGTTGTACATTCACATCCTTTCCTCTCATAAGATAAAAATAATTACATCTTTAAGTATTCACCATGCACTATTTGTTGATATTTTGAAATTTAAAAAGTTGATCCCCTGCTATTTGTTTCTAACAGTAGCTTTCATGAACTTCTGATTTGCTTGAATTTTATGCCATTTTTTTAGGTCATCGTGGAAGTGGCTCCTGAAACATTGTACAATGAGCTATTCACAAAAGTCTTCAGGAATTCATTGTTTCAGATGTCATCTCATCACTGTGGGAACTTTGTTGTCCAAGCATTAATTTCTCATGCAAGATGTCAAAGTCATGTATGTACTTTTACACTCCACTTTTATGAATTGTTGTGCTGCCTGTTATGCATTCCAAAATTTAAACAACCTCTGTTAGTGATACCTCTGCTTTTTATGTGGATTTTATACAAGTCTGAATTAGTTGCACATACTGATCTATTCATTGTTTCTTTTCTTTTTCCTGGGATTCACTCTATGTTGAGTTGATATGTTCTAACGCTTTCCTATATTTATGACACCACAGTTGTTTGTGTTACAATTTGCTTCTGCAATTAACGTGCTTTCACTTTTCTTAAAATTTCTCTCTCTGTTTTGCCTTCAAGATGGAGTTAATATGGGAGGAACTTGGTCCAAAGTTTACGGATCTTCTTGAAATGGGAAGGTCTGGTGTTACTGCTTCTCTCATTGCTGCAAGTCTAAGGCTTCATGGCCATGAACATAAGGTTTATACAAATGTCAACCTTCAATTTTTGCTTCATGAATTATAAATTGAAAAAATTCAGCAGTACGTGGAAGAATAGATGTTGTATACATTATATCCATCTATCCCTTTCATAATTATATGTACATTTGGATCAAATCTCAAAAAAGAAAATACAAAAACTCTATTTTATTCACCTTTGGCTCAGATCTTCATCCTAATCATGGGTTTTATATACCATCACTTGATTGGCAGTGTTTACAGGCCCTCGCCGCTGCTGTGCATTCAGTGAATGAGTCCATCGGGTGTATTGTTCCTCGAATATTATTTCTTGAAAACTACTTTAGTCGCGGAGATAAATCCAACTGGAACTGGCCGAATGGTGTGAAGATGCATCTCATGGGTTCCTTGATTCTGCAGTTAGTTTTTAAATTTTCAAGTGTACGTCTCTTTTCTTGCATCTGTTGGTTTTATCAGCTCATTGTTACTTTAGTACTACTTATCTTTTTGTCCATATTACGGTCAATAGCTGTAAAATGTCTCATATACCCAACCCATTCTTAGCATGTTCTATTCAAACTCTATTTTATGGGAAAATTGTAGGTTGAGCCTCTTGTGTTGTAATTGATGATGAGTCTTGCCATTATTGATAATAAAGAGATTTGTTTTATTTAATTTATTTCTCCTGTTGGTTATTCTGATAAGCCATATTCTCTCTTTAGATGGTGAGGATGCTTACCGTGCTATCCTAGCGTGCATATGCCCTGCTGATTCTGTTGTTGCTGTAAAAAAGAAATATGAGAGTCAGTTTTATGCTGGTACTGACACTGCAGGCTCAGCCTTTAGTTTGTTTTGCTGGAATGAAAGGAAATATTTCTTTTTTTAGCTAATTGTCAGATGCGGTAGTTTTATGAGCTGGAAATGCAATAAAATATTGCTTCTATGATAGAAGTGAAATCATGTGTTGGTTTTGTATCTGTATGCTATTAATTTTCTTAGTAAATATATTGCTTCCATAGTTTATCTACAAGCTAAGAAGCACGGACACGTCCCTGAGGCTTGCGTATCAGTGTCGGGCACGTGTCGGACACGGATACTCGTACGACACGTAGTTGACACGTGTCCGACACTCTCCCCTGCGTGTCCCCCTTTTTTCAGAATTTTTCAGAGTCGGACACGAGGTTGGACACGCGAGGACACGATTCAGACACGCAGGTGGGTGGATCGAAGAAGCCCTAGAACTGTTGGAGAGGAGAAAGAGAGAGAGCCAGAGACAGAGACAGATCGAGGGGAGAGAGAGAGAGAGGGAGATAGGTCGAGGGAAGAGAGAGACAGATTGAGGACAGAGAAGAAACCTAACCTGTTCGTCTTCCTCGTCTTCCTCTGCGCCTCGATCGACCATCGATCGCCCTCGTTTGACCATCGATCGACCATCGCCATCTCTGCTCTCGACCATCGCCATCTCTGCTCTCGACCATCGTCTCCCTCTCTGCTCTCTCTCTCTCTCGATGGCCCAATATATTACATATAATAATAAATCAAAGTTGGCCCAATATATATACATAATTAAAAATAATATATATATTATATACTAATAATAAATAATATAAATAAAAATAAAAATATAACTTTCTTTTGATCTTAAATAATATAAATAAATACAAATAATATATTTATTTTTTAATTTTACATATAATAAATAAAATTAGTATATATTTTTTAGGAAAATTTACCCATAAGTTCTAGTTTTTGAAACGTTGAACCATTTAGTCCTAAAAGTTTTCTTATGCTCCATTTAGTCCAATTTTTACATCAGCATGATGTAAATGATCTGATGTTTCATTCTATAATTTCAAAATTTATTGAAATCTGATGAACATTAGATGTTTTTCATTCTATATTTTCAAACATTATTGAAATTTGATGAACATTAGATGTTTGAAATCTAATGTTTGTAACATGACTCTGATGTTATTAACATTGTATCTGATGTTATTAACATTGTAATGGGACCTTTCAGTCTATAAGAAAACTTTTAGGACTAAACAGTGCATAAGTTATTAATTTGGGATTTCTGTGGTGGTCCCCCTTTTTTTAATTTTGCATAATAAATAAAATAAATAAATAAAAATAAATATAAATAGTATATATTTTTAATTTTACATATAATATATAAATAAAATTATATATATTAAATGTGTCCCCAGCGTATCGTGTCCCCCATTTTTGAAAAATTGCGTGTCCGCGTGTCTGTGTCGTGTCCGTGTCGTATCTCGTATCCGTGTCCGTGCTACTTAGTCTACAAGGCATAAATACAAATTGATTCTCTATACCAAAACTTTGTTCTTAAAATATTTTTTTAAGCTTTCAACTGAACACCTGCAAAATGAAATTTGTGTGATCTTTTTCATCAAATTTTTTAGCATGTAAAATATTTTACATAAAAACAAACATAGCATTAAATTAGTTTGACACATCATTTCTGTTTTACAGGACTTCATTCAGCCTTTTATTACAAGTATCACTTCCATGGAAGTTGAACATGTTCTTGAAGCATCGAAAGACCCTGGGGGTCAAAGGGTTGTTGAAGCTTTTCTTAGTTCAAATGTTTCTGGAAAACAGAAACGTAGATTGGCTATGAAGTACGTTATGCAAGCTTGGGTGCTCTTTGTTAATTTTTGTATTTCTTATATATGTTGAGTCTGGTTTGATGCATAACAGCCATATGCTGCATTTTTATAATGATTCTAATAAGTGCCTCATGCATTTTAGAGGTGCATATGAGCTTTTAGATTTTGGTCGTGTTGACACTTTCGGGCCTACTCATGTCCCTACTAGTTCTGTTGTGTTTCATTTCTTGAAGTTTGGTATCATTTTCACTTTTGATACTTTTTGTTTGTTGTGTTTTTGGAAATAAATTTTCAAACACTCGTCGTTTTCATTTCACTTTCATTTTTTGAAAATTTGAAAAACAACTTAAAAGTGTTCCTTATAAAATGAGGTGCTTCCAGAAAGTTTTCAATTCTGCATCTCTCTCTAGTTTAATGCAACCATGTGATCATCAAAGTTTTCTCTCTAAGTTCCTAGTCCCCCTCCTCCCTACTTTTATTGCTAAATAATGATTTGAGTTGGCATATTTGGATCTCGACCATGAGATTGCAGAAATGCACTCAATAGTCTTTGATAACTCCATCTTTGTTGTAGCATCTCAGGGAACTGCATTTATGGAATTGTTGTATCTCATGCTCTTTCAAATTTATAATGTTTTTTCCTGGTAATTACTTTGAAGGCTTAGAGGACATTTTGGAGGGCTTGCATTGCATCCGTCGGGCTCATTTACTGTCGAAAAGTGCTTTATTGCCGGCAACTTATCTCTGAGAGAGGCAATTGTATCGGAGTTGTTAGAAGTGCAAACGGAGCTCTCAAAGACTAAGCATGGCCCTGTTCTTTTGAGGAAACTCGATGTTGATGGGTATGTTGTTTGCTTTGTATTATCCTTCTATGATCTTTCTATGTTATTTAGATTTTTTGACATTGTGCATGCATTTTGAAGACATATAGGCATTGCATTGTTTGAAGTGTTTTAAAACTACTTTTAGTTTTTCCTTGGTGAATGGTCGACTGAGGCCCTTTTCTTATGTGTGTGTTGGGGTGGGGAGACTCCCACTGACTGAGACTGTAATTGGGTTTTCATTACATCATTTGATACTCATTTGTCAGACTGTCAAGCGTACATAACATGGTTTTTTGTCTTGTTAACCATTTTTCAGATTGCCTGACCCTGCCTTTATGACAAGTTAATTCCGAAGTTGTAGAACTTTTTTTTTTTTTTTTCAAAAAATAATCAAGAATTATTATTTGAGCCCTCCAAAATGTGAAACTAGCTAATTTTTATTCTAAGTGGAATTTATTTGAAATGGTGGTCGTGAACCTTTTTTATAATAATTACTTGGACAGGCTTAATAACTGATTTGTTTGATCATACTGTGACTGCAGTTAGTCCAAGCAGTATAAAGTCATTTTAGAATTCCCATATCCAGTGCAAATCTCTTTGGAAGCATCATGAATTTGTTATATATGAAGACCTGATTTGTTAGATATGAAATGTTTTGCAAATAGCATCATTGTCAATGGCAATTTGTGTGCCTCCCATCAAGTTGAACACACTTTTTTCATGCAGAAGAGTAGTAATAATGATAAATTTTTGTCAAACCTCTCTAGTCTAAGAATATGGCATGTAGAAGTTGCTGTGTAAATATGTTTTTCCTCTACACACAACACTAAACTTCTGCTTACTTCGTTTGATGAATTTTAATGTTCTTTATTTTCAATTTGTGATTGAATATCGCTAGTCTTTCTTTTATTTTTATTTATTTATTTTTTTTACCATCAAGTAAGTACACACTCTGCACCTTTGCTTCCACAGCAAAAATTGATAAGAATGCGACTATTGCTTGAAGTTACTGGTCAGTTTGTTGATGTTGGCCATTATGAACCTAATTGGAAAAGATGGTTTGCTTTGCTTATTCTATGTTGGACTTTTAAAATTTCATTGTTTCTGTTCATTTGATTCGATGTTTTCTTCACCTTTCTCTATAGATTTGCAAGACGACCTGAACAGTGGAAGTCGAGACAAGCATCAAAACAATCAGCTTACAAAGAGTTCTATGCTACGTTTGGCTCAAAAGAAACCAAGTCATCCAAAACTGACCACTTTCTTGCGGAGACTCCTCATACATCACAGCCAGAAAAATTAAAGGAGATGAGGAAGGAAATAGAAGCTTCCCTAGGTTCTGCTACTGCACCATCTTCCAGTACTCAATTTCTAGCCAATGAGGACTTGACAACGAAAGTGAGAATGTCAGGCCATAAGCGTCATGCAAAGAGAGAAGAACAGCATGGTGATGATGTTTTGGAAAGCAAAAACAAAAAGCAGAAAAAGAAAAAGAATCCCAATGGGATTGAGCATGTTGCTGTGGCTAGTGAATCATCCCACCCTGTTGACAAAACGGAGAAGAAACGTGGAAGGAAGGATGGCTCGTGAAATTCTTTCTAAAGAAATCGAAATCGTGAGATTTCAACCCTGTATGTGTATTTCTCTTTGTTTTGAATCTCTTACATCTACATTTTTCGACTCAAGTTCACAGACTAATTAGCTAGATGGAGAATTTCACATAGCTCTTTTAAATTGTTCCAACAAAGAAACTTGTGTATTTACATCTGAAAACTACAAAGTCAATAAACATAAAAAATTGGTACTCCCAGGGAAAACAAAACTGTGGTGAATCTAAATAGCACTAGATTTGTCTCTCTCTCTCTCTCTGCACTAGACTTGTGTAAGACGACTCTAAAACAACAAATTGTATCGGTAATCTTAATATGAAAAAAAAAAAAATTGTAATGGCTGTGAAGACTTCGTTGATTGCTCTTTTAGTACTTCCTTCATCGATTGGCGTTACTTGTTCTGAGTTGGGTTTGATGTGCTCGGCGGTATCATCCGAGAGCTCGAGTCCAGCTTCTTGAATGGATCTTTCTTCTTTGTATGCAAATCTTTGACAGTTTGTGAAGCCACAGACGATGAATGTGCTTTTGCAAGTACGACCCGGGATGCTTGGGCTTGACTAGGCAATGAATGTAGAATCAGCAGGAGTGCAAGAACGAAAGCCGCTAGTGATCTGAGGTAAGACTTCATAACTGAAAGTAGTGTTTGAGCTGATAGTTGAGTGAAGATAGAATTTGGAGTTGTTGTGATGAGGTTTGATGGGTCTAAAGTGTTGATTTATATCATTTTTTTCTACTTGTATAATCTACTGGGGGGATCTGATGCAAGTGGGATCATGTGATTTTGGTTTGACTGTTCCTTGCTATGACTCTCAACTTCCAGATTAGTTGTTGACAGTTTCACAGAGGTCACGTGATCGATCACGTGATAATATATTAAAATCTTCTTGGGAATCATACTGTGCTCTGCCTCAAAGATATTATTTAGTGTAAAATTAATGGACAAATTGGTGAGGCATGAATGGCATCCATAGGTTTCCCTATTCTTCTCTTTGTTTATATATGCATTGTTGTCACCTGAAAACTTGTAAAACATGTTGCAAGTTTTTCCTGTCCTCGCTTTGGATACTCAATTTTTGGACACAAAATTCAACAACCTAATCTTAAAAAAATTGGGTTAGGCCTGCGGCCGATTTTATTGTATTAATTAATTATATAGGCTTTATTCGTTTGGCAGATTGGGAGAGGGTTAGGGGACTGAAAAAATTGTGCAGGTCATGCCCCATTTCTTTCGGCGAAAATATTTTTTAATTAAAACGTTTTATATAAGAATTTTTTTTAAAAAAATATTTGGTTCTAACTTTGAAACTGATGTATTAGTTGGTGTATTAGTGGTGGTGGTGTTGGGGTGAAGTGGTAGAGGTGTTGATGGTTGTGAGATGGTGGTGATGATGATGATAATGGTAGTGTGGTTGCATTGGTATAATTTTAGTTTGAAAATTATTTTTTCTCTTTTAAAAGTGAAAATATTTCCATTCAAATAAGTTTGTTTTTCGTTGAGTGTAGAAAAAGTTTTCTATTGACTTTTATTTTTTGGTCATATCAAATGCATAACAAAAAAAATATAAAAAATGCTATCTTTTTTTTTTTTTTTTTTTTGTCAAAACAAACAAAGCATCGGGTCTCTCGTGTTTTTTTAAATTACTATTCAATAGGTTTATGAGATTATCTCCCTCATTCATTCAATAGTTGGAAATAAATTTCTTCTCTTATTCCATCTTTTATCTCATTATCACAAATATAGTATAACTAATTATATACGTTTAAAAATCTCTGTCAATGCACATTAATGTATCCACCAAAAAATGGGTAAATAAGGAGAGGAAAAAGATGAGGGAAGTTAGTAGAGAATTTACTATGCTATCCTCAAATTTTATTAAGGAAAATGTTTGGTAGCTCAAAATTTTGTGGCTCAAATGGCTCAAATCTGTCAAAACGACGTCGTTTTACACTTAAAATCTGTCATAACGACGTCGTTTTAAGTGATTTGAGCCACAAAATTTTGAGGTACCTAGCATTGTTGTTTTATTAATAACCTATTGTTTATTAATGGTATAATAGTAAAATCGGCTTCTTTTTTTTCTTTCCACCAGAAAAAAAAAAACCCCCAATTCAATTTTAGAGCGTAAATGAATAAAAATAAATATAAAAAAGGGGGAAAAAAAAAAAAAAAACCTTTGCTTTTAAGGAGATTGGTTTATAAGAAAGATAAGCATATTCTAGAAAGTTGAATCATAAAGGGTTCGTTTGGTTTGAATTTCCCAAAAAATTTTGGGAAAATTTCTTTACAAATGAGTTTTCAGAAAAACTCAAACCAAACAAATTTTCTCAAAAAAATTTCCCAAAACTTGTAAACCAAACAAATTTTCCAAACAAATCTCTCTCTCATACACATCAAATCAATCACTTTTTCCAAAACTCTCTCTCAAAATAATTTTCCAAAACATCTTTCCAAAAAAACCAAACCAAACAACTTTTCGTACTTTTTATCTTTCAAACTCATCTCCCAAACTCAAACCAAACATTTATTTTTTTAAGCATAGTTTTTTTTTATAGGGTAAAATACTAATAAGTTCCAAATGTTAATGTGTTGAACCATTTGATCCTACCTTTTATTTTGTAGATTGATAAGTCCTGTTTGAACGTTAATTACATATATACCCATTTAATTAGCACGTGACTTTTTGTTGGCAGAGGGTAAACATGAGATTTTAGTGATATTGTAGTGACCAAATTGCCCAAAAGCTCATTATAGTCTTCTTTATGTGTTTCCATCAGTAGCAACCATTAGTAGCAAATATAAGTAATGTTATGGTGTGAGTTTAAATGGGTATACACGCAAACATCAGTAACGTTAGTGAACAAACACAAACATCAGTAGCAAACTCTGTGAGTTTCTATCATTTGCAAACATTAGTAATGTCGGACAGAAATTGTGAGTTTTCATCACAAACATTAGTAGCAAACCGCAAACAACAATAAAGACACACATCGTCATAAAACACATCTGGAAAAAAATAAAATAAAATAAAAAATACAACAACCTGGTAAAAATCGCACAGCCCCCTCTCGCTCTGAACCCCAGCAAGAACACTACTAAAAACGTACACCCAACACACCCTCTTCAAAGAATCATAAATGATTGAACATCAATAATGACACACCACTTTACTAACATCAACAATCCTCCCAATCACTCCACCAAATCCCTAAAAAATGTAGAAATGTTTCTCCACACCTTACCCACAATCCAAACAAACATCAAAATCAAATCTCAACCAAAGGGCATACAAGTAAACTCTAATATCACTAAACCAAATCAATAACACTTATCAAAAATAAAAAGGACTATTTGGTTTGTAAGAAAACATACAGGACTAAATGGACTAACATTCTCCAAAATAGAATTTATGAGTAATTTTTCCTTTTTTATATTCTATTTTTCTTTCATTTTCCCTTCCATTTTTTTTCCCAAGCATAGCACTAGTACTTATACATGAGTCGTATTTAGACTTTAGAGTAACCACATTTTATTTCTATATTCAATTTAGTAATGTGTTTGCTAAATTTCAAGTCATTCTCTTGAGGCACACTAGTAAGTCGGTTTGACTATATAATTTATTTATTTATATTCAATTCCAACTTTACATTAATCACAAAAATCACCACTCACATGTTATTATTCTACAATCACACCAGCATAAAAGGTAAAGGATATTTATTAGGGTGAGCAGTGGATATTTTGATCCGTTCAAACTGATTCAACTGAATCGATCCGTCACATTTTGGATGAATGCGTGATGACGAACAGACGGTTGTAGATAGATTTTTTTCAATCCACCTAATTTTAGACGGATGACTGATTTGAGATTCCTTTGACCGCAACTGAACCCTCAAACCGCGAACACCCTTAGTAATTTATGAGACTTTGTGTTTTCAATTTGTTTAGATATTTTGTTTGTGTTTTTAATTGAAAAAGAGTTTAGATATTCTGTTATGTTTTCAATTTAGAAATCCTTTTAGCAAATGGCAATGGTTGATGTTTGGTATTTTGTGTGGAAAATATTAGGCTTAATTTTGTCATTTTTAAAAAAAATCAAATTAAATAATTTTTAAATAAAAAAGTAATAAAATAGTTTTGATAATGCATAATTTTCTTATATGTATTTATCATTAGTATTTGATAATTTACTTGACAATCTTTTAGTTATGTTGAGTTGAATTATTATCCAAAAAAAAATGTTAATAAGTTGTATTATGTTCAAAATTTGTAAAATTTTAAACCGCCAAACTGATTGACATCCATTTGCTAATTTACCAATCTGCTCAATCCGCTTCTATCAAATGGATGCAGATTGATTTTTTTCAATCTGTCCATACGGCGGACGGATGGCGAATTAGAGGTTTCCTAGCCGCAACTGAACCGCAAACACCCTAATATTTAGGGATGGTTTGGAATGTTCTAAATGAGTGTACTTTTTGACTTTTTATGAAATATGGATTAGGTATGGGTTATGTTTGAAGTGATGTTGTAGAGAGGTGATGTGACTTAAATAAGATGATGTGACTTAAATATGATAATGACTTAAATAAGATGTTGTAGAGAGGTGATGTGACTTAGGTATGACTTTTTTAGCTAGCCGGCGGGTGTGTGCCGGAAACCTCTCCGATGCTTAAGTCAGTCAGCTTGACAAATAGATAAAAGCACTATGTATTCAAGGAGCAAAGTTGCATTACCTCTCCAAAGGTGATCCTGGTGAGCTTTTATAGGTTTCGTGTGGCACAATCCTAGTAGGACTCTTACTCCTCCATGCAGAGTCCTCCTAGGATTCATACTCCTGGAAGATAATGTTTATCCTCCAACACCCTTCCTCACTGCTTAAACCAAGTGAGATGGATTTACCACGGCCGAACTACCAACATGACCGAAGTACACATTAGTTAGGCACTTACTTCTCTTTCTCTTACCTCGGTTTCCCATACTAAGACCGAGCTAACCATAAGAGAGTTGAGCCGAACTATCTTTAGAACCAAGCCCTCCCAAGGACTTAGCACACCTCGGTTTTCATGCGCCTTGACCGAACTCACGGCCGAAGACCGAACTTCACTCAACAGATTCCCAACCGAAGTACAAATAAGGCCTCATGCAGTCGTACTAATTATCTCGGTTGTGCGACCGGTCTAACTCCAATATTACCTCTCCAGACCGGAGTAACTTATATGGTCATTCTACTCGGACCTTTGTAGTGCGGCCAAAACTGGCCCATAACTTGGCTTGGTCCAGTTCGGCCCATTTCATCCAGCTCGCCTCAATTTACATATAAATTACCCTCTCAAGAGGTGATGTGACTTAAATAAGATGATGTGACTTAAATATGATAATGACTTTTTGACTTTTTAACTTTTTTAATGTATGCCAAACAAGACCTTACTAGTAAATTTTATCTCACAAATGAGTATTTCAATTAATCCTAAATTTTCTTTATTGATGTATTAAAGACTATTAGTGGTGAGTTTTTTTTTTTCGTGTAGTCTTGTTTTTTATTTTGATAGTGTTTTGATAGATAAATATATTATTTTATTAATATGACAGATATAATATGACATTTCAATGTAACGGAACAATTTAATATAGTATGATATGACACATTAAAAAAAAATTAATATACTTTTCATTTGTGACACCCAAACACGTGCCGACGTGGCAAGTGACCAATCACCAACCCAAACAATGTTATTAAAAAGGAAAGTACCATACAAACAAAAACAAAAAAAAATTACAAATTTTTCTTATAAACTGATATGACATGGAATAATATAACTTTAAAATATGAAATGGGACTTAACTTATTAATATTCTAAATAACACATCAATTTATAAAGAAAATTTGTTTGAAAATTTTGTTTGTATAGCATCACCCTAATAAAAAAAATCCTATAGTATGCTTCATCCAAACGTTGAAACGTGGCACTTAAAAACGTTTCCTCAATTGATTTCCAAACACAAGTCACACGCCGATGTGGCACGTGTCCAACCACTACCCCAAATGAATGCAATAAGAAATCCTTCTAGTGAGTTTCAGCTTTCATCTATGCGTGGCATCTAAACATGCGTCCTCAATTAATTTTCAAACAGATGTTACATTTTCTCTCTAAACTCTCATCGATGGTAATTGTGTCATTTGACAACTAAAAGGACCAAACGGAGGAAGAAATTTTTTTTGAGACTATATGTTAACAATTCCAACAATTATGATTTATTGATGCTTCCCTCTAAATAAAATAGTTAAATAAATCAAATTATTTATATTAATGTGTGTTGGAATCATTAAAAATCAATTCCTATGTAAATAAAATAGCACATTTTTAAGTTTCATTTGGTTGTGATTTAATAGCAAGCTTATAGCATATTGAGCAATAAGAATCTCATCCTATTACTTTAGTTAGTCATTTTATTAATTTAATTAATCACTTTATTAAGGTACGTATAAGAGTTCTTAATATTAGTGAGATGGAAATTTAATTAACTGTGAAACTATTAAGTTTTGGAAATAAGGACATTTTTTTTTTTTTATCAAGAAAGAAAGGAGGTTCTGAGGTGTCATTACGACCTCCGGAGGCCCAGGCTTGGTGGTTTGAAACTGCTTGATTTAACCCAACTCATAGGAAGAGACCCACCACCGAGATACCAGTGGAGCGCATCACCCGCTCCAACCATGGCCAAGATTCGATCGAAATATAGCGCGAGATCTCCGAAAAGAATACTTGAAAAATTTAGGATTTTCGCGCCTCCCAAGAGTCAAACTTGACTCATGATAGTGGAAGGCAAGGCCTTCACCACTGGGTCACCACCCTCAGTGGTGAAATAAGGACATTTCAATGAGAGGGTTTCGAAGCTTAGGAATCCGTTGATCCTCAAAAGGACCAATCAATGATTCATATCCACTAACAAAACTTCAAAGAAGGAGAGGAAGAAGCAAGTGAATAGTGACTCAATAGAAGCAACAAGATAATATTCATCAAACACTCTCAATCTCTCTATTTTTTTTATATATTTTTTTAAATAAAAAGTCAAAACGTATACTTATTTAAATCATTCAAAACACTCACTGATATAATGATTTTTCTTAAATTTGACTATCTATTTTAGCAAAATTAATGGTTTAGCTAGTCTAATTGTTAATGCTCTTGTTGGTGTTTAAAAAAATAAAAAAATAAAAAATAAATAAATAACTCATTTTACTTAAAAAAATGTTAACTCACTTGATAAACTCGTTTTTTATAATAATAAATAAATAAAAACTCATTAACAATTTTAAAAAAAAAAATCAGTACAAAAAAAAATTAATTAATAAATTAGCAGTTTACAAAAACTCTCAAGAAAATCTAAAATTTGTTAATTTCAAAAAATTAGGCTTAAATAAACTTAAAAATTTTGTTAGCGTCCACTCTTAGAACATATATGTCAAGAAATTTAATTCAAAAACATATAACAAAAAATAAAGGGCAAATTACCAAAAAAAAATAATAATAATAACAAAATAATAATTTGACCCTTTTAATAAAATAAATGATGATTTTTTTATTTTTTTATTTTAAACTTTAATTTTAATTTATTCTAAATCTAAACCATTTGTTTATTTTTATTAAGTAAAAATGACGACAAAAGTATATTAGTCATTAAATTCAATGTAGGTGTACATAAAATATCTTTTTTCTATTGAATTTAATGTCTATAATACAAAATTTTCGTCAATTTTACTTGACAAAAAAGATCAGGATAAATTACTCATAAATCCTGTTTGGAGAAAAGTTGTTTCATTTAGTCCTATAAGTTTTTTTTCAAACCAATTAGTCCTTTTTATTTTAGATATGTTGTATTTCCTTAATTTGTGGGTTTGGGAGTTTACTTGTTTGCCCTTGTATATGATTTTATTTGGATTTTTTTTCCTGATATTGGGTGTATATGGGTAAGGTAGGTTTTTACGTTTCTATTTTTTTGTAGGAATTTAGTGGAGTGATTTGTGGGTGAATGATGTTACCCCATTTGTGATGTTGCTGGTATAGTGTTCGTTCCTTCTTATGGTGTTCGTCCCTATTATAACATTGACATTCGTTAACATTCAAATGACCCAAACCACTAACACACGCTAGTATATCCCCATAACCATAACAATGTCGAAAAATAGGGGCCATTTCAAGTGTACAAAAAACATGTTAATATAAACATCATAATGATAAAATGTGGCCAACAAAAACCACAACATTATACAACACAATCATTAGTTGACAACACAACATTACATCAACTTGCCAAATGACATCTATACATATATAACCCACAACAGAACAATGACCATACTACTAAAACTCCAATGTACTCAAAACTCACATTACCATTCACATACAACATCAATACGATGCAAACTTATACCGACCCAACATTACATATAAAAATACACAATGATGTTGACAACGCAATCGGAATATTTATCAAAGAAGTAAAATAACAACATCGAAACATATACTCAACACCATTGCCTACTAACACAATCGTTGCTGACGACGCAATGAGGAGTGTACACACACCAGTTATACGTTGGTAACGTCAACCAATGATGGAATGATGTAGTTCTTGATCTTAATAGTTGTATTGATAGAATTTGAGATTTTGTATTTCTAGGTTTGGGGGGAACCAAACGTCAAAATTAACAACACAAATATAGGGTTTAACGCTGCAAAAATCAAATAAACAACCAACAAAGCAATCTACACTCATTAACATTGGGAATTCACAATGTTTCCATATTTGTCTCTTCCGTTTTGATCGGGACTGAAGGAAAACAAAAAAAAGACTATAATAAGCTTTTTGGGTACAAACGTAATTTTCACATCACTAAATCCCTAATTTACTCATAACATTTGGGATAACATGCACTAACCCCATGTATAAAAACGTCATTACCACTCAAATAAGACTTTTCAATGCATAAAATAAAAGAAAGGATTATATGGTTCAAAAGTTCATGATTTGAAATTTATTGGTGCATTATTCAAAAGATAAATGGTTTATATCCAAAATAAATAAATATATATTTTTTATTTTTTATTTTTATACAAGGATCAAAGTAAATATGTATATATTTTTTGTGTAATTTCCATAAAAAAATGTATAATTTTTATAACTCATAAAAACGCATAACATCACCTACAGTCTCCAGAGTTATATAAACACGGAAAATAAGAGAAAAATCGAGACCCATTTCGCGATTAAAAGTGAAATAATAATAATAAAAAGACGTCATCGTCGAGGAGGGACACAAGGACAAGGGCGTTCGAGTCCCAGAGGCAGAGGAGCGTCAATTTCTCAGCTTGAAGGTCCTTCGTAACCCCCCTAATCACATCAATTCATTCCTCTCTCAATTTCTCTGATCTCAGGTCTCTCTCTCTCTCTCTCTCTCTGATCGCTTTTGCTTTGATGATTCATGGATCTTAAAGCTGTTGAATTTCGTTGTTAGTGTTGATTTCCTTTTCCTGATTCAAATTTTGTGTTGTTGTTTGGATGATGAGAAACTTGTACTTTCCTTTTTTATTATTATCTTGATTTTGAATTTATGTGTAAGAATTATGCTCTTACTTTGATTTACTTGTCAAAAACGTGTATGTTTTTGCTTTGATTTACTTGATTCTTTAATTCGACTGTTGTTCGGATGTTATGTTGTGTTTTTCTTCGTGAATTCTGATTTAGACATTTGATATCGTGGTTGAATTTTTCTTGTGTACGCGAATTAGGGTAAATCAGGAAAAATATATAATGATGAAATTCAAACGTTGCATTGAAATTGAAAACTGGATTACTAATAAACGGTGTTGTTTTTGCACTTTATGTGACTCTCTGGTTCAAATGAATTTGTCAAACCTGCTTCCATTTCTAGTCAACAGTTAGGGAAATATTGCACTAATTGGGGGTGTTCATGGTGAATGAGGGGGTCAAAAGCATTTTTCTTATGACGAGGTCCAATTTCCTGGTTGTTGTGGAAAGGAAAACCCTTATGAAATAGTTTCATGGGATTCGACCAATTTTTTGATAGTGGAATTTCATTGGGAAATAGCTTGAATGAGTCAGTCATCATTTTGGCTCTCAATTTGTGGCCTAGGATATTGATGTTCCCTTAATGTAGCCCAACTGCCCAAGAGATATTACAGTTTTCCTGTAGGGGGTGGCCTAGGACATTGGACAAAGGTAATGATCAAAAGCTTCACACACAGAGAGAGAGAGAGAGAGAGAGAGAGAGAGAGAGAGAATGTTAGAGAGCCAAAAGGTGGGGACAAAAGGACAAAGGCTGATGGCAAAAAATGGTTTATACTACCAACTAGATAAAGAAGTCTCCAAGTCACCGTAATTACAAAAAGATCTCCAAAGGTTCTTGCGTTGTACCAGTTGACACATTGAAGGAGTGATATGGAAGAGAGAGAGAGAGAGAGAGAGAGAGAGAGAATGTTAGAGAGCCAAAAGGTGGGGACTAAAGGACAAAGGCTGGTAGTGAAAAATGGTTTATACTACCGACTAGATAAAGAAGTCTCCAAGTCACCGTAATTACAAAAAGATCTCCAAAGGTTCTTGCGTTGTACCAGTTGACACATTGAAGGAGTGATATGGAAGTGAATGAAACACCCAATACAGAACAAGAACAGTTGAAAAGTTACTCGAGACAAAAACAAGGCTGATGTGTACTGTTTTATCTTCAGAACAGTATTTTGGATTGTACCAGTAAAATGGTATTAATAATTCTGGTGCATAATTTGTACCATAGTTGTTGAATTGAGATACAAATATTGAATCAGAATTTCTTTTTCGAACCATGAACTAAATCAAGTCATGAATCATAAAATTTGGTAACAAGGTATAAAAACATATGTGCGATGTAAAAATTAAAAATCTACTGTAAATGTGAACAATTGGACATATTAGTGCAAAATTTATTGTGAATGATATGACCATATGGTCCAGTAGGTCAAGGTGCTTGTCTTCATGTCCAGGTATGGATCAAAATCTTGCCTTAATTTATAAGTTTGTTATATATATATATATATATATGTGTATATATGTGCATTGATTTACTTGAAATATCCAAGTACCTTGACCTACTGGATAAACTTAACAAATTTTTCATAATAATTCATTAATCATCACAAGTTCCATACTCATCAATTAGTTGAAGTAATCTATCTTCTTCTTCTTTTTCTTTTTTTTTTTCTTTTTTTAAAAAAAAAAAAAATCAAACTTTAGTCTATACTATATGCCGAACCATGTTCGAATATATAAGGTCACTAGAATTGTTCTTTTCCTTTTTCATAACAACCATTCTCAACAAGTATGTAAACAAAGTGGAACTCCCAAATTTCAAACAATAATAAGTTAACTACTCAATTATTTATGCTAATCAACTGCTCACTTCAAAGGGGTCAAAGTACCCATACCACCAAACCTTTTAAGTCTCTCAATGAATAACTCCAAAAGATTCATTTCGCAAGTAAAACCAAATGGCTAAAGCTAAATTTGAATATTGAACCTTGCAGAGAGATAAAGAAGATTTCATTATTTATGTTGGGGCTTGAGAACACATAAAAGTAGGAGAAATAGAAGAGAAGGATTCAATAGGACAAGCTTAGAATCCATGAAAGGCTTTGATAGATCATTTTTGAAAAGAAAAAAAAAAAAAGAAGTAAAAGAGCCAAAATTGAAAAAGAACAATTCTTTAGAATTGATGGTGAATTGGCCAATTCAATCTACCCATTGATTCACTGATTCACCCATTAATTTAGACCTATGTTACATGGAACATGGGGACGGAAACATTTAGAGAAATATAAAAACTTTTGAAATCACTTTGGATCACTAAATTTACCGTTATTGAATGGAAGTGTGTCATGTTTCAGAACATGCATACTAATATATAATTTGCTAGGGTATTAGTATTTTATGGGAACACAAATTTAGACCCTATGCTCATTCACCCTACTGATTCGTATTTATTAGGGCTTCAATTGACCCAAATCATAAGATTCGAATTGTGAATTGTATGAATTTAATAACTATGTTGCACTATGTTTGGAGGATGCTTTATATTGAATTAGTAACCGGTTGTAGTCATACTTTTGATGAGGCCACTATAAGATTCTCCATTCATACTATACCAGTATACCATTGTCTTCATAAAATTTTGGTTATTACTTTTAGTAAATCTATTAATTCCCACTTTTCTTTAAATTTGGGCAACATGCTATTTTTTCTGCAATAGAAATTATCCCTTTTAGTATCTGTCCTGTTTAAGTATTGATTAGATTCAATGACTTGATTTTTCTGCTCTAGAAATTTTTAGTTCACACATTAATTCTCAAGTTACTTATGTTTTCCAGTCAACATATTACAAAATCAAGGGACAGCCAGGGGACTTAAGCCAGGGAATTGATCTGCTGTTTTCTTGCCATTGGAAGCTGCTAGATGGCAGAGAAAGCATGTGTAAAGCGCCTTCAGAAGGAATATAGAGCCCTTTGTAAAGTATGTCTTATTTCCTTTATATGTTTGCCAACTATAATGACCATAATCTATTATATATTATTCTCCCTTAGAACTTTAGTTTCTCTTTCCTCTCTACTTTCCATCTAACGTTATGAAAAACCATCCTCTGGTTTATAGTTCAATTTCCTGTAGGACAGTGCTATTTGTGCTTCACTTCTTTATGGTTCTGTACCCCCTCCGCTTTATTGATTTTCAACCTGCACTTATTATGTGGAAAGTGGGACTATTGCTTGGTGCAATGGTGATAATGCGGAGAGCATGAAGCTGAAGTTGGGTTACTTGAAAACTTTTTTCTTCTTTGTGGTTAAAATTATTTTTCAATTTCTTTTGCTCTACAACTTTTCCTGCTGTGCAAAATTTGTGGCCATCAGCTTGTCCTTTTGACATTGCTTCTGTGCAATGCTTATTGTATTGTGTTATGTCCTACTAATATTGTTGATGAATAGGCCATTCACCACCAAAATTTTGTAGTGCTTTGACTTTTTGTTATTTTCTATTTTGTGTTTGCAGATGATAACTAAATCTAAATGTGATGAAATTGATGGGACTTAAGGCTTGGTTTGGGGGAAATCATCATATTGGTTTTGAAACTATTATGAGAGGCAAACCCTAAGTATATCTAATTAGTGGTTTTCTTTTCTTGTCTGCCTAAGGACTGAATAACTAAGAATTTTCATGTATTTACTAATAATATTGTGATAGTTTAAAAGAATAAAAATGTAACGATCTACAAATATAGCTGGGATAAGTAGTCCAGGCCTCATTAGATTTTTATGTGATCCCTGGTTCAACTCTCATGAACGATACTTTCAAACCTTTTCATCATTCAATATCTTGGTCACATGCACAAAGAAATGGACAGTCTACAGCGGTACTTGACACCTGAGGGTCAACTACAAAAGCACAAAACTTTCAATAGTTAATGAATCCATCCTTTAGTTTAATCGATTCACGAATTTGCCACAAATTTAGCGTGGGAGCGGAGGTGTCTTTGCGCAAATTACATTACTTCGGTTTAGACATTTAGTAGCATACATTTTCATTCTTTATGTCTTTGTCAGGTTTCCTTTATAAATGATAAGGCACACACTCTTTTGCTGTGTTTAGTTTGTATTTTCATTGTTAATACGTGGTAATTGTTGTTGCCGAGTATTGAATATGACAGTGTATCTGTAAGTGATTTGTAGCTCACTTGTCAGATTTGGCATGTTGAATTAAATTTTCAGTACATTCATTTGTGTCCGTGGGTGATAGTGTCCTATGTGAATTTGCAGGAACCTGTTTCCCATGTCACTGCCCGGCCTTCCCCAAGTGATATTCTCGAGTGGCGTAAGTTGCCTTCTCAAAATTTCTTCCCGATGAATTTATGCTTAACAGAATTTTGATTCAGATAAGGTTTCGAAGTTCTGGATTGACCTATTGAGCGTCTCTATTTCTCTCATGCCCATGCAGATTTTATTAAGCCTGTGTTGTCTTTTAAATTCAGGGTGACTTCAAATAAGTATGCTCATTCAAAATAATCTTTGCATGAGTTGTTGACTGACTATTAAAAGCAACCCCATAATTTGTAATTCTTTCGTCTGTATACCTCTTTGTTAGTGAAATGTTGCTAGGGAATTTAAGCCCTCTCTTATATATTTGTACATATTTGAAACATCAAAGTGACTTCTTGAACAAAAATGCTACCCACACTATAAAAGAATGGAAATTAGGCAATTGCTGGCACCTGGGTGAGGAGCAAAGCAATAAAATTGTCAAACTTAGGCTTTTGCAGCAGCCATCGGCATCACAAAATGAGGAAGTTTCTTGTCTTAGATAGATCTTACGTTTTCTTTCATGATTTCATTTGTCTTTTTATATTTTATATCCTCCGATATCAGTTACTTTTTGATTCAGTCTAGATTCTAGTTTTTGTTAATCAAACTTCCGCATAATGTTTTAAAGAAATAGAAAAATTTAGGAACAGATGGCTAACTGTGCTAATCTAAACCAAACTTATGAAGAAGAAAAAAACAATACTGGTATCTCGATTTATAATTTTAGGTAACTTTTGAGGAAAAAATTGGTGATAAGTAGTTTTTATTTTTTATTATATATATATTTTTTAATGTGTTAATTTGTGAAGATCCTTTATTTTTCAGTTTCATTTCATCACATTAACTGTGACAGTGACACTTTTCGCAGCATTTATCCATGTATCACATCAGCTGGCAATGGCATGCATCATTTGTCTATATGCTTTCTCATCCACTTGTTGTTTGTCAATTACGTAACATGATTTTATTCTATAATTATATGTTGCAGATTATGTACTAGAGGGAAGTGAAGGAACACCTTTTGCAGGTTTGATTTGAAGTGTTATGCATTTGTGGCACACGACATTTATTTCATCGCTGGTTTTGTTTGCTATTGTTCTTGGAACATGGAATTATTTTATTTTATTTTATTCATGAATGTTTCCCACTTATTATGGTAAGGTGGATATTATTATGGGAAGATCAAGTTTCCTCCAGAATATCCATTTAAACCTCCAGGAATCAGGTATTGTGGATTCTGTCTGCTTAAATTTTTCCAGAAAAAATATTTTGATGCTTTTTTAGCAGCTTCATGTTTATTTTTATTTTTATTTTTAACATTTTCACTAGGTTTCTTTAACTGAAAATTACATTTGTTTCCATTGTAGTATGACTACTCCAAATGGACGATTTATGACACAAAAGAAGATCTGCCTGTCTATGAGTGATTGTAAGTGCCATTAAATATCATTGGTCTAGGAATCATCTGTTCCTTCTAATAAACTGATTTTATTTTCACCTTCTTTCTATCATTTTCAGTTCATCCAGAAAGTTGGAATCCGATGTGGTCTGTATCAAGGTAATACATTGTCATTGATGAAAAAACAGATGCCATTGTTTGTAACCATTTCATCTAGCGTCTGATGCTGACTAGGGTTTGTATGTCTTAAATGCAGCATACTTACTGGCCTTCTCTCATTCATGGTGAGATTCTGAACTCTCTAGTATTCTATGGCTATTGTCTGCTAACTATACGGGATAGATAAACGACTAGATGAAATGTGCCTGAAATTTTCTTTATGGACATCTCAATCCCATTTACATACCAGAAAGTCCTTATTCATTTGACTTTTGAGTCTTTGAGTTCTTGCCAATGACTGTATCATAGGAATGTATTCTGCGTTCATGACATTGTATAATACTCAATTTTTAACGAAGTATCTGGTTGTGCATTGGTGTAACTGGTTGATTCACTTATTTCGATGAATGGAGGTTTTCTGCACCTTCTCTGCTTCCTTCTCCATTTTCCATCTTAGGGTTGTGAATTTGAAAGGAAAAAGGTATTGTTAGTTTGGTAACTTCTAATGGGTCTTCTGATCATCTTCGTGCATCCGTCTCCACTCTTATTTTAAATTTATTGAATGTTTGTAGACTTGAGGCCGCCAGGCACCAACCTAGTGGGTTGGCCCCTAATGGCTCGTAGCTCTAATATCTGAATGTGCCAAAATAATATAAATGGGAACCATTTGCACCATAGCTTGTGTCAAGCATATTTTCCAGATTTATTGCTACGATCGACTAAATTGAACATGCATCTAACCAGGAAATTGGAGAACAAAACTAGTGGGGCATTGTTGCATTGATAACTTCAAAGCATTCTATTGTGCTTCCAAGTACTCCTTTCCTAAGTGTACTTTATTATTATTGTTATTATTATTATTATTAATTTTTTCTGTTGTGCAGATGGATACCAGTCCCACGACTGGCAGTGTCACAACTACTGTTGCTGAAAAGCAGCGACTAGCAAAGTCTAGTCTTGCTTTCAATTGTAAGAAGTAAGTCTCTTGCAACACTCATACAGTATTCTGTGATTTTCTTACCTGTTTTACAGAATCCGCATTTTGGTCCATATGCATCTATGTAGTTGTACATTGTTACCTTCTTTATTCCTTATTTAGTTAACAAATACTGGCTATTCTGCCCTGTAATGGATGGGTCATTGCTATGATCTGTCCATGTTGCTAACTGTTAGTAGGCTTTTTGAATTTTGTGTTACTGGTGTCTTAACATGCACATACTGTATGCTATATACCCAACTTTAGGCATGCAAATTTGGCCAAAGGCCTGTAGGCTGGTTTCAGCCTGGCTGCCTAGGGCCGGACAATTCCAGACCCAAACCCCCTCTGTTAGGGCCTGGCTGAGATTTTTGAAACCCAGCCCACCTGGGGGCTTGGCTGACCGGACCCATCCAAGCTAAAATTCATGATCTAAGAGCTTGGATGGGTCGATAGACTATGTAGTTGAAATTGAGCAGCAACACTCGATAGACTATCAAAACAAGTTGACCATGTGTTAATCCGGTTGATAGAATGCTCAACATCATGCTTTGTGTTTTATTTGTTGCAATTGCTAAATTGATTCTGACATTTTTTCTCCTAATAGCCCAACATTCAGGAAAATGTTCCCCGAGTATGTGGAGAAGTATGAACAGCAACAACTTTCCGAACAGCCTGTTCCAGAGCAAATCTCACCGACCCCTACTCAGCAAGAAGGTCACAGACCTTTACTGGACAAAACTGGTAATTCCACACAAGAGGACCTGAATAAAGTAGAAGCCCTGAGGGACCCCAGAAACCGCAGGAAGCAATCTTTCCCAACTTGGATGCTGCTGTTACTGGTTTCCATCTTTGGTGTCGTAATGGCTCTGCCGCTGCTTCAACTTTGATGTCCGTGACCAAAAGGATGGAAAAGCCTTTATGTTAAGTGTTTTAATGTTCTTAGGTTTGTCATGGTGTCTAACAGAACTTGTATAGGGTTGGTGCAAATGGAGGAGAGAGGAGTAATCAGACATTTTGGCAGGGAGTGGTACTCTTTTTTCTATTTTACTGCTGGCATATTTGAGTTTGTCAACCTTTAAGCATATTACAAGCTTGTGATGTCGTCTTAATGAATTTAGATCTTTTTTGTTTGGTATCAATATTATAGGTGTTTCTCTCTCATGTTTTTCTCTCTCTTTCTTAACTTTGGTATACACTTTGTTGTATGGGTGGAGCTTTGATCCAGTGGATGGCTTCGTAGCTTGTAATATCGTAGGTAGAAGAAAGAAAGCTCTGTTCGCAGCAATTGGATTCTAAGGGTTTGTTTGGTGCAGCTTATGAAGCCACTTAAATATTTTTATTTTGGAAATATATTTCAGTTTGTTTGATGCAATTTGTACTTGTAAAAATAATTTAAATAAGTTAAAAAAATTTATTATAACAAATTAGGAACATATGTTTTAACTTATGTTTTTTAATTATTAATTTTTCATTTGTTAAAATCTGCATCAAGTAGAAAACATGAGAATCATTTTTTTTAAAACGAGGAAAAATAAAATTTAGTGAGGGTATCATAGCTTTCACAAGTCTTGATTCTGGAAAAAGTCAGTTGACAATCAAATTTAATTTAATTTAATTTAAATTAAAGAAAGGAACCCTCTACGGGATAATAGTGGACTTCACACTCACTCTTGTAAGATCACAGTTTTCAGATTGTGCCTTTTACGCGACAACCCCGGTGTGGAAAGAGGGCAAAGACCACTGAAACGTCACCCCGGTGGTTACACGACAACCACCTTACATCTGATTTTTTTTCCCACGTGATTTTCTAGCAATGCATTATCTTTTTAACTTTTTCTAGCAATGCATTATCTTCTTTACTTTTTTTTAAGAACATCTTAGTAAGCTTTCAAGATCCAATCTCTGGAACCAGGGGCGGAGGCAGCATGTGACCAGAGGGGTCATGTGCCCCTCTTGGATTTTGGAATTTATTTATTTATTTTTTGTAAATATAAAAAAAATTAAATAAAAAATTATAAAAATATTATTAGAATGAAATATCAATGACATTTTAAAAATTATGAAAACAATAATGATTGTTTTGATTGAAAATGAAGAGATTATTATAAATAAACCATATTAGTTATGAAATTTTTTGAATGCAACGACAATGTCATTATTAGTGATATGCAAATATAAGTAATCTCACTATAAAGATATGAAATTTATTAGATTGTTTGTTACATTTGACATGTGAGGTTTATTATTTATGCGTTTATTTACCATTAGTGGGTGATGTTACATACCAGTGATGACGTAGTATTACCATTATATTGAATTTTTAATCAAATTTTATATCAAAAAATAATTTATCATTATATAATTTATTTTAAGGCTTATATCCATATTTTTTTTTGTATTGTCCATGATACACTAGTTACAAATAATATTTTTTTCTTGATGTTTTCTGAAATCAATCGTAAAAAATTTACGTGAAATATTTTTACAAAAATTATTATAATTAGTAAGTACCCCCTCTAAATTAATTTTCTGACTCCACCACTGTCTAGAACAAGTTTTAAAAAACAACTACATAAATAAAAGTAGTCAACCTTGGTGGAAACCCAATACTTATGCCGATGGTTTTGTCGTCTTTTTTTTGATTTCAAAATAAGAGTAATGTTGGATGAATTAATGAATTTATGCCTATTACATTGGATCTTTTTAACATTTTAAATATTATTATTAAATGATATATTAATTAGTAAATAAACTGATAAGGTTTTCTTTTTTATTTGTATGTATATATCTTTTTAGATAATACCAATGGTTATGATTTGTAATAGACTTAGTATTTCAAATTCTAATTTATTCACATATTTAAAGAGTCGTTACATAATAAAAAATTATTATATGAATAAGAAGAATTACGTGACCATGTACCCTTCTCTAGCAAAGTAATTATTAGGCCACTTATTATTGGTTGAGTATACACCGCCAACAAGAAAAAAGGTAAAAAAATAAAATAGTTACTCTTAAATAATTTATAAATTTTTATTAGTGCAAATAGTGGCGTCTCAATTTGCGAGTGGGACCAATACACTCTATATATGGGGCTCACTATGTATACTTTGTTCATACACTAAGCCCCGTTTACCATTTATATTGGGGCTAAATAATTATAAAAAGATAAAATTGATTATAAAAATTAAGAAGATAAAATATTATTTTTTATTCATAATCATTATACTTTTTTTTTCATAAAATTCAAAAAAGCTTCAAAACAAAAACCAAACGAGGCTAAAAAAGTTTCAACACAAAAAAGTTGACGATATTAACCAATGTCAAACGAGCTCTAAAATAGTATATAAATGTATCTAGAAAAAAAAAAAAAAAGTTTGTGAACAATTTTTTTTTTTGAAAAATGTGATGGGCTCCAAATAAATTATCAAATTCTCTACCAAACCTCTCATATGGATGTGAGACTCACATAAATCACATGTGTGTAGGTCCCACACCTATGTGAGAGGTTTGGTAGAAATTTTAGTAATTTATTTAGAGTCTCTGGCATAACTCTAACTTAAAAATAAGGGTAATGTTACGGATACCAAATTTTCTACCAAACAAATGACTAATGGTGTGTTTGGTTGGAGGATTTGGAGAGGGATTTAGAAATGGAAAAGGAAAAGGTGTGTGAAACTAAGTGAAATATAAGTATATTTTATTCTCATTTTACTTACCTTTTCTCTTTACCTTTCCAAATCCCTTCCCAAATCTCCTAATTAAACACAGCGTAAATGATTCACATAGAAGTGGGATTCGTAATTTTGTTGACCCCATAGCCATGTGATATATTTAATCATTTGTTTGATGAAAAATTTTGATCTATAACATTTTCGTAAAAATAAAAAACTGAGAAGCTCCATGATATGCGGCATATATTACGCCATTGGTATTTTTTTTATTTTACATTAAAGAATAAACTAATTAGTTGAATCTTCATTACTCCTATTTATTTATTTATCATACAAGTCTTAGTCACCCTATTTATTCCATCTTTGAGTTTTGAGCACCCTTCTTTCTCTCCCTCTCTCTCTCTCTCTCACAACACTCGCACCTTTTCCTACATTTACAGTTCTTTACAAAAGAAGATCACCAAAAGCCAAAGCAAGAAAAGGATTGTTCGTTTTCTGGACAAGTTCACTAGCTATAGTGGGTAACATTTTTCACACATTATATTATATAGCTCATTTTTATTTTATTTTTTTTTTGGAATTGAGTTTGTTGAAAACATTTTTTGATTAAACTTCTCTGTCTTTTCCTTTTGATAAAGTGATGTTACTTGTTTCTTGTTTGCTTGCCATGGTTTTGGATTTGTGCTTATTTTGGGCATATCTTCATTTTTACATTGTCTTCCTTGCCATTCAATAGACTCTGTCCTTTTCTATGCAAAATACCCATTCATTTATTAGTTTCTATGAACCTCTGTACACCAGTCCTATGGGATTTAATCACCTCTTCAATGAGGTTTTTTTTTTTTTTTAAAACCAAACTCGTGTTATTTTGAATTTATTTTTCAAACTCAAATTGTTGTTTGAACTCGTGACTTGGAAATTTTTTACATTAGGCAGTATTTTGAAAACACGAAGTCATTAAACTACTTGAATTTGAAAATAAGTTCAAAACAACTCGCATAAGGAAGATTTGTTTAAAAATGGCATAGAATTGGTAAATACTCACCTCTTCAACATATAAATAGGAAAGCTATAAAATAACGTAAATGAAAGGAGAGTGAAACAAGGAAATAACTGATTGGAAGATCTGATTCTTATGCTATTGCTTTTAGTACTGTAACTTCTTTTTAAAGCTTGATATAGCTGGTAGGAGAAAGAAGTGTCGAGTTCCATTTCATCTTCTTCAGTCTTGCAGTTTCTTGAATTGAGCCATTGATTTTCAGGTCTTTTTCTGGGGAAAATATGGATTTTGATGCATCAAATGTGATAATAAGTTTTCATATCTTTTTCCCTTTCTTTTCCTTTCTTTTTCAAATCTTTGTTTTGATACATGTTTTGTATTGGGTTTTTGGTGTTTTGCAGAATAAGATGAAAAAGTCTTCTCCAATATACCCCGGATATGACGGTGGGGATTTTGGTTTTGATCCCCAGCTGGATTTTTCACAGGTAGACAAACTCTTATTGCTTTTTCTTCTTTTGTCTAACCGATTACAGAATTGGACACAAAATGTATATGAACGGATAAAATTTGTCAAATCCACTAATAAATCATGTAAAATACTATCTGTTCGTGTGTATTTTGTGTTTGATTCTGTGATTATTTTTTGTATTCATAGTAAAATTGGCTTATTTTTTTTGTGTGTGGCTCTAGTCCTTTGTTGAAGAGAGTGTGCTCAGGTCAATTCTTCATCAAGAGAGCACATCTAATCACTTTCATAGGATCAAACTATCTCGTTTTCTATCTTATTGTCATTGTTGAATTTGTAGTTGTTATTACTATTATTATTTTGTCAAATGATCATCTTGCAAAATACAAATTCCCCAACTAATATGTTCTTTTCAACATTATCACAGTATTTTGGAAGATGATCTACATAAGCAATGTGGATTTTCAATTCTTCATGTTGGCTGTCTAAATTATCCTGTATATAAAAAAAATTAAAAAAAGCACTTATTGTGATGGCTCCACAGTCATCAATTTTTTCAACATTATCACAATATTTTGTCTGTCATCTTCATAACATAAGCAATGTGGATTTGAATTTTTCATGTTGGCTATCTAAATTATCATGTTAAAAAAAGAAAAAAGAAAAAAGTATTAGTACTTTTGTGATAGTTTCACATTGTCATCAATTCTTGGTTTGCCTTTTTGATTAGTTCTTGGAAGAAGCAAGAAAGCACGCAAGCAAAGAGAATTTTCAGGTTGGACCACAATATCAAGAAGATCAAAAGAGACAACTAGATGAAGCGCAAAAGAACAAGAAATCATGGAAAAAGTTCATCTTTTCATGGTGGAAAACCGACAAGAAGAGCAATTTCACAGTTGAACCTCAAACTAGTTTTCAAATTTCTCAACCAAAATGTGGTCGTATTTCTTCTTCCTCTGGTCTGATATATGGAAGTGGAGTTGGAGGTGGAGCAAGCTGCAAGCCCCGGCGTCCAACATCTGGGCCCCTCACTAGTCTCTTCCAGCCAGCAAAGACAGTGGAGAATGAGATACCCTATATGTGTCTTGACAAGCTTGATGTCCCTCATGGTGTTCAATCCTATGGACCTGTTTACTTGGTAACATAGTGAAGAACTAGGGGATTGCAAATTGGCAATTCTGTTTCCATCTTGAAGAATCTTGATGAAATTGTCAAGTGGAGAGTTACAAAAATGTGGTAAAATTTGAATACCGGCTATGATGGATATGAATGGCTTGAAAATTAGCAAACTAAATTGAAATGCTTAATTAATTATAGCATTTTTTGGGTTAGTTATAGAATTATCAATATAAGGACTTCTTGAGCTTTTTATTTTCATTTTGCTTAGGGTAAATTACTCTTTTACCCTCAAACTTTCACTCAAATTTCATTTTGGTCCTTCAATTTTATAATTATAACAATAAAATTCTCATGTTTCAATGTGGCGCTCTCGCCACTTACCATTAAAAATTTGGACAAAAAGTCATTTTGGTACCTCAATTTTATAATTATAAAAATAAAATTCTCATGTTTCAATGTGGCCCTCTTGCCACTTACCATTAAAAATTTGGACATAAAGTGCTCACAAGAGGGACATGTAAGCACATTTTAGGGACATTAAAGAAAATAATTTATCTGTTAAATAATACTTTTCAACCTTTATTTTTCACCCAAATTTAGTTTGACAATTCAAACAATAGGGCCATAGAATCACCACATTGAAACATGGATTTAAGTCTGAGAAACTAATTGTTACAATTGAAAGACACAGAATGAAAGTAAAATTTAGATGTAAATTTGCAGATGAAAAGTGTAGTTTCCCTTTCACTTATAACTTTCAACTCCTTGGCTTGGAGTGCATTTGCCTACAAAAATCGTTTGCTAGTGCTCTGTGATATTGTTATCAAAGTTGACAGAAAGAAAAAGAAAGGTTTCTAGCTGAACAAAAGGGTCACTATATCCCACCACAGGACTAAAGATTCCAAGTTCCTTTTTCAAGTCCTTTGTTCTCTTCTCTTTTCTCACAACACAAGCAAAGATGAATCAATAACAATGTCTCAAACACACACTTTCAAAGTCTGATGAAGCAAATCTGTTTTCATTTAACTGTTGAATTTGCCAGCATTGAATCATTCGAATCAAAGCAGTCTTCGCTATCTACAATCAAGCTATTTAATTAGAGTCATTTTCACCCTAAGAATGTGTCTGTTCCTATGTTCTTTTCTCTAAAGTCGAGTCATGTCTTACTTTCACAATGATGTGTGTGGCGAGAAATTTTTTTTGATATATTTAGAAGGCATACGGGAATCTTAAATTTTTCAGTCTGAATGCATATGTTTCCAAGTTTTTCCACCACACAAACAGTCTTAACAAGTTATAATTCTATTAACCAAGCTCATGAAAGTGAGAAAAACCAAAGTCTATACACAAAATATCCATCAAATGCATGTACGATACGTGCCATGTTGAAAATTTCCATCCTTACACATAAATCTAACAAAGAAAAGAAGATGCACAACTTCCATAACATCTTCTGAAGGGAAAGATGGATTAATTGATCCAACCTCTCAAACAGAGAAGCCTACAATGTTTCAATTTTGTACAGTATACCTCTCTTCCCAATCAATTGTGAAGCTGGTTTTCAATTCATGACTAATACAAATGCATAAATAAAGTAAGAACTGACTCTAAACCATCTTTCTTAACAACCAAACAACATTGGAGATGAAAATGTGGATGTCCAATTCTTCTCCACATCAAACCTCCAATCCAATCAACAAGATGCCAAGCTTCTATAGTGAAATTTCACATCAAAATCCATTGATTCATTGCTCCTAGCATTGTCCTCTGTGCACTTGCTCTGCATCAACACTGGTACTAAAAGGATTCACCCTTCTATCCCTGCTCAAAAGCCTCTTCAATGACCTCAACCGCGTTGTCACCGGAGATTTCACTTCTTCATCTTCACCAGTCTGCATAGGTATGTCAATCACCAACATCCCATCCGGTTTATTACCAGTCGATGAAGACGATGACGAAGACGATGAAGAAGAATGGGATTGAGAAGAAGCAGGACATGGATGATCTTCTTCCAAACAAGACCCCAAAGTGTTAACCTGACTCTGATTCCCCCAAAACAACACATTTGTTGGGAAATTGGGGGTTTCAGCTGAATAAACCCCAAAAGCAGAGCTCTCTGTTCTCGGCGAATTGAGAATAGTCTCTAGGGTTAATTCAGGGGACAATTGGGTCGAATTCGAAACTGGGTTTCGACACAATGGACAAGTCGAATGAGATTGAAACCACATATCAATGCAATCTACATGAAACCCGTGATTGCATTTCGGTAACAACCGAGCTTTCTCGCTGGAGACAAGGTCAGAGAGACAAACAGCACATTCCAATCCATCTTTGAAGTCTTTGGAATCGACGATCACTATGGGAATGGTTTTGAGAACCTCTGGATCGAGACCGCGGCGGAGGGCGGTGGTGGGATTGGACAATTCGAGGTGGCCGGGGGCGAAGTTGAAGCGGCGGCGCCGCCGTGTGGTGGAGGCGGAGGTGGTGGTGGTGGTGGTGGTGGTGGTGGGTTCTTCTTCGCGGTTGTACCAAAACCATTTGGCGTAGAGGTGGAGAAAGAGAGAGAAGACTACGACGAAGAAGAGGAATACTATACCTACCACCATGAAGATCTTCCCTGTGAGCTCAATTCCACCTGAGTCATTCAATGTCTTGTTTAACCCCAATGAGTCTCCCATCTCGAGCTGAGATTTTCTTTCTTGATTTTCCGAGAAAATTTCTGGGGTTCAGGGAAAACCCAGTTGGGAAATTTCAATCTAAGCTTGTTAGAGAGTGTGAAATTGGATTTGGAGATTCAATGAGACAGAGATCTGGGTCAAAAGAATGAAAGTCACAAGAAAGTCAGAGATGGGATTGACAGAGCTTGTGACTGAAATTTTGAGCTTGAGATTTTCCGAGAAAATTCCGGGGTTTCAGGCAAAACCCAGTTGAAATTGGATTTGGAAACAATGTTTGGGTCTAGAGAATGAAAGTTACAAGACAGTCACAGAAGGGATTGACAGAGCTTGTCAGAGACTGAAATTCTGAGCTTTCTTGATTTTCCAAGAAAATCCAGGGGTTGAAGGAAAAAGCCAGTAGGGATTTCTCAATCTAAGCTTGGAAGCTTGTTAGAGACAGTGTGAAATTGGATTTGGAGATGTAAAGGGAGAAATCAAAGGCCTTTAAAAATAGTAAAAGAGGTAAAGAGAGAGAATTGGACAATGTTTGGGTCTAAAGAATCTAAAGAATGAAAGTGACAAGAAAGTGAGAGAAAATTGAAGAAAAGGAAGAGACTTTGGAGGAGTAGTGGTGAGTGAGAAAGACGAAGAAGAGTTCAAGGATGAGGCCGTGGACTTCGTTGCCTTTTTCTTTCTACTGAGTGGATGCTCACTTTGACTGCTATAACAATGGGTACACAAACTTTGAAGGGAAAATTGGAAATTATATGAATATATTCTTTTATTTGTTTGTTTTTTTAAATTGAAATAAAGAAGTAGGAATAAAAATTCACAATTGGAGGTTATTGTTATCAAATTGAATAATGTTTGAGGGCCCGAAATCTGGGGCTCGAATTCGGCTCGAAGCCCAAAACGACGTCGTTTTGGGCTTCGATTTTTTTTTTTTTTTTTTCTTTCTCTTCGTCTTCTTCGTTGAACAGAGAGAAGAGCAGAGGCGAGAGAGAGAAGAGCAGCTCGCCGGCGTGCGTCGCAGCTCGTCGGCCGACGTCGCAGCTCGTCGCTCGTCCGATCTCGCAGCTCGTCGCTCGTCCGCCTCCACCCACCGCCGCCTCCGCCTCCACCTCCACCTCCGCCTCCAACCCCATTTTTAGGGCCCCCTCCAGTTCTGCTTCTCCTCCTCTCCTTCTTCTTCTTCCTCCTTCCTTCTGAAATTCGAGCCGTTTGGCTCGAAACCCTTTCGGGCCCTGTACCAGAGTCGTATCAAATTTGTTTGATCTTACTTGAAAATTAAGCCTTCATTTGAGATGTGAGTTGATTTTTTAATTTTCTAATTTTTTTTGATTATTTTAATTTAGAAGTAAAAAGTTTTGTTTGGAATAGATTTTTTAATCGTTCAAAAAAAGGATAGATCTTTTGATTTTTTTTTTTTTACTTTTGTGAGAGAAAAAATAAAATTATTATGGTTTAAATGTGATGTTTTATCTTATTGAGTTAAAAAGTCTATTTTGTCCTGTTAGAACTATTTTAACGCAAACATGACTTGCCAAACAAAGCCTAATAAAATAAGCTTGATTGTTCACTTTCAATAATGTCCAAAGTTTGTTTGTTTGTTGGTTTTTTTTTTTTTTTTTTTTTAAAAAAAAAAAAAATTTAAGAATTGTTATGTGGATAAAAAAAAGAAAAGAGGAGATAAATATGAGAAATTACAAATCAATTATAATTTTTTCAAAATAATTACATATTTATGAAAAAGTTTATGATTTTAATAATTGAAATTTGTAAACGTACACTGATTTATTATTTTTCTAAGATAAGTTTGGGTAGTTTCGTAAGATTTATAAAGCTGTTTACGATTTCTTTAATTTGAAAAATCTGTTTCAAAGTGTTTTGTGTATTTTCTTCTTAAAGTCTATAAGTAAAAAACAACTTTAAAAATTTGAAAATAAAATATTTCTAAATTTACTTTTTGATTATCAATTTTCAATTTCTTAAAAGTTATAACAATTAGAGCCATTGTGCCCTAATGAAACTCAAAATTAGATATTATACTTCATCAACCACACTAATCTCGTGGTCTCATCTCAAGTACAAAGTGTCAATTCTTGTAAAATTAAATAAGAATATAAACTTTCTTATAATCTGTTGGAATTTATTAATTCTATTCTTAAAGGAATTACATAATTTATATAAAATAATAGTCTTTTACAATTCTCTTATTTGCCAAAACAAGCGTTATTATTGCTCATAATTTTTTTTTAAATGATATATACGATCAAAATTTGTTAGGTAGATGAGTTTAATGTATAAAAATCTATTTGTGAAACATTTTTAGACAGTAATAATTTTTTATGATTTGAAATTTTTGTATGCTATTTAACTAATTTTAATTCTTACTTTGATAATAAAGTGGAATTTTTTTGTCACTAAAAAAATTTGAGATGCTATAATACTTTTGTACACTTTTGACTTACATATGCTAAGATATGTCATATCATTGAGGAAGAATAAGTCTAATCACATCAAATAACTTAATACATAAATTATTGTCTACATTTGTGGATCACACGTCTTAGGGAAATGTTTCGTAGCTCGAAACACTTTGTCCCGAATAGCTCGAGGGAGAAGACGCAGAGAGAAGCAGAGGGAGAGAAAGAGAGAAGCAGAGGGAGAGGGAGAGAAAGAGAGAAGCAGAGGGGAAGAGAGAGAGAGAGAAGACGATCGTCGCCCCGGCCAGCCGCCAATCGTCGCCCCTCCCAGCCGCCGATCCGCCGATCGTCGCCCAGCCCAGCCCCGCCTCCGCCTCCGCCTCCGACCGCCGTCGCCCCGCCTCCGCCTCCTCCTCCCTCGAATATTATGCCCCCTCCAGTCCTCCTCCTCCTCCTCCTCCTCCTTTCTTCTTTCTTCTTCCTGGTCTTCGTTCTTCTTCTGCAAAAAAAAAAAAAAAATCGAGCCATTCGGACTCCCCGTTTTCGAGCTACGTAGCACGATCGCACATCTTATGAGTAGATAGTGATTTATGTAATGAAATTTGTGATGTTTATAACATGTTTGTTATTTGAAATTTTCATTTCAAAAGTGACAGCAAAAGAAAACTCTTATTTTACAATGACAAGGACAATTGCTTCTATTATTTACCAAAACACATTTAAAAAAATAAATTTGAGTGCTTCAATTGTGGTAGGCAGAAGGAGTTGATACAAAAAAATTTTTATGTATAAGTTCAAAATGGTGAATTGAGATATTGAGTAAAATTGTTAGTTACATGAAGAACCTTATAATTTTATTCCTAATTTATGAACTCGTATATTTTAATATATTTAATTATAAAAATCTTACAAATACTTCATTTTAAATGAGTGAAAGTTATGTATTTTTATTGTCGGGGATGTCAAAATATATTAGTTTATAAATGAAGTAAATAAGATGAGATTATCTAATAGTTGAAGGAGTCTTAGTATAATAATATTTGTTAATAGTCAAGAGGATATTAATATAATAAATCCAAAAAAATTAAATCTAATTAATTTGTTCATTTTGATAATATTTTGAGTGGTATTATTAGAAATAAACCTAAAATTCGACAAATATGTCTGCACAAACCAATTTTTTTATATTCGAACCCACATGTCACACATTTACACTTATCTTAGAAGTACAATATTATATATAATCTCATTTTTATAGTCTTAATCACAAAACAATGTAACTCACATTATGTATATAGAATCAACTCACGTATATTTATAAGTTAGAAAAAAAAAATTGAAAAATGACTTAGACCTCCAGCTGGGGGTGCTGGGGTCGTCCCTGATTGGTGCAAAAATATTTTTTTTTTTTTTTTTAAAAATTTTGGCCAACCACACGTGTCACTGGGGTGGCACTGGGAGTGCGTACTGTCGTGGTGGGTCGGTAGCATTGTTGTTAAAAATTATAGAAGATAAAATTATATATAACATTTACTATATTAAAAATCAGAAATGATTCTATCAACCAAAATGTACAATTGATCTCAGGATCATAAAACAATTTTGGACACTAGTTGTTGAGGACCCATCAACATCTACCTAGCCTTTTAAATTTGGAAGAACTACATACAGATAAAATAGGAAAAAACAAAAAATTATCAATACATAAAGAATATCTTTTCATTTATGTTCCATTACGGACACACTTAATTCACAAATATTTTTAATTTTTTCACCCTTCACTTTTTTATTTTTCTTAAAACTTAAGTAATTCTATAACGACAAGACAAGATAATAAATGTGCTCCGGGTCCGGATGGGCTGTTGGAACTTGTGGGGGGTGATAGCTAAAGTTGTCGGTCGAATTTGAGGCCATAACAGAAATTGTTAGAATTAAATTGACTGTTTGATACTGATCGGAATTTTAATTTTTATAATTTTAATTTTAATTTTTTTTTATTAATATCGGCGTATTTGGCTACAATATTATATTTAGATACTTTTAATATTCTAAACCTCTAATTTATTTAAAATCTTAAACTTTTTTATTAAATTGTGTTTTAGATGATAAATTTTATAAGATTTTATTAAGGGAAAAGAAAAGAAAAGAGGAGAGAAAAGTGACAAAAATTTACCTTCTCTTTTTTGTCATTTTTTCATTACATTTCTCTTTTCTTCACAAATTTTTAATTAAATTCATAATTAAAACATAACCTTAAAGTCATGCTGTAAGTCTCTCTTTTATACTAAATTGAAAATTGACAAAAACCGAACCACTGAGGTGTCATGATATGTTTAAATTTTTAGTGTAACTCCATTTATCTAATTAAAATAACATGTAGATAAGATTTTTGTTTTTCATCTGAAATAATTCGATCTTTTATGTACCATTTTAGAGTCAATTCAGTTAACATAAAAACAAATGAAAAGAAGTTATTTTTTGAAATGGAATACATGTAATTAATTGAAATTAAATATTTTATGAACAATTTCATATAGTAGATATTTAATGAAAAATTTACCTATAAATTTCATTTCAGAAATGGCGTTTCATTTAGTTCCAAGAGTTTTCTTATAGGTCAATTAGTTTCATTGATGTTGTAAAGGGAGATTTAATATATTATTTAAAAATTAGATTTATGGTTATACCTTTATTTCTATTATGTTTTCTTTTCTTTTTTTCCTTTTTATGCTAGAAAGGTAAGATACACAATTTATGGGAATCAAATTTGAAAACATAACACTCAAAAAAAAAAAAAAACTTCTTAGTGTAACACTCAAATGTAAGATTTCAAAAAAAACTCCTTAATATACTTTTGTCCAAATATAACACTCAAATGTAAGACTTCAAAAAATTTCGTTAGTATACTTTTTCCAAATGTAACACTCAAAAAAAAAAAAAGCTCCTTAGTATGATACTCCAATGTAAGATTCCAAAAAAACTCCTTAAATTAAACGTAACACTAAATATATATATATATATATATATTGCGTAATGTAACACTAAAAAAAAAACTTTTTAGTGTACTTTTTCTAAATGTAACACTCCAAAAAATAATGTGAGATTCTTCAAACCATTCGAAAAGGAGTATAAAAATTCAATAGTAAGTTTTGGATAAATGTATAATTTCAAACCGTAAGTGTTACGATTGGGAAAAGTACACTAAATTTTTTTTTAATGTTTTCGTGTGTTACATTAGAATGTTACGTTTGACATTACATTGATTAGAGTGTTACGTTTGGGAAAAGTACACTCAAGAGTTTTTCTTTATGTGTTAATTGGAGTGTTACGTTTGGGATTACATTAATTGGAGTGTTACGTTTGAAAAAAGTACACTAAGAAGTTTTTTTGTGTGTTACACATTAGAGTGTTACGTTTGGAAAAATATTTGGAGTGTTATATTGTTACATTTAGAAAAAGTACACTAAGGAATTTTTTAGTGTGTCACATTGAAGTGTTACGTTATTAGAGTATTACACTAGAGTGTTATATTCTTATTCGTAATGTGAGATTTGTTATAGAATAAAAAAAATCCAAAACCTCTATAGTGCGGATTGCCCAAATGTATAATTTTACATTTGAAGAAACTCACTTTTATTCTTAAAAAATTAAACTCAAACGCGTAAGTGATTACCTTTTTGAGTAATTTCTATTTTAATGAGACTTTTGAATTCATAAGAAAAAAAAGAATGACTAAACAGTTCACAAAATCATATTTTAAGATTTATTGATGCTTCACCGATATTTAATTTCATGAATTTTAATTTATGAATAAAAAATTTAATATTTTCATACATTTGATATTTTTACTTGAACACTATTTTTTTGGCATTACACAAAATGAGCATAAACCCAAAATAACATGACTCATTAACACGTAAAAATAAAACAAAATTAAGTTAATATTTATTTATTTTTTTTAACACGAATTGAGATATGACATAACACAGTAACAAGAGTCAAAATATAAAGTTGCATTTGCCCACCTAAAGGACTATCTTTTACCTGTAATTGAGGATTAAGCTCAAAGTCAAAAAAGCTTTTGATTTGGAATTTTTTTTTGACTTTAGACAATATGATGAATTTGAAATGATTTCTTTTTCACTTAATTATGACCATCCTTGCATGCTATTGTTGTGATCATGGTACATATATTTATTTTTACGTACATGTGGGTCATGATTAATTCAATTTTAAGGAATAAAACATGATTAGAAAAATGCTTTACAACCTTGAAATTTGCCTTGTCTTATGGCTATGATTTTTAATTTAAATTTGTTTATGTTGGAATTGTTTGTGAGAATGAGCACCGACTAATCATTATCGGTCCCTCTCGTTTGACTCAAGGGTCATTTTAATTTTTTGTAATTTTAATGTCATCAATTTAAATCTTACATTTTCAATTACTTTTTACGTGATATTTTCATCAGTCAACATTTTTTATAGAATTTTCAACGATTCTTCTATAAGAAAGAAAAATAATTAAATTACACTGATAGTCTTTATAAGTTTTTCTTAATTCCACTTTGATCTTTGTATCACGTATTATTTTTCTGTCCAAAATGTTAACAACAATTGACGAAGGATACATTAAAATGAAATAAAAAAATATATGAAATTTAAATTGATAAAATTGAAATTATGAAAATCAAAGTGAAATGTTACTTAAATTAGAGGGACCAATAATATAATTTATCTTTTAAGTACATGTGGGACATGGTTAATTCAATCTAAAGGAGGAAAGTATGATTAGGAAATGCTTTACAACCTTGAAATTTGCCCGGTATTGTGGCTATGATTTTGTTTTAAATTTGATTCTGTTTATTAGTTAGTTAACTTTTCTTCTTTTTTTTTTTTTTTTTTTTTTTTTTTTTTTAACGTACATTAGTTAGTTAACTTATGTGAGCTTCTGTTGGAATTGTCTGTGAGAATGTGCATTGAGCAATCACTGTTCCTAAGAGGCAAATTGTATTGGGCTGTGGATCAAGTTAGAGTCTACCTTCCTCCAAAACTAAGAGAGGTCCAATTTTTTTGGATTGGCCTATGCCTCCAGAGCAGCAACTCGGGAGCCATTTAGTAAAAGTGCACCCAAAAAATATATATACCTTAGCTAATGTCTATTTTAACAAGACTCTTTATGGTTAGCTATGTAAATATTTAGTGAGATAAATCATTTGTTTAGTTTCTTTTGGCTCTTCAGTTGTAGATAAGGCATAAAATTGTGACTTGGCTATAGGTAAAACAACTAGCAAGTGCAATATAAAGAGCCTATTGACTAAATAAAATGCCTAACAAATATAATAGAGATATGTTGGAGGAGTTGCTCCTAAAACTTTGAAAATTTGCTCCAACTAGTTCAAATTAACTATTTTATCATGAGTAATGATATACAAATAGAATTTTTATACAAAATGAGTTGACATCTTGTGAAACCTTCATTTTTATTAGTCAAAACATCTACTACTATCCTTGTAATTTCACAAATGCTATTCACAAATCATTCTAAATTTGTTTATTTTATTAATTAATTAATTTTTTTTTTTTGCAAATCACTTTCCTTTTGTTATTCCATTAAGAGACTTCATTCAGAAATTGCAAAGGAGTTCCTTCAATTTTCCTCAAAAGAGTCACAAGGTTTAGTTTTGAGTGGTGAGCATTAAATAGCGACTCAAGTCTTTTTTAAGTCTCACACCTAACATTAAAATGATGTTTTAATTTGAGTCATGCTTTTGAACAATGGCAACAAATAAAAAGAATGATTTTTTTTTAAAGAAAGAATGAATTGTAAAATCACTAATACAGTTAATAATGAAAATGAATTCCATCTAGGAAAGGTACGTAGAATTCTCACAAAGAGCTAACATAAGCTCAGAGTCAAGAGGACTCTCCATCCACTTGCAAAAATTTTCAAGAGTAGAGAAAAAACAAGAAACCAGATCATCATAGAAATGTTGTTGTTGACGACGATAACGATGACGATGATGATGGGGAGAGAGAGGCATGGCTGGGTTTCTACAAAGAGGGCAAGTCGAGCTCGCTTGCAACCAAGCCTCGATGCAATGAACGTGAAACCCATGGTTGCAGCCGAGCAACCGATATTTTTCACCACTAGAAACTTGGTTGAGGCACACCACGCATTCGAGTTCCGGCCCATCCTCTTCTCTCACCTCTCCCACATTTGTTGTGTCAATCTCATCTTTCTGGTCGTGATCGTGGTCGTGGTCGTGATCGTGGTCCTGGTGGAATGTACGGAGAGCGAGCGACCACAAGGAGATGGAGGAGGACTTGGCACATGTATGAAGCAAGGACGCAACAGGCACAACCAAACAAGCTATGATGGGGATTATATTGCTAGCTTCGTAATTGAAATTTAGTACTAATTTCCATTTCATAGATAGATACCCTTCCATTATTGGAGAAGAATTTAAACAGAATGGTGAATTTCTTGAGATGAGATCATTAATATATATGGGTTGTATATAAAAACCAAATCTGAAATCACCATGTCAAGGGAATAAAATAAAAATTCGAATTCCCATTTTGGTACAGACATTAGAAACAAAATATGGAATAACATTCACCACGCATGTAAGACTTGTATGTATTCTACAAAAGAAATTGTAGTCTATATCAACATTCTTAAGGTCAAAATTCAATTAATTAATACTTTGTTCAAGTGCTTAAATGCTAAAATGTTTGGGAATATATTAAAATACTTAAAAAGTTAATTATTTTATTTATTTATTTTTTTTATATATCTTCTCGTAAAAAATTAACTAAAATAATTAGTTATAATTTATTTTTTATTTTAAAAAAATTAAACATATTTATATTTATTTTTAATATTTTAAAAATATATATTTAATACATATTTTGAACAACCTGTGTTGGGGTGGCCGAGGAGAAATGACAACCGAAAGTAGTTGTCATGTTTTGGGGTGGCCGATGAAAAGTGACAACCAAGGTAGTTGTTATGGCTAGAGGTAGTTAGTTGTGACGAGAGTTACTTGTTGATCATGACAAATGAGGATTGAAAGTAATTATTGACAGTTAAAAGAGATCTTCTAGTTGCGGATGCTAGGTGGCAATAGTGCCTAGAGTTGTCAGAGGAGAGGTACAAGAAAGAATGAATTATTTTATTTATTTATTTGTTTTGAAAAAAAAAAATGAAAATATTGGGTTTCAATTCATTCAAGTTCGTTAGTGTAATTTCTCTTAAAAAAAATTATAATCAATATTTATAGAAGAATGAGATGCAAATAAAATTTTTATACAAAGTAATGTAATTCTACATTTCTAATTAAAATACTCACCGTTATTATTTTCATATTTTTTTAAAATATCACACATTATTCTAAATAATCTTTATTTATAACAATAATATTACAATAAACACATTTATATGGAGTACTTTAAATACCATAAGATGGGTATCCAATGATTACCCTTCAATCAATATAATTATAATAAACAAAATTAATAATTCTAAATATTTAAATATAATACTATATAAACATGATGATTATAGTTGTACGGACATAAAAATTTAATACTTAATATGACAAAATCCAATAAAAAATATGATTTAGACTACTATGCGATTGCCATCTACAAGATAGAACAATTTCAGCTATTGAACAATCACATTGAACAGTCAGAGTTTTGGTGTCTAAATTAATCTTTTAATATCTATGCTATTATTAAGTGAAAGTCGAAATTAGTTTAGTAAAACATTATTATTTTTCTAATGTCACGTGGTAACTTTATATATGTTAAAATAAAAAAGGGGTTCAGCTTGTCTCATATTGAGATCAAATAGCTATCGATATCCGATCAATGTGATTTTTTTCAAGGATATAGTACTCGATGAGTTCTACACATTGAACAGTTCGGATTATCGAAATGGGTCCCAAAAATGGGCCTATGGGCCGTACTAGACGGATCCAGTCTTAACCTCAACATGAGATAAGCTGGACCCATAAAAAAATTATTATTTGAGAGGGTAATTTGTGTGAAACTTGGGTCGAGCTAAGACCGGGTAGAAAGTGGACTGAGCTATGGGCCGAGGTTATTCTGTGTATAGCTCGGTCCTTGATCCTTTCAGTCTGGTCAGAGAGTTATGCCATTAGCTTGGTCAAGGTGCTTTGGACCGAGGTATAGATGAAGACGAACCGAGCTAGAGCATGTCCAAGGTGTCACCAAGCTAGGTGAGCACGGTTGAAGTTAGTTTCAAGTAGCAGTGCTTGCTCGGTTGTGTGCTATCAATACCATGGTAAAACCATCTCACTTGGTTAAGCAGTGAGGGGGGTGTAGAAAGATGAGCATTACCTTTCTGATTCTTAGGAGGACCTACTAGGATTATGCCACACGGAATCTATAAAAACTCATAGCAGGACCTATGTACAAGCATCACAATTTTGATTCTCGAATACACAGAGCTTTTGTCTATTGTCTATTTTGTGACTTAGGCATCGAAGAGGTATCCAGCACACACCCGCCTGCTAGTTCACGTTTGTGTTTTCAGGAAGTAAAACGACGACGTTTGGAGGAGCGCAAACTTGATCAACAGGATTATGCGAGAAAATTATTTCGTGCTCGTACAATTGGTGCCGTCTGTGGGAATACACAAAGAACAAAACCTTTTGATCAAGTTTTCCTCTCTAGTTGAAACCAATAGCGCACAATGAAGATTTGCCACAATCTGCTATCGATGGGCAAACCCCGAAGGGGGCGCGAGAGGCGTGAAGGTTTACCTTCTATCCCACCTATGGTAGAATTAGAACCCCAACGATGGAACTTCCGAAGGGACGCACGGGAGAGATAGGGCACCAGCCCCCGCCGCTCTTAAAGTCCTGAAAGACAGAGGTGGAGGTTGGATCCTCAAGTTCTGGAGGATTGCGTAAGGGAGCAAGACGAGTTAATAAGGAAGATGGCGGCGGACATGGAGACAATGAAGTGCCAGATAAAGGAAAAAGGGGTGGCGACGGAAGAAGGGCGCAAAGACAGCACGCACTCGGGCCACGCGGGAGATCGTGACAGACATGTCACGCCATCGCAAGAAGAAAGTCAAAGCCTTAGAACAGACGACACTCAATCAAGGACTTTCAGGACTCGTTACTCTAGGTCTGAGAGAATGAGGACTGAAAATTCGTATACAGAAGGAAACAGCTATCGGCCCTCGCACATGCACCAAATGACATCTAGGCACACGGAGTTACCTCGGTCGGCAGATCTGTGAACAGTGTTCGAGGAGAAGGCCCGATGGAAGGAGGACACTAGGGCTCGCGACCCTCGTAGGGTCTCAGCCTTACAGCGATTAGCCCCAAAAACACATAGGAGTGTCGAGGTAGGGATGCCAATACCATGCCTTGCTTATGAACCAACGGATAAAATTTTAGCAAGGTTACAAAGCTCGCCGTTTGTCCTGGCAATTGAGAACGCAACACTACCCTCAGGCTTCCACCAGCCCAAGTTCACCACTTATGAGGGGAAGTCAGACCCCTACATGCACTTAAGCCACTTTCGCCAGGTTATGGCAGTATACCGGCGAAACAAGACTCTAATGTGCATCCTGTTTCCATACAGCCTTGGCGACCTAGGTTTAACCTGGTTCGAAAGGCTGCCAGAAGGCAGCATAGCCTCATGGGCACAGTTGGCAGAAGCGTTCGTGACTAGATTCTGAATGAATACCAAGACACCAGTAGAGATTTATCAGTTACTCTCCATTGACATGGGCGAAAATGAAACATTGAGGTCTTATAACAGTCGATATTGGGAGACCTTCAACCAAATTGGGGATTGCCCTACAAATCTCGCCATCGCACAATACAAATGAGGTTTACCAGTCGATAACAAATTGAGGGACTCAATGACAATGATGCCACCCCTCACGATGGAGTCCCTAATGGAGAGAGTACATCAACATATCTGAGTAGAGGAAGATAGCACCCGTGCTAAAGCAAAATTTGGCACAACAGCGATGCTAGATAAAAAGACTACAACAAAAATCAACACGGTGGAACAACCCAGCAAGAACGGGCGCGGCAGGCGAGCCAACAGAGAGGACCCAAAAAAAAGGAACTTAAGAATCCACACTGCCATTACCACAGTATTCAATAAGCCTATCTACCGTATTCTCAGTGAGATACGTAATGAACCTTTTGTTCGGCGGCCAGCCATGTTGGGAGAAGCACAAAAAGGCTACGACAAGAGGTCCCGATACACCTTTCATGATGAGAAGGGGCACTGCACTGAAAATTGCATGCCATTGAGGCAACATTTGGAGGAGTTAGTGGCTGCTGGGCACCTGGACCAATACATAGAAGGGGGGACACAGCCAGCCCCCCAGGACCTCAACAAACCAAACGGGACGCCAGTCGACGGTCCACCCCAAGGCGTAATCAACGTCATACATGGGATCGTCAAACCTGAGCGGGTATGTGAACTCAGGGGGATGATCAAAAAGGCTGAGCACTTGAGAGAGGTATTAAGTGTACAACCTACCGTCAAAAGGGGCAAAACAGAGGCTACGAACGTCATATCCTTTTCAGACAGGGATCTAGCAAGACTGCATTGCCCTCACAATGACGCACTAGTGGTCACTTTGCGCATTAAGAATTTCGATATCAAGCGGATTCTGATTGACCAAGGAAGCTCATGCGAGATAATGTACTACGAGACCTTCAAACAACTGAAATTGGAGGACAAAGACTTGGCACCTGCAACATCTCCCCTTGTCGGTTTCAACTCAATGCTAGAGTGGCCAGTGGGCAAGATAATCCTACCAGTCAAAGCAGGAACAATGACGAAACAGGTGGAGTTTTGGGTTTTGAAAGTCCCTTCCACCTACAACATAATCTTGGGAAGGGCATGGTTGCATGCCATGCACTCAGTGGCGTCAACCTACCATCAGGTATTACGGTTCCCTAACGAAATCGGCGTGATTGAAGAAGTCTTAGGAGACCAAATCATGTCAAAGCAGTGTTTCATCATAGTAAATAGAAGGCGTGCTGCAAAAGGGTTCATTCAGATGGTAGAAGAGCCAGAAAGCAACGAACTGTTTGCAGATGTCGGCAAAGTAGCAGAGCAGAAGGCAGTGGAAGACCTGGTTAAGGTAAGGATAGATGAAAAGAACCCAGAAAAGTTTCTTTTGCTCGGCTCGTTTTTATCCATCACTGAGAGAATAAAAGTCGTTGAATTCTTGACTTCTAACATCGAAGTGTTTGCCTGGACACCATACGACATGTCTGGGATTGACCCAAATTTCATCTGCCATCAACTTAATGTCCATCCAACTGCCAGGCCAATCATTCAGCGAACTCGCCGATCGGCACTCCACCACGCAGAGATAGTGACAGAAGAAGTAGGAAACCTGCTGGAGGCAGGAGCCATCAGAGAAGTACACTATCCCAAGTGGATCTCCAACACTGTAGTGGTGCCAAAGAAGAACGAAAAATGACGTGTTTACGTGGACTACAAAACGGTCAACAAGGCATGCCCAAAGGACAGTTTTCCCCTAACACGGATAGACCAACTGGTGGACCTGACGGCTGGGCATAATCAACTTAGCTTCCTTGATGTGTATCGAGGTTACCATCAGATCGCTATGCGTGAACCAGACCAGGAGGTCACATCATTTACAACACCTAAAAGATTGTACTGTTACAAGGTCATGCCCTTTGGCCTAAAGAATGCAGGGGCTACATTCCAACGGATGGTCACCAAAATGTTTGAACCATTGTTAGGCAGAACAATGGAAGCTTACATAGATGACATGGTAGTCAAAAGTAAGGATGAGAAGGACCATCTCAGGGACCTAGATGAAATGTTCCAAATTTTGAAGTCTCACAAGTTGCATTTAAACGCATCTAAGTGTGCATTCGGGGTGAGATCAGGCAAAGCAATCCAACGGGGGTATAAAAGCTGATCCCTCTCAGATCAAAGCAATCCAAGATCTTGAGAGGCCCAACACAGTCAAAGAGGTACAGCATCTCACTGGCCTAGCAGCCACGCTTAATCGGTTCATAAGTCGGTCGTCAGACAGATGTCGACCATTCTTCAAAGCATTGAAGGCCAAATTTGAGTGGGATAAGGAATGCGACTGCGCCCTAGAAAGCTTAAAAGACTACATGACTTCTCCTCTGTTGCTAGTAACCCCAGTGCTAGGAGAAGAACTCTTTTTATACCTAGCAGTTTCACAGCATGCAGTCAGCGCAGTGTTGGTCAGAACGGAAGGAATCCAACATCTGCCTATCCTTTATGTTAGCAAGACCTTGCTGGGCGTCGAAACAAGGTACCTACCATTAGAGAAGCTAGCATTAGCTTTGATGATGGCCTCAAGAAAGCTGTCACACTATTTCCATGCCCACACCATAATCGTCCTAACGGCTTTTCCATTAAAGGCCTTATTTGAGAGGGCGGATTTTTCTGGATGGATCTTGAAATGGGCAGTAGAGTTAGGGCAGTTCGATATCAAGTTTCAACCTAAAACAACAATAAAAGCCCAAGTTTTAGCAGACTTTGTGACTGAGTTCACACCAGGAAGCCATCACATCTGCCCAATCGATTTGACTGATGCAACCGAAGTAAGGGGGAAAGTGCTGTGGGAATTGCGCAGCTCCTAATGTAAGACTCCCAGCTACATTGCAAGCCACACAGGATCGAGGACAAGAAGGAAGGGACAAACCATGCAACTCCCAGTGAGGACTCATCAAAAAGTAAAAACTTGAGGCAACCAGACAGTTAAGATCAAACCCTAACAGCAGGCATGAACTTGGAAGAAAACACCAACAACACCTATGATCCCAAGACATCATTCGATCCATCTATTTGCTGGAAGCTATTTGTCGGAGAGATGTGGAAACTCTTCGTGGATGGAGCATCCAATAGGCACGGTGCAGGACTTGGCATAGTCCTCATCTCACCGGATGGCCTAACAATTGAACAAGCAGTTAACCTTGGCTTCCCAGCATCCAACAATGAGGCAGAATATGAAGCACTACAAGCAAGCTTAAAATCAGCACTTTACATGAAGGCCACTGAGCTGATGGTTTACAATGACTCCCAGCTGGTAGTAAACTAGATTTCAGGTGACTACGAAGCAAAAGATGAAAGGATGGCTAAATACCAAGACTTAGTCAGAAAGGAGATAATGAAGTTCGAAGTAGTTCGGATAGAGCAAATAGGCCGAGAAGAAAACAGTAGAGCAGACGAGCTGACAGGCTTTGCTTCAATGGCAGATACATCTATCCCTCACCCATTATTGATCAATTTCCTACCTAGACCAAGTATTGAAGAACCCGAAATAGCTGAGGTATGTTGTGCCGAACAGGGCCTTTCTTGGATGGACCTAATCATAGTATTTTTAAAAGACGGCATCTTGCTTGAAGAAAAGAAAGAAGCCAACAAAATTAGAGCAAAATCACAATGATTTTGGCACTCTCCATCACTAGCATTGTACAAAAAATCCTTCACAGGACCTTACTTAAAATGTGTCCATCCCAACAAGGTCGAGGTATTTTTGTTCGAGATACACGAAGGCGTATGCGGAAGCCACCAAGGGGGAAGGTCACTGGCTTACAGAGCAATTTCACAAGGATATTGGTGGCCATACATGCAAGTAGATTCCGAGAAATATGTTAAGAGGTGCGAGAAATGTCAGAAGTTCGCACACTAAATACATCAACCAGCCAGGGAGCTTCTACCATTAACTAGCCCGTGGCACTTCGCAATGTGGGGCTTGGACATAGTGGGACCACTTCCAATAGCACCCAGCAACAAAAAGTTCTTTATTGCAGCAACAGACTACTTCACAAAGTGGGTGGAGGTAGAAGCACTCACGTAAATAAAGGATAAGGATGTCAAGAAGTTCGTCTGGAAAAATATCATAACTCGATTTGGCATACCTAAGGCCCTAATATCTGACAATGGCACTCAGTTCAATGGCAAAATTTTCAGGGGCTTTTGCAAGGAATAAAAGATAGAATTCTACAACTCTACACCAGCATACCCTCATGTGATGCCCCACTCCCGGGTCGTTAAATACACTAAAATAGCCATAAAAAAATAATTACAAGTTTTGCTCCCAAAAATAATAACTACAAAATTGTCTCCAAGTGATACAATATCCTCCAAATATTCTATAGCACAATTATCTCCCAAAATAAACAATATTACAACTATCTCCATATTTAATAATTAAAGTGGTGGATCCCAAATCTCTGTATTAATAAATCTTTCTAATCTCAATTTCAAGCTCTGCTAAAATCTGCTTTGCACCTGAAAAATAAATTAATTCGGGAAGTATACAATATGCCAGGAATACAAGGCTCGGATACAGAATAATTTATCAGGAATCCAACAATTTATGACATCAAATCAACAATACGATAATAAAGCAATTTACCAAATTGCACAACAATGCAACCATAATTTATCTAGACCAAATACCCAGTCCTACTCAGTACATGACCAGTGAATAAATTCATTTATTCACCCACCTCACCCAAGCTCCACGCTTATCCGGGCATATTGGTGTAAACAATTAATAAGATTCACGGGATCCATGTACGGAGTATTTCTATGTCATTCAGTCAGATAAATCACCATTTAATACAGAATATTTGTAGAGAATTTTACCAAATGATCAGAATATCAACGATTCAACAACAAATGATTTTACGAAATCTATTAACAACCACATTAATCAAGTGGATTACAAATTGAGGATAATTAAAAATAAGAGAACTCTTTGCAAAGAGATTTAAAAAGAGCATATTGTATACAACCTGAATTTACCTCAAAATAATTGACTTCGTCACCATAAATCTAAAATTGCTCCATGGATCTCCAAAAATAACTCTGATTAAACTTCTAAGGCATAAAGTATGTATAATTTAATAAAATCTACAACTCTCAAAAAAATACTCATTTTTACTCTAAACACTCCCATATCTAAATTTAATATTTCTACTCTATATAATTTATGAGAAGGAAAGAGTTGAATGAAGATAATGAATGAAGAATGAGGAAATGTGAAGAGCTCCCTCACTCTACCCGTTTATATAGGAATCAAGGGGAGAAAAAAAAATATTAAAACAATTAAAAGTAGGTGAAATGATGGAATGATAGAAGATTAAAAAAATCAAAAGAAATGAAAAGGTGAAAGGATTGAAGGGTGGGTTTGGGGGTACTGTGGGTTAACAGTCCACGGTTTTGTTTGTTTATTTGTTTTTTTTTTTTTCTTCTTGCTTCTCCACGTGATAGGAAAAGGCTAGGGAAAAATTTATGTATTACTATATCAGAATAAACAACAATATCATAGATATAAAAGAGATAAGATAAATACAAATAAATAATTTAAAATTAAATTTTTATCTAAAAATCTCACAACTAAATTATCATAATAAACCACCAATACCATTCACTAAATACTAATACTTCAAAAATACGGGGTGTCACACCTCAAGCGAATGGCCAGGCAAAAGCATCAAACAAAGTCATCTTAGATGGTTTGAAGAAAAGGTTGAAGAGAGCAAAAGACAAGTGGGCTGAGGAGCTTCATCATGTTTTATGGGCTTACCTTACCACACCTCGGCGGTCAACTGGAGAAACGCTTTTTTCCTTGGCTTATGGCATGGAGGTAGTAATCCCACTAGAAGTAGGCCTCCCTACTATTAGAAGTGAAAATTTTGACCCAAACTTGAATGAAGAAGCCATAACCTTGGAACTTGACCTCACAGAAGAAATGAGGGAAAGAGCACTTGTTCACATTGCCTCATACCAGCAGGAGTTATCCAGAAAATATAATGGCCAAACGTGATCAAGCATGAAGGGCATTCTGAATTTAGAGGCTTATTCGGTCAATCGTGCTGAGCACGAGGGGCGCTCTGAATCCGAAGTCTTTGTAATGGCCAAACGTGATCAAGCACGAAGGGCACTCCGAATTTGGAGGCTTATTTGGCCAGTCATGCCGAGCACGAGTGGCGCTCTGAATCCGGAGTCTTTGTAATGGCCAAACGTGATCAAACACGAAGGGCGCTCCGAATTCAGAGACTTATTCGGCCAATCGTGCCAAGCACGAGGGGCGCTCTGAATTCAGTGGCTTTTATTAAGTAGCAATTTAAAACGAGAAGTCAAAAGAGAAAGGCATATTGTATTGCTGAGTAACTACATAGATGTTTACATGCTTAGACAGCAGTAAAAACAAAAGTGGACTAGGATATTGTACAAGCTAGCTTAATGGTAAAATTTATGCAAGTGGGTCTAATTCCAGGGTCATGGTAAATGTCTACCAACCATGTCTGAAAGGCGATAAGCTCCCGTGCCAGCAATCGAATCAATCTGGTAGGGGCCGTTCCAATTAGAGCCTAGTTTTTTGTCCATTGGGTTTTTAGTAGCAAGAAGCACTTTCTTAAGTACCAATTCTTCATGAGCATAATGGCATAGCTATACGCACTGGTTATATGACTTGGCGAGTTGCTGTTGATATCGCACCATGCGCGCAAGAGCACGATCTCAGCGTTCCTCAACCAAATTCAAATCTAAAGCTAACATCATGTCATTACGCCCTGTGTTGAAAGCCTTCGATTTCAGAGTGGGCAGGCCGATTTCTAGAGGGATGATAGCCTCTGTCCCGAAGCACAAGGTGAACGGCATTTCTCTAGTGGACCGCCTCGGAGTGGTACGGTGAGCCCACAGTACACTGGACAATTTTCAACCCACTTGCCCTTGGCCTTCTCCAATCGTTTCTTGATTCCATCCAGGATCACTTTATTAGAGGCCTCGGCCTAACCGTTGCTTTGTGGGTACGCTAGTGAGGAAAAATAGAACCGGATACCGTATGTACTACATAACTCCCGATAGACGCCACAATTGAATTGGGTGCCATTGTCAAATACAAATGCTCTAGGTATGCCGAATTGAGTTATAATGTTTTTCCACACAAAGAGTTTAACTTCCACATCTCGGATGTGAGCTAGTGACTCTACTTCGACCCATTTCGTAAAATAGTCTGTTGCAGCGATCAAGAATCGTTTGTTTCCCTGAGCTCGCCGTAGTGGTCCGACGATGTCAAGGCCTCATTAGGTGAATGACCAAGGACTAGTAACATAATTTAATTCTTCGGCAGGCAGGTGAGTTAATGGGGAGAACTTCTGGCAATGTTCACATTTCTTTACGTAGTTCTCGGCATCAGTACGCATGGTCGGCCAATAATATCCCTATGTTACGGCTCGGTGGGCCAAAGAGCACCGTCCAGAATGGGCACCGTAACTACCTTCGTGTATTTCAGCCAAGAAGTCCTCGACCCTATCTGGGTGAACACATTCCAGATATGGCCCTGACAGAGATTTTTTGTAAAGCCTTCCCTGGGGATCCAGGTAATATCGTAGTGCTTTATTCCGCAGCTTGTGGGCTTCTTTCTTATTTGTCAGCAGCTGTTCTAAAGACAGAAATACAATGATGGGATCCATCCAACTCGGTCCTGAGTCAATGATGTTAACCTGAACTGGTTTAGGAGAAGTGATACTCGACTTTGGGGTGAATCCTACTTTGATGGTTCATTTGATTTCTGAGTTAATGGCAGAAGCTAGGCAAGCAAGGGCATCAGCATGTGTGTTCTGATCTCGGGTTATCTGATTCAACTCGTGGTGGTCAAACTTCGTGAGCAAGGAATTTTTCGTTTTCATATAGGCTGCCATTCGGTCGTTTTTAGCCGCATATTTCCTTTTTAACTGGTTGATAATTTTGAATCACAGAAAACCTACAACCACTTGGCACCAAGGTAAAGCACGTTACAGAGGCCGGTTAGCAATGCTTCGTATTCGGCCTTGTTATTTGATGCATCGAAGCCCTGTTTGACTGCCTATTCGATTATTGCCCCTTTGGGGGTTATGATTACTACGCCTGCCTTACTGCCACGTTGGTTGGACGATCCATCACAGTACATCTTCCAAATGTCTCCAACATACATTCTCCAATTTGGTTGAGGTTGAGGGCAGGGTTGGTCAGACTTGAAGTCGGTGTGGCACCCTATAAACTCGGCTATAAAGTCAGTTAGCACCTGTCCCTTGATTGTCGTTCTGGGCAAAAACTGGATGTCATACTATCCGAGTTCCAAAGCCCACTTAAAGACGGGCCCCAATGCTTCCACGCTACGGAGCGCTGCTCAGAGAGGATAGTTCGTTAGTACCAGTATAGTGAGCCTGAAAGTAGTGCATTAGCTTTCTGGCAACCACCACAAGAGCCAGGATGAGCTTTTCCAGTGGTAAGTATCGTGTCTCGATGTCGACCATCGCCTTGCTTACATAGTAGATTGGTCGCTGCTCCCTGAGTTCCTCCTTTAGTAACACGGCGCTGGCCACCTGGTCGGAGACCGCTAAATACAAGATGAGTAGATCACCTAGCAATAGAATTGCCAAAAACACACTGAACGAAGATAAGTTTTCAAGTCTTCCAACGTGGCCTGGTACTTGGAGGTCCACTGAAATGCTTTGTCCTGCCAAAGTGTGTGAAAAAATGGTCTGCAACGATCTGAGGAACGACTGATAAACCTATTGAGGGTGACGGCCATTCCCATAAACTTTCGAACTTCTTTGGCCGAATTAGGGGAGCCAAGTTCATTAATTGCCATGATCTGCCTCGGGTTAGCTTTTATTCCCCGATGGTTCACAATATAGCTGAGAAATTTGCTGGATTCGATGTTGAATGCACACTTCGAGGTATTCAGTTTCATTTTGTACTTTCGGAGAATGTTGAAGGTCGTGGCTAAGTCAGCTAGGTGGGCTTGCTTTTCCTTGGATTTCACCACCATATCATCAATGTATACTTCCATGGTGCAGATGAGCTATTCTTTAAACATAGTGGTGACCAGCCTCTGGTAGGTTGCCCCCGCATTCTTCAATACGAACGGCATGGCCTATTAGCAATAGGTTCCCCATGGGGTGAGGAATACGGTCTTTTCCTAGTCTTCCGAATGCATGGCAATTTGATGGTAACCTCGGTAAGCATCCAAGAAACTTATGGGTTGGTGGTGCGCAGTTGCGTCCACAAGTTGGTCAATTAGGGGAAGAGGAAAACAATCCTTGGGGCAGGCCCTATTCAAGTTCGTGAAATCTACACAAACACGCCAAGATCCATTTTTCTTCTTGACAACCATGGTATTGGACAACCACGTTGGATAAGTTACTTCACCCGGCCTCTAACAGTCTGTCAACTTCGTCAACAACTGCTGAAGTATGCTTCACAGCTGACCGTCGACTTTTCTAAACAATTGGTTTAACCTTTGGGTTAACGTTCAAACGGTGTTGGGTTATGCTCGAATCTACCCCCAGCATCTCATACGGCGTCTAGGCGAACACGTCGACGTTGCCGAGTAAGAAAGAAATTAGTTCTTGCCATTCAATTGTGTTTAGGGAGGTGTCGATCATCAAGAACTTGCTGGGTTCCCCTTTGACTCCAATCTGATTGAGGTCTTCGGTTGCCTTATCACCGGGAGTTTTTCCAACGTCCTGTAGGACTTCTCAACTCGGAACTTCGATCGAGTTTACTTCCAGTTCCTTTGGCTTCTTTGCCGAAGCAGTAAGGTAACACGCCCTTGCCGACTTTTGAGAACCCCAAATTTGCTCAATGCCATTTTGTGTTGGGAAGCGGAGTAACTGATGGTAGGTACTTGGTATAGCCTGCATTGCATGCAACCAGTTCTCCCCATGATGAAATTATATGGGGATGGAAGTTTGATGACCAGAAACTCGACATTGATTGATTTGGTACCTGCACGGACTGATAATGTGATCTTGCCCAAAGGGCACTCGGGGTTGGCATTGAAGCTGAACAGAGGATAGTCGACTGGTAACAAGTCCGAATCAGTGAAGTTGAATTTAACAAATGTTTTGTAATACATTATCTCCGAGGTGCACCCTTGATCGATCAGAACGCATTCAACGACGAATCTGTGTACGCATAACTCGATGACAAGGGCATCGTCGTGGGTGAGTGTTACCCTTTCAAGATCGGTGTCGTCGAAGCTAATTTTGCCAATCTCATGGGGCCGTTTCGCTGGTGTGAACGGCCTATATGGGCTAGGTTGTAGCTGGATCGTATGTACCTGAGTTGGCAGCAGCATACTGTATATTATATGAATCACACCAAGTGGAGGTGAGTTCGGCCGCAGAGTTACTGTATTTGGCGAATTGTTCTTATGGATATGTTGCGCCAGTCGGCCGTCTTGTACCAATTTCTCCAGGTGGTCTTTCAGTGCATAACAGCTGTTAGTGTCATGGCCGAGGTTCTTGTGGTATTCACACCGCCTATCCCTCCGCCTAGTGTCAGGAGGTCCAATCATCTTAAATGGCCATTTAAAGAATAGCAGGTGCTGGACTTTGGGTAGAATCTTACTGATCAGCTCTGCCAACTCCGTATACTTCTTGTCCGAACGTCTACTGCACCTACTGTCCACTTGATACTGTTCGTTCGAACGGTGTGTACACTGCTCGCTTGATTTGCGCGAATCCCGCCGGTTATCTCATTTAGCCTGACTTTGAGGTTCAGGGCTTCTTGGTGGTATGACGCTTATCGGTTGAACCAGACTAGATGGGGTCGACTTCAGGGCTTTTTGTCCAACCTTGACGCGAAGGGCATCGTTTTCCACCTTGCAATACCCCTCAACTTTCTTCATTAGCGCCTAGACTATTTTGGGAGGCCGTCTGGTCAACGAGCTTCAGAGAGGACTATCGGGTGTAACCCTATTTTGAAAGCAGTAATGGCCATGGAGTCATTGCAGGCATCATCCACCAAGTTGAAACACTCCCAATAGCTTGCCGAATACTCACGGAGGGTCTCTTTTGGTTTAATTTGTATCGCCCAAAGAGAGTCAACTTGCTTTGGATAAACCTCGTTGGTGATGAATCTTACCTTGAAGGACTTTTGGAGCTGATGAAAACTTTTTATTGATGCCGACTCCAGTTTATAATACCATCTGACGGCCAATGGTCCCAAGTTGTTTGGAAACATTCGACACATGAAGGCTTCATCATCAGCATGCAACGTCATTGCTTGCTTGTAATGACGAATGTGATCCGTAGGGTCTGACTTACCGTCATACAAGGTGAACGTTGGTGCTTTAAACTTTTTAGGCAATACAGCCTTTACAATGCGTCATACGAAAGGATCATGTTCATCTTCTTCATTCGAACCATCATCTCCTTTCCCCTGCCTGTGCCGTACATACGGACTTCCTTCAGATGAGCTGGACACGTCAACTTGCCCCTTCTTCCTGAGTTCTCGAGCTGATGAGTCTGATGCCGACACTGTCAATCACCGTTCTTCTTCTCTGGCGACCGACCCCGGTCATGGCGTGGTGTAGTTAATTGAGATTTGGGTAACTCAAGGGCCAACTCCTTATGCAAATGTTCGTTCTCAGCCATGTCTTCCAAAAGTTGTTTATTTCATTTTGCTTGATCCATGATCGTCTGCATGGTTTCCTGCATCGAGGTTGAAGACGAAGTTTGAGCCACTGGGTCAAAGTTCAGGGCCCTTCGCACGATGATATTTTTCGGACCAAGCATGGTTCTTAGTGTAACATCATCTCTTGGTGTAACATCAACAGCAACGAGTGAAGGATCATCTGTTACATTTTCCATGAACGTGTTTGAGTATTCTCACAAATGGCACCAATTGTGGTGATGGGATTTGGAAATACCTTTTGGCCCAGGTAGACTCTCTTAATCCTTGAATTGATATCCGAAATGGGGGTGTATACTCCGGTCAAAGGTGCCAGAATTAGCACTCCGACGGACCAGTTAATATTCTCTAGGGTCTTTCTTTTTGCATAAGTTATCGCTTCTTTTTTACACATGAGGGGCCCATTTTCTATTATGGACACCCTGCCCTCACAACAGGACCCCCGGTCATTTCCACAGGATCTGTGCTCTATTCGGCCCTAGGGATAAGTTCTAGTCGGCCACGGCCTTGTTCATTACTGTATATTCGGCATTCTTGAGGTTAAAGCCCAATCTGGGCCGATTTAAACTCGGCCCCCACAGGATACGTAGGCAACCCTCGGGTACAACTAACTGCATCTGCATTTTGTTTGTTTGCCCAAGTCTTATAGCCTAATGAGACCCGGTCGTCTTCGGGCTTTGACATTCACTCATATCATTTCATGACTTCGAGCTCTATCAAAGAGGTGCAACAGCAGACACCCCATTTTTGACCGCCCTTAAGACTTGGGCGCTTTATTCCGAGCACTCGATAATGAAAGTTACACTGTGCAATCTTTTGAAGTCTTAGGGAAGAAATTTGGATTCAAGCTCTAATCCCAAACCTTACACCTCATTTTGGCCAAACTATTTTAGACATTGAAACCCTCTTTTTCAAAATATTTTTCCAAATATTTCTACGATGTTCCGAGGCTCGCATTTTGTTTAAAATATTGCACTTTTCGGTAAACCGAGTAAGGACAAAGTGGAAATAAATGAAAGGGAGGTGAATTCTTTGAAAAATCTTTAAAAATATCTTATTTATAGGTTTCGAATTGAAAGAAATAGGAGGGGATGGAAGAAAACTAATTGGGGGAAAGGTTGGGCATTAGGTTGATAAGAGAGAAATGAGCAGCCTTCACTAAATTAGGCCATTAAAAGAGAAAGTGGACTACCGGGGCTTCAATTTAGACTTAAGAATTACCTAAAACCGAGTCCGGATGAGAGAAATATGCCCGTTTGAAGTCGGGCCTGAAATGCAGATTTTTGAACCAAGCTGGGCCAATTTAGATCCGGCCATGGCTCATTCAGACCCGGCCGGGTCTCAATGAAAAATAAACTAGAGTTCCTTTTTAGGCCTAGTTGTGTGTTTTAGGGCCTGGTCGGGTCTCATTAGCGCCAAATAGGACACCTGTCGGGAATTGGTTAACTATTGTTTTTTGAAGATATTTTTGACCAAATTGGCTCAAATTCTATAAATAGACCCCCTGCATTTAGAATTAAAGGTTAGCAAATTTTCCAAAAGCTTTGAAGAGCTAAAAAGACCTCATTCCATCTTCCTTCCTCCTTTGACCTTCAAACCTTCTTTAGCTATACATACACGATACATACACCATTGGAGCTTGTTCTTGAAGCTTTTTGTTGAACTTTCAAAGCTAATTTCAGAAACTTGAGGGTGTTAGAATCAAGTTTGTTAACTGAGAGCTTACCTCTCTTTTCAAAAGGTATAATTTTGCACATTCTTCTTTAATCTACTTCTACTCTTTTCCTCTATTTTTCTTGTCTTTATATACTGATTTTGAGAGTTTGAAAAGGCTGAAAAATGTGATTTAAAAGTTTCAAAAGTGGAGGGGTTAGCCACCCCTCTTTAGTCTTGCTTACTAGTTTTGTATCTCTTTGTTTTTCCCTATCTTTTGTGCTCTTTTAACATGATTTTAGCCACTGTTTTTGGGCAGTTTTTGGACTATTTTCAGAGGCTAAAATATGTGATTTGAAGTTGTAAAAAGTGGAGGGGTTAGCCACCCCTCCTTAGGCTTGCTTACTAGCTTTGTTCTCTGCAGCGACCCTAATTTTCTTAAGCCATTATTTATTATTATTATGATTATTATTATCTTATTTTATTTTTGGCTTTATTAATTTTGTGGTCACATGAGAATTTAATGTGATATTTAATTAATTTAATGTGTTATTTAATTAATCCATATATTTATATTTGTTATAAAAAAAAGAGGTTTATATATATATTAATCTTTATATATTTATATATATTATAATTATGTTGTATTATATAATATAATATATTATATATATTAAGTTAGAATAGGATTAGGAATCAATCAAAGAAAAGAAAAGAAAGAGAGGTATGGCAGCAAAGAAAAAGCCACGGGAAGAGAGAGAGAGAGAGAGAGAGAGAGAGAGTGAAAAATCAAGAAAAAGAGAGGTCTAGCGGCTGTGTATGTGAAAGAGAAAGGAGAGGAAGAAAAGAGTTAGGATTTTATTTTGGTGGCTCTATTAATTCTCCAAGTTATTCTTTGATCTTCAAAAAAATATCGTGAGTACAAAACCCAATTCTCTTGATTTATATTTAATTCGTTGTTTTCATTTGTTTATTTTTATTTATTTGGTGTTGAATTAATTTCATATTTACACGTAGATGATAGATTGATTTTAATTATTTTGATTAGTGGTGTATGTAAAGTTTAGGGTTTTTAGATGATTGATTGATTTTAATTATTTTGATTAGTTGTGTATGTAAAGTTTAAGGTTTTTAGATGATTGATTGATTTTAATTATTTTGGATTAGTTGTGTATGTAAAGTTTAGGATTTTTAGATGATTGATTGATTTTAATTACTTTGATTAGTTGTGTATGTAAGGTTTAGGGTTTTTAGATGATTGATTGATTTTAATTATTTTGATTAGTTGTGTATGCCAGGTTTAGAGTTTTTATATGTATTTATTTTATGGTTGTAATCACACTCATGGATATATGAAATTAAAATAAATTAGGAACCCATAGATAAATTCCTTACACTCCACCATGACTCCATGGATTGTTATTTTATTTGAGTGATGGTGAGAAAGAGTGTATAAAAAAAAAGAGTGAGAATTATGAGATTTATTTGAATGCCTTAGGCTTGACATTGTTATGTTGTTCTCATGAGTGAGATGTTTTGTATATGTATACGAGTGGCTTGATTTACGCGCGTACGTATATGCTAACCATCCGGGGAGTGTGGGTCAAACTCGGGGACGATATCAGTTTGGCTTTGGAGCGGTGTTAGGTATACGGGAGGCACATGGGATATATGTGTAGGCCGGAAGTGGAGGCCGAAGTGTTGGAGTTAAGGTACAAAGAATTTAATTATGAGTTTATTGGTATAGTGTGAATTGTATTGATTTGTACATCTTGAAAAATAGTAAATGACCTCGATAAATTATTAAATTTGAGAAGAGACATGTATACGTGATTCTAGATAACTTTTGTGTTTTAACTTTTTATTAAAAAGATCGATTAGAACTTATAATCGGATGATCTTGGTTATTTTAGGTTTGATTCATTTTAGCAATGCAGATTTTAGAGGCTGTTTTAACCCACGAAACGAGCTCATTTTCATTGGTTTCGCATAAGCTGAAGTAAAACATTATTCTTCACACTTTTCCTGTTTTGAACTTTTCCGAAAAAATCATCTTAGGACAGTTTTTGTTCGTTTTCAGCTTCAGATGTTTCGATTGAATTCCGTCTAGGTTTTTCTATCAAGTTTTTATCTCAACCTGTTCAGTTTCTGTTAAATTCGTTTGCATTGTCTTTTAGGAAATTTGATTCTGTACAACTTTGGTTCTCTGAGTTTTGGTCAATTTGAATTATTTAAGCATAAAACGGTGCATTTTTATACTTCTTCAACAAGTTACTTATGATTAAATTATACTAACTTTATTTTTTTGCAGGATGGTGGGTCTTACTAACTTTTTTATGCAGGGTTGACCCACCATACTTTTATTTCTATTTTGTTTATTTTATAATCAATTTATATTTCGTTGTGTACGGACAAGAAACTAAATGCCATCGTATCTCGGGAAACTACCCATTCGTCTCGGTGCGGTTGGAACTACTTGTCTTGTCCCGTAACAAGAATTAAATGTATTTTTGTTCGTGTCTGGTGGACACGTGGGTGTTAAATCTTGTACTCATACCAGCATACCTGTATACTGACCCGTTTTGTTTCTTGGCAACTCGGGTGCGTTCCGTTTGAGCGCAATCGAGCTTCCTTTGCAGGATTAGTAGAGGCTATGGTGGTGATAAGAAATAACTATGATTATAGGGCATGTCGTTTGGACTTCTTTTGTTTTCTTGAGTTTAGGGTTGATATTAGTTTATGTATTTATTATTATTTTTTTATGACTTTAGTATTGGGATAATTTTGCATGGTTTGTAACCGTACATTGTTTAAGTTATTTTGACTATTTATTGTTACTTTAATGTTGGAGGTATTGATTAGTTATGAAATTATGGTGGATGGTTTGGTTGGCGTTTAGTTTTTTTTATTTCAACCCTAGGATTTTGATGATGGAATATTGATTGGGGTTTAGCCCTAATTTAATATTTAATTGTCCAAATTTTAGGGCGTGACAGTTTGGTATCAAAGCTCTAAGTTACCCTAGACTTGTGAGAGTTTAGGTGATCCTCGGATTGTGGAAACATGGGTTAGCTGGTTTAGGTTGGTGGTTGAATTTATTCTAAGTATTTATGAACAAATTTTTGTGTGTTTAACTTGAAGGTGATGGTTGAAAAGTATCTTTAATTTTTTTTAAGAACCCATTAGAGTACTTTTTGATACTGGAGCCTCTCATTCTTTTATATCTAGACAGTTTGTAGAAAGAGAACATATCGTAACTACCTCCTTATCTAGACCTATTCGTGTTGAGACCCCTTTAGGAGGGGCAGTTACTCTTTATGAGATGTGTAAAGATTTTGAGATTAACTTTGCGGGTAGAGTCTTGTATGCAGACCTAATTATGTTAGGGTTTGAGGGGTTTACAATTATTTTGGATATGGATTGGCTGCGAAAATACTTTGTAACTCTAGATTGTGCTGGAAGGACTGTAAATATAGATATTCTTGGTATGCCACGGCTTACCCACACTTCTAGCGATGGAAAAGAGTTGGTGATGACGAGTTTTCTGTGCTCGGTAGAAATCCCTAAGTAGGATATTAGTGAGGTAGATGTGGTGCGTGAGTTTGAGGATGTATTTCAGGAGATACCTGGACCTCCATCTCGACGGGTAGTAGAATTTCGCATTGACTTGGTGCCGGGAACTACACCGATTTCTAAGGCGGCATACAGAATGGCAACTAAAGAGCTTGTGCAAATAAAGAAGCAGCTGGAAGAGATGCTTCAAAAAGGCTTCATACGTTTAAGTAACTCCCCGTGGGGAGCACCTGCGATCTTTGTCTCCAAGAAAGATGGCACTCTCCGTATGTGCATAGATTACAGAAAGTTGAACAAGGTGACTATCAAGAACAAGTATCCGCTACCTAGAATTGATGACTTGTTTGATCAATTCAAGGGAGCAGCCATGTTCTCTCAGTTTGATCTCAGAACGGGTTACCATCAGATGGGTGTATCAGAGGAAAGTATACCGCTTACTACTTTTCGGACCCGATATGGGTTATACGAATTTCCTGTAATGCCTTTTGGTCTGACCAATGCTCCTGTCTATTTCATGGACTTGATGAACAGAATTTTTCAACCGTATCTAGATAAGTTTGTGATTATCTTCATAGATGATATTTTGGTGTATTCTAAGAATGAAGAAGAACACAGAGAACACTTGAAAGTTGTGTTGCAGACTTTGAGAGAGTAGCAGTTATACGCTAAGTTCAGTAAGTGCCACTTTTGGGAGAAAGAAGTTTGATTTTTGGGACATGTCGTATCCAATCAAGGGATAGCGGTAGATCCTGAGAAAGTTGTTGCGGTCAAGGAATGGAAGCAGCCCACGAACCCTACAGAGGTGAGAAGTTTTTTAGGACTAGCCGGTTATTACAGGAGATTTATAGAGAAGTTTTCCACTATTGCAGTACCCATGACCAAGTTGACCTGCAAGAATGTGAAGTTCTTATGGACAGATGATTGTGAGAAAGCTTTCCAGGAGTTAAAGCAGCGATTGACTACAGCACCGGTGTTAACTATACCGGTACAAGGGAAAAAGTTAGTAGCGTTTACTGATGCAAGTGGAACTGGGTTGGGATGTGTGTTGATGCAGCATTAGAAGGTTGTATCTTATGCTTCTCGACAATTAAAACCTCATGAGAGACGATGCCCTACTCATGACTTAGAGTTAGCAGCGGTTGTTTTTGCGTTGAAAGTGTGGCGACACTACTTGTTTGGGGAGCGCTTTGAGTTGTACACAGATCACAAGAGCCTCAAATATCTTTTTTCTCAAAAAGAGTTTAACATAAGACAACAGAGGTGGGTTGAATTTGTCAGTAGTAATGACTTTGAGATCCTGTACCACCCGGGGAAAGGAAATGTGGTCGCAGATGCACTTAGTCGACAACATGTGATTATAGCTTCTTTGATGATTCAGGAATGGAAGTCCTTGGAGTTAATTTTGATGCATGATGTTCAACCAATAGAGAGTGCTGAGAGGGCATACATTGGTAGTTTGACCGTGTAGCCGACGTTACTGGGTACAGTTCGTTAGATGTAGAATTTAGATGGGTTTCTCGTCAGCAAGCTCGATGATCTTGTAGTGGATTTGATCGATGATTGTGCTACTGATTGGTCTATGGATTCAGATGGGGGATTGCGATTCAAGGGCAGGTTGTGTGTACCTAACATTGTTGAATTGAGGAAAGAGATTATGGATGATGCCCATAGGCCCCGATATACCATTCACCCTAGTGGGACTAAGATGTATCATGACCTGAAGAGGACATTTTGGTGGGAAGGTATGAAGAAAGACGTAGGAGAGTATGTTTCTCGATGTTATGTGTGCCAATAGGTTAAGGCAGAACACCAACGACCGTTTGAACTTTTGCAGCCTCTTGAGATTTCTACTTGGAAATAAGAGTACATCTCTATGGACTTCGTGGATAGATTGCCGCGGTCTAAGCGAGGCAATGAATCTATTTGGGTGATAGTGGATCGACTCACCAAGTCTGCTCATTTTATTCCTATCAGTGTTCTCCGAACTACGGATAAACTAGCTAGGCTGTATATTTGGGAGGTGGTGCGACTTCATGGCGCACCAGTTTCTATAGTTTTGGATCGTGATCCGTTGTTTGTGGCAGAGTTTTGGGAGAGTTTTAGCATGCTTTGGGTGCTAGGTTAGACTTGAGCACGGCTTATCATCCTCAGACAGATGGGCAAATTGAGCGAGTAAATTAGATCTTGGAGGATATGTTGAGAGCTTGTGTCCTCGATGTTGGTGGTAGTTGGGAAGAACACTTGTCATTAGTGGAGTTTGCTTATGATAATAGCTATCATTCCAGTATCGGGATGGCACCTTTTGAGGCTTTGTATGGGAGGCCATGTCGATCACCTGCTTGCTAGATGGAGGTAGGAGATGCACCGTTGTTAGGGCTAGAGTTGGTAAAAGAGACCACAGAAAAGGTGAACATTATTCGGGAACGTATTAAGACTACACAGAGTCGTTAGAAGAGTTACGTTGATAGAAAACGTAAAGGGGTTGAGTTGAATGTTGGAGATTTTGTGTTTTTGAAGGTCTCGCCGATGAAGGGTATCATGCGGTTTGGAAAGAAGGGAAAGTTGGCACCTAGATTTGTGAGACCATATAAGATCACTGAGAGGATTGGTAATGTGGCTTACAAATTAGCTCTACCACCTGCTTTAGCTATGATTCATAATGTGTTCCATGTATCTTCATTGCGGAAGTGTGTACAAGACCCTTCCCAAGTAGTATCATGAGAAGTGTTGGAGATTAATGATGATCTCACGTATGTGGTGCGACCGGTTACTATTCTAGATCGGGATGTAAAGCAGTTGCGACGCAAGAAAGTAAACTTGGTGAAAGTGCAATGGAGCGAAGATGAGAATGATATTACCTGGCAGTTAGAAGACAAAGTTCGGCGTATGCACCCAGAACTTTTTGCCTAGTACTTTCTCCTATCAAATCTCGGGACGAGATTCTTTTGAGGTGTGTATATTGTAGCGACCCTAATTTTCTTAAGCCATTATTTATTATTATTATGATTATTATTATCTTATTTTATTTTTGGCTTTATTAATTGTGTGGTCATATGAGAATTTAATGTGATATTTAATAAATTTAATGTATTATTTAATTAATCCATATATTTATATTTGTTATAAAAAAAAGAGGTGTTATATATATATTTTATCTTATATTTATATTTATATATATTATAATTACGTTGTATTATATAATATAATATATTATAATAGTTATTAAGTTAGAATAGGATTAGGAATCAATCAAAAGAAAAGAAAAGAAAGAGAGGTGTGGCAGCAAAGAAAAAGCCACGGGGAGAGAGAGAGAGAGAGAGAGAGAGAGAGAGAGAGAAATCAAGAAAAAGAGAGGTCTAGCGGCTGTGTGTGTGAAAGAGAAAGGAGAGGAAGAAAAGAGTTAGGATTTTATTTTGGTGGCTTTATTAATTCTCCAAGTTATTTTTTGATCTTCAAAAAAATATTGTGAGTACAAAACCCACTTCCCTTGATTTATATTTAATTCGTTGTTTTTATTTATTTATTTTTATTTATTTGGTGTTGAATTAATTTCATATTTACATGTAGATAATAGATTGATTTTAATTATTTTGATTAGTGGTGTATGTAAAGTTTAGGGGTTTTAAATGATTGATTGATTTTAATTATTTTGATTAGTTGTGTATGTAAAGTTTAAGGTTTTTAGATGATTGATTGATTTTAATTATTTTGGATTAGTTGTGTATGTAAAGTTTAGGGTTTTTAGATGATTGATTGATTTTAATTACTTTGATTAGTTGTGTATGTAAGGTTTAGGGTTTTTAGATGATTGATTGATTTTAATTATTTTGATTAGTTGTGTATGCCAGGTTTAGAGTTTTTATATGTATTTATTTTATGGTTGTAATCACACTCATGGATATATGAAATTAAAATAAATTAGGAACCCATAGATAAATTCCTTACACTCCACCATGACTTTATGAATTGTTATTTTATTTGAGTGATGGTGAGAAAGAGTGTATAAAAAAAAAAGTGAGAATTATGAGATTTATTTGAATGTCTTAGGCTTGGCATTGTTATGTTGTTCTCATGAGTGAGATGTTTTGTATATGTATATTGTTGCCTCGTTCTTATGAGTAGACGGGTGGCTTGATTTACGCGCATACGTATATGCTAACCATCCGGGGAGGGTGGGTCAAACTCGGGACGATATCCCCATGCAAGTTTGGCTTCGGAGCGGTTTTAGGTATACGGGAGGCACATGGGATATATGTGTAGGCCGGAAGTGGAGGCCGAAATGGTGGAGTTAAGGTACAAAGAATTTAATTATGAGTTTATTGGTATAGTGTGAATTGTATTGATTTGTACATCTTAAAAAATAGTAAATGACCTCAATAAATTATGAAATTTGAGAAGAGGCATGTATGCGTGATTCTAGACAACTTTTGTGTTTTAACTTTTTATTAAAAAGATCGATTAGAACTTATAATCGGATGATCTTGGTTATTTTAGGTTTGATTCATTTTAGCAATGCAGATTTTAGAGGCTGTTTTAACCTAGGAAACGAGCTCATTTTTATTGGTTTCGCGTAAACTAAAGTAAAAAATTATTCTGCACACTTTTTGTGTTTTGAAATTTTCCGAAAAAAATCATCTTAGGACAATTTTTGTTCGTTTTCAGCTTCAGATTTTTCGATTGAATTCCGTCTAGATTTTTCTATCAAGTTTTTATCTCAACCTGTTCAGTTTCTGTTAAATTCGTTCGCTTTGTCTTTTAGGAAATTCGATTATGTACAAATTTTGTTCTCTGAGTTTTGGTCAATTTGAATTATTGAAGCATAAAATGGTGTATTTTTATACTTTTTTAGCAAGTTACTTATGATTAAATTTTACTAACTTTATTTTTTTGCAGGATGGTGGGTCTTACTAACTTTTGTTTGCAGAGTTGACCCACCATATTTTTATTTCTAGTTTGTTTATTTTATAGTCAATTTATATTTCGTTGTATACAGACAAGAAACTAAATGCCACTTTATCTCGAGAAACTACCCATTCGTCTCGGTGCGGTTGGAATTACTTGTCTTGTCCCGTAACAAGAATTAAATGTATTTTTGTTCGTGTCTGGTGGACACGTGGGTGTTAAATCTTGTACTCATACCAGTATACCTGTATACTGACCCGTTTTGTTTCTTGGCAACTCGGGTGCGTTCTGTTTGAGCGCAGTCGAGCTTCCTTTGCAGGATTAGTAGAGGCTATGGTGGTGACAAGAAATAACTATGATCATAGGACATGTCGTTTGGACTTTTTTTGTTTTCTTGAGCTTAGGGTTGATATTAGTTTATGTATTTATTATTTTTTTTTATGACTTTAGTATTGGGATAATTTGGCATGGTTTGTAACCGTACATTGTTTAAGTTATTTTGACTATTTATTGTTACTTTAATGTTGGAGGTATTGATTAGTTATGAAATTATGGTGGGTGGTTTGGTTGGCGTTTAGTTTTTTTTATTTCACCCCTAGGATATGGATGATAGAATATTGATTGGGGTTTAGCCCTAATTTAATATTTAATTGTCCAAATTTTGGGACGTGACATTCTCTTTAATCTTTGCTTACTTTTTTTAGCTTTTCAAACTATTTTCAGCTTGTTTTGGGGGCTGCTTTATCACTGTTTTTTTGGTTTTAGGGGCTGTTTAATTCATTTAATTAGTTTATACTTTGAATACTTTGCTTGTTATGTTGTACGTCCTTATGGCTTCGGTTGTTTAGGCCTTAGACATCGAGTCATTCGAGTTGATAACCTTCTTTACTTAGTTTCTATGTAAAGAGTTCCATTTTTGGTAATAATAAACTTCGCATAATCATTTCTGCGCTCTCCCTCATTTCTTGGTTTTCTTTGTTTGAGAGTTGCTTCAAGCGATTGATTGTTATTCAGGGCATGAGAAAGAGACCTCATATGCTCAATGGCTTAATCTCTCCAAAGGTTCTTCGTCAAGGCATAGTCTTTCTTTCATGCTAAGGATCACTTCTCGTTTGACGTTTCTCTTTATTTAGTGGACTTAAATCTCATTATCGAACTAAGTGATTAAAGAATGGAAAGGTAAGTCAAAAAGGACTAATAAAATTGGTTTAAAATCAATGAAACCGACATAAAGAAGATAAATAAAATTGGTTTGATTCGGTTGGACGTTATGCCGAGTCCATCACGTCAAGAGTCATCATATATTAATTCATGACATTTTGATAAATTTTGAGGCGTATCTACCTCCCTCTTTGAGCTAACTTCATGATAGGAGTGAGGGGTGGTTGTCTTTCATTACATTTATTAACTTTTTGTCCAAACGTGCTCGAAATCATCAAGCAATCAACTTGCTACCATTGATGGTTTCGGAATCGAATCCATTCTTCTCTTTAGTTTTCCCATGACAAAGAAGGCTTTGTCTGCACTGTTTTCACCTCATAGTACAAAAATATTTTTTTGCATGAAAATAGGGCACGATCGAATTTTATTGGACCCAGCTGGGCCTCATTGGGAGCCAGTCGAGCTCCAATGTTTGGTAAACAGAATACTTTTGATAGAAACAGAGGGCAGTGGTTGAGGGTGAAATAGAACAGTTTCTACAAATGGCCTTCATTGACGCGCATGCGATCCTTGTGCATTTTTTATATACATTAATGTTGTAATATTATTGTTCATCTTATTGTTGTAATTTCTATTATTGTAATTATTGTTGTTTAGTATATTGTTGTAGTTATTATTTTCATAATGTCATGTTGTAATAAATTAGATAGTTAGTTTAGCTAAATTCATTCATTTGGTGTTATAATAGCTAGTTTAAATTCGAACATTCATTTGGACCCTCTTATGCGAGGGTAAATGTATAATAATGTGTATGTCTTCCAATCCCCATTTCTTTCTCCCTTTTATTTACCCGCTTATAATGGATAGCATAGAACATCATGTTTTAATTAGCATTTTTCATGATTTGCATCTATTTGTCTTGCATGCATAAGGTTTGGTTCATTATTCTAATGGCATTGTCATTTATTACTTCCTTGAATAAGTGCGCCACTGCATGCTATCAAAGTGATTCACATGACATATTAGACAACCGAACCTATTAGTTGCATTTTTGTATGTGTTGCATTAGTCACTTGCATATTAGAGCATGCATTTTTCTAATTATTTTATTTCTTTCGGCTTGCCTTGGAGTACTAAGTGAGCATTTATTGTTTTAGCATATCGCATGCGTGTGATTGTTGCCATATTAATCATGTTTTCCATGAGGCTAAGTGCTTAATTGATATACTTGTTTGAATATTTGTAGATAAAGGCTAATTGCTCAAATTGGGATGATTTGATCAAATGTACGTATGGGATCACTTTTTCAAGTGGTACATATTCAAATAATTTTCAAACAACATGAAATCGAAACGTTCCAAATTTTGCAAATTAGTCTATACTTGTGTGCAACACATAGTAATGTTAGCCTAATAACCAAAACAAGAGCATTTAATGTAAATACGAATCACATCATGATTAGTAGAGGCCGATCTTTGATCGAACGAGTGGGGTGCTCAGTTCATGACCTTCCCCTCTCGTATCTAAGTTCCCGAGCTGAGACACTTTGGTGGCGACTCTGTAATCTGGCAAAGTTGTCCATTTTTGGTATTTTTTGATTCAAAATCGATTTTCCAAAATTTGGACTCATTTGTGTTTATCTATTTCACATTGCACTTGTGAAATCAGATTCAGAACCATAAGGCTGTAGGGCTATCATATCCAAAAGAAGAACGAAAAGCAAGCTACATTTTCTTGCAACTCTGCTAGGGACTTTAGAGAACTTGACTTGAATTTCATGATGTGAAATTTTATCTACACTTCTATGTTCTTTGTATTGCATTTGTATTGGTGCGCTTAAGTCACTGTGTTTGCCATCTGCTATTCCTGGACAATTTGCTGGAGGCTTGCCCATTCAATCCCTTTTATATGACCTTATCCAAAGCTCTTCAAATCCTCATAGGACAAGGCCATCTCAAACTCCTTGACCCTCGACCTCTCCCTGATCCCCTTCCAGCCAAGCATAATGCTGCCAAGTACTATGCCTTCCATCAACAAATCAGCCATGACACTGACCGTTGTTTTCATCTTCGCCATGAAGTTCAAGATCTAATTGACAACAAGGTTATCGCCTCACCAGGTCCTACAAAGTCTATCGACACTGGATTGTTGAACTTGGGGGATAATGTGACTATGTGATCGGGGATGAACACCTGCTGATGGCGCTCATTTTACTCCAGATGTGGTAGATGGCATGCACTGTTTTAGCGCTTTGAAAGTGCTATTTATTTTACTTTCAGACTTGGGTATTAAATGTCATGACCCGAACCCGCCCCTATGGGTTAAGGACATAACCAGCCAGTAATCAAGGGATTACCTATGGCCTCAAACCAAACAAGACATATCTCATCAGAGTAAAGGGGCCAAACGGAAGCAAATTTAAAACTTTTGTCCATAGAGCTGTGCTTACATGGCACACCATAACGATCCACATATATATACCTGTTAATAACTCACATCAAAGGGATAATAACGCAAAGTTCTGTACATACACAGAATCATTCAAGTCTAAGTCAGTCAAACCCAAGATTTATGTACAAAGGTAATCCGATGTTTTTGCCAATATAACAAAACTATATCAAAAGAACAAAAGAGGCGAAGACAAGTCTCGTGCGTGAGACATTTGGACTGACTCTCCAAAACCTTGACTGTTTCTCACATATTTCACCGAGGCTGGGTTTGGACGTCCCTTGGCTCACCTACATAGACATGAATGAGCGTGAACGAAAGCCCAGTGAATAATATCAAATAAGGAAGATACATGAACAATCTTTGAAACAGTTACATCAGACGGCCTTGGGCCCAATTCATGTTTCTATTTAATGTGTCAATCGACTAAAGTTCTAGACGTATCAAATGGCCTCGGGCCCAATTAACTCATACCCGACGGCCTTTGGCCCATCCATTCATGTCTAACGGCCTTTTGGCCCAATCGTTCGTATCCGATGGCCTTTGGCCCAATCGTTCATACCAAACTATCATTCATGTCAGACGGCCTTTGGCCCAATCATTCATATGTCAGACTATCATTCATGCCAGATGGCCTTTGGCCCAATCATTCATATGTCAGACTCTTATTCGTGTCGGACTATCATTCATGTCAGATGGCCTTTAGCCCATTCATTCATATGTCAGACTATCATTCGTGTCGGACTATCATTCATGTCTGACTATCATTCATGTCAGACGGCCTTTGGCCCAATCATATAGCATAACAAATATTTGTCCCCAATTCAATGTAACAAACTTACAAGACTTATATGAAAGTAAGCAATTGGACAAATAGCATACTTCAGATATCTTTATTAAGATATTACTCACAGTGATCTGCCGGTGGATTTGCCCTTGTACTTGACCCTACACATTTCATGAACATAATGGGTCACAAACGATTCATTCCGTTCTTAATTCATATATTCCTCTTAGGCTTCGTTCTTAACCTTTTAACTCATTTACAAAGCTTAATGCATGCCTAAGAGCACTTAGAAATGGAAGAGAATGGAAAATGAAACTCAATTCAATTTTACAAAATTTCAGAAACAGGGTTCCCCGCTCGACCGCAGGTTTTCCCGCTTGAGCGGACCCCCCTTTGGTCTGCAAAAGTACTGGTTGCCTTATTTTTACGCTCAAGCGTGAATTCGTATGCTCGAGCTGAAGGTCACACTACATGGCTCCCCGTTCGAGCGTGAATCTCCCCGCTCGAGCTGACATCCATGTCTGCAAAAAGTTTTGGGAGCTCGTATTTCACGCTCGAGCGGCGCTTTCCCTGCTCGAGCGGACATGCCAAATTCTGGGTTTTCCAGCAACCATTTTGAGCTTCAAACTTGCATTCAAATCAATATATCTTGCATATTATGACTCAAACTTCTCATATACATCTACTAACATGGTGCCAACACCAATTCACCACATTATGGAGCTCAAATCACATGAATTAATTACATGCATGCTCCAAATTACACCAAGCTCATTTCCAACATAACAAATTCATGTATTCAAAACTCATACTCTTATGAATTGTACATGCATGTGAGATATAGCTCTCATTCTCAATTTAAATGATGAAGAGATGATCAAAAGCATGAACTTCAATCAAAGATTCAACATGGATCATGTATTTCAAGCTCAAACATACAAATTCATGGCAATTTCCTACATGCATGTGTATATTGACTTCCAATTCGACAAAACCAACTCATTTTCATCATGATCAATTCAATTCATGTTCTTGATCACCATTCAACTTTGAATTCACTAAGTTACAAACTAAAATCCATGAATTGACTCACCTAGGAGCTTCAAACACCCAAATTCTAGCCAATTCTTGAGTTAATCTTCAAGATTTCCAAGCTTCTTGCTCAAATCTTCAATTGCTTTCCCCCTCCCTTTCTCTAGCCGACCCTCTCTCTCTCTCCTTAGAGTAATCTCAGCCAAATTAAATAAAAAGAGAGGAGTTGAGTGTATAGTGGCCCTTTTTATAGACTCTCACTTAATCAAATTTCATTATTACTAATTAATTGAGCACTATACCATCAATTTAATCTATTTAATTTGATCCGAATCAATTTTCAATTAAATTTTACCGTAGGCTCTAAAAATTACACTAATCACAATGGCGTAGTCAATTTCAGTTTCTGTGGCTGATAGGGCCTTCAATTTAAATTTCAAAGCAGAAAGTCAGACAGATTTTCCTACGGTGAACAGATAGAAATTCAAAACCACATATATTCATATAAATGGCAATCAAAATCATATCAAACACATAATCACATTCGTAATTAAGATTAATTAACATAATACGGAGCAGGGTTATCACATTAAATCAATCTTGTTGCATTGAGTTAGTCTTGTTGTGTCAAAGGTTGGTGATTTTGGGGGTGTTAACTCGAACATCACTTTCTTGTTTTTGTTTGTCTTTTCACTCTTTATTTTGCGTCTGTTTCTATCATTGAGTCAGTTGAGCCAGAAGATTTGAATGAAACGGCAGTAATTTTCACCTACTTCTCTGTGCCTTTAAATCATTGCATTGACCAAAGTTTTTCAAAATTGTTTCCAAAACTGTGATGATGAAACAAAGAGGGAGGAATTCCTCGGGATTTGCAAAAATTTGATCAACTGAGAGGAAGAGAGGCGTGCGTCCTTAACAAATGAGATCATGTCTGTTAATGTGGGTATCAAAAAGGATCCTGGTTTGGTCTAGATTGGTTCTACATTGTCTTCAGAGGAGCACGAGTGACTGATCGCTTTGTTAAAAGATTTCAAAAATGTTTTGCGTGGTCCTACGAAGACATACCTGGAAATGATCTTGCGATTGTACAGCATAGGATCACTCTCAACCTCAAGACTCGACCCCTTTGCTTTCAAAACTTTGATTCAGAATGTTCAACGATCAACCAAAATATGAGACTTTCATAGTCGGATTGGAAGCAACCCTTGAACTAGGGGTAAGAAGGTCAGATGTGATCAAAGGAAGCTTGCATAGCTGAATGAGAAGCAGCCCTTGAACTAGGGGCAAAAAAAATGTCAGATGTGATTGAAGAATCAAAAAATGGGTCATTTCTCAAGCCAATAGAGATCAGCAAGAAAACCAAATCCCACAAATGGAAAGAAGAAAATTTATTGCTGCAAGGACAATCGGGTGCCTATCCACGACACTAGGGGAAAATTCAGACCCAATTAGATGGCCTCTTATATCATCAAGACTACATCATCAGCGAACAACAACCATTCTCCTTGATTCAGATGACTTAGAGATCTCAAAACCGATAAACATGGACAAGTTAAACTTTTTCATCCTTGAAAGGCTCATTGGGCTGAAAACTCGAAAGGGCGACCTAGGCAAAAGTTAGAGCATGAAAAAGAAAAGAAAAAAAATGAAACAAAGAAAAAAGAAAAGAAAAGAAAAAGAAGAAGAAAGAAAAATGAAAAGAAAAAAAAAATATAGCTCGCAAGGTTGAAAACCTGAAAGGGTGGCCTTGGCCAAAGTTACAGCGCAAATAGAGAGTATTAATCCTCGAGTGCACCTTAACCCGGGAACTACGTACGGCCTAATTCCTATCTTTGGGATACGTAGGCAACTTCATCCTGAAGTTCGGCCCCAGCCATTTTCATCCTGCTTGTCTCATCCATGTTGGTTAGCTTATTCTTATTCAAACTCGGCTATCTTATCCATGTGCAAATTGGCTCATCTTCATGCACATCTTCGTTCAACATCGATTGTCCTATTCCGTTAGAAGATTCAACTGCAAGACAAATCAAGTTCAGATCTGAGGTTGTGCATCTCAAGAGTTAATTCCACATTGGTTGAGCAGTGGCCATTTGCAAAAATAGTTTTGAGGATTTTTAGTGAAGTTGACTAATTCTCTCAGCAATTATTCCATTTTTCCCAAATCAGACCATTTCTTGGACCCAAAAAACGAAAATTTTCAGTGCTCATAGCCGTTACATGATTTCAAAGCAGAAAGTCGAACAAGCATATTAATCTAACTCTTATGTTGGTCAAAATTGTTTTAGTAGGAAGCAAAAAAAAAACAAAAAAAATAGTCAAAATGATAAACTAGGGGCACAGTCGAGTCAGGTTTTTTGTCTTTTCCCCATTGTCAACTTACTCGCCAGAAAGGGCACAACGAAAGCTAGCAGCAGAGGCCAAAAATTCTCTCATCCTCCAAGAAGGATATTCGACCCCCCTCATAAGGACCACAACTTCTAACTTATCCATCAACCACACTAGGAAAGGGATAAAAAAAATAGAGAGATTACAGAATAGAGAAATGTGCGTTGAGAGAAAAGGTAAGGAAAGGGCTTTTCAGAGAAAATAGAGATTGAGTGCCAAAGTGATGTGAGAATCACAAATGAGAAAGGGTGGGAAACAATACATGGAGAAGCAGTGGGCTCCCCGGGAACTGAGAGGTCTCCCACCGGTGGTAAACATCCAAGTGTTGTGTTTGTTGTTTTTGTTTGTCTCGATTCTCGTTTTGAGTGTAAATAGATGTGTTTTTATTGTTTTTACTTTGTTGAGTCGTGGTGTGCTGTGGTCAATCATAAGCTCAATACCCGATTAAGAACTCATTTTCAGTTCCAATTTCAAAAAAATAAATCGTTTTGTGCTCAGACTGCCATGCCATTCCCAACATGATGTGCAAAACAGGATTTGTTAACTGCAGGGTCCAACCCCGATCAAAAGAAAAAGTAATAGAACCGGGACCTATCTGAAGCTACATAGGTTCCGAACTGTAAAGCAAAAGAAAAGAGGGAAAGTTGGAGCATCTGAGTTTGTTTCAACTTTAGCAAATTCCAAGATTGCATTCCGGATGCACCTTCTCAGGCCTTGTCATTTCTCCGAAGTATGAGTGTATCTTGACCTCAAGTTCAAGCCTGCTTCAAGTCAAAGCGGTGGTCAAAGTGCTCTCCTTGAACACCATTCCCCATCAGAGGCATCTTGGCTGTGTTTCCAATGAGTTCCTAGGAGACCAATTGTGACGGTGGAAACTAGAGTTCGAATGGTGATGCCTAGAACACAAAGGTTTGGAATTTCTAAGACTAAAGTCTGGTTTAAATACCCAGGGGTGTATCCTCAGCTTGAAATCTGTATGGCAGCCCCATAGGTTGAGGTAGCGTGTATGCGCCTCAATTTTGGATACTAAACCAACCTAGTCTGTCACCCCGTTGAAGAATAGGGAAAGTTGTGAATATGATCAGGAAAAAAAACGGCATCCGTGGCTTTTACAGGCAGAGGTTACCCCTTGTCGGCATTTAAGGGCCTTTGAACTATGAGTTGAAGGTAAGAGTTCGAAGAACACGAGGAGGAGATCCCCGTCAGAGTAAAGCAGTTCATCACCAATCACTCCGTAAGGTGCTTTCTACAGTGCCACTTTGATTGTTTGCTGCATTTTCTCAACATCATCCATTACATTGCTTGTCACACATACCACATTGTGCGTCTATCGCACGATCATACCCCATTGTGTATCTATTGCATGGTCATACCACACCGTGCATCTATTGCACGATCATACATCGTGCATCTATCGCACAATCTCATCATATATTGTGCATCTATCACACAAACTTATCTTACTCTTTGCATCCATCACATCATCCCAGGACCTTTTCTCATGATTTTAGTGTGGTTAGAGTGTTCCTTTCCTTACACAATTACAGTGTGTTTGGAGTTTATCTCAAGGTGTGCAAGAATACAACCTTGAGCGATTTGTTCTTCCTCTCCTCATGATTTCAGCGTGGTTAAAGTATCTCAGGACGTGTGAGACGCGACCCTAAGCGGTAGGACCTCTTCTCACGATTTTAGCGGGGTTTAAGTGTTCTCTTCCTCACAAGATTTCAGCGTGTTTGGGATTTGTTCTTCATTTCCTTATGATTTTAGCGTGATTAGAGTATCTCAGGAAGCGTAAGACGCGACCCTGAGCAGTAGGACCTCTTCTCACGATTTCAGCATGGTTTGAGTGTTCCATTTCTCATACGATTTCAACGTGTTTGGGATTTGTTTTTCCTCTTTTCACGATTCCAGCGTGGTTGGAGTATGTTACCTTATTCATCTACTACATTATCCATCGCCCATCACATACATTACATCATGCATCATTTCTATATTAAGCTTAGTTTGGCATGTGCTCATACATTTCCCTCGTTGAAACATGGTTCTATCATGTGTAAGTACCCATGCTGCGCTGAGGCCAGTATTGAAGGTGTTAACACCTTTTTCTAAGTTAGACGTAGTTTGTTTTGTGTCCATACCTTAGGATCATTATCTTTCCCCAGCAGATCATTCCTCACTTATATCGTACCACCCAATTACTTGTACTCTGTCTACGAAAAGCATAGTTTTGCATGTGCTCGCACCCCTTTCACGTTAAAACATGGTTCTGTTATGTGTAAGCATCCATGCTACACTGAGGCCAATATTGAGGATATAGGCACTTAGCCTGTGTTACGTGTCGTTTGGCTCGTGCTCACTTCTTATCTATATAAAACGTAGTTTGATTTGCATCCACATTCCTTTATGATATTTGTGTGGTAAGCACTGCTCGTGGCTTAGATTGCTTACATTGTATATCATTTGCATTGTTTCGTTACATTGTGTATCATTTGCATCCTGCCTTTAAACTACGCTGGTTTGATTCCTTGCAAAGGGATACGTAGGCAACCCTCGGGTACAACCAACTGCATCTGCATTTTGTTTGTTTGCCCAAGTCTTATGGCCTTGTCAAAATGAGTCGTCTTCAGGCTTTGACATTCACTCACGTCATTTCATGACTTTGAGCTCTGTCAAAGAGGGGAAATTGTAACACCCCATTTTTGACCGCTCTTAAGACTTGGCGCTTCATTCCTGCACCCGATATAAAAGTTACACTGTGCAATCTTTGATCTTTAAGTCTCAGGGAAACAAATTTGGATCGACTAATACGCACCTCCTCAACACATTTCAAACTATTAGACCTTTGAAACCCTTTTTTTCAAAATATTTTTTCAAATATTTCTACGATGTTCTGAGTCTCATATTTCATTTAAAATATTACACTTTTCGGTAAACCGAGTAAGGACAAAGTGGAAATAAATGAAAAGGAGGAGACCACTTTGAAAAATCTCTAAAAACATCTTATTTATAGGTTTGGAGTTGAAGGAAATAGGAGGGGATGGAAGAAAACTAGTTGGGGGAAAGGTTGGGCATCAAGCCGTTAAGAGAGAAATGAGAAGCTTTCACTAAATTAGGCATATCTCTCTATACACTTTGAATTTAGGTGTGAGGCCACCACCATTGGAAATTAGACTTCTGGGGCTTCAATTTAGACTTAAGAATTACCTAAAACCGAGTTCGGATGAGGAAGATATGCTCGTTTGAAGTCGGGCTTGAAATGCAAATTTTTGGACCCGGCCGGGTCCATTTAGATCCGGCCGTGGCTCATTTAGACCTGGCTGGGTCTTAATGAAAAATAAACCAGAGTTCCTTTTTAATCCCATCTGGGTCTCATTAGCGCCAAACAAGACAGCTGGTAGGAATTGGCCAGCTATTGTTTTTTTAATATATTTTTGACCAAATTGGTTCAAATTTTATAAATAGACGCCCTGCATTCAGAATTAAAGGTTAGGAAATTTTTCAAAGGCTTTATAGAGCTAAAAAGACCTCATTCCATCTTCCTCCCTCCCTTGTCCTTCAAACCTTCTTTAGCTATACATACACAATACATATACCATTGGAGCTTGTTCTTGAAGCTTTTTGTTGAACTTTCAAAGCTAATTTCAGAAACTTGAAGGTGTTGGAATCAAGTTTGTTAACTAAGAGGTTACCTCTCTTTTCAAAAGGTATAATTTTGCACCTTCTTCTTTAATCTTCTTCAATCTTCTTCTACTATTTTCCTCTATTTTTCTTGTCTTTATATACTGATTTTCAGAGTTTGAAAAGGCTGAAAAATGTGATTTAAAAGTTCCAAAAGTGGAGGGGTTAGCCACCCCTCCTTAGTCTTGCTTACTAGTTTTGTATCTCTTTGTTTTTCCATATCTTTTGTGCTCTTTTAACATGATTTTAGCCACTATTTTTGGGCTGTTTTTGGACTATTTTCAGAGGCTAAAATATATGATTTGAAGTTGTAAAAAGTGGAGGGGTTAGTCACCCCTCCTTAGGCTTGCTTACTAACTTTGTTCTCTTTAATCTTTGCTTACTTTTTCTAGCTTTTTAAACTATTTTCAGCTTGTTTTGGGGCCTGTTTTGTCACTGTTTTTTTGGTTTCAGGGGCTGTTTAATTCATTTAATTAGTTTATGCTTTGAATACTTTGCTTGTTATGTTGTACGTCCTCATGGCTTCGGTTGTTTAAGCCTTAGACATCGAGTCATTCAAGTTGATAGCATTCTTTACTTAGTTTCTATGTAAAGAGCTCCATTTTTTGTAATAATAAACTTCGCATAATCATTTCTGCTCTCTCCCTCATTTCTTGGTTTTCTTTGTTTGAAAGTTGCTTCAAGCGATTGATTGTGTAAGATTTATATAATGCAGCTGGTAAAAGGATTCAAACCATACCTTGTGTAAAAGAATCCGAAACGAAGATTCTTGTAGGTAAATCACATGCTTGACAACCACGAACTATGAACTCCCAACAATGGAGTGATACTACAGTATAAGTATCGCCCACACTAGTCACAATGCAAAGGCTTGATCGTTTTTCATATGGGAGAGAGTTAGAGAGAGAGAATGAAACAAATGTTATGGGTATTTACCACATAACGTATATGATGTTCTATATATCATTTAGATATATAATCAAATATATAACTATATATATCTATCTATCCATATCTCCTAAGGATATGATAGATGTAGATAGATAGAGGGTTATCCTAACAAATAGGATAATTAAGAAATCAAATTCAAATTACATGGGTAATTTGAATGTGTCATTGGTCATGCCACATGGGCGCTCAAATCCGGCTCCAATACCCAGCCCAATTTCCAATATCTCCTACTCGCACATGAATTGGCATGACACTGCCACATCTTTATCTCAATCTCCCCAAATATTGAATAATCCCATACTAGCCAATGAACCGTGCGACCCCTGAGAACACCTGCATGTGGGAGCTCTGTACTAGAAACTCAAAATGAGCCAACCTAGGGACATCAACCCAAAAAGAATAGAAATAGTGTCTCATATACCCCAGACCCATCTAATTACACTGGTCCAAAAAACATCTCTAATCCTTCAAAAGAGCATGTTTGACCCTCTCAATTCTTGCAACATATTCACACTCAATCCGCCTCTCATACAGAGCGATGTAAGTTACCGGCAATGAATATACAACAATGGTGTAATACTAGATGATCTTCCCTTTGCCCTCATGCCATTTAGCTTAGGATTGACAGTTTTCCCAATGATTTCCCTTAAGGCCGAATCATACATGACCACAGGCAACATACCAAAGTAGCAAAACATCAACCCCTTACCTTATGACGTAGTCAAAAGTCACAAAAGGGTACATAAATGAAACTCATATCAATAATGACACGTAAGACTCACATAGTGAGGAAACAGGCATCCATTCTCTCACCTCATTACTCGGTTGCCAAGCACATGTAGTATGAATACATGCTATGGTGGTGTAACTCTTCCAAAGAGTGACGTCATACTCAATACACCATACAGATCTTAGTCTAGTTACTTTCTAGTGCCTAACCCGAATTCTCTATTTGCTCGCCTTCCAGGCGCCAAATGAGATCTCGCATCTAGTTAATCATAACAAGCACAACATGGGAAATGGGTACTAACATCCATGTTTGGTCTTTAACACAACCTCATCTTGGTTATAACCAAGGTGACATATATAGTGGATAATTTAAGCCTCTCTTGGCTCCAAATAAAAATAAACCACTAATCTCATCCTTGCTTGCTTCCAAGTGCCAAGGGCGATTACTCGTATGAGTGAGCCAATCTTGCCTGCTGACATCATCATTTGCTAATCATTATGACACAAACCATAATAGTATCAACATCCCATCATCTCACAACAAATAAGTGATCATTTAAAAAAAAAACACGACCACAGTCTGCGCAATTCTAGATTCCAAGCATAAGCCTGATCAGCACCTCTTGCGATAAGCATATACAATGGAATCCAACATGTACACCTCACATGAAGTGGTTCAAGATCACTACCTCTTGCGCAATTACCTCTCTAAAGATATTTTGGTGACCAATCTGCGTTCATTCAAGATGCGCCTAACTAGCACATTGAATCTTACAACGTGCAAATTAATATACTACTAGTAAAGCATTCTATCCACAGTCTAATGAGCAAGGTCAATGTCTAAACTACTCAGTTGACCATTTACCAAAGATAACACTCATCATGCCGAATACGCCCACATTGCGTACTTAAGGCTCCCACAACAAAAAATAAAAAACAAAAAATCAAGGAATATAGATCATTTGTTTCTCCCAAAGACAATCCGAGGATTCACTCAATAGCTAAGGCTCTGGTTTTTACCGATAGATAAGTCAATGGGTTTGGAATTTAGCATCGAGAATCATTCTGGGATATTCCTTATGTAAGTCATCAAAGACAAACCGGGAATTCTCCCAAAACAATCCCTAAGGATCGTACATCCGAGCATATAAATTACATCACCCACGTCCATTATATCTAAAACAGAGGATTGCCCACCCTAGGTGGCGACAACCATATAAATTCCTGGCTCATAATGACTAAGTAAGGAAAAACTTCTTTTTGGACCATTGATCATGCCTCAATGGTCTTCATCGATCATCGTTGGCCTATCATGGCTCAACGAAATCTAAGAACCACTATTTGGATAACTATTTTAGGCTGTAAAAGATTTATTGGAACTAGTAACCTTTTTGCGCTCCTAACTTTTCACCATAAAAGCATAAGGTAAATCCTTACAGATCTACTTATCCAATTCTCTAACGAGAAGTTGGGTCACAACGTCCACAAATCAATGTTCCAAACTTATGTCAATCATAGCCTAAGTCGAAATAACCTCACTCCCCAGGAGGAAGTCTTCTCATGGTCTACACTTTCCTCAATGGTGCGACTTTTCGGTATCTAGCGAGCCTTATGCCTAAAAAAAAATGACTATCCAAATCGTGCATAACTTTAGAACAATTGCGTGTCATAGCAGAAAGTCAACCAAATTACAGAAATGGTTAATCCTCAAAGACTTTGTCTTAAACTGCGCAACGCTGATCCACTTTCTAAAACAAGGGACTAGAGCCTTTGGCATTTTCTTAGGCTCTTTATCATCTTGCGGAGCAATCATGAATGTTTCCCTCTCAATCACCTAGTGATGACGTGAAAAATTTTCATATTCGCTACCACGCAACTAAAAATGTAGAGTATTCTTCTAATGGAGTAATCCAATAGTAGGCACATCGCTCTCACTGTCCTTAAGATACTGGAAATTTCTTTCCATTCTCAACTAGGCTACATAGAGCGCTATACTTAGAATTCTCTATCTTATAGAGTTCCAAAACTCTATTCACGTCACCTTTACTAAGAAAACTTTATGTGACTTAGTTACACTCCCACAAAGCTGCTTACCTATATGCACATGACCTTGAGGGTTTACATGACAGCATACAATAATGCGCCACATGACCCTAAGTGTTTACAAGATAGCATACAATAATGCGCCATAAAACTCTAGGTCTTAACTTCACAACCTTATGAGAAGTAAAATAAAGATAAGCTGCTTAACGATTACAGATCACCCATAAATGGCTCTCTGCAAACCCATTACTCAAATGGAGTGTAAAATTTGATATGAAGGGCACTTAGTTAGGAATATAGGCAACAAACTGATGTAATTCCCAATTGGGAAACATTTTGCGCCATCATCCACCTAATATAAACAATACTTAATTCCTTATCTCCACTACACCATTGTGTTGCTGAGTACTAGGAATAATCAATTTTCTAAGCATCTATTTCTCTTCACAGAGCTTTCTAAAATAGCTCAAATAGATACTCGCCACCTTGGTCAAAACTAAAAGCACGAAAGCTATTATCTAATTGATCTCGACCTCATATGTGCAATGTCAAAAATCATCTCAAAACTTTTGACTTATGGGAGATCAAATAGTCTTGACTAAGATGCATATCGTAGTCTATAAATGTGTCAAGATTGAGGCTTAACTATCATACCCTTACAAATATCTAGTCACAAATATTATAGTGGACTAAATGCGCCAATACAAATGCCCTTCTGCGGCTTTCCTACTTGTGAGCAACCATTGCGAACAAAGTTACACATTCACATGAGAGCAGGATGTCACAAGCGAGTGGGCCCAAGAGGGCCTACTCAAACCATCCATGTCATCTTCTCATTAATGTGATTAAGTATAATAAGCCACTGGTTCATGACCAATGTCATAAACTAATTCTAATCATCCTAATGTGTGAGTTCTCAAAGACAAGTGTAAAGATTTAGGCCCAACTAGGTAATGACTCACAACTAATTCATGTTCACTAGATCATAAAGGGATGTCATGGAGATATCAAGTGTGCCTAAGTCGCAAATTTAACTAGTAAGTGCTAATCCCCTGCACCTTCAAGTCAATTTTATTCTCCATACACTTTACTACATCTAATTGAAACATGATGATACTCCTTTGGCCATATATGTTTCTTGCTTCATAGTTACTTACAATTAATTCTACTATCCATAAGAATGAGAGAATAAGCTATCAATTTATGACAGCTCATGAAGTAACTTAAGCGCGAATTAGGCTAAAAAGTCTAATTCAACACAAAGCTCTCACAAGCGATAAGTCAAATTCTTAGAGTCATAACAACCTTGTCGGCCTTGGCCTTTTCATTACTATGCTGCAATATTTGCACTTAGTGGTAAACGTTATTCAAAAGCGTTAGCTTAGCTAAGGAATCCTATAAAGAAGCACATCCTCATGTCTCACACTGAAGTGTGGAAACAGTAAGTGTCCAGACTTAGACAAGTTGGCAATGCTAATAGATTTTGCAGCCACTTGGCGCTAATCTTTTCACTTAGTGTTAATAGATTTTGCAGCTACTAAACGCTAATCTTTTAACTTTAAGTGATACTTTAATGCACACTATTATGGTGCGTGAAATTTTGTTCCATCCACTCCCAGCAGTTGGGTAGAGAGCAAAACACTACTCATACTGGCTATTCATCTTACACTTAATGACTAATTCATTTAAGCTCGCATTTCTTGGATGACGTGACTCTTAAATGTTACTTCATCCAATGATGCAACATTATTACAAGTCAAATTACAAAGTCAATCCGAGCAGCTCAATAGTCAAGATCATATACAGATCTATTGAGGGCTTACTAATTTCACAACTCCAAAATTCGCCAATCAAAACTACATAGCATGCCACTAACCATAGCGCGCACATCAGTTTTTATTGTGCCAAACAAGCCAACAAAACCACGACGACTTTGAGTCATGTTTCCTTACTTTGGCTCAATTAAGGTCTGACCTAAAGTTTCCAAGACTTTTTGTTCATCTAAAGAATATGATTGCATTGTTCACATTTGAACATCTCTACTAAGTTTAGGTCAACCAAATTAACTTCCATAAGCTAAGTCAATTTAGAGAGAAATTCGCATTGGGATTAATTTGATTAGCATAATATAATTTTGCCGCAAAAATCTAAATTAAATAGTGACAATATTAAACAAGTCGAAAGATCGAAAATCCGCTATGCTCGTAATCATCTCTTGCGTCACATGTGACAATTATACAAAATTTAATTTAATTCATGCACAAAATATTAGTTTTCGGGAGTAAATCTACAAAGATTTTTCTCAACCGAACAACCTCCCACTGACTATGGCATGTCTAAAGCATGATAAAATATTCTAATTCCATACAATAGCATCATAATGTAGATTCACAATCAACTCATGCTATGTTACAATTAATAATGGAATTTAAATAAAAAATAATTAATCATGCTATTCTAATCACAACATATTAGAAACTCTAGGCAAAAAACAACAATATGCTGTATTTAATATTCAAATTATGCCATAACATAAAGTATATCACTTCTAAAATTTTTCGGGAATTTTTTGGAATTTTAAATAATTAATAAATACACATAAAATCAGAAATAAATATTCCAGAATCTGGGAAAAAGCAACAATTATACCAGTAAATAGTAAACCATTACAGTAGTCTACTGTAAAAATTTCAACCTCAGAAACTTAGTCATGCAACCCCAGAAGCATTTTAAAGCAGAAATAATGAACTATTATTTTAGGAAAATTATTTTTTATTTTCATAAAATTTTAAAAATTTTACAGTAGATAAAAAATTTAATTCTGAGTCTAACAGTTTCAACCACGCTCAAAGCAAAGCTATAACGAATTACTTATGACCATTTAAAGCAATTCTAAATTTTTAAAACAAACAAACAAAGCCTTAAAAACCAGAAGCCAAGCCGGCGTGGAAAAATGGCATGGCTCGGCTCAGCTCGGCTCAGCGCACGGCGCAACGCAGGGCGCACGTGTGGACGGCGCCAGACGCACGGGTGAAAAGCTCTGCTGATGCGCACGTGATGACGCGTGGTAGCGCGTTGGAAGCTCGCCTAGCGCATGATGACGCGTGGCAGCCGCTGACGGCATCATTTGGCCCGTGCGGCTCACACGCCGCCTTCCAGGGTGTTTTCTGGTCCAATTTTGGTACTGCCGGACTCCATTTTCCAAAATAAAAACAATGATGGTATAAAAAATGACTTCATAACATAAAAACAAAGCATGTAAAACCAGCATGCAGTTAAAGTTATGAAAAATTAAATATGAATCTCCATTTTTCTCAAAATCCGACCATTAGATTTTTATAAAACTTGGCAGATATATTCTACATGAAATGTTCTACAACATATGTAAATTTCAGGTTGATCGGAAAAAGTTCAGAAAAATATTATTTTTTTATGCATATATCATGTGTATATATATAATTATATATATTTTAATGCACAAAAAATAAGCACGAAAATATCCATTCATAGCTCTGATACCAATGTAAGATTTATATAACGCAGTGGGTAAAAGGATTCAAACCATACCTTGTGTAAAAGAATCCGAAACGAAGAATCTTGTGGGTAAATCACGTGCTTGACAACCACGAACTATGAACTTCCAGCAATGGAGTGATACTACAGTATGAGTATCATCCACACTAGTCACAGTGCAAAGGCTTGATCGTTTTTCATATGGGAGAGAGTTAGAGACAGAGCATGAAACAAATGTTATAGGTATTTACCACATAACGTATATGATATTCTATATATCATTCAGATATATAATCAAATATATAACCATATATATCTATCTATCCATATATCCTAAGGATAGGGTAGATGTAGATAGATAGAGGGTCATCCTAACAAAAAGGATAATCAGGAAATCAAATTCAAATTACATGGGTAATTTGAATGGGTCATGGGTCATGCCACATGGGCGCTCAAATCCGGGTCCAATACCCACCCCAATTTCCAACAGATTGTTATTCAAGGCATGATAAAGAGACTTCATATGCTCAATGGCTTAATCTCTTCAGAGGTTCATCGTCAAGGCATAGTCTCTCTTTCATGCTAAGGATCACTTCTCGTTTGACGTTTCTTTTCATTTAGTGGACTTAAATCTCATTATCAAACTAAGTCATTAAAGAACGGAAAGGTAAGTCCAAAAGGACTAATAAAATTGGTTTAAAATCAATAAAATCGACATAAAGAAGATAAATAAAATTGGTTAGATTTAGCCGGACGTTATGCCGAGTCCATCAAGTCAAGAGTCATCATATATTAATTCATGACATTTTGATGAATTTTGAGGCGTGTCTACCTCCCTCTTTGAGCTAACTTCATGATAGGAGGGAGGGGTGGTTGTCTTTCATTACATTTATTAACTTTTTGTCCAAACGTGCTCGAAATCATCAAGCAATCAACTTGCTACCATTGATGGTTTCGGAATCGAATCCATTCTTCTCTTGAGTTTCCCCATGACAGAGAAGGCTCTGCCTGCACTGTTTTCACCTCATAGCACAAAAATATTTTTTTGCATGAAAATAGGGCAAGGCCGGATTTTATTGGACCCGGCTGGGCCTCATTGGGAGCCGGCCGGGCTCCAATGTTTGGTAAGCAGAATACTTTTGATAGAAATAGAGGACAGTGGCTAAGGGTGAAACAAAGCAGTTTCTGCAAATGGCCTTCATTGACGCGCATGCGATCCTTGTGCATTTTTTACAAACATTAATGTTGTAATATTATTGTTCATCTTATTGTTGTAATTATTATTACTGTAATTATTGTTGTTTAGTATATTGTTGTAGTTATTATTGTCATAATGTCATGTTGTAATAAATTAGATAGTTAGTTTATCTAAATTCATTCATTTAGTGTTGTAATAGCTAATTTAAATTCGGACATTCATTCGAACCCTCTTGTGCGAGGTCAAATGTGTAATAATGTGTATGTCTTTCAATCCCCATTTCTTTCTCCTTTTTATTTACCCGCTTATAATGGATAATATAGAACATCATGTTTTAATTAGCATTTTCCATGATTTGCATCCATTTGTCTTGCATGTATAAGGTTCAGTTCATTATTCTAACGGCATTGTCATTTATTACTTCCTTGAATACGTGCGCCACTGCATGCTATCAAAGTGATTCACATGACATATTAGACAACCGAACCTATTAGTTGCATCTTTGTATGTGTTGCATTAGTCACTTGCATATTAGAGCATGCATTTTCTAATTATTTTGTTTTTTTCGACTTGCCTTGGAGTACTAGGTGAGCATTTATTGCTTTAGCATATCACATACGTGTGATTATTGCCATATCAAGCATGTTTTCCATGAAACTAAGTGCTTAATTGATATACTTATTTGAATGTCTGTGGATGAAGGCTAATTGCTTAAATTGGGATGATTTGATCAAATGTACATATGGGATCACTTTTTCAAGTGATACGTATTCAAACAACATGAAATCGAAGCGTTCCAAATTTTGTAAATTAGTCTATACTTATGTGCAACACATAGAAATGATAGCTTAATAACCCAAACAAGAGCATATAATATAAATAAGAATCACATCATGATTAGTAGAGGTCGATCTTTGATCGGGCAAGTGGGGTGTTCAGTTCATAGCCTTCCCTTCTTATACCTAAGTTCCCGAATCGAGAGACTTTGGTGATGACGGATAAGTAGCCTTTGGCACGAGTCTCAAGTTTCTCAAATCTTCTAAAAATATTTAGGTGGCGACTCTGTAATCTGACATTTTTTGGCATTTTTTTATTCAAAATCGATTTTTCAAAAGATTTGCCGGATTTGGACTCATTTGTATTTATCTATTTCACATTGCACTAGTGAACGGTAGGGCTATTTCAAATTCAAAATCACAGGAGTTCGAACTGTAGGGCTATTGTATCCGAAAGGAGCATGAAAAACAAGCTACAGTAATGGTCAGAACAGAGGTCAATGGATTCATGACAAACAAAGAGCCACAAAGTGACCAAATAGAGGCCAATGGTTATTTAAGTCTCCCAAGGCATGAGACTCTTCTGGACTCTATTTGCTTAAATTAAAACTCCTGGATTTGTTTGTTTCAATTTTAGAAATCATTTAACAATGATTTTATAAACAATTATGTTTTGTAAGTACCACCATGGGACTCTCATGCCTTGGGGACTTAAATAACCATTGGCCTCTATTTGGTCACTTTGTGACCCTCTGTTTGTCATGGATCCATTAACCTCTGTTCTGACCGTCACTCTTGTGACCTCTGTTCTGTTCTGTTCTGTACCGTGATTATGGTTATTTATTTACATAATTTTTGTATTTCAGTTTCTGTCACTAAATTAATTTGTTATTCAAATTAAGATAAGTTATGCTAATAGTTGAGTTTAAATAACTTTATTTTAATTTTTACTATTTCCCTCATATTTTTACTTGCTTTTCGAGACTATTCTCTTGCTCTTCTCTCTCTCTTTTTTTTTTTTTTTTTTCTTTTCGTTCCTTCACTGGCTTTCATAGCCCCCTCCCCCTTATATACACGCTCCTAGGTGATGACTCACCCCGTCATGATGAATCACGATTGATAACTCACCTCCCCCCCCCCTCTAAGTGGCACAGATGGCCCAATATTCATTTCTCCATAAATTTGCAAATCTACTCAATTAATTGTTGTTTAACTTGGCCTTATCATTACTAGTATTCTTATCCTGATTATTCTTATTATTTCTTATTATTTGTATTATTATTATTTTTTATTTATTTAACTTTTTGGTGTCATTTTACTTTGGCCCAAGTCTTAACATAATTATATAACTTTTTTATTTTTTTATTACAGACAACCATAATATTATATATATATATGGTATTTAATTAAACGGTTAGGGTGTCATAAAATATGTTAAATTTGTAGAAAGTCATATATGTTGATACTAGATAGGATGAAATTTAATGAGACTAGTATTTTTTTAAATTTGATTATGGATTTTTTACTTATGAGAAATTCAACCAAACAAACAGTATTGAATGAAATATACATGTAAATCCACAAATGTCTAAAAGCATTTTGGCCATTAAAAGAACCAAACAGATTATAATGCATTTGTGAGGTTAATGACATGTGATGTTTAATGAATGAAATAACAAGGTAGGTATGAGGGGAGGCATTCATGCATGGTTTCCCCAATTTTGCACACATACACTAAGTCCACACAATGCCAAAATTTTTAAAAGATAACTTGTAAATAATTTATAAACTTATAATATTATTGTTCATGACCACAAATGAACATAGAAAATATGAAGGAAGTATGTGTATATTTCACGTGATAGCTACGGTAATGTATTTGTAGCGTGAAATCTCATCTTCTGCCAAATATGAAAAAGACGGGAAAAAAAAAATACACAAATGTATGAGATGTTGAAAACATTATAGCATAGTGCAACCCCAAAAAATGCTTTTTTCCTTAACTAACAGTAGAACATCACTCGTTTTTGTTTAAGTTGTTGCATTTTAATTTTTTTCAGATTTTTTTTATTAATTTATTTATTTTTGATTTGCTATTTTTTTTCATATTGCAAACCTTGTACTATTGGGCTGCCACCATTATGGTCTTGTTGAGACACAACAATATATGTATCCAACAACAGTGCACAGATCATGGGTGAAAAGGAAAAAAAAAAAAAATTTATATGAATGAGGGATAGGTGCACAAGCAGCATAATGTCACTATTATGGTTTTATTGAAATCAACACAACAATGTATGTACCCAACAAGAGTGCACAGATCATGGGTGAAAAAAAAAATATTAAAAAAAAAACAACAAAGCCAGTGCAGCTCAGTGCACTCAAAACAGACCATGACAATTGTACTGACATGCACAAAGGGGTAAGAAGATAATTTTGATATTTCATATAATATTTTAATATATATTTTTTATAAAATGTCAAAAAGTTATCCCAAACAATCATCTTTGTTTTCTTCTACTTTTTTTAGTCAAAAAGTCACAATGTGCACTCATATAGTTCATTCCAAATAATCCTTAATTTTTAAATAAATTAATAATTGATATGTAATAACTCACATTATTATAAAATTAATGATACAAAATGTCCGTTGTGGTGAGAAAATATAAGCACATATTTTCAGGACTATAGTAAGACCTACAGAAGCACGCATAGATTTGGCACAATTTCAGAAAACAACATAGGTGACAGAAGAAAGTACTGCTCACTCAACTTTGATAACAACGGCTCTTGTGCCTTAATAATGGCGGAAATCTTGTTTCGCCAAGCCTAACCAAACACACGAGTAATATTTTCTTAAAAATTAAGCGTTCTCTTGTGATATTTGTGGGTTATATATATATATATATATAAAATGTCATTTTTGGTTTCTTAAAATGAAAGTGTAATAAAAAAAAGGGCTCATTCCTTATTACCTTGTGAAATAATAACTTTACATTTGCTATTGTATGAATGTTTTTAAAAAGTAAAAAAATAAAAGTTAGTGATTCAAAGGTAAAAATAAACAATCTAATGGAATTATCATTTGATTCGACATTCATTTAAATGAATCGAATATTACATTAGAAAAAAATTTAAGTGCACGTAATTCGATCACAAAATCAAACACAACTCTGTCACATGAGGTAAACCAACCGAGAGTTTAGATTTGCTAAAATTATAGATCCTGTGAAATTGGTGCATTGTAAGACCAATTGGTGTCCATCTTAAGTGATCTAAACCGTTCATCTCATGTGACAAGTTAATGCAAAAAATTAAGTTAATCAGATATAAATAATCATATGATCAAATAACATCTAAACCGTTCAAATGGACAATGTATTATTAAGATTTTCAACTTTAACAAATCCAAACTCACCCACCAAATGCATAAAAACGTCGTAGAAGAGAATTGTGTCAGATTTTGAATGAAATTGTACGTAGTTCAGGCTTGTTGTTAGAGAGAATTGTGTCAGATTCTGAATAAAATTATATAGTCTAAAATGATCTTTTTTGCAAGGCCATTATTCCCGTGACTCAAACATGGATACAATAAAATTGTATACAAAACCAGAATAAATAAAATAAAATATATGGGTCCCAATGACATGTGTACCTAATTCAATTGTAACTGCAAAAACATTACAGCAATAACTACACTAATATACCATCCTTCCAACCAGAATTTTAGTAACCCAGGAAATTGTGATGATACATATGTAGTGGCCATAATATGATGAAACTCACATGACAACTGCAGTAGCACCTCAATGTACAAGGTTAAACTGCAACATTTTCGCGCCAAAATGGCCACAACAATCAAGATGTGAAACTGTAAGTCAATTTACCTTGTAACAGATGAAAACTCGGCCAACTTCACAACATTCTTGTACACTAGCCTAATCTCCATCCACCACTTCAACCAGCCTGCCACGAACCCATTTCTTCATGACAATAACTGAATTAGGTGGTGTTTCCTCTTTCCTGGACTGAAATTCTGCTCCATTCCCATTCAGTTCAAGCTGACTCAGTTGCTCAGTAAAGCTGCATTGCTTTATTATACCATCCAGTTCTGATGGAGGCAAACCATAATCACTCATGCTTGTTTCATAAAGTCCCTCCTTACCATTAAGCAAACCGTGGAAGTTGAATTTACCAAAACCAAAGTCGTTATAATCGCTCTTACTTGATTCTACTGTTTGGGTACCATTGATTTCTCCGTGATCTGTTTGGCTCTGACCTTGAATACCTGGATTATTTTCCTTCTCAGCCTGGTTGACCAGTTCTGCTAAGGCGATTGAAGGGTGTCTACCATTCCCAAGAGAATCAATCTGTCCAATTTCTATGGATTGAATTGATTGAATTGCTTCAGCTATGAGATTCCTAGTTTCGATGAGGGAAGCTTGAGCGAGAGGGCTCTTTGTTGCAGCTGCCTCAAGAGCCTTTGCAGCCTTTTCAGCTTCAGCAATCAATAACCTGTAAAATGTTATAAATATATGAATAGAATCCTCAGATAAATCTTAGCTAAACCAGCCTAACATATCAACAGGGACTCGATGTCAATTGAGAGAGAGAGAGAGAGGGGGGGGGGGTGCAATTCATTTCTGACTACTGCATATGATGTGTAGTGACAGATGTACAGGTACAAACAATAACTCAGCCAGCCACCGATCGTTAGTGACTCAAGCTTGTTTGGTACAATTTCTTGTAAGCTAAAAGCTAATAATTAGAAAGTATAAATTAAAAGCATCCTTCCTCAGTTTCTCAACAATCAGTTTTTCAGTTTATTTAAGATATTTTTGGCTTGTTAGAGCATCTTACATAATGGTTAAAAGTGCACTCCAACTTTTTCATCAAATCTCAAGGGAGAGGCAATTTTTTCACAAATCAATGATGAACCAAATCCTTCACCAAATTCCCAACAGTCATTTTTACTCAAATTTGTTGAAATTTTGAAAAGAGTAAGGATTGGAGATGATTTTCTTTCACCAAAAATGGTTAAAACAAGTTTTTAGGAGAAGTTTGAAAATTTTCAAAAAGATTTGACCAAAAAATGAAAAATGAAAAAGAGAAAGGATGGTAGTGTTCTATATCAGATTAAGCTTTTAATCAAATTTTCATTCAAATTTGATGAAAAAAATATCAAAGATTGGAGGTCCTCTTAGTTGTAAGTAGAAACTATACCAAACTCTCGCATAGATTCTCAAAATAAAATAAAGTAATTGATAAGTAGTCCCCATAAGCTGCACCAAACATGCAGTGGATTGCTTCCATATTCTCTTAATTCTTTGTTAAATATATAATACAATAGAATTGAAGAAGAATTGGCACTTACTTTGCTCGTTCAATGGCTTCAGTCTTCTTGGTTTCGGCAGCTGCTCTCTCTGCTCTAATGTTCTTTATCATCTCTAGTTTGGAGTTTGCCAAAGGATCCTTAAATAAGGGCATATTACTTCTTAACCTAGTACGACGCTTTTGGCTTTCAGTCACATTCCCTGTGGAATTATCAGTGTCATTAGCTTTCTTTTTTGTGGGATTCTGTGTTCTGGGTTGTCTCTCACTACTTCTTGGCCTTCTATTTGGCTTCCTTTCTGCTCCAACTGGGGTGCCATGATATTTATAAAGGGCAGTGCAAACCCTCTCACGGTATGCCTAGTGGGAAAAGACAAAACTTGCTTAACAAACCATGTTTTGGCAAATTTAATGTGATATATATAAAAGAAAAGTCAAAACGGTTTATTAACTTATAATGACTATCTGTCACAGTGGGAAAAATATTACTATCTTTCTTCTGATACTTTGCAATGAAATATATAGATTATCACCACGAATCACAAGTGAGCCTTGGGCCCAAAAGGGAAAACTTATATTCAGTCCAACTTACCAATCGTTTGATACTTCTCTCTTCACAAATAATCAGTAGATGTTGGGAACTTACACATACAGGATAAAAGAGAGGGCAAAAAAAAAAAAAAAAAAAAAAAATTGGAGAAATTCTATGTAGAAAGTAGCAGAGAAGTTCAAGTCTTAAATCAGAAAACGGAGGGTATAAGGATTTATTCACTGGACATTCAATGGTGTATCACAAGACAAAAAACAAAGTAGGTTGAAACATCATCAAATTGGTATCTTGGAATGTTGAGCTCCAATAATATGTTATGGATTTTTATCATCAACTTGATGAATTAATTTCAAGATATAAGGCTTTTCTTATTATAACACGCTCAAAAGGATCCCTCGTTCATCCATCAAATATTCTACATTTTTCTGTATACTTGGATTCAATTCAAATACCCATCAATTAGCTGTTTGCACACCGTTTTCGTGCTAATGTAGTCTAAGGGGCATATGCATAGCTAGTACTAGTAATAAGTTAGTCATCCATTTAGGAATGGCAGCAAAACCCAGAGCTTGATAGGATTAGGCTACCACCCCTTTTTCAGAACATTTATGCTCCACTTGTTTCAGCAGAAAATGTTTTCCACGCAAACTTTTTTTTCAGGAAAACATTTTTCTATGTTTCATTACATTCTTCAAACTTATGTAATTAGTGGTGGTGGTGGTGATGGCCATGGCGTGGTGGTTTTAGTGGTGATGGTGGTGGAAAATATTTTCTGCCCCAAATAATTTTATTTTTCGTTGACCATGGAAAACATTTTCCGTTGGCTTTTGTTTTCTGTTGTACCAAACACCAATAATCTGCAGAAAATGTTTTCCGCATTTGGAGGGTTAGACAAAGTGAATTAAATTTAAATGATCACTTGATGAAAAGCAAACAAGATGGACTAGGCCCAAATAAACAGCATACATTCTCAGCAGAAAATGCAACATATGCCCTTACAGGATCAGCCCATTTGGCAGAGAAATGGCCTCTGAAATTTTCCTCCTTTGCTCAAGAGACTTGGTGCCTCTTGCTACCTTTCGGTCTCGCCATTTTTCTCCTTTGTTCAACACTCTCCAACCATTCTGCTCGAGCTGTTCATCCAAGATCTTATAGGAGTCCCACTGCTTCTCCTCACCAACCAAATCCTTTCTAGAAGCTTCTGCTATCAAATTTTGCCACTCAAAGTAGCAAGTTCCTGCAGCTTCAGTTTTTCACGCCTTTTCACCCCATTCGCACTCCAATGGCCAATTTTCATCCTTGTTTCTTCGCTGCACAATCAATAAAGAACATGGTAAATAAAGTGATTAAAGCAGTATGTGGAAAATTACAAACTGAAGGTCAAAAACTCAAAACTCCTGTTAGACTTAAAGAAGGCCCTAGTACAAATCCAGGGTAATGCCAAGCATCTAATTCGCTGAATCTTCTCAAGTTCCAAAATCTCATATTTGAAGAAGAAAACAGACTAATATTAACAGTAACAAAGGCACAAATTATTACAAAATGGAGGAAAAAAATTAAAATAGTTTAGTCTTGTTCTGGCTTCAGCCTCCAAGAACCAACAAAAGAGAAAAATAAATATAGTCCTTTTAATGCCTTGCGTCCTCTGCAATTAATAAACATAGAAGCAACTAGTTGTGTTTTGGTTGTAAATAAGAGACATTGGACTTTTGTGACTGAATTAAGATTATAATCACCAAAGGTACAGTCATATGAGTGGGAAATCAGGAAAATGTGAGTGCATGAATTTTAGGTTGTTTAGCGTATCATCAATCAATGTTGCACATTACCAAACTTCTGTAGTTGGCAGTCTCATTGTGTACTGCATTAGACATTAGTGGTTCCTCTAGCTTTCTGTGTACACACAGATTTCTTGTTTTATTTATTTGTCTTCCATACACACATCTCCATTTTCATTTAGCTGTATTATTCATTATACGAGCATTGTTGTCATCTGCCAACCATTCAGATCTAAACACAAGCCTTGAGTTCTCAATTGAAAAGGGAACAGGACAAAAATTAAAAAAATAAAAAAATAAATTCTTTGTTTTCATCAATATTTGTTGATCAAAACAAAGCTCAAAAATTGTATGGTGTTATATCCATTTAGAAATTTTATGAGAAATATACTCTTCAATCTCTTCCTCCTATGAAGAAACGACCCAAGATAGCAAATCAAGAGTTATTTCCCCCAAATCATATGGAGTTCTTCTTTCTTCATGTTTTTCTCAAGATAGCAAATCAAGAGTTATTTCCCTCCAATCATACGGAGTTCTTCTTCCTACATATTTTTCTCAAACTACTCCTTCATGTTTCCTTATTGCTGTCATCACTACTAAATCTCTTTCATTTTCTTCATACATATATTGAATATGATCCCATTTCTATTTTTCATTTCTACTTATACTACTAAGTTTGCGTATGTATTTCTTCCATATCCATAAAATGTATCAACCAAATGAGTTGACAATTTTAAGTAATTAGGTATCAACAATAGCAATATTTAAGTCTAAAAGGTCACCAACGACAAGTTGAGAATTCAGGATCCGTTACAGAGAAACATATATTTTTCAAAGCTGGAAACAAGAGCTAATTTGTTCATGGCCTCAAACTGTTATACTCTCCACATTTCAAATTACAAAATTAACAAATAAATCTAGAAAGAAAAAGCAACAACCCCCATAGTTACCCCAAATGACTGAACCCATCTAAGATTCAATCTAAAAGACCAGAACATCAATTAACAAGACAAGCAGAATATCCAGGATTTTTTTGTTAGTGAATATCCAGAAAGTTTATGAATAGCCAAGTACTTGTAAATTTGATGATAGAAAGAAAAATAGCAGAACCAAAAATCGAAATAACAAGATGGAATGCCATGAGATTCTACCTCTGAGCATGTCCCAGGTTAACTAACTTCATCTTAACCTGCATAGCTAGATATTGTTAATACAATGAACAATTTGAACAAAACCTAAATGAGACTATTTTATGAATGAAATAAAATTAGAACACCACTTTGCTCCTCATAATCAGATGCAAAATAGCAGTAGGCCATTTCATAAGTTTAGATTATTCATGAACACTCCAATGGAATTGGCCACCAATGGAGGGTTGATGAGTAATTAAAAGTTTCATATAGAAGTTAATGAAATGGAAAATGAAAACGAAAAGAGAAAAACTCATACTGCATGGGCACAAAATGGATCCAAGTTGGCTTGTCAACGACAAAACACCAACTGAAAGACAAGGCAACTTGAATCAATCATTTGAATATGGCTTCTTCACCATGTCTTCTGTTACTCCTCCATCCATACCTACCCCCCAAAAAAAAAAAAAAAACTCCTCCATCTATTTTTTACCACACAAAGTAGATGGTCGCTAAGCATTATAAAATTAAATTTAGTCATTACATCACCTTAGGATGCTGCATTGCAAGCCTGGTTCTCTCTTTGATCCGCTGTTTTGTTTCTGGACATAATTTACAAATTTGTGGGAATATGGAAATTCATGGAATACAAAAAACATAAACAATATTGAAGCAAATGGTTGAACCAAGTTGAAAGCTAGTTCATAATTGATTACCTGCACTGTGCTTCCTGCCTTTGTTCCAAGGAGTGTTCCCTTTATTTGCTTTTGAAATCCTCATCCTTCTCAACTTTTCTCTCTCATCAACTTCCCCTGAGTCTTCATATGAAGAGTCATACTGAACCACTGAGGTATTTCTAGAATCAACACCTAGGTTTAGATTATCGTGAGCCTTGTGCTCACTGTTGCTTTGAACCAAACACTTGGGTTCAAGGGTGGCAACTGCCCTAATCACGAGCACACTACGCTGCATCTCAATATGCCCCACGTTAATGTTTATTCCCTTGTTTGGTACTCGGAAGGTCTTGGCCAACCTCTTCTCATTGCCAAATACAATTTTATTGTGCAAAAAAGTTTGAGCCCTAAGTGTAAATATATGGTTTTGGAATGAAGACTGTGCAGTAGCAATATCTGCAGCACAACAAAATATTAAATGTGTCAATGAAAGCCCTAGTAATGACCAGAAAGAAACATTTTTTTCTTGCTATTTGCTACTAAGGTTTTGTCCAATGACATTTCTCATTTGGATAAAAGTTTCAGAGGGTTGGTTTGGGATGTTCTAAAAAAGTGCACTTTTTGACTTATTGGCTTATATGGGTTGGGTTTGGATTGGATTTGATGTGATGTGTTAGAGAGGTGATGTGATTTAAATAAGGTGATGTGACTTAAATAGGATAGTGACTTTTTGACTTTTTGTATTATTTAGGTTATGCCAAACTTGGCCTAAGTTTGTGAATTTTATTTTTCCAAATCGAGTAGAGTTAAATCGTAAACTTGCGTTCTCTTTGCATTGATCATAAAAGCATTCAAACCCCATTTGAAAGCGAGACTCAATTATAAGCTTAGAATCATGAGTTGAAACTTGTATACCTATATGTGGTTACTATTTTAATATTATGTTCTCAATAAGCATTCATGAGCCTAAGGATGTGAAATTACACCACATTGAATAATGAACCCATTTAAAACCGAGACTTAGAATCACGAGTTGTATAAGTGTGTGTTTGATTTTTTAACATTATATTTTGGATTCGCGCTCATGTGCCTAAGGATGTGAAATTATATCACATTGAATTATGTTTTAGTAATTTTTAAATAATTGAAAACTTATTACAAATTCAACCCAACCCTTTAAACCTCACTCTACCCTAGCTCGAGTTCCGCTCTCCCCGCTCTAGCCGCTAATGTTCAACTCCTACCTCAGCCCCCACCTTCTAATCTATTCTACCACTAAACATCTATAAATTAATCACCACCAAGAACATTAAATAACAGAACATAGCTAAAATAAGAATTAGAAGCTTAAAAAAAAAGAGAGAAAATTTCACATTTGTTCACAGTGAGAAAATCAAAACCCAGTTGGGTAACAGATAGATGTGAGATTAGGGGCAAATTAAGAGTAAGATAAGAGAAACCCAGTAAAATTAGGAGGGAAAATGAGAGAATTTGATTACCTAACAAAGGCATGGGGAGAGAGAGCTCATTCAGACAGAGAGTAGAAAATCAGAGTGTTGAGATAAAGGAAGAGTACGAGTGTTGTCGAAACTCCATAGAGCTTTTGCTCTTAAATCTGTTTGGCCTAGCAAATTCAATAGCACAACTTGTTGCTTATAGCTGTTGGATTGAAAGGGTACACAAACAGAGAGTCTCGATTGGTGAAAACAAGTAGTTGGATTCAGAGGAGACCATAGAAAGATGGGGGAAGCGAAGCGGGAGCTTTGGAGACGCAGCAGCAGCAACAGCCACACACGCCCACACGTTTTTGTCTAAGTCTTGCAGACGCAGAGATAACGGAATGAATTTTTAAAAAATTAAAAACACGAAAGTAATTTGGAAAATGGGTATTTATGTGTAGGTCTATTATGATTTATTGTATAATGGGTTTTATAAAAAAAAATTACCATAAAAAAAGTTATTCATTGTAAATTTTAGTGATAATTTATAAAATTCATAATAAAAAAAATTATTAATTATCAATTTTTAGCAATATAAATAAAAAATTATCAAAAAATTATTTTTAGCGATAATTTTACGAAGATTTATTTTTAATAGAACTTTATTAGAATTAAGTCTAACTATTAGGACTTATTGATAGTTTACCCTTTGAAAAATAGAGCGGAATAAAATCAACAATAATGATAGAAACTCTAATTTTTGAGATCTAAAGAGAATTTTAATAATGTGGTAAAGAGGGAAAAAAATGTAGACACACATATCATATCATATATGGGTCTCACTTTTTTTTACATCATTAAAGCTCTTTTTAAAATTTTAAAATTAGAACTCTCAATCTTTATTCTAAAAATCAATTATGTGGGTCTATATTTTTATAATTAGCGGGTGACACGCGATACATATGCAATTCAAATAACTAATAATAAAAATAAAGAATAAAGAATTTAATATTATAATATATATGTTGCTTAAGTGATAAATATATTTTTAATAAAATATAAGGTCTTGAGTTCAAAACTTACTTTCATGGTGTTTTGTACGAGTACGAAATAATTTTCTCGTATAATCCTGTTGATCAAGTTTGCGCTTCTCCAAACGTCGTCACTTTACTTCCTGAAAACACAAACGTGAGCTAGCCGACGGGTGTGTGCCAACCAGCAGGTATGTGCCAGATACCTCTCCGATGCCTAAGTCAGCAAAATAGACAATAGACAAAAGCTCTGTGTATTCGAGAATCAAAGTTGTGATATCTGTACATAGGTCCTGCTATGAATTTTTATAGATTCTGTGTGGCACAATCCTAGTAGGACTCTTATTCTCCAATGCAAAGTCCACCTAGGAATTAAAAAGGTAATGTTCATCTTTCTACACCCCCCTCACTACTTAACCAAGTGAAATGGTTTTACCATGGTATTGATAGCACACAACCGAGCTAGCACTGCTACTTGAAACTAACTTCAACCGTGCTCACCTAGCTCGGTGACACCTTGGACATGCTCTAGCTCGGTTCGTCTTCATCTATACCTTGGTCCAAAGCACCTTGACCAAGCTAATGGCATAACTCTCTAACCGGACTAAAAGGATCAAGGACCAAGCTATGCACGGAATAACCTCTGTCCATAGCTCGGTCCACTTTCTACCCGATCTTAGCTCGGCCTAAGTTTTACACAAATTACCCTCTCAATTGCCCCTTAATTCCATCTGCAGCGCATGATTTGGGATTATCCTCTCCAGCCAAGCTAAAATGTTCAAGCTGACCGAACTAAAACAAATAATACCGCCGAGCTCATGTTCTACCGGGCTACCGATTTGCCCGGTTCATAAACGTCTTGTTAATTGCTCTGCACGTCGTTCCATCTCTCAAGTACGCCTGAATCGTTACCTATTCCCATGGACACGTGGCTTGCTCCCATTGGTCAAGTACAACTGTCACAGTCGTCTTCGTACCTCAATAATTTTGAACAGTCCTGCCCGTTTTAGTGCTTTATACAAAAAACCCTACTTTTTAGACCAATACTCCACTGTTCATCTTCTCTCTCTCGCTTTCTGAGTCTTCACATTCTCGACCATAGCACCTGCAAAGCTCGTGTTCTCGCTGACATCCTTACGGTCTTGATCTTCAACCTTTCATCTCACAACTATAAGTGGCTCAATCCTTTTCTCTTTCCGTTTATTGCGTATAGTATAGGAATATACAGTATAGTATACATATCGTATAGTTCTCACACAAATAGGTAAGAACTACTTAGTCCCAAAAAAACATATGATAAGTCCTCAATGACACTCTAACTGGATTCTCAATCAATCTGAATGTGATGCTTTTTGATCCAAAATAACACTACGACCGAGATAGGAACCTGTTTGCAATAGGTGCGCATTCGACCGAACTAGAAACCTTGCCCCATAACCGGGCTAAAACTTGGAGTCACTCCTTGTGTTACGACCGAACTAAGAACGGGTTGCCACCCATTTAACTGAGCTAGGGTTTATTTTTATTTTGCCTTCTTTCTTAGCTCGGTTCAGTAATCTAGGCATAACACTTTTTATCTCCACTTTGCAGACTTGACTAGGTTGGCCAGGCACACCTTTGCACCATCGCTCAACCGAGATATTCAACGTCATCTCAACACCGAGCTAGACCACCACTTTAACTTGCACACAATTTAAGTTAAATGGGTAAATACCGGTTCCTGGTAGACTCACTTGGGGTTATTGCCGAATTCCGTAAGGACTACAATATTCCTGACGATGTTCATTTATCTTTAGCCGAACTAGATATCACGCCCTGGGAAAAACTGGGCTTCGTTCCTTTTACCGTAATATCAATCGTTGAGGCCGGTCTCCGATTCCCTGTACAGCCACTAATTTGCGAGTTCCTCAAGCAGACGAGATTGTGCCCAACTCAACTCAGCACCAATACTTACAGAATAATAAATGGTATCGCCAAGTTAAACCGTCGACTCGGTCTCAACCTCGGATTGGCCGAGCTATTCCACCAATACTCGCTCGGCCAAAATGATGACGGTTGGGTGTATTATTTAAGAGTAAGAAGAGGCCGAGAGAAAATAATTAAAAATACACCGGACAAAGACTTAAATGACGACGATTTTTTCTGCGTTTCGGGCACTTTTGAAGACCAAGAAACCCAGATACCAGGATATAACATAAATTGAAATAAGGAGACTGCTGGTAAGAATACCTCGGTCCAATTTTTCTTTTCTATTCCAGGCTATAATTTTCCACTGTGCTAACCGTTGCTTTTCTGATTATGTAGACTTGAACTAGCTAAAATCTCAATACCAATACGCCAACCAGGACGCTCTCTGCGCCGTGCTTTGGTACCGTCATCGAGGTTGGGCCGAGCTGCTTAACTTCGAGCCGACCTACCGGTACAGCGGAAGAAGGAAGGTCAAGGTAACTGACTTTGTTTTGGAACCATCACTAGAACCGAACCCCAACTTGCCACAGATCAACCTCATTCCCTTAACCGAAGAACAAGAAATGGCTAAGCGCCGAGCAGTTCAAGCACTAATCACCAAAACAACTCCAGTCGGCGGGGTTCAAACTGGGACATCACAAGCCGGTCAACCACTTGAGGCTGTGGTGGCCCTGCCAACAGCCTGGGCCTCATCATCTCGACCAAGCAAGCGCGCACGTACTATTTCGACCGAGCCCCAACACTTGATCGACGAGGATACCGCGCTGCCAGATACTACGATGCCGAGCCCTGAGCCCGTGCATTCTGACTGAGCTAGCCCTTCAGAATGGGCACCAAGAATGACTTATAAGAACTGCGTTATCACGAACACAGACTCGGTGGTCGCAGACAAGGACCACACGCTTGCCTTTAACCTCGCCAAAAGCGTGTGTTTGCCAGCCGACATGGAGCACCACGACCACTTGACCGAGCTCAAGGCCATCCGCTCGGCAACTAAGTCAATGGTGCTGGTAAGTGCTCCTTTAGTTTGTTTTTTCCAATTTACACATCTGTTTGCTCGGTTTTAATCATAATCTCTATCTCTCCTTTTTGCAGGCCATGCAAAAGAACCACATTGCTCATAAGCGCGTGTTGGAGCTGTGCAAGACAGCACGGCTGGCCGTGGCAGATGCCAACACAAAGACGGCCGAGCTGAACGAAGCCAAGCAAAAAACGATCGAGCTGGAATCTAAAATCGCCCGACTTACCGAGCTGGTCAACTCGGCGAAAGCGGACAAGTAGAAGGCCTTGGCCGAAAAGAAAGACAGCTATCTGCGCAAGCTAACCAAGCTCGAGAAGAAAAAAGATGCTGAAATAGCCGAGCTGAAAAAGAGCGCGGAAGACGCTGAGGACCGCGGATACAAAGAGGGGGAGGCCATGTATGTCTTGCAGTGTGAAGCTGCAAAAGATATCTTTTTCAAATGTGGCTGGAAGGCAGCTGTTTCGAAGCTCGGTCTAGGCCCAGAAACCGAGGTCTTTCAGAACCCTCCCCCTCACTTTATCCCAAGTTATATGGCGGATTATGCCAACACCATCCAACAGAAGCTTCTCCAAAAGGGAGAGGAGGAAGAAGGATCACCTGATCCAAACAATGCCCCGACTACTAGCAATGATCGCGGTCTCCAAACCAGTTAGACAGCTTGGGTGGAGCCACCGGTGCCAAGCGCGGTTGAAGATGCGCTTCTAACCAACGTACCTGCTGGAACCAGGCTACCAAGTGGCGAAGCTCAGGTTGACCTGGATGCAGACTTGGACGACCTTTTTGCTTGATCATGTTTTTTCTTCTTGTGATGCTAACTTTTTGAAAGAATTTGTAACCGGGCTTGAGCCCCTCCTCTTGTAATGCACATTTTTCAAATGGAATGAAAATCTGCTACTTTCCAATCGTTTTGTTCGGTTCATACCCTGCTTGTAATTGCCTTTCAACTTTAATTTGTATGTCTGAACTCTTTGCTCGGTTGCCATGTCTTAAACTTTTATGGCCGAGATAGCCATCTCGGTCGAGGAGCTTTGTAATCTGTTTACCATGTGTTGGTCATACCTGCCAACCCTCTTCAGCTTAGATCCTTATCTCGGCTGAAGAGAGCAAAATGTTGGTATTCCTGCCAACTTTCTTCAGCCTAGATCCTTATCTCGGCTGAAGAGAAAAAAATGTTGGTTATTTCTGCCAGCCATTCTTCAGCGTAGATCCTTACCTCGGCTGAAGAGAACAAAATGTTGGTTATATTCTTCAGCCTAGATCCTTATCTCGGCTAAAGAGAACTAAGTATTGGTTATTCTTGCCAACCTTCTTTAGCCTAGATCCTTATCTCGGCTGAAGAGAGCTAAGTGTTGGTTATTCCTGCCAACCATTCTTCAGCCTAGATCCTTATCTCAGTTGAAGAGAGCTAAGTGTTGGTTATTCCTGCCAAGCTTCTTCAGCCTAGATCTTTATCTCGGCTGAAGAGAGCTAAGTGTTGGTTATTCTTGCCAACCATTCTTCAGCCTAGATCCTTATCTCGGCTGAAGAGAGCTAAATGTTGGTTATTCCTGCCAACCATTCTTCAGCCTAGATCCTTATCTCGGTTGAAAAGAGCTAAATGTTGGTTATTCCTGCCAACCTTCTTCAGCCTAGATCCTTATCTCGGCTAAAGAATAGCTAAATGTTGGTTATTCCTGCCAACCTTTTTCAGCCTAGATCCTTATCTCGGCTGAAGAGAGCTAAATGTTGGTTATTCCTACTAACCTTCTTCAGCCTAGATCCTTATCTCAGCTAAAAAAGAGCTAAATGTTGGTTATTCCTGCCAACAGTTCTTCTATTGCCCCTAGCTGGTACTGACTAAGAACAACTTTTACAGTAGAAAGAATTATGCTGAAAAAGAAACTAACTGTTTTATTTGAAAAAAGAAAAATTACAAGTATTTTAAGGAAAAGCTAAAAATAAAATAGTTTGAAATTGGCAGTATTCCATATTCTGGGAATAGCCTTGCTGTCTCCATCCTCCAAGTGATATGCCCCTTTTTCCTGCTAAACCGACCACTTTGTATGGTCCTTCCCAGTTAGGTCCTAACTTGCCATCTCCGGATACCAAAGTATTGCCCATTACTTTGCGCAGTACCCAATCTCCAATCTTGAATTGCCTCGGATGCACTGTTTTGTTATTCAAGTGACTAATGCAACACATACAAAAATGCAACTAATAGGTTCGGTTGTCTAATATGTCATGTGAATCACTTTGATAGCATGCAGTAGCGCACATATTCAAGGAAGTAATAAATGACAATGCCGTTAGAATAATGAACCGAACCTTATGCATGTAAGACAAATGGAAGCAAATCATGAAAAATGCTAATTAAAACATGATGTTCTATGCTATCCATTATAAGCGGGTAAATAAAAAGGAGAAAGAAATAGAGATTGGAAGACATGCACATTATTACATATTTGCCCTTGCACAAGAGGGTCCGAATGAATGTCCGAATTTAAACTAGCTATTACAACACCAAATGAATAATTTAGCTAAACTAACTATCTAATTTATCACAACATGACATTATGACAATAATAACTGTAACAATATATTAAACAAAAAACAATAATAATAATTACAACAATAAGATGAACAATAATATTACAACATTAATGTATATAAAAAATGCACAAGGATCGCATGCGCGTCAATAAAGGCCATTTGCAGAAACTGCTCTGTTTCACCCTCAGCCACTGCCCTCTGTTTCTGTCAAAAGTATTTTGCTTACCAAACATTGGAGACCAGCCGGCTCCCAATGAGGCCCGGTCGGGTCTAATAAAATCCGGCGTTGCCCTATTTTCATGTAGAAAAATATTTTTGTGCTATGAGGTGAAAATAGTACAGACAGAGCCTTCTCTGTCATGGGGAAACTCAAGAGAAGAACGGATTCGATTCCGAAACCATCAATGGTAGTAAGTTGATTGCTTGATGATTTCGAGCACGTTTGGACAAAAAGTTAATAAATGTAATGAAAGACAGCCACCCCTCTCTCCTATCATGAAGTTAGCTCAAAAAGGGAGGTAGACACGCCTCAAAATTCATCAAAATGTCATGAATTAATATATGATGACTCTTGACGCAATGGACTCAGCATAACGTTCGGCTGAATCCAACCAATTTTATTTATCTTCTTTATGTCGGTTTCATTAATTTTAAGCCAATTTTATTAGTCCTTTTTGACTAACCTTTCCATTCTTTAATCACTTAGTCCGATAATAAGATTTAAGTCCACTAAATGAAGAAAAACGTCAAACGAGAAGTGATCCTTAGCATGAAAGAGAGATTATGCCTTGATGATGAACCTCTGAAGAGATTAACCCATTGAGCATATGAGGTCTCTTTTTCATGCCTTGAATAACAATCAATCGCTTGAAGCAACTCTCAAACAAAGAAAACCAAGAAATGAGGGAGAGCGCATAAATGATTATGCGAAGTTTATTATTACCAAAAATGGAACTCTTTACATAGAAACTAAGTAAAGAAGGCTATCAACTCAAATGACTCAATGTCTAAGGCCTAAACAACTGAAGCCATGAGGACATACAACATAACAAGCAAAATATTCAAAGCATAAACTAGTTAAATGAATTAAACAGCCCCTAAAACCAAAAAAATAGTGACAAAACAGCCCCCAAAACAAGTTGAAAATAGTTTGAAAAGCTAGAAAAAGTAAGCAAAGATTAAAGAGAACAAAGCTAGTAAGCAAGCCTATGGAGGGGTGGCTAACCCCTCCACTTTGTACAACTTCAAATCATATATTTTAGCCTCTGAAAATAGTCCAAAAACAGCCCAAAAATAGTGGCTAAAATCATGTTAAAAGGGCACAAAAGATAGGGAAAAACAAAGAGATACAAAACTAGTAAGCAAGACTAAGGAGGGGTGGCTAACCCCTCCACTTTTGAAACTTTTAAATCACATTTTTCAGCTTTTTCAAACTCTGAAAATCAGTATATAAAGACAAGAAAAATAGAGAAAAAGAGTAAAAGAAGATTAAAGAAGAATGTGCAAAATTATACCTTTTAAAAAGAGATGTAAGCTCTCAGTTAACAAACTTGATTCCAACACCCTCAAGTTTCTGAAATTAGCTTTGAAAGTTCAACAAAAAGCTTCAATAACAAGCTCCAATGGTGTATGTATTGTGTATGTATAGCTAAAGAAGGTTTGAAGGTCAAAGGAGGAAGGAAAATGGAATGAGGTCTTTTTAGCTCTTCAAAGCTTTTGGAAAATTTGCTAACCTTTAATTCTGAATGCAGGGGGTCTATTTATAGAATTTGAGCCAATTTGGTCAAAAATATCTTTTAAAAAAATAGCTAGCCAATTCCCGCCAGTTGTCCTATTTGGCGCTAATGAAACCCGGCCGAGCCCTAAAACACACGACCAGGCCTAAAAAGGAACTCTGGTTTATTTTTCATTGAGACTTGGCCGAGTCTGAATGAGCCATGGTCGAATCTAAATAGGCCTGGCCGAGTCCAAAAATCTGCATTTCAAGCCCGACTTCAAACGGGCATATTTCCCTCATCCGGACTTGGTTTTAGGTAATTCTTGAGTCTAAATTGAAGCCCCGATAGTCTACTTTCTCTCGTAAGAGCCTAATTTAGTGAAGGCTGCTTATTTCTCTCTTAACGGCCTGATGCCTAATCTTTCCCCCAACTAGTTTTCTTTCATCCCCTCCTATTTCCTTCAACCCCAAACCTATAAATAAGATGTTTTTAAAGATTTTTCAAAGAGTTCACCTCCCTTTCATTTATTTTCACTTTGTCCTTACTCAGTTTACCGAAAAGTGCTATATTTTAAACGAAATACGAGCCTCGAATCGTCATAGAAACATTTGAAAAAATATTTTGAAAAAGAGGGTTTCAAGGTCTAAAATAGTTTGGCCAAAATGAGGTGTAAGGTTTAGGATTAAAGCTTGAATCCAAATTTCTTCGCTGAGACTTCAAAAGATTGCACAGTGTAACTTTCATCATCGGGTGCTCGAAATGAAGCGCCCAAGTCTTAAGGGCAGTCAAAAATGGGGTGTCTACAGTTGCCCCTCTTTGACAGAGCTCAAAGTCATGAAATGATGTGAGTAAATGTCAAAGCCCAAGGACGACCCATTTTGACAAAGCTGTAAGACTTGGGCAAACAGACAAAATACAGATGCAGTTGGTTGTACTCGAGGGTTGCCTACGTATCCTGTGGGGGTCGAGTTTAAATCAGCCTAGAATGGGCTTTAACCTCAAGAATGCTGAATATACAGTAATAAAATGGTCGTGGCCGACTAGAACCTATCCCTAGGGCCGAATAGAGCACAAATCTCGTGGAAATGACCGGTGGTCTAGTTGTGAGGACAGGGTGTCCATAATAGAAAGTGGGCCCCTCATGTGTAAAAAATAAGCGATAACTTATGCAAAAAAAAAGACCCTAGGGAATATTAACTGGTCCATCGGAGTGCTAATTGTGGCACCTTTGACTGGAGTATACACCTTCATTTCAGATATCAATTCGAGGATTAAGAGAGTCTACCTGGGCCAAAAGGTATTTCCAAATCCCATCACCACAATTGGTACCATTTGTGGGAATACTCAAACGCGTTCATGGCAGACGTAATAGATGATCCTTCACTCGTTGCTGATAATGTTACACCAAGAGATGATGTTACACCGAGAACCATGTTTGGTCTGAAGAATATCACTACGCGAAGGGCTCTAAACTTCGACCCAGTGGCTCAAACTTCGCCTTCAACCTCGATGCAGGAAACCATACAGACAATCATAGATCAAGCAATACAAAATGAACAACGTCTGGAAGACATGGCGGCTGAGAACGAACATTTGCGTAAGGAGTTAGCCCTTGAGTTAGCCAAATCTCAACCAACCAGACCACGCCATGACCGAGGTCGGTCGCCAGAGAAGAAGAACGGTGATTGACAGCGTTGGCATTGGACTCATCATCTCGGGAACCCAGGAAGAAGGGGCGAGTTGACATGTCCAGCTCATCTGAAGGAAGTTTGTATGTACGGCACATGCAGGGGAAAAGACATGATGGTTCGGATGAAGAAAATAAACATGATCCTTTCGTACGATGCATTGCAAAGGCTATATTGCCTAAAAAGTTTAAAGCACCAACGTTCACCTTGTATGACGGTAAGTCAGACCCTACAGATCACATTCATCATTACAAGCAAGCGATGATGTTGCATGTTGGTGATGAAACCCTCATGTGTCAAATGTTTCCAAGCAGCCTAGGACCATTGGCCGTCAGATGGTATTATAAATTGGAGTCAGCGTCAATAAAAAGTTTTCATCAGTTCCAAAAGTCTTTTAAGGCAAGATTCATCACCAACGAGGTTTATCCAAAGCAAGAAAACTCTCTCTAGGCGATACAAATTAAACCACAAGAGACCCTCCGTGAGTATTCGGCGCATTACTAGAAGTGTTTCAACTTGGTGAACGATGTCTGCAACGACTCCATGGCCATTACTGCCTTTAATATAGGGTTACACCTCGATAGTCCTCTCCGAAGCTCGTTGACCAAACAGCCTCCCAAAATAGTCTGGGTGTTAATGAAGAAAGTTGAGGAATATTGCAAGGTGGAAGACGATGCCCTTCGTGTCAAGACTGGACAAAAAGCCCTGAAGTCGGCCCCATCTGGTTTGGTTCAACCGATAAGCGTCGTACCACCAAGAAGCCTTGAACCCCGAAGTCGGGCTAAACGAGATAACCGGCAGGATTCGCGCCGATCAAGCAAGCAGTGTACACACCGTTCGAATGAACAATATCAAGTGGATAGCAGGTGCACCAGACGTTCGGACATAAGTATACGGAGTCGGCAAAGTCGATTAGTAAGATCCTACCCAAAGTCCAGCACCTGTCATTCTTTAAATGGCCGTCCAAGATGATTAGACCCCCTGACACTAGGCAGAGGGATAGGCGGTATGAATACCACAAGGACCACGGCCATGACACTGACAGCTGTTATGCACTGAAGGACCACCTGGAGGAATTGGTGTAAGACGGCCGACTGGAGCAACATGTCCGTAAGAACAATCCACCAAATACGGCAGCTCTACGGCCAGACTCACCTCCACTTGGTGTGATTCATCTGATATATAGTTTACCGCTGCCAACTCAAGTACATACGACCCAGCTACAACCCAGCCCATCTAGGCTGTTCACACCAGCGAAACGACCCCATGAGATCCGCAAAATCAGCTTCAACGACACCGATCTTGAAGGGGTAACACTCCCCCACGACAATGCCCTTGTCGTCGAGTTGCGCGTACACAGATTCGTCGTTGAACACGTTCTGATCGATCAAGGGAGCATCTCGGAGATAATGTATTACAAGACATTTGTTAAACTCGGCTTCACTAATTCGGACTTGTTACCAGCCAACTATCCTCTGTTCGGCTTCAATGCCAACCTCGAGTGCCCTTTGCGTAAGATCACATCATCAGTTCGTGCAGGAAACAAATCAGTCAATGTCTAGTTTCTGGTCATCAAACTTCCATCCCCATACAATCTTATCATGGGGAGAACCTGGTTGCACGCAATGCAGGCCGTACCAAGTATGAGATAAAGTGTAATTAAATTATGGAGTATATATTATAAAAAAAAAAAAGGATATATAATTAGTTTAAGATTTGGGCCCAAGTATAAATAAGTAACTAATCTAAACTTATCCATGGGAGGAATAAGCTTCAAGTCTAGAGCATAATGATGGTACCTAATATAGAGAGGCCACATGGTGTGGGTACGTGTCACACAAACTTGCTGAACAAGTAGTACACCTAGTATAAAAGGAGGAGTGGGTTGTGAACAAGAACAAGGAGAAACAAACAGAGAATGGGGGAAGAAAATACTAGAAGTAAAGAAGGTCCTTGATAGTGAAAAGAAAGAGTGAGGTAATAAAGTTAAGGTGAGTTATATTATACCTTGAATGACTATAATATATTTTACTCATTTTTAATTTATGAACCTTATTTTATATAATAAGGAAAACCCATTGTAGACATCCCATTTTTGACCGCCCTTAAGACTTGGGCACCTCAGGTTGATCACTCGATGATGAAAGTTAAGCTGTACAAACGTTCGATTTCTTCAGCAAGAAGAGCTCTAAATCCTAACCTTACACCCCATTTTTGGCCAAAACTATTTTTGACGAAAATTATTTTAGACCTTAAAACCCTCTCTTTCAAAATATTTTTTTGCCAAATGTTTTTACGATGTTCCGAGGCTCGCATTTCGTTAAAAATTGCACTTTTTAGTAAACCGAGCAAGGACAAAGTGGAAACAAATGGAAGAGAGGTGAACTCTTTAAAAAATATTTAAAACATCTTATTTAGAGGTTTGGAGTTGAAGAAAATTAGAGGAGAGGGAAGAAAACTAGTTGAGGAAAGAGTTAGGCATGAATCCGGTTAAGCCAAAACTGAGCAACCTTCACTAAAATATGAAAATCTCTTTCACACTTAGAATTTAGATGTGAGGCAACACCATTAGAAATTAGGCTTCCAGGGCTTCAATTTAGACTCAAGAATGACCTAAAACGGAGTCCGGATGAGGGAGATATTCCCATTTGAAATCGAACCTAAAAATAGATAGTGGCCTGCTGGCCAGTAGTGAAATTTTTCGCCTTTTTTTGAGTAGATTGACCCATTTTTGGGAGGGTGCCGTCCACTAATGTGTTTTGCCATCCATTATTAGTGGCCTGCCAGCCACAAGTGTCAAAAAAGCAGATTTTTTGCAGATATTTTCCTCCAGCTGTTTCCACAAAGCTCCACCTGTCTCTATATAGATATTTCAACCTGAAGCTCATATATTCCTATATATAGAGGACCTTCTCTCATATTTCAAGGTTAGAAAAATTTTGGGAACAAAAATATCCTCTCTCTTTACAATTATCTCTCTTTACATTTCTCTCTCTCTCTCTCTTTTGCAAGTTTGTGCATAATAGCTTACATACACTACACTTTTGCCTACACCTTCTTAATCAAATTTGATCACCTTTGGACTGAGGTTCCTTGAATCCTTCTTGGAGCTCTCGAAGTTAGTTTTGGCTTGAATTATTGCCTAAAATTGATATTTGCTTCAAGAGGTATAACACTTGCCCTTTTACCTTACTTTGCATACTTGTTTTTCCATCTTTTTCCCACTGATTTTGGGCTGTTTTGAGCTATAAAAAAACTCTGTTTTATGGGCTGAAATTTGTGGTTGTAGTTCATTAAAGGTTAGGCGGTGTTTCACCCTTCTTTATTCCTTCCTTACAAGGCCTTTCCACCTTTGTTTCCCACCCTCAAACCATCTTTTTCTGGGCTTTTGAACACTGAATTTTAGAGTATTTTCAGTGGTAAAAATCATGTTTTCAAGTCCAAAATTGGAGGGGTAAGCCTCCCCTTCTTGTCTCTAGTTTGCTAACCTAGTTAGCTCTATGTGTTAGCTTTATTTTCTAGCCTTTTGTAGCTTAATTCCAGCATGTTTTAGGCTCTTTTTTAGACTGTTTCAACTCTATTTTTGGTTGGTTATTGCATTTGAGTCTTGTTTTGCATGCCTTTAGTGTAATATTCCTCACAAGCTTGGTGTTTTAAGCCTTTAGACACCCCTTGTTTGAGTTGATTGCCATGTGTTAGTGCTTTTCTCACTTCATTTCAACACTTATAATCTCTGCAATCTCCCTCATTTCTTCACTTTTTCATTTGCTTTGAAGGTTGTTTCAACCTTAGGATAGTTTAAGCTTGAGATTGAGATTCATTGCTTAATGGTTTAATCCTCTTTTGGGGGTTCATTACCAACAACATGACATCTCTCTCTTGCCTTAAACTGCCCCTTGTTTGACACTTCCTTCTCTTTAGAGGACTTCTTACCAATGGACTTAATTGGTTAAGGAATGGTTGGTAATCTAAAATGAGTAACTAAAATTTGCAACTAAAATGGTGCAAGATAAGAAATTGGATGTGTTTTGATGTGTTCAATCGGACGTTAATTGAACACAAGAAAAATTGGGGTATTTCATACTCAAAGTGATGAAATGTGCCAAGTTTCCAAGGTCTCCATTGCCCTTAATCATGCATGATAGGGTGATAGTCTTTTTTTGGTCTTGTTTGTGCATTTATTAAACTTGTACATCTTGGTTCCATAGCCATCATGCAATGAAATTGCTTGATTGATGGTTTGAGGACCAAGTGTATCACTCATTTGAGATGTTTTGATGATAAAGAGGGATACACAGTACAAATAACCTGTGGGAATACCCTCTCTTTGCCCTGTTTGCTCTCTATTGCAGCAAAAAAATATGGTGTGTCATCAGTGGCCAGCCGGCCATTGTTACTGGCCGGTCGGCCATCACTGTTGGATGGCAACCCCTCAATGGTGGTCGGCCGGCCACCACTTCTGGTCTGCCGGCCACCAATGAATTTTGAGCAGTGTGCTTGTGAAGAAGGGCAGAGTTGATCTAGAGAAGGAAAACAGTGCAAGGGTTGTGCAACAAAGGCATTCGGAAGCAAACAGTGGATGTTCTTCGGGTGAAAACCGAGCATGCATGGGCCTCCCTCACTTCCCGGGACTAGTTAACTAGTTAATTAGTTTAATTAGCATTTGTTGTAATTAATTAGTTGTAGCTAATTAGTTTGTGTTATAATATTTAATTAGCTTAGTCTAGTTAAATCCTTATTAATTAGTTTAAACAGTTAGTTAATTATTCATTCAAGTTTTGTAATAATTAGTTAAGTAGTTTAGCTTAGCTAGTTTATTCATTTGGACCCTCTGTAGACACCCCATTTTTTACAGTCCTCAAGACTCGGGCATCATCGCTTGTGCACTCGGTGATTATGATTGCATGCGTTCGTTTTGAGTGCTCAAAGTTCTGGGTAGAGTGCCCTGCCTTTGAGCCTTGAAACCTTATCTGATTTGTGCCTTGTTTTGGACCAAAACCTTGGTTTTTCTTACCTAGAACTTTTGGTGACCTGTTGACCACCACCATAGGCTATTGGCCATGGATGATGGCTGTCGGCCAGAGGTGTGGCCGATCAGCCACCAGTGGTGGCTGGTCGGCTACCAGTGGTGGCCGACCGCCACCAATGCCTTTTTCCAGATATTTGTTGATAGCTATGCCAGCTGTTAGCATAATGAGCTGCATCTCCCTACACGTATATGATGAGATGTTTCCAAGCTTAGAGGGTGTTTTTCTATAAATATGGGGGTTCCTCCCCCATTTTGGGAGGTTAACAATTTTGGAGCAAAATTCTCCCTCTCTCTTACAATTTTGTGCTTTGTAGTTAGTTTTCTTTACACTTTTACATACACTACCTTGATCAAAGTTACTTCTCTTTGAGCTGAGCTTCCTTGAGACTTGTTTTGAGCTCTAGCAAGTGGTTTTAGCTTGGATTTGTGCCTAGAGTTGTTCTTTGCTTCAAGAGGTAGTTTACTTGCTTTGTTCACTTCTTTAGTATACTTGTTTTCTCATCTTTTTAAACTGATTTGAGGCTGGTTTTAAACCATAAGAAGCTCTGTTTTTGTAACTTGAAAGTGGTGGTTTGAGCCTTTTTTAGTTAAGGGTGGTTCACCCTTCTTACTTCTTTGCTTGTATAGCTTTTGTGCTCTTCATTCATCACTTTCAAACCAAATTTTTTTGGGCCTTTTAACCACTGAATTGTAGAGTATTTTCAGTGGCCAAAAACTTGTTTTGAAGTCCAAAATTGGAGGGGTTAGCCTCCCCTCCTCATGTCTTGTTTGCATGCCTAGTTAGCTTTACATGTTAGCATGTTTTTCTAGCTTAACTTAGCTCAAGTCCAGCATGTTTTTGCTTCTGAAATAACCTATTTTAGCTCTGTCTGGGCTGGTTAGCTTGTTTGAGTCTTGTTTTGCGTAGTTGTAGTGTTAATTCCTTCACTAGTTTAGTGTTTTAAGGCTTTAACCCTCATTATTCTGAGTTGGTTGCATGTTTTTAGTGCTTTTATCACTTAATTTCAGCACATACAATCTCTGCAACCTCCCTCATTTCTTCACTTTTTCATTTGTTTTGAGGGTTGTTTCAACCTCAGGGTTGTTTAAGCTTGTGGTTGAGACTCATGCTTAATGGTTTAATCCTCCTTTGAGGGTTCATTACCAACGGCATGAAGCTTCCCTCATGCCTTAAACTACCTTTTGGTTGACACTTCTTTCGCTTTAGAAGACACTCACCAATAGACTAATTGACGAAAGAATGGCTTGGTAATTAAAACAAGTAAACAAAATTGGCAAGTAAAAGTGTGTAAGATAAGCATTCTTTGTGTTACATTGCATGTGTTCAAATCGGACGTTAATTTGAACACAAGGCAAATGGGACATTTCATACTCAAAGTGATGAAATGTGTTATTTTCCTAGGTCACCGTTGCCCTTGATCATGCATGATAGGGTGGTAGTCTTTTTGGTCTTGTTTGTGCATTTATTAAACTTGTACAAACTTGGTCCCTTAGCCATCATGCATGGAAATTTCTTGATTGATGGCTTGAGGGCCAAGAGTTTCTCTCATTTGAGCTTGTGTGATGATAAGAAGGGTAAACAATACAGACAACCTATGAGAATACACTGTTTTGCTCTATTTTGCTCTCTGTTGTAGCATAGACATATGAATCAGCAGTGGCCAACAGCCACCATCAGTGGTTGACCGGCCACCAATAGTAGCCAACTGGCCACCATTGGTAACCGACCGCTTGTCCCCCTTGTCAGCCATCAGTGATTTTTGTACAATGTGTTCCTGAGGTGGAGCATAGGTGTTCTGGAAGTTGGCACAATTTTCAGTGATCATATATGCAAACAGAGGCTTGCAACAGCGAAGCAGTGGCTTTTTCGGGTGAAGGATCTAGCATGCATGCATTCCTCGTTTCCCGAGATTAGCTAGTTAGTTTAATTAGCGTTAGATTAAGCATGTGTTGTAATTAATTAGTTGTAGCTAATTAAGTGTTTTCAATAATTAGTTAGTTTAACTAGTTATTCGTTTTCGGTTTGTAATAATTAATTAGCTAGAAGCAGTTAATTAATTCGGTTTATAATAATTAGTTAGCTTAATTAGCGTTGCTAGTTGGTTAGCTTATTCATTCGAACCCTCCTTCGCGAGGGCATAATGTTGTAATAAGTGTGCGTGCGTGTATGTATGTTTTCCAACCCCACGTCTTTCTCCCTTTTATTTACCTGCTTTTGATGGTTAGATTAGGGACATGTTTTAATTACATATCGCATGCTTGCATCCATTCATTTGTCTTGCATGCACCAAGGCTCAGCGCATCATTCAAACTGCATTATTATTTCAATATCTTCTTTGAATACGTATTTAATCGCATGTTATTCAAATCGGTTCATATGCCATATTAGTAGCCGAGCCTATTAATTGCATTCTTTGCATGTGTTGCATTAGGCATCTTAACATAGTTAGGACCATGCATCTTTTTAACTAGTTTCTGTTTTAGCTTGGAGTATTCGGTGAGTTTTTATACTTTAGCATACTTGCATGAGTGTGATTGCCATATTGCCATGATTAGCATGCTTGCCATGAGGCTATGTGCTTAAATGCTAAACTGCTTGAATGCCTGTCGATGAAGGCTTGTTGTTTGAATTGGAATGGTTCAACAAATGTATGTTTTAAGCCCACTTTGTTAAAGTGGCAAATCATGTTTTAAGCCCACTTTTTTTTGTGGCAAATCCGCAATCTTTAATGTGACGCCCCAAATCTACACTAATGGTTGTAGTCAAGGGAAAGTCACTAACGAGTCCTATGGCCAATAACCAAGTAAGATCCTAGATCGCCAGAGGAGTCAATTAGCCTCCCTTCGAAGTCCAGCTTTCTTAGGTAGCGCACTACCCTTTTCACAGATCTTAAGAGGTATTGACACAAGGTCTCATAAGCAACGTCAGGGGTTATATTGGTGTTAGAATATAAGTACATAATAACATAATAGTTACGAATATCCTTAATTACAAAAGCTCGTTCCATTAACATTACATCCCAAAAGAAAATTTAAATTTTCATATGAGCCTTACAAAACATCAAAAGGGAAATTTCTAACTTTTCTAAGATAGCCAAATGTCTTCGAAGGATTCCGGCTCGTCGTCTTCTGCTATAAGCTCCTCTTCGGCACTTGGCATGATAAGCTGTGAGCTTTGAATGCCCAGTAAACGCACACACACCCCATCCCTTTTCCCAGTCCAATACACAACAACATTTACAAAAAGACAGAGGAAAGGATCATGGCATTTAAGTTCATAGCACAGATTATATGGTTAGTTGTTAGTAGTCTAGAAATCCTCCAAAGAGATTTCATACTCCCAACTCCAAGAATTGGATGCGGATTATTCGGGATGCCCCCTCTTTTGTTGCTTTGTTGCAGACCTTACCTCGGATGCCTATCAACGGTTATATACCACGTAATGCCAACCAAGGGCCTCAAAAGAGACGGTAATGATGGGCCTAGCCCAAACCCCTCCTTACACCGAACTACCTGGGATCCGAATACAACCGCTCCATTCAAGGGTTCCGAACAACCAGTTGCGCAAGACTTGCTCATTTTAATCCACTACTAATATCAACTTAACATTCTCATCATTTATGATGTATGACTAGTGTGGTCGTTAACCCTCTTTACCAACCCATTTAGTTTTTCCCTTTTTCACATTAAGTTCAATACATATTAGTGGTTAGCACAAGTAAGAGAAAAATAAGGCCATTCAAGGTGAAACTCAAGCATGCAAGTATAACATATATTGTAACAAATATGTCATGATAGCACAAAAGCATTGGCTACAACAAGAACTACACTATTCAGATTTCTAGCACTGCGCCGGTTTAAAAATAAATATAGAAAAAATATTTTTTAAGGGTTTCAGAAATGTGGCTTCTAGAGTATTTGTAGAGAATCAAGTCTAGTTTCAGAATCATTTTACAGAAGTAGGGTGGCCCTTTTTAATTTTTAGATATTTAAGAAATACACAGACTCTGCCCAGATTTGACAACGGTTACAAAATTTGGCGTTTCTCTTAAAATACTCATTCATTTTCATTGAAATAAATGTTTTTTGAAAGCTAACCTTCAGAGGAAGATTTTGATATAAAATGAACGCGAGATCATTTTTCTATAATTTTCTATAATTTCTTAAAGTTCCTTGTTTTAAACAGGTTCTTGCACCAAGTATTTAGAAAAATAAAAGGAGTCATAAAAGCACATCCATGGTCTTAGCCAAAATTTTCACATACTATATAAATGTCAATTAATACCCCTTTAAAACAGATTTTGAGTTGGTGAAGGTTTGCTATGGAAATAAAATCAAAAACCTTGAAGAAAAACTTGCTGGAAATTGCAAGGAAGAAGAGGAACATTTCATTTTCAAACCATACATTATCTAACAATGTAGTAACTCTTAATATCATGTGAAATATATTTTTAGCATGTATTATGAAGGGGAAAAACATGATGATTCATTGAGAGGAGAGGTGTATGAGATTTACCTTGGTTTGCTAGATCTTTTTCCTACTTATTGCTCTCTTTTCTTCTCTTTTTCTCTCAAGCTCACTTGCTCTCCCTTTCCTCCTCTCTCAGCTGTGTGTTGTGTCTGTATGGAGTGAAATAAAATAGCTAGCAAGGCTTGTATTTATAGGCCAAGGAGGAGAGAGAAGGGTTGGTTTGGTTTGGTTGGTTTTCAATAGAAACTATTCAAGTTTGGTTGGTTTGTAATTGGATCCAATTAAGATTTGTGTTAATTAATCTTGATTAAGAGAAGGTAATCCTATTTACTAGTTAATTGGGAGACAAAAAAGATATAGCAATAAATGCCTCCCATTCCTCCATGTTGGTCAAAGATTTGTTGCATTTTTGTACAAGATTTGCTATGTATAAAAAAATACAATTCTAAGTCATTTTCACTACCCACAGCCAGCTAACCTATTTGCCCATGTGAAAATTTGATTTTTTTTGTTAATAAAATATAGAGGATATTTTGTATAAATTAATAAAATATTGGTTGTACCTTTATTGAATAAAATATTAAGGTTTTAGGGCCAAAATGCAATCATTAAGAAAGAAAAGGGTACAATTTGAAATTTTGAATTAAAACATATGTTTAAGTCATATAATTAATAAAATAATGACAGGAAAAATAATTCAGACCACGTGGTGCCGATTCGCAACAAAAGGCGAGAGGGGCGATCTATGTTTATCCTTGAAAGTCGACCTCTGCCCTTCACTCAGGAATGACCTAAAAAAAAGGATAGAGAGTCGAATCAGCTCCTGGGCTTCCTTCAACAATAAGCCTCATATCGTCTAAGCCCGCTGGAGTTTCTTATCTTGCAAGCAGTACAGTAGTTTTTCAAACACTAATGGTGGAAAGGCCAGGGAAGAGTGGACTCGCAAGCCAATGTGGCTGTTCCGGGCTAAAACTGCAATTACCGAAAACTAGGATTTTTTTTTTATTATTATTTTTTTTTCATTCTAGGGTTTCTAAATTATTAATTCAGGGTTTTAAAATGTTTCTTGAGTTCTCAGAGTCGACTAGGGTTTGCCAGTTAGAGCGTGCAGTCGTTCTTGATTTCTAGAGTTTAATTTGCAAGAAATCGAAAAACAGGGTTTCTTATTGAAATTCTTCAACTATAAGCGTTTGGGAACATTACAAAAAGTTAGGGCCTCAAATTTAAGCCCACTTAAGGTGGTAAATTTAAACCATTTTCGCAAACAAACATGAATTGAATTGTTCCAAGTCTTGCGACTAGTCTATACTTGCTTGTGTGCGTCACATAGTAAAGCTAGCTTAATAACAGGAATAAAAGTACATAATGTTTATAAAAGAACATATCATGATTAGTAGAGGCCGATCTTTTGATCGGGCGAGCGAGAGTGCTCAATTCATGATGTTCTCCTCTCGTACCTAAGTTCCCGAGCCGAGGCAACTTTGGTGATGACAGACACGTAGCGTTTGGCACGAGTTAGGGTTTTCTAAATTTTTTCAAAATAAAATATTTAAGTGGCGAATCTGTATCTGGCAAAGCAGTCCAATTTTGGCATTATTTGATTTAAAATCGATTTTCCAAAACGATGTGCTGGATTTGGAGTCTTTGGTATGTATCAGTTTCACATTGCACTTGTGAGATTAGATTCAGAACCACGGGAGTCCGAACTGTGAGGCCTTCATTTCAAACCTTTCTGAAAGGCAGGGCGCGAAAAAAGGCGAGTCCACAGTTTCTGGCGACTTTGCTGGGGAATTAGAGAATTTGACTCGAACTCATGATATGTTGTTTTATCTAAACTTATGTGTCTCTTTGCATTTGCATTTGCATAGGTGTGCCTAAGTCACAGTGTTTGCCATCTGCTATTCCTGAGCGGTTTGCCGGAGGCTTGCTTGGAAAAGCTTGCCAAAAGACTGACCGGTTGCAGGCTCTGCCACGATAGGAACACAACCCTTGGATCTAGACTACCGTTGTACCGTTCGATCCTCCTTTCACTTCTCGGTGTTAGCTGTGAGAGGTATATTAGGTAGTCTTACTGAGGTACCCTTTTGATCAATTGACCTAGCTGCATATCGGAAACCATAGAGGCTGTTCCAAACTAGGACAGGTTGCTTACCTGAATGTAGGAATTGTATGAAACCGCTTGCTTTGCGTAGTGAATCCCTAGCTCCTGATGAAATTAGGACAGGGTAACCCTACCCCATCATAGGGGTGTTTTGGCTCTCACTTGCTTGATATGTGCTTTTAGAGTAAAACTCTACAGAAATGTATGTATCAGTTGCAAGTCTGGGTATCAATTTTGGGGCAGAAATCAGTGTTTGAGTACAATTCTCTAGCTTATGATTGCAACTGCGTGTTGTCTGTGTCTGAGCCGAGGTGCTGTGTGGTTTCTAATTTTTGTTTTCTTTCGCTTTATTTTCTTTTTTGCAAGGTAGTTTTTCACCATTGCTTTAGACGATTCTGTTACCCCCCAAGCACTCTGGACCCGAGTGAGAAGGATTTGCAAATCTGAGGATCTAGTCGGGACAGCCAGTGTTTGTTTCACTCTCGCCGGTTACCAGACGGAGAAGGATTAAGAAGAATTCACCAATCTAGCAGTCACCTTTTGCTTCGTCTGTGCCCAGTCAGGCCCAGTCTTCTACTTCTATTCCAGACAGAGAGTATTCGTCAGTTCCGGTAGCTCAAAGTCCTCCATCAGCTCCAACAGACCATTGAGAACATGCAGCTAGATGTTGCCCGATAAGCTGAAGTCACAGCCCGCCAAGCTGAGGTTGTAGCTCGCTAAGAAGAAATGATAGATAGGCTTCTACAACAACAACCATAACCGGCAGTAGCCTCTGCATCCTATACACCCCCAGCAGGAATTCCAGCACCCAGGGTCACAATCAATGTCTAAGAAAATACGGGCATTCAGGCAGATCCGATCCCACTCCAAACTTCCAAGGCACCGGTTTGCTCGACGGAGGCACCGTTTGAATTCAAGATTGACCCTACGGCATTAAAGGTCAGCAAGCTAGAAAAACTCTTCAAGCGGGCACAAGGTGTAAATTCAATCCCTGATATTGAGCATGGCTATACTGATTCAACAATGACTTTTCTAGATAGATTCAAGATGCCGCATATAGACCGGTTTGACGGTTCCGGGGATCTTATGGTCCATCTACGGCTATTCTTTGATATTCTACAACTAATGGGTCTCACCAGATTACAGAAGCTGTCGCTTTTTGGCCGGACCCTGTCGGGTATAGCGGTCATCTGGTATGCCAAGCTTAAAGACTCTGTGAAGAGAAAGTGGAAGGAAATGGCCGAGGCCTTCATAGCACAGTACCCCTACAATACCCAGATCGAGGTCACTACTCGTGATCTCGAAGCGACCTGTCAAGAGCCGAAGGAAGGTTTCTCACACTTTGTGACTCAATGGAGGGCTAAGGCCTCTATGATGACTATCCGGCCATCTGAAAAGGACCAGATCAGAATGGTGGTCCGTAACTTGCAAGGAAGATTATTACAGAAGATGATAGTCTTGCCTTTGTCTACTTTTGTTTAGTTCCACGAAATAGGGGTGCAAATAGAGGACGCGATGAAGCAGGGTCTGATAGACCATGAGAAGGAACAGCCCAAAAGGCCCTTTACACGCAACTCTAATGCAGCCACGACTGGTGGCACCTCTGCGCGGCCTTCGGATGTGAGCAGGGTCACCACCACGCCCAAGATTACCAACCCTTTGTCGGCATATCCAATACAACCTCCTAAACCTCAAGCCATCAGGCCTGAGGCCAGAGGGTCTTCACCCCGCTTTATATGTCCTTATCCAAAGCCTTAGGGGTCCTGATCAGAAAAGGGCATCTAAAGCCGTTAGAACAATGCCCACGACCCGATCCTCTCCCTCTGAAACATAACCCGGCCAAATATTGTGCATTCTACCAACAGCATGGTCATGATACTGATCAGTGCTTCAGATTACGTCATGAGATTCAAGATCTCATTGACAATAAGGTGATAGCACCTCCTGAAAAACTCAACGTCACTACAAATTCTCTTCCACCACATAACCAAGCCCCTCCACCCAGGCAAATAAACCTCATTCACACACTGGCCGTCCCTTACGACCCCAGTATATATATCACCCCCTCCCACCTACCTAAGCCAGCGTTGTTCATCCTTGAGAGCACAAACTTGTGCATGATGAACACGTCAACAATCCAAACTGAACCCGTGGTGGTGACAGTGGAAGATGAAGAGAGATCAGCCTTGGTGGAGAATACCAGTCTGTTGCCCGAGGGCTTTGAAGACTCATCTGATGGGGTGTACAACCCAAGCTGCTATGTTGTGCCAATCAATCAAGCAAAGTCGAAAGTAGTACTGTCGATTAGGATGGAGGCCAATGTAGTCCAAGAAGATGGACCAAACCAGGGATTAGATGATTTAACTGACCTGGAGGACGATATAGACAATTTACAGTTCTTTGATGAACATGATCAAGGGGACGTGCACATTAACTAGTTCGATCTGAACGGGTCAACCGATAATTCAAGGTGGCTAAGTGATGAGCCTGATGTAGATGAGGGAGTTCAAGTGAAGCTAGAACAACAGAAAGTAGAAACCCCAGCAATGGCCGGAACAACCGATAGAAAGGGTAAACTGCCGGAAAACACCGGTGCAAAACAAGTGGCTCAGGAACTAGGCATGGTTAATGTTGTACATACAGAGCAAGAAGCCGCATTTGAGCGGTTTGGGCAGGAAATAAGTGAAAGTGATCAGAAAGCTGGAATAGTTTAACACCCCGTGGGGAATGTTTCTGCTGAGGGAACACTTAGACCGGAACTGGACAATTGCTTGTCAATTGCCGGAGGTATGTAGTGGGAAGATGATGATCTGCATCTTGCCCACATCGATTAGGATTGGGGTAAAGGCCTTCCTGACAATACTTGGTATGTGGAAGAAGTTGACCACATGACAAGAAGTGGTCAATATTTCAAACCCCCGCATCTGGACCAACCCGAGGCATCTGGGAAGGACAAAGAGATAGAGAAACAGAGGGAAAAACTGTTAGAGGAAGAGGCTGTACTGAAGCAGTGGAAGAGGCTGTACTGAAGCAGTTGAAGAAGATTCAAGCAGACATATCTATCTGGGGGTTGCTTATGGCTTCACGTGTGCACAGGCAAGCTGTACTGTCGGTGATGGATAAAGCAAAGTAGTCCATCGACACTACTCCGGAACAACTGGTGGGATTAGTCTTCCCAGGTGGCGCTGCGCCAACTTTGACCTTTTCCGACAATGAGTTACCACCAGAAGGCTCTACACATAACATGCCTCTATACATATCCGTAGAGTGCTGAGAGAAATGGGTGCCAGTCGTACTCGTTGACACCGGGTCAGCAATCAACGTCTGTCCATGCCGCCTGGCTTATGTTATTGGCCTGAAACAGGCCGATTTTATGCCTACAGCCCAGGTGATCTAGGCGTATGACAATACAAGCAGAGAGGTGATGGGAATAGTGTAGATCAGAGTACAGGTTGGACTCGTGCAACAGGATATTGAATTTCATGTCCTGGATGTTCCAGCCACTTTCAACCTACTACTTGGGCGACCGTGGCTACACCAAGTAGGAGTTGTCTCTTCCACCCTCCACCAAATGCTCAAGTACCCCCATAGAAAAGGGATGCCCATAGTCTTCGGGAATTCATCTATACATCCTCCGCCAGAGGTCACTACGCCTGTATTGGAAATTACACATGGTGAAGATGATGTGTTTATCTCGAGGTTTACCTTGGCTGAGACCCAGGTGGTGCAGAATATCTTGGTTGTCGATCAGGGCTTCTATGTCAGTGCCCAATCTGTGTACTTCGTGAACAAGTTACAGCACATGCCCGGAATGGGATTAGGCAAGAGTGACCGAAAGGGCGTTACTGCATTAGCCAATGTGCCACATAACCCTCATACCTTGGTCTTGGCTATACGCCTACCAAAGAGGACTGGGTGAGGAAAGGGAAAGAAATGACCGGAAAAGCCAAAGCAAAGCAAAGCGGGAAGCATTACGAGCTTGTGCACCGACCAATTCAGGGGACCCTGAATGGCTATTTTGTTCGGGAGGAGGAAGACTTCCTATTCTATGGTTTTCCCGAACCTTGGTTTAACTCTGAGAAGCAGCGGGTTCCCGGCTTTGAGATTTTCTTCTACTTGTAGCTGCAAGAGAGCGACACAGAGGAACAGAGTGAACAAGCTGTTGAGGCTACTAAGGGCAAAGAAAGTGATTCCGACAGTAGTGAACTTGAGGTAGGAGCAGCACTGGCATATCTCCTTTTGGATCCTCAGATCAACCCGGAGAGCTTGGGAGATGACCTAACCGTTTCCATGATCGGAGACCAATCAGATGCAAACCCTTCCAGTGGTATCTTGGATGCATCTAACGCACCATCCCTCATTTGGTAGCTGGAGGAAGGCTTCTTGTCCAGTAGCTCTAAGTCAGGTAGTGAACCAGAATCTGATTCCACAGAGTCTGTGGAGTCGGAGTCAGATTCCAGTTCGTCTGAGTTTGAGTCTAGTATTCTTAGGATTGATAGCCCGGATGCTGAGGTTTTGTCCAAGTCGTCTTTTTCCTTTTCTTTTGAGTCAGTTGTAACCGAGGAATTGGATGAGCTGGATCTTTTGAATGTGAATGCCACTGTAGGTTTTGAGTACTTCTCTGTGCCACTTATATATTGCATTGATCATGACTTTCAAAATTTTGAAAAAAACGACGAGGAAGGAATTCCTCTGGTTTTGAAACATTTGGTTGATCGAGAAGATGAGAAGTTTGTAAAACCCCTTGTTGATGAAATCATTCCAATTAATATGGGTACTGAGAAGGATCTGCGTCTGGTCCAGATCGGGTCCACGTTGTCTTCGGAGGAACGCGAGCGCTTAGTCGCTTTATTAAAAGGTTTCAAAGATGTTTTCGCATGGTCCTACGAAGGCATGCCTGGAATCGATCCCAAGATTGTACAACATCGGATCCCTCTTGACCCTGAGGCCAGACCCATCAAACAGAAGCTGTAGAGAATACACCCGGATTGGGCTTTGAAGATTAAGGAAGAGGTCACCAAGCAGATAGACCCAGGATTTTTGCTAGTATCTGAGTATCCGACTTGGTTGGCCAACATTGTTCCGGTGCCGAAGAAAGATGGCAGGATTCAGGTGTGTGTGGATTTCAGAGATTTGAACAAAGCTAGTCCGAAAGATGACTTTCCTCTACTGCACATCGATGAATTGGTGGACTTCACCATAGGCTATGCGTTGCTTTCCTTCATGGATGGCTTTTCCAGGTATAACCAGATTTTGATGGCACCCGATGATAAAGAGAAAACTGCCTTTACCACACCGTAGGGAACCTACTACTATAGGGTGATACCGTTTGGGTTAAAGAATGCTGGGGCTACCTATCAACGGGCTGCAACCACAATTCTGCATGATATGATCCACAAAGACGTCGAGGTGTATGTGGACGACATGATTATCAAATCCACGGAAAGAGAGAGCCACTACACCGCCTTGAAGAAATTCTTTCAACGGATTAGAGAATATAGGTTGAGGTTGAATCCACAGAAGTGCACTTTTGGCGTAACGGCAGGGAAAATGTTGGGTTTCTTGATTATACAGAGGGGCATCGAGGTAGATCCTTCCAAAATCAAGGCCATCCTAGAAATGCCACCACCAAGGACTGAAAAGGAGGTGCGAGGCTTTCTAGGCAAAGTGCAATTCATAAGACGGTTTATTTCAAAATTAACCTTGACTTGTGAACCACTATTTGGTCTCCTGAAGAAAGGAAAGAAATTCCAATGGGATAACCGATGTCAGTTTGCTTTTGAGCAAATCAAGCAGTACTTTCAGAAGCCGTCTGTGTTGTCGCCACCAGAGCCGGGGAAGCCGTTGATTTTGTATCTATCAGTAACGGACACAACAATGGGATGCATGCTTGCTCAAGAATCTGAGGATAAGGTGGAGAAAGCCATCTACTATTTGAGCAAGAAAATGCTGGACTATGAGACCCGTTACACCCCGTTAGAGAAGGCTTGCTTAGCCTTGGTATGGACTACCAGGAAATTGAGACACTATTTGTTAGCTCACTCCGTAATTCTGGTTTCGAGATTAGATCCCAACAAATATCTCTTTGAGAAACCAGCACTTACGGATAAGCTAGCCCGTTGGTTGCTTCTCCTCTCCGAATTTGATCTAAAATATATCACTCGCAAGTCTGTCAAGGGGAGAGCAGTAGCTGAGTTCCTGGCAGATCACCCAGTGAAAGAGGACGAAGCGGTAGAATACCTATTCCTAGATGAAGCTATTCTGCAGGTCGAGGAAGAGATTTGGATGATGTACTTTGACGGAACGTCTAACCAGTACGGTTATGGGATAGGGGTGTTGCTAATAGCACCCGACAATTCCCATATACCCTTAGCCTTTAAACTCCGGTTCAAAGTATCTAACAACGAAGCAGAATACGAGGCATGTATCGCTGGTTTGGAAGTCGCCCTAGAACTAGGGGCAAAAAGGTTGGACGTTATTGGGGACTCGAACCTGGTTGTGTCTCAAGCAAAAGGAGACTGGAAGGTCGAAGAAGAAAAAATGAAGATTTATCACCAAACCTTGGACGTTCTGATTCCTAGGTTTGATAGGCTAACCTTCACTCATCTACTAAAAGAGAATAACAAGTTTGCTGACGCTTTATCAACTCTGTCTTCCATGATAAACATCTCATTTGGAGTCCGGATGCATCCGATCATCATTAAATAGAGATATACGCTGGCCTACAAGTTGATCGTCGCAATAGATGAAGTGCAAGATCAAAATCCCTGGTATTATGATATCTGGAACTTCTTGGAAAAGGAGATTTATCCACTAGGGGCAAATGCCAAAGATAAGAGGGCAATACAGCGGATGGCCATTCAATTTATCATCTGCGGGGGTAAGTTGTATAAGAGGGGTCATCTGGGAATGCACAAGCTATGTGTGGACGCAGAAAAGTCGAAGCGCCTAATGGAGGCCATCCGTGGGGGAGAGTGTGGAACACATATGAGCAGAGTAATCTTAGCCCGGAAGATTCTCAGGCAAGGTTACTACTAGTCTACCATGGAGGAGGATTGTATCAGTTTTGTTCAACAATGCCACAAATACCAAATTCATGCAAATCGCATGAATATCCCGCCGTCGAAGTTGTACAACATGACTTCACCATGGCCTTTCTCAGTTTGGGGAATTGACGTCATTGGGGCAGTTACGCCGAAAGGGTCAAATGGGCATAAGTATATTCTGGTGGCAATTGATTATTTCACGAAGTGGGTGGAAGCTCAGTCTTATATAGTGTTGAAAGTAGCGCCTGTGGCTAAGTTCATCCGCAACAACATTATTTGTTGTTATAGAGTCCCAAACGAGATCATTTCAGATAATGGCTCCCATTTCAAGAAAGAAGTGATCGACTTGTTGGAGAAATACAACGTGGCCTTTCATAAGTCATCTACATATCAGCCGCAAACCAACGGAGCTGTTGAGACCGCCAATAAGAACATCAAGCACATTTTGTAGAAAATGGTTGAGACCTACAGGGACTGGCCAGACAAATTGCCATTTGCTCTCTGGGGCTATAGAACTTCAATTCGGACATCTACTGGAGCAACTCTGTACTCTCTAGTTTATGAGATGGAAGTTGTTCTGCCGATTGAGATAGAGGTTCCATCACTGCGGGTTATGGCTGAGTGCCAGATTGCAGAAGCGAATTGGCAGCAGAGCAGGTTTAAAGAACTAATGTTGTTTGACGAGAGGAGGCTGAAAGCACTGTACCATGTTCAAGGGTATCAACGTATGATTGCTAGGGCTTTTAACAAGAAAGTTAAGTCTCGGAATCTTAAGGAAGGGGATTTGGTACTGAAAGACAACCGAGCTCCCATCCATGACCCTAGAGGCAAGTTCAGACCTAATTAGACTAGTCCTTACATTATCAAAACCATTTGGTCGGGTGGAGCTGTTATTCTTATGGACCTGGATGGCCTAGAATTTTCCCAACCAATCACCATGGACAAGTTGAAGAAATATTACCCCTAAGAGGCTCGCTAGGCCGAAAACCCGGAAGGGCGACCTAAGCAAAAGTTAGAGCACAAAAAATTAGAAAAAAAGAAAAACTGAGCTCGCAAGGTTAAAAACCCAGAAAGGGCAGCCTTGGCAAAAGTCAGAGCGTAAAAGGAGAGAGTTAATACGCGAATGACCCCAAACTGAACTACGTAAGGCCTGATTCTCATCTTCGGGATGCATAGGCAACTTCATTCTGAAGTCCGACCGTAAACACCTCCAAATCAAATGTGTCCATATGTTTGATCAAGGCATCCTTGTCTGTTCGTTATTTGAAAGAACGGTTATGATCCTTACCCTAAGAGAAAAGCTGATTACAGTGCTGAGCAGTGCCATTCAGTCTAGGGGCAATTTTCCATTTCTGGATACGGGTTTGTACATCTCAAGGATAGATTCCATGTGTCAAGTTGTGATCCTTATCGAAAATGGTTTTGAAAAGTTTTGATAAAAGTTGATTTTGTTCAAATTAATCTTTTTACAACTTAGACCATTTTTAGACCAAAAGGAAAATTTTCAGTGCCCACAACTTCAATTTCATTAATTTCAATACAAAGTTCTCCAACTCTCGATACAAATCAGAGTTGCTTTTATTACATTCAAAAGGAAAACTTGAAAAGTTAGATCAAAGCAATAAACTTGGGGCATAGATGAGTCAGGTGTTCCTGCGTCTCCCGTTTGTGCTTGTAGAAGCTTCTAATGCTAAAGTGGGCCTGGATTGCTCCTCGTCTTCAAGCCAAGTCAAGCACTCGCCAAAAAGTGCACAGTTAAAACTAGAGGCAGGAGCCAGAAGCTCCCTTGTCCTCCATACAGTGGGATATCGAGCTAATTGTGAACCTCAGGTTAGGAATGAAGCGGGTACTCTACCCCCTCTTCTGGGCAAGTCTGGTCGTGTTCGAACTGACGTTTGAATCGGAACGGAAAGTAGAAAACACAGTGTGTCAGGCCAATCAGTTGAATGCCGGGTTGCCGAGCCATGCTGTAGCTTATCTCAAACAAATCAAACCAATGACAACGCCAAGCAATGTCAGTAGCAGACCTGTTGCACATCCAATGGCACCACCATCCTTTGTTTGGGAAATCAACTAAATAGCCTCGTGCTAAATATGCAGGGCAAGAGTCATATCTGGGGAGGGATGAAAAAAAAGAGAGATTAAATAATAGAGAGGTGTATGTTGAGAGAAAAAGTGAGAAAAGGGCTTTGAGAGAAAAGAAGAGTATAAATGCCGAGTGATGTGAGAAACATATATGAGAAAGGGTGGGAAACATTACCTGAAGAAGTAGTGGACTTCCTATAAATTTGTATGTCTCTCGCCGATGAAAAGTGTCTAAGCCCATCAAAGTCTTGGCTAGTACCAAGCCGATGCAACTCTTACTCTCTCTCAAGCTTTGTACCACTTCAACTAGCCGAATGTTAGACCCGCCGAAACTAGGGACAAGAAGGAAATGTGCTAGCATGCACAAACAAAGGGCGTGTTGCCGAAAACCCCGCCAAAGAAGATTGCCTCAATCACTGGCATCAGAAAATTGATCAATTAAACTGGGGATATCCAGCTCTCCATTGTGAACCAAGGATTGGGCATCGTGTAAAGTGAGCCCACACATCCTTCCCAAAGCTTGGATGTGACCAAAACGGGGCTGAGGTAAGATTTCCTCATCGCGTCGGGATTCCATTAGCACTTGAAATTCTTCGATTGTTGGGCATAGCTCTTGTCCCCCGAAGCTAAAAACATGTGCAATCGGATTCCAATATCTAGCCGTAGCATGAAGGAAAGGAAAACAAAGTGGAGAACGACTCAGTGGGAATAGTGCATTTATGCCGAAACTCCAGAAATTTATCTTTTCCAAGCTATCTAAAGTTGCAATCCAATTCGAGAGTTTTTCGATAAATAATGGCTCCATTGTGAAGAGTTTGCAGTTGAAATGAAGAAAACACAAAGTCTGAACCTTTTGTAGAAGATAAGGTAGTAAATGGAAGCCAGGTATCAACATTTTGGAAGTTCCTCACATTGGTGGCTGACCGGCCACTGGTGATGGCCGACAGACCACCTTGGTAGCCGACTGACCACCACTGGCGGCCGAAAGAAGCCACTTTTTAGCCGACAGCCCGTTTTGCAGACCTACTATCCACCTTTGTGTTGAGAGTGTTGAAAACCTTTGATTTGTTTTGCTCTTCGTATATGTTAAGGCCCTATTTTGAGTCCTTTTAGTTTTAGCAAGTTTGTTGTGCTGTATTTAAGTTGTTTATCGAACTGTTTTGTTCATCAAGTTGTTTATCAAGTCGTTTTGTTGTATATCAAATTGTTCTATTGTTTATCGAGTTGTTATTATTTTGATTATCGAGTTGTATTACTTGGTTTATTTCAGTTGTTGGTCGGTTCGTTACCTGATTCAGACTGTTGTGACAATACAAGTATTCGGTTTTCAATGTCAAATTCAATCTCATTTTCATGCAGTATGGTGCTCATGATGCAAAATACAACACTTTTTCAAAAAGCTTGGTTTTCATTCCGATCATCGTTGTTTTTACAAAAAAGTGCAGTACAAGTTTTTAAAGAAAATAAAACTACAAAGTGCTAACACTACTGATAAAAGAAACTAAGCAAAAATACACATAGATCAATGCCAGCTCTCTTAGGCTCGTGAGGTCCTCTTCGTCCTCTTCCTCGGTGGAGCGGACTCTACAGCACTGTCTCCATCTGCGCCACTGTCTGAACCGGATGCCATACTAGAATCGGAGTCATTGCTGCTCTCTACCTTAGAACCTGGCTCAGTAACATCGCCACTAGCACAACCCGAGCCAGCGTCATCGTCTCCACTCTTCGATGACTCAACATGTTGACTCGCTGCCTTCTCGGCCTCGCTGGTCTCAATAAGAATAGGCTCTGGAGGGCCACTCTCAGCTCGGGCACTCCTAGCTCGACCTCGGCTGCGTGCTGGAGCCTGTCTCTCTCTCCCTGCTGCCGAAGGGGGTACTGATGGTTCTGCTGCTGCTGCCGCCGGTGCTGTCGATAAGGGTGGGACCTGAAAAGACAGTTGTCATATTTCAGCCACAGTATGCGTATCAGATGCAAGTATGATGTGCAGAATGAGTATATGCAGAAGTCAGGTATAGTGTATGAATTCAGATGCAGTGTATCAGTGCAGCGTGGGGAAATTTTCAGTTGAAATGTCAGTTTCAGTGTGTCAGTGGAAATTTGATGACTGGAATGTAAGAAAACTGAAGAAATAACCTGAATACCGTGGAAGCCTAGCAGTGCCTTCCTCCTCAATATCATGCCCTCGAATGAGGCTAACAGCTGTAGGAGATCCTCGGTGTATCCAGGAGGTGCCTACAAATGCATTAGAAATGATCAATGTCTAGAAGGAACAAATATCAGAAAGGAATGAGAAAACTAAAGAATGAGGTACATACCTGTCACGACCCAAACCCACCCCTATGGGTTTAGCATCTTAACCGGCCAGTAATACGTGATTACCAAAGGCCTGCCTAACAGTAAAGATAAAAATATAGAGTAAGGGGCTGGCGGAAGCCATACAATAATAAAAAGAGATGTCCAATGAGCTATAACAATCTGAATGCGAAAAGACTTTTAATAACAAGCCACATTCATAATCAAAACATATATATATATATATACGTCATATACAAAAAATCCAGATTAGGGACCAAATCCCTTCACCATAACTGTATAGTCAAGTCTTAAACACTTATTACAGATCAGAGACAAAAAGGGTGAAACTGGGACACCCCAAAATCATCCTTAGCTTGAACAGACTTGGAACCTCGAAGTGAGGCACAAAGGTTGGCTTGACAAAACGGGAGCTTAACTTGACGCTCCTAGCTTCGGTCCGATGCCTGGACACCTACATATAAATATAAACAGTGAGCTAAAGCCCAGTGAATAACATATGCGTAAAGGGGTTAAGAATGAATGTCCTTTCAGTAATTAAAACAATCAATTGTATCAGTAGATCAGTTATTCAATCAGTGGCTCATATTTCATGCCATAACAGTTATTTAGAAACCATAATAGTCATATGTGGTACATCCAATAGCAAACCAGTACGGTAGGTCTTAACAGACCGAACAGTCAGTTGATGGCCATCATAACAGTAAACAGTAGTGATTCCAAGCATTGGAACCGACAGAGATCTCTGTAACAGTAGCGGTAACAGTACAGTAACAGTAAGTTGCTATGGATGCCACGAATACAGTTTACAAATAGGACAAACATTCATTTAGTAAGTAATATCATTTCAGAAAGCTATACAGTCAATCGTTCAGCAATAATTGTAATTGAACGTATCTTTACAACATTGTTACTCACAGAGCTCTGGGCTAAAGACAAGCTAGTCAGCGTCCTCGAGTGCCAACCCTACACAGTTGCAGAACGAACACACACTAAGTTATACACTTGGGATTAATAACTTAGCCCCTAACTTGACTTGGTGTGGTTCTATAACATTATCCTCATTAAGATGCCTTAAACTTGGCCTAAGAATGCCTAGGATGGAATGAGGATGCAAAGATGTACTTTAAAACACTTTTCAAAATTTGCTGAAACAGGGGGTCCACGCTCGAGCATGGCTTTCTACGCTCGAGCGGACATGCAGACAAAGAAGCTCCGCTCGAGCGTGGCTTTCCCCGCTCGAGCGGACTGCAAACTCATGAAAAGTACTGGATGTACATTTTTCACACTCGAAGGACGCTCGACCCATGCTCGAGCGTAAGACTCAGACCCTCGCTCAAGCGTGAAGTCCCTCGCTCGAGCGGATTGCAAAACACCTGAACTTCTGGGCATATGCATTTCACGCTCGAGCGGAAGTGCATGTACTCAAAGTGTACGCTCGAGCGTGAAGTCCTCTGCTCGAGCGTGGATCAAAAATCTGGAATTTCCAGATTGATTCCCAAGCACAAAACTCAACCTTTAAAGCTTCAAACTCGATTCTTTTGGGCTAATTTTCTGAAAAACACTTGAAAACTCATACTACAACATGTTTCAAAGATCAATTTATAAAATCAAGCCCAAAAGTATGCCAATTGAACACCAAATTAAATGTAACATGAAGGACAATGCAAAATCATACATGCATGAGTTCCCATGAACCCTAATGTTCCAAAACAAGATCAAATGCAAGTTTGAGCTCGAGAACATTATCAATTCATGGACCCCTACCAAGACATGAACATGCATGTAAGAATTTTCATGAAAATAACCTCAAAATTCCATGATATGGGCATGCAAGCATGAATTAATTTTTAAACCAACACCTTAAGCCAATTCTTGACTCTATACTCCAATTTTCCATGAACCATGCAAGAAATAGCTCAAATTCACAGTTAAGAGAAAGGATTTCCTACCTTAGGTCTTGGATTCTGGGTATGGAAGCTCAATTTTGCAAATCTCCTTCAATTCCTCTAAGTTTCAAGCCAATCTAGGTGAACTCAAATTTTTCTTCCAACTCTCCAACTCTCTCTCTCGTTTTTGGTCTAGGAAAGTGGCTGAAGAAATGATATGCCAAATGTGTATGAAGTGGGGAGGAGTTAGCCTAGGATTATCCACTCAATGGCAATTTGGTAATTTACTTGAACTAGTGTGATTTAACATTATTTGATCTAATTTAATCATTCCAAATCAAAATTTAATTAAACCTACCATAAAATCACATAAATTCTAACTAGCACAAAACACTAATCAATTTCTGGTTCGGTCGCCGATAAGGCTTCCAATTCGCAATTCGAAATAACAATACGAACAGATCATTCAGTAATCAAATAGATAGAAATGCATTTAAAACGATACACTCATGCAGTCAATTCAAGATTCGATTACTTATCATACTCAAACACAGTTTAACATTAATCGGGGGTGAGGGTTGTCACAATACCGGTGGTGCATCAGGAGCTCTAACGTATCTGTGTCTCGCCGCGGCAGGCTCAATTGGGATCTGGTATGACTCCCCAGTATACCGCCAACATGTGAGTGCAGTAGGTAGCTCTGGCCAGCCGGTCCTCTGCCTCGTCTGTATGGCCCCTCTACCACGTACCGCAGTCGCCTTGGGTACTCTGGCTCTCTCTCTCATAACTGGAGCTCTCATCCCCTCACCTCCGCGAATGCCAGTCAAAGGAGGCATGAGGTGTGTCTCGATGAATGTAGCATAATCACCCTCCCCCAAGAAGTAATCGGCATCTAAGCCTTTGGTAAACTGGATCATCTCTTGGGAGGTAAGCTCCTCTGTAGCTCTCATAGATGGTAGAGGCACCATGGGAACTATCAACTGCGGCAAGCCCAAGGTCTGGCGTACGAAACGCTCACCTAAAAACCAGGCTCGACAAACCGGACCCTTGAATAGAAGTTGAAAACGGGTGGCCCCCCGAGCTCCAGCAAACTGGTCCCCAACTCCCTCAAGCATCGTCGCCCAAGGCTGCCACGTGATCTGTAAACAGAGAATATACAGTTTGTTAGTTGCCATTGGAATATTACAATATGAATCAGAGCTGAAGTAGAATGAACATAACAGTGAATTTTGAGTTACCTCTACTGCGGTCACAGTGTCGAAGTACTGGCGGAAGAACGAAAAAGTCTCTCATGTCCTCCGCAGGCATCTCCCGTCATACCGGTGAGAGCATGGCACGACGGGAGGCATCTCCACCTCTAGCTCTAGGGCAAGGGCCAGGAAATAGGCATATATCCAAAGCTGCAAAAAGAAAAGGGCCATATTGAGTGTACAGTAAAACACAGGGAATGCAGAAAGCAGAATGTGTGTATAATGTCCAGAGAATATAGAATGCAGAATGCAGAAAGCAGCATGTGTGTGCAGTGTACAGAAAGTATAAGTGTAAGTGCAGAAAGCAGCATGTGTGTGCAGTGTACAGAAAGTACAAGTGTAAGTGCAGAAAGCAACATGTGTATGCAGTGTACAGAAAGTACAAGTGTGAGTGCAGAAAGTAGAATGTGTAGTGCAGAAAGTACAAGTGCAAAGTAGAAAGTACGGCAGGAAATGCAAAGCAGAAGAGGTAAAACATACCTCCCAGGCTCTCTGGTAGCCACCGACCATGTTCCCACTCCGAGAGGATGTCAAGCTCGTGTATCCATACAATGTGGCAAGGCTAGCACTGCCCCAATCATAAACACAGACCTGGGACAAGTCCACTAGTGCACTCAGGAGATATAATCCAACAGTGTTCGCTCTGTCTGCGAACAAAGTGGTGCCGAAAAGGAACATCAAGAAGCCACGAGCGTAATGCTCGGTCTCCTCCGGGGTCACTGGCTCTCTCCCTCGAAACTGCTCTGCAAACCAACTGTACCGAACCATCCCCGATCGGAAGAGAGGTGGGTGTGCTCCTAGCAGGTAAATCCATGCCGCCTCCCACTCACCCATGTCTGTATCATAAGGGATCGGACGACCCCCTACCTCTATGCCAATGAGCATAGAGAAATCATATGGAGTCATCGTCATCTCTCCTGTGGTAGAGAAGGGGAAAGAGTTGGTGGTATCCCACCACCTCTCTACCAATGCTCCGAGTAGAGGTCGACTCGCTATGAGGCGTGATAATCCTATGCAGAACAAGTCGAAGTCGGCCTCATCAACAATATGACAAACACCATCGGGGAGCTCCATATACCACTCCCTCGAGGATGTGGCTCCACAGCATCTGATAGAGTGGGAATCCTTTTGTGATAAGAAAAAGCAGTGTAAGAAATGCAGTGCAAGAATATGTTTGAAACGAGTAGGTGAAATGCAGTGTAAGAAATACAGTGCAAAAGTGTAGTGCAAGAGTGTGATTTAAGCATGAAATGCAAGGTACAGTAAAGAAAACATGAGAATACAGTGTCTAGCTCAGTGGCATCGTAGGATAAATGGGAGGCTGGCTCTCATAGCAAAAGGTCCTCTAGTGTGCCTCGCTTAAACCGCCTGAAATGCCGCACACTCTCAGGTGGTAGCACATACGTCGGAGGATCATATGTCGTCAAGTCGAAGGGTCGAACCCTAGGTCGTAGTAGCACAGGCTCGGGCTCTGCCTCCATCCCAGGGGACAACTGAGGTGGAACCTCTGGGGAAGATCCGTCGTGAGGAACATCATCCGCCATTTGGAAAGAAGATGAGAAAAGTGGCAGAAAATGAGGAAAATGGGTAGAAAATGCTAAAAGTCAACAAAAGTCAACCCTAAGAGAGAGAAAATGGGAGGAAATGTCAAAGCCCGGGAAAAGGCACAGAACCCAAGAGGAACTCGAGGGAAACAAGCCTCAAGTGGTGAAACTCCAAGAAAAAACACCGAATTCGAATTTCAATCAGTTCAAAACGGAGTATACAAAGAGGATTTAGCGAATCAAATTTACATGGGGTATTGGAAAACGCGTATAAAGCTCAGATCTAGAGAGGGATAGTGTCTAGAGAAAAAGAAGAAGGATTTTCAGCTATGGAGAAGTGTGGAAATGAAGTTTGGGTGTGTTTATTTAAAGACCCGTGGTGAAATGACCAAAATGAGCCCGAACTGCCATCGGTGGCCGACAAGCCACATTGGTGGCCGACAGTGCATAAGGGTGGCCGACAGGTGGCCGACGTCCTCTTCTGGTGGCCGACAAGTGCCCAGTGCTCCTCCTTTGAGTTTTGATGCTGTTTTGTGTCTTCATTTGTCAAGAAGTGCAAGGAAAATTCACTTTTAAGTGCGAATTGCCTCTGCGGAAGCTCCAAACTGTGTCTTTAGTACATGATGTTCATTGCTAGTCAATACGAACAAAGTGTATCCTTTCAAAACATATTGCAACTCTTCTGAAAGGTAAAATCGGAAGTTGCGACTGAGTTGGTTTTATCAAATATCCTTTTGTCATTGCCTGGAACGTGCATCTCACATATACTGTTACATAGAATGTGCATTCTGTTACATAGAACATGCTTTCAACTTATCATGCATAGAACATGCTATTGGTTGTGCATAGAACATGCATTTTTTACTGTTGCATTGAACATGCATCCCAATGTGGCATAGAACATGCTCCGACTCTCGTTGCATAGAATATGCTTCTGTTTTGTTTCTCGCATGTTTTGCGTAAAACATGCCATTAACATTGAATCTTGGTTATTTGTCTTGCGTAGAACTTGCATTCTTACTACATTGTACCTGTTGAGTTTCTTTCTTATGTAGGCACGATATTGTATGTACGGTTCATTCAAAGCTGGTGCAACCAGACGATATTGTATGTACGATTCATTCAGAGGAGTTCCAGGTAGAATCACTTGTACTCTTCGAGTCACCTCTTCTCCTCTCGCATGCGGCGCGTTAGGACGTTCTGGCTAAAAACATTTGTGTGTGTCCTGATGTTTATCACCCTCCTTCGGTTACCACCTCTTTTGGTTAAAAGCACTCAGGTGCGTCCCGATGTTTACACCACTCCTGTTAGTTAAAAGCACTCGGGTGCGTCCCGGTGTTTACACTACCTCTTTTGGTTAAAAGCACTTAAGTGCGTCCCGGTGTTTACACCACTCCTGGTAGTTAAAAGCACTCGGGTGCGTCCCAGTGTTTACACTACTTCTTTTGGTTAAAAGCACTCGGATGCGTCCCGGTGCTTACACTACCTCTTTTGGTTAAAAGCACTCGGGTGCGTCCCGGTGTTTACACCACCTCTTTTGGTTAAAAGCATTCGGGTGTGTCCCGGTGTTTACACCACTCCTGTTTGTTAAAAGCACTCGGGTGTGTCCCGGTGTTTACACTACCTCTTTTGGTTAAAAGCACTCGGGTGCGTCCCGGTGTTTACACTACCTCTTTTGGTTACAAGCATTCGGGTGCATCCCGGTGTTTACACCACTCCTGTTGGTTAAAAGCATTCGGGTGCGTCCTGGCATTTACACTACCTTTTCCCCTCGCATGTGAGACACGTTAGGATTGTTTGTTTTGGTTACAAGCATTCAGGTGCGTCCCGGTGTTCACATCATCTTCGTTTTCTTCCGCGTGCGACGCGTTAGGATCTTGTTTGGCATCTCGGGTGTGCCTAATGATTTTGGTTGTGCTCTGTCTTTCCTGCGCATCGCGTAGTTAAGCTTGCCTAATTTTCTTACATCCTTTCTGCATGAAATGTGGTTCAGTCTGTAATTCCCACGCATGGCATGTTTGCTTACTCCTTCTTATGATTGAGATTGTTGTACCTTGTTTCGATTTCCTTGCATTGCATTTGCATTCAAATATTTCGTTACAGCCTCATTACGTGATCATAAGTTATGTTCCTACATCATGCATATCACTTGCATTTTGCCCCAGAACTACGCTGGTTTGATTCCTTGCAAAGAGATACGTAGGCAGCCTGTAGGCGCAACCGCTTTTGTCTTGTTTGTTTGTTTGTCCAAGTCTTCGGCCTTGTCAAAAATGGGTCGTCTCTAGGCTTTGACATTCACTCCCGTCATCTTATGAATTCTGAGTTCTGTCAAAGAGGGGCAACTGTAGACACCCCATTTTTGACCGTCCTCAAGACTCGGGCATCATCGCTTGTGCATTCAGTGATTATGATTACATGCATTCATTTTGAGTGCTCGAAGCTCTCGATGGAGTGCCCTGCCTTTGAGCCTTGAAACCTTATCTGATTTGTGCGTTATTTTGGACCAAAACCTTGGTTTTTCTTGCCTAGAACTTTTGGTGACCTGTCGGCCACCACCATAGGCTGTCGACCATGGATGATGGCTATTGGCCAGAGGTGTGGCCGACGGCCACCAATGCCTTTTTCCAGATATTTGTTGACAGTTGTGCCAGCTATTAGCACAATAAGTTGCATCTCCCTACACATGTATGGTGAGATGTTTCCAAGCTTAGAGGGTGTTTTTCAATAAATATGGGGGTTCATCCCCCATTTTGGGAGGTTAGCAATTTTTGAGCAAAATTCTCCCTCTCTTTTTAGATTTCTCTCTCTCTCTCTTACAATTTTGTGCTTTGTAATTAGTTTTCTCTACACTTTTACATACACTACCTTGATCAAAGTTACTTCTCTTTGAGCTGAGGTTCCTTGAGACTTGTTTTGAGCTGTAGCAAGTGGTTTTAGCTTGGATTTGTACCCAGAGTTACTCTTTGCTTCAAGAGGTAGTTTACTTGCTTTGTTCACTTGTTTAGTATACTTTTTTCTCATCTGCTTTGTTCACTTGTTTAGTATACTTGTTTTCTCATCTTTTTAAACTGATTTGAGGCTGGTTTTGAACCATAAGAAGCTCTGTTTTTGTAACTTGAAAGTGGTGGTTTGAGCCTTTTTAAGTTAGAGGTAGTTCACCCTTCTTGCTTCTTTGCTTGTATAGCTTTTGTGCTCTTCATTCATCACTTTCAAACCAAATTTTTTTGGCCTTTTAACCACTGAATTTCAGAGTATTTTCAATAGCCAAAAATTTGTTTTGAAGTCCAAAATTGGAGGGGTTAGCCTCCCCTCCTCATGTCTTGTTTGCATGCCTAGTTAGCTTCACATGTTAGCATGATTTTCTAGCTTAACTTAGCTCAAGTCCAGCATGTTTTTGCTTCTGAAATAACCTGTTTTAGCTCTGTCTTGGGCTAGTTAGATTGTTTGAGTCTTGTTTTGCATAGTTGTAGTGTTAATTCATTCACTAGTTTAGTGTTTTAAGGCTTTAACGCTCATTGGTGTGAGTTGGTTGTATGTTTTTAGTGCTTTTATCACTCAATTTCAGCACATACAATCTCTGCAACCTCCCTCATTTCTTCACTTTTTCATTTGTTTTGAGGGTTGTTTCAACCTTAGGGTTATTTAAGCTTGAGGTTGAGGCTCATGCTTAATGGTTTAATCCTCATTTGAGAGTTCATTACCAACGGCATGAAGCTTCCCTCATGCCTTAAACTACCCCTTGGTTGACACTTCTTTCGCTTCAGAAGACACTCACCAATGGACTAATTGACTAAAGAATGGTTTGGTAATTAAAACGAGTAAACAAAATTGGCAAGTAAAAGTGTGCAAGATAAGCATTCTTTGTGTTGCATTGCATGTGTTCAAATCGTACGTTAATTTGAACACAAGGCAAATGGGACATTTCATACTCAAAGTGATGAAATGTGTTATTTTCCTAGGTCACCATTTCCCTTGATCATGCAAGATAGGGTGGTGGTCTTTTTGGTCTTGTTTGTGTATTTATTAAACTTGTACAAACTTGATCCCTTAGCCATCATGCATGGAAATTGCTTGATTGATGGTTTGAGGGCCAAGAGTTTCTCTTCTTTGAGCTTGTGTGATGATAAGAAGGGTAAACAGTACAGACAACCTGTGAGAATACATTGTTTTGCTCTATTTTGCTCTCTGTTGCAGCATGGAGGTATGGTATGAATCAGCAGTGGCCGACATCCACCATTAATGGCCGACCGGCCACCATTGGTAGCCAACCGGCCCCTTGTCCCCCTTGTCGGCCATCTATGATTTTTGTATAATGCGTTCTTGAGGTGGAGCAGAGGTGTTCTGGAAGTTGGCACAATTTTTAGTGATCATATGTACAAACAGAGGCTTGCAACAGCGAAGCAGTGGCTTTTTCGGGTAAAGGATCTAGCATGCATGCATTCCTCATTTCCCGAGATTAGCTAGTTAGTTTAATTAGCGTTAGATCAAGCATGTGTTACAATTAATTAGTTATAGCTAATTAAGTGTTTTCAATAATTAGTTAGTTTGACTAGTTATTCGTTTTCGGTTTGTAATAATTAATTAGCTAGAAGTAGTTAATTAATTCGGTTTGTAATAATTAGTTAGCTTAATTAGTGTGGCTAGTTGGTTAGCTTATTCATTCGGACCCTCTTTCGCGAGGGCATAATGCTGTAATAAGTATGCGTGTGTGTGTATGTTTTCCAACCCCACGTCTTTCTCCCTTTTATTTACCCGTTTTTTATGGTTAGATTAGAGACATGTTTTAATCAACATATCGCATGCTTTCATCCATTCATTTGTCTTGCATGCACCAAGGCTCGGCGCATCATTCAAACTACATTGTTATTTCAATATCTTCTTTGAATACGTGTTTAATCGCATGTTGTTCAAATCGATTCATATGCCATATTAGTAGCCAAGCCTATTAATTGCATGTGTTGCATTAGGCATCTTAACATAGTTAGGATCATGTATCTTTCTAACTAGTTTCTATTTTGGCTTGGAGTACTCAGCGAGTTTTTATGCTTTAGCATACTTGCATGAGTGTGATTGCCATATTGCCATGATTAGCATGCTTGCCATGAGGCTATGTGCTTAAATGCTAAACTGCTTGAATGCCTGTCAACGAAGGCTTGTTGTTTGAATTGGAACGATTTAACAAATGTATATTTTAAGCCCACTTTGTTAAAGTAACAAATCATGTTTTAAGCCCACTTTGTTTGGTGGCAAATCCGCAATCTTTAAGCCCACTTAAGGTGACAAGTTCAAACCATTTTTGTAAACACACATGAGTTGAATTGTTCCAAGTCTTGCGACTAGTCTACACTTGTTTGTGTGCGTCACTTAGTAAAGCTAACTTAATAACCAGAATAAGAGCACATAATGTTTATAAAAAAACATATCATGATTAGTAGAGGCCGATCTTTTGATCGGGCGAGCGGAGGTGTGCTCAATTCATGACCTTCCCCTCTCGTACCTAAATTCCCAAGCTGAGGCAACTTTGGTGATGACGGACATGTGGCCTTTGGCATGAGTCAGGGTTTCCTAAATTTCCCCAAAATAAAATATTTAGGTGGCGACTCTGTATCTGGCAAAACAGTCTAATTTTGGCATTATTTGATTTAAAATCGATTTTTCAAAACGATGTGCCGAATTTGGACTCTTTGGTGTTTATCAGTTTCACATTGCACTTGTGAGATTAGATTCAGAACCACAGGAGTCCGAACTGTGAGGCCTTCATTTCAAACCTTTTCGAAAGGCGGGGTGCAAAAAAAGGCGAGTCCACACCCTCCTGCACAAGGGCATCAACGTTGTAATAATGTGTATGTCTTCTAACCACATGTCTTTCTCCTTTTTATTTATCCGCTTTTGATGGTTAGATTATGAGCATCACGTTTCAATTAGCATATCGCATGTTTGCATCCATTCATCTGTCTTGCATACACCCAGGCTTGGTTCATCATTCTAACTGCATTGTCGTTTCAATACCTTGTTGAAGACGTATTTAAACGCATGCTATCAAATTGTTGCAAATAACATGTTAAGTAGCCAAGCCTATTTTAGTTGCATTCGCCATTTTGCATAGTTAGGGATCATACATTTTTTCTAACTATTTTGGTTTATCTTGGCTTGGAGTACTGAGTGAGTTTTTAGTGCTTTAGCATACTTGCATGACTGTGAGTGATTGCCATGGCTAGCATGCTTGCCATGAAACTAAGTGCTTACTTGTTAAACTGTTTGAGTGTCTGTGGATGGAGGCTTGTTGCTTAAATTGGAACGATTCAATAAATGTACGTTTAAGCCCACTATGTCTAGTGGCAAATTTGCAAGCTTTAAGCCCACTTAAAGTGGCAAATTCATACCCTTTTCACAAACAAACATGAAATTGAATTGTTCCAATTCTTGCAATTTTAGTCTATACTTGCTTGTGCGCGTATCACATAATAATGCTAGCCTAATAAACCAAAACAAGAGCATATAATGTACATAAAAATCATATCACGATTAGTAGGGGCCGATCTTTGATCGGGCGAGCAGGGGTGCTCAATTTATGACCTTCCCCTTTTGTACCTAAGTTCCCGAGCCAAAGCAACTTTAGTGATGACGAACACGTGGCCTTTGGCACGAGTCATGGGTTTCCCAAATTTCACTAAAATAAAATATTTAGGTGGCGACTCTGTATCTAGCAAAGCAGTCCAATCTTGGCATTTTTTATTCAAAAATCTATTTTCCAAAAGATTTGTCAGATTTGGACTCTTTGGTGTTTATCAATTTCACATTGCACTTATGAGATTAGATTCAGAACCACAGGAGTCCAAACTGTAGGGCTTTCTTCCGAGCTTCCAAAAGGGGGTGCGAAAAAGTCGAGCTATAGTTTCTGGTGACTCTACTGGGGATTTAGAGAACTTGACTTGAAATTCATGATATGAAATTTTATTTACACTTATATGTTTCTTTGCATTACATTTGCATTGGTGCACCTAAGTCACTGTGTTTGCCATCTGCTATTCCTAGACGGTTTGCCGGAGGCTTGCCTAAAAGCTTGCCAAAAGGCTAACCGGTCGCGGGCTCTGCCACAATGGGAACAAAACCCTTTGATCTGGACTACCGCTATACCGTTTGATTCTCCTTTCACTTCTCGGTGTTAGGTGTGAGAGGTATATTAGGTAGTCTTGCTGAGGTACCTTTTTTGACCATTTGGCCTAGCTGCATATAGTAAAGCCATAGTGACTGTTCTAACATTGGACAGGATACTCTCCCCTATGCAGGATGATGTGATACTGCTTTGTTTGAGTAGTAAAGCTGTAGATCCCTCCAAAAGATAGGACAGGGAAACCCTATCCTTTCATAGGGGTGTTTTGAATGCTTTTATACAAAATGTGAAATCTTTGGGAATGTATAATGCAATCCTCGGAGAGTCTTAATCTTGAGGCGATTCCTTTCAAACCTTAAGGATCATATCAAAATTAGATTTGGGTCAAAATCCTGGGGTTTGTGTTTGATATGGGTGAATTTTCAGTAAAACCTGAACCAGGGCCCAAATTACTGTTTTGACCAGCATAGGTTTGTCTGAGCCAGAGAATGAGCAGTTCCTACCTTAACCATCACAGTCCATCCAATCCCAAAAAAAAAAAAAAAAAAAAAAAAAAAAAAAAAACCCACTGAGCAAAAGGCCCAGTCCATCTAACCCCCAAAAAGCCAGCTTAGAAAAGATCTGATCCATCTAGTATAACCGGGTCGAAATCCTTATTAGTTAGCTCTTAGCTTACACCCATCCATTTCCCCGATTGCCAACTCGGCAGACCCATGATGGCTCAAAGTCCAGAAGAAGTTGTGGCCATGATAGCAGCCTTAAACCAGGGAATTACCATGCAGGATGAGACCAATGCTGAAATGCAATGCACATCTGGGGCAGCTACCACACATCCAGTCTTGGGCCCCCAACCGAATTTTGACCCACCTCCGCTAGCTAAAGATTTGTAGGGTCCAGATCCTCGAGAAGCTTGGCTCAAGCTCGAGTTTTTAGACCCTCGGTGCAGCCTAATGAGGGACTTTATCCCCATGATAGTAATGATCTCGATCTGACCTTATTAAAAATTGCTAACCTTAAGAAGCAATTCAAAAAAGCACAGGGCCTTAACTCCATTCCCGACATTGAGGATAGGTACACCGAGGCTGCCGTAAGGCTCCTAGACATATTCAAAATGCCACACATTGACCATTTCAATAGTTCTAGAGATCCTATGGTACATATTCAACTTTTCTTGGACGTCCTGAAATCGATGGGTCTGACTAAGCCACAGAAACTCTTTCTGTATGGAAGAACCCTGTCGGGTATAGCAGCCACTTGATACGCCAAGTTGGAGGATAAAATGAAGCAGAACTAGAAAGAGTTGGCTCAGGTGTTTGTCAATCAGTATTCTTACAATACCAAAGTTGAAATGACCACTCAAGAACTTGAAGCAACCCGCCAGAATCCTACAGAACCTTTTGTGGAATTTGTTACAAGGTGTAGAGCAAAGGCAACATAGATGACAGATCGCCCTTCTGAAAGGGATCAAGTGCGGATAGTGGTGCAAAACCTTGAGCCTAATATGTTGCAGAAGTTAACAGTTGCTCCACTATTCACTTTCAAAACTTTGCATGAATTAGGGATTCAGATTGAGAGTGCATTCAACAAAGGGATTATTCCTAGAATAAGTGAACCAACAATGAGTGTTTTTAAGGAGTACCAATGCTGGCAGTGGTACTATTCCCAAACCCACTGAAATCAACACCGTTGCTACTGCCGACCCTTTTACCAAATCTAACCCACAAACAGCCAGCCTAACCCAAGCTCAGGGCTGAACTTTCACCCCCTTCCATATGAGCTTAACCAACGCATTAAAAATCCTGATGAAAAAGGGGTATCTCAAACCCCTCAATCCCCAACCTCTTCCTGACCCACTCCTTGCTAGACATAACCCCACTAAGTACTGTGTGTACCATCAGCAACGTGGTCATGGCACCGATTGTTGCTACCGCCTTCGTCATAAAGTTCAGAATCTCATCGACAACCAGATAACAGCTCCACCTCAAGACCCCAATGTTACCACCAACCCACTTCTCATCCATGACCAAATATCTCCTGTCCACCTCAACCTCATCCATATACTCCCATTTACCTTCAACCCTAGCATATACATCACCTCGGCCCATTTACCCAAGCCTGAGGTGTTCATTCCAGAAAGTACTGATTTGTGCATGATGGATGTATCCAATCTAGTTCAGGTACGCTGAGGGCACCAAATGGGTGAACCCACTACTGTTGAGATGTTAGGAATGATTGAAAACCTTCAAGGAACGGTGGTAGATTTAACATTTGGGGTTTCGATCCCGTCAAAAAGCTCCCCAATCTTGGGGCGAGCTGCAGTTGAAAAGGGCCAACTTGAAACTATCTCAAGTCTAGGTGATGACAGATCAACAACAAATGGGCCTCGCTTCGATATAGCCACCCAATCCCTTGGCCAAACAGAAACAAGTGGCAAGAACAAAGCCAGGACAAGTATCGATCCTTATGCACAACTTCGGTGGGCTATTCAAACTTTGAAGGTTAAAGGGTTGAACAAAAAGCAAGTGCTTGCAGTTGTTGCAAAAACTGTGGATTACACTTTTGTCGCTCAGGATAAGAGCATTTTGAATCAGGGGGAAAACAATGAAAAGGGATGCTTTACCCGAAACACCCATCCTAATTTTAGTCTCAAGCCTATGAATACCCGACCAATACCCACCACTCCATTTGCCAATATTTCTAAACCTAGTGCTTCCTTCTCCTCGAAACGAACCTTCACCCAACTCCATATGAGCCTAACCTGTGCACTGCAGATACTGATGGAGAAAGGATATCTCAAACCGCTCAATCCTTGACTTCTCCCTAATTCTCTCCCACCTACACACGACTCTACTCAATATTGCACATTCCACCGATAGTACGGTCACCATACTGACCGTTGCTTTCGCCTTCGCTATAAAATTCAAGATTTGATTGACAATAAGGTCCTCACCCCACCTAAAAATCCCAAAGCTGTCAATAACCCTCTCCTTAACCGCAATAGATTGCCATTCCATAACATAAAACCCATACACAGCTTGCCACCAACCAACCATTACCCTAGCCAACACAGCATACCCGCCACTGAGCTCAAACCTATTATGTTCATTCTTGAATCTTCTGATTCCGATCTAAGCAAAAAGAACAAAATCTTTAAAAAGATGGAAAGTTTACTTGATCTTGGTGAGTTCAAGCGTGATGAAGCAGTGATGCCAGCACTGGTGGTTAGAATGATGAACCTCAGTCTCAGTTAGGTGAATTGTCAAAAGCACTTGGGAAGGACCTTTTGAACTAGGGGCATGGTGTGAAACAGCAATTCTTTCAGTCAAGAAGATGTGTGGGGACAACGTAATTATGAGGTTCAATCTGTGAGACCCGATTTGAAAGTCGGAAATCAATCATTCTGGGTGTGGATGTGTATTGCTGAATTGAAGGCAAGTTTGGACCTTCCCGTGGGCTACTTGAAGTTGTTTTTGAAATTCTGCAGATGGACTTGGAGAAGGAAAACCCCTTTTGTCTCAGAAATGCTTTATTTTGTTTTGAGTTGTGTCCTGCAAATAGTTGTGTTGTGAGTGTTATTTTCTTTGTCTTTTCTTGCGTTACTGTGTTAGTTGAGTCTTTTCATTTGAGTCGCTCTCATGTACCCCCAGGTCTTCATCTTTATAAAGAAAGTGGGAGTCAAGTTTTTGATCATTTTATTGTGCCTATAGTGATGCATGTGTGACCTTTTGCAAATAGAAAAAGACTTTGAATTTGTTTTTTTTTTAATGAGATTCTGTTAATAAGCTCGAGTATTGAGAAGGATTCCCTGAATGGTTTGAGTGAATTCTGACTTATCGGTGCAAAGTCATTCATGATTTCAAAATTTTAAGCTGTTTCTTTTGCAAAACTTGCGAAGATAGATTCAGAATTGTGCGTGGTATCCTACATTGTCCTGGGGATTCTCTTCGTCATTAGGCGATTATTTTTGGCAAGCATAAGGTAACTTTCTGACCTACAAGTACAAAGTGGTTTTTAGACCTCACAATCATAGAATTTCTCCCCTGGTGTTTCCATTATTTCAAAGAGAAAGAAAGGAAAAAAAAGAAGAAAAAAGAAAAAGAAACAAAAGGAAGAGAAAAGAAAAAGAAAGAAGTCAACCATCAAGCCAGGGGCATCTATTGGAATGAAATGCAATCAACTATGAGGAAGGGAACTTCTGTCTAAATTCGAGGAAGCCGATGCAAGAAGGTGCCACATTGCGAGAAGAACCAACTCTAAAAATGGAGCGGAAAAAAAGGAAGAAGGCATGCATAAAAGAATGGAGAACCAAGCTCAAATCAAGGCAAAGCTAGTTCCAGTGTTAGGGCAAGGATGACTATTGATCAAATTTACCACAAGTGTTGTAACGCTATCCTTGAGAGGCTCGCTAAGCTGAAAACCTGAAAGGGCGACCTAGGAAAAAGTTAGAGCATGAAAAATGAGAAATAAAAAATATAGCTCGCAAGGTTGAAAACCCCGAAGAGGCGACTTTGGCAAAAGTTAGAGCGCAAAAGGAGAGTGTTAACACCCAATGAACCTCAGCCATGAACTACGTTGACTTGATTCCCATTTTTTGAATACGTAGGCAACTTCATCTTGAAGTTCGGTCTTAACCATATCTATCCCATTCATCTCAACTCAAATCGTCTTGCCCAATTCACGTCATCAGCTTCGCATCAATCCATGAGCTACACCAACTGCTGTGCGTATCATATACTTGTGCTGGGTAAGAAAAAACTAACTTGAATCAACAAGTGGAGAAATTCTCAATACTTGAACTTACCAGTGGAATCTCTATCTTGAGCAAAAAAAGAATCGAACCTCGGGTTTTTGCGAAATTGATTTCCAAAGGAAACATAAGTAAAACTAGGGGCACTATAAATGATCAGTTACCTTGAGTCTTTTTCTACTTTTGGGTCAGTTGTGAGTTCTGTTGTGTCGTACCTGGTGTTTGTTTCAATCTGCACTTTGTATCGAGTCACCATAGCATGTCGCTATTTGAGTCACCATAACGTGTATGTCGCTAAAAAACGCTCTTCATCGAGTCACCATAGCATGTCTGTTGCTCAAAAGTTCAACAGAGTAGCATGGTCAAAAGTCCATACACGAATGTTCGCTCCAAACTCGAAAACAAGTCCATGTGTGGAATTCATAAACGAGTTGAGAGTGCCCATACAAGGGGCATCGCGTTCATGATCGTTGCAAAGTGCATATGAGAAATCTATCACTACTTTGGAGGAGACTGGAGTAACTTCTCAACATGCCAGGACAGAAGAGAAACTTGAGTCTGATTGGTTGGCAACTGTTCCAGGATCTAATGATCCCCATTACATGTGCCTGCATAATGTTGAGAACAGTGGCCAGTAGCTGGACACTAGGGCCAATTTTCAATACATCTGATTAGGCCATCCATCAAACAAAGGGCATGAACCCAACCGGTGGCCAGTGGCTGGACACTAGGGGCAATTTTCAGTGTATCTAATCAGGTCATCAACCGAACAAAGGGCATGAACCTAACCTTTCTCTCCATCCGCTTAGAGCCATTTGCTGGGCACTTTTCCCTGGATTAAGGTGGGCTCACCCCTATGATGATTCTGATATGATTCAGCTTTCGAAAGTTGTCTCTGACCATTTCAAAATTCTTTTGGGATTGCCATTTTCCCTCTGATTAATACATGTGTTTCGTATTATGCCTATACATGTGTTTTGTATTATGCCTATACATGTGTTTTGTATTATGCCTGCATGCTTCTGTACTCTGGTTGAGTTAAACTGCGTGATTGGTTGCTCTTGCTCTTAACTTTGTTCTGCACTTAAACAGAGTTTTGTCGAGTTGCCTCCCTTTGTGTTGCATTTCAATGATTTGTGGAAAGTTTCCCTACACTCATCTCATAAGGTACATGACGCATTACACGGAATATTGCTCATTTTCCTCTGCATACCATGCACCGCTCACTTTGCATCGCACTATTTTGTGCATTTCACTTTGTATCGCACTGTCTCGTGCACTTTGTATCACCCTATCCTATTCACTTTGCATCACACTATTTTGTGCACCTTACATCACACTGTCTAGTGCATTTCAACCCAATTCGCACTATCTAGTGCATTTCAACCCAATTCGCATTGTCTAATGCATTTCAACCCAATTTGCACTGTCTAGTGCGTTTCAACTTGCATCGCACTATTTTGTGCATTTTAACCCACATCGCACTATCTAGTGCATTTCAACGTACATCGCACTGTCTAGTGCATTTCACTTACATCGCATTGTCTAGTGCATTTCAACTTGCATCGGACTATCTAGTGCATTTCAACTTACGTCACACTGTCTAGTGCATTTCAACTTATGTTGCACTGTTTTGTGCACTTTGTATCTTTGTATCGCACTGTCATGTGCACCTGCATAGCACTATTTTATGCTTTCACCCTACACAGCACTGATTTGTGCATTTACCTGCATCGCACTATTTTGTGCATTCACCCCGTATTGCACTTTTTTGTGCACTCTCACTCGTACTTTCTTGTGCACTCACTTGGTCTAGGAGACCTTAAATCCTCTAAAGGTGCAATTCCTTCGGTGTTTGTCGTGCTCGAACGACTTCCGGTGGTTTGGTATAGCCACCTGCTTGTGTTTATGGTGAGTTCCTAAGAGATCAACTAAGACGGTGGAAACTAGAGTTCGAATGGCCAAGGCCTAGAACGCAAAGGTTTGGAATTTTCGAGACTAAAGTCTGGTTTAAATACCTAGGGGTGTATCATCGGCTTGAAATCTGTATGGCAGCCCCATAGGTTAAGGTAGCGTGTTTGCTCCTCAATTCTGGATATTGAACCAACCCAGTCTGTCACCTTGTTGGAGAATAGGGAAAGTTGCAAACATAGTCAAGAAGAAAAGTAGAACTTGTGGTTTGGAAGCGCAACTAAGAAGAAGAGGAAGACCCCCAACAGCATAAGGTAAGTCATCACCAATTACCAAGTACTTTCACTTCCTAGCTATAACATCATATTTATCATCTATTACTTCTATCGCATTGTATATAACATCTATCGCATGCATTTACTGCATTATCTGTTTTATCATGCTGTCATTTCCATGTTAAGCTTAGTTTGGCATGTGCCCGTACTTTTCACGTTAAAACATAGCTCTATATGTGTACGCACCTATTCTGCAAGAATTGTGGTCTGAGGGTTTCGACACCTTTTTTGTGTTAGACGTGGTTTGTTTTGTGTCCATGCCTTTTCTAGGCAAGACGTGGTTTAGCCTATGTGCCTTATTCACTTCATCCATTGCATCCATTGCATCCATTGCATCGTACTTTATTTTGTTGCATTCAGCATTTAGGATCATCATCTTTCCTCAGCAAATCATTCCTCACTTATATCATCCCACCCAATTACTTGTACACAAAAAACATAGTTTTGCATGTGTTCGCACCCTTTTCATGTTAAAACATGGTTCTGTTATGTGTAAGCATCCATGTTGTGCTGAGGCCAATATTGAGGATGGAGGCACTTAGTCTGTGTTAGGCATCGTTTGGCTGTGCCCACTTCTTTTCTATATAAAACGTAGTTTGTTTTTGCATCTCCTTCCCTTTATGGTATTTGTGTGGTTTTGCACTGCTTGTGGTTTGATTATTTCGTTATATTGTATATCATTACATTGTTTTGTTGCATTGTGTATCATTTGCATCCTGCCCCTGAACTACGCTGGTTTGATTCCTTGCAACGAGATACGTAGGCAACCCTCGGGTTGAACCAACTGCATCTGTATTTTGTTTGTTTGCCCAAGTCTTACGGCCTTGTCAAAATAGGTCGTCTTCAGGCTTTAACATTCACTCACGTCATTTCATGACTTCGAACTCTGTCAAAGAGGGGCAACTGTAGACACCCCATTTTTGACCGCCCTTAAGACTTGGGCGCCTCAGGTTGATTACTCGATGATGAAAGTTACGCTATACAAGCGTTCGATTTCTTCAGCAAGAAGAACTCTAAATCCCAACCTTACACCCCATTTTTGGCTAAAACTATTTTTGAGAAAAATTATTTTAGATCTTAAAACCCTCTCTTTCAAAATATTTTTTTTCGAAATGTTTTTACGATGTTCCGAAGCTCACATTTCGTTAAAAGTTGCACTTTTCGGTAAACCGAGCAAGGACAAAGTGGAATAAATGGAAGAGAGGTGAACTCTTTAAAAAATCTTTAAAACATCTTATTTAAATGTTTGGAGTTGAAGAAAATTGGAGGAGAGGGAAAAAAACTAGTTAGGGGAAGAGTTAGGCATGAATCCGGTTAAGCCAAAACTGAGCAACCTTCACTAAAATAGGAATATCTCTTTGAACACTTAGAATTTAGATGTGAGGCCACCACCATTGGAAAGTAGACTTCTGGGGCTTCAATTTAGACTGAAGAATGACCTGAAACGAAATCCGGATGAGGGAAATATGCCCATTTGAAATCGGGCCTAAAAACAGATTTTTGTGGCCGGCCACAAATAGTGGCCTGCTGACCATTTTAGTGGCCTGCCAACCAGTAGTGAAATTTTTGGCCTTTTTTTGAGTAGATTGACCCACTTTTGGGAGGGTTCCATCCACTAATGTGTTTTGTCGTCCATCATTAGTGGCCTGCCAGCCACAAGTGTCAAAAAAGCATATTTTTTGAAAATATTTTCCTCTAACTGTTTCCACAAAGCTCCACCTGTCTCTATATAGATATTTCGACCTGAAGCTCATATACTCCTATATATAGAGGACCTTCTCTCATATTTCAAGGTTAGAAAAAATTTTGGAACAAAAATATCCTCTCTCTACAATTATCTTTCTCTACATTTCTCTCTCTCTTGCAAGTTTGTGCATAATAGCTTACATGCACTACACTTTTGCCTATACCTTCTTAATCAAAGTTGATCACCTTTGGACTGAGGTTCCTTGAAGCCTTCTTGGAGCTCTTGAAGTTAATTTTGGCTTGAATTATTGCCTAAAATTGATCTTTGCTTCAAGAGGTATAACACTTACCCTTTTTCCTTACTTTGCATACTTGTTTTTCCATCTTTTTCCCACTGATTTTGGGTTGTTTTGAGCTATAAAAAAATGGGCTGAAATTGGTGGTTTTAGGCCATTAAAGGTTAGATGGTGTTTCACCCTTCTTTATTCTTTGCTTACAAGGCCATTCCACCTTTGTTTCCCACCCTCAAACCATCTTTTTCTGGGCCTTTGAACACTGAATTTTAGAGTATTTTTAGTGGTAAAAATCATGTTTTGAAGTCCAAAATTGGAGGGGTTAGCCTCCCCTCCTTATGTCTAGTTTGCTAGCGTAGTTAGCTCTATGTGTTAGCTTTATTTTCTAGCCCTTTGTAGCTTAATTCTAGCATGTTTTAGGCTCTATTTTAGACTGTTTCAACTCTGTTTTTGGTTGGTTATTGCATTTGAGTCTTGTTTTGCATGCCTCTAGTGTAATAGTTCTCACAAGCTTAGTGTTCTAGGCCTTTAGACACCCCTTGTTTGAGTTGATTGCCATATTTTAGTGCTTTTCTCGCTTCATTTCAACACTTATAATCTCTACAATCTCCCTCATTTCTTCACTTTTTCATTTGTTTTGAGGGTTGTTTCAACCTTAGGATAGTTTAAGCTTAAGATTGAGATTCATTGCTTAATGGTTTAATCCTCTTTTGGGGGTTCATTACCAACAGCGTGACATCTCTCTCTTGCCTTAAACTACCCCTTGTTTGACACTTTCTTCTCTTTAGAGGACTTCTCACCAATGGACTTAATTGGTCAAGGAATGGTTGGTAATCTAAAATGAATAACTAAAATTCACAACTAAAATGGTGCAAGATAAGAAATTGGATGTGTTTTGATGTGTTCAATCGGACGTTAATTGAACATAAGGAAAATTAGGGCATTTCATACTCAAAGTGATGAAATGTGCCAAGTTTCCAAGATCTCCATTGCCCTTGATCATGCATGATAGGGTGAGTCTTTTTTTGGTCTTTTTTGTGCATTTATTAAACTTGTACATCTTGGTTCCTTAGCCATCATGCAATAAAATTGCTTGATTGATGGTTTGAGGACCAAGTGTATTACTCCTTTGAGATGTTTTGATGATAAAGAGGGATACATAGTACAAACAACCTGTGGGAATACCCTCTCTTTGCCCTGTTTGCTCTCTGTTGCAGCAAAAAAATATGATGTGACATCAGTGGCCGGTAGGCCACTGTTACTGGCCGACGGGCCATCACTGTTGGACGGCAACCCCTCAATGGTGGCCGGCCGGCCACCAATGAATTTTGAGCTGTGTGCTTGTGAAGAATGGCAGAGTTGATCTAGAGAAGGAAAACAATGCAAGGGTTGTGCAACAGAGGCATTCGGAAGCAAAAAGTGGATGTTCTTCAGGTGAAAATCGAGCATGCATGGGCCTCCCTCGCTTCCCGGGACTAGTTAACTAGTTAATTAGTTTAATTAGCATTTGTTGTAATTAATTAGTTGTAGCTAATTAGTTTGTGTTGTAATATTTAATTAGCTTAGCCTAGTTAAATTCTTATTTAATTAGCTTAGACAGTTAGTTAATTATTCATTCAAGTTTTGTAATAATTAGTTAAGTAGTTTAGCTTAGCTAGTTTATTCATTCGGACCCTCCTGCACAAGGGCATCAACGTTCTAACAATGTGTATGTCTTCCCACCCCACGTTTTTCTCCCTTTTATTTATCCGCTTTTGATGGTTGGATTAGGAGCATCACGTTTCAATTAATGTAACAACCATTGCCACTGTTTACCGATTAACTACCAAATGCTGCTAAACTGAGACTAATTATGATAAGTAATGGAACTGATTGAAATACTGAACTAACCGACTGAAATCTGAAACTGATTGATTGACCGTATCTGTTTAAATGCATTTTTATCTGTTTGACTGTTTGACTATCTGTTCATATTTTTATGTTTAAACTACAAATTGAAGGCCTTATCGGCGGCCGAACCAGAAATTGATTGATGTTTTGAGATCATTGGAATTTATATGATTTTATGGTATATTTAATTGAAAACTGATTTGGTATGATTAAAATAGATTAAAATAAAGCTAATTCAAGAGTTAGGCTTATCTACAACTTTGCCATTGTGAGTGGGCCACTATCTATGTACATTTGAGCCTCTTGCATTCATTCATACACTCTTCATCAGCTCATTTTCCTTGTTCTTGCCGACCAAGAGAGTTAGAGGGAGAGAAATTGAGTTCTCTTTTGAAAATTGCTTGGAGACTTGAAGATTTGGAAGAGAGATTGCATAATTGAGCCTCCTTACCTTTAATTCAAGACTTAAGGTAGATTCATTGTCTTCTTGTTTACGTTTTGAGTTGATTCTTGCATGGTTTAGAACAAAGTTGAAGCCTAGAGCCAATTTATGGCTCAAATTGTTGTCTTGGAGCTTAATTGTTGCATGCATGTACATATATTGAAGTTTTGAGGTTGTAGTTCATAATTCCTCACATGCATGTCCATGTTTTGAGAATAGATAATGAATTCATCTTGATTTTGTAAGATTTGGCTCTTTAGAGCATGAAATTGAAGCTTGAAAGTGGTTTAAACTCATGCATGTCATGTTTGTAGCATGTTCATGAAAATTGGTTTGAAATTGAGTTTGATTTAAACACCCTTGGGTTTTGATTTCTCAAATTGAGCTTTGAATCATGTTGTTCTACGTATTTACAAGTGTTTTCCAGAAAATTAGCCCAAGAGGATCGAAATTTGTGCATTTGAACTTGATTTGAGTTTGGAAGTTCAAATCTGGAAATTCCAGATTTTGGACTCCCGCTCGAGCGAGGAAAGTGGCGCTCGAGCGGGAAATTCGTGCTCCCAGTACTTTGCACTGTTTTGAAGTCCGCTCGAGCAGAAAAATTGACGCTCGAGCGGGACCTTGTGTCTTACGCTCGAGCAGGTGTCGAGCGCCCATCGAGCGTGATTTTTGAGCATCCAGTACTTTTGACTGTTTTGCATGTCCGCTCGAGCAGGAACCGTTGTCTACATGTCCGCTCGAGCGGAGTAACCTACGCTCGAGCGGGACCTCTGTTTTTCTGAAATTCTGAAAATGTTTTCTGAATGCATCTTTGCATCCTCATCTCATCCTAGGCATTCTTAGGCCTAGTTTAAGACATCTTAATGAGGATATAGATGTAAAACACACCGAGGCAATTAGGGATTAAGTTATTATCTTTCCCAACTGTGTAGCTTAGAGTGTGTTCGTTCTGTAAACTGTGTAGGGTTGGCGACTGGAGACGCGCTCTAGCTTTACTGTAGCCCAGAACTCTGTGAGTAACAACTGTGTAAACATATGTTCAAAAATGATTATCTTCTGAACAATTGAACTGTACTGTTTTCTGAACTGATACTGTTAATTGAATGAATGTATGTCCTATATTCTGAACTGTATTGTGACATCCTTAGCAATTACTGTTTACTGTTACTGTTATAGAGATCTCTGTCGGTTCCCTTGTTGGAACCACTACTGTTTACTGATTGATGGCCATCAATGACTGTTCGGTCTTTTTAGACCTACTGTGTACTGTACTGCTATGCTAATGGATGTACCACATATGACTGTTTACTGTACTGAACAATTGATATACTGATCGAAACAACTGTTTTCCATACTGAAGGACATTCATTCTAAACCCCTTTACGCTTTATGTTATTCACTGGGCTTTAGCTCACTGCTCATATATATATGTAGGTGTTCAGGCACCAGACCGCGGCTAGGAGCGTCGGGGTAAACTCTAGTTTTGTCAAGCCAACTACTGCGCCTCACTGCAAGGTTCCGAGCCTGTCTAGCTATGGCTTAGGGGTGTTTTAACTTCCCCCATCTGTCTCCGTATCTGTTTTGTAATCTGTATAGTCTGTTACTGTACTGTTTAATAGGGATTAGGTCCCTGTTCTGAATGGTTGTAAATATTGTAAATACTGTTTCGCACTGACTGTATATATGTATGAAAAATCTTTTTGCATACAGACTGTCACAGCTCATTGGACATTGTTTATTTACTGTATTGGCTTCCGCCATGCCCCTGTACTCTGTATTACTGTCTTACTGTTAAGCAGGCCTTCGGTAATCTCGGATTACTGGCCGGTTACGGTGCTAAACCCATAGGGGCGGGTTTGGGTCGTGACAATTAGCATATCGCATGTTTGCATTCATTTATCTGTCTTGCATGCACCAAGGCTCGGTTCATCATTCTAACTGCATTGTTGTTTCAATACCTTGTTGAATACGTGTTTAAACGCATACTATGAAATTGTTGCAAATAACATATTAAGTAGCCGAGCCTATTTTAGTTGCATTTCGCATGCGTTACATTAGTCATTTTGCATAGTTAGGAATCATGCATTTTTTCTAACTCTTTTGGTTTATCTTGGCTTGGAGTACTAAGTGAGTTTTTAGTGCTTTAGCATACTTGCATGAGTGTGAGTGATTTACATGGCTAGCATGCTTGCCATGAGGCTAAGTGCTTACTTGTTAAACTGTTTGAGTGTCCGTGGATGGAGGCTTGTTGCTTGAATTGGAACGATTCAATAAATGTACGTGTAAGCCCACTATGTCTAGTGGCAAATTCGTAAGCTTTAAGCCCACTTGAAGTGGCAAATTCATACCCTTTTCACAAACAAACATGAAATTGAATTGTTCTAATTCTTACAATTTTAGTCTATACTTTCTTGTGCGCGTATCACATAGTAATGCTAGCCTAATAAACCGGAACAAGAGCATATAATGTACATAAAAATCATATCACGATTAGTAGAGGGAGGTGCTCAATTCATGACCTTCCCCTCTTATACCCAAGTTCTTGAGCCGAGGCAACTTTGGTGATGACGGACACGTGACCTTCGGCACGAGTCATGAGTTTTCTAAATGTGACACCCTAAATATTTAATTAATACCACAACCAATAATAATAATAGTGGGCGTGATAGTAAAACAAATAATTAATTTTCTGTTGGTATACGATAAAGTATAATTTATTTAGGGATTATTATTTAGGGCCAAATTAAAGTTAAAGATAGTAAATTAAAAAATATAATAATAATAATAATAATAATAAACAGGTAGTTATCCAAATAAATCTCTGAATTAATTAAGACGGAGATATGGTATCTGTAGTTAAGACACCTGTACATAATATATATGATTTGGATTTACTCATTATTATGAGATATGGGCCTTGTGTCTATATAAAGGCAACCAAGGTAGCAGATTGAAGGTACCAAAAACAACGAAGGAAAATTCTAAAAGATACTACGTAAAAGAGGGTCCCGAAAAGATAAGAAAAATAGAAATGAAATAGTAAGACTCAATCTTAAAGTGAGTGATGTTATACCTTGAGTTACCATAATATATTTTATGTATGTTTTGACTAATTATAATTTATTTTATACAAGTTGTATTTTAGTAGTTATATTAATACAAGTATGTTTTTATAAATATTTCAATTACGTGGATTAGTTTCTGAACTCTATTTGTTAAAATGAAATCCATAGATATGTTTGTTTAAATTTTAAAGAATATTTGACTATGACCTTATAAACAATTATGTTTTGTAAGTACCACTACGGGAGTCTCATGCCTTGGGAGACTTAAATAACCATTGGCCTCTGCTTGGCCACTTTGTGGTCTTCTGTTTGTCATGGATCCATTGACCTCTGTTCTGACTGTCGCTTCTGTTCTCTCTGTTCTGTTCTATTCTGTACCGTGGTTATGGTTATTTATTTACATAATTTTTGTATTTTAGTTTCTGCCACTTAAATGATTTATTTACCAAATTGAGTTATGTAAATGTTTTGACTTAACTAACTATCCATGGTTATTTTGTATTCCCTATACTCTTGGCATAATATTTCTCACTCTCCTGTGCGCTTATAGCTGTTACCATTTCAAATGACGAGATGTATGGGAAATCCATAACCTCACGTAATGGAACTCGCACGAGAATTGATGTTGAACCACTATTTTGTCTTTCTTTTCTTTTCTTTTTTTATATTTTTGCTCCCTTTTGTTTCCACTCAGAGCCGGTCACTGAATAATAAAATAATAAAAGTCCTATAGATGTATTTTCTCTTATTAAAATAATAAAATGGAATAATTTCCTGTTTAATTATTTTTATTTCCACTTGCACAGTTTAATTTACTACGAATAGAATAAGTTAGTAAGTTGCGATTTCAACTCTAAGCCCTGGGTTCCCCAAAATAAAATATTTAGATAGCGACTCTGTATCTGGCAAAGCAGTCAAATTTTGGCATTTTTTATTCAAAAATCGATTTTTCAAAAGATTTGTCGGATTTGGACTCTTTGATATTTATTAATTTCACATTGCACTTGTGAGATTAGATTCAAAACCATGGGAGTCTGAACTGTAGGGCTTTCTTCCGAGCTTCCGAAATGGGGCGCAAAAAAGTCGAGCTACACCCATAGATATAACTGTTTATTGAAATGTGTTTTGAGTAATTATTTTATAAGTACTACCACGGAGTCTCACGCCTTGTGGGACTTAAATAACCATTGGCTCTCTGATTAGTCGCTTTGTGACCCTCTGTCTATCATGGATCCACTAACACTCTATTTCTAGTATGAAGCAAAGTATTGTACGGAACTAAGTGCTACACTATTGTGGGAGCCACCTCTAGAATTCATACGAGCCACCTCTTGAGTCCATACATTTGTTATGTTCTGTACCGTAGTTATGATTTCTGGTGTGGAGCAAAGTGTTGTATGAAACTAAGTGCTACACTATGGTGGGAGCCACCTCTAGAGTTCGTACGAGTCACCTCTTGAGTTCATACATCTGTTCTGTTCCATTCTATACCATGGTTATGATTATTTTGTTAATATGATTTCTATATTATATGTCAAATGATCTCTGTATTATATACTATGTATTTTAATATCAAGCTATTTACCAATTTTTAGGAAACAATGCAATTCAGAAATAACTTTTGGAGAGTCATTGATGTGAGGCTGCAGAATAGACACATACAACACTTTTATAATATTTATAATTCTATTCTTCATATATAAATATCGGCCTTTTTGGTCAATAAATTTTGTTATAAAAATAAAAGCTTCAATGATTATTTTGGTACCCTCACTTAAATATTTTTCTGCTCGCGTTTAATAATTTGTTTAAGAATTAGCCCGAGGTAACTTCAGTTACTGACAATTATGATGCTTAATTCTTGGGTACGGGGAGCGGGTCGTGACAAGTGGTATCAGAGCCTAGGTTTTTAAAATTATTTTTATAAAAGCATTGGAGCATAAGACACATGCACAAGTAGGATGGGGAATCGTTGAGCTAGGTTACAAATTATATTTAAATTAAATATTTGTGTAGCAACAATCATCGTATATATAATTATGGTATTTCATTGATATATAAAAAAATTAAAAAATAAAAATAAAAATAAATAAATAAATCATTTTGACTTTTTAGAAGTGGGTTCAAATTTACAATCTTTCAAAATTTGTAAAAATAATTTATAAAGATACTAATTTTGGACTTATTTCCTATCAGTGGAAAGTTCACGGATAAAAGAAATGAAAATTCATCTTAAATTCCTTCAACTCTTGCATATGATTCTGTCATTTCATTTCCAGTCACTTGTTTAATTGTGTTATCATTTTATTTTATTAAACAAAACCAATGAAAAGTTTTTAAAGTCACCTATTATTTCTCATTTTGACCGAACACAGTTTTTGACAAATAAACAGTGAGTAATTTTTGATATTTTTTTTTTTTGAGGTAATGATTTAGCGATATTTTATATCAGATTAATCATCAAATTTATTCTTGATATATATATTTATCAGAGTGCGCAACGGATAGCTTACACATATGACAAATTTTGAGGACGAAATTTTTAAAAGGAGGGAAGATTGTAATAATCCGAAAATTTAAGTTGTCCCTTAAATTTTATATTAGTATTATTTAATTATAAATGAGAAAACCCTTAAATGTTTCATTAAATATTCCATAAGAGTGAAATAAAATATTGAATGTTATGGGTGTGTGAGATAAAGTATAATTAAATTAGGAAGTATATATTATCAAAAAAAAAGGGTATATAATTAGTTTAAGATTTGGGCCCAAGTGTAAATAAGTAACTAATCTAAACTTATCCATGGGAGGAATAAGCTTCAAGTCTAGAGCATGATGATGGCACCTAATATAGAGAGGCCACGTGGTGTGGGTACGTGTCACCCAAACTTACTGAGCAAGTAAAACACCTAGTATAAAAGAAGGAGTGGATTGTGAACAAGAACAAGGAGAAACAACAGAGAAGGGGGAAGAAAATACTAGAAGTAAAGAAGGTCCTTGATAGTAGAAAGAAAGAGTGAGGTAATAAAGTAAATGTGAGTTATATTATACCTTGAGTGACCATAATATATTTTACGTATGTTTTGAGTTACCATAATTTATTTTACACAATTTATGTTTTATAAATTATATTAGCATTTTTAATTTATGAACCTTATTTTATATAATAAGGAAAACCCATGGATATAACTGTTCATTGAAATGTGTTTTGAGTAATTATTTTATAAGTACCACCACGGAGTCCTACGCCTTGGGGGATTTAAATAACCATTAGCCCTCTGATTAGTCACTTTGTGACCCTATATCTGTCATGGATCCACTGACACTCTAATTTTTGGTGTGGAGCAAAGTGTTGTACGAAGCTAAGTGTTACACTATTGTAGGAGCTACCTCTAGAGTTCGTACGAACTACCTCTTGAGTCCATACATCTGTTCTATTCTGTACCGTGGTTATGATTTCTGGTATGGGGCAAAGTATTGTACGAAGCTAAGTGTTACACTATGGTGGGAGCCACCTCTAGAGTTCGTACGAGCCACTTCTTGAGTCCATATATCTGTTCTGTTCCGTTCTGTACCGTGGTTATGATTATTTTGTTTATATGATTTATGTATTATATGTCAAACGATCTCTGTATTATATACTCAGTATTTTAATATCAAACTTTGTTTAGCCAATAATTATCCATGGTTAATTTTATACCCTTATGTTCTTTATATAATATTTTTCACTCTACCATGTGCTTGTAGATATTTACCAATTTTTAGGAAACAATGCAATTCAGAAATAACTTTTGGAGAGTCTTACACGCAAGGCTGCGGAATAGACACACACAGCACTTTTATAGTATTTATAATTTTATTCTTCATTTGTAAATATCGGCCTTTTTGGTCAATAAATTTTGTTATAAAAATAGAAGTTCCAATAATTATTTTAATAACTTCACTTAAATATTTTTCCGCTCGCGTTTAGAAATTTGTTTAAGAATTGGCCGGAGGTAACTTCAATTACTGGCCATCACGATGCTTAACCCTTGGGTACGAGGAGCAGGTCGTGACACATGTGAAATTGTAAACCATAAACATATTAGTTACATATAAGATAAAATTCATCAAACAAACCAACAAACCAAGGGAAAAGAGGAGAGACATAAAAACCGAAACAATACTAAGTTGGCCAAAATTTTGAAAAACTCATAAAAATGTGAACACAAATTCATATGCCAATGTGAATATCCGAAGTATGGAAGCCAAAAAAAAAAGGTAAACAATTTGTGCAAAATGGAGAAATGTACGAATTTTTGACATAGGCAAAAATATTGGACTGCAAGAGATGTTACCTTCTACTTTGGGAGGTACGGGTTGAAATGGTGAAGATCTGGACGCCGGCTAGTCCTTCCCATCCAATACTGGCGTGAAGTGCTCGCGTGTTGGGACGCCTTTGGTGATGCTATAAGGGGAGGTTGTGGCGGAGCTCTGGCAGTCGGAGGTGTGAGCGTAACGGACTGTCGGCGACTTCAACGAAGAGTGTTTATGCGTGTGTTTAGAGAAGGAGAGGAGATGTTAGGAGGAGAAGGAAAGGAGATGTTGAGGGGAGAAGGAGAGGAGATATTGAGGCGAGACTCTTTGTAAGTCCTAGTTGTCCTTTAAATTTGTATATTTTCAGAAAAATAGATAAAAGTAAGGGTAATTTTGTCTTTTTACCCACTAAATATTCAGTTTTTTTTTCTGCCCAAACATTACGAATAATGTTAATTTTTTTATTTTTTCAATGACTTTTTAATTTTTTATCTTTTTTAAGGAATGTGAAATAAAGAATTAATATACGAGACTCAATTCCTGCGCCTATATTAGTATAAATTTAACAATAATGGTTTAAGACGTATAACATTTATAAAAAAAAGAAATATATTTTTGTCACCATTTATAAGTACAACACGTCATCAAGCTTCACATTAATTTTTCTTTTATTTAGTAGTTTACATATTTATGGGAAAATTACACTGGCACCCCTTAAGATTTATATTTATTATAGTTTTTCTTTTCACTTTTTAGAAATTACATCTCACCCTTGAGCTTTAAAGTTTTATTACAAATTTCCCCTTCAGCAATTTAATTTTTTTAAATATCAATTTTGTCCTCACTAAGTAAATTATATTAACACTCCTCACATTTTAAAAATTACAATCCCCGCCCTAAGGTTTAAAGTAACATTACCAATTACCCCATCGGTTAGTATTAGTTGAAAAAAAAATTCATTGAAAAAAAAATTAATTGGAAACAAAATTAATTGAAAAAGAAAATTAATTGGAAAAAAAAATTGTTAGTAAAATTTTTAAATTTCTATTTAAAAACTAACGTAAACTCATTTTTTGAATTTATGTTTTTTCCTCAAATTTACAATCTGAGACAACCATTTATAAATCAAAAAAATTATCAAACAAGTTTTTATGACAGCTTTTAAAATTTTTGTAAATATAAATTGAAAATTGAAAACGAAATGGTTATCAAACAGGTTTCAGGTGGTAAAAATGTAGTAAAATTAACAAGTAATTAAATAAGTTATCAACGTAAGAAATGACTTATTAAAAGATTTTTAGGCTATATACGGTTTGATTTTTAGAAATTTTTTTAAAAAATAAAAATTAATTTGGTTAAGAAATAAAAAAATAAAAAATAATTATCATTTTTATATAATTTTTATCTTTCGAGTGGTTAGAAATAATTTTTTACAAAATTGAAACAGCCATGCTTATGTATATAACATGCCCAAAAGTTAAAATGATAATTATTTTTTACCCTTAAATGATAATTATTTTTTATTTTTTATTTCTTAACCAAATAAATTTTTAATTTTTAAAAAAAATTCTAAAAATTAAACCATACATAGCCTAAGAATCTTTTGATAAGTCATTTCTTATGTTAGTAACTTATTTAATTATTTGTTAATTTTACGATATTTTTACCATCGAGACCTATTTAGTAACCATTTCGTTTTTAGTTTTCAATTTATATTTAAAAAACTGTCATAAAAACTTGTTTGATAATTTTTTTGGTTTATAAATTGTTGTCTCAGTTTGTAAATTTGAGGAAAAAACGTAAATTCAAAAAATGAGTTTATGTTGGTTTTTAAACAAAAATTTAACCCAAAAAAATTCAATTAATTTTTTTTAAAATATTTTTTTTTTTCAATTAATTTTTTTTTTCAACTAATACTAAGGCAATTGGTAATACTACTTTAAACCTTAGGGAGTGGATTGTAATTTTTAAAATATAAGAGATATCAATGTAATTTATCTAGTAAAGGCAAAATTAATATTTAAAAAAATTAAATTACTGAGGAAAGAATTTATAATAAAATTTTAAACCTCAAAGAAATAAATATAATTTTTAAAAGATAAAAGAGAGAAATTGTAATAAATATAACCCCGACGGGATGTCAGGGTAATTTATCCCATATATTTATGAGTTGTTAAGCCAGTGGAGGGTCGTTTTCTTCCACCAAGAAGTCCTTCTCAGATAATCCCTTTTTTCTCACACAACCAAACACACCTTTACCAGCTTTCTTCCAGATCTCCCTCCCACCTCACACTCAACTGAAGAGAGAGAGAGAGAGAGAATCACCACTGCATTCACTATCACTCTCATCTGTATCAATGGACAGAGGAGAATCATCTTCAGACGAAGAAGAAGATCGGCAAACCCTAATCGACCAGAACGAAAGACTCCCCACTAGATCTCCCCCAAAACGCTCCACTTTCCACATTGACGACGACAATGAAGATGAGTTCAAGCTCAGAAATGGTGGTAACAATCACTCTCGCAATCTCAACCTCCATAGATTCACCTTCAACAAGAGGTTCCTCTTCGCCATTTTCCTCCCTCTCTTCATCATCATCGTTTATTTCACTACCGACATTAAAAACCTATTCCAAACTGGGGTTTTAAACACCAATTTCGATTCTTCTCAAAATCTCATGCGCGATTCCGAATTGCAAGCTTTGAATTTGCTTAGGCAACAACAATTAGGGCTTTTCAAGCTATGGAAAGACACATTTGTCACTGATTCGAATCCCAATCCCAATTCCACAGCATTGTTTGAGGATTTGAAATCGGGGGTTCTTAGTCAGATTTCGATAAACAAACAAATCCAGAAAGTTCTTTTATCCACTCATCGATCCGGGAATTCTTTGGATTCTGAGGATAATGTTACTGATCCTAGTGTTGGTGGGTATGGTGGTGTTGATAGGTGCAGGAATATTGATCAGAATTCGTCTGGGAGGAAAACAATTGAGTGGAACCCGAAATCGAATAAGTACTTGTTTGCAATTTGTGTATCTGGGCAAATGTCTAACCATTTGATTTGCTTAGAGAAGCACATGTTCTTTGCTGCTTTACTCAACCGGGTTTTGGTTATTCCAAGCCCGAAAGTCGATTATGAATTCAGTCGCGTGCTGGATATCGATCACATAAATAAATGCTTGGGAAAGAAAGTTGTTGTCACGTTTGAAGAGTTTGCAGAAGCTAAAAAGAACCACTTGCACATAGACAAGTTCATGTGTTATTTCTCATCGCCTGAGCCGTGTTTTATGGATGCTGAACGTGTTAAGAAGTTGAAGTCCTTGGGCATTTCGATGAATAAGCTTGAGCCTGCTTGGGTTGAGGATGTTAAGAAGCCAACGAAAAGGACAATGCAAGATGTCATGGATAAGTTTTCTTCCAATGACAATGTTATTGCTGTTGGAGATGTCTTCTTTGCTGATTTGGAGCAAGATTTGGTGATGCAACCCGGTGGTCCTCTTACTCACAAATGCAAGACTCTGATTGAGCCGAGTCGCCTTATCATGCTCACTGCACAACGTTTTATTCAAACATTCTTGGGGAAAAGATTTATTGCTCTTCATTTCCGGCGTCATGGCTTCTTGGTGTTTTGGTATAATTTTCCTTCATTTTCAACCTCGATATTTTAAAGTACAGTATATCAGGTTTTACTGTGTAGAAGCATAGAAAGCTATAGCTATGCATCATGACTAGTCACAGTAGATCGAAAGTTATATTAATTTGAGTTGATTGTATGCAAAAATCCCAATTATCAGGGTTTGTGTTACCAAACCCTTGGACACTGTGAAATCATTAACATGGGGAATTTGCATTCTGTTGTGCATCTTTCCCCTCTTTCCCTGCCTTTACGCAAGGCACATCTATTGCTAGAATTATGTTTGAAAATGCTTCACTGGACATAACTAACTGCACACTCGAAGAATCGTGATTAACTTTCTTTATAACACATTACCATAACTTCTTCATGGACTGTATAATTCAGATCTTCCCACTTTAAAAATAAATAAATGAATAAAAATCTTTGGTCATCCTGGGGCATGTTTAATCTATTGGTTGCCAGCTTCTGAGCTTGTACATCATTTATAAATTATAATGCATAGTGTGTGTTTGTGCCTGCGTGTTTGTCCTCACAATTAGAACTTTGCCTTCAAAATACACCTCTAACAATCCTTTCTTATTTTGTCAGCAATGCTAAAAAACCAAGTTGTTTTTATCCCGTTCCTCAAGCTGCGGAATGCATCAGTCGGGTGGTTGAAAGGGCCAATGCACCTGTTGTATATCTCTCCACAGATGCTGCTGAAAGTGAAACCAGTTTATTGCAGTCACTGGTTGTACTGAACGGGAAATCTGTACCACTTGTTCAGCGTCCAGCTCGTAATAAAGATGAAAAATGGGATGCTTTGCTATACAGACATGGCCTCGAGGGAGATCCACAGGTCAGTTTATAACTTCTCTAACATCGTGATTGCTGATTGTTCTTGAATTTGGGTTTGGTTCATCCTAGATATTTTAGATCTATTTGTGATGGACATGGTTTATGTATTTATACTAGGTAGTGTAGGTCGTTAATCAAAGCATCTTGATCTCCACGTAATGGAACTATTGCTCAGTAAGTTATTCAAAGGCAGAGAAATGCTTCTGTGATTGAATTTGCCTGGGTGAAGAGTAAATAAGAATTTGTTTGTTCGTATGCATTGAGATTCTATGTAATAGTATTTTTTTTTTTTATTTGATGTGTGCAGATTGCACACAAAGAGACTTTTTAGAAATGAAAAGCTTCTTAAATTTTTTTTATATTTTTTTGCACTTTCTTTTTTTAATTAAGAAAAGCGCTTTGATTTTTTCCCCACTTTTATTCTTTAGAATGTAAGAGTCCAGTGACTCAGTGAGAGCAATTATTACTGGTGTCTCCAGGAACTTTAGCTTATCAGTTGGTGTTGGTTTGTTTTTCCATCTCATTTTAAGTGTAAGACTTGCCATTTCGTAAATAGGGAACAGCATAGTCAAGTTTTTGTCCTCTTCAAGAAGAGGTTGCAAAAGCTGAAAATTGTGAGAAAATAAAAGGTTTTGTGAGGTCATAGCAGTAGAGAAAATCCTGGAGAAAGGATTGAGAAAAGCAGTCTGTTGGTAGTCAGATGTATGGCGGTCTATGCATTGTGGCAGGTTGTCAATGAAATAGTGCACCCCTTTTTATGGGGACTGATGTGAGGCTACCAAGGAGTCAAGTCAATGGTGTTTGACTGTTAGTTATGGTGGTGTTTACAGCTTGCATTTACTATTGATCGGGTTTGGGTGTAAGGTGAAAGAAGCGAGGTGGTTTTAATGTGGTTTAGCTATTGGTGATAGTTAACACAGGGCCATTAGTCTAGTGGTTAAAACTTGGGATATTAACCTTGTGGTTGTGGCTTTAAACCTGAGGGAACCTGTTCTGTGTAAATAATGCCAAAGATTAGATTTGTACCCAATCTATCCCTCTCAAACCCCATCCAATAAGGACTAAATTGTGTGTACTTTTTTTAGCTATTGATAATGATTGGTTTAGCCATGACAATGAGGTAACATAATCCAACTAATAATGAGATTAAAAATCAAACGGTTTATCCTGAACAACAATAATAATATAGTATGGACATGACATATTTATTATAATAGGGCAGTGGTTACCACTACACTAACATGGGTAAATTACTTAACACGTGATAGACATCGGTTACTAGAAGACCTATAATAGCTGGTTATATTTTTGCAAATACATACATTCTGTTGGGTTTGTTGTTCTGAATATTTACTAAAAGAAGCCTTTATATTTTTCACATTCAGCAATGCACATATGGATAGAGGTCTGTTTGCATTTTTAATTTACATATTTTATGAAAGTGTTACATGTTCGACGTGCATTTTTATTTTGATAAGTAAATATGTATTGTAGAAGGGCACCCATAACCATGTATGCACAGCATATATAAAAGCCAAAACAAAATAGAAACCAAAACCACCTATGTATCTACGGGAATGTACAAATGCCTCCGAAAATATACAAAAAGAGTACAAAAAAAGAAAATCACTGTAAGCCAAAAAAAAGGGATGCCAGTCCAGTTCCTTTCAAGGCACTTGTTAAGCTTTCTTTCTTCTCATAGGATCAATAATTTTTCTCTCTATTTGCACCACATGAAGCATAAATGGCCACATTCCAAACCTTCCTATTACCCCTCCTCAAGCATTCTTGATGGGTCGTTTTGCACACTAAAAATAAACACTAAACTAAATTCTAATTCTGTAGAATAGAGGTAAGTTTAGATATCGATCAACATGGACAATTGTGAAATTAAATTAATTTAATTGTTAGGTTCTTAGATTAATTTTGATGAAAAACTTGATGAGACTTATATTGAAACAATAATTTAAATGAAAAAGAGAAACTAAATCAACAACGAAAACTAGATATTAATTGGGAGAAAATTCTAGGGTAATGAATTCACTACTAGTTACATAAATAAGGTTTAAAATTAGAAATCGATTGTGCTATGGTTCGAACCACCTAGTACTTCACAACTACAATATTGAAATGTTGATCAAGAAGATTATCGTGCTCAATGTATAAGCACGAGTCATCTCAAGTAGTACGAGTCATTCGCTCTAAATTAGGATAGTAACATGGCTCGTCTCTCGTAGCATGACTCGTCTCATACTTTGAATACGAAAGAAAAAATAACAATTGTATGAAAAACATTCAACAATCACAGAAAGAAGAACAATTAAGGAGAATGAAAGAAAAATATATTGAAAAGCTTCTTAAACACCATACAACTTGTTCAAACCATTACAACAACCAAAAACCTAAGAAAAACTCCATTTACTTGGCTAGGGTATTATCAAAACCCTAGAAAGAGGGAGACTATTCACTCATAGAGAAGTGGGAAGAGGTAGAAGAAGAAACTAGTAAACTACCATGGAAGACATCCTTGAAACTCCAAGCTCCTTTTCTCCAAACCCTAGCCTCCCTTTTCTTTTGAAAAAAAAATATCAAAACCCTTTTCCAGCTTTTCTTTCTTCCTTTTATACCTTCCAGCTCCAGGCTTCAAAACAAGTTTAAAACGTTGCCCACGCAAAACAAGTCGTCCGCACGTGCGGGAAAACAACCCTCTGCACGTGCAATTTGTTTAGTATGCTTGACTTCTGGACGGGAAGCCACGTGCAGGAATGACACTCCACATGTGCAGAAATAACTTTTTCAGCTAAATCTCAATTATCAGCCTCAATGATATATAATTTGGCCTCAATCAATCCTCTATGCTAACAAGTAAAAAGGTCCTTCACTGACCCAAGCTAGAGCAAATTTCAAATCCCCATGGCCACTGTACAATGCAGCAAAACATAATTGTGGAGGTCATGTAAAACATTGGTTGTGGGTGTGTTTAGCTGTGGGGAATTTTGCGTAAAACATTGGTCGTAAAATTTTAACTTCTGCATAATGGCGATTTATACAATGAGCCGATGCTTATGCAGATTTAATGATCATTTGTCGTTGTTTATGTTACACGGACTCTTCAAAATAAATCAAATACCCGTGTCGGACACCCGACAATCAAACAAGGGTATGGGATATATGTCGGATACTTTTCAACGGACACTTCTTATATAATTGTATATAATACAATTATAATATGTACATATTATTGTATAATTGCTATAAATGTCTTTTTGACACTGTAAGTTACATATAGTATTATTTTATCTCACATACATGATTATTAATTAAAAATATAAAAATATGACAATTTTTTGACAAGTCCACGTACCCTTAAATTTATGGTTTGATGAATCCGACCTTTGGATACATCCCTACACACCCATACTCGAGTCCATGTAACATAGGTCCTTGTCTCTTTTGATTTGTGGGTTACTAGGGCTTCCCGTGGTCGAATTGTTGTAGAAAATATGAACTTCTGAATGATAGAACCGTACTATTTCTATGAGGTGACAACTAGAATTTCTGGTATGATACCTTAACTTACAAGTCATGAAATATTTTGAGATATCGATATAGACCTGATGTTGAATGATCTCTTGAAAACTCATTACCTCTCAAGGTGTGCTGCTTCCTGCCCACACCTTAGGAAAATATTATGTTATTGTTCAAAAGTGGGTAGAGGCCACACATCTGGACCTAACCCTGGATTAAATTATGGTTACTTAGAAGTTAGAACCTCTTTTTGGAAAAAGACGCCGGAGCTTTGCTGACATTTTTTTTGAAATAGTACATTTAGCTTTAAAATTTTCTTATTTAAATTTAAAATTTTCATTTTGAAGGTTGAAGCCATGCTGGATAAAACAATTTGTGCAATGTCCACTGTGTTTATTGGAGCTTCTGGATCCACTTTCACAGAGGACATTCGTCGGATCCGAAAGGACTGGGGATCGGTCTCACTTTGCGATGAATACCTCTGCCAAGGTGAACTGCCAAATTTTATTGCCGACAATGAATGAAAAAGAGATGCGAAGCCCCTTATCTCTGTTCACCTTTAACCCACGGGTGCTCCGCCGATGGTTTGCTCAGCCTGATTTACATCGATGTGTATTCTAGTGTATGATAGTAGCAATTTATATTTCTGATTTACAGTTCCTTTTGTTTTTAATCATTTTTTTAAAGCCGTGGCCGAGTGTTATTTGTTTGGTTCCTTTTGTTTTTAATCATTTTTTTAAAGCCGTGGCCGAGTGTTATTTGTTTGATTCACCAGGTGTAAGATTAGTGATGGCTACGTTTTTTTATTCTGCTAGAGAGAATAAATCAATGATATATAGATTCTTTCTATAACCTGCTACTGCTACAGACGTTGCAATATCAGGAGTTTCATGCACTGGACTGTCGTTTATATATAGATTTTTATGATTGAGATGACAAATTGGCAGCTGACATGGCCAGAAAAGGGTGTCCCGGTGTATATTGTCAGCTTACTATGCCATCGAACCTTGGAGGAATCTACAAATTGCATTTAGAACATATGTCAAGTGGGAAGATAACAGCGGGTGGGGCGGTATTGGTATTGGATTTGATTCATTGACGAATGAATCAATATTTGGTTGAGAAACTTGCTTTGTTTGGAATGATTTCCAAACTATATTTGTACTCCCATATTTCAACATGATGTTTGGATACTACATTCAAATCATATTTTCACAACATTTACAAAACTCTGCACAAAACTCTGTTTGAGGTGCGATTTTCAATTTTTTTTTTTTTCAAATTTGGCCTAACCGGTCGTCCAGTCGGTTAATTGGAACAGGGCAATTTTTTTTTTCTTTTTTTTTTTTTTTGCAATTGACATATGTTAATTTTTATATATTCGAAAAAAATATTTTCTAAATTTTTAATTTTTTTTGTGTTTTAATAGAATTTTGAGTTGTATGTTTGGTTATGAGTTGTAAATTTTTGTATCAAATATCATATGTCACATCAAAAAAATTTCACTCAATTCAAAATTCTTTCACCAAATAAATTTTTCACACTCAAATCATAATTTCAAAATTTACAAATTTAAAATACAACTCATACTCTCAAATCATATTTATAAAACTCTATCAAACGCAACCTTTGTTTTTTTTTTTTAATCCACTCAATCCAAACAGGCTGTTGAAGAAATGCTTAACCAAACAATTGTGACACTAGTGCAAGCTTTGATTGGATTGACCACTTTTCATTTGTTATATATCCGAAATAAAAATGATTGAATTGAATGCGCTTAATTTTTTGTTATAGTGCATAATGCCATATTAGTTAGTGGGCATGTTGGTGGACATAATGCACCGCGCTTTTCTCGGGGTCACGTATGGATGGATTGATGAATCACAACCATGATTTGGCTGTTTTTTCATTCACTATTCTTTTTTAAAACAAATTATACTTATGCTAGTTTTAAAGGTTAGGATAAATTTGAGAATTACTTAAAATAATTTAAAAAATTCCCTTTTTTTCAAATCTTTTCATGAAAATAAAAAATTAAAAAGTCAATTACAATAACTACTTCCTTTTGCTTAATTTGGTTAGTTTAGGTTTAAGTCTTGTAGTAGGTACCTTTAATCACTGTTTTTCATTCACTCTTCCTCTCCTTAATTATTCCATAATTTCACACATCATTTTGTGTTCCCTTGTATTCAGTGGCGGAGCCAAGAAATTAAATCAGAGGGAGCACTTATGAATTACAATATTAAATTTTTTTTATAAAAATATTTAACATAATTTTTTACCATTAACTTCAAGAAAGATAAAAAAAATTAATCAGTGTGTTTGGTTTTAGTTTTCTGAATTTAGTTTTCTGAAAACTTAGTTTTTTATTTTTCAATTTTTTTTGATTTTAGTGAATATTTTTAAAATTTTAAACAATTTTTTTATTTTTTTAGATGCACATTACTTAGATGTGTATCCAAATAGTAAAATATTTGTGAAAAAATATTTTTAAAAATTAATAAATACACAAAAATATGAAAAATGTACTAAATTTTCATATTATTTATATATTTTTTGGTGTGTAGTGTATTTTTTAAAGATTTTTTCCACAAATATTATACTTTTTATGTATATTTATGTTAGGTGTGTCTAAAAATAAAAAAAAATATTGCTTAAATATTTAAAAAATTTATTGAAAACATTAAAATACAGAAAATAAAAATATAGAATTTTTTGAAAATTGTTTTCTGAAAACTAGAACCAAATAAGCTAAATATTATTTGTAATTAGTGTATCATGAACAATATTAAAAAAAGTTATGGATATAAAGTTTTAAAATAAAATATATAATAATAAAGTAATTTTTTTATACAAAATATGCGTAAAAATTCAATATAATAGTTATACCACGTTATCATTAACATGTGATATCACCAACCAATAGTAAAGAAACACATAGAGAATGAACGTTATATGTCAAATGTAACTAATAATTCAATAAATTCTATATTTTCATTGAGATTAATTATATTTGCATGTCAATAGTAATAGATATCACCATTACATTGAAATTTTCATAGATAATAATATAGTAATTACTTTATTTTCAATCAAAATAACTATTATTATTCTTATTATTTTAAAAATGTCATTGACATTTAAAATAATATTTTTATAATTTTTTTATTTAAATATTTTCTTTATGTTTGCTTAAAAAAAATAAAATAAAATAAAATAAAATTGCAAAACCTTGGGGGGCACGTGACCCCCTGGCCCTTTGATAGCTCCGCCCCTGCTTGTATTAGTTACTATTCTTTTCTAAATTTTTATACTCTTCTATTTTAGTTTGCCATTTAATCATTTGTATATAATTTAAAAATTATAAATATATTAAAATAATGAGTTAGAGAGATCAATAGTTAGTTTAGTGAACTATAAAATTATTTTTCCGATAATTAAAAAAAGTCAGAAGAATAAGATTTAGGCATTGTTTGGCATGTGCTAACATTTTTTTATTTGGGCTACATAACATTTTTATCGCATCACTTCAAATTTAACTTAGAGCATCCACAGTGGAGCTGTTAGAGTGTGTGTTAGTGTCAGTTGTTATTTTTTAGCTAGCCATTTTCTGTTTTTGTTCTCACAATGGAACTGCTAGTAGGTGTGTTAAATTTGTCAGTTATTAACTTGTGTTAAGAGCATCCACAATGGAATAGCTAAAAAAGTATGTTAAAGTGTGTTATATGACAAAAAATAATAAAAGTGGGACCTAAAAATATGTGTTAAGGTGTGTTAAGAGTTTGTTAATTGTAGAGAGTGATTGGTGGTGCAATGAATGTGTATGTTAATATGTGTCTTAAGAATATATATATATATATATATATATATGTTGGGGGGGGACCCACCCTACACCAACTCTCCTTCCCACTCTCTGCATTGCCAACAACTATGTTTCACATTACCAGTGATCCACTGCCAACGGCTATATTTTACTTCAGCAAAGGCTATAATTTACAACAAACAGATATATATTGTATTGTCACCAATTAAATAAACAAGTTTTATATATTCAAATCAAGTGCATTTTTTTCCATCTAGCAAGCAAATTATTTATTTTTTTATCTTCTCTTTCATTTTTTTTTTCCATAAAAACATCAATGGCCTCATCATCTCAATTTATTCCTACCATGGTGTCTAGTTCTTCTACACATTTCAGTTATTCAACCGACGACGATAGCTCATCCGATGGGGATCAAGAGACAGTTTCACAGCATTACAATAAACGTGTTCGAAAGATGACAAATTTGCTTCTTCCACCTCAAGTGCTAACATTAATCTCAAAACCAGTTGAGAGGCAATATATAAGGCGTGATCGTGAGGCAAGCGATCGACAAATATGGAGATATTATTTTACTGAGAATTGTACGTATCCACCTAACTATTTTTGTAGACGATTCCGAATGCGTCGAGAGTTGTTTCTTTGCATTTTGAATGATATTAAAGGGTATGATAAATACTTTGTACAAAAAAAGGATTGTGTTGGACAGTTGGGGTGCTCTCCTATACAAAAAATTACCGCCGCAATTCGTATACTTGCCTATGGATTTTCATTAGATCATTGTGATGAGTACATAAAGATTGGTGAGACCACTGCTAATGATAGCTTGAAGCTTTTTTGTGATGCTATTATTGGCTTGTACGAGGAACAATACCTCCGCTCACCGAATGAAAAATGACATAGCACGTCTACTAGAAGAAGATAATGCGAGAGGCTTCCCAGGTATGCTTGGGTCTTTAGATTGTATGTATCGGGAATGGAAGAATTGTCCCACAGCGTGGCATGGAACCCATAGGGGCCATTACAATAAGCCTACCCTTATATTAGAGCCAGTTGCATCAAAAGACCTATGGATTTGGCTTGCTTTCTTTGGTATGCCAGGTTCACACAATGATGTGAATGTCTTAGATCATTCCCCGATATTTGACACTCTCATACATGGTAAAATGCCTCTGATTAATTACAATGTGAATGGGCGTGAATATACATTAGGTTATTATTTATCTGATGGCATATATCCTCAATGGGCAACTCTAATGCAAACCATCATGCACCAAAAAACAAGAAAGGATAAGTTGTTTGCTCAAAAGCAAGAGGCTGTTACGAAGAATGTTGAAAGAGCATTTGGTGTGTTACAGACAAGGTGGGGTATAACGCAAGGACCAGTGCGTTATTGGAAAAAAGAAGACATTTCTAAGATAATGAAAACATGCATCATACTACAAAACATGATCATTGAAGACGAGCGCAGAACCAACATTGAAAGTTGGAGGCCTCCAGCAGATGAAACTGTATCTCCCCTAGAATATGCTCAAAACCCAACACTTTTGGTGGCACACATCTCATCTCATCTTAAAAGAATTCAAAATAGAGAAACAAATGCAATGCTTAGAATTGATCTAATGGAACATTTGTGGAATCAATTTGGTGATGAAGATATAAATTTGTAATGACATAAGTGTGATACAAGAGATTTGTAATGACATAAGTGTGATACCAATTTGGAGGGAAATGGTGAAGTGCAACAAAAAGAAAGAAATCCAAATTGTGATACCAATTTGGAGGGAAATGGTGAAGTGCAACAAAAAGAAAGAAATCCAAATTGGTATCACACTTATGTCATTACAAATTTATATCTTCATCACCAAATTGATTCCATAAATGTTCCATTAGATCAATTCTAAGCATTGCATTTGTTCCTCTATTTCGAATTCTTTTAAGACGAGATGAGATGTGTGCCACCAAAAGTGTTGGGTTTCGAGCATATTCTGGGGGAGATACAGTTTCATCTGCTGGAGGCCTCCAACTTTCAATGTCGGTTCCGCGCTCGTCTTCAATGATTATGTTGTGTAGTATGACGCACGTTTTCATTATCTTAGAAACGTCTTCTTTTTTCCAATAACGCACTGGTCCTTGCGTTATATCCCACCTTGTCTGTAACACACCAAATGCTCTTTCAACATCCTTCCTGACAGCCTCTTGCTTTTGAGCAAACAACTTCTCCTTTCCCGTTTTTTGGTGTATGATGGTTTGTATTAGAATTTCCCATTGAGGATATATGCCATCAGATAAATAATAACCTAATGTATATTCACACCCATTCACATTGTAATTAATCGGAGGCATTTTACCATGTATAAGAGTGTCAAATATCGGGGAATGATCTAAGACATTCACATCATTGTGTGAACCTGGCATACCAAAGAAAGCATGCCAAATCCATAGGTCTTTTGATGCAACTGCTTCTAATATAAGGGTAGGCTTATTGTAATGGCCCCTATGGGTTCCATGCCACGCTGTGGGACAATTCTTCCATTCCCAATGCATACAATCTAAAGACCCAAGCATACCTGGGAAGCCTCTCGCATTCCCTTCTTCAAGTAGACGTGCTATGTCATTTTCATTCGGTGAGCGGAGGTATTGTTCCTCATACAAGCCAATAATAGCATTACAAAAGAGTTTCAAGCTATCATTAGCAGTGGTCTCACCAATCTTTATGTACTCATCACAATGATCTAATGAAAATCCATAGGCAAGTATACGAATTGCGCGATAATTTTTTGTATAGGAGAGCCCCCAACTGTCCAACACAAACTTTTTTTTGTACAAAGTATTATCATACCCTTTAACATCATTCAAAATACAAGAAACAACTATCGACGCATTCGGAATCGTCTACAAAAATAGTTAGGTGGATACGTACAATTCTCAGTAAAATAATCTCTCAATATTTGTCGATCGCTTCCCTCACGGTCACGCCTTATATATTGTCTCTCAACTGGTTTTGAGATTAATGTTAGCATTTGAGGCGGAAGAAGCAAATTTGTCATCTTTTGAACACGTTTATTGTAATGCTGTGAAACCGTCTCTTGATCCCCATCGGATGAGCTATCATCGTCGGTTGAATAACTGAAATGTGTAGAAGAACTAGACTCTATGGTAGGAATAAATTGAGATGATAAGGCCATTGATGTTTTTATGGGAAAAAATGAAAGAGATGATAAAAGAATAAATAATCTGCTTGCTAGATGGAAAAAAATGCACTTGATTTGAATATATAAAACTTGTTTATTTAATTGGTGACAATACAATATATATCTGTTTGTTGTAAATTATAGCCGTTGCTGAAGTGAAATATAGCCGTTGGCAGTGGATCACTGGTAATGTGAAACATAGTTGTTGGCAATGCAGAGAGTGGGAAGGAGAGTTGGTGTAGGGTCGGTCCCCCCCCCCCACACACATACATATATATTCTTAACACACAGATTAATACATCCATTGCACCACCACTCACTCTTTAAAATTAACAAACTCTTAACACACCTTAACACATATTTTTGGGTCCCACTTTACTTTTTTAGCTATTCCATTGTAGATGCTCTTATATTTCACGATTTTTCATAAAAAGTTAAAAAATATACTCCATCTATCCTAAAATAATGGTCCATTTTGAAAAATCTAACTTTTTTTGGTAATACAATTATTGTACTTTAAAAAAATGATTTTCCAAAATTACCCTTTGATAATACATTTTTTTGAGAATATCAATATTATAATTGTATTTTTTATATTGGTAATGAATTTAAAAGAATAGCAAAATAGGAAATTTATATTATTTTTGTACTTAATTTTTTAAAATGAACTAATAGTTTGGAATAATAAAAAATAAAATGAGAAACTAATATTTTGAGACGAGAAGAGTATTAATTTAGCACATACCAAACACCCTCTCAAGATAATATTGTAATCTAACTTTTACTAAGATATATGGTAATTCAAAATTATTCAATAAATCTTTATCCATATTAGGGCTGAGGTGGCTTGTTCTAACTGTCCACTAAGCAAAAAATTGGCTATAGAAAAAATGACACGTGTAAAAGAATTACACATAATCCCACCTCGCCATCATGCACTACACTGGATATCCACCTCTGACTCTCTCTCTCTCTCTCTACAAGCCCGCCGCTTAGTCCCCATATTTTGTTTTTGTTTTTTATTTTCTCATATTGAAGCAGCGTGAGATTCATTCAAATCCACACCAGTTTCAGCTATGGAGACACAAAACTGTCTCTGCTCTCTTCCTCAATTCAAATTTCAATTCATTGACTTCGTCTTCACATCATACCCACAAAGCTGTTGATGGCTTCGAATGAAAAAAACCCAACTTTTATCGGATTTCGACACCGCTGTACAATTTTTTCAATCTCATTCAATAAACATATATTTATATAATAATCGTAGTTTTTTTTTATTTTTTTATTTTTTTATTTTAAACGAATCATGAAAGCTAGATTGGTTGTGTTTCCGATCAAAGGAAGGAACTGGTGTTTTAGCAGATCGATTGATCGTTCGACGATTGAATCACAGTCTTCTCATATTCCTTCTACGTTCAAAGAACTCTGGAAGAAGATCTCATCTTCCAATGTCAAGTCCTCTGGCTCCAATGCCGAGCTTCTTATTGATTTCGCTTCTGACAAGGTTCATATTTGAAAATCTGCTCTTTTTTTCTTTCGTGGGTTCTTGGTTTTGAAAATGGTGATAACTGACATTTTATTTCGATATTTGCAGATGAATAAAGCTTGGACGGGTCTTGAAAAGGCGCCTCCGGGAAGTTTCAAAAACAAGCTTTATGGGTACCAATTGTTTGTGAAATTGTCCAAGTCAGAAATGGGTTTTTCATTTTTTGCTTGTTGGGTATAATTCTAATGAATTTGATACTAATTTCAGTTTGGGATTGCGCCTTTTGGCTCGTGTTAAGCCTTCTGAGATTTTATTGAAATCTATCTCTAAGGAGGTTACAAAAGTTGAAGTTACATTCCCCTCGAGGTTTGTTTTCTTGCACTTAAGTTTCCTCAACCTTTTTGATGGTTTATACATTCTCATTTTTAAATGCCGCCACGCCTGTCCTCAATTTAGTTATTTGATAAAGCAATCGTTTTGCAATTAATTAGTTACTAAAATTTTATGTGCAAGGATTGGTACCCTTTTATCACCTTTACATATTTTGCACTTTCTCCTGTTTATTAGACAATGTATAGCAAAATTTGTCAAAACGTTTCATGCCCTTTTTCCGTCTCAATTGTTACTTTTCTGACTAAGTGGGCATGCAAGGATTGGTTTCTATCAATTTTTGGTGACCATACTTTGACGGTAAATGGAACATTGTGAAAAAGTTTAGCAAACACTAGGAATGAGGAAAATTTAAAAATAAAAGACCTGCTTTATGTTTGCCAACTTGCTAAAGTTAAAAGCTTTGATGTTATTGATCGTATTAAAGAAACCAACTGGTTCAAGATGCATAAACAGTGGTTGAAATGCTGTTTTGAGAAGTAGACTAGGTTTTCTAGATATGGATTTAGGTATTCTACTTTAGATAAGGGTTCCAAAGCTTTATGAAGCTAGAGTGCTTGTGTTGTAGACACTCTTTTTTGTCTATTTGGGGAGTGGGGGAGAATATGAAGTTTCTAAATTAATAGTGAAGAAGTATCTTATTGCCTACATACATGATAGAACAGACGACACGAGACAATTAAAAATCAACAATAAAAATGGTGTTGATATAATGACTTTTACTATAGAACTTTGGAGAATGGTTTGAAAAGTCTGTAACATTAAACAAAAGCATTTGAAGATTGATCCAACTCCATACCTTGAGGTTGAGAAACAAAAACCATGAAATTGGTGGAGGAGATAGATATGCTGTATGGTCAGTAGATTTTATTTTGAGTATGCATATTGCTGATATTGACATGCATTTTAAGAGTGGAAATTTGGAAATTTTATATTTGATGACTTAGAGTGGAGAGATTTCAAGTTTGGTGTTCATCATTAATGCCTTATATTTGAAACAACTGGTCCCAAACTTGTAGAAAGGAGAGTTATAGTAGGTAGATGGTGTACATAAATACAGCCACTCATATTGAACATGAATCCTAAGAATTTTTTAGTCCATTGTTAGGGTGTTTGTCCAAATAGAACTAAAGAACATGGATGGAGTGCAAGAGCACTCCTAGAGTGTTCTGTGATAAAAACATAACAATCAAATTGAAGGAAAGTTTAAAATAATTCCATAATATCTATATTCTATGGTATAGAATGTTGGGTTAGCAAACTACATCTTTGTCAGATGCCTGTGACACTAGAGGATGTTGGGATTCTATTTATTTATGTATTTAATTAAGTAATAAAAGAGTAGTTATACAAAAAGCTAGAGATGTGAAGGCATGTTGGGAAAGCAAACTATGTCACCGTAGGATGCCTGTGATGGTGTGATACTAGAAGATGTTGGGATTCTTTTTTGGGGGTAGGTTCCTATTTTTTTAATTAGGTTTAAAAGTAATAAAGACTAGTGTACGGGGGGAAAATATTCCGGCTACCCGCACTTCCTTTCTTCCCAGTTCCTCAGCTGTCCGATCACCTGAAAGCGCAAAAGCGGTGAGCTACCCGGCGGTGTGTGGCCGGAAAACACCTCCGACGCTCAAGTTAGAACCACACACCAGGAGAGATGACTAGAGAGAAGGGAGAGTGTTTGAGTGTAAGAATGTCTTACAAAGTGTTCGTTTTTTGCGTATAGGGGGTGCAGACATGCTAATATACCCTTCTGCGCCCCAAACCTGCTCCCAAAGGTCTCTCAACACGTGGCTCTGCTATCCCATCCGTCAGCATGAATCCTGCTGAGCCTCACCTAATCTCAACTGCCCGCTCACTCTACTAGGAGCTCGGCAGCCGAGCTACATCATCTTGTCCGCCGACGGCCGTGCTATGCTTCATGTCCAAGCACTCCACAAGCTGAGCTCAATGAGGACCGGGCTTCCTGCCGAGCACCGAACAGCTCGTGCTTAACTGTGGTCGGCCTTCCTGCCGATCAACCAGGTATCTCGGCTGACCACACCTTTCCGGGCGCCGGTCACTTAACTTGACTGGCTTCGCCTCCGCCAAACATGTAGCTCGGTCAAACCGAGCGTTGCCTCAACCGAGCAATTTCTTTGCAAACTGGGCCACACATCCTTGGCCCAACACTTGCCCGGCCCACATCTGTCCGGCAAACTCTGTCCGGCCTAAATCTGTCCGGACCAGTACCAGATCATTAATCTCCCTCTCAATTGCCCCTTAATTCCGTCCGGCTAGCGTGACCGGGATTACCTGTTCCGACCGGGATAAACTCTTCCTCGGCCTCAGCCAGCATACCGTCAACTCTTCAGCCGGAGTAAGTCATCTCGACTGGAACCGCAGAGTTGAGCAAACCATCAACTCTTCAGCCGGAGTAAGTCATCTCAGCTGGAACCACGGAGTTGAGCAAACCATCAACTCTTTCAGCCGGAGTAAGTCATCTCGGCTGGAACCTCGCAGTTGAGCAAACCATCAACTCTTCAGCCGGAGTAAATCATCTCGGCTGGAACCGCGGAGTTGAGCAAACCATCAACTCTCCAGCCGGAGTAAGTCATCTCGGCTGGAACCTCGCAGTTGAGCAAACCATCAACTCTTCAGCCGGAGTAAACCATCTCGGCTGGAATTCCTTAGTTGAGCTAACCATCAACTCTTCAGCCGGAGTAAACCATCTCGGCTGGAATTCCTTAGTTGAGCTAACCATCAACTCTTCAGCCGGAGTAAATCATCTCGGCTGGAACCGCGGAGTTGAGCAAACCATCAACTCTTCAGCCGGAGTAAACCATCTCGGCTGGAATTCCTTAGTTGAGCTAACCATCAACTCTTCAGCCGGAGTAAACCATCTCGGCTGGAATTCCTTAGTTGAGCTAACCATCAACTCTTCAGCCGGAGTAAATCATCTCGGCTGGAACCGCGGAGTTGAGCAAACCATCAACTCTTCAGCCGGAGTAAGTCATCTCGGCTGGAACCTCGCAGTTGAGCAAACCATCAACTCTTCAGCCGGAGTAAACCATCTCGGCTGGAATTCCTTAGTTGAGCTAACCATCAACTCTTCAGCCGGAGTAAACCATCTCGGCTGGAATTCCTTAGTTGAGCTAACCATCAACTCTTCAGCCGGAGTAAACCATCTCGGCTGGAATTCCTTAGTTGAGCTAACCATCAACTCTTCAGCCGGAGTAAATCATCTCGGCTGGAACCGCGGAGTTGAGCAAACCATCAACTCTTCAGCCGGAGTAAGTCATCTCGGCTGGAACCTCGCAGTTGAGCAAACCATCAACTCTTCAGCCGGAGTAAGTCATCTCGGCTAGAATTCCTTAGTTGAGCTAACCATCAACTCTTCAGCCGGAGCAAATCATCTCGGCTGGAATTCCGTAGTTGATCCACTTTCTTTGGCCAAAGAAGGCGAGCAAGGTCCGCTCTGCGACTTCCTTCTTGGCGGACAAGAAGCTCGGCCAAGGAACTCCAAGGAAGGCGAGCAAGGTCCGCTCCGCGACTTCCTACTTGGCGGACAAGAAGCTCGGCCAAGGAACTCCAAGGAAGGCGAGCAAGGTCCGCTCCGCGACTTCCTACTTGGCGGACCAGAAGCTCGGCCAAGGAATTCCAAGGAAGGCGAGCAAGGTCCGCTCCGCGACTTCCTACTTGGCGGACAAGAAGCTCGGCCAAGGAACTCCAAGGAAGGCGAGCAAGGTCCGCTCCGCGACTTCCTACTTGGCGGACAAGAAGCTCGGCCAAGGAATTCCAAGGAAGGCGAGCAAGGTCGCTCCGCGACTTCCTTCTTGGCGGACAAGAAGCTCGGCCAAGGAACTCCAAGGAAGGCGAGCAAGGTCCGCTCCGCGACTTCCTACTTGGCGGACAAGAAGCTCGGCCAAGGAACTCCAAGGAAGGTGAGCAAGGTCCGCTCCGCGACTTCCTACTTGGCGGACAAGAAGCTCGGCCAAGGAACTCCAAGGAAGGCGAGCTAGGTCCGCTCCGCGACTTCCTACTTGGCGGACAAGAAGCTCAGCCAAGGAACTCCAAGGAAGGCGAGCAAGGTCCGCTCCGCGACTTCCTTCTTGGCGGACAAGAAGCTCGGCCAAGGAACTCCAAGGAAGGCGAGCAAGGTCCGCTCCGCGACTTCCTACTTGGCGGACAAGAAGCTCGGCCAAGGAACTCCAAGGAAGGCGAGCTAGGTCCGCTCCGCGACTTCCTTCTTGGCGGACAAGAAGCTCGGCCAAGGAACTCCAAGGAAGGCGAGCTAGGTCCGCTCCGCGACTTCCTTCTTGGCGGACAAGAAGCTCGGCCAGAGAAACTCCAAGGAAGGCGAGCAAGGTCCGCTCCGCGACTTCCTTCTTGGCGGACAAGAAGCTCGGCCAAGGAACTCCAAGGAAGGTGAGCAAGGTCCGCTCCGCGACTTCCTACTTGGCGGACAAGAAGCTCGGCCAAAGGAACTCCAAGGAAGGCGAGCAAGGTCCGCTCCGCGACTTCCTACTTTGGCGGACAAGAAGCTCGGCCAAGGAACTCCAAGGAAGGCGAGCAAGGTCCGCTCCGCGACTTCCTACTTGGCGGACAAGAAGCTCGGCCAAGGAACTCCAAGGAAGGCGAGCTAGGTCCGCTCCGCGACTTCCTACTTGGCGGACAAGAAGCTCGGCCAAGGAACTCCAAGGAAGGCGAGCAAGGTCCGCTCCGCGACTTCCTACTTGGCGGACAAGAAGCTCGGCCAAGAAAACTCCAAGGAAGGCGAGCAAGGTCCGCTCCGCGACTTCCTACTTGGGGACAAGAAGCTCGGCCAAGAAACTCCAAGGAAGGCGAGCAAGGTCCGCTCCGCGACTTCCTTCTTGGCGGACAAGAAGCGCGGCCAAGAAACTCCAAGGAAGGCGAGCAAGGTCCGCTTCGCGACTTCCTTCTTGGCGGACAAGAAGCCCGGCCAAGAAACTCCAAGGAAGGCGAGCAAGGTCCGCTCCGCGACTTCCTTCTTGGCGGACAAGAAGCCCGGCAAAGGAACTCCAAGGAAGGCGAGCAAGGTCCCTTATTCTCTATATTATTTCGGACACATTAAAGTTCTTCGGCAAAAGTAATTCACTTCTATTACATTGACAAAAAGAGTATTTGCATTCAGAAGTGTAGGGGAAACAAGTCATTCCTCAAAAAATTACATAAGGCCGCATTCCATGGCCGGGGTACGCCTTTGTCATCCAAATCTTCTAAGTGGTATGCCCCCTTGCCCGGTTATCTTGTAAGGCCCTTCCCAGTTTGCCCCTAGCTTGCCTTCGCCCGGCATCAGTGCGTTGCCCATGACCTTCCTTAAAAACCTAGGCGCCCACTTGTCCGTTGCCACCGGGGTTGTCTTCGCGGTGGACGCTCGCATGCCATCTCTACTCGGATGTGCTCATTGTGCTGATTAGATGCCACATGGATGTCTTGAGGCTCATTGTAAGCGAATCCCTCAGCCTATGCACCGGGAGACCGGAGACCGCGTTATATTGGGTGATTGCCAGGTTTAAGGGGCAATCTAGGATCTCATTGAAGGTTTCCAGTACCTGGGTTGTACGCCTTCAGCGTGTCGCTCGGCTCCATCTGACACTGAGAAGGTGGTCGACTCCCTTCGGCGTCTTGGTGTTGGTTTTGAAGCGCGTCACAAATTCTTCCGCCAACTGATGCCACCTTTCTATGCTCCCCTCCGGCAGCCTCTCGAACCATTTCAAGCCCAGTTCGCCCAAACTTGACGGGAAGATGAGGCACATAAGAGCGTCATTTCGCCTATGTCCGGCCATGACCTGTCGGACATGACTTACGTGCATGTAGGGATCGGTCTTCCCGTCGTACAATGTGAACTTTGGCTGGTGGAAGCCCGATGGAAGAGGTGTTGTCTCTATTTCTAGGGAGAAAGGGGTGGCGCTCAACCTTGCTAAATCTGAATCCACCAGGAGCGGCGCTGCTTGGCGTGGTGGAGGCATTCCGACCTCCTCGCTGGCGTGAGCCCCATAAGATAGCCGCTGGAGCGCCGGTATCCTTTGCGCTTCCCGCCGGCGAGCTCGCTCCTTTAAGACTGCCCGCAAATCTTCTGATCGAGCAGAATCGGTGTACCTCGACGCCGTCGCCGGATGTGAGGGCTGGTAAGTACTATCTTGCGCGCTGGACTTCTCTGAACGGCGGGGTTGGGTACGCTCACTGTGGTCGCCCACTCCAGCTACACCCTTCCCTTTGACATGCCGCTTCAACTTCTCCATCTCTGCCGCCATACGCCGGATGACGGCATCTTGGTCCTTCAACTTGCTTTCCAGACGTCTGGCGCGTGAGTCTCTCCACCGCCGATGACCGTCTGGACTCCGTGAATGACCATAACTCCTTCCACGCTTATCCCGCGCGTCTCCTGACTGTCCTCCTGGAATGTCTCCAGGTCCCCCATCGGAGAGATGGTGGGAGGTCCCTCTCTTCGTCTGCCCGACTCCGGAGTGACTCCGTCGATGGCGGACACTTGAATCTCCTCGTTGTTCGCCATAGAAGGCGATCAGATGAGCTTCGGAAGACAAGGTTTTATCTGTCAGATTCCCACAGACGGCGCCAATTGTACGGGGGGAAATATTCCGGCTACCCGCACTTCCTTTCTTCCAGTTCCTCAGCTGTCCGATCACCTGAAAGCGCAAAAGCGGTGAGCTACCGGCGGTGTGTGGCCGGAAAACACCTCCGACGCTCAAGTTAGAACCACAACCAGGAGAGATGACTAGAGAGAAGGGAGAGTGTTTGAGTGTAAATGTCTTACAAAGTGTTCGTTTTTTGCGTATAGGGGGTGCAGACATGCTAATATACCCTTCTGCGCCCAAACCTGCTCCAAAGGTCTCTCACACGTGGCTCTGCTATCCCATCCGTCAGCATGAATCCTGCTGAGCCCACCTCAATCTCATCTCAAATTGCCGCTCACTCTACTAGGAGCTCGGCAGCGAGCTACATCATCTGTCCGCCGACGGCCGTGCTATGCTTCATGTCCAAGCACTCCACAAGCTGAGCTCAATGAGGACCGGGCTTCCTGCCGCGAGCACCGAACAGCTCGTGCTTAACTGTGGTCGGCCTTCCTGCCGATCAACCAGGTACCTCGGCTGACCACACCTTTCGGGCGCCGGTCACTTAACTTGACTGGCTTCGCCTCCGCCAAACATGTAGCTCGGTCAAACCGAGCGTTGCCTCAACCGAGCAATTTCTTTGCAAACTGGGCCACACATCCTTGGCCCAACACTTGCCCGGCCCACATCTGTCCGGCAAAACTCTGTCCGGCCTAAATCTGTCCGGACCAGTACCAGATCATTAATCTCCCTCTCAACTAGTTATGCTAAATTTTAGAGACATGAAAGAAGAGATGTTGAGATGGTTGTTGAGCGTATAAAACAAAGATAATGAATATGTTGACTTAAATAAAAAAAAAAAAGAAATAATAATTGAAAAAAGATGGTACAGAGTCAGAATTGACTCAAGTCATAGAGAAGCTAGAATTGGTATCAACAGGGATAAGATAAAAGGATCATGGTTCAGACTTGTCGCATCCATTGCTTACCAAAAACTTCAGAACTGAGGAGTAATGCATGGCAAAGGGCAGTCAGAAAGGATTTGATTTGATGTGTTGGGAGAAATCATCATAGCCTTTGATTTAAAATCAGATATGGCTGTAAATAGAGTAGAATGGTGAAATGGATTCATGCAAACGATGTCAAGTAATTAGGATGTTGCATTTCTGGAGTTCAGTATTGTCATGCTGAAGTTTAGAAATTTTCCATAATGCATTTCTTGTGCCTGTATAGCACATTCATTACTCTGTGTGGTTCTCCCACTTAAACATTTGGAATTATTGTTGTTTTTAATTGCTGAAGTTTTAAATGCTTGAATATTGTTTACCCTGAATCTTTTTTATATCCTCAATTGTTTTATTGTCTAAGTTTGTTCAAATTGTTATTGATTTGCTAGCATGTCCTTTTATTATGTTGAAGTAGAATAATCTATTCTTGTAATTGCATGATAATGGTGTGATCTATATGTGATCCTGACACTATGTTCACTTTATGGCGAGGCATGCATGTAAAGAGAGAATGCAGGATCAATAAAAATATTATCTTTATAATAGATGTGTATATTTCTATATTTGCGTAGCTATCTTGGTTTGGTGACTTATGGTTAACTATTTTAATAATGTTTTGTCATGTTGCAGTTTAAATGCACGATTTGTGCGCCGAAGGTTAAGGCATATCGCCATAAGGTAACTATTTACCCTTTTCATGAATTAAAAACCTGAAGGTTTGGAGTTGATCATTATTCTTTAGCAAGCATTGTGCTGCATCACTTAGTCATGCTGTAGTGGCTTTTCATTTGGAAATAGAGTTTGGGTCACCCAATATATTTGGTTCACCCAAAAAAATTACTTTTCACATTGCTATAACTCCTTGTATCCTTTAAACTATAATATTCCGAGGACAACTCTGGATGTGTTCAAACTCACATCTGGAAATGTTGAGACCAAACCACTGAACATGATATGAACTTAGAAGTTAACAAAGAACAAAAGTATTATTTCACTCTTTTGAACCACAGATGGAAGAAGAACAGTGTAGATAACATTTAGAATGGCTAAGGTTAGGATGAAACTTGTTGCTGTAAAAGTTACAGTAAAGGGAATCAAATTAAAAAAGTACTGTTTCTGTATAAGATGCTCAATGGTGAGAGAAGATGTTCCATGGCTAATTACAGCTATAAACTGGCATCTCCTTTCCTCTCTCGTCATTCATCATGACAAATAACTGAAATGACTGTTTGATGGATTTTAAGTTTTTCCATTATTGGTTGGCTCATCTTTTGAGAGACATAGCCTAACTTGAGAGATCAATGGAATGGGATTTGCGTAATCAACTGCTAGTAGCATGGGTAAGACTTTTTGACCTATTCTACTCTTTTTAGCACATCAACCTGCACTTTCATCTACTTATAACCATGAATGCATCATGCACTTGCATCAGAGCTTTGAATTGTTTTTGTTGTCATTTGATCTGCATATGCTTAGTATACCTCCTCCTCATGGTTCTTATGGTTTCAAGAAATGGATGGTATATTAATGCAAGTGTTGCATCTATGACCAGGGGAAACGCTATTCACAAGAAATACTTCTATGGATCAGTTTCATTGCTTCCACTTACATCTGCTTTCACCGTATGTATATGGGTGCAATCAAAATATCAACTTCAATTTCCCTTTGTTATTTTTGCTCATTCTCAAAATTATTCTCACTATCGCTTTGGATCATAGTTTTCAAATAAGGATTCGAATTGTGAATCAAAATGGCCTCGTACCGAATCGCGAATCGAATCGTGAATAGTAAAGATTCAGTTACTTTTTCTAAATTACTTAGAAAATATAACTACACACTTTGATGTTAAATATATTTTATGAATATGAAATATTTAGACTTAAATCAACGAAAATGTTGTTTTGAATAATGATCACATAGTTTAATAGGTAAGAAGTTAATAAAAGTTCCTATAATCACCATCTTACCTTTCCTTTTTTAGATATTTCTTATCAACCAACCATTCTTAATAAAGACAGTAAATAAAGATAAACCATCAATTTCCAAAGTAACAATAATTTAATAACAATATTGATATTTGAACAATAAGCATACATACTTTCCAATTAACAATGACCAAATAATAAGAAAAAATTATTGAGGATATTTTATTTAAAGCCTAAAACATTATAAAAAGTATAACTAACCTCACCAATATAATATTCAACTATATTTAATTTGATAAAATAGTAATAGATAACTCATTGTGTAAATTACTTTAATCTTAAATATCTTTAGAAGATATATTATCATTTTTTTAAGGAAAAAACTGAGAAGAAAAGTTAAAAACATATTGGGTCTGACTGAATCTGATTGGATCCTATTAAAAACTCCATGATCAGTAAAATAACAACAAATCATATATTTATATTAGTTATTTTGGTATAAAACACTATTATAAGTTGTATTATGTCATTTTCACTTGAAAGATGGAGAAAAAACGAGATGAAAATATGTTGGATACAATGGTTTTAAGAATTTCGTGAATCGTAGAAAGTGAATCGAATCGTAAATCGATTGTGAATCGTGCGATTCACTAGAGATTCACTTTCAAAATAGATTTACTTCATAGATTCGTATCGATTTTGCAAAAATTGCGAATCGAATCGCGAATCGTAAGATTCTGATAACAAAGCTTTGGATACTTTTTCCTCATGTCCTTGTTGCTCACATTACTTTTGTAAATTGTTTATATTGTATTGTGCACATTTACTGATTACTTTTTTGTTTCTTTTAATGTGATTCAGATTCTACCTTTGCCCAATATCCCATTCTTTTGGATCCTATTTAGAACTTACTCTCACTGGAGAGCTCTCCAGGTAAGTAAAGTATTTTCAGACATAGTAATTAGCTCTAGTCTTGTGTCACACTTTTGTGATAGTGTCAAATCATAATGTAATTTCCCTTTTATACAGTTGGTGATTTTGTGGATGGTGCATGCCAAATTCCTTATTTGGTTTTCCCTAGGTGTCTAAAAGTATGATAGACTTCTGGAATAGCCTAATTTTGGCCCTAGTGTCTCGTAAAGAAGTCTTAAAGCTTTCATTTGGTCTTTCAGTTTTTCCTCCTTTCTGCCATGCGTGGAACTTTGGTTGCCTGATGTATTAACTTTCTTTGTCTGTTAATAATGTTTTTATAGGGTAGCGAGAGACTTCTTCAACTAGTCTCAGACTCCTCGGAGAAGCAGAACTCTCCCGTTGCAACACCAAACAGGAGTAAAATTGAACATGATGACTCTGAAAATGGGGTCCACAATTTACTTGGTCCTTCTTGGGTAAGGAATTTCATACTATCTTGAATTATTTGGAGATGATCGGAGGATGAGGTTGATAAGTATGTGTTGTAATTCATAGGGATCTTTTGTAGAAGAGTGAATTTTTTTTTAACTTCATGAAGTTTTCTATTTTTCTATTGCAGATTTTTAATTTTTTTTTGTTACCATGCATTTGGATTTTTTCGTGTGTGGGTCTGTGTTTTAATTCTACTCTCGTGTTAAAATATGCAGTATCACTATTACCAACTCTCTTTCTTTTGTGGGATTTTTCTGTTGTTTTCTTTTATTTTCAAGTGCACGTGTCTGAAATCCACTTGTTTGCTTGCTAAGATGCTTATTCATTTTGGTGAGTAGGTGTTGCGGCCGTCAAAGGAACTTGAAAAACTTATTCAACGCGGAGATGCTCAAGATGGCCTCAGCAAGTGCATTATATCAGATGTCTGCAAGACCTTTGATTTGAACACGATGGATGTTCTTAAGTACCGAGATTCATTGTAGTTAAAAATGTTTTTTATTTATTGTTGGCAATGTGGAGCACGACACCAGAAGGTTTTGCTAATGGAAAAGAAAATTCATTTCTTTCTCCTTTTGGGAAAGCTATTGGGGGACTAAAATCCAACATGCACAGGCCCTTAAATAACTGATTTTTTTTTTCTCCCCGGATATTTGAAATGCTCATAGATCTATTCATCTAACCACCGATTTAAGCTATTGCTTCTCTTACGATCTGTTGTCTTTGCCAAGCTGCTTCTGTGTTTGCCCCTCTGCAGTTCCCAAGTGGGCATGGTTTTTGTGTTTCCATTGAATCTATCAACATGAGCAAAGCCATATTTTGTGCATTTGACAATAGCTATAGTTTCTTTCTTCCATTTTTTCAGTATACCCAATTTGAAACCCGTATTCTTATTTGTGTCAGTATTCGGGGGCTTGATGCTGAAAGTAGGATTGTGATTATAAGGGGAACTTTAAAGAGAGTTCTAGTGATGTAGCAAGATAAAAAAAAAAAAAAAACAAAAACAAAAACATGGCACACACATTACATGTGGGCCTCACTCCTTGCCACATCACTAGAGCTCTCTTTAGAGTTTCAAAATTAGAGCTCTTAATCTTTATTCTCTAGTGAAAATAGTTTTTTGGTTAACCACCAATTTTCATAGGAATGTCCTGAGTTTTTATATATATATATAGAGAGAGAGAGAGAGAGAACATATGGAGTATATTGTAGGGAAGAGGAGAAATGAGCCTCAAGTCATTAAATTTGAACTCATATAAGATCAGTTTATTAAGTAAAAAAATCATGCTTAATACATTTTGAAACTCATTATTTTGTATGAAGTGTATAAAATAAAATTTATATAACTATTTTAAACTTCTTAGTATGTATTCTTAGAGGATATGTTAACAATTACTATGTACAAAATGCGTACAAAATACATGAAAAATGTATAGAAGTATATAAAAATACAAAGGTGTGTAAGAAAGCAAAAAAAAGAAAAAAAGAAGTAAATTACAGTAAATTCCCTTCAATTATTATTATTTTTTTCACTTAGCCCCTAATGTAAATATGAACTTTTTTATTTGCTCAAGTTTGGTTCAATTGCAACTTATATTTAAAATTGAATCAAAAGATAAACAAATCAAATTTAAATATATTTTAAAATTTCTTAAATTTTTCAGTATATTTGAATAACATAACCGCTCAACTAGTTTATAACCCCAATCAGAGATTTGAAACCCCACTGATTTATTCAACGGGTTTGATAATATTGGTCCTAACCTACTAGGTCAATGATTGTGTGAAATTTTTGGAAAAATAGTGGAGAAGGAGGGAGAGAAAAGAGAGAGAGAGAGAAATCGCAAAGAGAGAAGAGTTTTCTTATAGAGAGAGAGAGAGAGAGAGAGACAACACAGAGAAGAAAGAACAAAATATTATTTTGAACAATACAAAACACACAAAAGAGTAAAAAAGAAACAAAAAAATATGAGACAGAACTTATATGAATGTGTGCATAAGATTTTAAGTGAGAAGCTAATAATTAAGGCTTCGTTTAGGATATACATTCGGGGCTAAAATAGTCATATAAAACAAAATAGGTTATCTTAGTCAAATAGGACAAAATGTCACATCCAATCCATAATCATTTCATTTTTTCTCTCACACAAGTCAAAAAGTCAAAAAACCTATCATAAACGAAACTTTTTAACCTCAGGTTAAAATAATCAAAAAGTCCACCCATATCCAAACGAATTCTAAGGGATTGTTTGGGATGATCTAAATAAGTGTACGTTTTGTCTTTTTACAAAAATATGTACAGAAAAGTAAAAAGATGATATGATAAAAAAAAAAAGATAAAAAAATAAAAAGATGAATTATATAGAGGATGTAAAACCACCCCTAAGTCTAAAAGGTTTTTACACAAGCCCACGATCAGACTGGGCCAAGCATACGGACTGGTGGGCCGATCCAGCGGCTGTCACGTGCATATCACGTGCTATTCGTCGTCTTTTGCTATAAATCAAAACCCAGGTTGCGAAGTATTGGATTTCCGATTCAACTCGAGACATCGGTGGTTGTTTGTTTCCCAAGAAGAGCATTTTTACTCGAGAAAGTTCGCAGTTCGTAGAAGGAAAGAGGGTAATCAATGGCCCCTGAACCCGAAGATGAGATCAAGGACGAGAAGAACCCTCGTCCTCTCGATGAAGACGACATCGCTCTTCTCAAAACTTATGTACAGTCTCCCCCCTTCTAAAACCCTAATTTCACTTCATATCTCGATGTCTGTTATTTTCTTATCATTTGTATGGTTACATAGAAAACTGAATTGAGAGAATGAAATCTGTATTTGGATCTCATTGCTTTATTTGGATTTGTTCTCATGTACTGAAATATACATAAGAAATCGTACCTATTGTTTCAGAGTGATTATTATTCAGATTTTTCGCAGATTTTTGTATGGTATTTCTTGTTTATTCAGATCTTCATATGCTTTTCCATCAATAGTAGGGCTTTTCTGTTTGCCGTAATGTTACCATCTGAGATATACAAAAGCAACAGATTTTGAGGCGAATTGCTTCACAGTGATTAATATTTCGATTTTTGGTAGATGTTTGTGTTGTGTTGTTCCTGTTTGTTATTCAATAGGCCTTCAGATCTTTATATGCTTTTCCATCAATAGTAGGGCTCGTCTGTTTCCCCTTATGCTGTCAACTGGTTTAAAAGTAAGGAAATGTATGAAATGAAGTAGGGAAATATATGGAAATGATGCTCATTGAGCATTACCAACTGCTTGTAGCTTGTTCTTTGCCTTCTGTTGTTCTTAGTATGTTGTTGGGTGTCTATTAAATTGGCTCTATTGTTATGATTTGCACAGGGTTTGGGTCCTTACTCTACCAGCATAAAGAAAGCAGAGAAGGAAATTAAGGATATGGCTAAGAAGGTTAATGATCTATGTGGTATGTTTTCTTGTGCTAACTGTATAATTCACCAATTTCCTGAGTCTAGTTTAACAGTTTTTTAATTTTATTCTTCTTTTAAAGAGTGATCTTACAATTTTTTTCATTGTGAATTCTTCTTAAAAGAGGTGATCATATGAAATTGTCACATTTTGTTTTTCTTCATTTTCTTTTTTCTTTTCGAGCACCATAATTACTTTCTTGATCAACAATTTTCCCTTGTTGCTTATTGGGTGTCTATTTATGGATGGATTGAATATGATGAAACTAAAACATTGGAATATATTTTGCCATAGGTATCAAGGAGTCCGACACTGGTTTGGCTGCACCCAGCCAATGGGATCTTGTATCTGATAAGCAAATGATGCAGGAGGAGCAGCCCCTGCAGGTGTGGTTGTCTAGTGGGTGTTTGGACTTCATTTTTTCTGTTATTGATAATATTTCATTTCCTAATCGTTGATGGTTTTTGTAACCAGGTAGCAAGGTGCACGAAGATCATCAACCCAAACACTGAAGATGCGAAATATGTTATAAATGTTAAGCAAATTGCAAAGGTATATTTCTCATAGGGCCTTCCTATATGTTTGTGTATGCAAATCTATCTTTCTCTAAGCTTTTGTACTAATTTGAACATAAAGGATAATTGGAGGTTTCAAGTTTATTGGTTTTCATTATCCAAGAAGAAAGAAAATATTTATGGAATATGGTTAATAATGCTAATTACACAGACTGCAATTGCAGTAGCCATGGAAGTCTGGCGGATAAATTCCTGGACAGCTTTATATTATTGCATTAGTGAGATTTTATTATGCAGTATCAACTTGAATAGCATTTGATTTGTTGTGACACAGAGGAAGTGCAGTAATCTAACAATGCATATTTTTCTTTGTTCTTCTAAAGACATAAAATTTCATCTTTATAGAATGAAAACATTTTCTCTAACTTGTCTGATATTGGAACACCCCATTTGATGGGACTTTAAGGCTTGGTTTGGTTTGGTTTGGTCTGATATTGGAACAAACAGCAGAAAAAATTTAGTCATAAATATAACATTTTTTTTTTCTGACTGCTTTCGTGCTTTTACAACTGCAGTTTGTTGTGGGCCTGGGTGACAAAGTTTCCCCAACTGATATTGAAGAAGGCATGCGTGTTGGGTAGGTTCCCTCCTTGCATACTTTAAAGTTTTGAGCTAACAAGCATTTTACAGACATCCATTTCAGAATTTTATCACAATTGCTCATGTTTTACTTTTACCATTCATAAATGCATGAGTTGTTTTCATTGAAAATTCTCTTTTGCTCCACTTTGAATGTCTTTATTCGTAAATGTGTGATTTATGTTGTCTAAACCTTGTGAGGATGAAATGTCTCTTTCCTTCTGCACTTCTTCTTCTTCCTCGCATGTATAATCCAAGTACTATATTCTTAGGGTTATTGCCCGCAACACGTAAAAAGCATAGTTGTTACAGATGCTTGCTTGGATGCCTGGCCTAAAATCCCTAGAAAAGGCACACCTAAGCAGCATATAGGGTGAGTACTCACCTAGGTGATTGGGCGGCTCCGAGGCATGCCAAATTTAGGTTGGGCAACCACCGTAACCAATGTTGTTGGGTCATTGCAAAACAAAATAAAGGAGCTGGTGAAACTTGAACCTGGGAGTTTTATATGGAATGAACATCAACCATCCATCCACCCATATAGCTCTTCCTTGTGTGAAACATTCACCCCAAATGAAAGTAAAAGTAAAATTAAAAGTAACTTAAGTTATAGTTGTTGGGAATCGCCTAATAAAATTGGAAGTAAAGGTTCAATAATTGTTTTGGGCTATCTTAGCATTGCTTGTCATTTAATACACGGGGTCAGGCATCACCACAGGAGGTGTGTGGTGTTGGGACAAACTTCAATCCATGATAGTATTGCAATGCCATCTTGGCATTGCTTATCATTTAGTACGTGGGGACAGGCATCACCACAGGAGGTTTGTGATGTTGGACAAACTTCAATCCATGATAGTATTGCAAAGTTTTTATGCTTCTTCGCTAAGAAGCATAGACACTTCTTTGAAGGAGGTGTGTTGCGTTGGACACCCATGTTGGACACAACACTTTTACAGTATTGCAAGGAATAAATTTGTTGTCTGTTCACTGATATAGTTAGGAGAAATTACACATGATTGTTACTTACAAAAAAATAAAAATAAAAATAAAAATTACACATGATTGTCACACACTTGCCTCTCCCAGTCCAGTTAAGCAGGAGCTTTGTGCACTGGGTATGACATTTTCTCTTTTTTCTTTTTTTTTTTTTTGGATCTGCAACCAAAGAAAATTATGACATTTTTTCTTATTATCACATGCTTTAGATGCATTTTCTTCCAAATTCAGTATAATGAATTAATTGACAAACTCTGAGGGAGATTGGGGCTTAGTCAAACCCAAAAGCATTACTGAATTTCACTGGATTTTGATATTTGACCTGAGCTTGGACCTAGTGGCTTTAGAGTTGTCCATACAACATGATGTCATTGTTGGAAACTATCTTAGATAAGTAATAATTTTGGTGTTGACCCTTCTATATCAGATTAAAAATATTGAGTAAGGTTTAGTATTTCAACTAATGCTATTAAAGAGCATGAAACAGTTTTTTGGCTTTAATGAAGTGTTTGAAGTAAATGCTTTCGTGTTTTCGGAGCTTTGTTATTCTGTATCTCCCCCCCCCCCCCCCCCCCCAATCTAATCATGTGTTTGTTTATAATATTCAATGTCACTTATGTTTTCACTTTCCTCTTATCTTTTTGTTACATATAAGTCTATTTAGTTTGGTGATCTCTTGTTAATTTGATCATTTTGTTGTGGGTGCAGAGTTGATCGCAACAAGTATCAAATTCAGATTCCATTGCCTCCGAAAATTGATCCAAGTGTAACCATGATGACAGTGGAAGAAAAACCAGATGTGACATACAATGATGTTGGTGGATGCAAGGAGCAGATTGAGAAGATGCGAGAGGTTTATATTATATTTTTTATTGTGTTACATTACTGACATCTTGATTCTTATCCCTTGTTTACACATCTAGATTTTGTATTATGTACATGTAGACGACATTATCTGCAAGCTGTGGTTCTTAAACTCTAATATAAGCTCTCTTATCATATATAATTCTTGCTGCAGGTTGTTGAGCTGCCCATGCTTCATCCTGAAAAGTTTGTGAAGCTCGGAATCGACCCTCCTAAGGGTGTTCTATGCTATGGTCCACCTGGTACCGGTAAGACACTTTTAGCTAGAGCTGTGGCTAACAGAACTGATGCGTGTTTTATCCGTGTTATTGGAAGTGAACTTGTTCAGAAATATGTTGGGGAGGGTGCCCGTATGGTTCGTGAACTATTTCAGGTATTAGCTGTTTCATGAGACAGGACTTGTCTTTCTTGATGTCATCTTAATTTCTGATTGATTGTTTTATTGTGGCAGATGGCACGTTCCAAAAAAGCCTGTATCGTGTTTTTTGATGAAGTAGATGCCATAGGAGGTGCACGTTTTGATGATGGTGTGGGTGGAGACAATGAGGTTCAGCGCACTATGCTTGAAATTGTGAATCAGCTTGATGGATTTGATGCTCGAGGGAACATCAAAGTTCTGATGGCAACAAATCGGTTAGTTGGCTCCCTATCATATAACTGCTGTTATTTTGGGTGAATTTTATTTGCAACCTACTCAATTAGATGAGGTTCAGTATGGCCGATGAAGTTTGGTTCTTACAATTTTGTGGATATTGTCTGATTGCATACATTGTGGCCTTTGTTGTACCAATATTTCAGACCAGACACTCTGGACCCAGCACTGTTACGTCCTGGAAGGTTAGATCGCAAAGTTGAGTTCGGCTTACCGGACTTGGAGAGCAGGACACAGATCTTTAAGATCCATACACGAACAATGAACTGTGAAAGGGATGTTCGTTTTGAACTTTTGGCTCGCCTATGCCCAAATTCTACTGGTATGGTTGCTTCACTTAAAGACTGCTTGGTCTGTATTTTATCTCGTATTATGCTTTTAAATTCAAAACATTGTTGTACAAATGGCATAATCATTAATCAGGTGTATTTTGCATTCTATATACAATAATCACTATTGTGGTATCATAGGTAGGCAATTTGTCTATTTTAATTTACTAATATTAGCATTGTTATATAACTACTATTTAGCAGTAATGTGTATGGCAACATAAAAATGTAAGGCCCCGTTTGTTTTGGGGGGTAAAGGATAGGAGGAGATTAGGATGGAGGTGGGGCCATTTAGTGTTGTGTTTGTTTGTAAAGTTGGGGAAGGGATTAGGATGGAGGAGGGGATTAAGATGGAGGTTGGAAGGGGGATTGGGATGAAGGAAGTGAAGATGGTATTAGAAAAATAGTGAGGAGATTAGAAATTTTTTTATTTTTTACATATTGGGAATTTTTTTTTAAACATTAATGTTTAATTTTTTATATTTTTTTATTTGTTTTATTATTTTATAAAAATAATTTAACAATTCCTACACTAACAACTATCATCAAAACAAACATAATTTTATTTAATCCCCTTACTATCAGTCCCCTCACTAACAATCCCTTCACTATTAATCCCCTCACTATGAATATCGTCCATTCTACCTCTGAAAACAAACGGGGTCTAAGTTGCTTATGACCTAATTTTTTTGAAAACTGGTAAAGATTAATTACACCTCTTCTGTGTGAAAGTGCTCACACACGTCCTCAAAAGCTCTGTTTGGTTCACTAAACTGAAGTGAAATGGAATGATTATTCCGTCACACGTTTGGTTTACTAAAAAATTGATGAAAAATGTATTACAGGTGGAATCATCATTCACCATTATAAGAGAATTGTCTACCAAAAAAGTACATTAGCATTCCTGCGACTTACAATTTACTTAGCTTGTTGCTTCAATGTCTTGTTCCATAAAATTATGGGGTTGGCCTCCACCACCATTATATTTGAGGTTTTTGGTGTGTTTTTCTATATGGTGTTAACTCTAAAAGAGGATTTTTTGACTTTTTCTAGCTTAACCATTGGATCTTCTGTATCAGGAGCGGACATAAGGAGTGTGTGTACGGAGGCTGGAATGTATGCAATTAGAGCACGGAGGAAAACAGTGACAGAGAAGGACTTCCTTGATGCAGTGAACAAAGTCATCAAGGGATACCAGAAGTTCAGTGCCACACCCAAATATATGGTTTACAATTGATTGGTTGAGCTGCTGCTTTTCTTTCTTTCTGGAGAGAGATTTCGTGGTTGTGGCTTGAAATCCAACAGTGGGTCATGCAGATGATGTTTGCCTCTTCTTATCTATCGTCTCCAGTGGCCTTGAACTGCTGCTTTCATTATAGTTGCCTATCCAATGGGCTGCAGATTGCAATAATCTCTTTTCGTTATTTTGAACTGCAGATTGAAAAATTTATTGCTTTTTGCTCTTTTCAATGTCAAAATGATGGGGAAACCCTTCTCTGTTACTAGTGGATCCGTGGTTGGTGCTATTTGATTATGTAGTCCATTAAATGTATCATCATGACAGTTTGAGATTTGCAATAGCTTTGTTGTGCTTGTGATTTTCTTAGATAACTGAAAATTCCCATTTACTGTCTGAATTGGTTTACTGTCAAAATCGCACTTGCCCCTACCCTACAACTGAAAGGAAGTAAAATAACAAGCAGATCTCGTGCAATGTGTTTGCTAGTTGAAATTGAAGATTTCTTGTGTTCTCTCTCTGAAGGGCTTGTGTGAGAAATGTGAAATTTGTTCCACGGTGTTACTAAAGCCGTGTTTAGTTAGAGTTTTGAGAAGTGATTTTGAAAATAGAAATTAAAAAAAAAAAAAAAGAAGTAAAATATGAATAAAATATATTTATATTTTATTTAATTTTATACACTTTCATATTTTTCTTTTTAAATTTCTTTTCAAATCCTCTAATATAAGAGAATTGAGTGGATGTAATCTTGGCAGTGGAGTGGAGGCCGTCTCTCCTCTGACCTCTATTGACATTCTCTCTCCTGTTATTATATCCAAGGATGCTTGTAAAAACGGAATTGGGGTCACTGCTGTGGCAAATCCACAGCAGTGACTGTGGTGCTTCACTTTGTGATGCATTATGGACTTATTTTTATGATCTGAACCGTTCATTTTGTAGGATTTGTTGAGTACTTCAAGCCTACCAAAAATCATATTAATCGGATATCAATAACTATATGATCGAATTGCATATTTTTATATTATTTTTCAAAAGAAAAACTTCTTGTTTGTTTTTTTGGTTATCAATCATATAGTTATTGGTATCCGATTAATATGATTTTTGGTAGGCTTCAAGTACTCAACAAACCCTACAAAATAAACGGTTCAGATCAAAAAAATAAGTGCATAATACATTACAAAATGATGCACTACAGTCACTGCTGTGGGTTTACCACAGCAGTGACCCCAATTCCTGTAAAAACACCCCATTTTTATGCGAGTAGAGGGTTCTGCAACATTTTTTGTTGCCTGCTCTCTCCTTATGGTTTTCCCTTTTACCTCCCCTCTTGTATAGGTAAGAAAATAACGGAGATGAAGATATATTTTAGGAAAATGCTATGACCCCAAATAATTTATCAAATTTTTTATCAAATCTTTCACAGGAGTGGGTATGTGATCTATACAAACTAACGTGTGTAAATCTATATTCATGTGAAAAGTTTGATAAAAAATTTAATAAATCATTTGAAATCTCTAACATAACCTTATATTTTAAGATCCTTGCAAGTGTCAATCGTGTGCTAACATAGTATCAATTTAAAAAATAATTACCAATCTTTTTTCTTTTTTTTTTGTCTCCTTTTTTTCATGCAATCCTTTCATTTTATGACCAATGATATTTCTCCAATTTTTTTTAAACTGATATTGAAGCCCCTAATTCCATCAGATTCCCAAGATTCGGTCGATGGAATAGCAAAAAGTGAAGAAAGTTGGTCGGTGGGGGCATGTTTCCTCAATTTCTCAATAATTATTTAATTATTTCAATCTGTTTCTCCTTAAAAAAAAATTAACAACCATTTCAGAACATTGCAGCATATAATCAAAACAACTCCGCTACGTAGCTCGAATTATCAACGGCTCGAATGGTCCGAAATCCCAAAACGACGTCATTTTGGAATTTTTTTTATTATCTTAGTGTAAGATTTATTCTCTTACCGGTAAGATAATTTTTCCGTACTAAGTCTGAGTCATTCTCTTACCGGTAAAAATGTCAAAACGACATCATTTTGACATTCGGAGCATTCAAGCTCTAACGCATTTTCCTAATCAAAAATCATTCTTGGCTTGAATATCAGCTTCTGACATGGAAGGAAAAAGAAACTGTTCAAATCTCTATATCTATTTAATGCAGTATCCAATTAAAACCAAAAAATATTCTCAACTTTATAAAGCCACAGTCAAAGTGAAAGAAAAAAAGCTTATAATTTATTTTTAAATATAAACAATTTCTGCTAAATCTTGACGATTTCAATTTCAGTATCATTTCAAGCAACCGAAGTACAACAAAAGTGTTCAATCTATAAAAAAAAAAAAAAAATTAAAAAAGTACAACAAAAGTGAACATGGCAGGTAAAGAGAATACCAAAACACAAACAAAAAATAAAAAGGAAAAAAATCATAGACATGGCGTTTGGGAGTGGTTTTATAGTTGAAAGAGGACATAAATCCCTGGCTCTTTAAGCTAAGTAGTCATCCTGGGTGTCACTGTTGTCAGTCTGCCTAGCCGCACCTTGATCGTTCCCAACAGTTCTCTTGCTCATGTTGGCCCGCTGCACCAGCCTAACCAATGCCTGAACCACTTCTGACATTGGTGGTCGAAACTCAGGCTCCGGCTGCCCCAAAATTACAAGAAAGCAAAATGAGAATATTGCATAATAGATTTTCACTATGTTTGTTTGGGTAGAAAACAATTTCCAACGCAAAGTTTTTCTAGAAAATGTTTCATGCAAAAACCGTCTTCCTATGTTTGATTGCACCCATGAAAATAGTGTACTGGTGGTTGCATTAGTGGTGGTGGGGGTGGCAGCGACAGTGGTGGTGACAATGGTGGTGGTGGAGGTGGTGTGGAGATGGTGGTAGTGGTGGGGTGGTGGTTATGATGGTGGTAGTGGTAGTGTGGTGGAATTGGTAATAATGGTGGTAGTGGTAGTGTGGTGGAATTGGTAATACTAATACTTTAGTTTGGAAAACATTTTCCACCTAAAGTGAAAACATTTTTCATCCAAATAAGTTTGTTTTCCGTTGATTTTCTTTTTCATTGTACCAAACGCCAAAAAATGCAAAAAATCAATTTTTACAAAATGTTTTCCGCCCAACAAATGGAGGTTCAACATTATTTGATAAATGGTACACTGTAAATCATGCTCGATTCAACTCAGTACCTGGACACACAGAGCAATGACATCAGCGAAGCGCGAAAGAGATTTAACAGGATAGAGCCCTTTGAGCGTTGGATCAACCATCTTAGACAGAGCATCAATGTCATGAAGCTGAGGCGTTGCCCATCGAACCAAAGATTGCTCAGTTCTGGGTCTTGAACTGCGTCAAGAATTACTCGTAACAATCAGAGAGGTGGTAATATATCTTATTCTCTTATTCATCTTCAAAAGTCTAACACACAGTTTACCTATCAAATGGATTTCGTCCAGTAAGAAGTTCCAACATTGCCACTCCAAAACTGTAGACATCACTCTTTATAGTATATTGACCAGACATGGCAACCTCGGGTGCACTGTATCCAGACCCAGCATTATGGTTTAATGCCTGCAATTACGCAAGTCACAAAAAGATGCCCATGGGGGAAGTAAATAAATGTGGGATTTGTAAGGATCAGCTTGAAAACTACATAAAAAAAACTGTGCCACAAGCAAACCGAGAATCTTATACAAAACCACCTCAAACCATGCTAAAGATAATTGAGCATTTTTTTTTTGTTTACTTCCAATTACAATAATCATCCACTTTTTTTTCCATAAGATCTAGAGAACCGTAACAGTGACAGATGAGAAAAGCAGAAATCACTGGCTTCACATATGTAGCAGTGTTAAGTCAACCAATTGTCCCAAAAGTTTAAACTGTTAGGAAATGAACCCAACAATATCAAGCTATTCAACACCCTCCCTCACATGCAATCCCGTCTTACAGGTGGAGATGCAAACATTCATACATAGAGAGGAAAAAATGTCAATGGAAGACGGAGAATGCAAAGGGGGACCAAAATGCAAACTAAAAGACTTGAACTCATGGCGTCCCCCAACCTGAGCTCAGATACCATGTTAACCACCCATTGTCCCAAAAGCTTAAGATGTGTTAAGAAACGTGTCCAACAATGTATATCAAGCTATTCAACAAGCAGAATTGCAAAAGAAAGGAATAACCCCCCTCCCTCTCCCCCAACCCGAGAGAGAGACAGAGAGACAGAGAACAAAACCATATACACCCCTATTCCAAAGAACTGGAAGTGATTACTAGTTAGTAACAATTTATGAATTGATTCGTAGGGAAGACTGTGTTTGTGTGTGTCTGTCTCTGTGTGCACACGGGACCTAAGCCTCTGAAATTGAAGTGGAAAGTCCAGTGAGGTACGAAGGGGTGTCGTCTTAAGGTTGCTAATATATAATTCTGCCAAAATTTGTCTCAATTACATTTAGACTCTGGTTTTCCATAAAGAGCTGGCTCTTAGTTGGAAAGTAACAGCTGCATTAGGAAATATGTCAAAGAAGTAGGATTGCAATGGCACAACTTTTGTCCCATTTTCAATTTTCACAAATATCTTTTTGCCCACCAACTATTATAAAGTGGCAAAATTATGCATCTTGCAGTCAAATTTGCTTCTTGTGCAACAAAGTTTGTTAGATAAATGAGATGGCACACAATAATATTTATGAAAAACAAGCAATTCCTATCTCTTCACATCAAGATATTCCAAGTAACATGCTAGAACTGATCAAGAGACTCAGGATCTACCTGATCTGCATCTGAGACAAGGCTCGCTAACCCACTATCTGACAGGTGAGGATTCAGCTCTGTGTCTAATAATATGTTGGCTGATTTGAAATTTTTATGAACAACCGATGGGGAGCAAACTTCATGCAAATACCTGAAAAAAGCCATTAGTGAGCACCATCAAAGAAATGAAATTTATCGCAAAAGAAAATCCAACAAACTTCAACAGGCATTGAACTGTTTCAAAAAGGGAAATTAAATGTACATATCAATATAAAGCTACATATATACATCTATGTAATAGTTGGTTGTTAAGTAGATTTACCAACATATTAATTTCATTTGGTGCAGCCCTGATCATATCATGGTTAACAGCACGTACAATGACTGTTTTAAGTAGTTCATAACAATTAGAAGTATTGAAAATATAATTTCTACACCCTCATGCAAGACCTTCAAATGGATGATGCAAAACTCAAAACATTGAAAAATCCAATCAACATTTTACCAGCTGAAGAAAGAAAACCATGGATGGAAAAACCACTCATCTTTAATACAACATTAGTAGTGTTATATGGTATGAAATAAAAGCAAATTAAGTAGAACTACTAATCTGAGACTTGGATGAAACTAAAAGACGGGAAAAAAATAAAAAATTTCTATCCCATTTTTACACTATCAACTTACTCTAGTGCACGTGCAGTCCCTAAAGCAATCTTGACACGTGTGTTCCAGGTCAATGGCTTGCTAAATTCATCTGAGAGATGGAGGAAGTCATAAAGAGAACCTTTTTTATGGAACTCATATACCAGCAGGTGCTGTCCATGCTCTGAACAATAACCAACAAGCTCTGTTATATTTGGATGACGCAACCGGGATATGTCTGAAACTATATCCATAAAATCTTCAGACAAGTGATTTGGAAGAGCAGATGAATTTATTTTCTTCACAGCAAGAACCTGTAATATCATCAAAAGACATAAAAGGTGAAATCATTAAACAAATGATTTGACCACCCGGTGAAAAATGAGGAAAGCTCAAAGAAACCCAAAAAAATGGTTCATTCAAACTGTTTTTGTTCAGATGCCCATTGGGAATTGTGGACAATAAAGAAATAAGGGAAGGGGCATTGTATACCATTATGGAAGCCACTCTGGTGAATTTATTTTTCTTTTTTTCTCCTCTTGGTCTTCAAAATTAACAATTCAAGTAGTACAAGCAAAGCATGTGCATGTTTGAGATAGATGTTTCTTAATGAATGATGATCCCTACAACTAAACACTCTTCCCTACTTCAAATTTGCCATGTTGCAGGAACATAATTATCTGTCATAAATAAATATACTATTCACCAACAGATTAAGAAACTGTAAGCATTAAACTCAAGAGAGTACCTTTCCGTCATCAAACTGAGCCCGATAAACACATCCAATGGACCCCTCGCCGACAAGAGTTTCAACACTAAAGCTGCCTGTAGCCATCTGCAGGTCTGCTATTGAATATGATATAGCATTTACTGGAGGTGTATGGACTTTCTTGGGAACAATGGGGACAATGGGTTTCCTTGAGAAATCATCTTCATCAAATGATTTGTGACGATCAATAGGTGGAGGTCTTAGGTTTATTGAGGCTGAAGTTTCAAATGTTTTTGTGATGACTGTGGATGGAGTTTGAATCGCTGCAAAAATGATGCCATAGAGTTAAAATTAAATACAGTGCTCAAGTAGTTTCAAACAAATGGAAATACAAGTAACATTGTGTTTTAATAAGACCTACAGAAATTTAGCCCCTTTTTAGAGTTTCAGATTAGCTTATGTACATGGTATAAAGAAAATTATTAGGCTCAAGCCACTCAACAGTGGACATTCATAAGAAAAAAACTAATATCTTAGTCAGAGTTTCATCGCTAAACATTTCTTTTAAGATAACTGGGTGTACCTGAGTTCAAAGAAAGGTTTTGATTAATCTAAATTGAAATACATCAAGGGAAGTAGACCATGGAGGCCTGCATCTACTGCGTACTACTGAATCATGGATTTGTGATCCTTGACTCTACAGATTACAGCCAGAATCTGGATACAATATTTGGAGAGAAAAAAATCCCCTTTCTATTAAGTATCATGACTAAGGAAATGTATTTTTCAAAAGCCACAACTTAGCAGAAAAACAAACAATGTAAATAATCCCTATTTGTGTTTCAGGGGTCAGCCACATGAACCCTGTTTAACAGTGATATCAAAGAAGTTGCAAACACCAAGAACCCACAATAGGACAGTAATGATCTTTAACGTGGATATGAAGAGACATCACGAAAAGCTTTCTTCTGTTCATCTATCACAGACAGATGGAAAGGACCCCAAAAATAGCAGTGCAAGGGGAAGCTCAAAACTATATACATATTCCTATTTCCAACAGCCAAGAAGTCTCAACTATTTTGGGTACCACCTAAATAAGCTACTTATTGGCTTATTTACTACAAGTTATCATATCAGTTCTCTACTTTTCTGCACGTATTTTTGTAAAAAGCCAATAAGCCACTAAATAAGTCATACCCAAACCACCCTTAGTTTGGAGTTCTAAACTCTTCAGCCAAAGTCACAAACGTCATAGTACAGTTCATAACTATTGAGTTGAAGTCAGAAACATCATAGTGCTGTTCTTCATGGATGCTGCTTGTACAAAAATCCTAATTTTTCTACTACTTATTTTCAAGTGGAAATATGTCTTCAAATAAAAATTCAATTTTTTTTCTTTGATAAATAATAATTGATTAAAGAAACAACATCAGAGGGGTTGCCACCCTTATACAAATAAGAACTCAAATGAACAAGTCAAAGCACACAATTATAGGTTCAACACGATCAATCATGTCTTTCTTCACCAAAATAACTCCTATCAAAACAGCTAATTACTTCCTATGTGTTTTTAGTTCAACCAAATTATTTGCGAGTACAAGAGGTTTGTGAGCAAAAATGTTACATTTAAGTTGAAGGCTTTACCATAGAACAGACCTCAATGGGGAAATAAGTAACTTAACATCCTGTAACTATAATGATGTTAGGACAAGACTCATTCTATCAGCCAAATATAATTACATTATCGCACCTGCCTGTCCAAGTTCATGTAAATTTCATGGTTCTTTGTGGCACATGACATTCAAATTTCTTCCAGAGAGGTTTGTCAAACAAATTAAAATCCCATGAAGCATGTCACAGCCGAAATAAACAAGAGATAGGAGAGAAGCTAAAGTAACATTTGATTATATGAAGAATTGGTACCTTGTGCCTCATGAGAAGCAAGAGGGGCAAAAGGCTGATTATCAAGTTTCTCTACATCAGTGGATGACCTTCGGGACCTTCTCTTCACAATAAAGAATGCTACCAATCCCCCAACAACTAGAAGGGATATCACTATTCCAGCTACACCTCCACCCCCTATACCTGATTTTGAGCTGCCACCACCACTACCACCCCCATTAGATGGGTTGTTATTGCCACCAGAATTGTGGTTTCGGTTGGCACTAGGCACTGGAGGTGTGCCAGGTGGAGGTGGGGGTGCAGGCCCTGAGCTCCATGAGTTACCATCCTTCCTGTTAAGAGCATCATGAATCTCATACTTAAATGAAAGAATTTCCTTCCATGGAAACTTTTAAATAATTAATACAGTGCGAAATGCTTACTGGAGATTTATATTCTTCAACTGGGAAGGAATCCAACCACTGAATTGGTTATTTGCAATGTTACTGAAAAGCAAGAACCGGTAAAAAGGTCAAACACTACTTTTATTCTAGGAAAACTGAAACGGTAAGTTGTCTGAGTTGCAAATACATAATCACTTACAGAATTTGAAGGGGAAGACCAGCAAGGACATCAATAGTTCCTGTAAACTGGTTGTTCTGCAAATACCTGCACAATGATAAAATGATAATTAAGGAAAGATCACAATAAAAGATTAAGTACTGCATTACAAAATGTTTAATTTACTTACATATTTGCCATACTTGAAAGGGAACTAAAACTTTGTGGAAGGTTACCAGTCAGAGCATTAAATGAGAAATCCCTGAAGAATTGAAAATTTTAAATAGGTTAATTTCACTGGAATTTAAGCAAAACAAAACACCATAATCCACATAAGTAAATTGCACCATCCATTGGAACCTGTTGTGTAGCCTCTTCAGTGTACATAAAAACAATCATGGTACCATATTACTATTCTACATCTTGAAAATGGCTCCTTGGACACCAGAACATTGAACCATGAACAAAGACAGGCATGGGGAGAAAACTTCCTACATGTGTCTATGGGGCGTATTATTTATTCATCCACATCTATCCCAATGAGCCGTCTATCAAATCTTAGCAGGCAATATCCAGGATGGACAGAAAAGCTGTAATGCTTAGTTCAATCCATGGAAACTACATAATACAAAAGGCCACAAAATAAAAAAAGTTTTAAGAGGTCGAATTACTTCCCCCTCCCACCCCACCCCACCCCACCTTACCTTTTGAAGAGCTAGTCAGCACTTGTAACATTTTCTAAAGTACATACTTTAGAATGCTGTAACAACCAATATTGATTTGTTCCCCAAAAAAATAAACAAAGCACAAAATAAAGCTTCTCATCTGTGGCATGGAAAGTAATGGCTACCAAAAGTGTTTAAGAATTGAAAAAATGCAGAACACTATAATCATTTAGTCTTGTACATCATAATGAAAAACAAACCTGCTGATAATGCCTCAACTATGTCAAGGTATGCATAATTGAGAGAACTCCACAAGGAAAAAAGGTAATGGAGGGTAAACTTACAATGTGGAGAGGGATGAAAGCTGACCAAACATGTCATTCACTTGGCCCTGAAGTTGATTGTGACCAACATTTCTACAATCAAAGCACAATGTAACAACCAGTGGTTAAGTGTGAAGTTTTAAATAGTTTTGACATGAACAATAAAAATCAAATTTTGGAAGCTTGACTAACAGGTATTTTAGGGAAGTCATCTGAGATATGGAATAAGGGATGCCACCAGTGAAGCCATTTCCAGCAAGGTTTCTGCATTATAAGAGGATTGCTGATGAAACCACCATAAGAAAATTAAAGGGCACAATTTTTGTTTTATTTTTTATTTTTTGATAAATGAAATTAAAGGACTGAAATAGAAGAGAAGGAAAAATCAGTAGGTAGTAAGCATACAGTTGCGTGCAGTTTGGAGGAAGCTGATAAGGTATCTGGTTTCCAAGATTATTATTGCTTATATCACTGCAGAATTCATCAAATCACCACATCAAGATTATCAAACAGATAGATGAAAACACCAGCAAATCATCTTAGAAGGCTATTGATCTTACAAATTGGTTACCGCTGTCAAACTTGCGAGCTGGTATCCCATTGACCCAGTAAGTCCAAGACCCGATATTTTGCTAATGGGAAATAAACAGCAGAATATATACATATCAGAGGTCAGCGATGTCAGAAGGAAATGAAACAGAAATAGCCAAATAGGGAATTACATTTCTGTGACTCGGGAGCCTGAGCAAGTAATGCCTTTCCAAGACTCCCCACATGGATCACCGCTACTTGAGCTCCATTTGGTTAGCTGTTGTGGCGAATTTAAAGCGCTAAACATGGCCCTAAGAGCAGCAGCTGTGCATCAAACATGCCATGGGTACACTCAGTACAACATTTGATTCATTTCTCCATAAAGAAGTTCATAGAAAAGTTTACCTACAGGTTCCAAAATTAAACAATGCAACTATTTTTCAATAGAAGCATAGAAAGCATAGACCCATGTAGTAAATCCCCCGACTCTGATTTTGGAATCAAGCTCACTAATAATCAAAAGGAATATCCACTAAACTCAAATTGGGGATTTTGATGCTCTCTTGAACACCTTCCCCAAACTCAACAATCCAACAAAAACAGAAATATAAAAATAAAAATGACCAATCTAAACAAGTTGACATTTTTATACATGTCAGAGTGTGCCCCAAAATTCAACTCAGTTTGAGTTGATTCCAAAGACTAATTACTTGAAATGGAGAATTCCGGAAAAAAAACATTACGAACATATTCTCAAAAAAAAAGTCATAAATTTCTCAAAAAAATGGAGCTCCGAGCTACAAAATTCTCAACAAAAAAAAAAAAGAAAAGAAACGGAGAGAGAGAGAGAGAGTAGCTCCATCACTAATATAAAGAATTTTGCTGTAAATCTACATTTTTACTCAGAGCATTATATTGGAAGTAGAGCTCAGATCACAACATGCACGACACAAAAATCAACACAAAACTTCACATTAGACTTGAATCAGAGCTGCGTAACAGAAAATCTATACAAATACACATTTAGTCCATGAGAATCGAACCAAATTTCATCAAAAAGGACATAGGGGAAAAAAAAAAAACCAAATAAATATATACAAACAAGTATATAAACACTAAAATGTCGGTGATTAACAAGTGTTTAAAAGCAGACTAGTTCAGAGCTCACCGTCGGACTGATCTGTGTCGCCATTGATGGAACTCGGTCCCAACACCAGAATGCCGACAACTAGCACCACCGCTACCGCCACCACCTCCCTCATCTCTCTCTCTCTCTCTCTCTCTTCTCCCCCAAAATCAACAGAAAAATTAGCTCTATATCAACCCTTTTGTTCTTTTAGCTTCTAATTTTATATATATAATTATTATTATTATTATTATATAAAATATACAACTGTAATATATATGCTGCTAATTTTGGAAAACAGGTTTTACTTTTTGTGGTGTACCCATTGTAAAGCTGGCATGCACGATCTGGTAGAAGAATCCAAAGCCACACAACGAAACCAAAAAAAAAAAAAAAAAAAAACTTTATTTACAAATATATGTCTAATTAGATGTATATATGGCTCTATATATATACGACAATAATTGTTATAGACGTATGAGTGTATATTATTGGGTAGCTATCATATATATATATATATACACAATAATTGTGTGAAGTGAGTATTATTATAGAAGTGAGTGTTATGTTTACCAAAAAAAAAACAGAAGGGAGTATTATTATTGTATTTTTTAGGCTTTATTTGTTAATTATATATTTTAGTCAAAAAAATTTAAAATGTTACTATAAGTTATCATATCATTCTTTTTATTTTTTTTACATAACTTTTTAAAAAAAATTAAAATAATATTAAAATAATATATTTTCAAATAAGGCCTTATTATTAATTAATTTATGGTTTGATTAATTCTTTAGATAAAATAATGAATAACACGGTTTTGACGAAAGTATTGCTAATGATTGTCCCTTCTGGAATTGTTCTTCTTCGTATTAATTAGTTGGTAAATTACACAGATTTATTTTGAATTTTAACATAATTATAAATTTTTTAGATTAATTATACTTTTAAAGAACTTGGTCAAAAATCTCTCATAATAAAACTCTAATATATTAGGACAAACACAAAAAAAAAAAAAAATCTTAAAAAGTCCAATACATATTACTATTATCAAAATATAAACTTTAAAATAATATAACTTTTTATCTGGATGTCGATTTTTAATAAAATTAGTATTTTTAGAATTCTTTCATCAAGATTTATCAAATAAGATGTATATTAACTATAAATTTTAAAATAAATAAATAAATAAATAAATATTAGTTGAAATTGATGTAAACAGTAACATGTTATTCTATCTTACAGTAACATGTTACTCTAATTAACAATAATATATTACTCTGACAATATTGTTCAAGAAAAAAAAATATTTTACTTTTTCCTTACTCAATTATATGTCTCCTTTTTAGGGGATTTATGAAGGAAAATAAATTGGATTAACCTTGTCACTAAACAATGATCCAATTGACGGGTTTTGGATAAATTTTTCTATACTTTTTACCCATGCAGTTTGATTCAAATTTAACTTTAGTCCTTATAGCTTGAAATTGAACAATGTGATTCCTAGTTTTAATTTGGTTATTCTGTCTAAATTTTTATTAATTTTATCATCATGTAATTGATAAGTGTTATAAAATTATTAATGTTAACCTCCAATTTAGACAAAAAGTTTGAATTTAAACTATACTCGAAGGTTAATGATCAAATTATTCAAATTGAAATAATAGAAACTAAAGTGAAATTTTAGACAAATTATAAGAGTAAAACGTATAATTAACCTTTAATTTCCTAGTAAATTTAAAAGAATTAGAACTAATACACATGATGTGAAAAAAAATAATATAATAAATAAAATAAATGTATTTTATTATAAAAGAGATGACAATGTTATTTTTATGCGTATAACTAACAAATTAATAATAAAAATGAAGTTATTATTATGTAATTGTGTTACATGTATGAAATTTATTGTATTTTTTTTTAAATCTCAAAAGATATATATATATAATTTATTATAAATTTATTGTTAAAAATTAAATTAAAAAAATATTATACATATACTGATTTGTTACTTAATTTTCTTACTGTTGGACACAAAAACATAAGTTACATGTGACATGAAGAGACTGCTTGGAAATCAAAAGTACCCCTCTTCGAACTTTTAAATAATTAATTTTTTTTTGTTGCTTATTTAAATTATTTCTCCTTAAGAAGTTGTAAGTAAGAATTGTACCAAACTTGCAAAATAAAATAATAACAATAATAATAAAACAATAAGTTGCATCAAACAATATCAATAATATAAATTTCTTGTGTATTTATTAATAGAATAATGTTATGTTGTTAGTATTGAAAAATATATAAAAATATAATAAATATTTTCAAAGGAAAATGATTTTTTTTCCGAATTTTGTCCCCCCTAATCCCCCGAATGCCCAAAACGACGTCGTTTTGGGCATTCTTTTTTTTTCTTTTTTTCCTTCTTCTTCTTCTTCTTCTTCTTCTTCTTCTTCATGCAGGTGCAGGTCTGAGACAGAGGGAGAGGGAGAGAGAGAGAAAGAGAAAGAGGGAGAGGGAGAGAAGAGAGGCCGATCGTCGCAGCACTCCAGTCCAGTCCGATCGGCGGCCGATCGTCGTAGCTCGCAGCTCGTCGGCCGATCGTCTCCGTCCCACCTCCGCCTCTGCCTCCGCCCCCTGCCCAGCCCGGTTGATGTTGGCCCCTCCAGTCCAGTCCTTCTTCTTCTTCTTTTTCTTCCTTCTCTTCTTCTTCCTCCTTTTTCGAATTCGGGGGATTCCGGGGGGGGTTTTGAGCTCCCTAGCATGACTCATTTTCAAATATGTGAAAAGCATATTAAAATTATAAATATCTATATTTTTTATTGACAATTGTTAAGATTTTTTTGAAAATTGATAACTCTACTATTTATATCTAGTAATAAAAAAATTAAATAAAAATTCTAAACATCATACATAAAAAAAGTAAGCTATGATACAAAAGGTGAGAGAGAGTAACGTTTTTTACTTTTTGACGCCGTCACTTGACCCTACACGAGGGACAGCATATATTTCATACATGTGTAGAGAGAGAAACGAGTGAGTCACGGGACTCCCGACAAAGAGGCATTGTCTAGCTCCGTTAATCGCTATGTTATTACTTTTTTGTTTCAAATTTTATATTAATTTTTTTTATTAACTTATCATAAAAGTTCCTACAAAATAATGTTGGATTGGCCTTATTTGAGAAATTAGCCATTTTAGTAAGTTATTTTAATTTTTGATTATTTTAATAGGTCAAAATATTTACGTTTAGGAAAATGGTTATATTTTTTAATTTTAGTCTATTTTGTCTTTTTGTAAATTTTATCCCAAAAATAAAAAAAAATATTTGCCAAACAAGGCCTTTGAAACTATGATGATAAGAAATGGGAGAGAAAAAAAAAAAGAGTTAAAATGTTTAAACCAAACACGGCTTTATAATTTATCATCTAAAAAATAATTAAGTATTAGGTAACCTAAATATCCAATATAATTTTAATATAATTGGATACCTAACAATCGTTTATTATTATTATTATTATTTTTTAGAGTTATTCTCACTCCATGTTTTTGTTTTATTCTATAAAATTACAATAATGCCCTAAGCATGGGAGCAATTATTTTTACTATTTTCTATCTATTATAGAAACAAAAATGCCATTATTGTAACTTTGATAAATTAATTAAAAAAATGGAGAGAAGAAGAGAAAAAAAAAAGGGGGAAATAAAAATATAAGAGTTTAAATTGGTATTTTCATGATTTTGTTGATGTCATTTTTTAGCAGAAACAAAAAAAAAAATACAAAAATAAATAAAGTAAAAGAGATCAATAATATTTTTACAGTAATACTTTACCTATAAATTTATCTGGAAAGATCAATGAGTGATTGAGATTTAATCTATACATAAATCTCACAATACATATCTCAAATCTCTATCCTTCATTTGCACTTTGGCTTATTTTCTTGATAAAATACATGGGTGCCTAGATTTTTTTATATTTTAAAAAGACTAAAAAATGATTGTGTAATATCAGAAGTATTCAGGAATGTGAATGGGAGTGTAATTTACTCAAAATATGTTGATGTAAAACCATTTGTAGAGGACAAAGTCATAAGCTTATTAATTTCAACATGGTAACTTCAAAGCAAACTAGTATTTTGAAAGGGACATTTTCATTGTTTTGCTGTACTTTTTCATTTGTAGTGCTACTTTGTGATGTTTTCAATTATAATAATCATTAGGGTAGGTAATAAGGGTAAATCAGATTTCAACATATCATTGTCCCATTGATTGTGTTCGGTGCCAAGCTAACAGTGTTCTTCTGCTTCTTTTATAGTCTTTTCATTAATCATCACCCAAAACTCTTTAGAAATGATACATCTTTCTAATTTAAGAATTCTAAAAAAGAATTAATGATGTAAAATAAATAAATAATTAATATCAAAATATCACATCACATGGAACTCACATACCAATTAGAACTATTTGAACTCTTAATTTAGAGCTCCCAATCTTTTTTTCAAAACTCTTTCCTTGCAGCCAAGTTAAGTTTTTTCATATTTTGAATGTTATTTAAATTAGCAATTAATAAAAATAACAACAACAATAAAAAGTCGAGCAAAACTTGAAACTAAGGCCTGGTTTGGCATCTTCCAAAATAAGACAACAAGTCAAAAAAGTTACTAAAAAAAATTAAAAAGTTATCAGTATTCATCAAAAAAAATTTATACAAAAGTTATCATCTCCTACCCTATACGCTGCCCCTTATGCCTTCCGACCGTACGACCTATTCCATCACAATCTTCTTCTATATATAAATTTATACAATTTTTTAATACATATTTTTTCATAAAAAGTCAAAAAGTTATCGCAAACAACCATATTTTTTTCCTCAATTTTTTAATCTAAAAAGTCAAAAAATACACTTATTTAAGACATCTCAAACAACCCAAAAAGCAACTCTCCAATATTTTTATGTTAAAAAATAAAAAGAAAAATTGCACACGTGATTGATGTCAACAAAATTGTGTCCTTGAATGTGGTAACATTGACATCATTTTTTCGTTTGGATAATTTGGATCATTTTAAATGGAGAAAGTCTAGGGACACCGAGAATAGAATGCAGAATTCAAATACATAAATTGTTTATCAGTTATCTGGAGCTTGTCAACTGCGGCTGTTATGTATTGACGTGGTTATCATGGTGTTTTCCAATTGTCCGAACGGACGATCGATAAACAATTTTATGTGTTCCACCCTCTATATATGTAGCATTACTGTTATAAATGAGTAAATTTAAAATGATGAAATTTGAGATGAAATTTTATAAAATCATTATAAAAAAAAAATTTATTAATGAAGGTAATTGGATAATTTGAAAATAAAGGGTTAAAAAGGAATACCAAATATGCATTTTTACGGTGATGTTATATATATATATATATTTGAGATATTTTGTATAGGGTTGGATCTCTTTGATTTAAATTTGAGAGAATTTAAAGGGTCTATTGGGTTCATCTCGAGTTTTATTTTGATTATTTAAATTATTTAATTTGTAGAATCATCTGTATATATCATTCATGAAAAAAATAGATTGATTCAATAGTCATAGTTTTTTTGTTATGTCATGTTTGTCTTAAAAAAATAGATGACATGTTCAAAAATATACTTGTTATTTATTTTTTTGGAGACAAAATGTAATAAAATGAAAAATATTGCGATTATCAGATCGATTTAATTTTTTTTATAGATAATATATATTGAGGGTTTTACAAAATGAATAGTTCAAATTATCAAAACAAACACATGTAGTGAGTCCCATGAGTCCCTCAAATTCATATTTAAACTTGAAAGAAGCTCAATCTATTTTTTAACCACAAAATATGTAACATTATCAATAAACTTTATTTTTGAATCAGAAATTATCGTAAATCCATTAAAAATTTACATAACATTTATTATAAAAATACATAATATCCATCTATCTATCTATCTATCTATCTATCTATCTATCTATTATATAAGGAAAAGGAAATTTCTGGTGAGAATGTTTGTGAGAGCTCCAAAGTCTTATTCCAAAATTACTAATTTTTGTGATTTTAAAAATATTTAAAAACAATTCTATTGGCTAACAAAGTAATTATTGATTAAAGAAAAAAAAAATCACCTAAAATTTTGAATTACAAGTTTCTCAAATCTCTCCCCTAATAATTTTTTCTTTCCTAAATCTCATCTTATAACAAAGTAATTATACATTAAAAAAAAAAACACACACACACACACAAATCTCATCTCAAAACAAAATAAGTATATATTTTTTATAAAAAGTTATAGATTAAAACTATCGTAAAACCACAATTGCTAATTTTTGTAATTTTAAAAATAGTACTATTAGCTAACGAAATAACTATAGATTTTAAAAATTAAAAAAAAAAAAAACAACATAACAACCTAAAATTGCTAATTTTTGTAATTTTAAAAATATTTTAAAATAATACTATTCATTTTGCTTGGTTCCATTTTTCCAAAAACACTTTTTAGAAAATTTTACTTTCTTATTTTTTGTATTTTTTTTTTGTTTTTACTAAATTTTTTTAATATTTTAAACAATTTTTTTTTTTTACTTTTTAGACATATCTAACATAAATATACCTAAAAAGTAAAAAAATTGTGAAAAAAACCTTTTAACAATTCACTAAATAATAAAAGGAAAATTTACCCATAAGTTCTAGTTTCTGAAAAGTTGAATCATTTAGTCCTAAAAGTTTTCTTATGCTCTATTTAGTCCCATTTGCATCAATCTAATATTTCGAAATATAATCTGATGCTCGAAATCTAATGTTCGAACATTAATCTGATGTTTGAAACATTTGTAATGGGACCTTTCAGTCTATAAGAAACACTTTTAGGACTAAACAGTGTATAAGTTATTAAGTTAGGATTTATTGGTGCATCCCAAACCAAAAATACAACAAAAAAAAAAATACGGGAATTGAGTACATTTTTTATATTTTTATGTATTTATTAATTTTTTAAAATATTTTTTACAAATTTTTTACTTTTTAGATACATCTAAATAAGGTGCATCTAAAAAAGTAAAAAAAATGTTTAAAATTTTAAAAATATTCACTAAAAACAAAAAAAACATGAAAACCAAAAAACTTAGTTTTCAAAAAACTTAATCCAAAAAATTCAAACCAAACACACTGATTGGCTAAGAAAGTAACTATAAATTTAAAAAATAATAATTAAATTACAAGTTCCAAAAATTTCTTCCCTAATATTTATCTATTTTCTAAATCTCATAATCTATCTATCTATACTATTATACCAAAGTGACTTTTCATACTAGAGGCTATAAGTTTTTTTCAAAATCTTAAATCTAATTTTTTGAATTTTTAATTTTTATAAAAGAAAATTAAAACATTTATTGGCTATTCCAATAACATAAATATTAACCTTCAAAATTATTTAATGCAAATATATTGCCGGTCAATACCCACGCAAAAAAAAAAAAAAAAAAAAAGAAACACAATTTTCAACCCCTCTTCCTCACAAAATAAGTCTTTATTTAAAAAGAATATAAATCTTATGCAATCTTCTTTCTCCTAAAATAAATCTAATGAAAAGGAAACTCTCTCAGTTCTCATAAAATGTATACTATTAATATCTTTCACAACTGGTCTGATCTATATAAACCTAAAATTAAGCCTAACAAAAAATAAAAATTAAACCTTATAAGTAGATTCTCTCTCTATTCCATAATTAAACACAAGTTTATTCCCATATAATTTAAGCATATCTGTACTATATATAATTTTTTTTTAGAAATCTCATAATTTATTATTTTTTATAATGATTCCATGATTTATAATTTAGAAGAAAAAAAAGAGATAAAAAAATTATTTTTGTGCAATCTTTATCTAACCAATTATTTCTCTCACCCAAAAACCCTAACTATCATACGTTATACTTTTTACAAGTCATTCATGTCTTCCTCACCCTATAAATGTTACATTCATGGAAAGATAAAACTCATTATTTTTTAACCTTCTTTATGAGGCAATTTGGAGGTTAGTTTATATTTAGTCTATTGTATTCTTTAAACAAACTCTTTTATCCTTTTGGTACACCATTTATTTATTTTTATCTATGACCATTTTTTATTTTTTATTTTTGTATTTCATACTGGGTGTGTCATTCTCCCTTTTCTCTGCCAACCATTATTTGTTTTTTTATTTATAACTATTTTTTGTTCGTTAATATTGTTTAACTATAATTTTTATACTAAAATGGGGTGATAGGGTTATTTGTATAATAAAAAACATGTCACTCATTATAAAGTGATAAATCAAAATTCAAACAAAATCATTATTAATAAGTTTTTTGTATTGATTTTATATTTGTATATCATTACTTTAAAAAAAAAAATTTACTTTTAATATTTTTTTGATATCATGATATGTGTTAATTGACAGTTGGTACAAAACATTATTTCAAAGGCATATAATAGTTTTTCAAAGCTATAAAAAGAAAATATTATTTTTAATCTATTTTTTCAAAACTATTAAATGTGTTAGTTAATTATTTAATTATTTATCTTTAATATGTGCAGCTCCTCTCTTCCTTTATATTACTTCTTTGTCTACTCCACTGTGAGTTCATATGTTTTTAGGGAAAAAAAAATCATATGTAATTTAAAATTTTAAATTTTTTTATATAGGAAATTAAAAAATAAATTTCTGAATTTAAAATATAGCTATACAAAATCATGTCCTTTTAAATATAGCTATATTTGAAATTAATTTTAATTTATCTATTACCTATCCTTATTTATATTATTATATAAATAAAAATGTTGTACGATAATTGAAGTTGAAATTTTAATACTTTTTTTTAAAATTTAAAATTGTTAAAATGCATATGTTATATAATATCATTAATTTCTTCATATTATAAATTTTATTTTAAATCTTAAAAGATTTGTTCAATGACTAATATTTAATTTTTGTAAAAAAATTCCAATATATTCTTTCCAAAAGTTAATAGCAAGTCTACAAAATCATATTTTAAAACTCAAATTATTAATATTTTTTTAAAATTTTTTTTGCTTTAAATAAGCATGTTAAAGTATAAATAAATATCCAAATAAAATTATACTTATTAATAAATATGGCATTAATTTATTTAATTATTGTCCTTTCAAAAACCAATATAGTAATTTTTTTAAATTCATATATTTTTATTCTAAAATAGTGAAGCATTAGAACTATGCCAATTTTTTATTTATTTATAACAAAGTGTATTTTTAATTATTAATTGTCAATACAACAATTTTAATCTATGTATATTATATATCATAGCAAAGGAATATTTGAAGCAAAACTCTTAAATTTATATATAAAATTTTATTTACGACATAAAAAATACAAAATTGAACAAAATTATCATATTTTTAATAAATAATATATTATTTTATCTCGTGCATAGCACGAGTGATATGCTAGTATATTATATAAGGAAAATGGAGTTTTTAGGGAGAAGTCTTCTAGGAGTTTCAAACCCTCATTTTAAAATTATTGAATTTCTTAATTTTAAACAATTAAGAAAATTCTCATTGGTTATTTACATTTTATTTTACAATCTCATATCGAGAAATGAAAGAAAAAATCATTTGTTTCACTTATATGAAGTGAATCTTATAAAAAGAGTTTTGAGGGAGAAGCTTTCTAAAAGCTCTAAACACTCATTCTAAAATTATTGAATTTTCTTAATTTTAAACAATTAAGAAAATTCTCATTAGCTAACTTTCATTTACTTTTTATTTTACAATCCCACATCGAAAAAAAAAAAGGTTAATTGTTTCACTTACATAAAGTGAATCTTATGCTCTCATTTATATAAATTATTGAATTTTCTTAAATAATTAAGAAAATCTCCATTGACTAACTTTCATTTAACTTTTATTTTACAATCTCACACAAAAAAATGAAGGAAAAAGTGAATTGGTTCACCTACATAAAGTGAATATTATGCTCTCGTTTATATAAGTAAAAGGAGATTTTTATTGAGAAACCCCATGATCAATATCTCATACCAAATTTTTTTTCTTTCTTAATTTTAAACAATTGAGAAAATTTTCATTAGTTAACTTCCATTTAACTTTTATTTTTCAATCTCATACAGAGGTTTTGATTTTAAAAATAATTTTGTATGAGATTTTGAAACTCATAATATTTAACTTTAAAATAATTATAATCCCATATCGAGAAAAGAAAAAAAAAGTGAGTTGTTTCACTTATATAAAATGAATTTTATATTCCCATTTAATATTGTAGTATTGTGCATATTTTGGTTCAAGATTGTTTAAATTTTAAAATAAAATTTAAAAGTTATAATTAATTAATTTTGTTGTCAATTGATTGTTCTTTTGACTTAGCCGATTAAGTTGAATCGTTTTCAGTTTGACTGATTCATTGGTTTAACCGCGGTTTAGTTGTTTTATCAAAATATATTATCTAGATTTGTTTGATTTGAAATAAATTAATATTAACCTTATTAAAAATTGAACGACTAAGATTGTTTGACTATAAATGAACTTCCTTCCAAACAACTGTTAACTTTTATTTTACAATCCCACATTAGGAAAAGGGGGGGAAAATGAGTTGTTTCACTATGTAAATCTTATGCTCTCATTTAATATTATAGTGTTATGTATATTTCAGTTGAAGACAGTTTAAATTTTAAAATTAAAATAAATTTAAAATTTAGTTAATTAATTTTTGTATAAGTTGATTGGTCCTTTGACCTAGCCGATAGGGTGAATCGTTCTCGGTTTGATTGATTCGCTGGTTTTACCGCGATTTTAGTAGTTTTATCAAAATATATTGGTTAGATTTGTTTGATTCGAAATAAATTAAAGATTGACCAAATTAAATATTAAATGGCTAAGATTGTTTGATTCGAAATAAATTTCCCGCCAAACAATTGTTAACTTTTATTTTACACAATCCCATATCGGGAAAAGAAGAAAAAGTGACTTATTTCACTTATATATTATATAAGGAAAAAGAGATTTTTAGAGAGAAGATTTGTTGGAGCGCTAAACCCTCATTCTAAAATTATTAATTTTTCTTAATTTTAAACAATTATTGGTTAGTTTCTATTTAACTTTTATTTTACAATCCCACATCAGAAAAAAAAAATGAAAAAGTGAATTGTTTCACTTACATAAAGTGAATCTTATTCTTCTATTTATATAAATTATGGAGTTTTTTAAATTTTAAAAAATTTAAAAAATTCATATTGGCTAACTTCTATTTAATTTTTATTTTATAATCTCATATCGGGAAAAGAATGAACAAGTGAATTGTTTCACGCACATAAAGTGATTCTTATGCTCCCATTTATATAAGCAGAAGGAAACTTTTAGTGAAAAACCTTATGATCAATATCTCATACTAATTTTTTTTGATTTTCTTAATTTTTAAACATTAAGAAAATCCCGATGCTAGTTTCTATTAACTTTATTTTACAATCTACATAGAGGTTTTGATTTTAAAATAATTTTATATGAGATTTTGAAACTCTCATAATATGTCTCCTTAAAAGCATTCATTTGTAAAATATATAGATATATTAATAATCTCAATATTACTTTTACTACTCCTTAATACAAAATTATGAGATAATTATGATAATTTTAAATTTATATTTAAAACTTATAAATTATGGGATAGATTATTATAATTTTAAATTTATATTGTGACAACTTTAAATTTAAATTAATAGATTGCTTTTTTATATTTAGTGACAGTTTAAATTTTAATAAAATAAAATTTAAAAGTTTTAATTAATTAATTTTTGTGTAAGCTGGTTGGTCTTTTGACGTAATTGATTAAACTAAACCATTTTTTGTTTGACTGATTTGCTGGTTGAATCAGGATTTTTGCGGTTTTACATATTACGATGATTCTTTCTTATTTATTAGGTTTTTAATTTTTTTTTAATTATTTCTTTTTCAAAAACCAATATGACAATTTTTTAAAATTTATATATTTTTATTTTAAAATAGTGAAATATTAGAATTATATCATTTTTTTTTATAACAAAACATAATTTTAATTATTAATTGTCAATACAACAATTTTAATCTATCTATATTATATGTTATAGTAAAAGAACATTTGGAACAAAACTCTTAAACTTTCATATAAAATTTTATTTATGAGAGACAAAATATAAAAAATTAAATATAATTATCACATTTTTAATAAATAATATATTATTTTTCCGTATATAACACGGGGTGATATGCTAGTATATATATATATATGAAAAATGTATAATAAGATGTATATGATACATGTTCTACCAAGGAGTTCCCAATTTATATTCATACACTTGTTTGGGAACCTAGCTATTTTCGTTAATTTTTTTGACTATTTTAATTTGTCTAAAAAAATTGTGCTTTAGATGATAGTTAGTTTTTTTTTTTTTTTTTTTGTAGTTAATTTTATGATTGTGAGAAAAAATAAAATTATTATGATTTAGGTTTGACATTTTGACCTATTTTGGAAAGTGATTTTTTTTTTTTTGACTTTTAAAAAATGTATAAAAAAATAGAGAGTTGATATTATCTAAATAAGTCAATAAATTAAAATTTTTTAATTAGCAAATAAATCTTTATCTTATTAATTATTTTAATCCAATTTATTTTTATTAATTATTTTAACTAAAAAACCTCCCAATCCAACTTCCCTAACAATTACTTCCCTCTATTCTCTCTCTCTCTGTCTCTCTCTCAAACAGTGAAGATGCTTTCTGGTTGTTGGAAACAAAGCCATTCTAACAACCCCTCGAGGTTTTGTTTTCAACTAGACAATGGGATTGGAAGAGAAAAAAGATAGTCCCCAACTGGTCATTTCGCCATCAATCATATAAATTAGGTAATGGTGTTTTCTTTAAGAAATGTTTTCTTTTCTTCATTCCTTCGGCTCAGTGCTACCTCCGACACCTCGAGCCTATACATATATGCCCATTTCGAGGGACTGTCCTTAGTTATATTCAGGTAAATTATAAACACATCTTTGAATTTTATTTAAATTATAAATTATTTTTTAATAATTTTAAAAATTATATTATATCTCTTAAGTTTTTTTAATTTTATAATAAATAAATCCTTTTATTAATAAATTATTAAATTAATTAATAATTTTTAATAATGTTAAAATTTTATTTCAATTAATAATTTAAATAATTTTATTATTGTACAGATAAATCGTTAGAAATTTCACTTTTTCAATTAATTCTATTAAATAAAAAATTATGACAAAGAGGTATTTGTAATTTTTCAAATTACAAGAATAATTCGTATTTCAAGCAAATCTTAGAGAGTGTATTTGTAATTACCCATATATTTATATGGCAAAATATATATATTGAATCTAAAATATTATTGATAAATAAAAAGTAGCAAATAAAATATTCGCTCAATAACTTGTGACTGTTCGTTGAATAATAATACCATCATATAATACAACTGTTTTATCTAATGTCTAATTTAATTTATTCACAATCTCATTTGGTGGCTTCCACTTATTAGGCTATGTTTGAGATGAGTTTTTTTCGTTATTTTATTAATTAAAATATAAAATATGTTAAAAAATTAATAAGATAAAATATCACATTCAAATCATAATTATTTTATTTTTTCTCTTAAAAAAATTAAAAAATTTAAAAAATTCATCCCATACAAGATTTTTTAGCCTTTGGCTAAAATAGCCGAAAAATTTAAATGGTGTTTGGGAAGTGAGTTTTTATATAAGTTTTTTTTAGTTGTAGGTTTTTATTAGATAAAAAATTTTTGGTGTTTGGGAAGATAGTTGGGTTTTTATGTGGTTGGATGTGTGTTTGTGAGAGAAAAGTGAAATGATTATGGAGTTGGATGTGATATTTTGTTTGGATGTATTTTTTTTGGTTTTGTAAAAGTTTGTCTTTTAGTGAAAAAAATGAGAAAAAAATTTGGAACCTAGGTTCCCAAACACCACCACCGGTAAATGAGTTGGGCTAAATAATTACAAAAGGACAAAAAAAAAAAAAAGGGTCAAAAAGACAAAAAGACAAAAAAATCTATTATTCCAAAGCTAAAAATCCAAAAAAAGCCAATCAAGAATATAAAACGAACAAAAAAGTCTCAGGCTAAAAAAGTCAAAAAAACTAAAAAAGTTATTGTCAAATGAATGCTAAAAAACAAACTCACATCCCAATCGAAAGGTTAGAATCTTAATTTAGGGGTTGTTTGAGGTGTCCTAAATAAGTGTATTTTTTGTCTTTTTAGACTAAAAAATTAAAGAAAAAAATATGGATGTTTGGGTTAACTTTTTGACTTTTTATAGAAAAATGTGTATTAAAAAATTGTATAAATGAGTGTGTAGAAAAAATTAGGATTGGGTATTGTATAGCCATAATTTTTTACTTTTGACAAATAATAATAACTTTTTAATTTTTTGAATAACTTTTTAATTTTTTTTTAATTTGCCAAACTTGACCTTAGTTCATAACTAGCCACTTCTATGGCTCAGACAATAATGTTACAGTCATCTGAGTCCATACTCCAATAAGTCATGTCTGATTTAATATTCAACATAAGGACTAGCTTTAATATCATAGTATATGAATCATTTGAGTAAAATCCATCCTTACAAGAAGGGGGTACTCAAGAAACTTATATTTACATAGTCAAATTCTCACTTTACCAAGACAAGTTAGGATTATGACACAATATCCCAAACAGTTCAATTCATTCACAATCTAATATTCTACTCATCCAATTATTTTTTTCAATCTTAATTAATACATTTAATTTACTCTACAAAAAAATGTTTTACGTAGGCTTGGCTAAGTAGCTCCTATTTTACTCTGACCATCAGGCACAGCACCATTCCTTTAGCTTCAAGCCAATCTAAAATGACTTCACCTTTGTTGAAATTTGAAAAGAAGGTTCCTTAACAATCTTTGACAGCAAAACATGATAAATTTCACATTCTTCCTTTGAAATTGAAAATTTTGACTAATGACTATCAAACCTATAGGTGGCTTCCACCTTCTTGAAAACATGTGAATATACAAATAATTTTTGTATTTTTTATTTTTAAGTAGACCTCATTTCTAAATTTCAAAATTTCACTATAATATGACACATCAATTTGCAAGGGAAAAAAAAAAAAATAAATTTATTTATATAGCATTTCATTTTCTTGACAGAGTAATTGTTAGGGAATTAAATTGAGACTTTAACTTAATGCAAGTCTTTATCAAAATTTCCTACAATTAGCTACAAACCTTGTACCAAATCTTCATTTAGGGGAACATGTTTGTTCATTTGTGCACCCATTGGAATGAAATGCAAATTAGGAAAATTTTAATGGGAAAAGAAAGTGGATGACGTGGTTGATAACATTCATACATGTTTGAAGGGGTTAAATATAAATGAAGCAGGTCTAAGCCTTAGGCTGGTCCAAACCCGTATGGTCATTTCACATGAGCCAAGCACTTACGTAGGACAAGTCATATTGAGCCCAACTCCATAAGGGTCAGGCCCCAAGTCCTCAAACACTTGGGCCAAATCTATAACAAGCAGGACCAGCTTAGGCAAGGCGTTGAGATGGGCTGAGCCCATTAGCAGAACCAACGTTGGCCAAACCCACACAAAGTCATCCGTATGGACTAGCCCATCTCTACGAACAAATTCATAGAAGGCCTAACAGGGGTCTAGTCAAGGAACCGATTAAACCAAGTTGAGGTATCCTTAAGTAGGTGTTGAAATTGTGAACACTCACGCGTGCAGAAAACTACCTCAGCCGGTGCCCCCTCCGAGAATCACGGAAACAGTTGGGAGAATGAATATGCCTTGTTATATGCACGGTTAGTGTACGAGCACGGAATAATTTGTCTTGTATAATCCTGTTGATCAAGTTTGCACTCCTCCAAACGTCGTCGTCTTATCACCTGAAAACACAAACGTGAGTTAGCTGGCAGGTGTGTGCCAGAAACCCCTCCGATGCCTAAGTCAGTAAATAGACAATAGACACAAAAACTCTGTGTATTTCAGAGTAAGAATTATAATACCTGTGCATAGGTCCTATCATAAGCTTTTATAGATTCCGCCTGGCACAATCCTAATAGGACTCTAACTCTCCTTGGCAGCATCCTTCTAGGAATCACACTCATAAGGATGATGCCTATCCTGATAACACTTTACTCACTGCCAACCAAGTGAGATGGTCGGCAACATCCCAGTAGGACTCGAACTCGAACTCTCCTTAGCAGAGTCATTCTAGGAGTCTCATGCCCAAGGATGATGCTTATCTTTAGAACACCCTCATCACTGCAGGTCAAGTGAGATGGCCACACCCTTATGCTCGGATATACATTCCTGACTGAGCTACCTTATCTCGGTCCCCTGTGACCGAAAGCCGATCTACTGAATGGCACCTTACCGAGCTACACATAGCTCAACCCTCTCCATTGACAACATTTTAGTCCGATAAAGGACTACCTTCAGATAGCTAGGTTCAGGCCCTAGTAATCCATCTCTAATCGGCCTAGTGTCTTCTTAGCCCAAGACCGAGTTACACCAGCTCTTATCTCGGCCCATTGCGCGGGCCCAACTTCCAAAGAAGACTTTTCCTAGCTCGGCTCAATTTGTTCATAAATTACCCTCTCAGTTAGAGTGAGCATGTGCCTCCATGGCTAACTACCTTGTGGTCTTCCACTTTGAGTAATGATAAAGAAAGTCTTGAGGCATCCAAGCTTCATTACCCTCGTCTTGGGGAACAAGTCAAGTCTTCTATATAAACAAATACTCTCATATCATTGTAGGTATTTTGAATTGATATAATTCAAAGTTATCTAAAGCCATTACATATGCTCTTTCATTTCTTCTTCTCTAACTCCTATCTTCTACGCTGGATGGGTTTTTTGACCAACCCCGATTAGGCAGCTTTCATGGTTCTTCCACTTTGCAAGCCTTCGGTTTTTGGATATTCAAAGTTAATCACGAAGCTCTGATCTATTCATTTAGTGTGGGAAACGGTATGCACAATGTTGATGGTGTTGATTGTGAGAAAACATTTGAAATAAATTATAATTAAATTAGAAACCTAAATAAGCAAAAAAAATTGGTAAATTACTCGTACTTCCTCTAAGATTTGAAAAAATATTGTAAATACTATAAATTTGACAATTATATTGGGTACTTTAAAAGTTTTAATTTACATAACACTTGACACATTTTTAATCAGAAATTCGTTAGTCTTATAGATGAAAAAATGTGGTTGTCATCTATATTACATTAATCTTTGTGTTTTTATTTCATCTGTAATTGTAAGAGGCTTGCTATATATATGTTTTTTTTTTCTTTTCTAAAAGATGAGGCAGTGTAATTTACCAATATATCTATGTTTATATGTATGTATGTATATATATACATATATATATTAAGAAAAATGAAGTTTCTAACAATAAGGTTTGTGAGAGTTCCAAGTTCTCAACATGAATTCTTAGAATTTTTATATTTTAAAATAATTTAAAAAACTTTCTATTGGTTAACCCAACTAAAAAAAAACTCTAATTGTTCTTTAAATTTGAATTTCAAAATTCAAATATCCTACTAATATGGAAAATCATTAACATAGCACATATATTTGCCTCCTTCTCATCCTTTCCAAATAATGCCAATAAAAGACATAAAGTAAAAATCATAGAATTTTGAAAACCCTAAATGACATGGGTAAGCCCATAAAGGTTATAGCCCATCACTTAGGGCCCAATACATAATTCAAATACTAGAGCCCAACGTTGCTGGAGCTCAACATGGCATTAAGAACCAAGGACATCTAAACACGTGGCAAGAGAAAGACAAGTCATGTAAGCAGATAAAGATCCTGCAAAGTTATTGCACTGCACATCAGCCATTAATAAAGCCCCTTACAGCATTTATTGCGATAACCCCTTCTCGTCGAGACAGAACGGCCTCACCATGAACAAGGCAAGCTAGAGCATAGACTTTCGGCTAAGATGACAGGTCGGAAGGGACAACGAAATGATTACCAGAGGATATAAGTAGACGTCGAAGACAAGAAGAAGGTTAAGCTTTCTATCACTAATCTATCTCTACACTCTATTTTTTTTTGTAACTTGCTCGTCGGAGGGTTCGCTGGGGGACTCCCAGTTCCCCATTGAACTCTTGTGCAGGTCTCTCGGTGGGCTTGGTACCTCGGGCACCGGTGAGGGAAGTGTGGATCAACCCGACCCGTTCTATCTAAAATACGCTATAACATCAGTTGGCGCCGTCTGTGGGAAACCTTTTGCTCCGCGTGCTAATTGTGCTCATTGTCGCTAAAGACCCTTTCCCAATAACCCCTTCCTGCCATCCACCAAGATGGATGGTCACAACTAGATCCATGGCTTCTTACCACAATGTTGCCGACCACCAAGCCGACCCTCCCAATCCAAACAACCCGCCACAGTATTTCACCGAGCTCACCAACAGCATTAACCGCCTGGCTGAGCAAAACCAAGCCCTGATTAATGCTTTACTCCAAAGAAACCTTCCTATGTCTCCTCCACCACCTCCAGATATCCCACCCAACCAAGAACGAGCCCCGAGCCATACTATCCTGCAGCCCCATCCACCCAACTTGGAAGGCTTGCGAGCCCCTCCCCCAGATATAAACCCGTCACCCCGGGTCCTACCTCCATTGGTCTAGGCACCCACACCCGAGGGAGAGGCCAGCAGCGTCCAGCCCCCGCTGTATTCCGGCGATGACAACGTTTCACTTTGGGATGCGGAACTCCGAACCATGAAGCTCCAGCTCCAAGGAGTCATGCAGAATATACAGCATAAACCATCTACCACAGCCAACTCACCATTCGTTGCCTCCATCAGGGACAAACCTCTACCTCCTAAGTTTAAAATGTCCTCGATCGACTCTTTCGACGGTACAACAGACCTAGTCGATCACTTGGAGACCTACAAGACCCTAATAATCCTCCATGCATTCCCTGACGAAATCATGTGTTGGGCTTTCCCCGTAACACTTAAGGGGTCGACCCAACTGTGGTTTAGTCAGCTACCGACGGACTCTGTCTCTACCTTTCAGCACCTGAGTAGCCCCTTTCTTAGCCACTTCATTGGTGCCCAGCGCCAACGGCATCCGGTAACTCAACTCCTCAACATCCGTTAGACGGAGGGAGAGTCGCTGCGCAGCTTCGTCACCCGCTTCAACACTGAGGCCTTGCAGGTGGCAGAAAATGATGACAAGGTCATTCTCACGGCTTTCATGACCGGTCCACGATCATCTGATTTCCTTTTTTCCTTCTCCAAAAACCCCTCAACCTCCATGGCAACCTTACTCTCCAAAGCCCAAAAATACATGAACGCCGAAGATTCCCTAGCCGCCCGGCAAGATCCTACAGCCAAAAACCCGACCCCCAGAGAAAAGAGAAATGACTCAGAAACCAGGAACACCTGGTACACTCACCAAACACCTCAGTATACCGATCGACCATCCTGAGCCGACCGGTCGGCGCCAACCCGACTGCCCGGCCGGTTCGAACGATACACACCCCTCAATTCCTCCATGGAACAAGTCCTGAACCAGATCCAGCGAGATTATCCCCTCAAATGGCCCCAACCTTCACAGTCTCCTTCCAACTGGCGAGACCAGTCCAAATATTACCGTTTTTACCAGGACCACGGCCATAATACCGAGGAGTGTGTTAACTTCAAAGACCAGGTCGAGGGCTTGATACGTCAGGGACGTCTTAGTCAATTCACGGAAGCCCACCCTCAGTAGAGGCAAATGACTGAACCTATTAGAAATAACCGCCGGCGCACCCCTTCTCGACAACTCGCACAACCTAACCAAGGTCATGATCGCCCTCCACAGCAATCCCGGGCACAAGGCAACCCTGCCCCCCCTGTTGGAGAGATCAGAGTTATTGTTAGCGGGCTTGTTTGTGGAGGACCATCCCACTCGACTTAGCGGGCAGAACTCAGAAAAATAAGGCAGGGCTCAGATAAAGAAATTGCTACATTGGATTGCCCTTCCAAACAGCCCAAGCAGTGGATGGAGCCCATCACCTTTACGGAGGCCGACTGCACAGGCATCTGTTACCCCCATGACGACCCCCTCGTCATCTCAGCCCTCCTCTCCAATTACAAAGTTAGACGGGTTCCCGTCGACAATGTCAGTTCTTCATACATCATCTTCCTAAATGCCTTTCGCCAGCTCAAGGTCGGGGAAGAAAGTCTGTCCCCCCTCCAAACCCTATTGGTCGGTTTTACTAGAGATCGGGTAACCTCCATCGGCTCCATTGATCTTCCCATCATAATCAGAGAATACCCGCGACAGACCACAAAGTTGCTCACCTTCCTCCTCATCGACTGTCCTTCCGCTTACAACATTTTTCTCTGCCGCACCGCCCTAAATGCTTTCCAAGCTATCACATCCACTTTCCATCTTGCCGTCAAATTCCCCACCGACCTTGGGGTCGGCACGGTGAGGGAAGAGCAGACCGTGACCAGAGAATGTTATGTTGCTTCACTTAAAGAGGTCAAGCTAAAAGAGGCTATGATCATTGAAGGACTTGACATCAGAAACGAGGAAGGGCTGGTCTGAGGGGAACCACTGGAAGAGCTTGTCGAGGTCCTCATCGATCCCACCAACCCGACAAAAACTGCCAAGATCGGATGCCAACTATCCTCCCATGCCAAGGCTAACCTTACGACCCTCCTGATTGAGCACAACGATGTATTTGCCTGGACCCACTCCGACATGCCAGGTATTGACCCCTCCTTCATCACCCATCGTCTTAGCATTGAGCCCTATTTCCAACCCTTTCGCCAGAAGTAGCGCATCTTTCACCTGGAGTGCAATACTCTTATTGCTTCTGAAGTAGATAAGCTCCTTGAGGCACAGTTTATCACAAACGTAGACTACCCCAAATGGCTATCAAATGTGGTCCTGGTCCGTAAAAACAACGGCAAATGGCGACTCTATGTTGACTACTCCAATCTCAACCGAGCTTGCCTCAAAGACAGTTATCCATTTCCTCGTATAGATCTGCTTGTTGACACCACGGCCAGTCTGACTAGGAACACACCTCCTCCATCACCGACCGGAGGAACACACAATTATTGTGTCATGCCATTTGGGTTGAAAGATGCCGAAGCCACTTCCCAACGGTTGGTCAACGCCGTCTTTCATCATCAGATAGGCCGGAACATGGAAGTATATGTCGATGACATGCTAGTCAAGAGCAAACTCTCCACTGATCATCTGGTTGACCTGCGAGAGACCTTCGGCACCCTACGAAAGTATCAAATGAAGCTCAATCCGGAGAAATGCGCCTTCGACATAGGATCTGGGAAGTTCTTGGGTTTCATGGTCAGTCAGCGGGGCATCGAAGCTAACCCCGAAAAGATCAAGGCCTTGATAGAAATGCAGTCACCCAGAACGGTTAAGGGGTCGAGGCTTCTGGCAGAGTCGCCGCCCTCAACCGCTTCATTTCACCCGCGCAACGGACAAGTGCCTCCCCTTCTTCAAAGTTTCTTCGCAAACTTTTGAGTGGACGACGAGTCTGAAGAGGCTTTCCAAACAATTGAAGCAGTGCATGGCCAACCCCCCCTTACTCTCCCAGGCGCTCACGGGTGAGCCCTTTTTTCTCTATTTAGCCGTATTGAGCACTACAGTCAGTGTGGCCCTCATTAGGGAGGACATTTCAGTACAGCGCCCGGTTTATTACATTAGCCGGGCTCTCAGAGGCGCAGAACAGAACTACCCATTGCTAGAAAAAATGTCCTTGGCCCTGGTCACCGCCTCAAGACGACTCCGTCCTTACTTGTAAGCCCACTCCATAGTGGTCCTCACTGACCAACCTTTGAAGAAGATAATGCAACAACCAGAGCTATCTGGCAGACTTATGCAATGGTCGGTCGAGCTCAGCCAATTTGACATCTCCTACTGACCTTGAATGGCAATCAAAGGACAGGCTGTTGCTGATTTTATCCTGGAATTCACAAATCCCACTCCGATCACGGTTCCCCCGCCCCCGCAATCCCACACTGAGGTGGAAGACCCTTACTCTTGGACCCTCAACATCGACGGATCATCCCGCAAAGAAGGCAGTGGGGCTAGTCTCATCCTCACTACCCCCGAGAGTGGTTATTTCAAGTGTGCTCTTCGCTTGCTGTTCGACGCAAGTAATAATGAGGCTGAATATGAGGCACTCATCGCAGGTCTCCGCCTCGCCAGAGACATTGGCATCAACCATATCCAAGTGTTCAGCAATTCCCAACTCATTGTCCGACAAATCACGGAGGAATTCGATGCCAAAGAAGACACAATACGGGCTTACAGGGATATTGCACTCCCCCTTACTCGCCTTTTCAATAATTTCCACATCAAGCACATCCCTCGGACGAAAAACTCCAAGGTAAATGAAATGGCTCAGTTAACTTCTACCGACCAGTCAGACCTCAGCCATGGCGTTCGCCTCAAATACCTGGCCCACCCGGCCATATCCCCACAACAGCAGTAAGTCCACTTCCTCCAAAATGAACCTATTCCATGGGCAGCAGATATCCTGCTATTTTTGACAAATGGGGAATTGCCCGCCGACAAACACTAGGCCGCCAAGGTCAGGGCCTGCTCGTCCAACTACATTCTTATCTGTGGTCTCTTGTACAAACGTGGCTTTTCACGCCCATACCTGCGATGCCTCAATCCTACTCAAGCGACCTACGTGATGAAGGAAATCCATAAGGGTATATATAGTAATCATTCGGGTGCTAGGTCACTAGCCCACAAAATACTTCGCACCGGTTACTTCTGGCCTACTCTCAATCAAGATGCCACTGAATTCATGCTTAAATGTGATAAGTGCCAACGCTTTGCCAACATCCCTCATGCTCCTCTTATAGAACTGATCACACTTTGCAGTCCTTACCCATTCGCCAAATGGGGAATCGACTTAGTTGGCCCATTGCCCACTGGTCGAGGCCAAACCAAATTCGCAATCGTCGCCATTGATTACTTCACTAAATGGGTGGAGGCGGAACCCCTTGCCACAGTTACCGAGCGGAACACAACTAGATTCATCTGGCAGTCGATCGTGTGCCGTTTTGGTATCCCTCAAGCCATCGTCTCCGACAACAGCAAACAATTCGACAATGCCAAGTTCAGGAATTTCTGTGCAGAACTTCAAATCCAGCCATGTTTTTCTTCCCCAGGTCACCCCTAAGCCAATGGCCAAGTTGAGGTTACCAACCGTTCTTTTCTGAAGATCATCAAAACTAAGCTGGAAGCTGCTAAGGGACTCTGGGCTGAGGAATTACCAAACGTACTTTGGGCCTACCGTACTACCGCCTGAACCCCCACTGAGGAGACCCCATTTTGCTTAACATACGGCGCTGAGGAGGTCATCCCAGTGGAAATTGGTCTACCTACCCCGAGGGTTCTATACCCGAATCTAGAACTAACTAAAGAACTGAGTCGGGCAAACTTGGACCTAATTGAAGAACTCTGAGTGACCACTGCTGTCAGGCAGGCCTCATATCAACAGAAAATGAGAACACACTACAACTGCAAAGTCCGATCGAGGGAGTTCGCCGTGGGGGACCTTGTTTTGCGCGAAGCAACTCTTGCCACCAAAAATCCGGCTGAGGGCAAGCTGGCAGCCAAATGGGAGGGACCTTATGTTGTTAAGGCCATACCTCTTCCGGACACTTACTGACTTCAGGACATGGAAGGTCGAAATCTCCCCCATCCGTGGAACGCCGAACACTTGAAGTGTTATTTTCAATAAAGCCCTATTTTTGTATTGATCAATTGCTGTATGTTCTTTTTGACAATCTACACACTTGGATGTTTTTGTTTTTTTTCCTCACATGGTGTAAATTTGTGATCAATGGGCTACATTTTAAATGACAACAATCTTATATCTCAGTTATCTGTGTGGTATTTCAATAACACCCTACTTGCAGCCTCAGCTAGACTGAGTTACTTAAAGCCTCAGCCAAACTGAGTTACTTAAAGCCTCAGCCAGACTAAGCATGAAAAGCTCAGCCAGATTGAGTTACTTAAAGCCTCAGCCAAACTGAGCACGAAGGGCTCAGCCAGACTAAGTTACTTAAAGCCTCAGCCAGACTGAGCATGAAGAGCGTAGCCAGACTGAGTTACTTAATACCTCATCCAGACTGAGCACGAAGGGCTCAGCCAGACTGAGTTACTTAAAGCCTCAGCTAGACTGAGCACGAAGGGCTCAGCTAGACTGAGTTACTTAAAGCTTCAGCCAGACTGAGCACGAAGGGCTCAGCCAGACTGAGTTAATTATGGCTCAAGCCGAATTGAGCACGAATGCAGAGTTCGGCCAAGGCCATCCTTGCAACTCCATGGTTGTCGCATAGTTGCCATACTTGGTTCAAATCCAGGTCCATGCTTTCACGTCTCTTAACATTCTTTACATTTTCAACTTTCATTTTTCATTCAAACTTTATACTCTTACAACATGATTTAAAAACTTCACACTTCAAGACCTTTACCTTTAAACGTTTTTTATTGTTCACATTCCTTGCGTCATGGTTTTCTCACAAGTTAGACAGGCTTAACACTTCTCAACTTTTACTGCGATTTACACACAAGCCTTGTTTGCGTGACCATTCTCATTTTTTTTCAGATCCACAAGAAATAAAGACAACAGTATGAAAAAACACAACTCATAATTTTATTTATTCACAAACTTACACATACGTTCACTACAAAAATTACACAACCAACAAAAAAAAAAAAAAACAACAACAAAGACTTTATTTACAAACAATAACACGCAAAACGCAAACTTTCATATCAATCATTCATCATCGCTCGAGGCAAGGTCTTCTTCGCCAACACCCTCATCTAAGGGGGTCTGGGCCACATCTTCTTCATCTATTCTTACATTGCTGAAGTCCAAGTCTGGGAACAGCTCTTCTGCTTTACACTTGAAAGTCTTCCAGCCACTGTCCCAGAACTCAGCCATCTCATGCTTGTAGAAGTCCGACCGCTAGAAGCTTTGGATCACTTCCTCTTCACTCATGTTTCCAGCGGTCACTCCCGATGGGCCAGCTCCCTCTATCCCCCTCTCTCGCCAAGCTGCTGGTGATGGCGGCATCAATGGCCATCTGGAAGTCGGTGGACCCCTTGAACTGCTCTACCGCTGCAACACATAGGTCGGGGTACACCACCCTCTCAGATGCCAACTTGGCCCTTTCCTCATCCAAGGCCTTCTCCAATCCTGCCTTTTCAGCTACAGACCTAGCCCGCTCGTCCGCCAACACCCTCTCCAATTTAGCGATCTTCAAATTTGCTTCTTCTTTTTCTTTGATCAACTGAGCACGAAGATCTTCATTGCAGACCATGGCCTCATCTCACCTTTCCTTGGTGACAGTGCATGCTTTCTGGGCCTCTTCCAGCTTCTTCTGCTCACCAACCAACTGGAACTCGAGCGACACCACCTTGCGGCGTTCTGCCTCCAGCTCTAGCTTGGTCGTGAGCAGCTCAGCATTAGCACAGTCGGCTGAATAGCCCTGCACCATCGCCAACACCTTCATCTTCTTGGTGCTTTGGGTATACTCCAGCCCCCTAACACACGCACTCCGCGCGACTCTCCTCCACCCCCCGGTCTCCCTCATTAAATTTTCAAGCTGGGCCTTTACCTCCTCCAGCTTTGCCTTCAATGGCTCAACTTCACCTTTTGCGTACGCCGCTTTCTTTAGCAAGGCTCCTGCTAAGGTCGTCGCCTCCATCTGGGTCGAGCAGAGCCCCCTTAACAGTTCGGCCTCGGTAAAACTCGCCATCGAGCGCACTGTCGCGTCCTCCACCACGCCCAAGAGCCGATCGGCAGCAGTCCTGGCTGGGCCTCCTTCTCCCTCCAGTCGCCCGGACACTGCTGGAGCGTGGTAAATGGCGGTCTTCAACCTGGCCCTCTATCCTTCTCCTTGGGGCGCAGGACCCCCATTGGGCTGCTGCTCTGCTCCCTCATCAAGGCCAGTCGCCCCGCCTTTCACTTGTTTTTCAGGGCCATTCGCCCCACTGTCCATCTCCTTCGCTGCTCTCTCTAATCCCGCTTCGGGGGTCTCCTCTGCCATCACCTCCTTCATCCTCTTCAAGGCTGGCCCCTCATCCCTTTCCCTTACTCTTTGCTTCTTCTTCAACACAGCCTCCACCTCCTTTTTGCTCTTCTCCTCCAAAGGATCCACTGGAGGAGGTGGTGGCTCAAAACCGCTTAGATCCTTCTCCCCCAGCGGGTTGGGGCGCGATCGAACTCGTTCCCTCGCACTCTGTTTCGGAGCAGGCCCCAACTTTGCCTCTTTATATTTGTTCGCTCTGGCGAACAATCTCCTCTCCTCCTCTTCCTCCGCCTTCCTCTACACCTCCAGCTCCTCCCTTGCCGGATCCTCCCCCAACGGTTGCGGTCCCAAGTTCAGGGCAAACAACGTTAAAGGAAGGACCAACTCGTCCCACCTCACCCCCTTCTCTTCCCTCCATTCCCTCACCTTCTTCACTCTGTCTTCGGCCGCCCCGTCCAACTTAGGCTCGACTGATTTGGTGGGAACCTTCCACGTTGTCCGAACTCGTCTTCCACCGTTCGCCGATACAAAAAACCATCTCGGCCTCCATCCTTTCATCGAAGACGGCAGCCCCGCCACTACACTTCGCCCTACTACTGCCTGCAGTGTCACCCACGTTTCCTGTTGACCGGAGGCCTTGTAGTAGGAGAAAAATTGCTCCACAGTCATGGCCACTCCTCCGGTTACTTGCTGCCAGGAACTTGCACAGGCCATCAGTATTTTCCAGGCGTTCGGCATCAACTGCCCTGGCGCCACTTCTAGCTTATTCAGCACGTCCACTACCACTTGAGAGAGAGGTAGCCTCAAACCTCCTTGCAACGCTTTCTCATAGAGACTGAATTCGTCCGGCCGCACATCTGACGCCCTCTCCCTAGATGTGGGCAGCCTCAGCCCTATTTCCGAGAGAATTTGGTACTTTCTCTTTATTCCTTCCAACTCCTCTGCCGTAAGTATGGATCTGTCCGGTTTGGTGTGCTAGTGGTCCGGCTCCACTTGACTAATAGGTCTCGCGGCTGCAATCATTGTTCTAGGGCGAGCCCGCACCGCCTGACTCACTACCTCCCCCTCCTTTCGCTCCGTACGATATTGCTCCGCCAGGTCCATCGCGTCGTCGTTCCCCAATGCATCTAGTCTTATGGTGGGTGTATTCTCTCGAGCCATCTCTCTCGTATGCCTGCGTATAGCTTCAGATGCTGGTACAAGATAGTTCAAAAAATGTTGCAAAGGTGTATCACTCGACACAAAAGAGGTCACTTTTGGAACGATTTGGTTTTTTGCAAAAAGAAAGGTAAAGCGGATAAAACCAAACGCCCAAGGCTTGCCTGTATTCCAAGGGTCAAGGTCAAACTTTGCCAGTTTGAAAATTTTCAAACATTTTTCAAAAACCGCTTTTTCAAACACCCTATATTGACCTATCGTTTCATCTCTTGCTCAACGCCTAACCTTCCCCATCACGGGATTCCGCCACGTGTACGACCATGATCTATTGCCCCTTTCCCCTTCCTTGTCTATTCCATTTCACCTCACTACGTGCTCCGCCGTCCCTCGAGCCTCGCACGCCGCCATTCACCCTTTGCGGTCGGTCCTTCCACTCGGTCACCCTTCGCAGTCGGCCCTCCTCATGGTCGGCCCCTCCGCTCGGCCACCCATCGCTGTCAACCCATCTCTCGATCGGTCTTTGCCCCGCCGGTCTCTAACAACCATCGTTTTCTTCATTATTCCCTTCGTTGGACTAAAGTTGCACTCGAGAATAGGGGACTACTGACATGGGTAAGCCCATAAAGGTTATAGCCCACCACTTAGGGCCCAATACATAATTCAAATACTAAAGCCCAACATTGTTGGAGCTCAACATGACATTAAGAACCAATGACATCTAAACACGTGGCAAGAGAAGGACAAGCCACATAAGTAGACAAAGATCCTGCAAAGTTATTGCATTGCACATCAGCCATTAATGAAGCCCCTTACAGCTTTTATTGCGATAACCCCTCCCCGTCGAGACAGAACGGCCTCACCATGAACAAGGCAAGCTAGAGCATAGACTTTCGGCCAAGATGACAGGTCGGAAGGGACAACGAAATGATTACCAGAGGATATAAGCAGACGTCGAAGACAAGAAGAAGGTTAAACTTTCTATCACTAATCTATCTCTACACTCCATCTCTCTTTCTAACTTGCTCGTCGGAGGGTTCGTTGAGGGACTCTCAGTTCCCCATTGAACTCTTGTGCAGGTCTCTCGGTGGGCTTGGTACCTTGGGTACCGGTGAGGGAAGCGTGGATCAACCCGACCCGTTCCATCTAGAACACGCTGTAACATCACTAAACAATATATAGCAATTCAACATGAGAAGTATTTTAGAAGAAGGCAAAATCCTACACAATCAAACAATCTAATGTAACACAAATTTTAGAAGAGGTTAGTTTTATACTTATTCATATATTTGTCTCTTTTTTTATTATTGGGAATGGTATTTTATATTTAAATGAATGTTTGAATATCTTTTCATTTCATATTCTCTCTTTGAACCTTTTGTCTTGAGTATCTACATGTAATGTTGAACATATGTACATATCTATATTTAATGTACTTGTAAATAATAATATATGTATGTGATGTTAATATATTTGCATATGTGTATACATTTTGTATCTCAATATATATTTGATGTTAATTATATAATGTATCATAATCTATGTTCATACCTTCGCTTTTAAATCATTATTCAATTTACTTTGGTTAATTGATTGTTCCTTCATACATGACTATTTCACAAAATTTGTTTTTGAAATCATTCTTAACTATCTTCATTTTAAGTTAATCATTTCTCCAAATGTTTATCATTCAAAATATATAAAATATAGAGATTATTTTATTTTTACCTCTATACTTTGTCATGATTTTCAATGACCCCCCCAGGCTACTCTTATTTTCACGCGTACCCCTATACTATTTAAGTTACTATCAATTTTGCCTCTGCAGATTTGAAACGGAAAAAGTTAAAAAAATTACATTTTGACCCAAATTTCAAAAGAAAGATGCAGACCTACCCTTTCTTACCAGCAAACCACCACCAGCAACCACCACTTTAAGCCCTTCTATCTCCTTCATCATAACTCCGTTTGCCTCATTTTTACGTTGTTGGATTCAACTCATGGTCTAGTTTTCGTATCACATCTCACACGTCTCATTCTTCCTCTTTTTGCATGTTGGAGTTCCTAAAGTTGATAAAAAAAAAAAAAGGACTTTTCTTCTTGTTTTCAACTTTTCTTTGAGTTATCTTTCGGACTTCATATCTTTTTCGATTCTTAACGGTTATACTTCATTCTTTCGCCATTCTCTTCACCTGACTTCCTACTTCACCCTACACTACCTCACTTCCTCGTATAATGGGCGGTTTTGGTATGCCGAAAGTTGTCCGAAAACTAATTTCAAAAATTTCAAAACATTTATATTTTGTTTCTTTCTTCTCTATCTTCCTCATTCTTCTTCTTCTTCTTCTTCTTCTTCTTCTTCTTTACTTATAACATGATGTGGAATATGGTTTTAAGTGGTAACGGAACTGGTGATGGTGGTGGTGGTGGTGGTAATGGTAATGGAGATCGGTGGCAGTGAAGTTGGTGGTTCGAGTAATGATCTTTTTCTTCTTCTTCTTCAATTATATATGCACATATCATCTTTCCTATTGGAATTTTTTCAGTCCACTTGAATGGAACACCGTGCCCATTCAGACTTGGATCATAAATGAGATGCGAACCTCAACTGTTTTGCCAAGAACAAAAGAAATTTGTGTTGTTAAGAAAAATCTCATAGCAAATGACTGATTTTGTATTAGAAGAAAGGTTTTGTTGTTATAGCCATTGATGTTGAATTACAAATTAATGAGCACCTATTAATTTCTCTCTTTGCTATGACTGCTCTATCATGATATGAATCTAAACATGTCAAATAAGAGTTTTTCTCTCAGTTGAATATCCTCTAGGCTCTCTCTTCGAAATTACACCTATTTTCAATGCAGCACCATACACATTACAAGCACTCAACCGAAAGAAATCTTTATGGGGACTGAACCTTCTCGACGCATGAGGACTAATACCGACAATGCCTTCTCCACTTTTCCCACGACACAAAGTGCTCGAATGACATTGTTGAAAGTGATATTCGTCGAGGCATATGCAATCTCAACCATCAACTTCACCAACATCACCACCTGAACCACCAAGTTCAGCGCCACTGAACTCCATTACCGCCACTATGAGCATTACCATCACTACCACCTTATAACACCAAACCCACATTTTTCACAACCAAGTTCCATTACCACCACTATGAACATTACCATCACCACCACCTTATAACACCAAACCCCCCGCCATCGCCAGAACGCCACCACCACCATCACAAGTTTTGTTACCACCTAAAACCATGTTCCATATCATGTTATAAGTGAAGAAGAAGAAGAAGAAGAAGAAGAAGAAGAAGAATGAGGAATATGGAGAAGAAAGAAACAAAAGATGAATGTTTTGAAATTTTTAAAATTAGTTTTCGGACAACTTTTGGCATACCAAAACCGCCCATTACACAAAGAAGTGAGAAAATGAGGTAGTGTAGGGCGAAGTAGGAAGTGAGGCAAAGAGAATAGCGAAAGATTGAAGTAGAACCGTCAAGAATCGAGAAAGATATGAAGTCCGAAAGATGGCTCAAAGAAAAGTCAAAAATGAGAAGAAAAGTCTTATTTTTTTTTATTAACTTCGGAGCTCCGATAGCATGCAAAAAGAGGAAGAACGACATGTGTGAGATGTGATACGAAAATTAGTCCGTGAGTTGAATCCAACGACGTAAAAATGAGACGAAACGAAGTTATGACGAAGGAGATAGAAGGGCTTGAAATGGTGGTTGCTGGTGGTGGTTTGCTGGTAGAAAAAAGTGGGTCTACATATTTCTTTTGAAATTTTGGGTCAAAATGTAATTTGTTTAATTTTTTCGTTTCAAATCTAACGGTAAGGGCAAAATTGATAGTAACTTAAATATGATAGGAGTACGCATGGAAATAAGAATAGTTTGAGGAGCCATTGAAAATCGTGACAAAGTATAAGGGTAAAAATGAAATAATCTCTAAAATATATCACTCAAAATCTCAAATTTCATTATAAAACAAATGTGGTGCGAGGGATGATGATTTTTAAAATCCTGACATAGTTTGAGACACCATACCTCATATTTATTAAATTCATTTGATTTAAAAAAAAAAAAATTCATTGTATCAAATTGAACCCTACTTTACGTAAGATTTACTAATCTATCTATTTCTACGCTATATATTAAGCAAAGGAGATTTTTTATTAGTTCCAAAGTATTAATTTAAATTTCTTAATTTTGTAAAAATTTGTGAACCTTAAGAAAATGGCACGAAAATATTAGTTCATCTAATCATTTCTATGATTTTGGAATTTAAAAATACTTTTATAGAAAGTAAAAAAAACAAAAAGGCATATCTAACTCATATCTAATTTGATAAATTTTTTTGAAAGGAGTTTCATATATAATTCTAGTCAGGGGCGGAGCTATCAAGGGGCTAGGGGGGTCACGTTCCCCCCTGAGTTTTGCAATTTTTTTTTTTTAAAGAAAACATAAAGAAAATACTTTAAATAAAAAAATTTATAAAAATATTATTTTAAATGTCAATGACATTTTTAAAATAATAAGAATAATAATGGTTATTTTGATTGAAAATAAAGTGATTATGATATTATTATCTATGAAAATTTCAATGTAATAGTGATGTCCATCACTATTAACATGCAAACATAATTAATCTCAATGAAAATATAGAATTTATTGAATTATTAGTTACATTTGACATGTAACGCTCATTCTCTATGTGTTTCTTTACTATTGGTTGGTGATATCACATGTTAATGATAACGTGGTATAACTATTATATTGAATTTTTACGCATATTTTGTATAAAAAAAATTACTTTATCATTATATAATTTATTTAAAAATTTATATCCATAACTTTTTTTAATATTGCCCGTGATACACTAATTACAAATAATATTTAGCTTATTTGGTTCTAGTTTTCAGAAAACAGTTTTCAAAAAATTCTATATTTTTATTTTCCATATTTTAATGTTTTCAATAATTTTTTTAATATTTTAAGCAATTTTTTTAAAAAATTTTTAGACACGCCTAATATAAATATATCTAAAAAGTATAATATTTGTGAATTTTTTTTTTATAAAAATACACTAAATACCAAAAAATATAAAAATAATATGAAAATTAAGTACATTTTTCGTATTTTTGTGTATTTATTAATTTTTTAAAATATTTTTTCACAAATATTTTACTATTTGGATACATATCTAAGTAATGTACATCTGAAAAAGTAAAAAAAAAAATTTAAAATTTAAAAAATGTTCACTAAAACCAAAAAAAAATACGAAAAATAAAAAACTTAGTTTCAAAAAACTAAATTCAGAAAACTAAAAACAAAAACACTGATTAATTTTTTTTTTTTTTTATCTTTCTTGAAGTTAATGGTAAAAATTTATGTTAAATATTTTTATAAAAAAATTTAATATTATAATAAATAAGTGCTCCTCTGATTTAATTTCTTGGCTCCGCCACTGATTCTAGTTTTTTATAATTTTAAATTTTAAAAATATTTACTTCAAAATATTATATTTTTATTTTTAAAAACTAAAAAATACATATGGTGTCTTAAAAATTAAGAATTTTTTTAGGCGTTAAATATATTTATAGCACCACTATCAATTTAAAATGAAATTCCACATAACAGATGTAAGCATAAATTAAAAAAATACATATGTAGTGCAAATTTTTAGGTCACTTGAAAAAATTCACGTGTGGTGTTTAGAAGCACGTGTTTTTAAATGTATATTTTAACCGTATCTAAGCCTTATATATATATATATATATATACATATATATTAAAGGAAAAATTGGCCTAAGGTCCCTCCTCTACTTTTAATAGGAGGAAAGGTCCAAAAATAATATATTTAATGGCTAAGGTCCATGAAATTTATTTTAGGTTATAGTACCTAAATTACCCTCTTTATAACATAAATTTGTTTGAATATAATATTGTTGACTTAACTGATAGATTTTGGAAACCGAATTCGCAGGGGAGGTTTCGTCGGAGTTTTCGTCGGAGATTTCAGTGGAGATTTCGTTGAGATTTCAGTGGAGTTTGACGAGAAAGATTGCTACGATCGTGTGGATTTCGTCGGAGATTTCGTCGGAGTTTTGATTCTTTGTTTTTGAATCAATTTCAAGGAGTGTTGACAGTGTATTGATCGCGTAGGTTTTTGAGTGGAGTTGAATCAGGTTTGTTTTCGATTTTAGATTCCACATGGATTTTGACTTTTGTTTTGAATTTTTGTTTCGAGAGAGGCCAGGTTTATAGAGTTGATTTTTATTTTTGGAATTAATTTTTCATTCTTTTGTTTTTTGATCAATTTGAAATAGTGTTGACAGTGTAGTTGATTTTGAGGTTTAGTGTTTATTTTTCGTGCTCTGTTTTTTATCAACATGCTGATAAATGATAAGTTTTGTTCTATGTTTTTTCAAACCAGAGATTTGATTTTCTGCACTTTTGTTTGTGTAGTCCAGATAAAATTATAAGTGCATATGGACATATTATTAGAAGTTTCTAATGGAGATAGAATATGAGAAAGTGAATGTAAGTTCATAAATTTGTGCAATAAAGTGAATATGAGATAGTATATAAGTTTGTAAATTTCTCTGGCTTTTTCTATGAGTGCAATATCAGTGTAAAGTGCATGTATAAGGTGTATATGATTTTTTTCTATGATTGTGTTTAATAGTTAGCAGTAAATTTCTCTTTGTTTCATTAAGTTTCTGTGATTTTGTTTTTTATCATCTTGAAGGTGAATATCAGTTTGTAGATGTGTCTTTGGACTTTTATTTTATGAATACAGACAAAGTTAGACAGAGACAATTGAATACAGACAAACTTTTATTTTATGAATACAGAAAATTATAATTTTTAGAAATTTATCTGGACTTTTATGTTGTTTTTGTGAAGTGTTTCTATGTTAAACAATTTTTTTCAGTTTTGTGAAGGTGAATATCAGTTTTGTTCTATGTTTTTTTAAACCAGAGAAATTTCATTTTCTGCACTTTTGTTTTTGTAGTCCAGAGAAAATTATAAGTGCATATTGACATATTATTAGAAGTTTCTAATGCAGATAGAATATGAGAAAGTGAATGTAAGTTCATAAATTTCTCTGGACTTGTATTTGTAGTTCAGAGAAAATTGTAAGTTTGTTACTCACTTTCAGTTTGTAAATTTCTATGATTGTAAATTTCTCTGGACTTGGATTTTTTTCTATGATTGTGTTTAATAGTTAGCAGTAAATTTCTTTGTGATTCATTGAGTTTCTGTGATTTTGTTTTTTATTATCTTGAAGGTGAATATCAGTTTGTAGATGTCTATGGACTTTTATTTTAAGTTCAGAGAAAATTATAATTTTTAGAAATTTCTCTGGACTTTTATGTTGTTCTTATGAAATGTTTCTATGTTAACTAAATTATTTTTCTTGTTTTTTGTTTCAGTTTCAATGGACAGTGCAGTGTTGTTGCTGTATAAATATGGAAATGATACTATTGTCATTAATGTTTCATGCGAATTGAATTTTGAGGAATTGGTTGGAATTTTGTGTAAAACATGGGAGAATTTGAAACCTGAGATTATGTGTATTTCATATTCTATTTTGGGCCATCCGGATTGTATGGTTCGAAATAATATTGATTTTTTGAATATATTGAGGGTTGTTTGTGCACGCGGTGTTGATATAGTTGATGTTTCAGTTACTAGATGTGGTACTTCTGATGAAGAGGATGAAGTGGGGTGTAATTGGATAGATGTTGTGGATGGTGAGTGTGATAGGCTGGTGGATATTGAAAGGAATTCGCTCTCTAAGTTTTGTTCTCACCAAGAAAAGGTGTTATTGTCGGCTCGTTGGCGGAATAATATTACGAGTGTTGGACAAAAGTTTGAGGGTGGTGTGGTTGAGTTCCGTACTTTTTTGTGCAAGTATGCTATTGAGGTTGGTTTTCAGTTTACGTATGTTAAAAATGACAAGCTGAGGGTTACGGCAGAATGTGCATATAAGGAATCAAGGGGATGTATGTGGCGTGTACATGCTTCTGTTGAAAAAACAAATGGGTTCTTCTACATAAGGACTTTGAACAATGAACATACGTGTTGTGTGGCGGTTTGTACGAGTAAACATTCGAGGATGACTTCAAGCTTAGTTTCTGGGCTGATAGTTGAAGAGGTAAGTGCAAAACCTTTAACTCGTCCAGTGGATGTTGTGAAAGAAATGAAAGACAAATATGGGGTCTCAATCAGTTATAACTGTGGTTGGTTGGGTGTTGAAAAAGCAAAACGTAGTACATATGGGGATTCTTATTTGTCATTTGATCAATTACGGTGGTATTTTGATGAGACATTGAAGAACAATCTAGATAGTCGTTTTGAGTTAGATTTTGAAGATAACAAGCGTTTCAAAAGAGTTTTTGTGGCTTTTCATGCATGCACAGCTGGTTTCAAATATTGTCGGTCATTGCTTTTTCTTGATGGAACATTTTTGAAAAGGCGATACAAAGGAGTTATGCTTGCTGCAACGGGGAAAGATGGGAATGAAGGTAATTGTAAATATATATAATTTTATCTAACTATGTGAATTTTCTATACATGTAGGAATTCAGTGAATGTGATTTTTCTCTGACACTTTGAATTTTCTCTGGTTTTGGCCTGTGTGGATTTTCACTGGATTTTGGTCAGTGTGTGAATTTTCTCTAGATTTTGTCATTGTGTGAATTGTATCTGTAGGTGGTTACTGAGTGAATTTGCTCTGGATATTATGATTGTGTGAATTTTCTCTGTAGTTGGTCACTAAGTCAATTTTCTTTGGATGTTGCCAATGTGTGAATTTTCTCTGGAGTTGGGCACTAAGTGATTTTTTGTCTAGATGTTGGCAGTGTCAAATTTCTCTGGTTGTTTATTGTTCTAATTTTCTATGCATGTGTATATCTGATATGCTTGTTCCTATTTGTTTTGTAGGTTTTTTCCCTGTAGCTTTTGCTGTTGTTGATGTTGAGAATAAAGACAATTGGTGTTGGTTTCTTGAACATTTATGTGGAGTATTGGGATCAGAAAGGGTGATAAGTTTCATATCAGATCGACATTGTGGTATTGTGGAGGGAATTGCTAGGTTTTTCCCTAACTGCTTTCATGGATTTTGTCTTGAACATCTAAAGAGAAATCTGAGGGATAAGTTGTCATGGGGAAACACAAATTTGGTTAGGGAGACGATTGTGTCCAAGTTTTCAGAATGTGCATATGCGCCAACAAAGGCATCATTTCATTTCAAGTTAAATGAATTAAAAAGTGAGGGAGGAGACATTGTGATTGCTTTCTTGAGAAGTTTACCATATGAAAATTGGAGTGATGCATATTTTGCGGGGAAACGTTATGGTGAGATGTATTCAAATGTTGCTGAGTCATTCAATTCATGGATACGAGATGCTCGGCACTTGCCAATAACAAATTTGGTGGACATGATACGGTTGCAAATTATGAATATGAGGTCTGATAGGAGGCTGCTCTCTAGTAAATGGAATAAAGTTCTATGTCCTCGTATGGATAGTGTATTGGAGAAGTATTTTTTGGATGGGAGGACATGGAATGTGAGTTTGTCGTCTGATAATGTCTTTGAAGTGCATTGTTTTCCTTCGGTTATGGTTGATCTTGGGTTGAGAACTTGTTCGTGTCGAAAATGGGAAATAAATGGGTATCCATGTCAACATGCTGTTGCTGCAATTTTTAGGAGTGGAAGGAATTTGAATTCATTTGTTGAACCATTTTTTCATGCTGATATGTATCGTCAAGCGTACTCGTTTTCGATTGGCCCAGTTCCAACTGTTGAAAAACCTGTGTGTAGCATTGAAGATGCTATGATTTTACCTCCATTGAGCAAGAGACCAGCTGGGAGGCCGAAGAAGAACAGAATTGCTTCTACTGGAGAGTTTAAAAGGGTGATTAAGTGTAGTCGTTGTGGGAGTATTGGTCACCATAATAAGAGGACATGCAAGGAACCTTTGTTAAATAGTTGAGGATAATACATTTTATTGATTGAATAATACATTTGATGATTAGTTTGTGTATTTTGTTTTGTGAAATGTGTTTTTTAGACAGTGTATATAATAATATCAATCAAATTCATCCAGAGAAATTTTTGCAATATCAGTTAAAGTGTGCATTGTGTTTGTTGATATATACTATAGGCATTGGGTTTGTAATACCTGTCAAATTTATGCAGAGAAATTTGGTATGGCAGAGAAAATTTTGTGTAATGTGTTTTGAAGCTTCAAATTCATCCATATAAATTTGACAATGGCAGATAAAAGTACTGTGTGGATTTTGTTTTTTGAATTTGATAATTGCTTTGTACTAACACAGTGCATTATAGATTGCATGATCATATAGGCACCTTCTTTGGCATGATACGAGTTAAATTTCTCTGTGAATTTGTGGTAACTTCATATCAGTCATTTCAAGAAATGTGCATACCAGACAGAGCATACACAAAATTATTGCAGTGAGTACAACCAAGAAACAAAATCATGCTTTTTTGAAATTTCTCTGAGTTAAGAATTTCTCTGGACCAGGGAAGAATTTATCTAGAATGAATTCAACTCATAAATTTTGCTCAAAGCCAGAGAAATTTTCCTCACCAACCCAGAGAAATTCACAACTCAGAAATTTCAAATTCATCCAGTGAAATTTTATAGTAGCAGATAAAATTACTGTTCGCTTTTGTGTTTTGTTGAGTTTGATGATTGTTTTGTACAACACAAAGCATTACAGATTACATGATCATATAGGCATCCCGTTGGGACTGTACGAGTTAAATTTCTCTGAATTCTGGTAATATGATACCAGAGAAATTTGTGCAGACAATTTTCTCTGTGTGGATTGTGTTGACAATCACAATAAAAATATATATATTTAACCATCGATAGGTATGAAATTGACATTAGTCGAAATAAAAAAAAAATGAAATTTACATTAGTCAAGAAAGGATGTATATGGATAAGTCAAGCATCATATTCCTTCGATGTGTCAACAAAAAACTGAACGGTTAATACTGTATGGATATATACATATATGTGAGACAATTTTCTCTGTCTGGCTATGTACATTGTCTTCCTTTCACTAGTTTCACTATTACATGTTTGGTTGTTCTGGAGGTATTTCAATTGGTTCAGTCCATGATCGGCCAACTTCGGTGACAAATCTCTCTATGAGTTCTGCCCTCATCAACCTGATCTCTTGTGTGGACAATTTGGAGCTGATTGGTTCATGCTTGCTATATTGTTTCATGATATAGCAGACAAAGAGGCCACAATCCAGACTGCATACAAATTATAGGAATGGTTAGTTTTAAGAAACATGCAAATCAGAGTATCTTATTTATAGATGTATGAAACTTACGAATCACTTTCTTGTTGTGGAGCATTGTTGACATACTCAAAGTCGTAACTTGTGTTTTGTGAGTTTATCAACTTGAAAGAGGGTTGTGATTGAGCGTCTCTTTCAAGGCAAGCTTTCAAAAAATTCTCCACATATTCTTGCTGCAAAAAATGATTTTTAAATAACAGAGAAATTTACAGACAAATCAATGGGATTGTATGAAAATTATCATCACATAAAGATTATGATGGATCAGAGAAATTTGCACTGGTTACCAATTGTTTTGCATCTTTGATATTTGTCTTCTGCATCATCCCTCCTTGGCCTCAGTGAGTTGTAGAACCTCCATAAACTGTCTTGTTTGTCCAGGACAAGCAAGGTCCAGTGATTTCCAGCTGTGGACTTCTCATTACCTCCAGTGTTTATTGGGAAATGGAGGAACCTGTAGTTCCTCCATGCTGTTTCAATATGCTTGTCAAATAAGGACACTCGAAAAGATTGATTTTCTGTCATCTTGATGAAATTCTGTGTTCAGAGAAAATCCAAAAATGGTTTTGTTCAGAGAAAATCCAAGAAGTATCTTAAGAAGAGAAAGTAGTAAGTAAATTCCAGAGAAAATCAAATAAAATAGTAGTAACATACTAAGCTCATGGATGTGAAAAAAAATGAGGTTGGTTGTTGTCTTTCTCTCATTTGGTCAGCCAAAAGTATCTCCCATAGCCATCAATGACCTGAAAAATATGATTTGTAATTGTAATATTGGTTTATAAAGGCTGATGGAACATTGCAAGAAATTTTGATGAAAGGGAAAGACTTACATTGTTGGCAATTTCTTTTTGCTTTATTAGGTTTCCAATGTCTTCGAAGGTAATGAGGTTCAACTCACTTGTCCAAATTAAAGCCCTACAAGACAAGAGGGATTAAATTGTTGTTAATGCAATATAAGTTTGTAATTTGTTGTTTGTTATCTTCTATTTTGTTTGTTGTACTTACTCAAGTCCAGAGACATTTGATATGTGCTGCAACATATCTTTTACGTGATCTTTTATCAATCTTGAAATCGGAAGAGTTTGTGGAAAGACCCAAGATTTTCTGATGTTTAGAGGTTGAGGCAAGATGTAGCATCAGCATCAAGCACTTCTTTGTCCTTCGTGCTTTGCTCAGCTTGCTTTGCAGCTTGTTTTGAAGCTCTAGTCACTTTCGCCTTTGGATATTGAAATTCTGGATCGTGCTGCTTTTCCTTCCTTTCTTTTGCCTTTAAATTTTTGATCATTGAGGTCGGATCTTTTTTGACTGTAGACAGTGAAAATATTAGTAAAAGTGAAATTTCTCTGAAGTAACAGATGATATTTCAATATGTAAATTTATGTGATTCAATATTTTCCAGTTACCATAGACTTTCGTCTTTTGTTTCGGTTGTTCTTTGTGTGCCATTTCTTCTTGTTGGGTTGTTGGTTGTTGTTCAACTTGCATTCCAACTAGGCACAGTGAAAATCAAACAAATCCCAAAAATGGAATAAGAAAATAGACAGAGAAATGAAATGAGCAGTAGAAATCAATAGAAATAATCGGCAGAAACTAATGTGTTCAGAGAAATATAACTTCCAGAGAAAATTACCAATGTCAGAAAATTATAATAAATAGAAATTTCTCTGAGTTATGCTGACTCAAGGACTTGACTTTTTGTGGGTCAAGATTTTCACTGACCTTGTGGTTGAAGTTGTGTTGGTGTTCTGTATGGTTGTGTTGCTAGTTGGACTGAAAGTTCTTGTACTTGTTCATGCAATTTAGCATTTTCTGTTTCAAGCTCTGAATTTGAATTCCTCAACTGTTGAATTGTTTTCATATCATGTTCCTTTTCAAGCTCCAACATCCTTAGTTTCATTTGGATTGTGCTTTCTTTTTCTTGAAGTTCTGAGTTAAGTGATGTCAGGGTTCTTATTGAAATATCCTTTTCAGCAAGTATTTCCATCCAATTTCTGTCTTCTTCTTGTTTAGATTGAGAAAGTGCCTTCAGTCTTTCACGCAGATCAGCAATTTGGGCATCCTTTGATTCCTCAAATTGTTGTTGGTCCACTGGCTCAATACGTTCTTCTTGATCACTTTGCTCGTTTTCTTCTTGCTGTTCATCTTCTTCTTCTTCTTCTTATCTTCTTCTTCTTCATTTTCTTCTTCACTGTCTTCTTCTTTCTGTTCATTCTGTTCTTTTTTTCTGCTTCTATTTCTTCACTTTCTTCTCGGCTTCTTCTTCTCCACTGCTTTCACTTTCTTCTCTGGCTTCTTCTTCTCCACTGCTTGCTTGAGCTTCTTGTCCATTGCTTTCACTTTCTTCTCTGGGTTCTGCTTCTTCATTGAATTTGACAATTGCTTGACCTTCAGATGAATCTTGTAATTTCTCTTTGAATTTGACAATTGCTTTTTTTGATTCTTTCTTTGTCTTTTTACCAAGACAGAACTCCTCTGATGGGTTTTTGACTAGCTGCTTGTTATCTATCTGTAACAGGAGGCTCTTTTATTAGAGAAATGTTACAAAATTCACTGAGAGAAAAATTAAAATAAGGAAAATAAAATTCATCTAAATGATACTAATGGGAAACAAACTTCAGAGAAAATTGTATGGGCCAGAGAAAATTACAGACAAGGAGTTAATTTTATGAGGCAGAGAAAATTATGAAATGAGCAACATAATTTAGATATCAGAGAAAATCAATCAAGGCATATAAGTTAATGTTTGACTATAATTGTGTCAGAGAAATTTGGATTCCAGAGAAAATTCATTAGAAGGGCAGAAATAAACAGTGTTTATCAAAGATGCAAGGCAAATAAGTAATGGGCCAGAGAAAATTATGAAACAACATAATTCAGATATTAGAGAAAAGCAATCAGGGCAAATAAGTTATGGGCCAAAGAAAATTATGAAACAACATAATTCAGATATTAGAGAAAAGCAATCAGGGCATACAAGTTAATGTGTTACAATTGTGGTCAGAGAAATTTGGATTGCAGAGAAAATTGATTACAATGCAGAAATGAACAAGTTTGTACCAAAGATGAAAGCATAAATTGATAGTTGAGAGAAAATTGATCTTAAACAATCAATGCACAAGGAGGGAAACAAAGCAGTTGTCAGAGATATTTTGGAATTTCACTGAGATTTTAGGAGCAATAGGAATTAACCTGTCGAGGTGCAAGAGAGTGGAGTGGTGTCTTCTGCAGCTGTTTTGTCAAGGTTTGCAGGTTCCACTTCGCACATCTCGGGAAGTCAGTTGTGTTACTGTGTTCCGAGTCAATGATAGTTGCATGTTCACATAGCCAATACTGTGATGAAAATTAAAGTAAATAAAATTTTCTAAATGCACAAATTTGTAAGTATGATAACTGCAAATTTGAATGGATATTATACTTACAGCAATGCAATGACACACCCCGTAACTTTTTCTGGGGTTTTGTGCAATGCCATGATAGAATCAATCAATGTTGATGTGATTGCCTCTGGCCAATCATACTGTTTCATGGATTCAAGAGGTTCCACATACTGTATAAAAACCCACCCTATCGAATTCCCACTTGTTGCAAAAAATAGGGTGAGACACAAGTACAATGTAACATGATTGCTACATCTTTGTAGTCTGTTGGTTGCTTGCCTTTCATTGCCTTGAGCAAGGCGTTTTTAAGAACAGGACCAGTGAGCCTTGTGTCCTTTTGGAATCTTCTCCTTAGGAATGCAGATTTTGGCTTCTTAGAGTATCTTAATGACATGGGTCGTTTACCTCCTTCCAAACCAAAAATCAAGGTCATGTCGTTTGTTGTGAAGGTCAGGTTCTTCTTACCAACAGTGAATGCTTTTGTTTTCTGATTGTAACATTTGATTATGGCAACTACATCATCATCGGATTTCCTACATTTCTTTGGATCCATTCTTCCACTGGTTAGAGCTTGGATCAAATACCAGAATGGGGACTTTTGAAGCTCTACAAGTTGTTTTGAATTGAATTTAAGTGTTTGAAAAAATGAGACAACAGACGAGAGGTTGGATCGGAATTGAATGGTGTAGTGAGCTCTCTTTCTGTGGAGTTTAGCAGGTTTTTTCCCCTTGAGGTTGAGTCGGTTGAAGTTGGGGTACTCATGTGGATGCTAGTTGCTTCATCACCTTGTGTGATTTGGAGTGGAGTTTGTGGTGTTTTGCTGCTGGTTTTTGATCTTAGATCATAGGAAGACTGAGAGAGTTGTTCTTTCTTGGTTGGTGTTTCCAGTGCTTTGCTGCTGGTGTTTGATCGCAGCTCATAAGAAGACTGAGACAGTTTCTGTTTCTTGCTTGGTGTTTCTGGTGTTTCGGTGCTTTTACGTTTTGCCATTGCTAGACAATGATTAAAACATAAAGATTTCAACATTAAATCCCAGTGAAAATTGAACATGCCAGAGAAAATTGGACATGTCAGAGAAAATTACAGATAAGGTAGAAAATTACAGATAAGAGAAAGTGTAAGATGTCAGAGAAAATTACAGATGAGGGAAAATTACAGAAAATTGGACATGCCAGAAGAAATTGGACATCAAAAATTAAATGTCAGAGAAAATCAACAAAGCATCATAAACATGGGAGAAATTTTCAATAATTCTTAAAATTACATATAGAAGTAAACATACCAGAGAAAATGAATGACAGAGAAAAGTAAACATGGCAAGGCAAAGAAAATTTCCATTCCACAATTAGCAAGATAAAATAAATAAAGTATTGTAAACAAGCCACTGAAAATTACACCACATTGAAACCAAGAATTGAACAAAATAAACATACCAGAGATAAATACACATTCCGGAGGAAATTACACATTCTTGAGTAAATTTCCATTCCAGAGAAAATTTCAATTCATAATATTGAAATGCCAGAGAAATTTACATAACAACCAGAGAAAGTTAACCATGATAGAGACACAAGGGGAGGAAAGTGATGTGATGTTTGTCAGAGAAAATTATGAATACAGACAAACTTAGACAGAGCAAGAGAGTAAGACATTCCAGAGAAAAATACATATTCCAGAGAAATTTTCAAAAGAGAAATTCATAGACAAAATCACAGAAAAATGTTCAAAAATAAGATAGAAACACAGAGAAATAACTTTTTTTTCAAAATACACATGTCAGAGAAGAAACATTCATTCCAGTCCAAAATAAACATGGCAGAAAGGGTGATACATTCATTCCAAAATACATATGTCAGAGAAGAAACATTCAGTCCAGTCCAAAATACATATTACAGAGAAATGTACAGAAACAAAATTACAGAAACACGTTCAAAAATTAGATGAAAACACAGGAAATTGCTTTTTTCAAAATAAACATGGCATAGAAAATTGAAAGAAGAAACATACATCAAGCAAAAATCAGAGAAATTCAAATGCCAGAGAAATTTGCAGAAATAATCACACAAACATGTTCAAGAATAAGTTCAAAACACACAGAAATAACTTTTTCCAAATTCAGGTAGCTTTTTAAAACGAAAGTGAAACCCTAATTTATGGAAGGTTAATATAAAATGCAATTAACTGTGTTTCCAGAGAAAATCTAGTTGTATTGTAGAAAAACTTACCAGAGTTAGGATGAAACTTTGAATGACGAGCTGATATGGCCTGAGATGAAGATGCGACGTGACGAAGGTGGACTGAGATGACGATGAGCAGTGAAAACGAAGCTCTAAGGAAGGTCAGAGAAATTTGTGAGGAAGGAATGGGAATGATTTGTGCAGAAGAAAACGAAGCTCGAATGTCGATCGTGAAGATGATGTTGAAACCCTAATTGTGCTGTTCTTGTGTTCGTGAAAATGGTGGATGCTTGGAATGGAACTTAGACGTCGGAAGGAGTATCGTTTCTGTGTTGATTTCGGTGAGGGTATTTTGATCCAAAAAAATAATTAAAAATGCGCGCCAAGTTGTTCAGGGACCTCATGCATCACTATTTTTTTGGGTGTCCTTTAGCCTCTAAATTAGTATTATTAGGGAGCTGTAAAAAAATTCCCCTATATTAAATTAAAAATGCTTGGCATAAGATATATATGGCATAAAACTATTAGTTTATCTAATTGTTTTTTTTTTAACTTAAGAATTTCTAGATAGAAAATAATAATAAAAAAACTTAACCATATCTAAATTGCATCTAATTTGAGATTTAAAATAATAATCCAAATAAAATTTATTTATTTGTAATTTAAATAGAAAATATGAATGAAAGTTTTAGCTATATATAATTGCACAAACTTTAATATAGACCACAATAAAATTGAAAAACTTATAGGACGATATGTATTTTTATTTTATCATAAATATAATTTTTGTAATTTATTCTATTTTTTCTATCTTTACCAATTAAATTATGACATATATTTCTTATTGAAAATTTAAAATATAACAATTAATGATATCAACTGCAACATATATATTATATATATATTCAAATAAAATGGTTAAATTTATTTATTAAATTATTTCTTTATACATTTTAAATAAATTTATATTATTATTATTATTATTATTATTTAATTTTAGAATTATTTTTTTAGTCTGTATATACCACAAGTGATATACTATATACATATGGACAGGTGGCACAGAGGGTAGGAGATCTGAGTGAGGTAATGGGTTGAAAGAAAAAAAAAAAAAAAACAAAACAAAACAAAAATGAATATAACTAAGCAACAAATAAAAATAACAAAAAAAATAAAAATAAATGGGTTAGAGAATAATGGGTTGCACTTGCTGTTAAGCCCATCACGTCATGATGAATACAATTTTTTATACTCGTGTCCAATGACTGAATTTTAGATGATGATTACTATATAATAATTGTTGTCTTTTTAGATATTAGTTGTCTTAGTTAATTTTTAATGATTATTTTTAAATAAAAAAACTTATCATGAACATTTGCTTGAATGGTGATGCTAAAAATATAGTAACATATAATATTTTGGAATTAAAATTGAATTGGGTGCATTAAAATAGTACATGTTTTATCTTTCTATTTTTTTTAGTTATATCATTTTTTTTTATTTTTGTATATATCTTTTTATAAAAAATTTAAAAATACATTTATTTAAATCATCTCAAACAACTTCTAAAACAATTAAACAAAGACCTTGTCCCAAAACTAGGAAGGATGTTAGATTTGTAAAGAACTCGAAGAGAATATTCAGTTACTTTAAATTTAAAGTGAAAATTTTAATAAGTTTTAAGATATATTTATATTTTATTTATTTATTTTTCATGTCATTTCAAATGAGTATTAATTAAGTGAGTATTTTGAATTTTTTTTAATGCATATCAAGTCGAGTATTTAATTGTTTAAACTTAACTTGATAAATTTCAAAAAAAAAAAAAAAAATTTATTTACCTAATAAGTCAATTTTAAATAAATTTTTAATTAATTAATCACATTGCTTGAGTAACTTAATTCTACGTCATGTCGGTGGACGGTGGATTTGTTGGAACTCCCAATCAAAATGACAAGGCATATGCATATAATTTCTATAAAATAGTAATATTATATAAATTTATAATTTTTTTATAAATATAAATTTATAATATTATTAAAGTATTTAATTTTTAAAATTTTATTATTAATAAAAATTATAAATTTGCTATTGTGTGTAATAATTTTTTTATTATTAATTATCTATATAGGAGTATAATTATATTTGTTTTCTTTTAAATTTTTCATTTTTTGAAAATTTATTTGTTTCCTCATTTTGATTATAAATATTATTTTTTATTTTTCTCAATTCACTTTAACAGATAATTTTGTTTAAATTTTTTTTTAAAAAAAATTACATTTCATAAATATTTACATATACATGGAAAAAGATTAAAATTTTAATTATTAAATTTACTATTAATTTATATATATTATATATATATATAAAATTTATATATTTTTTGTTTCTAATATTTGTGATCGTGATCATATCATGATGAGATGGGTGAACCATCATGCTAATGCTGGGACCAACGGTAGAGTGGAATTTTTTAACTTTAGGAAAATTATATTTCAACCGATGGTCCCAATTCATTTAACGGCCCGAGTGATGTGACTAGACCCAATCGCCAATCAAGGGAAAAAAAGTTAGGACAATTGTCCCATTCGTTTCTGAAAAATTTATATGTTATATAAAAATAAATAAATATATATGTATTGTTGAACTATTAAAATTTTGAAATTGCACGTTTAAGCTAAAAATATTTTTATTCATAATTTTTAAATGTTATTCATTTTGATAAGTGACAACATGCTTCATTTGGTTGTGATTTAAAAGTATATTTATTAGTTAAAAAAATTATTTTATTATAAATTCATTTACGTTAAAAAGTTCAATTTAACTACTCGAAAAAAGTTAATCATATAGGAAAGTATTATAGATTCTAAATTTTTTACTAAATAAATGACTAAATGTATCACATGGATGTGAGGTTCACAAAATTATGAACCCCACATCCATATGAAATATTTGATCATTTGTTTAGTAAAAAATTTGACATTCTTAATATTATGCAATCATATAGAAGTTGAATTTTGATGAAACAATCTTCAAATTTTTAAAGGTGGTAGGGAGTCAGTGTAGTTCGTGATCACTCGGGCGAGGTCATTGGGGCTTTATCTAAGTGGATTCCGAGTATTGAAGATCCAACTTACATTGAGGCATTGGCAGTGAGGGGATTCAGCTGTTAAATTTGCGACTGAACTGGGGTTGGTTGCACCATATTCATTGGATACCTTGAAAGTGATATGAAATTAGGAAAGTGAAGCCCTTCTTGTGATATGCAGTATCAAGTGTTGTTTCAAATTGTGAATTAAATAAATAGATTTATGAAGAATCAATTATATACCAAGAACATATCTAATAATTAAATTAAATTTCAACATAAATACAAAAAATAAAAGGGTAATGTCACGACCCAAACCCGCCCCTATGGGTTTAGCACCGTAACCGGCCAGTAATCCGGGATTACGAAGCCTGCTTAACAGTAGGACAGTAACACAGAGTACAGGGGCATGGCGGAAGCCAATACAGTAAATAACCAATGTCAATGAGCTGTGACAGTCTGTATGCAAAATAATTTTTTCATACATTTATCTTTCAGTACAGAACGTATGCATAACATTTCCAAACATTCGTACAGGGAATCCTAAAAACATTACAGTAAACGGTGCAGTACAGTGTTATCAGTCCATACAGTACAGTAACAGTCTATACAGTACAATGACAGTTGGGTGAAGCTAAGACAACCCCAAAACAGTCTAAGCTAATTATACTCGGAACCTCGCAGTGAGGCACAGTGGTTGGCTTGACAAACTAAAGCTTGCCTGACGCCCCTAGCTGCAGTCTGGTGCCTGGACACCTACATATATATATGAGCAGTGAGCTAAAGCCCAGTGATAACATAAAGCGTAAAGAGGTTTAATGAATGTCCTTACAGTAATGAAAGCAGTTCATTAAACAGTATTTCAGTCTTTCAGTATTTCAGTCTATCAGTCATATGTGGTACATCCATTAGCCTATAAATAGTAGGTCCAAAAGGACCGGGTCTTAACAGACCAACAGTAATGATGGCCAATCATTCAGTAAACAGTATGGTCCACAAGGGAACCGACAGAGCTCTGTAGCAGTAACAGTAAACAGTAAGTGCTAAGGATGCCACAATATAGTTCACAATACAGGACATACATTCATTCAGTAAACAATATCAGTTCGATAAACATTTCAGTTCAGTATTAAAAGATCATCATTTTGAACTATCTTTACACAATTGTTACTCACAGAGTTTGGGCTTATCAGTAGCTAGAGCGTCTCCTCGGAATGCCAACCCTACACAGTATACAGATGAACACACACTAAGCTACACAGTTGGGAAATATCATAATCAATCCTAATTTGCCTTGGTGTGTTTCTACATCTATATCCTCATTAAGATGTCTTAAACTAGGCCTAAGATGCCAGAATGGGATGAGGATGCAAAAATACACTTAGAAACATTTTGCAAAGTTTGCTGAAATAGGAGCCTCGCTCGAGCGAGCCTTCCTTCGCTCGAGCGAGATCCAAAATCAAAGGCTTCGCTCGAGCGAACATCCTTCGCTCGAGCGTCTGATGAACAGTAAAGTACTGGTTGCTGGATTTTTACGCGCGATACCAGTCGATGCTCGCTCGAGCGGAGCCCTGAATAAAGGTGCTCGCTCGAGCGAGGAATCCTTCGCTCGAGCGAAAGAAGCAAAATCTGGAATTTCAGATTTGTCTTCCAAGTTCGAACCAAGTATTCAATAACTCAAAACTCAACCTCTTGGGCCCAAATTCTGGAAAATACATCCAAAACAATGTATAACAAGTTTCAAAAGCCAATTTGTGAATTCAAGCCCCAAAGGTGAGTCAATTAAATCCAAAATCAAACCCATTTTCATGAACAATCTTCAAACATGACATGCATGAGTTTTAAAACCAATTGAAGCTTCAAAGCTTGCTCAAATGAGCTCATTCCTTTCAAAACAAGATGGAAACATGGGTTTAAACATGATTATGAACATGCATGTGGCATTTGACCATGGAATCAACTTCAAACTCACTAAAACCAACATGCATGCAACCATTAAGCTTCAATCTCACATGCTAAGCTTAAAACATGGCTTGGCTCATAAATTGAACATGAAACATGCAAAATCAACATAATTACACAATCAAGGAGATGGATTCCTACCTTAAGTCTTGTATTCAAGGTTAAGGAGCTCAAAAATGCAATCACTCCTCCAAATCTCCAAGTCTATGAGCAATGCCCTCAAGAACAAGTTGAATTCACTCCAAATCTCTCACTCTCTCTCTAAAATCGGTGGGCTCAAAGAAATGGCTGCAGAATTTGTTTTGTTTTAGTGTATAAGGCTCAAGGATGTAATAATAAAGGGCCCACTCACAATGGCATTCTGGTAATTAATGCAATTCATGTAATTTAGCTTATTTTAATCCGATTTAATCGTACCAAATCACATTTTCAATAAATATACCATAAAATCACATAAATTCTAACGATCCTAAATCTCTAATCAATTTCTGGTCCGGCCGCCGATAAGGCCTTTAATTAGCAGTTTAAACATAAAACATGAACAGATAACAATCAATCAGACAGATAAAGTATGCAATACAATTGTATATACACAATCATTTCAGGTTTCAATTTCAGTCAGTCAGTTCCGCATTTTATTCAGTCCAGTTATCAGTCATTACCAGTCTCCGTTAACGGTAATCAGTGGTTAATTCAGTAATAATCAGTAATTAATCGGTAATCAGTACGAGGGTCGTTACAATCTCCCCTCCTTATAAAGAGTTTGGTCCTCCAAACTCGGATTAACATATGACAACAAAGATGATGCCTATCACAAAGGTAACTTTCACTCTATACCAGGAGTATAATCATATTCATAAACAGGTTCATGGCCCAATCTCAATCTTAGCAATGCACAGAAACAGATTCAGAAATCACATATGAAGATTGGGGCTCATATTAAAACAGAATCTTACGCACATTCAGATCTCAGTCAAGAACAGATTCAGATACATGTTCATTTGCATATATTTTGTCTAGAGTATACGTAGATGCACAATCCTGGCTTATGTATACATGGTGCATTATTAGAGCAGATACAGAACAGATGCAGACATGGCAGGTACAGAACAGACACAGTGCAGAACAGATACAGTACAGAACGGGTACAGTACAGAGCAGATACAGTTGCATAATGGTTATGAATAACCAGTTCCATAAGGGAATCCCGAATCCGGGTAACAGAACAGAACAATGCAGAAGCTGGGCCCTCATAACGAGGCCTCCGGTACGGGTAACAGAGTGCAGACAGATATAAGTTCCATAAAGGAACCTCGATACCGGGCAGCTAACATATATTACATAATACTAAGAGTCACGAATATATAACAGGAATCGAACAATCATTCAGTAACAACATATAGCATTTTCGAGACAAAACTTATTTCGTGACACGAAATATGAATAAAGTGGCACGGTAGTACACAACAGGTACAGTAGCAGTAGCAGTGTCAGTACAGTAATTCAGTTATAGAACGGTAGTATTAATATCGGTACAGTGACAATACAGTGACAGTAATGGTAACAATACAGTAACGGTAACGGTACAATACAGTAACAGTACAGTAGCATATAGTAGTATTCACACTACTTACATCAAGTACTTATCGGTTATAGATTTGCACTGGTCTCAGTTTCATAAGTAATTTCCCCGTTAAGTTACAGAGTTTCGATTCATTCTCTCCCGAGTTGTTCACCCAGTCTTAGTTCAATTTGATTCTCGATTCGGTAAGCCATCACAGTCAGTCCAGTTCATTCGGGAGTTATCGGGAACATAAGGCGAATTTGTACATTACGCCCATAGCAGTAGGCAGAGTTCTTAAGCATTCATTTACTATTTATCAGTGCCAGTCCTTACCGATTCGAATACACATGTCAATACGAAAGCAGTCATACAGATTACATATATTTCCAGACAGTCAGAGTTTATGATCAAAACCAGTCTGTGGTCAACAGATCCCACCAGTTCTGAAGTACAGTAATCACCAAAACAATCATTCCCTAGTCAAACAAGTTCATGGTTATAACGGTAATACCGGGTAATTAATCACATGCCACATACCCAGTTTTCCTACATTGTAAACAAATCCGGTAATAGCTCTTAATAAGAGTTTCTCAGATCAAACCGATGAAAGTTTGACTAGGTCATTTCAGATGCAAGTTCTGTCCAAACATATCAATAAAAGTTCGAAGCGCAAGCATCAAACAAAAGTTCCATCAGTTACACAAAAGGGTTTCATTGACCCACGGTTCCATCAGATTAGTTCAGATCAAAGTTCCATTCTTATCATTTCCAGATCAGTTAACATTAGTTCATACTCCGGTCATTTCGGTACATAGTAGTTTCACATCAGTCTGAGTTCATCAATTATCAAACTTACATCAGAGTCCGGTACCATTACAATTCATATCAAAGCAGTACAGGTCACATACAGTGTGTTCCTCCAATAAGTTTACAGACAAATGCACAGACACGCAGTTAGTCATATCGAGAGGTAAGCATCACAGTCAACATAGCAATTTCCAAATAAATCCTTCATATAAGCATATGGTATACAGTAATACATCACACAAAGTTCTTGGTGGCACATAATGGTGAGTTGTCATACAAGGGTTCCAAATCAGTCATATAGTCACTAAAGCATAGGCTCGCAGATCAACTCCAACAGTCATATCAATTTTCCACAATCACGATTCCCAGTCAAGAGTTTATCAGTTGGGGTCTTTATTCAGTCATGCAGTTACAGAGTCATAGTCCCAACGGTTAACTTATCAAACAAATTAATCAGCCATTCCGAGCAAAGGTACAGTCATATATGTACATGTTCAGAATCTACTAACAGTCCCATTACAGGTTCACGGGTTCAATATACAATGCAAAATAGTTCCTCCAGATACGATAGTTAAGATAACCAGTCATATATCTAGTCAGTCTAGTAATATCCTTAAGCAAAGGTAAGCAGATATGTACACAAGTCTAAGCGGTTTCCTTAGCATAGGTAAATGTTAACATGAGGTTCTACAGTGTCGCACATATAGTCCGCATCAACGGTAGATTTCAAAAGATCCATTATTCAAAGTCCATTCCTCTCAATCTTAACAGTGTTACAAGCACGGGAACATACATACAGGTGTGAGATCAAAATCAGTTTTCATGCAGGCATTCGTTCACAAATTCATAAGCAGAAGTTCATCTTTACAAACCAATATGGGTTCTCAATCCAGCAGTCCCACACACAAACAGTTCACGTGTATAATTCGAGTTCAAGGGTCCGTTCATTCAATAATGTCCGTCAATACGTAACAGTTCAGTACAAATCATAGTCGTACAAATTTCTCGAATTACAGTCAATCATAAGGTATTCCCATGTTCACAGTTCTAGTACAGTTCAAAAGGTCATACCTAACAGTTCACATTCGTTTGTGCAATACGATAAAAGGGCTCAACTCAGCAAGTCTCGCTGTTCACAAGTTCTAACAGTTCTCAGTGTATGGTTCATAATTCCAGTAGTTCAATTAGCGCAGTCAATATGTTCGCAGTCTATACCAAATTACGGAATATACGATTCCCCACACAAACGTTCGTATAAGCAATTTCATCTGTTTCAGGTAATACCTACGTCAGTCTTTTCAGTGTTCCGAGCATTTGTGGGCAAGACTTAGGCAAATATCCCTCCTGTCCATGCCTAGAATAAGTTTCAGACAGGCGGTGGCAACGCCCCATTGGTATTTCCCACATACGGTACAGATAGGTATATCGTTGTTCCATTACTTCTTTGACCTTCATTGGTCAAGCTATTGCCGAGATTTTCTATTCACGGAGGTCATTGAAGCACCGGTCATCTTCACTTTCTGTTACTTTTGTTTCATTCTTTCTAATTTCAGTTGACGATGTCAAACACATCTAGGTCACTCCCACCTCCAGTTCTTTTCCAGTCAGTGTCTATCATGTGGGTTGCCTATCAGATTAGCTGGGTAAATTTTACCTCATATTCGACCACAGTCCTATCACTTTACTCAAGTGTTCAAACTCGGATACTTTCCTATTTCAGATGTATTGGGGAAAGCATTTTTTTTTTTCGAAGAGGACTTCACATATTTTCTCAGTTTCTAAACCCAAGTCTCAGTTTTCAGTGGTTCAGTACCTCCCAGAAATTCTGGTGGTTTCAGTTTATTTGGGTTTCAGTATTAGTGTCATCAGTTCATATTCAGTTGGTTCAGGCACGTATGTCTGCCTTTATTCTCTCAGATTTTCGATTAAGGCCTCAACCATTCATTCTAGCCTGTTAATCCTCAGATTAGAAGTTTCAGTTCATTCACAATCCTCGCCCTTGTTGTTGTTATTTCAGATTCTCAGTTAACCTATTCATTCCTCAGGAATTTACCAAGAATTTCCGACTTGAAGCAACGCTGGCCAACGTGATTCCAATCGGACTTCCCAGGTCATTCAACAAAGGCATGAGACTCTACGGTTTAACATTCCACAAATTAGGTTCCCACATATTTCTTTGATCAACACAGGGAAGTTCTCACTGATTTCACATTTTATTCCATATCAGACGTGTGTATACTTTCATTTCAGTTCAGGTATGGTCACATGACCCTTTACTTTCACACGTTCACTTTCTTATAGATTTCCACAGTCGGTAGTAACATTAACATTACATGTTATTCTATTTAACCTCTTTAAGTATGCATATATTTCATTTCACTATAAGCAGTGGTAGCAATTATAAATATAAACAGTTGCATACTTAAACAGTTTAACACTTAGCATATAATCATCATGTCATTGTCGCACACACTTTTCATGCTCATGCAATGCCCTAATTTCTTTTCTAGGACATCCTATAGCTCATCTGGACACGTGTGTGCGGTATAACTCGTGGTTAAGTATCGCTCTGATACCACTCTGTCACGACCCAAACCCGCCCCTATGGGTTTAGCACCGTAACCGGCCAGTAATCCGGGATTACCGAAGGCCTGCTTAACAGTAGGACAGTAACACAGAGTACAGGGGCATGGCGGAAGCCAATACAGTAAATAACCAATGTCCAATGAGCTGTGACAGTCTGTATGCAAAAAGATTTTTCATACATTTATACTTTCAGTACAGAACCGTATGCATAACATTTCCAAACATTCAGTACAGGGACCCAATCCCTAAAACATTACAGTAAACGGTGCAGTACAGTGTTATCAGTCCATACAGTACAGTAACAGTCTATACAGTACAATGACAGTTGGGTGAAGCTAAGACACCCCAAAAGCAGTCTAAGCTTAATTATACTCGGAACCTCGCAGTGAGGCACAGTGGTTGGCTTGACAAAACTAAAGCTTGCCTGACGCCCCTAGCTGCAGTCTGGTGCCTGGACACCTACATATATATATGAGCAGTGAGCTAAAGCCCAGTGAATAACATAAAGCGTAAAGAGGTTATGAATGAATGTCCTTACAGTAATGAAAGCAGTTCATTAAACAGTATTTCAGTCTTTCAGTATTTCAGTCTATCAGTCATATGTGGTACATCCATTAGCCTATAAATAGTAGGTCCAAAAGGACCGGGTCTTAACAGACCCAACAGTAATGATGGCCAATCATTCAGTAAACAGTATGGTCCCACAAGGGAACCGACAGAGCTCTGTAGCAGTAACAGTAAACAGTAAGTGCTAAGGATGCCACAATATAGTTCACAATACAGGACATACATTCATTCAGTAAACAATATCAGTTCGATAAACATTTCAGTTCAGTATTCAAAAGATCATCATTTTGAACATATCTTTACACAATTGTTACTCACAGAGTTTGGGCTTATCAGTAGCTAGAGCGTCTCCTCGGAATGCCAACCCTACACAGTATACAGGATGAACACACACTAAGCTACACAGTTGGGAAATATCATAACTCAATCCCTAATTTGCCTTGGTGTGTTCTACATCTATATCCTCATTAAGATGTCTTAAACTAGGCCTAAGAATGCCTAGAATGGGATGAGGATGCAAAAATACACTTAGAAAACATTTTGCAAAGTTTGCTGAAAATAGGAGCCTCGCTCGAGCGAGCCTTCCTTCGCTCGAGCGAGCTTCCAAAATCAAAGGCTTCGCTCGAGCGAACAATCCTTCGCTCGAGCGGTCTGATGAACAGTAAAAGTACTGGTTGCGATTTTTACGCGCGATACCACGCTCGATGCTCGCTCGAGCGGAGCCCTGAATAAAGGTGCTCGCTCGAGCGAGGAATCCTTCGCTCGAGCGAAGAAGCAAAATCTGGAATTTCCAGATTTGTCTTCCAAGTTCGAACCAAGTATTCAATAACCCAAAACTCAACCTCTTGGGCCCAAATTCTGGAAAATAATCCCAAAACAATGTATAACAAGTTTCAAAAGCCAATTTGTGAATTCAAGCCCCAAAGGTGAGTCAATTAAATCCAAAATCAAACCCATTTTCATGAACAATCTTCAAACATGACATGCATGAGTTTTAAAACCAATTGAAGCTTCAAAGCTTGCTCAAATGAGCTCATTCCTTTCAAAACAAGATGGAAACATGGTTTAAACATGATTATGAACATGCATGTGGCATTTGACCATGGAATCAACTTCAAACTCACTAAAACCAACATGCATGCAACCATTAAGCTTCAATCTCACATGCTAAGCTTAAAACATGGCTTGGCTCATAAATTGAACATGAAACATGCAAAATCAACATAATTACACAATCAAGGAGATGGATTCCTACCTTAAGTCTTGTATTCAAGGTTAAGGAGCTCAAAAATGCAATCACTCCTCCAAATCTCCAAGTCTATGAGCAATGCCCTCAAGAACAAGTTGAATTCACTCCAAATCTCTCACTCTCTCTCTAAAATCGGTGGGCTCAAAGAAATGGCTGCAGAATTTGTTTTGTTTTAGTGTATAAGGCTCAAGGATGTAATAATAAAGGGGCCCACTCACAATGGCATTCTGGTAATTAATGCAATTCATGTAATTTAGCTTATTTTAATCCGATTTAATCGTACCAATCACATTTTCAATAAATATACCATAAAATCACATAAATTCTAACGATCCTAAATCTCTAATCAATTTCTGGTCCGGCCGCCGATAAGGCCTTTAATTAGCAGTTTAAACATAAAACATGAACAGATAAACAATCAATCAGACAGATAAAGTATGCAATACAATGTATATACACAATCATTTCAGGTTCAATTTCAGTCAGTCAGTTCCGCATTTTATTCAGTCCAGTTATCAGTCATTACCAGTCTCCGTTAACGGTAATCAGTGGTTAATTCAGTAATAATCAGTAATTAATCGGTAATCAGTACGAGGGTCGTTACAGGTAAAGAGACGAAACCGAAGCCTGCACAGAAACAGTTTCCTTAAAACAGATTTCGCCGCCTCACGGGTCGAGTGCTTGAGGAATCCCGGCGTCTGCCTCCTAGGATACGACGGTCAAAACCAGCTACGGCAGAAGCACTTTCTGTCTAGCTTAGCGAACAAAAACAGTGGTAGCACTCTCTCAATGTAGGAACTTTCTGGCAAACTGACTTATAAAATGGAAGTAAAAAATTTCTATATTGAAACTTGATAGGAGGGTCTCAATTTATACATGTAAAGGGGAGAGAAGAAAAGCCTCCAGCCTTTAAGGCTGGTCATTAAAACACTAAGCATCCATAGTCCCTTTCCAAAAATATGAAAGTTTGGATGCCTAAAGGATTCACACCCTTTAGCCAAGAAAAAAGATTTAAATACTCTTTAAAATCCTATTCATGAATCTAACATCATGAAGCAATTTCTTGGCAATTTCTTATTCAAAACCCAATGGTTTTTGGCTCACTTGGACCCAACACAATAAAAGGTTGGGACCCACTTTAATATTAAATTAAAGTCACCACACTTTAATATTAAATTAAAGTCGCCAAAAATCATTTTTTCCAACAATCCCCCACATGAATAAAAATTGACCGAAAGACTCAACAAACGGACATCGTTCAACAATAATGACTCGAAGAGAGAGTACAACGAACTAACCCCGACATCAGAGAAGGTAGCTTTTGGCTTTGAACCTCTCCCAGTGAAAACCTATCGAGTTTACTGGCTGATCAGTGAATAAGACATCTTGAACTGCTCTGCCGTTTTTGTAAACTGAAACAATAGATCTCACACGGGAATTACTCCTACTACCATTCTGTTCTCACTGGTGTGCCCTGTGTGGCCCTGGACACTAGCCTGGTTCAGCGAGTGGTTTCAAAGAATCTTGGCCTATCCAATTCTTCTAGAAGCGGCCCCACTTCAAACTCACATAGGTGACTCTACTTTAGTATCCTGCAATACTTAGCTCAACAGCTTAACACACAAGAGTCATTAAAAGCTCAGCTTATCCTCTACAATTGCAAGTATCATTGATAGAAGGAATGGCTGGAGGTTTAACCTCCTCAGTGACATACCACCGTTACACGCAATTAGGTTGTCCCATTGAACCTAGATTTTGGGATCTCCAGTCAACTAGGTTGGGTTTCCATTCCGGTAACTTCTAAAGGCCTCAACCCCATTCCTTTTGACGACGTTTCGACTAACACTCGACTTAACCCTTTGGTTAGCGGATCCGCAATGTTGTCCTTAGACTTTACATAGTCTAAAGAGACAACTCCATTCGAGAATAGTTTTCGTATGGAATTATGTCTACGACGGATATGTCTAGACTTTCCATTATACATATTACTCTGTGCCCTACCAATTGCAGATTGACAATCACAATGAGTACAAATAGCTGGCACGGGTTTAGACCAACGTGGAATATCTTCAATGAAATGGCGAAGCCATTCTGCTTCTTCCGTTGCTTTATCCAAAGCAAAAAACTCTGATTCCATCGTTGATCTAGATATACACGTTTGCTTGGAAGATTTCCAAGATACGACTGCCCCACCAAGAGTGAACACATATCCACTAGCGGACTTTGAGTCCTTTATATCTGATATCCAATTCGCGTCACTATATCCTTTGCACCGCTGGATATCGAGTATAATGCAGCCCATAATCCCGAGTGCAGCGTAAATACCTTAACACCCGCACAATGCCCTTTCAATGAGAAGCATCGGGATTACTTGTGTATCTACTAAGCCTGCTAACCGAGTAGGCTATATCCGGCCTAGTACAACTCATTAGATACATTAAACTTCCAATTACCCGAGAATATTCTAACTGTGAGACACTTTCATTATTATTCTTGGTAAAATGTAGACTTAAGTCTACAGGTGTCGATGACACACTCGTATCTGATCCACTAAACTTCTCAAGTATCTTATCAACATAATGAGACTGAGAAAGTACAATTCCGCCAGATGTTCTGGTAATCTTAATTCCCAGAATAACATCTGCAATGCCCATATCCTTCATGTCAAACTTAGAGTTTAATAACTTCTTGGTAGTTTTGATCATTTCATCGTTACTACCTATAATGAGCATATCATCAACATATAGACACAAAATGACATAACCTCTGTTAGTGTCTTTGACATAAATACACTTGTAACATTCGTTGATTCTAAACCCATTTGACAACATTACATTGTCAAACTTCTCATGCCATTGTTTAGGCGCTTGCTTCAAGTTTACAGACTTTCTTGCTTTGCCCTGGAGCTGAAAACCCTTCAGGTTGCTCCAGGTAGATTTCTTTATTCAAATCCCCATTTAAGAAAGCTGTCTTTACATTCATCTGGTGTATCTCCAGATTACGCAAAGCTGCTAACGCAATCACCATGCGAATGGATGTTATCCTAGTAACAGGTGAGTACGTATCAAAATAATCCAGGCCTTCTCGTTGCCTGTACCCTTTGATAACGAGCCTCGCCTTATACTTGTCAATAGACCCATCGGCCTTCATCTTTCTTTTAAAAATCCATTTGCAGCCTAAAGGCTTGCAACCTGGAGGTAAATCTACCAACTCCCAGGTGTGGTTCTGTAAGATGGAGTCAATCTCACTTTTGATCGCTTCTTTCCATAAAGGACTCACAGCTTCGTGGAAAGTTTGAGGTTCGTTCTCAACCATAAAAGTCAAGAAGTCTGGATCAAAAGACTTGGACATCCTAGCCCTTTTACTCCTTCTAGGCTGATCATCACCTTGATTCTCAACTTGATCATCAAAATGATCATCATCACTAGCAAGCTCATCAAATTGCTCCAAAACCTCAGAACCCCTTCTTAGGTTCGGCAAGGAAAAATGTCTTCAAAGAAACATGCATTCCTTAACTCCATGATGGTATTCCTGTGAATGTCTGAAGTTTCAGACTTATGTACAAGAAACCGATATGCACTACTATTATGTGCATAACCAATGAATATACAATCCACGATTTCGGGCCTATCCTAACCCGTTAGGGTGTAGGAATCGCCACAATAGCAAGACACCCCCACATTCGTAAGAATTTATAAGAAGACTTAACGCCTTTCCATAACTCATACGGGATCTTGTCCACTTCGCTTCAACACAAGTTTCACACTTGTGTTTCGTCAGAACGACCTTGTCGGACTCAAAAACCATGCGAAAACATGTTTACTGAGAAGAGACCTTGAGACAAGATTCTAACAAATGTCCAAAACATACAGGACTTTGTTCAAGGTTAGCTCTTTCCTGAGGTTAACTTCAGGACCACCTTTCCCTCAACAAATGAGGTAGTAGAGTTTCTCATAAACTTCTTCTCGTTTGTAACCGGTTCGAAAGTTGTAAACAGCTCCTTCTCGGAGCAGATGTGGCGTGTAGCCCTAGTAAAGATAAAACCCCTCGCTACCACAGTTGTAGCACTTCCCAAAGAACCGATAACCAGGTTCCCGCGGCTTGTATGCCAGCTTCTTTGCAACACCACCCTTGGCCCCAGCATAGAGCCCTTGTTCACGGGAGGCTTCTTCCTCATCCCAGAAAATTTGCCATGCTCAATGACATTGCCTTCACTAAGGAGGTACTCCCTCCTTTCTTTCTATTATCCTCCTCAATTTTGGAGTCAGATAATTAAGTCTTCTTTGTAGAATTATACAAAGTTTTTTTTAAACAAATCCTTGTGTCACAATGATTATGAAACTCTCAAAATCATATCACAGTAAATACATTCCCAAATGTCATCAACCGAATTAGGCACCAAAATATATTAGGTCCGACCTATCACTCTGAAGGCCAATAGTCTTACTATTAGGAAACACAAATCCAGTGTTCAATAGTCTACTATTCGGAACTTCATAATATGGCCAGTAGTCTTATCACTAGGAATTACTAATTTCTCAGCAAGTGGTCAGTAGACTTACTACTACTAGGAATCACAATGTCTTAACCTGTGATCAGTAGTCACTTTACTACTAGGAATCACAACGTCCTGACATAGGATCAATAGACTCTTTCATTACTAGGAATCATCATGTCTTGACATATGACCAGTAGCCTCTCCACTACTAGGAACCATGATGTCTTGACATGTGATCAGTAATCTGTTCACTACTAGGAACCACAATCTCATAACTGTGTAGCCAGTGGTCTAACACCTCTAGGAACCACCAGTTTTCTATCTCTGTGATCAGTGATCTTGTACTCACTAGGAGCCACCAATTTAAGAATATATTTGGAATTTAAAAATCCAAAAAATATTCACCTATAACAGGTTGTCTCAACTTTGCTTTCAAGCAAAGTCACATAGCAATCATAATGCTATAAATAACACAAGGATACCATACTATTTGCCTCTGATCAATTCAGAGATATTTTAATGCAATCTTATGATTTCCTTAATCATACTTCTCTCAAGATCTTCCTTTAAGAATCTCGTGAGGCAAGGTTGTCAGGTGGAACAACATTTCTGTTTGTCACCTTTTGAAGCCATTTCTGAAACATCACAACAGAATTTCACTTCTGTGATTCCAGAAATTAAACTTAACCCTTAGAAAATCCCTCAGATGGAAATTTAATTCAAAACTAGTCTCACCATTTAACCTAGAATCGAACATGGTCAGGAATGTTCCCAGGAAGACTGGAGGGGTCACATCGGTCCCACTTAAAACCCAGTTAACCTTTTGACAAAACATTCAAGAGCATGTTGACTCCTAGTCCATAGGAAACAATTTAAAAATTAAGATTTCCAGGGGATAAACCAGGTTATAACAAACCGATTCCCAAGCAAATAAAATTTGCTACCAGAATTACACCACTCATAAAAATTAACCGGTACTCCCGGAACTACGCCCATTATTTCTGAATAAAATCAGAAATATTTTAGCTAATGCTAAAATTTGGTTTCCTTTCTCAAAACCAAAACACTTTGGACATAATCAGATTATAACCAAAGACTTTCTCCAAACTTGGTTTTCCAACACTTTGGGAATAAAATGATTAAATCCAAAGACTTCCTCAAACTCCAAAAGTTTGAAACCAAATCCATCTTAGTTGTCATTTCTGAACAAATAAGAACTACTCTTTAGCCAAAGCTAAAACCTTTGGTTTCTATCACAGAAAACCAAACCAAGTTTCAAACTTACAAACAATTTAAAAAATTGTTATAACAATTACACGCATATAAAATGCTTCTAACAAAACAAACTAATAAAACTTGCTACTATAAATTGGTAAACAACCCAACTATATCTCAAGCAAACATGCTTCAAACAATTAATTAAAATAGCCAATCCATAAGGATTCTATTTAGTCCAAAAGCCTTTCCACGCTTAGGTATTCCTATTCAACACAAAAGTTAGTAGTCCAAACATTTTTGTTTTTACATCCCAAACACTATTCATTTGGTTTTATATTTGTTTTTTGCATTGGTATCTACAAAGAAAGTTAGTAGCAAACCACAACAAAATACAAACAAATAATCTAAAAAATTTAATAAATTAAATGAAACCATCTAGCCAACTTTTTTATAAGTAACCAATGCATTAAAATGCCAATTAAATTAAAATTTAAAATAAAGTTCTATACTCATGGGTTATGAATGAAATTAATTCATAATAAACATTTAAACTAGTAACTCCAAATAAATAAGTTAAATTCAAAGTTAATGCACCCAATTAAATAATTCAGATTAATGCTCCCAATTAGATAATTTAGATTAATGCACCTAATTAAATAATTCATATTAATGCACCCAATTAGATAATTTAGATTAATGCACCCAATTAAATAATTCACATTAATGCACCTAATTAAATAATTCATAAAAAACTCTATAACTCCAAAATACATTAAATTAGGTAATCTAGTCTAGAAAATAATAAGCATGTAACAAATTAAAACTAGAATAGAATTAGCATGTCAAAATTGCAACATCCATAAATTATATTTTATAACCTTAAAATTCATGCAAATTATGATGGAGAATTCTAACTAAACTAAGCAATTAGAGAGTACCATAGCATAATTTACAATCATTTAAATAGTGAGCAATCCCGCAACAATTCCTAATAACATTATACAAAGCTAACCTAATAGTCTATATAAATTTATTCGATCAATTTCATAGAAAATATATATAAAATCTGTTTTAAGCTTATTGTTCAAATTGTGAAATTAAATAAATAGATTTATGAAGAAATCAAATTATATACCAAGAACATATGCTAATAATTACGATTAAATTTCAACAGAAATACACAAAATAATAAAAGGGTAAAGAGACGAAACCGAAGCCTGCACGGAAGCAGTTTCCTTAAAACAAATTTCGCCACCTCACGGGTCGAGTGCTTGAGGAATCCCGGTGTCTGTCTCCCAGGATACGACGGTCAAAACCAGCTACGACAGAAGCACTTTCTGTCTAGCTTAGCAAACAAAAACAGTGGCAGCACTCTCTCAATGTAGGAAATTTCTGGCAATCTGACTTGTAAAATGGAAGTAAAAAATTTCTATATTGAAACTTGATAGGAGGGTCTCAATTTATACATATAAAGGGAAGAGAATAAGAGCTTCCAGCCTTTAAGGTTGGTCATTAAAACACCAAGCATCCATAGCCCCTTTCCAAAAATATGAAAGTTTGGATGCCTAAAGGATTCACACCCTTTAATCAAGAAAAAAGATTTAAATACTCTTTAAAATCCTATTCATGAATTTAACATCATGAAGCAATTTCTTGACAATTTCTTATTCAAAACCCAATGGTTTTTGGCTCACTTGGACCCAACACAATAAAAGGTTGTGACCCATTTTAATATTAAATTAAAGTCACCACACTTTAACATTAAATTAAAGTCACCAAAAATCATTTTTTCCAACATCAAGCAATTTCAATGTTTGGAATGTCATTTCGTAGTTCACTACAAAAAATTAAGATTTTAAAAATCAAAATTGAGGAACAACATTAATTTTTAGGGATCAAATATTTTTATTGCGAAAAATATTGTTATTATATTTTTAATAACGAAAATTGGATATTAGTGATGAATTATTATCCTTTTAGGATCAATTATTTTTGTCTCCAAATAGACTAAATTATTTTGTTTTTAGAAGTTTATTTATTAGTGATATTTTTAAAATTTTGTCCCTAAAATCTTTTTTTTTAACTATTCGGGATGACTTTGTAACGACTATCTTTACGACGATAGAAATTGGTCTTTTGTAACAAAATTTTCACTTTTAAATACTAAAAAATTTAATTTCTAAAACTCTTATATGTTTAAATGACTTATCCTCTACAAATTTGGATGGAAAAAATCTCAGATCTACTTATAACTTTAACCCTGTTAGATGATTCCGTTTGTTTGATGACCATTTCCTAATCTTAAAATAAAAAAATTACTCAAAAAGTTACTCAGGTTTAGGAAAGTAAAAAGAAAAGTAAAAATATGTTAAATAAATGAATGTTTTTAACATTAATTTTTTATTTTTTATTTTTATAAACATATTTTAACTAATTCTTAAAAAAGCCTAAATATTCAATGGTGGCATCCACCTACCGAGGATGGTTGTCATGTAAGTTTGGTTAGGTTGACTTTCGGTCCCTTTCAACACATTCATGTTTGGTTTTTTTCTGTTTTTTTTTTATCTATGTTCTATTTCGATGGAATTTTTAAAAAATATATTTTTAGAGGTGATTTGGGTATCATTTAAACCAGCTGTTTATTTGTTACAAGTTATTATATTATTTTTTAATTTTACATACATTTTTTTATAATAAATAATAATAAAAAAAGTTATACTCCAACCACCGATGAATGAACAACCACACAAACATTTTCTTTAATTAATCAAACGTTAGCATATTTAGTCAAAAAACAATTTCGGTTGTTTAAAGGTGAATTTTTTTTATGATTTAAAATTTTATTAGCATTATCACCACTATAAATTGTCACCACTTCACCACCACTACTGCTTTAACATCACTATTATCCCAACCACCCTTATCATATTATTGCCACCACTTCTAACATCACCACTTGCCCAAGTACCATTATCATATTATTGTCATTACTACCATCGTTAATTTGCAACTATTATTGTAACGGCCTCAAAATGCGTGTCACAATTATCCTTATTTAATTATGCGTTAATACAAATTAATTTGAGAATATCTGTTTGAATTAGAAAAATATCTGTTGAGGCTACAATTTCGGAACTGAAATTGACAGCTTTAATGGGTTCAGAAACCGAAATTGAGTACATGGATATATTAATGAGAATTTTTAGAGCTATTTGGAAAGTTTAATTGAAAATTGATTTTGTCTAATTCGCTAAGCCATGTTTGGCTCATTTCTTAGGCAATTATATATAAATATAGATATGGGCCTTGGTTGTGGAATCAACAAAGAAGAAAAAAAAAAACTATGGAATCAACAAAGAAGAAAAAAAAAATCAGAGAGAGAAAGAGAGAGAGGAAGATGAAGAAGAAGATCAAAGGGGGATTGAAGCCAAATCTCCACCAAATCAAGCATCTAAGGATCTAAGGTGAGAATCCATCCCTAATTTCTTGAAGCTAAGTGGAATTAAAGAGTTGAGTAGTATAAATTGTTGTTTAAAACTCACTTGAGTTGAAAGAGAGGACTTGTAAACATCCATGACATTTTTTATGTTTTCATGCATGATTGTCATATTTGGGGAGGAAACTCTATAGATTTGAGAAATGGAACTTTTATATGCATGTTTATGCTTTTTACCAACTTAATTCAAGTTTGTGAGCTTTTACATAGACATTTGACTTTTGTGTTGAAGTCATGATTTTTATTTGAAGTTATAGATGGGAAATTCAAGTTGTTTTTATAAGTTTTTGGCATTGAAATGTATGAATTTGAGGTTGGTTTTGTAAAAGATTGAGTTTCAAATTTAGAGCAGATTTCCGGATTGAACTGCAACCCAGACTGCTCGTGCGGCTTGGGCCACCGCACGAATGGCCAACCTTGTTTTGGCCAAAATTTGATTTTGAAATCCCATCACTCGTGCGGCCAAGGCCACCGCACGAGCGGCCAAGCCACCGCACGTGCGGCCAAATATGACAGATTCTCCAATTTTATTTTCTTTCCGTTTTCTGACTTCCGGGCCTTCATTTACATGATTTTCACGTGTCATACACATCCATATGCATATCTTGAGCATAAGAAAGATTAAAGAAAAAAGAGGAATAACCGAGTGAATATGAAACGAATGGTAATGATGTAAGAATCAAAAGGCACGTCGAATGTGTAATAATAAAACATGTGTTGTGTTATGTGCATTGTCATTGTGGATCATGAGTTGGGACTGACCAACCGCTACAGGGAGCCCACTGTGAGTAACATTTTCTGTAAAGATATGTTGATGTGAAATATGCTTTAACTATATATGATCAATTATGATTTTCTGAATGGCATTTTGATATTGTGAACGAATGTCCTATTTGCGAATCTATTATGGCATCCAAAGATAGTCCCAAGTTATGGGGGATAGCACATTGTGCGGGTCCATGACATACATGTGATACGAGATCTCGTTAGCCATTTTATTGTGGTGATATGTGTTTAATTGGTATCCAGAACCGATTACTCTAGTCGGAAGACAATATGTGTTATGTCCTGTGTGATGTACCATTATGTTACGTTTTGATATGAGATTGATATGAATTATTGCGTCATGATTTGTTCTACAAATATGATATATTTGGAATTCGTTCACTAACCCCTTTATTTTTATGTTATTTACTGGACTTTAACTCACTATTGTTATATGTAAATGTACAGGTGAGCGTTCTGGAGGACAAGCGTAGAAGGGTCTTTAGCCGAGCCACTGTTTTGAAGCCTACCGAGTCGTTTTGAATGCCTCCGAGTTGGAGCTAGGCCTAGAAGGCTATTATTAAGCTTTTGATTATAACGTACACCTTTGACCCGTGCATATGTTTTGTATAAGATATTATGTTATCGTTATGTATTGTAAGTGGATAAATTAACGTTTTTGCATGTACATATTTATTCATATAGATGCACAGTGTATAAGAGGGTTCAAGAATGTTGTTGAAAAATTCGAAGATATTCGAAGATCTTCAACGAAAACTCGAATTATTTAGAAATGAGAGGTTTAGATTCTTCAAGAGTCACAACTAGGAACACAGTAGCAAAGAGATGATGGAGATAAGAGATTGGGTGAAGAAGAAGGCAAAGTAATTAGAGAGAGAATAATGGCAATGCTCTCTTATAGATCTTCCACTTTCACTCTCAAGGTAAATAATGCAGAAGGGAAATTAGTTCTTTCCCAAGAGTTGTCTCTCCAAAATCCATTTCTTATAAAGTTATGGGTGGGTGCTATTTATAGGCACCTCATGATGTAGAATGGAGCCCATGTGCAAGGCACATGGGGAATATTCTCTCTAGCCACCTTATCCGAGGAGGCAACCTCTCCGATGATGAGGAAAACCCTGAAAAGGAGATCAATCTTTCGGCGAACCCTTCTTCTTAGCCATACCTGACCAGTAATTCCCAATCATCCCAAAGGGTCAGGGGTAGTCCTAGAGGATGTCATGCCGTAGAAGGGTCAGGGGTAGTTCAAGAGAATGCCCTACCACAAATATTGTCGAGTCTCAAGGACCCCCTAGATCGTCGAGTATAGGCTAGTTTAATCGAAGAGTTAATTTATCTCCACTCACTGTCCTTAGGATCGAGTCCTTTGTTCGGACTCCATCACGCCCATAGTTCTGGTGCGTAGATCCTGGAAAGCTCCGAGCCCATAAGTGTTCTAGAACTCATTAACAGAACGACTTCTAGATTGCGTTCAAATCCATTCGAAGCCAAGTGTTTCGAATCTCTAGGTTTGTGGATTCGAACCCTTTTGAGTCCGAGCTTAAATAGGTCATTAGGTTCGTGGTTCCGAACCCTTTTAAGACTAAGCAAATACCTCAGAGAATGGATCTCCTTCGAGGGTTTCATCTTTTCTGAAAACAACAGTTAACCTCCTCAGACACCCGTATGGTCTGGACATCTTCGAATGGGTTTGTTGGGCTTTTTTTAGAGATATATACTTGAAATGTATCATCTTTAGCCCAATTTGTTGACTTTCTTGTGGGCCTGCTCAATAGAATTAATTTGGCCTATTTGACAATAATTTTTCCAAACTCATCAATTTTTGGACTTTCCGATTGGGCCCAATTAATTTAGTGGGCTCAAGTTAACACCTCTTACACACAGCTCAGTAGACTATTGATGTTTTTATCTATTGCTTCTGCAAGCCCCGATTATTTTTATTTGTACAGGAAGGCATTTGATAATCCAAGAATTACTGACCGGTTACGACGCAAAATTTTTAAGGGCGAGTTTGGGTCGTGAAAATCACCATTAAAGTCATTACTATTAGGCAATTATTAAAATTTAAATTGATAAAATTTTAAAAAATTATAATTTATTTTATTATAAGACTTAAATTTTTATTTATTTTTATAATTATTTTAATATTTTGTATCCCATATGGGGAAAAAAAAAGACGATGTAACTTTTTTTTTTGGACTTTGGCTAGGCGCCAACAATAATATGTAGACACAACACAACAGTGCGTGAACTCCTTAGCCTTATGACATCATATATGTCAAAAGTTTTAGAAGGAATGTCTTCTAGACCTCTGGGCTGGGCTGGGTTCAAGTTAGCCCAACCCAAGATCTAACACACAGAGCTTAAAAAAAAATAAAATAAAATAAAAAAGCAACACCTATCATATCTCAAACAAGCTTGAATCTTTTCTAGTTACTACGGAGTGCATCGTGCAATTCGGTGATTTGAAAATAAAATTATAAATTAAAGATTAATATATTGGGAGATTGATAAATTTTAGTTTGAGCGGTTTTCGACAAATTAAAAAATATTTTAATCAATTATTAAGGTTTTGTATAATATATAACACTAATTTATAATAAATTTCATATATATAACACAAATTTTTCATATATATAATATAAACTAATTTTACATAATATTATTTATATACATAATTACTTATTTGTAATAAATTTCACATATTAAATATCTCTCACACTCATTTTTACTTTGATATTTCATTATAAGTTAAAAAATATATACATATTAATTATAGCGGAATGGAGCGATTTCGAAGGCGGATTATAAATTTTAAAGCTTAAACCGTAGTTAGCGGATAGGGCGGAGCGAATTGATGTGGATTGGTGTGGTTTTAACGAATTAGATGGTATTTTGCACAGGCCTACTAGTTACTATTATTTACTCCCTTCATTCCATTTTATTTATCAACTTTTATATTTTAGTCCGTCCCAAAATATTTATCTACTTTCTATCTTAAGATATTAAATTTTGTTAAATTTTTAAAATTGTCCCTTATAAATCATTATGAACACATTTTAAAATTCAAAAAGGGTAACCGTAGAAAAAACATTTCAAAATTTGAATTAAAATGTAATGATTGTATGTCTCCTTAATAAGTTAGATTTTCTATAGTGGACAAATAAATTGGGACGGGAGAGTATTTATTTTTATTTTTTTTAAGCTTTTACTTCTTTTTTTTTTTTTTAAAAAAAACAGCTAGCCATTAATGTTTGGTTAACCTATAAAACTCCCATTGTATGAAATGTTGGAAGCACAAGTCATTTTTTAAAAAAAATAAAAAATAAAAAATAAAAAATAAAAATCAACAAAACGTGAGATCATTTTGCCTTTTATAATCTGAGAAATAAATTAAATTGATGTGATACGAAAACTTTTAAATTTTGTGTTTCAAAATTTAAATTTTTCTAACTTTTATTATATACTTCCGTTTTTAATAAAATTTGCATTTCTATAATCTGTTCAACAAGATCTATCAAATAATATTTTAATTGAATATAAAATTATGAAAAATTTACCCATAAGTCCTAGTTTCTGAAAAGTTGAACCATTTAGTCCTAAAAGTTTTCTTATGCTCCATTTAGTCCCATTTGCACATCAATCTAATGTTCGAAACATTAATCTGATGTTCGAAATCTAATGTTCGAAACATTAATCTGATATTTGAAACATTGTAATGGGACCTTTCAGTCTATAAGAAAACTTTTAGGACTAAGGCCTCGTTTGTGAACAGGCTAATTTAGTAACTTTTTGGCTATTTGGCTAAAAAGGTAGGTAAAAAAAACTTGTATGTTTGGGATGACTTTTTGGCTAATTACGAAAAGATGTGCAAAAAGTAGAGAGAAAAGAGAATCTTTGACTTTTTGGTATGAGTGGTTGGCTTTTTAGCTAATTTAGTAACTTTTTGACTAATTGACTAAAAAGATAAGTCTCCAAAATAAGTTATTAATTTGGGATTTATTGGTGCATCCCTCTAAAATTATACATAAAATAAATAAGTGAATAACATTTTCACACTTTTTTGGGTCTCAAAGTGTGGAATTTTTTTAGTGTGAAGGTTCAGACAAGTGTAGAATTTCATGTCTTCAGATGTGCAATCCTTAATTCCCGCAACACTGAATTTCATAATTTGACAATATATTGGTGTGAAATTTCACATCTTCAAAAGTGCAATTCTCAATTCGTCACAACAGCGTGAAGTTTCAATGTGCGAATTTCACACTTTTGACAATATACAAGTGTGGAATTTCACTTTTTCAGAGATGCTCTCAGTTCTTACACTTCGTAGAGTAACAACTCTCAATTTTACCAGTGTGAAGTTTCACACATCATACAGAGAGAAGTTTCATAATGTGAAACTCTTTTACCAATTATTGAGAGTTACAAGTTTCATGATGGAGTTTTTTGAAAAGTTGATAAAAAGTCAGCTTCTAGCTTTTTACCCATTTTAGGTCACATTACCTCTCACATAACTTACCCACAAAAAGACAAAATAAGCTAAAAAAACTAAAAAGTCAACTTTTTACCAACTTTCCCAAAACATTCCGGTGTGCAAACAAATTTTCAAATGGAAAAGTGTGAATTGATAAGGCGAAGTATAATTAAAAAAAATTGAAAATAAATTAATTTAAGAGTAAACTGAGAAAAACTTATAACATAAAGAGTTAAACTCAGAAAAAACAAACTAAATAAAAAATGAAAAAATAGCCAAACATAAAAAGGACAAAGTATAATTTACCCTATCCATTCAGTTATTCTCTACATGTCTTATTATTTTTGTTTCCAAAATTATTTTAAAAAATAACTTGTAAAGTGTAAATTTAAAATTAATAAAATATAAATTATATTTAGATTAATTGTGATTCATAAATTTGTTTTATTAATCAACCACAAAATACATAACATCACTACAAATTGACATAAAAAAAAATATCGTAACCAAGTAATAAATTTTTACAACATCAATCACAAAATTTTAAATATATTTTGTTAGGTCAATTTGTGGTTAAGTTATACATTTTATAATTGACGTTATGAAATTTTATAATAAAATTATACATTTTTGTAGTAGGATCCATATAATCTACACCCCATAACATTTTGAAAAGAAGGTTCCTCAACAATCTTTGACAGCAAAACATGATAAATTTCACATTTTCCCTTTGAAATTGAAAATTTTGACTAATGACTATCAAACCAATAGGTGGCTTCCACCTTCTTGAAAACATGTGAATATACAAATAATTTTTGTATTTTTTATTTTTAAGTATACCTCATTTCTAAATTTCACTGTAATATGACACATCAATTTGCAAGGGGAAAAAAACTAAACTAAATTTATTTATATAGCATTTCATTTTCTTGACAGAGGAATTGTTAGGGAATCAAATTGAGATTTCAACTTAATGCAAGTCTTTATCAAAATTTCCTACAATTAGCTACACACCTTGTACCAAATCTTCATTTGGGGGCAACGTGTTTGTCCGTTTGTGCACCCATTGGAATGAAATGCAAAATAGGAAAATTTTGATGGGAAAAGAAAGTGGATGACGCGGTTGATAACATTCATACATGTTTGAAAAGGCTAAATATGAATGAAGCGGGTCTAAGCCTTAGGACGGTCCAAACCCATATGGTCATTTCACATGAGCCAAGCACATACGTGGGACAAGTCATATTGAGCCCAACTCCACAAGGGTCAGGCCCTAAGTCCTCAAGCACTTGGGTCGAATCTATTACAAGCAAGACTAGCTCAGACAAGGCGTTGAGATGGGCTGAGCCTATTAGCAGAATCAACGTTGGTAGAATCCACACAAAGTCATCCGTATGGACTAGCCCGTCTCTACGAACAAATTCATAGAAGGCCTAATATGGGTCTAGTCAAGGAACCGACTGAACCAAGTTGAGTTATCCTTGAGTAGGCGTTGAAATTGTGAACACTCACGTATGTAGAAAACTACCTCAGCTGGTGTCCCCTTTGAGAATCAAGAAAACAGTTGGGAGAATGAATGTGCCTTCTTATATGTACGGTTAGTGTACGAGCACGAAATAATTTGTCTCGTATAATCCTGTTGATCAAGTTTGCACTCCTCCAAACGTTGTTGTCTTATCACCTGAAAACACAAATGTGAGCTATCCGACAGGTGTGTGCTGAAAACCCCTTCGATGCCTAAGTCGGTAAATAGACAATAGACACAAAAGCTCTGTGTATTTCAGAGTAAGAATTGTACTACCTGTGCATAGGTCCTGTCATAAACTTTTATAGATTTCGCCTGGCAGAATCCTAGTAGGACTCTAACTCTCCTTAGCAGAGTCCTCCTAGAAATCACACTCCTAAGGATAATGCCTATCCTGATAACACTCTACTCACTACCAACCAAGTGAGATGGTTGACACAATCTCAGTAGGATTCTAACTTTCCTTAGCAGAGTCATCCTAGGAGTCTCATGCCCAAGGATAATGCTTATCCTTATAATACCCTCATCACTGCAAGGCCACACCTTCATGCTCGGATATACATTCCTGACCGAGCTGCCTTATCTCAGTTCCCTGTGACTGGAAGCCGATCTATTGAATGGCACCCTGCTAAGCTACACATAGCTCGGCCTTCTATATTGACAACATCTCAGTCCGATAAAGGACTACCTTCAGATAGATAGGTCCAGGCCTTAGCAACCCATCTCTAACCAACCTAGTGTCTTCTTAGCCCAAGACCGAGTTATACTAGCTCTTATCTCAGCCCATTGCGCGGCCCAACTTCTAAAGAAGACTTTTCCTAGCTCAATCCAATTTGTTCACAAATTACCCTCTCAGTTAGAGTGAGCATGTGCCTCTATGTCTAACCACCTTGTGGTCATCCACTTTGAGCAATGATAAAGAAAGCCTTGAGGCATCCAAGCTCCATTACCCTTGTCTTGGGGAACAAGTCAAGTCTTCTATATAAACAAATACTATCATATCATTGTAGGTATTTTGAACTGATATAATTCAAAGTTATCTAAAGCCCTTATGTATACTATCTCACCTCTTCTTCTCCAACTCCTAACTTCCACACTGGATGGTTTTTTTGACCACCCCGGCTAGGCAACTTTCCTGGTTCATTCATTTTGCAAGCCTTCGATTCTTGGATAGTCCAAGTCAGTCACGAAGCTCTGATCTATTCATCTAGTATGGGAATCGGTATGCACAATGTTGATGGTTTTGATTGTGACAAAACATTTGAAATAAATTATAATTAAATTAGAAACCTAAATAAGCAAAAAAATAATAAAAAATTTGGTAAATTACTCGTACTTCCTCTAAGATTTGAAAAAATATTGTAAATACTATAAATTTGACAATTATATTGGGTACTTTTAAAGTTTTAATTTACCTAAAACTTGGCACATTTTTAATCAGAAATTCGTTAGTCTTACGGATGAAAAAATATGGTTGTCATCTATATTACATTAATCTTTGTGTTTTTATTTCATCTATAATTGTAAAGGCTTGCTATATATAAGCTTCTTTTTTCTTTTTTTTCTCTAAAAGAGGAGGCAGTGTAATTTACCAATATGTCTATGTATATAATATATAATAAGAAAAATGAAATTTCTAACAATAAGGTTTGTGAGAGTTCCAAGTTCTCAACATGAATTCTTAGATTTTTTATATTTTTAAATAATTAAAAAACTTTCTATTGGTTAACTCAACTAAAACAAACTCTAATTATTCTTTAAATTTGAATTTCAAAATTCAAAGATCCTACTAATATGGAAAATCATTAACATAGCACATATATTTGCCTCCCTCTCAACCTTTCCAAATAATGCCAATAAAAGACATAAAGTAAAAATTAAAAATCATAGAGTTTTGAAAACCCTAAACAATATATAGCAATTCAACATGAGAAGTATTTTAGAAGAAGGCAAAATCCTACACAATCAAACAATCTAATGCAACGTTAATTTTAGAAGAGGTTAGTTTTATACTTATTCATATATTTGTCTCTTTTTTATTATTGGGAATGGTATATTTATATTTAAATGAATGTTTGAATATCTCTTCATTTCATATTCACTCTTTGAACCTTTTGTCTCGAGTATCTACATGTAATGTTGAACGTATGTATATATCTATATTTAATGTACTTATAATTAATAATATATGTATGTGATGTTAATATATTTGCATGTGTGTAGATGTATACATTTTGTATCTAAATATATATTTGATGTTAATTACATAATGTATCATAACCTATATTCATACCTTTGCTTTTAAATCGTTATTCAATTTACTTTGGTTAATTGATTGATCCTCCATACATGACTATTTCACAAAATTTGTTTTTGAAATCATTCTTAACGATCTTCATTTTAAGTTAATCGTTTCTCCAAATGTTTTTCATTCTCATTCAAAATATATAAAATATATCACCCAAAATCTCAAATTTCATTATAAAAAAAATGTGGTGCGAAGGATGAGGATTTTTAAAATCCTGACATAGTTTGAGACACCATACCTCATATTTATTGAATTCATTTGATTTGAAAAAAAAAAAATCATTGTATCAAACTGAATCCTACTTTACGCAAGATTGACTAATCTATCTATATCTATTCTATATATTAAGAAAGGAGATTTTTTATTAGTTCCAAAGCATTAATTTAAATTTATTAATTTTGTAAAAATTTGTGAACCTTAAGAAAATGGCACGGAAATATTAGTCCATCTAATCATTTCTATGATTTTGAAATTTAAAAATATTTTTATAGAAAGTAAAAAAAAAATGACATATCTAACTCATATCTAATTTGATATTTAAATTTTTTTGAAAGGAGTTTCAAATATAATTCTAGTCTTTTATAATTTCAAATTTTAAAAATATTTACTTCAAAATATTATATTTTTATTTTTGAAAACTAAAAAATACATGTGGTGTCTAAAAAATTTTAAAAAAATTTAGGCGTTAAATATATTTATAGCACCAGTATCAATTTAAACAGAAATTTCACATAACACATGTAAGCATAAATTAAAAAAATACATATATAGTGCAAATTTTTATGTCACATCAAAAAATGCATCCGTGGTGTTTAGAAACACATGTGTTTTTAAATGTATATTTAATCGTATCTAAACCTTTTATATATATATATATATTATATTTAAAAGAAAAAAAAAATGCCTGGTAGAAGATGTATATATGGCATAAATCTGTGTTTGGTTTGAGTTTTCTGGATTAAATTTTTTAAAAATTGAATTTTTTAGTTTTCATGTTTCTTTGTTTTTAGTGAATATTTTTAAAATTTTAAACATTTTTTTTTTTACTTTTTTAGATGCACCTTACTTAGATGTATCTAAAAAGTAAAAAAATTATGAAAAATATTTTTAAAAAATTAATAAATACATAAAAATATAAAAAATGTACTGAATTCTTGTATTTTTTTGTATTTTTGGTATTTAGTGAATTTTTAAAAGATTTTTTTTTACAATTTTTTTACTTTTTAGGTGTATTTATGTTAGGTGTGTCTAAAAAATAAAAAAATGGCTTAAAATATTAAAAAAATTCAGTAAAAACAAAAAAATACGGAAAATAAGAAAGTAGAATTTTCTGAAAAGTATTTTTTGAAAAGTAGAAACAAGCAATAGTTTTTCTAAATTTTTTTAATTTAAGAATTTCTAGATAAAAAATAATAAAAAAAAATTAACCATATCTAAATTGCATCTAATTTGAGATTTAAAAAAATAATCCAAATAAAATTTATTTATTTGTAAATTTAAAAAATAGAAAATATGAATGAAATTTTTAGCTATATATAATTGCACAAACTTTAATATAGACCACAATAAAATTGAAAAACTTATAAGATGATATGCATTTTTATTTTATCATAAATATAATTTTTGTAATTTATTCTATTTTTTCTATCTTTACCAATTAAATTATGACATATATTTCTTATTGAAAATTTAAAATATAACAATGAAGGATATAATAACTGCAATATATATATATATATATATTTATTCTAATAAAATGGTTAAATTTAATTTATTCTAAATTATTTCTTATACATTTTTAAATAAATTTTATATTATTATTATTTAATTTTAAAATTATTTTTTTAGCCTGTGCATATCACAAGTGATATACTAATATATATATATATACACAAGGACAGGTGGCACAGAGGGTAGGAGATCTGAGTGAGGTAATGGGTTGAAAGACAAAAAAACAAAAACAAAATGAATAATATAACTAAGCAACAAATAAAAATAACAAAAAAATAAAAATAAATGGGTTAGATAATAGAAAAATATTTTGAAACTCTAATTTTTGAACTCTAAAGGTAACTCTAATGAGTTGACAGTAGACTCCACCCACAGTGATGTGATGTTTTAGTTTTGATTTGTTTTGATTTTATTTTTTTTATTCATTGTCATGTCATTAGTGTTTTATTAGAACACTAAAATTAGTGGTCTAAATCATTGCCGTAGATAATAATGGGTTGGATTTGCTGTTAAGCTCATCACGTCATGATGATTACAATTTTTTATATTCGTGTCCAATGACTATGAATTTTAGATGATGATTGCTATATAATAATAGTTGTCTTTTTAGTTGTCTTAATTAATTTTTAATGATTATTTTTAAATAAAAAAACTTATCATGAACATTTGCTTATATGGTGTGCTAAAAATATAGTAACATATAATATTTAGGAATTAAAATTGGATGGGGTGCATTAAAATAGTACACTTTTTATTTATTTTTATTTTTTTTGAGTTATATCATTTCTTAATTTTTTTATACATTTTTTTTTTTTGTAAAAAGTTAAAAAATACACTTATTTAGATCATCTAAAACAATTCATAAAACAATTGAACAAAAATCTTGCATGCTATTATTTCTTTTTTGTAATGAGACTTTATCCCAAATCTACAAACTTTCAAGTATGAAGGATGTATTTCAGTTATTTTAAATTTAAACTGAAAATTTTAATAAGTTTTAAGATATATTTATATTTAATTTATTTATTTTTCATGTCAATTTCAAATGAGTATTAATTCAATGAGTAATTTGATTTTTTTTTATGCATGTGAAGTCGAGTATTTAATTGTTTAAACTTAACTTAATAAATTAAAAAATAATAATTTAATTTATTTACCTAATAAGTTAATTTAAAATAAAATTTTAATTAATTAATCACATTGCTTGAGTGACTTAATTCTACGTCATGTCGGTGGACGGTGGATTTGTTGGACTCCCAGACCCAGTCCAAATGACAAGGCATATGCATGTAACTTCTATAAAAGAGTAATATTTTATAAACGGTAATGATACATCTCATTAAAAGTGGTGCTCTAAAGCACCACTAATGAGTTGGTAAGTACTTTAAAAAAAAAAAACAAGACACAAGCAGGGGGTCCCGTCCATTGCCACATCATTAGTGGTGCTTTTAGAGCACCACTTTTAGTGGTCTCAAGCATTATTGTTATATAAATTTATAATTTTTATAATTTTTTATTTATAATAAAATTTATAATATTATTAAAGAATTCAATTTTTAAAATTTTATTATTAATAAAAAATTATAAAATTTGCTATTGTGTAATAATTTTTTATTATATAATTACTATATAGGAGTAAATTACATTTGTTTCTTTTAAATTTACCATTTTTTTGAAATTTTATTTGTTTCCTCATTTTGATTATAAATATTATTTTTATTTTTCTGAATTCACTTTAACAGATAATCTTTGTTTAAATTTTTTTTTAAAAAATTGACATTTCATAAAATAATTACATATACATGAAAAAAATTAAAATTTTAATTTTAATTATTAGTATTGATGAAATTTACTATTAATTTATATATATTTTTTTAAATTTATTTATTTTCTTTTTCTAATATTTGTGATCATGAGACGGTGAACCATCATGCTAATGTTGGGACCAACGTAGAGTGGAATTTTTTGAACTTTAGGAAAATTATATTTCACCGACTTGACGGTCCCAATTCATTTAACGGCCCGAGTGATGGGACTAGACCAAATCACCAATCAATTAATATTGTGTTTGGTTAGGAAATTAAAAAAGAGATTTAAAAAGAAAAAAAAAAGTAAAATGTGAATAAAATATACTTATATTTTATTTAATTTCATATACTTTTTTTTCTTTCTTTTTACAAATTCTTTTCTAAACCTCTTAATCAAACACGGTATATGAAAGTGGAATTTTGATGAAACAATCTTGAAATTTTTAAAGGTGGTAGGGAGTCAAGGTAGTTGGTCATCACTTGTTATCTAAGTGGATTCTGAGTATTGAGGCATTGATAGTGGATCGAGCTGTTAAATTTGCGACTGAACTGGGCTTGCACCATATTCATTGGATTCTTTGAAAGTGACATAAAATTAGGAAAGTGAAGCCCTTTTTGTGGTATGCAATATCAAGCAATTTCAATGTTTGGGATGTCGTTTCATAACTTATCCTCTACAAACTAGGATGGAAGAGATTCCAGATTTAGGGGTTGTTTTGGATATTTTAAATAGGTGTATTTTCTGACTTTTTATGAAATATGAATTGGGTTTAAAGTGAAGTGGTAGAGAGGTGATGTGACTTATATAAGATGATGTGACTTAAATATGATAATAACTTTTTGACTTTTTTTTTAATATGCCAAACTTAGCCTTACTTGTGGCTTTGATCTTATTAGATGATTCCGTTTAATGATCATTTTCCAATCTTAAAATAAAAAATTACTCAAAAAAAGTTACTCAGGTTTAGGAAAGTAAAAAAAAGTCAAAATATGTTAAATAAAATGAATGTTTTTAACATTAATTTTTTATTTTTTATTTTATAAACAAATTCTTAAAAAAGCCTAAATATTCAATGATGGTATCCACCTACCGAAAATGGTTGTCATGTAAGTTTCGTTAGGTTGACTTTCGGTCCCTTACATACAACACATTCATGTTTGGTTTTTCTTATCTATGTTCTATTTTGATGGAATTTTTTTTAAAAATATTTTTAGAGGTGATTTGGGCATCACCTAAATGAGTTATTTATTATTTTCCGATGTACCTAAAAAAAAAAAGAATTATTTATTTGTTATAACTTATTATATCATTTTTTTTATTTTTACACATTTTTTTCGTAATAAATATATATAATATATAATATAAAGAGTTAAACCACCCAAAAATGAACAACAACACAACATTTTCTTTAATTAATGAAACATTAGTATATTTGAAGGTGAAAATTTTTTATGATTTAAAATTTTATTAGTATTACCACCACTACAAATTGCCACCACTCCACTATCACTGCTCTAACATCACTACTACCCCAACCACCGTTACCATATTATTGCCACCACTTCTAACATCACCGCTATCTCAACCACCATTATCATATTATTGTCATCATTACCATCGTTAATTTGCAACTATCACCATTAGAGTCGTTATTACTAGGCAATCATTATAATTTAAATTGATAAAATAAAAAATTTATAATTTGTTTTATTAGAAGACTAAAACTTTTAAATTTTTTAAATTTTTTAAATATTTTATATCCCTAATTAAGGTTGTGCAAAATACCACCCGATCCGTTAAAACCGCACTAATCTGCATTAATCCGCACCGCTTTAATCGCGGTTTAAATTTTAAAATTTATAATCCGCAAACCGAACCGAACCGCTCCGCTACACAATAGTTAATACATATATATTTTTTAACCTCTAATGAAATATCAATATAAAAATGAGTGTGAGAGATTAGTGGTTATTTATATGAAACATATTATGTAAAATTATTGTATTATATATCTAAAAAATATTATACAAATTAGTATTATATATTATGCAAATGTATGATAATTAGTTATAATATTTTTCAATTCGTCAATCTGCCAAAAACCGACTAAATTGTAATTATTCGCCAACCCAGCATTCAATTTGTAGTTTTACTTTCAAATTGCTCAAATCACACCGCGCACACCCCTATTTCTAACATTGCTCGTATGAGAAAAAAACAACATCATTTTTTTTGGACTTGGGCTAGCGTCAACAATAATATGTAGACACAACACAACCGTGAACTCCTTAGCCTTATGACGTCATATATGTCATAAGTTTTACAGAAGTGATTGGGAGCTTTAAATAATAGAGCGCTAATAGCTCTAACGAGGTGAAAATGTCAAAAAAGAAAAAAAAAAGACACCCATCATATCATGGGGGGAGTTAACTCATTAGTATTCCCCCTAGTGCTCCATTTTTAGTGTTTCCAAATATTTTTGTAAGTTTTAGAAGCAATTTCTTCTAGAGTGGCCTGGGCTGAGTTGCTCCGGGCTGGGCTGGGTTCAAGTTAGCCCAACCCAAGATCTATCCTCATTGATTGGCAACATCAAACAAGCAACACCCTAGAGTTCAAAACAACAAAAAAAAAAAAATAAAAGAACAAACAAGCAACACCCGTCATGTCTCAAACAAGCTTAAATCTTTAATAGTTATTAGGAGTGTCCATGATTCGGACGATTTGAAAATATTATAAATTGAATGGCGAATTAATAGATTGGCAGATTGATAAATTACAGTTTGAACGATTTTAAATGGATTAACGGATTGAAAAATATTCTAACCAATTATTAAGCCTTTGTATAATATATAACACTAATTTATAATAAATTTCACATATATAACATAAATTTTTCATATATATAACATAAATTAATTTTACATAGTATTTTTTATATACATAACTACTATTTTATAATAAATTTTACATATTAAATATCTCTCACACTCATTTTTACTTTGATATTTCATTATATGTTAAAAAATATAGGCGGATTATAAATTTTAAGCTTAAACTACGGTTAGCGGATAGAGTAGTGCGAATTGATGTGAATTGGTGCGATTTTAACGGATTGAGCGGTATTTTGTAGCCCTATTATTTACTCACTCCATCCCATTTTATTTATGAACTTTTATATTTTAGTCCGCAAAATATTTACTCAATCATTAAAATACAATGATTATATGTCTCCTTAATAAATTATATTTTTTATGAACAAATAAAGTGGGATGCGGGGTGTATTTATTTTTATTTTTTTAAGCTTTTACTTACTTTTTTTTAAAAAAACAGTTAGCCATTAATGTTTGGTTAACCTATAAAGTCCCATTGTATGAAATGTTGGAAGCTCAAGTCATTTTTTTAAAAATAAAAAATAAAAACCAACAAAACGTTGGATTTTTTTGCCTTTTATCTACGTATGTAGAAATCTGAAAAATAAATTAAATTGATGTGAAGTGACAACTTTTAATTTTTTTGTGTTTCAAGATTTAATTTTTTTTTTAACTTTTATTATACAAATCCGTTTTTAATAAAATTTGCATTTCTATAACCTGTTCAACGAGATCTATCAAATAATATTTTTATTGAATATGAAATAATACATAAAATAAATAAATGAATAAATTTTTCACACTTTTTTGGGTCTCAAAGTGTGGAATTTCATAGTGTGAAGGTTCACACACAAAGTGTAGAATTTCATGTCTTCAGATGCGCAATCCTTAATTCACACAACACTGAATTTCATAATTTGACAATGTATTGGTGTGAAATTTCACATCTTCAAAAGTCCAATTCTCAATTCCTCACGACAGCGTGAAGTTTCAAAGTGTGAATTTCACATTTTAACAATATACAAGAGTGGAATTCCACTTTTTCAAAGGTGCTCTCAATTCTTGCACTTTGTTGAGTAACATTCTCAATTTTACCGAGATTATTTCATTTTTATCCCTACATTTTTACACGATTTTCAATGACCCCCAGACTCTTATTTTTACGCGTACTTCCATACTATTTAAGTTATTATCAATTTTGCCCCTACCGTCATATTTGAAACGGAAAAAGTTAAAAAAAATTACATTTTGGCCCCAAATTTCAAAAGAAAGATGCAGGCCCACCATTTCTTATACCAGCAAACCACCACCACCAAGCACCACTTCAAACCCTTCTATCTCATTCGTCACAACTCTGTTTCGCATCATTTTTATGTCGTTGGATTCAACTCATGGTCTAGTTTTCGTATCACATCTCATACGTCTTATTTTTCATCTTTTTGCATGCTATCGGAGCTCCGAAAGTTAATAAAAAAAAATAAGACTTTTCTTCTCAGTTTTGACTTTTCTTCGAGCCATCTTTTGGACTTCATATCTTTTTCGATTCTTGACGCTTCTATTTCATTCTTTCGCCATTCTTTTCATCTTACTTCCTACTTCGCCCTACATTACCTCGCTTTTTCACTTCTTTGTGTAATGGGTGGTTTTGGTATACCGAAAGTTGTCCGAAAACTAATTTTGAAAATTTCGTCCAGTAGAGATCACCATTTTGTCCTCAATTTTACCCAAATTTTCATCAAAATTTCAGGGTGAGCACAAAGAATTTTCACATTAAAGATACATGTAATGTAACTAACAAAAGCCTTTCAAATTTTAGAAATTTTTAGAAATTTCAGGAGGGCCTTCAAATGTTGTGTCAAAACCATGAGGAAGAGCTAGAAAGTGTTTTTTTGGAAACACTTAAGAAGTGCAAACACATATATAAGCATTGATGGTTTGGATGGTTTGCTGTAGGTGTAGATATTAGTATGAACACACATTTGAAGACAGTGAAATTGATAGTAAAGGGAAAAACCCACTTACTCTTGATCACTTAAGGTGATGAGTAACAACATCCGCTACTACATTCTACCTGATAGCTTGAATCTCGAGACTTTCCTAATATAAGAGACACCCCGAGTCAAACCCAAAAAGCCCACTGCAGGTGTGGGGATATATTTTCTGAGTACCAACACATGGCCAAGGTGACGCTGACGTGTCAGCCGGGGTGCCACGTGTCCAAGTCGTGACGCCGAGGTTATCTCCGAAGATATTGGAGTCCGGGATAAGCGGATAAGGGACAAGAGTCCTAGAATGAGGAAGGACCTCAGCCTAAATAAGGATAAAGCTCTTAGGGAGTTTATCTTTATCTATTGAAGAGTCCATGATAAGCACTGAGATAAAGTCCATTGAAACGAGGCTTCTATTGGGACCAAGATTGAGTTAACTATAAAAGAGAGGCACCCCCATGGGTCTAAGGTACACAATTTGTACTCTGAATAGTGAGTTAAGCACTTTATCTATCTTTGAGAGATAACTGACTTGATCATCGGAGTGCCCTCGGGTGGACGAACCACCGCCAGAATCTCTTCTTTCTATTGCAGGTCACTTAGGCGCCATCTATTCTGTCAGTGCTTTTCAGTTGAATATTGAGTTGGCAGTGTGGTCAGAAATTCAGTCACACAGCAAGTATTGCACATCGCATAGTTACTGACCTTTGGTGCATGGTGTTTACTAGTTTCAATATTTTCATTTCTTTTAATTTCAGGAAAGCATTTGGGCAGTGGTTGGGGGTTGAGGTCGTGGTCGCGGACATGGACGTGGTGGCCAATAATTGAGTCGCTCTAGTTTTATTCATTTGAGCACTTGGCTATGTGAAATTAGTATGTTGTAGGAGTGTTTGTTAATGATCGCCAGACCCAAAAGATGGCATTACAACCAACTTTTTCATTTTATTGTTAGCTCTGTTTCTTATATATTGGAAGTGCTTCTTTTATATTCTTTGGCCTTGTTATCAAAGTGGTCTTCTATCTCATGACTTGAATGAGCTTTCTACGAAATTATTTGTTTCAGCTAATCTGTTCGTAATGTCATGGTCTATTTTATCTAGTAGAGATCACCATTAGACTTATGTTAAAAGTTTTTGGTCATATAGATGAATGTTTTGAAATTGTCAAAATTAGTTTTTGGACAACTTTCGGCATATCAAAACCGTCCATTACACGAAGAAGTGAGAAAGCGAGGTAGTGTAGGGCGAAGTAGGAAGTGAAGTGAAGAGAAGAGAATAGTGAAAGAATGAAGTAGAACTGTCAAGAATAAAAAACGATATGAAGTTTGAAAGATGGCTTGAAGAAAAGTCAAAAATGAAAAGAAAATTCTTATTTTTTTTTAATCAACTTTTGGAGCTCTGATAGCATACAAAAAGAGGAAGAACGAGATGTATGAGATGTGATACGAAAACTAGACCGTGAGTTGAATCCAACAACGTAAAAATGAGACGAAATGGAGTTATGACGAAGGAGATAGAAGGGTTTTAAGTGGTACTTGGTGGTGGTAGTTTGCTGGTATAGGAAATGGTGGATCTGCATCTTTCTTTTGAAATTTGGGGCCAAAATATAATTTTTTTAACTTTTTCTGTTTCAAATATGACAGTAAAGGCAAAATTGATAGTAATTTAAATAGTATGGGAGTACATATGAAAATAAGAGTAGTGTAGGGATCATTGAAAATTATATAAAAATATAAGGGTAAAAATAAAATAATTTCAATTTTACCAGTGTGAAGTTTCACACATCATATAGAGAGAAGTTTCATAATGTGAGACTCTTCTACCAATTATTGAGAGTTACGAGTTCCATGATGTGCAAAACAAATTTTCAAATGGGAAAGTGTGAATTGATAAGGCAAAGTATAATTTTTTTAATTTTTTTTTTTGAACATAAATTAATTTTAAAAATAAATTGAAAAAAGCTTATAACATAAAGAGTTAAACTTAGAAAAAACAAACTAAATAAAAAATGAAAAAATAGTCAAACATAAAAAGGACAAAGTATAATTTACCCTATGCATTCAGTTATTCTCTACATGTCTTATTATTTTTGTTTCTAAAATTATTTAAAAAAATGAGTTGTAAAGTGTAAATTTAAAATTAATAAAATATAAATTATATTAGATTAATTGTGATTCATAAATTTGTTTTATTAATCAACCACAAAACATAACAAAAAATATCGTAACTAAGTTATAAATTTTTACAACATCAATCACAAAATTTTAAATATTTTGTTAAGTCAATTTGTGGTTAAGTTATACATTTTATAATTGATGTTATGAAATTTTATAATAAAATTATATATTTTTGTAATAGGATCCATATAATATACACTTTATAACATTTAAAAAAAAAAAAATGTTTAAGATCCATAAAAAAAACCTTTATATTATACCCATAATAATGTGATATTATATATATATATATTATTTTAAATTTATTACACATCTAATCATATTGGGGCTAAATCTCTTACCCTTTATCGTGAATAAATTTATAAATTTAAAAAGTGTGATAGTTAGAAACGAAAAGTGAAAGAGAGAGAGAAAAGAGATAAGTTATTTGGTGATCTTAGGTACAATTAGGTGATACTTAGAACTATTATGATTGATGAAAAAATTTAAATTTTATATCGAAGGATTAAAAAACGGATGGTGGTGTTGTTCAGGAACACTAAATAATTTTTTGAGGAAGGAGATATGGAGTGGAATAAGTTGTGTTAGAGATTTAAATAAATTATCAAAACTCTCAGGTGTAGAATTCACATAATGTGAGTGAGAGGTTTAATAACTTATTTAACGTCCATGACATTTTCCCGAGTGAAATTTGGAGAGAGAGGGTCCAAGAGCAAGACCATACCGGTTGAAATGATGATAGCACAGACACATGCACATGGGGTTATTATGGGGACTATAACAGCAATCTGTTACACGTGACCTTACCATACACCGAAACATACACTATAAAATCGTCACCCCAATTCCAGCCATTAATGCCGTAGACCTTTCTAGACTTTAGTCTTCTTCTTCTTCTTCTTCAATGGCCACTCAAACCGACAACAAGAACAATCCTGTTCTCCCTCCTCCGTCAAGGTACCTAATTGTTCGCCCCCAAAATGGCGGAATTCGAGACCTGTTCCGATTCCTTGTCTCCGCCGACCAAGCCAACGCCGCTAAATTCATCCAGACCTCCGACGAGGTGGCGGCGGAGTTGTATGTTGGCGGCGGTCTGGCGGCTGATCACCGGTGGGTCATATTTGTGTCCATTGTAGTTCGGAAACTCATAGCCATGTTTGGTAAGCCTATGGAGTGGATTGGATGCTTGATCGACTTCTTTCTCAATCTCCTCTCTCATAATGGTGGACTCCTCGGTTTACTCTTCAACGTCCTCTGTGGTAACTCATGAAGCTACACTTTTTATTTATTTATATATACGCACACACCATCTGTTTATGTTTATGTGTGTATGAGTTCTGTTTACAAATGGAAATGGTGTTCTTGCTGCAATTGTGTGTGTTTAATCCTATTTCATATATCATAATTGGAAGCTATGAGTTTTTTTGCAAGGAAGAGGTTGTTTGGAAGGACGTCTAATCCAACGGTCACCTTCAATTTAATATAAACTACTCCAATCCTTTAATTAAAATCTTTTTAGAAATTTCACTCTTATTCCAAATTTCCCTTTTCATCAAATTTGATGGAAAGAAATAATCTCCAATGCTTCATCTTTTTAAATTTTCATTTGATAAGTTTTCAATTTGATGGGAAAAAAAATAAAAAAAATGACTCCTTTGATTTGGTGAACCTTTAATGAAAGGATTTGAGATGATTTTTAAAAGATGAAGGATTGGAGATGCTCTTACACTGTATTAGTATAGCCCCACAATCATGCGAGTGTCTGTAATCTATTTTGTGTTTAGTTTCTATGTTTCTTTTCTAGTATTTTTGTTTCAAAATGCAACTTCAACTGGTTTGTTGTGAAAAAGTTTAAAGTTGTGTTTAAAACATGACTTTACCTTAAAGTAGTGTTCAACCTGGTTTGAGAAATAAGTTTAGAACTGTTTGGCTTTGAGAATTTTGTTTCAAAATAACTTGCATTTGGTATTGGGTTTTTTTAACCAAATGTGGGTGATTTTTTCCAAATCCAAGGGAATATAAACCACAGAGACAGAGTACTTCAATAGTAGTCTACTGTGTGCATGCTTGGTGTGGAGAAGTGGTTCAGAAATACTTTTCAGGCCCTGGAGGGCGCTTGTGATCCACAGCTAGTCACCTGAAAAAGAATGAACACTCCGGTCGGGGGTGTCGGAATTAGCACTCCGGCGGTTAAGTCAGTATCTACTCTCTTGGTTGCTTCTTTCTTAAGTTAAGTTTACTAGTTCTCACATACCCTTCTTTGATTAATGTTCTTCTATTTATATCTTTTCTTGGACCTCAGGGTTGGGCCCACCTTTAATCCATCATGTAATTATTTACTCGGCCCCATTTGTTGCAAACTGCTCTTCATTCGGCTCCTTGCTCAACTGGCTATACGGCCGATTAGGATACTTCTGGGTTTGTATAAGACGAGGCCAAACAAAATGTATATATCTGGACTCTCCAAGTTCACTTATTCGGCCTCTTTGCATCCCTTGATACTCGGCCCCCACAATTGCCTCCCAAACACTCCACTAACAACAGTTAGCTGGTGTGTTTGGTTTCGAACTCAAAAAATCAGAGCCAAAATTCGGCGGCTAACCTCATTCCAACGCGAATGTCAGAGCTCACACGCCTTTCGGTCATCATTACAACTTCCCGCCCCTTTGTACGCTTCTTCCATTTATTGTGATTTAAAATTTTGTTGTCTTTTCGAATGCACACTCATTTCTACATACTTGAAGCTCTTGGTGTGCCTTCCGATTCGCCTCTGCAACCTCCTTTTATCTCTCATTGTTTCCTTCGCTTCTTATAAGTTCTCTTCCTCTGTACTTCGAATCCCTTTTCCTGGTTTGTTTTTAATTTAACGTACTCCATAAACTGACGAAAATGGCGAAGCATTTGAAAGACCTTCTTTCTGTGGATCGAGTCTCTGGCTTTCGACGCCATTTTTTCATCCCCGATGACGTCCGTCTGTCACTTGTGACAGACAGCACCCTTGATATGGAGAGGGTTGATGAAAGCACAATCGTCTTCCCTCTCTTATCAATTGCAGAGGGCGGAGTCCGTTTCCCCCTTCACCCATTCCGTAGAGCCGTCCTTCGCCATTGGGGTCTAATCCCTTCCCAACCTAATGTAAACTTTTTCTGAATCATAATGGGAATTATAGAGTTAAACCGTCGCCTTAGGATTAATCTTGGCATACTTGCTATTCGGCACTCTTATGCCTTGGCCAAGTCTTCTGGCCGGCATGGGCGCTATTTCCTTAGGGCCAAGGACACCGACCATCAATTAGTGACTATGCTTTCCAGCTCTGGCAAGCGAGTCAATGACGTCATGGTCGTTGTCCCAGGTAACTGGGAATTCGGCGAAGGCGAGGACCGCCTAGATCCTATACCTAGACGGAGAGGCGAACCAGGTGGCCACAGCCCATTGCGTTTATTTTTCTTATATTTACTCGGCTTCATCTTTGCGGTCTCATGGTTTTACTTGTGCAGGAAATGACTTGAAGAAAGTTTTGGTTTCAACCAACGACGCCGTTCTTGCGGAAATTAAAGTCGCGCTCCAATACTTTGGCCGTCCGAGCCTTCAACAACAGGGGAGGGCGGCCCACATTCTTCTTCGATACGAGCCGACGTACACGACATTTTCGGCGGCAGAAAACATCCCAGTTCCGAGGGGCGAGGAGTTTCTTATGGCCCTCATCTTAACCAACTTCAAAAACTTGAGGCAAGTTGGTTTGGGCGGATCCGAATCGGAGCAGGCGGAGGTAGCTGAGGTCGCTGAGTCGCCAAACCCGTCTGAAGCCGAAGTAGACGAGGCTTTGAAGTTGGCCTTTGAGGAAGCCGGCCTCAATTCATCCAACCCGCCGTCCACCTCAGGCCGAGGGGACGTTTCCTTCGACGACATCTTTACAGGTTTAGAAGATCTTCCCGGCGCATACCTTGAAGACATGGCTGGGTTGTCACTCACACAACTTGCCAAGAAGAAAAACGCGGAAGAATGGCCACCCGGCGGAGAGCGGGGGCCATTCGATCGGAAATTTTATCCACTGCCGATGTCGAGCCCTCCCAGCCTGTTGTCGAGGGGGAGACGGCTCAAACCCAAACGGCCGAGTCGGAGCGGGTAGAGCAGGCGAATCAGGAGCAAAGGGGGGAGAAACGCCCCGCCGAGGAAGAAGCCGAGTCCGCAGAAGAGCAGGTCAACAAACGGCCGCGCGTTGAGGAATCGGATTTGGTTGTTCCGTTCACTGTTCAGCCAAAGATAAGGAACATGCCGATTTCCTGTGACGCGTCGGCTTTAAAAGACCCGGCTGTGGCCTTGAGCATGGCCTCTTTAATCTCTCTGCCGGCTGACAGAGCCGTATTTCGGGCCGAGCCAGACTTGCTGTCGATCGCGTTAGCGGCTCAGTCGGCTTTATTGGTACGTGCTTTTTTATGCAGTCTTCCGCCTGAATACATATATATTTTTAATATTATTTAACTCCATTTCCTTATTTTTCAGACGGTGGGCAGGATAGCCGAAATAGGCCGCCGTCAACATGACACTATAGAACAGATCGCCTTGCTCAAAACTGAAGTTGAAAATGAAAAGAGCAAGGCTGTGGAAGCCTCTCAGAGAGTCGATTCCGAAGCCGCGAAACCGGCGGAGGAACGTGCGAGGGTGGATTCTGAGGCCGAGAGCTCGAGGAACTCCAACCAGTTAAGGCTGGCCACCGAGGATAGGGCGAAAGCGAGTCAGGACACGCTCCAGCTAGCCAAGGAGGTGATTGCCAAGTTGGAAGCCGACTTGGAAGAATCGAAGAAGGAGAAGGAAAAAGCCGACTCTGAGGTTTCCAAAGCATTCCAAGCTGGACAAGAAGCCGCCTTGGAGAGCTATGCGGATGAAATGCCCAAATTCGAGAACCGGGGCTTCAAACACGGCTGGCTCAAAGCCCTTGCTGCCGCAAATGTGACATTAGCCCAACCGATTCCATTCGAGCAAGTGGACGTTGAGCCGCTGTCGTCTGACCCTGAGGACTGACTAGAGTGACATTTTAAATTTTTGTTAGGCATCTTCCATGCAAGGTTGTAGGCTTTTTGTTTAATAGATTTCTGTTAGTTTAAGGTAGTTTTCATGTGTAAAATGGCTACTGTCTGTACTCAATTTATTTAATGAAAATCCCCTTTGCTTGAGAACTTGCTTTGTTCTTTGCTATTATTTGTGTTTAATTTTTTTTGCTATTTTAAATAAGATAACCGTTGCCTGCTGTGCTTGCTAGTTATTGATCCAATAGGATGTAGGATTACGAAGTGAGTGAATTAAACATCCGCGACCACCTGCCGATTAGATAACTATCTTGGCAATTTAGTAATTTAACCGAACAAGTGAAACGACTCAGGGCCTCGTCGTATGGCCGATTAGCTTCATAAATCTTCCCTTGTCTCAGCCAATGAACTAGAAAGGCCGAATACTATTAGTTCATGGAGTGGCTGAGGCACGCGTAGATCGGCACCAGGTTTAGATATTTGGCCGATCAGATTAATAAATCTGCCCTTGCCCCAACCAATGTATGAACTGGAAAGGCTGCCCTTGCCCCAGTCAATGTATGAACTGGAAAGGCCGAATACTATTAGTTCATGGAGTGGCTGAGGCACGCGTAGATCGGCACTGGGCTTAGATATTTGGCCGATCAGATTAATAAATCTGCCCTTGCCCCAGCCAATGTATGAACTGGAAAGGCTGCCCTTGCCCTAGTCAATGTATGAACTGGAAAGACCGAATACTATTAGTTCATGGAGTGGCTGAGGCACACGTACATCGGCTCCGGGCTTAGATATTTGGCCGATCAGATTGATGAATCTGCCCTTGCCTCAGCCAATGTATGAACTGGAAAGGCTGCCCTTGCCCCAGCCAATGTATGAACTGGAAAGGCCGAATACTATTAGTTCATGAAGTGGCTGAGGCACGCGTAGATCGGTACCGGGCTTAGATATTTGGCCGATCAGATTAATAAATTGGCCCTTGCCCCAGCCAATGTATGAACTAGAAAGGCTGCCCTTGCCCCAGTCAATGTATGAACTGGAAAGGCCGAATACTATTAGTTCATGGAGTGGCTGAGGCACGCGTAGATCAGCACCGGGCTTTTGAAGTTTATCATTAATGAAATCGCCTCAGGGGCGCTGCACCGGTTAGGAATAAATGGAGTGAATTCTTTGAGCCCGTAAATCCCATTATTGTGTTCAGACTCAATTTAAACCAGTCTGTTGAGGAAGGTTAGATATTGTGAATGTCAAGAAGACTATTCTTCAACAGCAGAGGAAAGGGGAGGACATTGGCTGAGCTAGATACAGAGATGAATCGCAGTGGCGAGCCTATGCGCACGGGAAGTAGGACGTCGAGGGAACGGGAAAAACGTCAGTCCCCACGTCGAAGTAGATCACCCAGAAGGGAAAGACAGCAACAGGGCAGTTCCCCTCGACCGCGACCGAGAGGTGAATCCGATGCGACACCGCGACCGTTGAGTTTTGCGGTTTTTGTGGGGAATAAACCGATGACGGAAGCAGATTCAATTGTTCACGATCCAGGTGTGGCAGTCGAGTTCGTTCGACAGATTTTTCCACCAGAAGTCCAGTAGTCGATGGTCGGTCGATAGGATTTTGAAGTGTTTCGAGAGGGTATCCATGGAGCAGTGAAAGGGCTGTATACCGCCTATGAAATCGGCATGCGTCTACGTGTCGCGCGGCGGGAGATAGAGCAGAAGAACGAACGAATTCGAAACTTGGAGGCTCGCGCGGAGAAAGCCGAGCGTGACCTAAGGAAGGCCAAAACTGCCGAGCCGCGTGCTGCCGGCCAATCTAACCCAGTCGTGAAGGAAAGGGTGACCCAACGGTTGATAAGTCACGGGATTGCCGATCGAGATACGACAAGCATGTTTGCAGTAGAGACTGCGATGTCCAGGGGTTATGAGAAAGGCTTCCACGACGGCCGGAAGGTTGGGATAGACAAGACCAAGGAGAAACTTGCCGAGGAAGTATGCCAATGCGAGAACCGGGGTTTCAGGCACGGGTGGATTAAGGCTCTACAAGCCGCAGAGGCTCTCCGTGAAACAGGCGTTGAATCGGCGTCGCGGTTATACTAATGTCAGCACTTTCCCTTTGGTGCTTTCGAAATCGAGAAAAGCGACGATGAGGGTGATGCCGAACAAAATTGAACATATTGTAAACGCTTCAACACAGATTGGATGCAAATTATGTATTCATTGGTTAATTTAATAAAACACCCTGTTTTAAATGTTTGCATGTTTCAGCTTAAGCTTATACATTCTGAGGCAATCGGTCAATGTAATGAAACACTTCATTTTAGCTTCATTTTAGATGCTTGCATGTTTCAACTTTTGTCAGCAACGCGTGCTTTTTAATTGTAATATTCATGAGAAGCACGCCGAATCCAGATTATTATTCGGCCCAAGCGCGTTATGCGCGGATGGGCGCTCCGAATTCGGAGACTTAATCGGCCCAAGAGTGTCGTACTGCTGGGGCTTCGAATACGGAGACTTAATCGGCCCAAAAGTGTCTTGCATTGATGGGGCTCCGAATTTGGAGACTTAAATTTTGGCCAATCGTGATATCCACGAAGGGCGCTCCGAATTCGGAGGCTTAATCGGCCTAAAAGTGTCTTGCACTGATGGGGCTCCGAATTCGGAGACTTGGATCTTGGCCAATCATGATATCCACGAAGGGCGCTCCGAATCCGGAGGCTTAATTGGCCCAAAAGTGTTGCACTGATGGGGCTCCGAATTCGGAGACTTAAATCTTGGCCAATCGTGATATCCACGAAGGGCGCTCCGAATCCGGAGGCTTAATCGGCCCAAAAGTGTTGCACTGATGGGGCTCCGAATTCGGAGACTTGGATCTTGGCCAATCGTGATATCCACGAAGGGCGCTCCGAATCCGGAGGCTTAATCGGCCCAAAAGTGTTGCACTGATGGGGCTCCGAATTCGGAGACTTAAATCTTGGCCAATCGTGATATCCACGAAGGGCGCTCCGAATCCGGAGGCTTAATCGGCTCAAAAGTGTTGCACTGATGGGGCTCCGAATTCGGAGACTTGGATCTTGGCCAATCGTGATATCCACGAAGGGCGCTCCGAATCCGGAGGCTTAATTGGCCCAAAAGTGTCTTGCACTGATGGGGCTCCGAATTCGGAGACTTGGATCTCGGCCAATCGTGATATCCACGAAGGGCGCTCTGAATCCGGAGGCTTAATCGGGAAGACTTGTTTTAACGAGCTGAATTTCAGTGAGGAAATAAGAGACTGTATTGCAAAAGTGAAATTTGTACACGGTGAACATTCAAAACAAGTATCGTGCCTTACAAGTTGGGTTAATGATAGAATTTACACAAGTGCATGGAATTCCAAGGGCATGGAAAACTCCTCCCAGACATGTCTTTGAGCCGATATGCCCCTGTGCCGGCGATTGATTCAATCTGATAGGGGCCGTCCCAGTTGGGACCTAGCTTTCCGTCGGCGGGATTCTTAGTAGCGGGAAGAACTTTCTTCAAAACCAGTTCTCCTGGTATATAACGTCGCTGATGCACACGTTGATTGTATGATTTAGCGAGCTGCTGCTGATATCGTGCCATAGACGTGAGGGCTCGGTCTTGCCGTTCTTCAATCAGAGTTAGGTCCAAAGCTAGCATCATGTCGTTACGGCCCAAGTCAAAGACCTTTGTTTTCAGAGTGGGTAGGCCGATCTCCAGTGGGATAATTGCCTGAGTCCCAAAGCACAGGGCGAACGGCGTTTCTCCGGTTGATCGCCTTGGTGTAGTGCGATGAGCCCATAGTACACTGGGGAGCTCTTCAACCCATTTTCCTTTAGCTTTCTTCAGCCGTTTCTTGATGCCGTCCAAAATGGCTTTATTAGAGGCTTCAGCTTGACCATTGCTCTGTGGATACGCTGGGGTGGAGAAATAAGGCCGAATACGATACTTGCTGCACAATTCTCGGTAGACACCGCAATCAAACTGGGTGTCGTTGTCCGAAATAAGTGCTCTTGGGATGCCGAATCGTGTTATGATATTCCTCCATACAAAACACTTCACATCGGTATCTCGAATGTGCGTTAGTGCCTCCGCTTAGACCCATTTTGTGAAATAATCTGTCGCGACAATAAAAAATCGCTTGTTGCCCGGGGCGCGAGGCAATGGTCCGACGATGTCAAGTCCCTATTGGGCGAACGACCAAGGACTGGTTATAGAGCTCAACTCTTCGGCAGGCAGATGGGTTAAAGGAGAAAACTTCTGGCACTGTTCACATTTCTTCACGTAACATTCGGAATCGGCTCTCATTGTCGGCTAATAATGCCCCTGTGTCACAGCTCAATGAGCCAAAGAGCGCCCGCCAGAATGGGCGCCACAGCTACCTTTATGTATTTCAGTCAGGAGTTCCTCGACTTGGTCCGGATGAACGCATTCTAGGTATGGACCAGAAAGGGATTTTTTGTAAAGCTTTCCTTGCGGATCCAAGTAGTATCGCAGGGCTTTATTTCGCAACTTGTGCGCTTTTTTCTTGTCCGACGGGAGCTGTTCGGAAGACAAGAATGCAGCAATGGAGTCCATCTAACTCGGTCCTGACTCTATGACATTGACCTGGACTTCCTCTGAAGGGCCAATGCTCGGCTTAGGGATGAAACCCATTTCAATTGTCCATTTAATCTCTGAGTTAATGGCGGAGGCTAGGCAGGCCAGGGCATCTGCATGTGTGTTCTGATCACAGGTTATTTGGTTCAATTCATGGTGGTCAAATTGTGCTAGCAAGGAGTTTGCTGTTTTCATGTAGGCTGCCATACGGTCGTTTTTGGCCGCGTACTCCCCTTTTAGCTGATTGATCACCAGTTTTGAATCGCAAAATATAAGCAAACGTCGAGCGCCCAGAAGATGTGTGTTCCGTAAGCCGGTTAGCAGGGCTTCGTTTTCGGCCTCATTGTTCGATGCTTCGAAGCCGAGTTTGACGGCCTGCTCGATTATTGCTCCGTTGGGAGCCATGATCACTACTCCGGCCCCACTGCCCCATTGGTTGGATGATCCGTCACAATACAACTGCCAAATGTCCCCAACATAAATTCTCCAGTTCGGCTTAGGTTGAGTCTAATTGGACTTATAGTCGGCGAGGCCTCCAGTGAATTCGGCCATAAAGTCGGCAAGGACTTGCCCCTTGATTGAGGTTCTAGGCAGAAACTGAATATCGTACTGGCCAAGTTCGAGAGCCCACTTTGAAACACGGCCCGATGCTTCTGCGCTACGGAGTACTGTCCGGAGGGGGTAGTCCGTTAGTACCCCGATGGTATGCCCCTGAAAGTAATGCATCAGTTTTCTTGCTGCCATGACGAGGGCTAGGATAAGTTTTTCCAACGGGAGGTAACGTGTTTCGGCGTCAATCATTGCCTTGCTCACGTAATAAATAGGCCGCTGCTCCCCAAGCTCTTCCTTTAATAGTACGGCGCTGACGGCTCGGTCGGAAATTGCCAGATATAAAATGAGCGGATCGCCGGCCGAGGGTGTTGTCAAGAGTGGAACTGATTGAAGGTAGGTCTTCAGACCATTGAAAGCGGCTTCGCACTCAAAGGTCCATTCAAAAGCTTTGCCCTGTCGTAGGGTATGAAAGAATTGTCGGCAGCGATCAGTGGAACAGTTGATGAATCTGTTGAGTGCGGCGGCCATCCCCATCAACTTTTGGACCTCCTTGACCGATCGAGGAGAGCCGAGTTCCAGGATTGCTGTGATTTGCCTCGGGTTGGCTTCGATTCCGCGGTGTTTGACAATGTAGCCCAGGAATTTGCCGGAACCGATCCTAAATACACATTTGGAAGCATTCAGCTTCATTTTGTATTTGCATAAAATGCCGAATGTCTCTTTCAGATCGGTTAGGTGAGTCTGCTCTTCTTTAGACTTGACCACCATATCGTCAATGTATACTTTCATTGTTCGGCCGAGTTGCTCCTTAAACATAGCAGCGACCAATCTTTGGTAAGTTGCCCCGCATTCTTCAGCCCAAAAGGCATAACCTTATAGCAGTAGGTTCCTCTTGGGGTAAGGAATGCAGTTTTGTCTTGGTCTTCCGGGTGCATTGCAATTTGATGATAGCCTCTGTAGGCATCGAGGAAGGTCATACGTTGATAACGCGCCGTGGCATCCACGAGTTGGTCTATTCTGGGGAGGGGAAAACAATCCTTGGGACAAGCTTTATTTAAATCCGTGAAATCCACACAAACACGCCAAGTCCCATTTTTCTTCTTTACAACCACTGTATTTGACAGCCATGTTGGGTAGGTGACTTCCCGGATTACCCCGGTATCAAGCAGCCGGTCAACTTCTTTAACAACGGCGGCAGTGTGTTCTGCGGCTGAACGCCGGCTTTTCTGAATAATCGGCTTGCGTTTGGGGTCAACATTTAAACGGTGTTAAGAAACAGATGGATCCACCCCCGGCATCTCATACGGCGACCATGCAAATACATCAAGGTTGCTGAGTAAGAAGGTAATTAGCTGTTGTCTGTCGGCTTTATTCAGGGAGGCGCCGACCATGAAGAACCTGTCAGGATTCCAATTGATTTCAACTCGATCCAGGGCTTCCGTGGCCTTTTCACTTGGGAGCCGCCCAACATCGTCGAGGCTCTCAAGATCCGGCACCTCAATAGAATTCACTTCCCGCTCTCTTGGAGTCTTCGCGGCAAGGAGATAACAAGCTTGTGCCGATTTCTGGGAACCACAGATTTGTTCAATGCCGCGTTCAGTCGGAAAGCGAAGCAGTTGATGATAGGTGCTTGGAACGGCCTGCATTGTATGCAGCCAAGTTCGTCCCATGATGAGATTATACGGAGAAGGGAGCTTGACAACCAAAAACTCCACATCCACTGATCGGGGGCCCGCTCGAACAGGTAGTGTGATTTTGCCCAACGGGTATTTTGGATTTGCGTTAAAGCCGAATAATGGATAATGGGCCGGAGACAGGTCCGACTCAGTGAAGCCGAGTTTAATGAAGGTCTTGTAGTACATAACCTCCGAAGTACTCCCCTGGCCAATAAGAACCCATTCGACGGTGAATCTGTTTACGCGTAGTTTGATTACCAGGGGATCAATGTGGGGGAGTGTTACGCCGACCAAATCGGAGTCATCGAAAGAAATACCCGCAGCTTCGTGGGGGCGTTTCGCCGGTGTGATTTGCTCTTGGAGGTTAGGATGTGACTGAATTGTATGCACCGCAGAAGCCGTTGGCAGGCTATATATCATATGAATTACGCCGAGCAGTGGTGACTCCGGCCGCAAAGCAACTGTTTTGGTTGAGTTGTCCTTTCAGGCGTATTGCTTAAGCCGACCGTCCTGTACCAACTCCTTGAGGTGATCCTTCAACGCGTAACAACTGTCGGTATCATGATCGTGGTCCTTGTGATATTCGCATCGCTTACCCCGCCTCCTCGTGTCGGGGGGTCCTACCATTTTAGACGGCCACTTAAAGAACAGCAAGTGTTGAACCTTAGCCATGACCAGACTGATCGGCTCCAATAACTCCGTGTATTTCTTGTCGGCGCGCCTTGCGCACCTGCTATCCACTTGAAGCTGCTCACTAGCTCGGTATGGACATTGGTCATTTGATCAGCGTGAATCCCGTCTTCGATCTCGTTTAGCCCGGTTTCGTGATTCAGGGCTCCGTGGTGGCACAGCGTTCATTAGCTGCATGATTTCAGGCGGGGCCGACTTAGTGGCATTGTGCCCGGCTTTGAGCCGTAGGGCATCGTCTTCTACTTTGCAATATTCCTCAACTTTTTTCATCAACGACCAGACCGCTTTTGGGAGCTGTCTGGTCGAATAGCTGCGGAGGGCGCTGTCTGGATGTAACCCCATTTTTAAGGCAGTGATGGCCATGGAATCATTGCAGGCATCATTTACTAGGTTAAAACATTCCCAATACCGCGCCGAATATGCACGAAGAGTTTCCCTTAGTTGAATTTGCATTGCCCACAGAGAATCGGCTTGCTTCGGCTGGACCTCGTTAGTGATGAACCTTGCCCTGAAGGATTTTTGGAGTTGGTGGAAGCTCTTGATCGATGCCGGCTCCAGTTTATAATACCACCTGACAGCCAGTGGTCCTAAACTGCTCGGAAATATTCGACACATAAGGGCCTCGTCGTCTGCATGAAGCGTCATGGCTTGCTTATAATGGCGAATGTGATCGGTGGGGTCTGATTTACCATCATACAAGGTGAATGACGGTGCTTTGAACTTTTTGGGTAGCACTGCTCTTGCAATCCGTCGTACAAAGAGGTCATGTTGATCCTCTTCATCTGAATCATTTCTTCTTCGGCTTTTTCGTGCACGCAGACTTCCCTCAGAAGAATTGGAGATGTTGACTCGTCCCTTCTTTGTAGATTCTGGGGATGATGGGTTAGAGCCATTGCTACTATCATGTCTTCGAATTCAAGATCATCGACCATCCTTTCTTAGAGGTCGTCTCGGGTCTTAGCGCGCGACTTGTTGAGATTTTGCCACCTCCAAGGCCAAATCTTGTCGAAGGCGCTCGTTCTCAGCCATCATGTTTTCTAACCTTTGTTCGTTTTGCTTTGCTTGCTCCATAATCGCTTGTATTGTCTCATGTGCTGATGTTGAGGGTGAATCGAAGTTTAAGGCCCTTTTTGTGGTAATATTCTCTGGCCCAAGCATATTGCTTGGAGTGGTTTCATCTTGTGGCGTAAGGTCGCCAGCGATTGCTGGAGGATCTTCCGTTACGTCTGCCATGGATGTGCTTGAGTATTTCCACAGATGGCGCCGATTGTAGAGAAGTGGTTCGGAAATACTCTTCAGGTCCTGGAGGGCACTTGTGATCCACAGCTAGTCACCTGAAAAAGAATGAACACTCCGGTCGGGGGTGCTGGAATTAGCACTCCGACGGTTAAGTCAATATCTACTCTCTTGGTTGCTTCTTTCTTAAGTTAAGTTTACTAGTTCTCACATACCCTTCTTTGATTGATGTTCTTCTATTTATATCTTTTCTTGAACCTCAGGGTTGGGCCCACCTTTAATCCATCATGGAATTATTTACTCGGCCCCATTTGTTGCAAACTGCTCTTCATTCGGCTCCTTGCTCAACTGGCTATACGGCCGATTAGGATACTTCTGGGTTTGTATAAGACGAGGCCGAACAAAATGTATATATCTCGACTCCCCAAGTTCATTTATTCAGCCTCTTTGCATCCCCTGATACTCGGCCCCCACACTTGGTTTGACATTGTTGTGACCCTGTTGGCAGTATTGAAGGACTTACTTTGCATGATACCAGGGTTGGAACTAGAATTTCATCTCCGGAGGGGCCAAAGATTAAAAAAAAAAATTCACCATATATACAAACACACATGTATGTATAATATGATATATAAACTACCGAGGTTGGTCAGTATTTGGGCGTTTCCTTTGAAGGCCATGAAGATGAGGCTTTCAACTTGTTTTCTGCAATAGAGGAATCCTGGAAAGGGGGCGTTCCTTTGGGAAAGGAGGTGCAAACTGAAGGACAGAAACAAAAGAATTCCAGGGAGTTGCGTAAGCTAGAACGTTCTATAAATTATGATTGGGACACAGGCGGGGAGGGGAGGGGTGGTAGAAAGGGCCGTGGAACTCCGTTATTGTTGCCATGCAGTTACAAATTTTGTCATGGAATGTGCGTGGATTGAATCATATAGGGAAAAGGGTCTTAGTTCATTCTCTGTTGAGAAGTGCTAGGGCAGATGTAGTGTGTCTTCAAGAAACAAAGATGGAGTGCTTTGGAAGGGAGACCGTCAGGGAGCTTTTGGGGGGGGGGAGGGGGGGCACTTTGTGGACTGAACTTTTTTACTAGCTTTGGGGGTGGCTGGGGGTGTCCTTCTCTGTTGGGACTAGCGGGTGGTGGAGAAGGAGGATGTGGAGGTGGGGGCTTTCTCGCTTTCTTATTTGTTTCGTTGTGTTGTGGATGATTATCAGTGGGCTTTCTCGCTTTCTATGCGAGCTTTTTCATCATTTATTGATGCGATGGTTTTGTTAGACTTACTGCTTCAGGGCGATGTCCCGTATTGATAGGTTTCTGGTGACTGGAGATTGGGAGGGGCATTTTTCCCAGGTGACTCAACTCATGTTACATCGCCCTGTTTTAGATCATTGGCCAGTTTTACTGGATAGTGGGGGGATCAATAGGGGACCGTCGCCATTTTGATTTGAGAATATGTAGCTTTTGCTTGAAGGCTTTGGGGAGAACGTGAGGGGGTGGTGGGGCAGTTATGCAGTGCTTGGGACTTCTAGTTGTCGTTTGGACCAGAAATTGAAGTTTCTCTAGTTGGATTTGAGACAGTGGAACAGGGAGGTGTTTGGGAGGCTGCAGACTCAGAAGGTGAATATTTTAACAGTATTGCAGGGGCTGGATGAGAAAGAGGGTAGGGATACCTTATCTGAGGAGGATCTGGCTCGACGGGATGCGATTCGCAAAGAATTTGGACACGTGGCTCGTTTGGAGGAGATTAGTTATCGTCAAAAATCTAAATGTTTATGGTTAAAGGATGGGGATCGGAACACGAGCTTCTTTCACCGTATGGCAAATGTGCATCGGCGAGTGAATCAGATAGGGAAATTGCGGCTGAATAGGGTGGTGTTATCATCCACGGAGGAGATCAAGGGGACCATAGTGGGTTTTTATGAGTTTTTATTTCGGCCTGATAAGGGAGTTTGGAGATCGACTTTGGATGGGGTTCCATTTGATGTTATTTTAGAGGCGGATTGTCCTTTGTTGGAGAGGGCGTTATGGATGTAGAGGTGTTTGAGGCTCTTCGGAGTATGCCTGAGGATAAGGCACCTGGGCCTGACGGTTTTTCTATAGCTTTTCTCCAGCATTGTTGGGGAGTGGTGAAGGAGGATGTAATGGCTATGTTTGAGCAATTTCACCGGACGGGCCAATTTGAGAAGAGCTTGAACGCCACTTTTATTGTGTTGATTCCCAAGAAAGGTGGGGCAGAGGATATTCGGGACTTTCGCCCTATCAGCCTTTTGGGTAGTGTTATAAGCTATTGGCCAAGGTTTTGGCAAATTGGCTGCGAGGGGTGTTGGGAGGGGTGGTGTCTGAGTCTCAGAATGCCTTTGTGGGTGGTAGGCAAATACTGGATGCAGTTTTGGTGGCCAATGAATGTGTGGATTTGAGGTTGAGGCAGAGAAAGATGGGGATTATGTGTAAACTAGATATTGAAAAGGCATATGACAATGTTAATTGGGAGTTTCTATTTTATATAATGGAGAGGATGGGTTTTGGGGCTCGATGGAGGCACTGGATTCATTTATGTATATCTAGTGTGCGGATGTCTGTGTTGGTCAATGGCTCTCCAGCAGGTTTTTTCCCCACATATTGAGGCCTTCGACAGGGTGATCCCTTATTCCCGTTGTTTTTATTTTGGTTATGGAGGCTTTAGGGCGTTTGTTATCTAGAGCAGTTCATGGAGGTCTGTTGCAGGGCTTTTGAGGTGGGTTCTGGTCCTAATTCTTTGGTCGTATCCCATCTTTTTTATGCGGATGATGCTTTTGTATTCTGTGATATACTGATGCTGGTCAGATTGGACATCTTCGGTGTGTGTTGCTTTGTTTTGAGGCTGTGTCTGGTCTTCGGGTCAATCTTTCAAAGTCTGAATTAATTCCAGTAGGTGAGGTGGCTTGACTTCCGATTTTGGTGGCGATTTTGGGGTGCAAAATGGCTTCTCAGCCAGTGTCGTATCTTGGTCTTCCTTTGGGAGCTTTTTTCAAGGCACTCAGGGTGTGGGACAAGGTAGTGGAGCGTGTGTAGCGGCGGTTGGCCGGGTGGAAGCGACAATATTTATCTAAAGGTGGGAAGATTACGTTGGTCAAGAGTGTCTTGTCGAGTATTCTGACTTATTTTATGTCGATTCATGTGATCCCGGTGGCAGTTGCGAAGCGGATAGGGAAGTTACAGCGGGATTTTTTCTGGGGCAATGAGGGGGAGGGTTCTAATTCTCATTTGGTGGCATGGGATCGCGTTTGTCGTCCTAAGGAGCAAGGGAGTTTGGGAGTTAGGCGGTTGGTTATGTTTAATTTGGCGTTACTGGGTAAGTGGTTGTGGCGTTTTGTAAGGGAAATGGAGCATTTATGGAGGAAGGTGGTTGTGGCCAAGTTTGGTCTGGGCAAAGGGGGGTGGTGTTCATGTAGGGTGGGGCAGCCTCACGGTTGTGGTGTCTGGAAAGGAGTTTGGTCGGGTTGGGAGGAGTTTTGGCGGAGGAGTCAGCTCAAGGTATGGTTGGGAGTGTAAGTATTTCTGAATGATTTATATATTCAACTTGTACATGTTACAAACTAGTCATCGGTTTATATAGCCCTAAGCTATGGCTGAATAAGGAAAGACTGAAAAAAGGAAATACACCTATATGCCTAATTTACACCTAATTCCTAATATATACAATGCCAGATATAAACACAATGCACGATATATTCTCACACCCCTGCTCAAACTCAAGGTGTTTTAGCAGAAAACACTGAGAGTTTGCTAAGAAGAAACTGAAACCGAGCGGTAGTGTGAGTCTTGGTGAAGAAGTCCGCAAGTTGCAAAGCTGAAGAGATGAAAGGAAGTGAGATAGAGCCAGACTGCAGATGCGGTCGGACAAAGTGACAATCAATCGCAATATGTTTCGTCCGTTCATGGAAGATAGTATTGTGGGCAATCTGAATAGCACTGCGGTTGTCACAATAGAGAGAGGTCGGAGAAGACTGTGGGACACCCAAAGCAGAGAGAAGACAGCGAAGCCAAACAAGCTCAGCAGTAACATGAGCCATAGCACGATACTCAGCTTCGGCAGTAGAATGTCTGTGCTAAGAAGACTGAAGGAGACACAGTCTGACTGGTTGTCTTAAGACGTGTTTCTTCGGAAAGAAGCTCACGAACAATAGCATCCACAGAAGGGAGAGGAGAACGGTGAAGGATGCCACCACGGATAGCCTCGTACTGAGGAGAGAGAGCCGTTAAGAATTGCACCAAACGACCCTCCTCCCTAAACTGCACATAAGCATCAAGGGCTGTAAGACGAGGAGGTTCCATAAGAGCAAGCTGATCCCAGAGACCCATCATCTCAACATAAAAATCCTGAATAGATTTGTCCCGCCGACGAGCATTCTGAATAGCGGACTCCAATTCATACCGTTTGGCGAAGTTGGACTGCTGATAGACGCCAAATAAGTACTCTCACACTTCTTTGGCAGTAGGATATTTGGAGAACATCATTCCAATGCGATCTTCCATAGAATTATGAAACCAAGTTAGAATTTGAGCATTGTCACAATCCCATGTGTCACAAGCAACCAGATAATTGTCTTGTTTTGGATCCGAAGGACGCGGTACAGGCCCAGACACATGACCCCATTTTTTTCGACCCATAAGAAAATTCTTCATAACAGTGGACCAATAACCATAATTGGCACCAGTGAGCTTGCAGCTGATAGCCTGAATTTTATCATCCGACATGATGAAACTAAAGAACCAAGAAACTTTGGGATCAAATTATAATTTCTAAAGAACCTTGGGTAAAAGAGTAATAAGCAGACTTGTTATCAATATAGACAACCAGTATTGAGAGGGAGAGATACTATGGTCGGCGAACACCGAGGGAGATGACGACGACAGTGCTAGGGCTCGCGAAGTAGGACTATTGATCGACCAGAGTCGAACCAGAAAGAGAGACGCAGCAGATGGGGTCGCGATTGAACAGAGACCGAGAGGCAGAGGGTTGTAGAAATCGATCGACCAGAGTCGAACCAGAGAGAGAGACGCAGCAGATGGGGTCGTGATTGAACAGTGACCGAGAGGCAGAGGGTTTCGAATACAAAGATGAACCAGCAGAAGCAAACCCACTACGGCTAGGGTTTCGAATCAGAAAGCTAGGGTTTCAAACCAAGCTCTGATACCATGTAAGTATTTCTGAATGATTTATATATTCAACTTGTACATGTTACAAACTAGTCATCGGTTTATATAGCCCTAAGCTATGGCTGAATAAGGAAAGATTGAAAAAAGGAAATACACCTATATGCCTAATTTACACCTAATTCCTAATATATACAATGCCATATATACACACAATGCACGATATATTCTTACAGGGAGATCGAGTTCGTTTCTGGCGTGACAAGTGGTGTGGGGATATTTCTTTGGAGCAGTTGTTCCCTCTGATTTTTGGTATTGCGGAAGATTGTGAGGTTTTGGTGGGGGTGGTTAGAACGGGACAAGGTTCGATGGTGGTTTGGAATGTGCGGTTGCGTCGTGAGGTTCAGGATTGGGAGGTGGATCAGATAGTGGAGATGTTGGGTTTCTTATATGGGTTGAAAGCTGGGAGTGCAAGGGAAGATTCTATGGTTTGGGTCTGTCCCGGCTCTAAGGGGCTTTTTTCTGTATCTTCCTACTATGGTACGCTTGCTCATGTTGATGCGGCTTCGTTCCCTTGGAAATGCATTTGGGTGTCGGGCACGCCATCTAAGGTAGCTTTCTTTGTATGGACGGCGGCCTTAGGATGTATTCTGACGATCGATAATCTGATGCGCCGTGAGCATGTTCTAGTGAATTGGTGTTGTTTGTGTTGTGGTGATGCTGAATCGGTGGACCATGTGCTCGTGCATTGCCTCGTTACATATCGGCTTTGGATGCTTATTGTTAAGGTTTTAAAAAGCGGCCGCAATCGTTACGTAACGCCGTTACGTAACGGTTGTGGTGATTACCGCCACCCGTTACGGCCGCTTTAGTAGTGTGATTGAGATTCACAGGTGTGTTGGCTGTAGTGGCTGCCGTAGCGGTCGTAACGGTGCCGTAACTGCCGTAACGGCCTATTACGCACCGTTACGTAACGGTTCCGAACTGCTTCTTTCAAAAAAACACAAAAGAAAAAGTTGAAAATGGGGGAAGAGGGATAGAGAGAAGAGGGAAGATAAAGAGAGAAGATGGAGGAGCAAGAGATAGAGAGAGAAAAGAGGGAAGATGAAGAACATGTTGTTGATTTGTTGAAATTGTAAGACCTATGCTATTCTATTCAGCTGCTATCACTTAACCATTTTGTTTATGTCTATCTATATATTGTTTGAAAATAATAATAATAATAATAATAATATAATAATAATAATAATAATAATAATAAGTGTGGTCATTATCTATTTGGCTTGGTTAAAATATGTATATATATATATATATTTAGGCTTTTATTTATTCTCTTGCTTTTGTCATTGTTTATCTTATATATAATGGTTAGTGATTGATTTTTTGTACAATATAAAGTCATTAATTATTAAAATAAAATGTAAAAAACTCTGTTTATAGTGATTTAAAAATATGAAATATATTGGATCATACTTAAAAATTTACAAAAATTGATCAATATTTATTTTAAACCCAATAAATATGATCATGGAAAAAAAATATATGTATCGGAAAGTTTTTTTCAAATTGTATGAAAAATAAAAAAATTCACGGTTCCGGTTACCGCAACCGTTATGCTATGGCCTTTACACCCCACAACCGCGCCACCGCCACTGCCACCGCCACCGCCACCGCCACCGCCACCGCCACCGCCACCGTTACCGTTATAGCTACCGCAACTGCTTTTTAGAACCTTGCTTATTGTGGTGACTTTTGGTGTGCTTTGGGTGTAGCCAAGTTCGGTGTTGCCAATTTTGCAAAGTTGGTCTGGGGGTAGGGTTGGGAGGAGACGTCAGAAGGCATGGATGATTGCCTCTCACTGTTTAATGTGGCTTCTCTGGTTGGAGCGCAACAGGCGTGTTTTCCAAGGGGTGTCTCACTCAATTTCTTGGCTGGAGAGGCGGATGTTTATGGTGTTATACAATTGGGTTACGAGGTTGGTTGATTCAGATGTGTTAGCTTATGTCAATTTTGTGGAGGATTTGATAGCTTAGCTTTTTTCCTTGGGGGTTGGAAGTTTGTATTCTTTGTATCATCTTGATGCTTTTCTAATAAAATTGCTTATTTATCAAAAAAAAAAAAAAATATGATATATAAACTATATATAGACATAAAAAAATTCAAATACTATAAAAGTAATATTTAATAGGATAAAGAAATTTTTTTTGTTAGAAAATAAAAAGAGAATGTGAGATGGTAGAAGAATATGATATATCTTTTATACTGAGAGACTATTTTATTTATAAAATAAGATATATATTTTAAAAGTGTTAAAGGTTAATAGAATTTTCACAGAAACAGGAAGCCATAGCCCCCCATAGTCTTCTTTGAGTTGCATCCCTGCATGATTCATCAATATTTAAGATTTGTAATAAAATTATCATGAAAATATTCAAAAAATAGAACCTTATTGAAGAGTAAAAGGTTTTCAAAAATGTTTCTAAATTTGTGACCATTCATCCGAAGAGGAGTTTAGTGAATTCATTCAATTCAATACCTTATAAATTTGTAAATCATGTAACTTGCAAACCGTCTACAATTTGTCTTACCTGGATTATGAAAGGTTTAATCTATACATGATATGAAATCTGCCTGCTAAATCTGGATTCCTCTATATCTTCATGGAAAAATCTTGTATTATTTCCATTGAAATAATTGCAGTAACAATGGTCACAATGTAATGTTCAGGAAAGGTGGTGATGCCACAGAGAGGCTCAGAGACTTTTATAAGCACAATTGGGCATTTAGACGGGCGAACAGATCTATACAAGAGCAACTCTTTAGTGGACAGAACAAGTGAACCTGCTTCTGGAGTGAAGGACTTACAAGTAGAAATTGGAAACCGAGCTCTCATGGACCTCTGTATGATGGCCTCCAAGTTGGCCTATGAAAATGCCAAAGTTGTTAGAAATGTCATTAACCTACACTGGAAGGCATGCTCTCCACTTTCGTTCTCCGTCTTTTTAAATTAACTGACTGTAGCAGTACAAACTTCTTCCCATAATGTATATTGATCTTGAATCACTTTCGGAAAAAATTACGCAGATGCATTTTGTGGATTTCTACGACTGCTGGAATGGTAAGAACAATCATTTTTTTCATCGACTATTAACCTTTTAACGCATGCCTATTGTGATTGGTAATTTGTTGTTTGTGTTTATAGATTACCAAAAGGAGAGATCTACCCAAGTTTTCATAATGTGTGACAAGCCAAAAGATGCAAACTTGATATTGATCACTTTCAGGGGTACAGAGCCATTCGACGCTGATGATTGGAGTACTGACTTCGACTATTCTTGGTATGAGATACCAGAGTTGGGAAAGGTTCACACGGGTTTTTTAGAAGCCATAGGTTTGGGCAACAGAGCTAAAATCTCCACCTTTCAAAATCTTCTTCAACTGAAAGACACAAATTTCAGCTCTTCAAAAGGTTCTGAATCTACTGAATCCGATGCAGAGAAAAGTGGATCGGATCAATCTTCTGATACTGGCGAGAAGGTGCTCATTCCAGAAATGGTGGAGATGACAGCGTACTTTTCTGTGAGAAGTAAACTCAAGAGCTTACTTGAAGAACACAAGAATGCGAAATTCATAGTCACCGGACATAGCTTGGGAGGGGCACTTGCTATATTGTTCCCAACCATTTTGGTGATGCATGAGGAGAGGGAACTAGTGGAAAAGTTGTTGGGCGTGTACACGTATGGACAACCACGGGTTGGTGACATGCAGTTGGGAAAGTTCATGGAAGCCCATTTGGATTCTCCAGTCCCCAAGTACTTCAGGGTAGTCTACTGCAATGACCTTGTGCCAAGGTTGCCTTATGATGACAAAACCTTCCTGTATAAGCATTTTGGGGTGTGCCTCTATTATAACAGCCTCTACATTGAACGAGTATGTGTTCTGGCTTTCCTATTTACACTTGCTTTTTTTTTTTTTTTTGGATTTGGTTTTTCTCATTTTCAAGTATATCAATATTACACTACCATCAAATAAAAAATTGACTTGATGTGAAGAAAGATGCTGAAGAAAAAGAATAGAATTTGGACTATTTTGTTGTAGAGTATGTCAAATAGGGCAGCAAATATATTAGTAGTCATGACAATAAATGTCAGTCTTGGAATTGTCATTTGAATTGATGAAAATAAATATGCTGAAAAAAAGAAACATATGAGGTATCATAATTAAACAGAGAAATTTTAGCCCAGTAGCTGAAATTCAATTGTTCAGCATGTTTTAAGACGAGGCGTGCCAATTTAATTTATGTCCTTTCTTTTTTCTTTTTTCTTTTTTGGATTTTATTTCCAAAATTTAGGATCTATCATTATATAGAGTTTTCCTAAATGTATCAACCTTAGAAAAACTCAGTTCGATATGAAGAACTTTAACCATTTGATTCGTCAAACATTTTTTTCAAACTTTTTGAAAGTATTGCAACCATAAAATCATTTTCAACAAGATCATTTGGCTCATATGGTTTAATGATTCTAGTATATGTAATCTTTTACAGTGAGACACATTAAATAGTAGCCTCACATTTTCACAAAATGTTAATCTTCAAGGTCTAAACTCTCTGATAATTTTTACTAGCTCTTGTTCATATGTATAGTCTGAGAAATTTTCATCAAAACATTTGTTCTTCTCAGTAGCACTGAATTGTTTTTTTGTTTTTTGTTTGTTTCTTTGTAGAAAGTTGAAGAGGAGCCAAACAGAAATTTCTTTGGGATCCGGTACATGATTCGAGAGTATCTAAATGCTGTTTGGGAGTTAATTAGAAGCTTGATTATGGGTTATACACATGGGCCAGAGTACAAGGAAAGTTGGTTATCTGTATTGCTGAGGATAGTAGGATTGGCAATGCCCGGTATTTCAGCACACAGCCCCACAAATTACATCAACTCCATAAGGCTCGGAAGGAACAGCGCCATCCCGATGTCCTCTCTATGAAAGGCTCATCCTCCAATAATGTAGCTCACAATGTCGTTGTGGGACTCAGATTTGCAATAGCATTTTAGTTCTGTTTTTTGGGTAGTTTTGATCTGAATAAAGTTTTGTTGTTTCCATGTTTTGAGTGTAAATTGTAGTGTGTGCCTCGGAAATGGACTCCTGCTACAAACAATTGTTTGATTGTGTTGTTTTCTTTTGGGGGCATTTGTCCTAACAAAATTTTTGTTGTTTCCAAATTTGAATGCAAATTCAGAGTTGTAGTTGAAAATGTGGTGACATTTAGGATCCAATCTTGTTTCCTTTTGCATTGCTTTTACTAAATTATAGGGCAAAGCTTTTCTCTTTCTTCCTAGACTAAAGACTAAGGATGGAAATAAGGGTGTGTTTGGAATGGGCATTTGGGAATGACTTATTGTCCATTTTAAGCCTCTATTGTAGCGTATTAAGAAAGCATTTCAAATGATTCCTACCTTTATCTTCTCCCTCCACAAATCCCTGTATAAATTCAAGATAATTTCCTACCCCAATTTTACCTCCACACAAATTCATAAATAAATTTAAAATCCAAATACAACCTAAATGAGAATTGTTCAAGATCTAAACATTTGGCTAGGCAAAACACATGGACCATGCTGTAGTGAGTCCAAAATATACTCTCCAAAGCCACACCAGCTAGGTATCTTTTTTACTTCCAGAATAGTCCATTGATTACACAAATATCCCTGCAATCAGAAACTAAAATCTCCAAGAACTCGCCAAAAATAGTCTGGCTCTCTATAAAAAAAATGTAATAATACATAATAGGAAATTGAATAATTTATTAGCAAAAGGCTCATTCCAGATGCACTCCAAACCTCTGGAATCCGAAAAAAAAGAAAAAAAGAATTTGATTGTATAGTTCACCGACTAACATCATTTCCAGCAACGCCGTGGCATGTCTCTTGCAAATTGTTTCCAATTTCATCATGCCAACAAATACAGTAGTGTTTATCTTCTCTAGAAAATTGAACAAGACAGGCTTACTATGTCATGGCTTTAGACCGTATGATGAATTGATCTCATGTCCAAATTTTTGAGCCTCACCACCGATTCTACGTGTCCTCTCAAAGTGTGCAATTCTCCTAGTCTGCAAAGTAGAACAGTCATATAACCAAGTTTTCAACAAGACAATATGGTTTTTTGAGAGAGGCTATGAAAAAATGTGAAACTATTCATAAAGTACATGACATTGAGCAACAAAATCTACAGAAGAAAATTATGAAACAAAAAGTCTACGGGCATAGAAAGTACATGACACAGAATGCAAAGATGTGAGACAAAATGTTCGCAATTACAGATGGAAACAAAATGTTGTGAACATTTTGTCTCACATTTGTGTTCCATTATGTGAAATTCTTCTCTGTTCCTAGAACAGTTAGATTTTTTTTTGGGTAAGTGCACAGTTAGATTATGAAAAGGTTAGACAGTATTATGGGTGAAAGTCTTAACGTACCTAGCTATTTCAGCACGACGCCTGGCTTGTTCAGCAATCAGGTTGGACCGCCTTCCACTGATCTCCAACTCTCCAGACATCAATCCTTGTAGAGTTCTTTGAGAAAGTACCCACTTAGCCTCTCTGTCTTCCTTCCCATAATCTTTTTTGGATGTGAAAGCCGTCTGATAAAGAAAGCAAGAAAGAACAAAGAATGTTCTCTAAATAAGGAATACACCATACCAAAAAAACCAAATATAAAAAGAAACAATGGAGAAATTATTTACACAAACCTTCCTATCAAACAGTAGATTCCAGGCTTCTCCACTCAAAGCATAGCGAACTGCAAACTTGATAATATCAAGGGGGATGTAGAAGATCACACTATATAGCCATATAACACCTGCCCACCCCCATCCAATGCCACTAATTGAAGCAAAGCTAATAGTTGCATAGACTGCAATTAGGGTAGCAACCTACATGGCCAAAACAAACAGAAGAAAAATTCAATCATCTGAATTCTGCTTTCTTTGCTCTGTTCTTTCACAATCAAGTTTTAGCTTTGTCAAGGGACGGATCCATGAGTTTAACATAGCAGGGACGAACATATATACTGACATAAATTTTACTACAACATCAATTTCTACCAGCGTAAAAGTAAAAAATAAGATGAAAATGTATAATAAGCAAGTTGTCCTGTATCTACGATAAGTTACAAAAGATGGCAAATGTAAAACAATCAATCTATACTAAAGTGAGGAATCTTGAGTAGTGTTCAAGTAACTTACTGACTCCTCCTCCGCCTTCTCTTCTTTGCAGACTAGGGATTGTAATCAATACTAGTTATGAAAAACTAATTTATTTTCTTATATAATTTTCAGATTATATATATATATATTTTAAAGCCCATGGCATATATAAGTCCATCCTTGACATTATATTGGTGTAGGTCCAACAATATGTCAAGTCCAATCTTAAGTTGAACTAGAAGTATATGGGTGTGCTTGAGTTTGGCAGTTACAGATCTGTAGATATGGTTCAATTCAGTAACTACAGGAGGGCATTTTCGAAAAACAAAAGCTGTGACATCCACACCAAGTCCAGCCTTTGCTTTATATATTAGTATAAAAAATAAATAATTAGGTATTTAATCTGGCATATTTACAAAAACACATTAAAGGTCAAACATGTGAAAAAAAGAGGACCATGTAATGTGTGGAGGGTCTTTCCTAGTTGCATAAACCTTACCAATTGAGCCACAACAAATGCACACATCAGGAGAATCCCAGGCCTCTCCATAAATGACCAACTTTGACTGCGGGTAACAAATATAAGAGCTTGGCTGATAATGCTGACTTGAAGATACATAGCTGATGAAATTTCTTCAGTACTGGATAGAGACTCCACACCAAAATGGTTCTGCAGCCAAATCAGTAATTTAATAAGCCTGATTTCAGGAACATAAAACAAATTCAAGATTTGTATTTTTATATTTTTCCTCGGAACTTCTTAACAAACACAATAAAGAAACAATTCTGCGATTATGGTACCTCAAAGAAAGAAGTGCTTCCTACAACCCAGTAAAACAAGACAGTAATTAAAGCAAGATAAGTGCCAATGACAACACCGGTTGCAAATATTTCATTAAGCTTCCAACTGTCGGGTTTCGGAGATGGCTTCACCCTGTCTTTTGAAATTGTCATGATGGTCCCTGTTTACAAAGACAAAGAAACATATTTTAGTACACATTTTACACCAAGTTCTTTTTTATTTTTTATTTTTTCCCAGATGGCTAAGCATCACAGTTTGTATATTGTAAAACAGAGTTTTCAATTGCAATGGGAACTGATTTTTTTAACTAACAAATAAGAATAATTTTTTTTGTTTTTGGCTGAGCAGGGATATTTTGCCCCCTACACCCCAAAATTAAAATTGATATTATCACTTCACAGGCAAGTTAGATTTTAAAAAACTACAGTTTGGTTTATTGTACTTTGAAATATTTATATTTACAAAAAAAAACTTAATACATAACCAGTGTAAACTTATTTAGCACAGAGCCAGGTAAAAGCAAAGTCAAACTAAGACTAAGCATTTATTTTTCTTAAAAAGATCCCATTTATCTCATTCCTAAATGTCAGGGAAAAAATTAGTGGCTCAAACTTCCATTCAAAATATTAAAGCCAAGCCAAGCCACATTGCTTAATTTCAAAATTTCATTTGTTATTTTTCTTCTTTCTTCATTGTTCATATAAAAAAGACTTCCACACTTGAAACATTACCATCATTCAATATTGCTATTATCAGAACCATGAAAGGCGGAAAGTCGTATTCCCATATCAATGCTAGGAGCATAAAACCAAGCTGCAAGAAGATTAAAATTCAGAAATTTTGTGAGGTTTAAGAGACGAGAAAATTTCTAACTTGATTGGCATATTTCAGACTTGAAACAAAAATTACAGTACATAGGATACTCCCAACTTACCACAATCCGAATTGTTATGGAGACAGCATATATCTGCATAATCACAAGTAACCCATGTAAGTATTGAAACATTAATCAGAGCAAGAATTACAATAAGGACATGAATATATGGAAGAGTGCATTGGGGGTCCTATATGTTCCCTGATGTGCCATGCATGCTTATTGATGTTGGCCATCAAAGACTCAGTGCACCCACAATGATAAAACATTTTCTTTCCCAAAATATTATGAAAAAATATAACTCTCATGCACATAAACTTCAGACTTCTAAGCCACGAAAAGCTAGCTCGTTGCAAGCCATATGGCAACAGTTTTATGGAAAAGAATCACTATTAGGTCAAGATGTATTTTGGGTACATTACTTTTTTGGAGATGATTTGTTGCTCTCTAGCATTCATACAAAGGGCCTTATTTGAGTAAACTTATGGTACCATTTTATGCAAGAAGAGAATATTAGTACTGAACTGTATAATTCTTCATTCTTTGGAATATAGCACGGCTGGTTAAAACAGCACTGATAATCACACTTAATCCCGGCTCTGTCAAGACAATATCAGAAGCACTCCTTGCTGCATCTGTAGCATCTGCCACTGCAATTCCAATATCTGCTTTCTTTAAAGCAGGTGCATCATTCACACCATCTCCAGTCATTCCAACGACATGCTTCTTTTCTTGTAGAATCTTCACAATCTCATACTTATGTTCTGAAAATGGCATGGCAATAACAACTAGAATCAGACTGGGAAATGGAACAATAAAAAAATGTTCTGAAAGCAATCCCATACCTTAGCAATATCATTAAGGACTGAATTAACAATGAACAATGACAATCATTTAAGACAATAAAATTAGTGACTTCAAGGAAATAGTTTCAGAGCAGATGCTATGAATTTTTTCTGAAGGTGAAAGCAGTGTTGCAAGACAAGTTAGTGTTTCTCTAGGTATCAAATGCAGGACACCTACAGCTAGATCCCTTAACGAGTTGACGTAGATATAGCAATTGCCTAGTGCCACTAGGTAAAGCTAATAGACACACATTGCTTTCAAGCAAATATGCATTGAGACTCATATGCTTTCAACATATGTTTGGAGCCTAGACTAATATTCATTCCCAGTATAGATTCTATCTTAGATCTGTCTAGTCTCATGTTGACAACTTGACATTTATTTGTATGTTGAGGTACATTGAAGCCAAATGACATAGAATAGGGGTCTGGAGTCGATACATATCAAAGATAAAAGATAAAGAGGTGACAAAAGACTAAACAGTACACCCAGCATTGAAGAATTGACTGAAGGATTGGATTCCCAAATAGAATTAAGACTTAAAGGACAAGACTCCAAGTTTACAAACACAGATGATGCAGATATCCATTAAAAAATATATTCAAATATTGAGAAAACTTTTATGAACTGAAAACATGCTTTTCCCCTCACTTGCCAAAAAATCGCCGCCTTTAAATTAATTAATATAAAATAAGATAAAATGATTCTACAAAAAAAGAAAAAAAAGAAAAAGAAAAGGACGAAATATATGTCAGGTAATGTTTTCATGTCATGAGATTGGTAATGTATTCAAGTACCAGGAAATACACCAGCAAAGCCATCTGCCTTCTCAATGAGCTCATCCACCGGAAGAACTTCGTTTTCATCCCTGTTACGGCCCAACAATGATGAAGACGGGTACATATTAGTTCCCATGCCAAGTCGTCGACCTGTCTCCTTTGCAATTGCCAACTGATCACCTGTATTAGCACATAAAATAAGTTGATGTACAGAAGAATGTGCCAATGATATGCGTTCGTCATGACCATTTCTATATGTATATGACTACAAATTCCATTCGCAATCAAAAATAGATTATAACCTTTCTTATTATCTATGTAAAGGTTCATCCCCAAATTAGCTTTTTGTTGTAAATGGTTCTTAAGATGCATACTTTTTTCCTTCCACCACTTCCATGTGCCTAATACTATCTTCTGAGCACTCATATCTATCAATTTTCTAGTCTTTTATTTATTTATTTAAAATTTTCATTTCTAAACATTTCTCAGATATCTGATTCCAGTTTTGTGGATCAAGCAAAATGTAATATTGGGCATTGTTAACTGATGTCTGGTATAAACTTACAAGAGATTTCCAGTTCAAGCTTCACAAATACATGATCAGAACACTTTAAACTTGTATGTAAGCTCTAGATGGATGGATGATAGTAACCTTTGAACAATTGTTATTGTTCTATGCCCCATCTCTTGTTAATCTTCATGTTCTACATTGCAAATAATGATCTCCTTAAACTTTATTTCCTCTCAGTAAATGATTCCCCTTCAGGCAATAAATGGAGTACACTTTGAGATTGTTGGATGACGAGAGCTGCTCCCAGATTTGATAAGTAAAATCCTACTGATTTAAAATACATCTCATTTTTTCACTTGATATCCCATTTTTCTTCTTCTTTTGGTCTTAATAAGCATTAATGGAAAGTAATCATTAGTACCAGAGTTGGGAGATAATTCAAAGTATAAGATCGATGCTAGCCAGCAATCATTAATTTGCAACTGGAAATTAACAGCGAGTTCTAACAGAAAACCAGATTTTAAAAAATAAAAAAATAAGTAAAAAAATTATGATTACCTGTAATCATCTTAACACAAACACCAAGGTTAAGTGCTCTACGAATGGTCTCAGCACTATCATGCCTTGGAGGATCAAACAAGGGCAGCAACCCACAGAATTTCCAAGGACCCCCAGGACCGTCCATTGATCTTTCTGGAACTTCCTGCGAGGATAATTGAAAAAAATGTTCAACTTCGCCAGACATACAATGTCCAACAATTTGGGTTCTACACCAGCATAAATTGTTACCATCTTAGCATGCCTCAATTTGGTTTACAAATTGGTTCTTTGCCTTGAATATCCTAAATCTTGGACACAAAGAAGTGTATAACTGTGTCTAGCTAATCACTAGCACTTTAGGATGCTAATAGCGTCCTCTTAGACAAACACACTACTCTTGCAGTCACATTCAGTTTTCAATCAGCAAATTCATGAAACCACAGTTTTGTTAGTGACATGCAACAAAGAAACTAAGACACTGTTTATCTGGCCGCCAATTCCACCTTCAACCCAACAGAAAGTAAAATAAAGAAAAGATACTGAAGCCTTTATACCTGAAGAGCAACCCCAAGGGACCGCAAGCCACGTTCAGCGAACTTGTCAATAATGGCATGCACTTTTCCAGCGATCTCTTCTCTCTCTTCAGAGAGATTTAGAATCTGGATTTATGGAGAAGAAAAAAGAAAGCATGAATGATGGTTACTGTGATACAGTTTTGGAAAAAAGATGAATCATTCTTATGCCATACCAAATAAATAATTGGCCCCATAAGATGGTATTGAATAAAATTTGCAAACGTGTTTATTGGTAATACAAATTGCAGACGTGTTTATTGGTATTACTTATTTTTTTCTCTCCTTCATAGTAAAGGATTGAAAAGTGCTCAAAATAGGATCTTCAAGAGCAATATTTATATAGAGAGACCTTGAAGAATTTAAAGCTAAACTTAAACTATCAATTTAAACAACAAATGTTCATGTTTGGAATGTAAAATTCACTAAAAGGTGAGGCAAAGTGTAAATCCTAATTAATAAACTAGTTTAAATGGAACATAAGTGGCGCTTAGGATCATTGTAACTCTGGACACAAAGAAGCAAAAGTAAATAATATTGTTGAATGTAAAAACCTATAACTTACTCCACCTACCACTACCACCTACTACCACCTACCTACTCCACTCCATTAGTGCTCCACAAGAAGCAAGTGCTCCATTTTCCCTAATGCTCCATTAAGTTGTTTAGTGCTCCATTTTAGGTTAATTTAATTCCTCCATTTGTAACTCATTCTCCCTATAAAAGAGAGATCATTCTCTCCATTGTAAATACACAATACACACATATATGAATCAATATCAATCAATAATATCTATACATTAATTTCCTACATGGTATCAGAGCGGGTTTAGCACCTAGTATTTTCGCTTCACCGGCGGGCGGCAACCTCGCCTTGGCTGCCCGCCGGACCTCTACACATACCTTTCACTCCGCTGCCACAAAATTCCATAGTTGAACTCTTCTCTGCCTTACAATGGCTCAATCAACTTGCTCCACTCCGTCGTCCACCTCGCTCGGATCTGTCAATGGCGCCGGAAGGCGATCTCAGATCTAAGAAACGAAATCCCTCCGGTTGGTCAATCGCCATCGATCTCCACCGTTCAAACAATTAACACTCCTTCACTGGCCACTGGTCATCTTCTCTCTTTATTACCATGGCCAGTTCTCTCATACCCATCTTCTTTGTTGCATTGATTGTTTGTGGTGGAGTAGTAAATTCAGCCTCCACCATTCCAACCAAGATTGGCAAGGGCTACCGTCTGATCTCCATTGAAGAGTTCCCCGATGGAGGACTTGTGGGCCACCTCCAAATCAAGGAAAAGAACTCTATCTACGGTCCTGATATCCCTCATTTGCAGCTCCATGTCAAGCATGAAACGGACAATCGATTGAGGGTTCACATCACAGACGCAGAGAAGCAAAGATGGGAAGTACCTTACGCTCTCTTACCAAGAGATCCACCTACACCATCAAAGCAAACAATTGGGAGGTCAAGAAAAAAAACCCAGTTCTGCGGAGAGAGAAAACTAGAAACAGGAAATTCACAGAATTCTCTCTCAGATCCGATCGATTTCTCTGCAAATTCCAAACCCTCGAAACCACAAACAACAACAACAATGGCTTCAACCTTCAGCGGCGATGAAACGGCACCGTTCTTCGGCTTCCTCGGCGCTGCAGCTGCCCTAGTCTTCTCCTGTATGGGGGCTGCGTATGGGACAGCGAAGAGTGGCGTTGGAGTGGCGTCAATGGGTGTGATGAGGCCAGAGCTTGTGATGAAGTCGATTGTTCCAGTGGTTATGGCTGGTGTGTTGGGTATCTATGGATTGATTATTGCTGTGATCATCAGTACTGGTATTAACCCTAAGGCCAAGTCTTATTACCTTTTTGATGGCTATGCTCATCTTTCTTCCGGTCTTGCTTGTGGCCTCGCTGGTCTATCTGCTGGTATGGCTATTGGCATCGTCGGCGATGCCGGTGTTAGAGCCGATGCTCAGCAGCCAAAACTTTTTGTTGGTATGATCCTCATTCTCATCTTTGCTGAAGCGCTTGCCCTCTATGGCCTTATTGTCGGCATTATCCTCTCTTCTCGTGCTGGACAGTCGAGAGCAGATTAACTTGGGGCATTCTTGTTGGTGATGGTGTGGTTTGTTTAGGAATTATTTTGATATTCTCTCTTGTTACAAGTGATAATTCAGCTTACAAAGGAAGTGTCTTCTGATCCAAAATTCTACTATTTGGGTGGCCAGTGCTTGGTCAAGCGGATTGGGTGGCTGCTATGTGCTACTAGTGGTAGAGTACAGATTAGCTCTTAGTTCTCCCCTTAAATAATGTTTCTCTCTTTTCTTTCTCTATTTTTTTATTTTATTTTTATTATTAAACACACCAAAACACCACCACAAACATTCCACATATCACAACCTCTTTTTTTATTTCTGTCGGGATCAAACCCGATCACCATTTTACACAAAAAAAAAAAAAAAAAAAAAAAATTCAACCACAACCACACAACAAAAACCGGCCTTATTTTTTCGCCTCTTCAGCTGTTCTCTTCTTTTGCCTTTGTCTTGGGCATCCCTTGACGGTGCTGCCTCCGTGTTTCCCACGCCGCCGAGCACGTTCACTTCCCGTTGCTCCTCAACTGTCACATATGGCGGCCTCCAAATCTGAGCATCACGGTGGCCTTCCGCTTCAGTTCCTTGTTTTCTGCCTTCAGCACACATATCTCTGCTCGGGCATCCGTATACATGCGCTGGAGCAGAGCCAGTTGGGCTTTTACCTGCTGCACCTCAGTTGTTCTACTCTGAAGCCGGTGCGACAGGTTGTTGACCGCCGTCATTGTCTCAACACAAGACATCAATGTATAATAATTGGCCTCAATATCAGATTGAGCAGCCATTATCTGCTCAACTGCCACCATCGGATAGTTCAAAGGCGCAAACCAGGGGGGCTTGGTTGAGGTTCAAGGGCTATATTCTGGGTTGTGACCTCGTTGAGGTCGGGAAGAGAGTAAGACCACGGACGAAGAGGCTATGTTCTGGTAACGGGGCGGGAAGAAGAGGCCATTTTCTGGGCAATAGAGTTACAGAATCTATCTCTCAGCAAAATGAAGAGGTTTTTCAGAGTTTTCAGCAGATGCTTTGTTCTGCATAAGCGGCTGCCTCGCCTTGGTTTAAATAGGCAAGGCAGACACGCGTATCACGCGCCTCTCCACGCCAGACGACAACTCGGCGCGCCTTTTGATGGCTCGACTTTTGATGGCTGTCGGGCACGTCTTTTGATGGCGCGCCTTTTGATGGCTGTCGGGCACACCTTTTGATGGCACGTTTTTTGATGGCACGCCTTTTTGATAAGATTGGGCATACCTTATATGGGTCCGACAAGACTCTGTAAACTGTCCCGACTTTGATTCCGGTTAGCTTCTATATGGGTCCGACAAGACTCTGTAAACTGTCCCGACAATGATTCCGGTTAGCTTCTATATGGGTCCGACAAGACTCTGTAAACTGTCCCGACATTGATTCCGGTTAGCTCTTATATGGGTCCGACAAGACTCGGAAAAACTGTCTCGACATTGATTTCGGTTATCTGCTACAACGGTTCGAGACAGCCATATAGTGTCTTCTACAACGGTCCGACATGACCCAGTAAACTGTTTTCTACAACGGTCCGACATGACCCAGTAAACTGTTTTCTACAACGGTCCGACATGACCCCGTAAACTGTTTTCTACAACGGTCCGACATGACCCAGTAAACTGTTTTCTACAACGGTCCGACATGACCCAGTAAACTGTTTTCTACAACGGTCCGACATGACCCCGTAAACTGTTTTCTACATCGGTCCGATATGACCCCATAAACTATCTTCTACAACGGTCCGACATGACCCCATAAACTGTCTTCTACAACGGTCTGACACGACCATACAGTATCTCCTATCTACTTTTATTTGTCAGATTACTCTCTCCAAACTCAAGTTGGTTAGTTCCTAACCCCCTTGAGTTTGAGGGGGGCTGTTGAATGTAAAAACCTATAACTTACTCCACCTACCACTACCACCTACTACCACCTACCTACTCCACTCCATTAGTGCTCCACAAGAAGCAAGTGCTCCATTTTCCCTAATGCTCCATTAAGTTGTTTAGTGCTCCATTTTAGGTTAATTTAATTCCTCCATTTGTAACTCATTCTCCCTATAAAAGAGAGATCATTCTCTCCATTGTAAATACACAATACACACATATATGAATCAATATCAATCAATAATATCTATACATTAATTTCCTACAAATATCATTATATGTGATAAAAGGGTAATGTCAATCGTGGTCCTTCTGTTGCAAAATAATTTTATAAATTCCAAAAATCACGGTCCCTGATCACGATCTACAAGGATTTTAATGAACATTTCCTAGTTTGTGTCGGGAAAACTTAATCTACACAATCTTTTGTGAGGTTCATAACCATATGTGCCAGAAACAATGTGATTAAAAAATTACAGTGATTGTTTCTTTATAGTGTGGTTACCTGTTCAGGAGATCCTTTGCTGGCCCGATACCAGTTGCCATCAGAATCAATGTACGTAATTGCAGTGCGTTTGTCCACTGGATTGAAAGGAAAGAAATGCACTTCTGTGATGTGTGCACGTGCCTGTAGACAAAAAGATTTTTCCCTTCTTGAATAACCTGCAAGTGAAAAGAAAAGAAAGAAAAAAACTAGAAACTTAAGAGCAATATATTTTTCCTCTAACCTCCTTTGGATCAGCAAGCATGTTAACAATGGCTGTATCAATGGCATCCTGATTCTCCAGTCTTGATGCTCTGGCAGCAAGCAGGACAATCATGTCTTTGTCCATATCTTTGTTAAAAACCTACAGAAGAAATTTATCATCAAGTATGTATTATATACCGACATGATCAGCACATACTTGTTTCTCGGAGATCAAGTTAGCTTAGGGAAAATGAGACTTGATGAAGTCAGCTTTCCATACCTCAATAAGGTTTCGATCGACAGTGAGGCGATTCAGGGTAAGAGTTCCAGTTTTATCACTACAGAGGACATCCATTCCAGCCATTTCTTCAATTGCTGTCATCCTCTTCGTAATGGCACCCTTTAGGTAACAGAAGGAAAAAAAGGGAAAAATTAAAAGAATAAAGAGTTGTTATGTAGTCAGCATTGAAATTTGAGCTTAAGATTCTTCTGTTATGGCTCTTACATGAATTATTTTGAGTTTGTATTAATTATTTGTGTGTGACAAACAATGGTGTCTCAATTAGGAGCTGTACCTGTTGAGAGAGTCGATGAGAACCAATTGCAAGCGTGACAGATAATACTGTTGGCATAGCTATAGGTATTCCTCCAATCAATAGAACGAGAAGGTTGTTGATTCCATCTCTGTATGAACGGTGCTCTATTGGGTACATGACAATGATTTCTAGAATCATCCCCACAGCTATAGAACAAATGCAGAAATTCCCAATGGCAGTAAGAACCTGCAAGAAAAACATTTTACATTTCTCACAATGTTTGCCAACCAGGTTTTGTTTGAAATTTTGATGGAAACTTCAATACTCTCATAACTTATTTATATTCAAGGAGTTTTAATTGCCAACAAGTTTCAGGTTGCCTTGTCCTGGTGTGAAATTTCTTGCATTTTACATAGTCTTAAATTACTTATGGAACTGTACTCCATGTTGCAGTATTTCTAAGTTGCCATGTACAAGGCAAGAGGCATAGCTCAACAATAATAGATTTCTTAATCACCTTCTGGAAATGACCAATACTTTCAGTGGAATCAACTAGATGTGCAGCTTTTCCAAAGAAAGAGTGAACTCCAGTTGCTATCACTACAGCTTCAATCTCTCCTTGCTTACATGTTGAACCAGAAAAAACTTCATCACCTGTCCTCTTAGTGACAGGAAGTGATTCTCCAGTAAGAGCCGACTGCACAGAAAAAAAAATAAAAATCAGATAGTAATACCACTTAACTAATCGTATAAAATTTATTTAGAATAGACAAATTTAAAAATTACATAACTTTCAATGCAATGCCAAGAAAGAGCTACTCAAAGAAAAACAACAAATAAAACTACCAAAACTAAAAAACAAATAAAATGTAGCACATTTCTTTAGTTTATCAAGAGTAGTTGCCTGGTCAATTTTCAGTGGATCACCCTCAAGCAGGCGAGCATCTGCAGGGATGATATCTCCAAGCTTTATGCTGATAATATCTCCTGGTACTAGAACAGATGCATCTTGCTCTTGCCAACGGCCATCTCTAAGGACCTGCACAAGAAGATGGTCAGTTGATTCCTTTTTGGAAATGCAAAATAGGGTAAAAGGGTAATTACTGAATACTCTAATGTGTGATTTCCACTGTAAGGTTACAATGCTACCCCCTTTGGGGAAGGTTAGGTAGCAGTGCAAAGGATCTGTTTGGGAAATGTAAAATATGCTACCCTCTTGTGACATTATTGACCCAAAGAGAGTGAGAGAGAACAGTAAGATCAGTGCCTGCCTACTCAGAGAATTTCATTGAAAGTATCAGAATCATCATTAGCCCTAAAAATGTTGAGAACTTTCAACGGTTCTTTGAGAAACTCCATGATGTATGTAGTCCATAAGAAGAGCAAGAAAAAGTAAATTTCAGAAAGCGACAAAAATTGTAAGTTGTTATGATTTCAAAGTAGATCAATTGGTTTCAGGTGTAATCAAGTAAATTTAAGGGAAGTGACAAAAATTGTAAATTGTTAAGAGAGTCAGATGCTTGGTGTTTCCACATAGTCAGCCTGTTTAAACACAGTAACAGCGATGTGCTGATCAACAAAAGAGGAAATAGATTTTCATGTTCTTCTAATGATCTTCTTTCCATATTTAAATCAAGATGCATACCTTTGTTTTTGGAGCTAAACGTGCCATGAGGGCTGCTGCTGCATTGCCAGCATTGTTTTCCTCTATAAAGCTAATTGTTGAGTTTATTATAAGAAGGCAAATAATCCCCACAAAATCCTGCCAATCAGGACCCTCCCCCTGAAGCAATATTAACAAAAATATGGTTATAAGACAGATAATACACATCATATATATTTGGCATTGTGCAATAACAAAGAAAAAATATGATGCCCTAAGAAAAAGGAAATATATGAAAAACAATGGCAGGGTTCAATGAACTCACTCCACCATTAGCAAGTGCAATTGCCATTATTGCTGCTGCTTCCATAACCCATGACAAGGGATTCCACATGAAACTGAGAAATTTCAAAAATTTGTTCTCCTGCAAGATAAAAATAACAAAAGGTCAAGATGGGCCAGACTGTCAACAATTGTTTTCAATGTTGTTAACATAAAAAAATCTTATGTTCTGTCCATTTCTATTTCATTGCTTAAGAGTTCAAACCCTGATGCTTAATGAGTGCAAATAAGATATTATAAAAAATTTGATGCTTTCTTACTGGCTTTTCTTCAAGCTTGTTTTGGCCAAATATCTGCAATCGAACCTCTGCATCTTCGGAGCTAAGTCCTGCTCGTGATGTCTTCAATTGCTCGAAAACTTCGTCTAATGGTAAGCGTTCCTGTTCATCCAGATTGATTTGGCATGTTTGATTATAATCATATGTAAATTTCAAGATGTTGACATTGCATTTGTGTTTGCTTCATGTCTTACCAGATCAATACCATCCCGGTTGAAATTCTCAGGATCCAACAGTGGCTTGTCCAGTTCTTCAGCCATTTTTCAAGCTTCAGAGCCTGGAATTAAGACAAGACTAAATGTTTCTCAAAAGCATCAAGCAGGCATACGCAAAATAATGTGTCAAATCCAATTTTGTTCTTGTACAGTGTTGACACTACACTAAACAATGAATTCCATTTGCGTGACATCTTTCTATATGTGATTCCTAACTACAGAAGAACAAATGCATTCAAATGATATTAAAGGTTACGGGGATAGCATCTTAATTGCAAACATACATTTAAAGGGACTAATGGCTGACAGAAGATAAGAGATGCAAAAAAAATTAACTCTACTGATCGCCACAAACTTTTAAGAAAAGCTTACTAGAGAAAATGCATTGATTTGTTGACCCAAACCACATGAATCTTAGTGTAGTTCAGAACCAAATTTAAAGGCTCAATGGTTTTTGCAACAAACTCAGTACCCAGAATGCCCCTTAAAATAATCCAATTCCTCATACCAACTGATCTAATCCAACATTCTGCAGGTGGAAACACCAATCCTTGTGACAGTTCCTTCTCATCCATTATGCATATAACTTTGCTTCCTGTTGGGAAAGTGATTACAATTCCAATATCCAAAGATAGTAATTGGAATGCCATATTGTTGGGGTAAGTACTGGACACTAACCACTTGACCACATATTCAACTTGTGACCCATTGCCCTAATTCTATGTATATGTAGTTGAGGGTAGCAGCTATCTCTGGGTCTCTTGTGTAAGCTTTTCTAGTTTTGGGATGAACCGCGTAAAGTTTTTCATGTCTCACCAATACAAATTAGGTGTTATGGATTCCAAGTACACATTTGTATACTAAAGGCAGTTGCATAAATCTATTGCTGAAAATCAAATGCACACACACTCACCAATCCTAAATATGAAAAAATGAAGAATTCACCTATTATATCAAAGAATTCAACAATCAGACATCACCATTCATCCTGAGATCAGCACGTTTTTACCAGCAAAACCTCTTTTCTCATCCCAAAGCATACTCAAGTCTAAATGTGAATTTAAGTTAAGGTACCTCGAAAACAACATACAAAACCAGAAAATACACTATATGTATGTGTGTATATACACACAAACATATATATGAATTATTTCACTTTTATCCCTTAAACTATTTCCATTTTTTTATATTTCATGTCTAAAGTATCAATTTTTTAGTCCATAAGCTTCTGATTTTAGTTTATGTAGTCCAATTGGAGACACTCGTCCCAATTAGTAATGTTAGAAGCCTAACTTAGTGGGCAAAAATATAATTTTAAATCATATAACTAAACACCCATCTTCTTACTCACACTATATTATTAGACAACTTACACCCTACAACCAAACATCCATCTTCTTATCCACCCCTCCCTCCCTCCCTCCCTCATCCTCTCCCTTTCCGTGCCCTCACTTAAGGGTGATTTTATTTGCACACCACACTTTGTTGCAATACACACCATTTGTGCCATTCGGATATCAACTTCCGAACAAAATACAAATGTTCGGATATCTACTTCTTAACATAATACAAATGTTTGGATATCAACTATTGAACGGGATTTTCATTCAAACAATTGATTTTTGTTTAGAAGTTGATATTTGAACATTTTGTTTGGTTCAGAAGTTGATATCCAGACGACACAAATGGTGTGTATTGAGATAAAAGTATGGTGTGTGAATACAATTACCCCTCACTTAAATTGTTCATATTCAAAAATGACATTTTTACCCATCAAATTAGACTTCAAACAGTTACTGATTTGAACAATCGTCAAAACAGGTGAAATAAAAAATAAAAAATAAACTTTAAAAACTAAATAGACGAAATTCATAGTTTAGTGAAAAAAAGAAAAACAACAATAGTTCAAGTATAAAAAGTGAAATTAACCCTATACATATATCAATGGTATGTACATATCATTGATTCAATTACTTACTTGAGTGAGAAGGGTTTCCAAAAATGCAGGAAGGCTAGTGAGTGGAGGGAGTGGAGTGACCCAATTTCATGTGGATTTTTAGGGTTTACAAAACAGAGTATTAAAAGAAGAAGAGCAAAGGGTGAGGAGTTGGAGCTATAAAAGGGAGTAGAATACGAATTGGTAGTTGACCACTGGAAATGGTACTGGTAGGTGATTCGTAGCGAACTAATAGTCGAGATTGAGATCTCAAGATTTTGTGTCCCATTTTCGATATACAGAGACGGTTGGGATTGAAGACCACGAAGAAAATGAAGAAGACGAGTAGTTGTGTAACTATCTTTCAAAACTAAACCTTCAAACCTAACGGTCCACTACCTGCGATCGCGACACGTGAGAGGAGCAGTTAGGGATCAGACGGTGGGGAAGTATTTTATTTTTTATAAATGAGTTCACGTTATTTTGAAATCCAACCAATTTATTAGACAGATTGAAGAGGATTGGACTTTCCCTCCTCCCTCCTAGCCTTCATGTTTTTCTTGTTATTTTTTAGCTCATTTATGCGGACACCCCTTCAATTATTGAAAAATACTACTACTCTTTAAATTATTAAAACAATATCACTTTACTTTATAAACTATAAAAGCATATAAATAGACTCCTTAAATTATAAAAGAGTATAAATTGGACCTCTTAATGAATGTGGTCAAAATGAAATACGCCAATAATTTAGGGGTCTATTTGTATACTTTTATAGTTTAGGGAATAAAGTGAAATTTCTCAATAGTTTAGAAGGTTCATTTGTATGTTTTTATAATTTAAAAGTCAAAATGATACTTTTTAATAATTTAAGAGATTTTTGTGTAAAAACGCTTATTGTTTTTATATGAAAGGAAAGAGTTTCAATTTTTTTTAATAGAAAATGGCATTTTTCATATTTTGGTTGGTTTTATTTTTAGATTAATTACACTATCATCTCATCTTCCTCAATTATTTTTTTACTTTGTCATTCATAAATGTAGGTATTTTGATTGGTTTCAATTTTTTTTTTATTTTTTTTATGTATTATAAAAATACAAAAAAAAATTATCTACCTTTCTTTCCTACAATTCGGTGTAATTTGATTTCTTCTGTTCAAAAAAATTATAAAAATACATCAATTTTATTTAGTAGACAAGCCTAATATTTGGGTGAAGGCGGAAAAACTTATTATCCACTCCTTAAAATAAATGTACAATTGAATTTTCAAAAATAATTGTATAATTAGTAGCTTAAAAGGATATGTCATTTTTTCTTCTTCTTCTTTGAATCTATCTTCACAGGAAAAAAAAAAATTGTAGTATAGAAAACATCACCAAATATATATATATATATAACAATGTTATTTTTGTAAATAAAAATTCATAATTATGAATGTTTTATTTTAAAGTAAAAGATTCACAGTGAACACATCATTTTGTATAAAAATTTTATTATATAATTATTTTACACTTTAATATCATACATATTCCTAATCAAATTGGTAGAAGTAATTCAAATATGTCAAATTACACCTAAAACAAAATTTGAGAACAATAATACTATTGCTCTAACAAAAGTCTAAGCATAGACATTTTTTTTTTTTTTTTTTTTTTTTTTTTTTTTTTTTGAGTGTATAAGTCATAAACATAGACATAAATATTGTTATAGTGAAATTAGCCGTGAAGGACGTTTCCGAATGGACTCGAGTTGTCTCTGATCCTAATAAAAGGATTGGACCAGCCTGTTTTTGGGCTTATTATGTGACATGACTCATTTTAATAATTTGATTTATTTATTTTTCTATAGATGATCAAGTCATTATTTTGAACATGGTGTTGAATCATAGATTGTAATGGCCTGAGTGGGTTGAATGGGACATATCCAATTTTTTTAAAAAATTAGAGATCAATCACTCATTTTTTAATCTAATTTTGCATATGGCTTTATTTGGGATGTAAGTTATTTTAATTTTTAATTATTTTAGTAGGTTAAAATTTTTGTGTTTGGAAAGATAATTGATTTTTTATTTTTTTTTTGCAGTTGGACGTAAGTTTGTGATAGAAAAAATAAAATGATTATGAGTTTGATGGGATATTTTATTTTATTCACTATTTAAACTTGTTTTTATCTTTTTGTAAATTTTAACATAAAAAAGGCCAAAAATCTACTTCCCTTTTCCCCCCTCCCCCAAAATGCAAATTTGTGAGATATTATCCATAAAGCATATGTGCCACATTAAAGCTCTTTAATTTAACAGTGAATATTCCTCTACTAATAATATATATATATATATATATATATCATTCATCACTGTTGTATCTATGATGCATTTGCCATGCATGCATGCATGTAACATTTTAAGAACTGGACTAAGTCTGGTCCCAAATTTGTCGCATAGTGGAAATTGAATAAATATATTATAAGATTTATCAATAAAATGAATTTAGACCCACATGTTAATATTTTGAATAATTTTTGCAGTATAATTTTTTAATTTATTATATTGCTGATTAAATGTATGAAGATATAGGTGTTCTGGATTGACCAGCTAAGATAAACAAGGGGCAGATCTAACTAGCTAGTTAGCTGGGTACCAACTCAACAACAACAACAACATACACATGGTCAAATTTGCCAATCTGATAGAATCTTATATGCTTTTTAAATACACACTCATTCAATGTGAAGGAGTCATTGCATTTCCACCTAAGATATTCCTTTTTATTACCTGTCTCTCATAGCAGAAATTAGAAGGCACATAGATACACTAAGCAAGCAAGCATGTAACCATTGAGCTGATGACTCAATAACCATATGCAGATAATGTGGAGTTTTTAATGAAGTAGGGGTAAGGGCCCAACTTGCGCCCTCACAACTTAGGGCAACCCAAATTCAATTAGTAAAATTTTAGATAATATTATTTTAAATTTAATTAGGACTTGGATTAAGATTTACAAGTTTGAATTAAATTCGAATAGAACTTATCAGTTCCAACAAGGGTTCTCACAATTTGAGAAGCTTGATTGATCCAAATCATATTGTTAATATATATATATATATATATTAGTGATTGGGGGCACATGCGTTGCACGTGACACGTGATTTTTCATCAACTACTAATACTGTAATTATGCGTGTCTCTTAAATTAGTATGTGATATGTATACAAAGTATGGAGATTTGTATGAGTAAATTGATCTGTATCCAAAATATAACTAAGTAAGAAATTAATATATACTTGGATGAAGAATTTAAGTAATAAATGAGAAATTTTATAAACATAAATATTAATTTTTAAGTAGATTATTGATATCACAATTTTATCTTAAATAATAAATAATAAACAAGTCATTTAAATATATAGTATTAAATATATATATATATATATATATATCAATTTCCCACTTCAATTTTTTATAATCCGTACCTGTAATACAATTGAATGTATAAAATTAACTGCACAATTATATAATTTTGTTTAATAGTTCATCTTATAATATAAATTCATTGAACCTACTATTACATACTATTGGTGTAAGAATGCGTTAATATCAATATGTAATATATTTTTATACATCAAGTGTTGTTGAGTCTCATTTTCTGTGTCACGAATATCTTGCATGATGAAAAATATAATATTAGTCATTAGTATACAATTGTTGTGAAAACAATAAATAAAAAAGTACAATTATTGTCGTGATGTAAGTGTTTTGTAAAGTCTTAATTTGATATTGAAAGTGTTTGTTGTAGACACTTGTTTGTATGACATGTATGTATATATGCATTGAACATAAGCTGACAGGAGAACAATACACAATTTCGAAGTTTTTTCCTAGCAAATATAACTATATTACTAAAACGATCCATGTTAGAAAATTAAAGTATCCGATGGTAATATAGCATTACAAATTGACAATGTATAGATACAGTAACATATATAAATTTATGTTTATATATTTTTATGTATGTATATATATAAGATATTACAAAAGTAATATGTGAAATCTTTTGCAACAATATAATATAGAAGTGGGTTGGCTTTTTGGTTTTTTTGGTTATTTTAGCCTGGGCTAAAAAGCTTGGTTTGGGAAGGGCTTTTTGGCTTTTTGTTTTTTTTTGACTTTTTTTGTGAGAGAAAAGTGTAATGATTATGGGTTGAATGTAATGTTTTGTTTGTTGTGGCTAAAATAGCCTATTTTGTTTTTTGTGGCTAAAATAGCCAAAAAAGCCTCAAATCTTGCTTCCCAAACGGTGCCATAGGTACCAATAAGAAATTAATTATTCATAATTAAATAGTTAGTAATAATGTAGGTGTTTAGTGTTAAATTTTTGTGTGTATACACTATTTTTTTAATTAGATTATTAAATTTACATAAAAAGTGAAAGAAATTTATAAATAATTTGTGTAAAATTTTAAAAAATAAAAGTTTATAGTGTTTGGTTTGGTTTGTTTTTTTAAATTTTTTTTTTGAATTTTTTGAATTTTATGTATTTTTGTCTTTCATATTGTTTTTTTTAATAACTCTTTTATTTTCTTTCTAAATTCACTTAATTTAATGCTTTCTTTTTTTTTAAATTTTACTGTTAGATTTAGATTTACTTAATCTAAATACACTTAGAAAATAATTTATTGTGCATTCTTTTTTGAAAAAAAAAAGTTATTAAATAAAATAATAATAATAATAACAACAACAAAAAATATATAATAATAAAAAATTAGCACATGTTTGAATTTATAATTTTTTTTACCAATATTTTACTTTTTAATTCTAGTTAGATTATTAGATACTAGATTTTCATGTAAAAGTATAATTTAAATATAAAATATGAAGAAATTTCAGTATCTTTAATCACCAAAATTGAAAAAATATGAAAAATTAAAACCAACAAAAGTGATTCTTATTTAGAATTTTGACATCATACCTTGGTTATTATAGTACCATGTAAAATCTTACAATTCATAAAATATAATTTAAACAAAAAGAAAGTGAATGAAGATAACCTGCGAATTTTTGAAATGCAATACAAATCTTTGTTTTAAAAACGCATACGTTTTCTCTGTCTATATTTGAACGAATGCATACAACTTTTAGATTCAATCAAAATAATTCACAGTGATTTGATTTATAATAGACAATTGTAAATATTGTTTATATCTGTCACGACCCAAACTCGCCCCCATAGGTTTAGCATCATAACCGACCAGTAATTTTTGGATTACCAAAGGCCTCTTAATAGAATAACATATAATTAGGGGCTGCGAAAGCAAATAGCAATTATACAATATCCATTGAGCTGTGCAAACTTATATGAGACAGAAAAATTTTAAACTTTATATACATACATTTACACATCATCATATACATATAGAGACAAGACAGAAAGGGACTTGGCCTTAGATACAGAATAAACAAAAACAAGAAAACAAAACTTGAACTTTGGCATATCTGGAACCTCCACGGGAGGCACATAGTGTTATCCCAGGTAGGCAACCCAAGAGGAGGGTGAATTGGGTTGTTTAAAAAATTTGACAATATTAAAATTTATAACCACAATATTCAGAATTTTAACAAATAAAAAACAGAATAATAATTATCAATATAAAAAATAAGAGAGATAGGAAGAGAAAAACAAACACTGAGATTTATAATGGTTCGGCACGCCAGACCTACGTCCATTCCCCAACTCCTTGAGAATTTCTTTACTATCAAAATGAATTAATACACCACAAAGTCTTCACCAAACTTGTGGATTTTGCACAGGACTTACTCTTATCTATTGAGTCTTACTCAACAATAAATGCCTCACCCTTACAAAAATCTCTCACAAAAATAATGAATAAAAATAAGTGGTACTTATTCCCTCTTTTACAGTAATTCTCTCATAATATGAAAGTGTAAGAACAAAGGCTACACTTATATTTGAAAGTGAAATAGCAGAATACAATATACTAAAAATTTTGGAGCACACAGAAATTTTTTCTCTTTAAGTTCTTGATTTTTCTTCACACAAAATACTTCTATTTATATCAAAAAATATATCCGTTGGAAAGGCCTGACAAATCATGAGGCATCTATTTGTTTCAACTTTTCATCACGAGGCACCCTTTCCTTTTGTCAAACATTGTGGTTGAAATTTGAACAAAACTCACAAACATGTGGGTTTTGACTAATATATATATATAAAGAAATGCGGTAAAAAATTCCTGCAAAGTCCACATTAATTTATATAAGATGTAGTTTCAACATTCAATTTCAAACTTCAACATGTGAATATGTTGCAATTTTGCAACCATTTCTTTTTATATTATGTCATATATATACACTAGTGTATGTCCGTGCCTAAAGGCACGGTGTAAATAATATTGAGATTAAAATGTAGTTGTAATTTGTACGTATCATATTAAAATTTATAAAGTCTGTAGCACCTGATAAAAGTTCAAGTTAGCACTCGTACCATTAGTTTGTGGCTAACACCTAATACACTGGTGAGTGTCATAGTACCCCGAACCACAAATATCTTATTGAAATAATATAATTCACAGAACATAAATACCATAACCTCGCAAATAGTAGTCTTTAGAAATTGTTTACAAATTAAGATACGGAAATTAAATATTTTGAAATAATTTTCCAATCAAGATACGGAAAGCATTGAAAAACTAAATGCATCATATCATGAAGAAGAAATCAACTCTATGCCATAGCATCTCAACAATATAGCAATACATTTTTCATAAAACTGCTTATGAAAAACCACTTAAATGGTAAAAAAAATAATTCCTGCAACTCATCTAGTTTGTCAAATTAATGTGAAAATAATCAGTTACATCAACTATAGAATACAAATTGTTGCTTTATAAAATAGTCAAATTAAAAAGATTTTAAAGTCATCTAGTAGCCATCAAGTATTGCTAGTATCAATACTTGAAAGAAAATGTATAGTAAGAAGAGTAAATTAAATAAGAAAAATTATAAATAGGTGATAACTTCACAAAATATTTAAAAACTCACTGATTTGTAATTTTCTCAATGAAATAAGAAGATGAATAAAGAGAGTCCATATTACAGTTTGGTGCAAATCTCTATCATCCTATGAAAATAAAAGAGAACATAATTTTATACAAAAAGGGAAAAAAAAAAAGTGTATACAAAGTAGTGACAACTTACATGTCCAAAGTAATAAATCAACTTACATGTCCAAAGTAATAACTCAATTGTAATAAACTGATTCAAAATAAAAGATCAAGTTAGCACTCTTACCATTAGTTTGTGGCTAAGACCTGATACATTGGTGAGTGTCACAGTACCTCAAACTACAAATATCTGATTGAAATAATATAAAATAGACAACATGGAGACAACATGAAGTATAACCGGACAAATAGTAGTCTATAGAAATTGTTTACATATGAAGATACGGAAATTAAATCTCAAAGAATAATTTTCCAATAAATCTGAAGAAAGTAGTGACACCTCAACAAAAAATAGACAATCTATATAACAAAACACACGAATCGTCACCCTAAAACAGTGAATTTTGCAGTCAATTGTAAATTGAAAAACTAAATGCATAGCATCCCAGCAACAAAACCGTTTATAAAAAAACTGCTTAAATGGTGAAATTTAATTTTGTAAAAAAAATAATTCTTGCAACTAATCTAGTGTGTCAAATTAATGTGAAAATCATCAATTACATCAACTATAGACAACTTTAGTGTTAGGTTTTATTTCTTGGCAATCCCGTTTGACAAAACTCCTTTGAGTTGTAATTTTATTCGCATTTTTATTTCAGTGAGGTTATGAGTTGTTAGATGCGAATCCAACCTGAATCGTGCTTTGCAGAGAAGTTTGTGATGTTAATACTTTCAAGATTGCCACTTCGCTGATTATTACGGGGGTCGAGCTGCCCGGTCAGCTCGTGGCCCGAAGCAAAATGCAAAAATGCATTCAAAGTTGCCTGTCCGTTCATGTTATACTTTTCAAGATTTTCCAGTTTTGGCCTTCCCGCTCGAGCGGGGAAATGGGCGCTCGAGCGGGGTTTGCGAGCTCACAGTATCTCTGTTTTGCCTGAAAAAATACTGGAAGGTGTGATTCTCTGCTTGATCGGGGAAACGGACGCTCGAGCGGGGAGCCTATATGAAATCACGAAATATGAAGTCTCCGCTCGAGCGGGAAGACCCACACTCGAGCGGACCGCGCGATCCCAGATTTCCAGATTCATTATGGAGTTGGTTTTCTTCTGAAACAAGGTTTATTTTGGGTTTTTATAAGAAGTGGGATTACTTTGGAGTTCTGCAAGAAGTTGGTTTTCTACAAACAAGAAGTTGGTTTTCTTTCCCAACTAGAATTGCTTTGGATTTTCTATAAGTAGTTGGTTTTCTCCCAAAACTATACTACTCATTAATTTTTCCTCCAGATCTTCTTTGTGGTTCTTAAAGGTATATATCTGGGGATATTTTGTTATTTTTCTTTGATGTTTTATTGAGTATTCAACTCATGGTTTAAAGAGAGTACATCAAAGGTTTGTTTGTTATACACAAAAGAGAGAGTTGTTCTTCAGTTGTGAATTCTGAAGAATTCGAGCCTGAAGCTTTGGTGGAATCCGGAGTGGCTCATCAGAAAGACAATTCCGTGGTGAAGATGGGGTTGGAAGAGGCACATAGAGGTTGGTTCAATTAGGCGTTGTGGATTCGCTAGATAATTGAGAGTATACCTGTGTAATTCCTTTATATCTTCTTAGTGGATTGTCTTGTGGCAGTTGGCCCGTGGTTTTTTGATCACAGTTGAAGGTGTCCAATTGTGGTTTTTCCACGTAAAAATCGTTATGTCTCTTACTCTTAATTGTTTGATTGAGATTGTTATATTCTGCTTAAAATTGTTACATAATCACAAATCAACACCTAGGAGGTTTCTAGATTTTTCATTTAGAATAGAAATTGTTGCTTTAAGAAATAGCCAAATTAAAAAGATTTAAAATCATCCAATAGCCATCAACTGATCTTAACATGTTTTCCTCCTCTAATCTTAACATAGTCTCACTCCCTTGATCTTAGCATATTTCCCTCCTGTAGTTTTACTACCTTCTTCGAAGCACTTGAAAAAAAATGAGCACACATGTTTTCCCTTGCCAACTGAACCATATTTTTTAAATAATCAACTCCCAAGTAGAAAGAACAATAGGACAACCAAGGCAATATACCATAGTTATGTTGTGTTTTATTTTCATGGATAAAATAAAAGAGAGACATTCTAATAAAACGTCAATTTCCAATTCATGTTATATCAAATCCATTTAACCAAGTCAACAATATCCACGACATATGTCAAAACATAGAGTTGTAATTGAATATACCAATCAAGTAAAGGGTTGAACACATGATTTTTAGGTGTAATTAAAACATGATCTCTTTCATAAACACTACAAGTAAACCCAAATTTGTCCCAAAAAAACAAAAACAAAAACCAAAAAGTAAACTAACCAAAAACAGAGCTCCCCGGTTAAACTTTTAAAAAAATAATAAATAAATAAAAAATGGAAGTAATAAATAGACCAAACAACCATATGACATATTGCAGTGCACCCTAAACAAATGTTATGCAATAGGAAATGACAATATTAATCTTAGAAATGACAATATTAAATCTTAAAAAATTTCATGAACTAAAAAAAAACCTTACACAATTTCATTCCCAATGGAAGCCAATTACTCTATTAAAGAATCTAGATACCTTTAATGGGTTAACATGGTGTAATGAAATGCTACAAATAGATATTGCAACAAAAACAAAAAACAGTTTAAATATATTAATAGGTATAAAAAAATATATTGCTCAAATCCGCCCTAGCACAATCTATAAATTGTGCATTTATAAGTACAAAAGGAAAACAAAAGGTATAGAGTTTCAAAAGCAGAATAATATCAAACAATAGTAATTTTTCAAAAGGAGCATGAGAAACAGCTGACCTTAGATACATTTTATTGGTACAAAGGAGCATGAATCCTGTTCTAGGAAAGAAACGTGTTCTAGATGAGAAATCAAACACACCTAAAAACACCCATATAGAGATGTCCCAATTTAACGTGTGCATCTTTAGACAAAAATAAAGCCATTAAATTAACTGGGAGCAAAAAAATAAAATATGATTTGCCACTACATAATCCAAACAAACATTATATTAAATACACTTAAATCAAACTTAGTTATACTGGAAATGCAAAAATATAGGGGAATAAAAGGCTTCACAAAAATATTTGAAATGCAACAAAGTCCACATAGGTGGAAAACTTTACAAAAAGTGGGTCATAGCTATCGTCTGCTTTACAAAATGTGTATACTTTACAAAAATATGTATTTGATAATGTCTTCAAATTTGTTCTTTCCCATAATTCTTACGAACACCTCATCAATTTCCGAAGGTCTTCATAACAAAACTTCAGGGTAAACAATATTTGTAGTGGAATTTGGCTCATTATTGGGGAGGAGGATACTTATACGATTGAAAGATGTACATCTGGATAATGCCACGTATAGTTGCCCATGACTAAAAGCAGGTGTACGCAAATCAACCTCAACAAATTTCACAGATTGTCCTTGAGATTTATTAATGGTCAAGGCGTATGCCAATCGAACTGGAAATTGACGTTTTGTCATTCGGAAAGGCATTTCTGCAGAAGACGGAGTCAATGATATCCTTGGTATAAATGCCAAATTGCCAAACTTCTCTCCAGTTAAGATTCGAGCTTCAATTATGCGAGTGTCGCACCTTGATACCATCAATCTTGTGCCATTACATAGTCCATCTTTCGGTGCAATGTTTCTTAATAACATTATAGGACAACCGACTTTCAACTCTACCTTAAAAGCTGGTAGCCTAGGAGGATCCAATGAATTTAAAAACTCATTAGGATATCTGTTTGTAATGGAAGGATCAATTTCATCATCTTCAACCATCTTATCTGCAGCAAGATACATATATGTATTCCCTGGAAAAATATTCAACGTAGCAATATTGATAACACTGACATCATCATTTTGTGCAGAAAGAATTGTACGTTCCGTTAAGAATGATGAGGTTGATATATCTGCCACATCCAATTGTGGATAAACTGTTGAGAGTAATTCCTTTAGATCCTGGCATTTGTGTATTGTTGATGGAATTTTAATGATTTCTTGTGGATTGGTTCCAACCTAATAAATAAAATAAAATAAATTAAAAAAAAAGGGTATAATCAAAGTATCCTCAAATGGTATAATCAAAGTTTGAATGAGTATTACCTCCGTCAAGAATTTTGCAAAAATAGCATTTCCAAGGTTTGCATGATTCAAGCGCATATTCAAATCTAAAGATAAAACATGTAGATCCTTCCACAAAACAAAGTGTCTTAATGATACATTCACAATTTGCTCACGAACTCCTTTGGTTATAACTGGTAAGATTTGTCGAAAGTCTCCACCAAGAACAACAGTGATACCCTCAAATGGCTTTTCACAATCACAAATATCTCGAAGTGTGCGATCAACTGCCTCAACACAATGTCTATGTTGATAGGAATTTCATCACAAATTATGAGTTTTGTTTCTCTAAACAATTTAGCCTGTAATGATTGCTTACTAAACCCACAAACTGAATTTTCCAAGACATCCAATGGAATGGAAAATGTTGAATGTGCAGTGCAACCTCCTACTAATAACAATGATGCAATTCCAGATGAAGCCACGGTAACAACAATATGGCCAAGGCTGCGATATTTTAATGCAATCGTATTGTACAAAAATGTTTTCCCTGTTTCGGCACCCTCATTTAAAAAGAAAATAGTCCCTTTACTTTCAAAGACTGAAGAAGTGATTGCGTTATAAGCAGTTCGTTGCCCATTATTGAGGCGATCAATAGTAATTTGCACATCTGTCTGTTGTGCCTTATTCTGTAGTTGTTGATGTTCGAATATCAATCGGTTACCAATTGTTGCACTCCAATTTGCTGTAGGTTGTGGCATGGGCGGGAAGTTAATTAAACTCTTTCCAGATTCTTGAAGCATTTGATTCAAAAAATACAAACCATAATCTTCAATTTGAGCCTCAGTTAGGTTAGAAATGGCAAACAATGTACGAAGCTTATGTGCAAGATCATCACAGATATGCATTGAAAATTGATTCCATAACGCATGTGGTTGTAGTGGAACATTGGGTCAAAATAATACAAAACAATCTCCTTAATTGATATCCGGTTTTCATAACTGCAGCCTCTTTCAGGCACTGTATCCATTCTTCATTATCTTCTAAGAGTCCTCTTGCAACACATGCTGATTTAAACGTCTCATGCAAAACATTATTAGCTATACGTAAACATTGAAGCGATCTTGGCCCTTTGACAACAGTTAACAACAAACGCAGATAAAATCTTTCACCACAATTAGGGCTAGCAAAGTACATTCTACCAATTGCATATCCATGTTCCCTTGGTTTCCATCTATGTTCTGACTTAAGCCAAACAAAATGTTATGGAAATTCTTGGTAAGTGAATTGGCATTCATTTTCAGTGGAAGCACAATAATCAAAAAAACCAGTAAGAGTCGATTTTTGTTGCACAGCTCTAGAAAGAATAATTTCCAATGAGTCATTAAGATTGAAAAGAACATGATGCATTCCAGGTAGATGAAGTGCCAAGCGAACAACTATTGGCATCTTTGCATGCAAATGATGACCGAATATTTGCCAAGCAGCTTATGGTGGTCAAATATACCTCGCATCAAGATATTGTTGGATCTCATTAATCAATCCCAAAACCATTTCATTGTTGTGCAATCATGACCCTTGTAAATGTACTTATGTATATACTTAACACATCTCACTCTAGCACAAACTTCTACATTTATATGACAGTTGAACCGTTTAGAAAGATATGCATTGTATGGTACCACATCCCTATTATCAACTTCCTGTCCTCTCACAGTATATACTTGACCACTATTGCGACGACGATAGATTAGATATCCATCTTGGTCCATAGTTGTTGATTCTGCAAAGGCTCAAGGGTATTTCTTAGTATATCTACCATTTTCCATACATGGTGCTTGGGGATTTCGAGCACCACATGGTCCATGTACCATGTAACACTTGACAGTTTCCAAAAGTGTAGGATTATCTTTTAGATCTGGAAATTCTGCACAAACTAATTTTTTTACTTGAGCACATGTTCGAATTTTGTCTAGACCTTTAAGAAAGAGAATCGCATGCATATGTAGTAGGCCTCGTTTTTGGAATTCAATTGTAAAAACAGGTGCAACTTTATTACCGAACACTTTGTTTGTCTCTATCTCCTTCATCAAACACTTTCTTTTTAGCTCAAAAACACGGGCAATCAAACCAGGATGATCAATAGCTTTTTGGTGTGGTAATAATGCTGAAGTAATTTCTGGCCAATTAGGATTTGCAGTCATGGTGAGAAAAATATCTGGGTGCTGGTTGTATCGCGTGATAGCCATTGAATCTTGAAAGATTTCAAACATATGTCTAGGACTACCAGTAAATAAAGATGGAAAAATAAACCTTTGACCAATTTGATTAGGTTGCAAGTCATCTGGATCAATATCGCTTAAATCTTGGTAAAGTTTAGCCCAAATTTTTCTTTGATTAAGCTTGTAGTACGTCACCGATTTTGCTCAGTTGCAGCCCAAGCATCTACCAAAAACTCTTGGAATAGTTTTCCACTTCTTAAAGTTGTTGAATACTCTGTAGGTCGCTCAAACAAACGATAACTATAAAAATCCATTTGAGTAAGTCGATCAGTTGAAGGTCGATCATGTTTAACGTCCCACAATTTCAACTCAGGTTCCCATCCGAGCTCACCATACGGGAATAATAAAACATAATGCAATGGCAAATATGCTGGGTGACATTCATTAATTTGCATAAGTTCATTATTTCCCTATAGATGTAAAACAACATCTCTCATTCTAGTCACCTCGGTTCCATCACCTGGTATTACAACTGCAATCTCATCAGCAGTTGGTAGGTTATACCGTCGTCGGTCTGTTGCTAAACTGTAGTGAAGATGAGCAGGTAGATTTTGTCCAGTGAAGGCTAATTGATTCAAAATTGCATGAGCTTGGTGAAATTTGTCTACAAATGCATTAACTTGCAACAAACTATCTTGAATAGTTTTGAGAACATCCCATCGTAAGTGAGGATTTATACGATTTCAAACTTCTAAAGCTGAATCAGGATCATAAATGTACAACTGAGCATAAGTCGCATCCTGACCTGGCTGTGGTAGAAGTGATCCTGTTCGATGTCGCAATTCCCCATGGATAATAAATGGTTTAGGGCCGCTTCCCCTTAGTACTTTTGGATCCAATGTAGCACTAAGACTTGTAAAAGCATTGGCTGCATTGTATACTCGAGTATAACGTCGAAACGATCTTGCTTGATCATCATCCCCATCATATAATGCTTGAAGCGGTGAAGGGGGTGTCATAAGCAGAGGTAGCTTAGTCTTTTCTTTTGAACAACAAGTTCCAAATGGGGGATGCTTTCGAGATGATTGGGCTAATTTTTCGTCCATCCAATGTAAGGCTGAACAGTAAGGACATAACACATCTATCTTGCCGAGAGAATGACGACATGAATTCATGTGTGATTAAGTATTAATCACAGTACTTATAGTCATATCTTCTAATTCATCATCTGTACATAGATCCTCTTGAAGAAATGTGACTGTAGAATTAGGCCTACAAATATTTGTTGTGCATAAATTAAAATTTATACACATGTAAAAGTAAGAGTATTATTTAAAGAATTAAACATGTTTTACCAATTCCGAGCTAAAGATGTACTTTCCATAGAGAACGAACATGTGGATGCATGTGTAACCATTGTTCGTTTTTGTGCCAACGAAGTATCCGCAAGTGTCTTTGTACCCTGTTCTAGGCAAGCGTGACTACGACGACTCGTGTTAATGAAAGAAAGTCTTTAACATATGCTCATAATCTTTCTCGTTCTTGTCGCAAGCGTTGTCCCGATTGATATGTAGAGCATGCATTTTCATTTCTTTCACATTCTCGTCGTGCACGTTGAGCTAATACAGCTCTTGATATAACGTAACCATTGGGTCCCTAAAATATGAATATTAAATCATTGGATGCCTAAAATGTAAATATTATCAAGTACCATTTTCTACTGTCCAAAGAAAATACCATTTTCTATTTTTATATCCCCTCTTCCAAAAAAATGGATTATACTCTTGCCCATGACTACCTATAGTTTTATAATAATAATAATAATAATAATAATAATAAATTGTGTGGTTTTGTTACACTAATGAACAAATGTTCAACCAACTTATGAGAATAATAAACATTCGACTAGCAGATTGCGTGGTTTTGTAACAGTAATGAACAAATGTTCGATCAGCAAATGAGCTTCATAAAGTATCTCCATTTTCTTATAGGGCCCATACACTTACAGGAGACACTATATATTCCTTTCTCACTATATATTCCTTCATAAAGTATTCCCTATATATTTCTTTCTTCCTAAGAATATACAGGAGACACTAAAAAATGTGCATAGTTTCAAAAATAAAATACAATTATAGTTAAATGAAATACAATATATGAAGATACAAAAATAAAAAATAAAAAAACTCTACAAAAATTAGTAACAACCATATCGCTAAACATGCATTTTCATTTCGCTTACCCTTGCAATCAGTCACCTTTGTCATTTATAATCTATATAATAAATTGTGTGGTTTTGTTATACAAACAAACAAATGTTCAGCCAACTTATGAACTTCATAAAGTATCCCCATTCACGTAGCTGGAAAAAAAAAAATTTGTTGCCCATTTTCTTCCTCCTCTCTTTATCTCTTTATCTCAAAATTTTCGCGCACTTACATTGAAAAGTGGTGCAGATTTCCACATATATACAGGAGACACTTTGTGATAACCCCGATTCATGGTTAACGCTAATTCATGATTAAGCATACTAAGTAAATGATTAGGATGAAATTCTAAATTAATTATGTGAGTGTGTTGCTTTAAATGCATTCTTATCTGTTTAATATAGAAAGACCTGTTCATGTTTTGACTTCGATTTGCGAATTGATAGCCTTATCGACAACCGATTCAGAAATTGACTTAATGTATATGCTAATTAGGATTTATAGAATTTTATGGTTAGCTTAATTAAAATTCGATTCGGAAGAATTAAATTGGAATAAATAATGTTAAATTACTTTAGTTGAGTTAATTTCATGTTTGCCACCTAGTGGGTTTTCTCAAGACCATTGTTATATTCTTATTTCATATATGTTTGACATCATCTACTTTCCACATTCTTGCCCAAAACGTGAGAGAGAGGGAGAATAGGAAGAGAATTGGATTCAACTAGGCAATTGCTTGAAATTTAGAGGAAATTGGAGAGGGTTTGGAAGATTGAGTTACCACACTTGGAAATTCAAGACTTAAGGTAGGAATCTACCATTTTAATTGTGAATTGAAGTTGTTTAATGCATGGATTCATGGAAATTAGGGACTAAAGTCAAGAAAATAGCTTAAAGAGTAGATTTGAGAATTAATTCATGCATGCATGTCCATATCATGGAATTTTGAAGTTGTTTTCATGAAATTCTCTCATGCATGTTCATATTATAGTTGTAATCTAAGAATTCATCATGTTTTTGGAAAGAATGGCTCATTTGGTCATGTGTTGGAAGCTATGAATTCAAATAAACACATGCATGGCATAATTACACCATGTTCTTTCAATTTTATAAAATGATCTTTAAATCATAATGTGTTATGAGGTTCTAAGTGTTTTCTATAATTTTGGCCTAAAAGGATGAGTTTCGGCATGTTAAATCCATGGTTTGAACTTTGGAAGCAAATCTGGAAAACCCAGAATTCTGCTTCCTCGCTTGAGCGAAGGATTCCACGCTCGAGCGACCACCTGCATTTTCATACTCTCACTCGAGCAACAGAAGGCTGGCTCGAGCATAAATTACAAGCTCTCAGAATTTTTTTGCGTGTGTAGAAGCACGCTCGAGCGACAAGACTTGCGCTCAAGCGAGGAACTGTGTGTCACGCTCGAGCGAGCATCGAGCAGAGATTTTCAGCAACCAATACTTTTCGCATTTTTGCAGAACGCTCGAGCGAAGGAGTCTATGCTCGAGCGATCACTCACATTCAGCATGCTCGCTCGAGCGAAGGAATCCACGCTCGAGCGAGACCCCTGTTTTTAACAAATTTTGAAAGACATTTTCAAGTACATTTTTGCATCCTCTTTCCATCCTAGGCATTCCTAGGCCACGTTTAAGGCATCATAATGAGAAATGATGAACTAGAACTACACTAAAGCAAGAAAAGGGGCTAAGTTACCAAAGTTGGATGTGTAATTTAGTATGTGCTCATTCTGTAACTGTGTTGGTTTTGCACCCAAGGAAGCTGATTGGCCTGCTTATAGCCTTGTGATCTGTGAGTAGCAATGTTGTAACGATATGTTCAAATTGTATTTATTCTCTGAATGATAAATTATATTGCTTCTGAAATGATACTTTTATCGATAGAATGATGATCCTATTTTGAACTGTATTCGTGGCACCCATAGCATATTGCTGTTGTTATTGATATTGTTATCGTTATTGTTACAGAGATCTCTGTTAGTTCCAAATCTTGGAACTATTGTATGATGGCCATCAATTGATTGTTCGGTTTTTTAAGACCTAGTGTATCGTTGCTATTGGATGTACCACGTATGACCTAATGAATATAATGAATCGAATTGAATGATTGATTGACAAATGATATTGATTGAAAATGTTCTAATGCTAATCGATTGTTTCAAAGACTGTAAAGGACATCGTTCTTAACCTCTTTACACATTTGTTATTCACTGGAATTTAGCTCATAGTTTATATATATATATATATATAGGTGGCCAAGCACCGGACCAGAGCTAGAGGCGCCGACTTGAGCTCCTGTTTTGTCAAGCCAACCATCGCCCCTCATATCGAGGTTCCGAACCTGTACGAGTCAAGGCTGTTTTGGGGTGTTTTAGATGCACCCTTTTTGTCCCTGTTAATGTAGTGAATGTTTAAGACTTGATTGTACAGTTATGGTGAAGGGATTAGGTCCCTAACCTGTGTGCTACCTTGCATATGTGTTTTTGGTTTGTATGTGTATATGGCTATGAATGTGGTTGTGTCCATAAAAGTTTTTCTCATTCAGATTTTCACAGCTCATTGGACTATGTAGATTATTATTGGATGGCTTTCACCAGCCCCTTTATATTGTATTACTGTCGTTATTGTTAAATAGGCCTTCGGTAATCACGGATTATAGGCCGGTTACGATGCTAAACCTATAGGGGCGGGTTTGGATCGTGACACACTTAAAAAAATGCACAGTTTAAAAGATAAAAATACAATTATGGTTTAAAATAAACAATTGGACATGTATTTTCAAAAACACTCTACAATTATGGCTTAAAATAAACAATTGTTTATTGCTTAAAATAATCAATTCGACATACAATTATGACTTAAAATACAAACATATGAAAACTAACAATTAAAAAAAAAAAAAACACTCTACAAAAACTAGTAAGAACTATACTGCTGGACATGCATTTTCCTTTCCCTTGCCCTTGGAAGTATAAGACACCTTTTCTTTTCCCTTCGACATTGCCTTTGCATTTTCCTTTTCCATTGCCTTTAAAAAATAACCAAAGTCTAAGAAATAACCAAAGTATAAGAAAAAAAAAAAAAAAAAAAGAAGATAAGAAAATGATTTTTGGGCTGACCTTAGAAATACGAACGACATTGAAATCATGCTCATCACGAATCACTACACCGACTTTCTTTGTTGAAGAAACTGAACCTATACATACAAAAACAAATAAGTAGCTGATATGTACAGAAAATGAAATTTTATAAGACGATGAGTAAAGGGAATGAATATTATAGTTTGTTGTAAGTCTCCATCTAGCTGTAAAAAATGAGGATTTTTTTTTTTTTTTATTTTTTATTTTTTTTATAATCAGAACCTATAATACAAAAGTTTTTTTAAAATCTATGTACCAGTTTTTTTTTTAAAAAAAAGACAACTTACATTATCCATAATGTTAGAAGTCATTCCAGCTTAGTATTGCCAAAACCTGTAATACAAAAGTTGACTTCAGTAAATACATATTAATCCAGTAATACATAATACAAAAGTTAACCTGTAAAGGTTTTGGAATACATAGCTTATGTAAATACAAAAGTTATTTTAATTCACCAAGTGAAACCAAACGAAGCAATCAATAGATACTTAAATGGAATCAAACACATCGATGGCATAAGCTTTGTTGAATTTAATTGAACTAAAAGAAGTTTAAATGGAACTGCAAAATTTATAAAGTTAATTCATATGACAAACTAATAAAAAATCATCAATCATTTTGAAATCCACAGTTAATTCATATGATAAAATATCTCAATCAAGGAATTAATAAAAAATCACACTGAAAAAAAATCACATATATGATAAACTAATAACCCAACAATCATTTTCCGCCACCAAAATGAGTTGTGTTTCCAAGAATGTATTTATTAAAATTAACAAATAACAAAAGATTTGCAATAAATCCACAGTTTGAAAATAATAATTTGATTCCAAACATTTTTAGGTATTGGTAACACAATCTGAATCCAAACAACATCAAAAGAAAGTAGTAATGAATCTTACTATTTTTCTTACAAATTAATAAATATTAAAATTGTTTGATATGCCACATCATCCCAATTTGGCAAAGGGTGCAAATGAGTAGAAACATGGATAGTAGTAAAGTCAACAAATATATATTGTTGCACCTGAAGTGGACAAACTCAATCTCACAATTTCAGAAGCTATGAAATTATCCTCTATTTTTTTCAATAACCAGTAAAGTATGGACTAAAAAAAGTCAAAAAACCAGCAAAGTAAGGACCAAAAAAAGTCAAAAAACCAGCAAAGTAAGGACCAAAAAAAGTCAAAAAACCGGCATATTTGACTATCAAAGCCTATTGAAAGTTTATTTAGCAAAGTTGAGAGCTCCATCCACTAAACAACAAGTTATAGACGGTAGAGGATAACTCGAACTTAAAATTATATTTGAAACACATTATCATTATATTTGAGACCCATTATCCGGAACATATTGAACACATTATATTTGAAACACATTATCATAAAATTAAATCCCACTATATCTCATCACATTTAGACTGTAAATCTATATAAATATAACAAATGATAGGAAATTTAAGAGGTTGATGCAACTTAGTATTGCCAAAACCTGTAATACAAAAGTGAACTTAACTAAATAAATATTAAATACATAGCATATTTTAATTCACCAAGTCAAACAGAACGAAGCAATCAATAGACACTTAACATATCGATGGCTCCTACATTATTGCTAGGAATCAAATATATTGATGGCTTAAGCTCTACTGAATTGCAGATGCCAAACTAATAACCTACCAATCATTTTCCGCCACCAAATTTTACTAAAATTAAACAATTTATCAAAATAAGTTGTGTTTCCAACGGAAACTATCAATAAAACACATCAATCACTTGGTACTTTGCTTCAAAGAATCTATTTATTAAAATTAACAAATAACAAAAGCTTTGCACATTTACATAGTTTTAAAATAATAATTTCACTCCAAGCATTAAATAAATAAAAAACAAATTAGTCTGTATGAGGACATTTTCAGGGATTGGTAACACAATTTGACTCCAAACAACAACAAAATAAAATTTAATGAATGTTACCATTTTTCTTAGCAAATGGTGCAAATAAGTAGACATATATGCATTAGCAAAGGGTGGAAATATATACTTCTGCACCTAAAGTGGACAAAGTGAACCACTAAAGTCAACCACTAAAGTCAAAAACCAACAAATAATTTCATAAAAAATAATTCATCCATCGGGTGGTCAACCACTAAAATGTCTCCTAGATATAACTAAGCCAAACTTTTTTTCACAAAAGATGGATATGATAAAAAAATATTTCAATGTACATAAGAAAATAACCTTAAAAGATATAAGAATTGACTTTCCATGATTGTTTCATTTTTGGGAGAAAAAACAAAAAAAGAAGCGGAAAAGATAAAAAAATAAATTGGTTAACTTAATTTTTTTTTTCTTCCATAACCTTAATTTATTTTTTGCTTCCTCAATTTAAGAAAACTTATGATACACTGCTTTAGGCATTGATGAGGCAATTGAAACCATATAAATCCCCAAAGATATCTTATGTTTACCATAGGAAAACGTCTTAACCATGAACAACAATAAATAAAGCCAATCCCAAAAGATATGTTATATTTATCATAGGTCTTAATGGCACTTCCAAACACAATCAGACTTAAATCAAAATTGGGTGAATTCCTGTAACGAAGCTAATTAATTCTAGAACTTGAGATCCAACTCATGCTATCTAAGACCTGGAACACATCTTATAGAAAAGGTAAGAACTGGAACACATCTAAGACATGAAACAAACAATAGAAACCAATACAGTGTATACAAACCAAACTGTTTTAAAAATTAAAAAAAAAAAAATGTAGTGATACTGTATGATTTCCTGAGCTGATAAATAAAATAAAATAAAAGATTCCCTAGGTTTATTACCAAGTAGGATAGAATATTTTCCAGATCCTTAGAAACACAAACACATATGAAGGCCATTATTGGCCAAAAACAACCCTTTATTGGCCAAAAACTGTCCGATTTATTGATTAATCCCCAAAAACTATTTGACACAAAAATTTCGAATTTATTAAAGCTTGAATAGTATATAATACCACAAATTCAAACCAAAGTATGAATTTAAGAAATCAAATAGTATGATACCGCAGTATGAATTTAAAAAATTAACTCATGAATTCTATAAGGGCCTTTTCGTTGAAATAGAAAAATACGAAATGTGATTTAGATTTCCATACTTACCACATCTGTAAAATTAATTTAACTCCTAATAAAATTAATAAAATTCAACCTAATAATAGATTAATTTTACAAACTAATAAAATTCAAATGTTATCGAATGTTACAAACTAATAAATTCGAATGTTATCAAAATGCTATACAAACTAATAAACAGGTGTTTTATGCAATAAATAAAACTCAAACTAAGGCCTTGTTTGATTAACAGGTTAATAAAATAGTACCACTTATACTACCAATCAAACATGCCCTAAGTGTCATTCAAGGAGAAAAAAAAATAAAAAATAATTTAACTCTTATCTATATTGGTTAAATTTGAAACATTAGATAAAAAGTCAAAAACTAATACAAAAAATAAACCCATTCAACACAAAAAACAAGCCCTAAGAGGTAGAGGAAGGTATGTTTATTTTCTTATTCCAATTTTTCATTTATATATATATATATATAAATGCCCTCTGTTTGGTTGCCTAGAAAGCAGAAACCCACTTCAGTTTGTTAATTAATTAGCATATGTTTTGTTAGACATGGCTTCTCAATATATATATATATATATACATACTGGAATCATACATAAATAGGGGGTTTGGGGTTTGGAATCATATATGTAGATATATATACATCCATATATATATATATATATACATACATATTGGAATCATATGTATAGATATATATACATCCATAATCATATATAAAAATAAAAATAAAAGATTAATTTACCTTGTTTCGATATGAAAGGTCTTAAGGAAGTCCACAATGCTTCAGACTCAATGCTTCAAACCTGTTGTCAATATTATTGAAACAAAAGATTATTGAAAATTATTAAAGATATCCAAAAATTAAAGATATCCAAACATGCTGGTAACATTTATTAATATTTTGAAAGATTATTGAAACAAAAGATATCCAAAGATAGAAATATAAAAATCAAAGTCCAGGTTTCCATTTTCCCAATTGTTAGCTACTAATTAATGCTTGGTTGGTTGTGTATGAATGACATTTAATAGCATTCCAAATGAAATTATCATGCATTACAAACTAATAAATCGTAGAGGTTACTCGTAAATCAAATTTGAATGTTATCAAAATGCTATACAAATTAATAAACGGATAGTACCTTTGATTAACAGGTTAATAAAATGAATAACAGGTTAATAAAATAGTACCACTAATACTACCAATCAAACATGCCCTAAGTGTCATTCAAGGAAAAAAGAAAAGAAAAAAAAAAGAGATTAATTTAACTCCTATCTATTTTGATTAAATTTGTTTGCGAATAGGAAAATTAACTAAAAAGCCAAAAACTAACACAAAAAATCAACCCATTTCCTCTATTTAAAAAGCCAGAAAAAATAAAATTAATAAAAGAAACAATATCACATACATACATATATAAAATACAATTATAGACTTGTATCCAAAGATAGAAATATAAATACTAAAGAAAAATCAAAACTCAGTTTCCCATTTTCCCCATTATTTGTAAATCAAATTCAAATGTTATCAAAATGCTATACAAACTAATAAATAGGTGTTTTATGCCTGTGCCTGAATGCACTATCTAATAAAATTCTTATATTACAATATATGTGTTGCAAAAATGTTAACGACCATAAATTTTTTTAATGAAAATTGTCTCAAAGTTGTGATCAAACAACCAAAAATGTTTAGGATCAATCAATCGACCAACAAAGGCTAGATGATTTTTCGTAAAACTTTTAAGAGAAATTATGTCTTATGTAGCATACCCAAACAAATATAGCCCTAAATAGTATATCAAAAAAACCATAGAAAGACAACTACATGAAACTTTTGATTGGTTCAAGATAACCTGTGAAAATACAATAAAGAATTCAAATCAAAAGTTACATTGATCACAAATTGTTCTAGGACCATCTCAGATGAAACAAACATAACTTTTTAGTAATCATTATTAAACTAAAAATAAAACAATCAAATTTAGATGAGTAAACCAAACTAAACCAAACCAAGCCTTAAGTCCCATCAAATGGGATCGATTGCATAAATAAAAATGTACACAATAAAATAATCAATTTCAAGTTAGTTTAATAAAAATAAAAATAAAAATAAAAAAAGCCATTGCCTATTTTGAAGAGTGATTGTGGTCGGCCACCAAGACAAACTAAAAAGCCACTTACACACAAATGCAAAAAAATATATTCTTGACGCCCCAAACACATTTCTCATGTGTGATGGCATTTTTTGGTGCCCAAAATATTAGAGTGATTTCATGTGGACAATGACACTTTTTACCAAGAAAGGTAATATATCTTGTATATAAGAATAACACTATCATATTCTCTCTTCTTCTTTTTTCATGTTGTCGCACTCAAATGCCTCTCCAACTCACAGAAAATCATGTAGTGGAATGGAATACATCTATTGATCCTCCATAGTCATTCTATTTTGAGATATTTAGACAACAAATATTGCAAGATTGTTTCATAAAGTCAAAAAGCCAACAAATAATTTCATAAAAATAGTACCACTTTGATTAATAGGTTAATAAAATAGTACCATTAATACTATTAATCAAACATGCCCTAAGTGTCCTTGAAGGAGAAAAGAAAAAAAAATAATAATTTAACTCCTAATAAAATTAATAAAATTCAAACTAATAATAGATTAATTTGATTCCTAATAGATTAATTTTACAAACTAATAAAATTCAAATGTTATCAAAATGCTATACAAACTAATAAACAGGTGTTTTATGCAATAAATAAAACTCAAACTACCTTGTTTGATTAACAGGTTAATAAAATAGTACCACTAATACTACCAATCAAACATGCCCTAAGTGTCATTCAAGGAGAAAAGAAAAAAAAAAAAGATTAATTTAACTCCTATCTATATTGGTTAAATTTGAAACATTAGATAAAAAGTCAAAAACTAATACAAAAAATAAACCCATTCAACACAAAAAACATGTTCTAAGAGGCAGAGGAATGTATGTTTATTTTCTTCTTCCAATTTTTCATTTTTGTTATATAAAAAAAAAAAAAAACGCCCTCTGTTTGGTTGCCTAGAAAGCAGAAACCCACTTCAGTTTGTTAATTAATTGGCACAGGTTTTGTTAGACATGGCTTTCTTAGACATGGCTTCTCAATATATATATATATATATACACATACTGGAATCATACATAAATAGGGGGTTTGGGGTTTGGAATCATACATATACAGAGGGTTTGGGGTTTGGAATCATATATATATATACATACATATTGGAATCATATGTATAGATATATATACATCCATAATCATATATAAAAATAAAAATAAAAGATTAATTTAACTCCTATCTATATTGGTTAAATTTGAAACATTAGCTAAAAAGTCAAAAATTAATACAAAAAACCAACCCATTCTTTTCTCAACCCACAAAAAATAAACCCATCCAACACAAAAAACGTATTTCTTCTTCCAATTTCCAATTTTTTTTTTTTTTTAAAAACACCATCTGTTTCATTATGTAAAATTAGAATTCTCTACTCAAAAAACCCACTTCAGTCTTTATTCCAATGATTTTATCAATCAAAAGCTTTTCAAAACCATAAAAAATCAACACCCATTTCCCATTAAAGAATCAAACCCATTTCATAAATCAAAACCATGTAAGAAATCAAACATTTTAAATTGATTTTATAAATGCATATCAGATTGGGATCAAAATACATATAAATAAAGCAGAACTCACTGGATACAAATGAAAGCACAATCAAAGTAAAGCAGAAATCACAGTACACAACAAAGGTCCAATAATTCAAACCTTGGTGCCAAAAGGTCCAACTGGATAATTCATCTCCAGAACATTCCTTCCCTAAATAAAAGAATTGGATTCAATTCGGATTCAATTCTCTCTCAAACTATCAAATGTATATGGTATTACACATACGTATCAAACACATGAATTGAACTGAATAAACAATAGGATACCTCGAGTTCGGCCTCAAGTTCTTCACGCTCATGACCAGTAGCAATTGGCATAACATCTACAACTCTCTTCTTCCCCTTCAGAATAATATTTGCCATCCATCAACAACTAAATGATATTTCGAATCCTTACTCTTCTTTTTTCATCAAATTCAATTGAAATCTTGGTTAAAAACTTAATTTGATAGGAGTACTCCAATCCTTACTATTTTTCTCTCTTTTTTTTTTAGCAAATCTTTTTGAAAAATTCCAAACTTATCCTAAAATCAGCTTTAACCATTTTTAATAAAAGAAAACCATCTTCAATCCTTACTCTTTTATAAATTAAAACCATCTTAAAACCATTTTCAAAATCATCTTCAAAACCATCTTCAAAACCCATTTTAGATCAAGTAACCATAATCGTATCTATATATAAAAGAGTTGATTCAATATTGGGGATATCTGTATTCTCAATATTTGCATTGTCCCTAATCATATATAACCAAATGTCATGTGGACTTGCAGTTCAATTTTCAAGTTTTGGCCCAAAAACATAAAGCTGATACACTAATATGGAACCAATTAAGGCCATAAATAAGTTGCCCACAGTAGAAGTTATTAAATGGGAAGACTTGCAACTTATTATGATTATACCACATGTAAATAGGAATGGCAATGGGGCGGGGTGGGGTCGGGGATCACACTCCCTATCCCTTATCCCCGATGGTGAAAATCCCCCCGTCCCCGGCCCCGATCCCCGACGGGGACCCTATATCCACCCCCACCCCCGCCCCCTAACAGGGATTGGGCTTCCCCGACCCCGAAAATTCCCTGGCCAAAAAAAAAAGTTAGATCCAACCCATTAACAGATCTGATGAGCTCAAATGTTAAAAAAAAAAAAATAAATAAATCAAATCTAACAGATCTGTTCTTCATCATCATCATCATCATCAACAACAACAACATAGAAAGAGAAGGATCTATTCATCATCAACAACAACATAGAGAGAGATAGAGATCTAATGCTCAAATATAATATAATATATATATATATAACAAATCGAAGAGAGAGAAGAGAGAGAGAGAGGAGAGAGAAGAGGAGAGAGAGAGAGAATATTCTAGATCTAGGGTGAGGTCGCGGCGGAGATTCGCGAAGCCTGGCCTCACCGCTGGATGGTGTCACTGCCGGATCGGCGAAGCTTGGTCGGTGATGGTGGTGGTGATTCGACAAGTTTGGCCTCACCGCCGTTGGAGAAGAAAAAGAGACGGTAGAGTTGTGGGAGGATGGAGATCGGCGGTGGGAGGATGGAGATTGGCGGAAGGTTTTAGAGAGAGAGAGACATAGAGAGATGAGAGACGGTGATGATGAGTGAGTGTGAGCGTAAGGTTCAGCCTGTGTGAGTGAAAGGGTTGATTATATATATATATATATATATATATATATATAAAGGGGTAAAATGGTAATTTTGCTTCGGGAAAAAATTTGGGGCCTGGACGGGGACGGGGACGGGGACGGGGACGAGGACGGGCTGGGGCTTGAACACTGATCACCGTCCCCCGCCCGAAACTGATCGGGGTTTTAATTTTGAATACCATCCCCGTCCCCACGGGTATTTTTCGGGAAAAAACCATTCTCATCGGGATCGAGGGATCGGGTCCCCGTCGGGCCGGGTTCAAATTGCCATCTCTACATGTAAATAGATACATAAAATAGTTTTACATATTTGATAATACATTCCGATATGTATTAAAACTTCATAAAATGGATGCTTAAATCTGTTCATTAACATGCTCAGATTTAGTACACATTCATACACATTTATCAAAAGAAACACCACAAAAAAAATGTCAATTTTGTTTATTACTATCAATGGTGGCGGCAATGACTTCCATTTTCTCAAATAACCTATACCCCATAATAAAAAAAAAAAAATACATATTGGAACGTGGCAAAGCAACTTTAAAGATTCAAATGGCATGGAAATTGCATGTTAGAGCAACTCTAATGGTGTGCTTCCCTTTCATGCGAAAGCCAAAATTTGGCAACAACACTTACAATTCATGTGCTACTTTTTGGTGCCAAATTATAACAATGCCAAAATTTGGCAAGAGCTCATCTCTCTATTCTCTAATGACAGAACCCTATTTGTCAACAAAGCCATTGATATAAGCTAATTGTTATTGTTGTCAGACCATCTTAACTGTACTAAACATATATATATATATATATATATATTTTTTAATATACAAATTTAAAAGGACAAATGAAAGAAACACTGAAGTTGAATTTTTTACCTGCTGATATGCATGGTGGAAGCAGAGTGCAGCAAGGAAAGACCTAGTTGAATCAAAGAAAAAGAAAAACAATAATTAAACAACATATATAATTGTCCCAATAACACTAACAATTTGTGTAAAATTCCAAGTTGACTCTTTGAGAAAAAAAAAGATTTGTAGATATTAGATCCAAAACACAGCATAGTGTCTTCCCAAAGAAAATTTGAAAGATATGAGAGGAGTACGTGTGTGAGAGAGAGAGAGAGGGTGTGTGTTCAAAAACAGAGCCATCAGATTACAGAGGGTGTGTGTTCACAATGATGTATATAATACACACAAATACATACATATTGGCTTTTAAATAATCAAACCCATTTCATAAATCAAAACCATGTTCAACATCAAACATTTCAAATTAACCATATCAGATTAATCATATATATACATACATATATATATATATATATACACATACATATATATATACATCCAAAATGCAAATTATATATATATTATACACACAAATACATACATATTGGCTTGAGAGAGAGAGAGAGAGAGAGGGGGGTAACCGGGGACGGTGACGGTAACGGTGACGCTCTATCTGGAGATAGACTTCAGTCCGGTTCCGATAGTGACGACTTTCTTTCAACCCTTGTTCCTCTGTTGATCTATTTTATTCCAGCAAAGAAGAAGAGATAAGATGAAAACAGGAAAGCACGGTAAGGGTTGGGCTCCGACAAGGAAGCATGATAATGGACTCCGATGGAGAGAGAGAGAGAGAGAGAGAGAGAGAGAGAGAGAGAGAGAGAGAGTGTGTGTGTGTGTGTGTGTGTGTGTGTGTTCAAAATTTGAAAACAGAAAGAGATGAGAAGAGTATGTGTGTGTGAGAGAGAGGATGTGTGTTGAGAGAGGGTGTGTGTTGAAAGAGATGGGAGTGAGATGTTTTTAGCCCTTAGATTAAAATCAATCTAATGGTCAAAATTTGGACAAAAGGGACAAAAGTCCTATCTGGATTCAAAATCTTAGCTTCCTTGTTATATAGATATATATATCCCTTTTAAAAGTTTTGTAATTGTTGAAGAGATTATAAATACACTCAAATAAAAATAACCAATCATCCCATGTGAGTATATTAAGGCTTGGTTTGGCATGTTTGCAAATAGTCAAAAAGTAACTATCCTATTTAAGTCACATCATCTTATTTAAGTCACATCACCTCTCTCACACATTACTTCAAACCCAACCCATATTTTATAAAAAGTAAAAAAATGCACTTATTTAGATCAATTTGTCAAAAGAAGACAACTCACTAAAATCACATTTGTCAAAAAGATACAACTAATCAATTTTAATTTTGTCAAAAAGTGAATAGTGATCAGCCGAATTTTTTCAAAATTATGAATAGTAATATTTTCAAAATATTTCCATTTAATTAAAATTTATAACAAATATATCATACAACTTATATTTTAAACAGATAATATTTTGTGTCAAATAATACGTATTCAAAATTTTTAAATAATATTTTAGACATCATCAAAATTAAACAATATGATTAACACATAGGTTGGCTGACAAAAACACATTCCAGGCAGACGCCTCTAAGCTTGGTCACGCGCCTGATCACATACATATATAAATAATACAGTAAGCTGGAGCCTAGTGAATAATAACAAAGTAAAGGGTTTCAATGAATGATATCCATCACAGAGTCAGAAATCAAAGTTTATATCAAAAATAGGTTCTTATCAGAAATAAAGTTTTATGCATATTTAGATTTCAATCAGAAACAATTTCATATTCATATTCTCATTCAAATCATATACAAAAATCAGAGTTCATGCTTAATCTTACATGGTGCATCCGTTAGCGCTAACAGATCACATACAAAGTATCAAAAATCATATTTCTCAGTTCCATAGAGAAATCTCCGGCCGGGTACGGATAACTTGTCAGTTCCATAAAGGAACCTCCAGCCGGGTGCAGATAAGTTGTCAGTTCCATAAAGGAACCTCCAGACTGGAAACAGATAACTTGTTAGTTCCATAAAGGAACCTCTAGCTGGATGCAGATAACTTGTCAGTTTCATAAAGGAACCTCCAGCCAGGTGTAGATAACTTATCAGTTCTATGAAGGAACCTTCGGATCGGGAATAGATAACATACTTGTGTCACAAATACTTATTGAGAATTAGACAATCATTCATAGTACAGAACATAACATTTCATAAAACAGATCTTATTTCATATACAGAAAATAATTTAACTTGAACATAGCTTTGTTAAGTTATTACTCACAGATAGCTGCACAAGCAAATCAAACAAATTGGACAGATCAGATAAATCAGGCAGACAATAGCGCATGACCTACACAAGCACATAACATATACACATTGAAATATAATATCAATTCCTTGATCAAACTTGACTTTTCTTGTCTTTTTCTATCTAAGTAGTCTGAAATCCTACTATGTTCTTTCTTATTCAAATGAATCGGGTTCTCATTTCATAAATTCTTTCATTACTAAATCATTCTTTTCTAAATAAACTAGTTTCTTACTTGGCTTCTTAATCAATTACTACTAAGTCAATCACTTATTCTTTAACCAACTAATTTATGTTGATTGGTAGTTTATAAATCTTGTTGAGTCATAATTCTTGCCTACGAATGCTTGGAAGTGAAAGAGAACGGGAACCGAAATATGAAACAACTTTTCAAAATTTTCTGAAACAGGACTCTTCGTTCGAGCACAACATTGGTCGCTCGAGCAGACCCCATTGGTCTACAAAAATACTAGTTGCTTGCATTCTACGCTCAAGCGACAATTTATTCGCTTGAGCGATATTGACTAATTCTGAGTTTCCTAGAATGTTGTTTAAACTTTAAAACTCATTACCAATGCCCCAAATTCATGCATGACTCACTTAAATATGTAAAAACATTCTCAATTACATATATTTAAAGTTAATTCCACTTATATTTCAAAAGTCCATGATTTTAATTCAAATGTAAACCTTGGATTTCATGTTTAAGAATCATCTTTCAATTCTTTCTTTGTTTTATGGAACTTAAAATTAAATCTATAAAGCCCCTTTCAAAAACATTTGTGTGTGTGTCAATTTCCGACCACACTGCTAATCAAACACTCAGCTGGAGAACACTGGCAGAATAGATTAAGCCCGAACGACCTGTCACAAAAAGAAGAGATTCCGGCGGTAGTTGGTCAACCCGGGGGCACTCGACGATCAAGTCAGTTATCTCTCAAAGATAGCAAAAGTGCTTAACTCACTATTCAGAACATAAAAAGCATACCTTATACCCATGGGGGTGCCTCTCTTTTATAGCCAACACTTACCTAATCCCAATAGAAGCCTAGCTTCAATGGACTTAGGATTACTGCTAATCTTGGACTTCCAGTAGGATTAGGATAAACTCTCTAAGAGTCTTATCTTTACCCAAACTGAAGTCTTCTCCCATTCTAGGACTCTTGTCCCTTATCCGCTTATCCCGGATTCCGGTTTCTTCGCAGATAACCTCGGCCTAGTCGAGATCATCTTGGTGTCATGACCAAGACACGTGACACCTCGGCTGACACTTCGGTGTCACCTCGGCCACGTGTTGTCATTCAAAAATTATGTCCTCACAACTGCCCCCTAGGTTCTATTACCTCGGCATCTTGAGGTGATGGAACCTATATCATTCCTTCCTTTAATCATGACCCCGGTTTAACTTCAGCTTGTAAATTTTTCTTAAAATTTCAACAAGTGTTAAACATAACCTTGGTTTAACTTCAACTTGTAAATTTTTCTTTAAAATTTCAACAAGTGTTAAACATGACATCGATTTAACTTCAACTAGTAAATTTTTCTTAAAATTTCAACAAGTGTTAAACATGTCCTCGGTTTAACTTCAACTTGTAAATTTTTCTTAAAATTTCAACAAGTGTTAAACATGACATCGGTTTAACTTCAACTTGTAAATTTTTAAAATTTCAATAAGTGTTAAACATGACATCGGTTTAACTTCAACTTGTAAATTTTTAAAATTTCAACAAGTGTTAAACACGTCTTCGGTTTAACTTTAACTTGTAAATTTTTAAAATTTCAACAAGTGTTAAACATGTCCTCGGTTTAACTTCAACTTGTAAATTTAAATTTCAACAAGTGTTAAACATGACCTCGGTTTAACTTCAACTTGTAAATTTTTAAAATTTTAACAAATGTTAAACATGTCCTCGGTTTAACTTCAACTTGTAAATTTTTAAAATTTCAACAGGTGTTAAACATGTCCTCGGTTTAACTTCAACTTGTAAATTTTTAAAATTTCAACAGGTGTTAAACATGTCCTCGGTTTAACTTCAACTTGTAAATTTAAATTTCAACAAGTGTTAAACATGACCTCGGTTTAATTTCAACTTGCAAATTTAAATTTCAACAAGTGTTAAACACATCCTCGGTTTAACTTCAACTTGTAAATTTAAATTTCAACAAGTGCTAAACATGTCCTCAGTTTAACTTCAACTTGTAAATTTTTCTTAAAATTTCAACAAGTGTTAAACATGTCCTCGGTTTAACTTTAACTTGTAAATTTTTTAAATTTCAACAAGTATTAAACCAACCTTAGCTTGTAAATTCTAACTCCCAAGCATCATTCTCCAGCCCACTTTGGTGCACTACTTCCAGTGTCATTGTGAGTCCTTTTGGACCTCCCTCCATTGGTCGTGTCGAAATAGAGTTCCTTCCCTTGAACATCCCGATGTTCTTTGGTGCAGGTTTCTTTTGTTCGACGTGTCTTCTGGGATTCTCCATGCCCGACCTCCCGCGAAGGCCGGTGAGAATGTCCCTTAGTCCCGCCATGTTGAGGGACTGCAGGAACCGTTTTCTGCCCCCCTTTCTGGGCACCTTTCTTGGCCGCTGGAATCGGCGTATCTTGTAACGGGAACGATTGCTGCATGACGCTCTGCATCATGAAATTGACGACCGTTTGCAGGTCCGCCAATTTGTCCGTCATTCCCTTCATCTCGTCGTCCCTCCGCAAGCATCTATCTTTCCATACCTGGAGGTCGTCCTCGTTATAATACCCGCTTTGGTCCGATTTCTTCGGTACGCCGCCCTCCTAGCCGATGTCCTTTCCTCCGTGATTCTTATCGCGGGTCTTTTCGTTGCAGTTGTCTTCTTCGACGTCAAGGTCAATATGTTTCCCACTCTCAGTAGGGGTGTCGTCCCCAACCTTCTATTTCTGTCCGTCGTTGGCCATCTATTCTCCTTTCTTTCCCACAGACGGTGACAAATTATGTGTGTCAATTTCCGACCACACTGCCAATCAAGCACTCAGCTGGAGAACACTGGCAGAATAGATTAAGCCCGAACGACCTGTTACAAAAAGAAGAGATTCCGGCGGTGGTTGGTCCACCCTGGGGCACTCTGACGATCAAGTCAGTTATCTCTCAAAGATAGCAAAAGTGCTTAACTCACTATTCAGAACATAAAAAGCATATTTTAGACCCATGGGGGTGCCTCTGTTTTATAGCTAACACTTACCTAATCCCAATAGAAGCCTAGCTTCAATGGACTTAGGATTACTGCTAATCTTGGACTCCCAGTAGGATTAAGATAAACTCTCTAAGAGTCTTATCTTTACCCAAACTGAAGTCTTCTCCTATTCTAGGACTCTTGTCCCTTATCCGCTTATCCCGGATTCTGGTTTCTTCGCAGATAACCTCGGCCTAGCAGAGATCATCTCAGTGTCATGACCAAGACACGTGACACCTCGGCTGACACTTCGGTGTCACCTCGGCCACGTGTTGTCATTCAAAATTTATGTCCCCACAATTTGCATGTATGAAATTTAAATCAAAATCAAACTAATTTTTGATTCTCAAATATAAATTACAATTTATTTCCACATTTGTCCAAATTTAAATTTAATTCATTTTCTTCATATCAAGCACAATTTCAAACCCACAAATTCTAAAATATGAATTGATCTTCCAAAACTCATGCAAAATTCATCAAAACATGAAAATAATTATAAGCCATGATCAATCTTCAATAAATTTTTGTTGCATTTAGTTTATGGAGCTTAATTTAACAATAACTTTCCAAATTACACCCAAAATAATTAATTTCTAATTTAACTTCATAAACTTGATCTTGGCTCCAATTTTTCATTTTCTTCTCAATTTCCTAGCAAACACTGAATATGTGTAATTCAAATAAAACTAACTAATTTAATATATTCCAAAATTTGTTTAGATCAAATAAAACTCTTAAATTACATTACATGAATGGGTTAATAACCAAAATCAAAATCCGTATATTCATGAACTCATGATTTCGAAACTTTTCTTCAAAATCAAGTGTATAATAAACTTGCATAGCTCAAATCCTTTCAAAACTCATGATGCATGCAAAAATACATCTCATATATATATCAAGGTTCACAAACCCAAGCTCAATTGAAGAATTCCTACAATCATTTCATAGTTATTCTTTAATTCTTCCAAATTACATGCATGTAAAAATGAGACCCAAATCCATGCAAGATATTCAACATTAAACCAAAAAAAAGTAATTTCCATGTTTATTTCCATAACTATGAACCTAGCTTTATATTTTTTATTCAAACCCATTTCTTTACAAATTCCATGAAATTGATTCCATAACTTCCTGAATTTCAACTAGAATATGAAGTTTAAGCTTCAACTTCAAATATAATGTGTTGATTTCCTCTATTTCTTTTTGTTCTTCCTTCAATTTTCCAAGTCCTGAGCACTTCTCTCTTTCTCTTTCTCTCGGTCCTCCTCTCTCTCTCTTGCTCACAGGTTTGTTTCCAACAAAGAAATTGATTGAATGAGGTTTACTTCTCTCATTCACACCCTTCTTTACAATACACCACATGTGCACACATGCACACATACACAGAATTCTCAACACACCCAGAATTTCTTTGCACACCCACACCCAAATACACCCTCAATTCTAGACCATTCCATAATTCAATTTATGATTAGGATTAATTTAATTAAACAACACTTAATCTAAATAAGTCTTGATTAACACATAATTAAATTAATCATTACTAATCACCAATCCCACATAATTTAATTTGTTTAATTGACTTCCATTAGAGCCCAATTTTATTATATTTACATTTATCAGTCTGAATTAGATTTTTAATTAAACTCCCAAAAGACTTTAAACATCAAATTAAACTTATTTCCATCATTAATTTTTGGTTCCTCAAATCAGTAGGGTCTTCAATTTCATATTAAACGTCAAAATCGTCGCCAATAAATTACATAATCAAGTGAATACCTCAATTGAATGCCTAATAAATAAATTTAATTCATCATAATCTTAATTCCCAATTTTCATAACTTAATTAACTTCAATTCGGACCTAATTAATCAAATCTCAGTTTTACAAATCTGAATCAAATATTTAATTAAACTCCTATACGGTCCGATACTCGAAATTAAAATGATTCAATTCACCATTTGTACTTTCTTGAGTCATTTAGGCTTTTAATTTCTAATTCCAAAATAAATCCTCAAGAGAGTCATATACGAATCAATCTCCATAATTTTCATAAATCCCAGATTAAATTAGAATAATTGGCAATTAAAATTCAAATCTCCTTAATTAATTAAATGCCAATCATTATACGTGGTGGGGTCATCACAATATCAGTATAGAAGCAAATACAAAAAAAAAAAATAAGAAAAAAAGTTAATTATTTTTTTTTTTTTTTTTTTTTTTTTTTTTAAATGTAGGAAGACGTTTTTTTTTTTTTTTTTTTTTTTTTGATAAGAAGAGAGACGGTTTGTTTATATTTATATAAGACTCTTGGAAGAAAATATATCATTTTTAAGTATTTAACTCCAAAAATAAAAAGATAGTTGGTTTATATAGGATTCTTCTTGACTTTTAAAAAATATAATAGATCTGAGAGGGTAAAATTAGAATTTAAAAAAGTAGAAAATATAGTAAACTCTTCATACTTTTATAATAGTCATTTTTAAGTATTCAACACCAAAAATAAAGAGATAATTGATTTATATAGGACTTTTCTTGATTTAAAAAAAATATAATATATTTGAGAGAGTAAAATTAAAATTTTTTAAAAAATAGAAAACATGGTAAATTATTCACACATCTCCCAAATCGTTGCCCAAGTGTCGAGCTCGCAGAGAGACCTGCACAAGAGTTCAACGGGGAACGGGGAGTCCCCCAGCGAACCCTCTGACGATCTAGTTAGAGAAGAAAGAGGGTTGTGGCATGTAAAGATAGGATGGTAATAGAGAACTTAACCTTTTCTTCGTCTTAGAAGCCTGCTTAATATCCTTTGCTCATCATTTCCTTGTCCACTCTGAGCTATCATGTTGGCCGAAAGTTTATGTTCTAGCTTGCCTTGTTCATGGTGAGGCTGCTCTGTTCCTACGTGAAGGGTTATCGTAATAAATGCTGCAGGAAAACTCATTAATGGCTGATGTGTGGTGTAATAACTCTGCAGGATCTTTGTCTACTGTTGTGGCTAGTTCTTCACTTGCCAAGTTTTTGGATGTCATTGGTGCTTGGTGTAACGTTGGGTTCCCAGAATGTTGGGCTTTAGTATTTGAATCATGGATTGGGCCTTAAGTGGCGGGCCATATCCTTTATGGGCTTATCTATGTCAGTAGTACCCCATTCCCAAGTGCAGCTTCAGCCCAACGAAGGGAATAAGGAAGAAAACAGGGGTTGTGATAGGTGGACGTAGAGAAGACCGACTAGGAGGTGGGCCGACCGCGAGGGGTGACCGAGTGGACGGCCGACCGTGAGGAGGGCCGACCGTGAAGGGTGACCGAGTAGAGGGACCAACCTGTAACAAGTCTGCGAGGGACCTCGCTACAGTTCGGACTCGATTTGTGTCACGGTTCGTAATCTGAACCAAAGAGTCCAAATCCGGCAAATCGTTTTGAGAAAACAGATTTTTGAAAGAAGTGCCAAACATGGACTGCTTTGCCAGATACAGAGTCGCCACCTAAATATTTTATTTTTGGGAAATTTAGGAAACCCTGACTCGTTGCCTAAGGCCACGTGTCCGTCATCACCAAAGTTGCCTCGGCTCGGGAACTTGAGTACGATTGGGGAAGGTCACTTCGTGAACACCCCCGCTCGCCCGATCAAAGATCGGCCTCTACTAACCATGATATCAAGTTTTGAAAACATTATGTGTTCTTATTCCGGTTATTAGCCTAGATTTACTATGTGATGCGCACAGCATACAAGTATAGACCGGGTCGCCTGAATTGGAACAAAACATTTCATGTTTGTTTTTGAAACATGGTTTGCTACTCGCAAGTAGGCTTAAAATGCATATTTTGACACCCTCGGGTGGGCTTAGAAAACATGGTTTTGCCACTATCTAGTGGGCTTAAAACTCACAGTCAATGCATTGTTCCAATCCAAATAACCCAACCTTCATCCACAGGCATTCAGGCAGTTATATCACATAAGCATATAGCCTCATGGTAAGCATGCTATCATGGCAGTCACTCACACACATGCAAGGATGCTAAAGCATAAAACTTACCGAGTACTCCAAGCCAAAACAGAAGCTAATTAGAAATCCATGCATGATCCTAATTATACAGAAATGCCTAATGCAACACATGCAAAAATGCAACTATAGCAGGCTCGGCTATTCTAAACATGGCATATGGAATGCTACAGCTAACAAGTACTCAACTTGAAATTGAAATACAAATACAGTTAGTATGATACGCCGAGCCCGGTGCATGCAAAACAGATGAATGGATGCAAACATGCTATCATACTGTATGCTAATTGAAACATGCCCTAATCTAACCATCATAAGCTGGTAAATAAAAGGGAAAGAAAGACGTGGGGTTGGAAGACATACATCACACACACGCACACTTATTACAACATTGCCCTCGCTCGGAGGGTCCGAATAAATAATACAGTCCCAAATGAATAGTACAGTCCGAATAAATACAGAATCCTAATTAATTTACAAATTAATCTAGGAAAGCATTAAAAACTAGCATACAAGCTAGGGACTGCCTTGGCTCTGTTCCGGATGATGGATGATGCATGTTTGAGTTGTCTTGCGCGGAAATCCACTGCGATGTCCCAATTAGCCTCCGTTTGTAACTGTTCTTGGAAAGCGCGCCAAGCTCCGGAAGGCTATTGATTCTTGATTTGCTGCAACAGAGAGCAGGACAGGGGCATGGCAATATATTTTCACATATGTATGCATGTTTCGATCCTCGTGCCACCAATCACGCATCCCGATGCATGATGGCCGAGGAATCGAATTGCACGACTCAATATAGAATGAATGCACATGAAAACACAACAAGACCAAGACTCCATCATGGATAATCTGAAGTGTCGGTGACTGGGAATTGAGACACGTTCCGTCACTCGGAGTACGAAAAGTACCTCGTTTTCCGTGCTCGAGCTAACTCCTATTCCAAACACAATGCAATATGCATGACATGCATGAATGCAACTAAGATACAACCTAACATGCACAACGCTATGAAATGGCATACACGATGCACGAGGTAACATGGCATACACAATGCGCTAACATACAACTTAGCATACACAATGCTATGAAATGGCATACACGATGCACGAGGTAACATGGCATACACAATGCGCTAACATACAACTTAGCATACACAATGCTATGAAATGAAATGGCATACACAATGCATAATGGACTTACACCAACACAAGTGGACCTCAGCCACACTCACATAAGATGACATTAGGTGAAATGAGACACTCGAAATGCGTGTACGCATGCACGCAAACCGAGGACCGAACCTAAGGCACGAATGCCACTCTACCAAAGCATGGCAAGGCATGGAATATGGTATGCAAACATGCAAATTCCAGTGCTAAACTATGATGCTAAACAGCCCCGAAACATGGAAACATGGCACCCGATGCATGAGATGGACCCCGAAACACAAAATTAGGCACATGGAATGACTTATAGCTATACAAAGCATGCATTATTTGATCATGAGACCTAAAGACAGAACCAAGGCAGTCCCAAAACATGCACATTTCCAGTTTAAGACATGGCCAAAAGATGCTAGCAAGATGGCCTAACATAGCATGCAATTTTGACTATCAAACATGGATTACATGGCAAGTACATGAAGCAAGTGAGCACTCACCAAACCCGCAAAAATCAGTGAACTAAAAATGCCAAAATATGCCCAAATAAACACTGATATGCAACCATGGCATGCAAAAATGATGAGTTACTTTAGAGGACCATGCAAGGAATTCTTAGGCACATATAAGATGGACATATGGCAGCCCCAAACCCACTTTGAAAATCAAATATGATAGTCTCAAAACTTACCAAATTGACCCTAAAATGTGACTAAGAAGCATGCAAGATGGGGTCTCTTTGGAAGGCCAAAATGGCCACCAAACAAGTCAAGGTGAGAGGGGGTCCCCCCCCCCTCTGATTTGGAAGCTCAAAACAGTGGCCAAGCCACTGGAAATCCACTGGATTCCAGTGGCTAGAGGGCCAAACAAGGCATGCAACAATAGCTAGGATATAAAGCTCAAAATAGGAGGCAACCAAGCATACGAGATAGCATATGACCTCAAACAAGAATGGAACCTTAATAAAACATGAAGATACTGTCAAAACAAGCCTTTTTCCAGTTTACAACAAGTCTCAAAAATGAACACAAATAAGGCTAAACTATCATGCAAAAATGGCCCTAAATGGCCCTAAAAGAGAGAATAGAGGAAAGGGGCAGCAACTGGTCCCAAATGGCCAAGAGACATTCAACAAAGTTTAAGAGGGGCTCAAAACATGACACTTTACAGTTTACAACAATCCACGAAAATAAACACAAGTAGGCCTAAAACATTATGCAAGAAAAAGGCCAAAAGAGGGACAAAGAAGCAAGTGATAGCTGCTGGTCTCAAACATAGGAGAGCCCTTCAACAATGTTGAAGAGGGGCTCAAAATAAGTCACTTTACAGTTTATGACCAAGTCCAAAACAGATAAAAAATAAGCCTAAAATACTATGCAAAAATAGGCCTAAAAGAGGGTTTAAACACAAGAGGCAAGAAGGGAGCCTTAAACAGGGAAAGGCCCTCAATCAAACATGAAAAGGAGGTAAAAATAAGACTATTTACAGTTTGGTTCAGAGCCCAAAAATGCTTGCAAACAAGGCTTAGATATAGAGCAAGATAGGAACAAAAAAGAAGGAAAAGAGGCTTACCCTTGAAGACCAATGGACCAGTAGCTCTTGGCCTGAGAAAAGGTGCTCCTAAGCTCTGAAAGACAGCCCCAAGTTGTTGGAATGGATGGTGGTGGTGTGGTGCTATGAGGTGATGTAGAAATGGTGCAAGGGCTTAAGGGGTTTGGAGATTGGAAGAGAGGGAGAGGGAGGGATGTGTATACAAGGCTCAAAACAAATTTTCTAACCTCTAAAACTGAAGGGGAGGGGCTGGTTATATAGGCCAAGGAGTGGAGAAAAAGGGGGAAAATATGAATTTCAAATTTCCCTCCCAAAAGTTCCCCCCCTCGGATACAGAATCTGGGGGGAAAAGAAGGCATAGCTGGAAGGAACAGGGTGCAAGGATCATGGCCGGCCAGTTATTGAGGCTCCAGGTGGCCGGTCGGCCACCTCCCTTGGCCGGCCGGCCAAGGTCAAAAGGGTCAATGAAAAAAAGCTGGCCGGCCACCCATATTGGTGGCCTCCCATGTATGCACAACACAGCCATGTGGTTGAAACCCTAAAAAAGTGAACCAGGAGAGAGAAAACCCCACTTTTTAGAGGGGTTCAAAAGGGTCAAGATGAATTGATGGTCGGCCATGACATATTGGTGGCCTCCCAGGTGTGTACAACACAAATATGGGGTTGAGGGTCAAAGAAAGTGGCCCGGGAGTGGTCAACACTAGCTTTCTAGCGAAGAAAACGGGCGACGGAGGGCGATGAAGGAATAAAACTGGTCCTCAGAACAATTGCTGGCCTCCCACCCTTCTACGACCTTCCTAACAATGAAACAGAGGTCCCTGCCAAAAATGAGCTCAAACCGATGCAAAACGAAGGTTCGGGGGCCAAAACGCGCAGCCCGGGGCCCCGAAAACTCACTGTTAAGCACCAGAGGTGGCGTTCGACCACGAAGTTGGTCTCTCGAGCCACAGTGTCCCTCAAAAGGGAGGAAATAAGATGCATGCCAAAAACCGGAGCAAACGGAGGTAGTTAAGCGGTCCCTGAACCGAGGCACACGGCCGACGGTTCCGAAAACCGGGAACCGGGCTCCGAAATGGGAAAAATGGCCTACGACCACGAAACGTAGCCTACGGCCACTGAGAGATGATCTATGAGACCTCTCCCTCCCTTCGGGAAGAGAAAACAGAGAAAACAGAGCCTGGTTCGCAAACCGAAGCAAAGCACAGAAAAGCCCGGAAGTCTGGAGGCAAGGCTCGCAGCCGAGACTCTAAGACTTCTGAACGAGCACGATATGCAGCATCACCAAGTACTCAATCGGTGACGTCTGAGTCTTAAGGTCGGTCAAAAATGGGGTGTCTACACAACCGTGAGGAAGGCCAACCGCGAATAGTGGCCGAGTGGACGGACCGACCGTGAAGAGGGCCGACCGAGTTGGGTAGCCGAGTAAGAGGGGGAAGTGACGGGGCGCGGGGCTCAAGAAGGGGCGGGGCACATGGTGAAGTGAAGTGGAATAGACAGGGAAGATGAAGAGAGTAATGGATCGTGGTTGTACACGTGGCATGGTCCTTTAATGGGGGAGGTGACGTGTTAGTAAGAAGTGAAGGGACAGGGTGATATATAGGGTAGTGAAAGGGCAGAGACTTTCAAACTGACAAAATTGAATCTTGACCCTTGGAATATAGGCATGCCGTGGGCATTTTGGGTTATTCATTTTACCTACTTTATCGCAAAAAACCAACACATCCCTGAAGTGAACTCATTTGTTGCGTGTGATACGCCTCTGTGACACTTTGCAAATTTCCTTGGGCTAGTGTCCGAAGCTATACGCAGACACGTAGGAGGAATGACGCGAGATGAGGTGCCAACCATGAGACTAGACCCTTTGGGGGAAGACGACGCAGTAGAGTTGGCGAAACAATATCGGGTAGAGCTGAGAGAGGAGAGGGGAGTCGCACAAGGGGCACGAGCTCGCCCGACTACGATGATCGCCAAGTGGAGCTGGATCACTGGCACACAAAGGCAAACAGATCTACATTTACAGCGGGGGAGTTGAAGGAGGTGTGGAGGAAGTACCAAATTCCTGAGGAAATAGAGTTGAGGCTGCCCACATCGAAGGAGAGGGCGTCGGATGTATGGGTGGGAGAGTTCACCTTATACGAGGAAGCACTACGGGGAGGTCTAAGGCTGCCGCTCCCCAAAATTGTGGTGGAGGTACTTAACAAGTTGGAGGTGGCGCCAGGGCAGTTGATGCTGAACGCTTGGAAGATACTGATGGCCTGCGCGAGCGTCTGGCCGCAGGCTACCGGAGGGACGACAATGACGGTGGAAGAGTTCTTCTCCTGCTACAAGGCCTCCGGTCAGCAGGAGACGTGGGTGACTCTACAGGCAGTAACGGGCCGAGGTCTGGTGGCGGGCCTGCCATCTTCGGTGAAGGGGTGGAGACTGAGATGGTTCTTCGTGTCAGCGAACAGAGGGGTAGGAGTTCGCACAACATGAAAAGTCCCCACAAAATTAGTGGAGCCAAAGCTAGGAGTGGAGGCCGAAGACAGAGTGAAGAAGGTGACGGAGTGGAGGGAAGAGAATGAGGTGAAGTGGGATGAGCTAATCCTTTCCTCAACCCTATTTGCCTTGAGGTTGGGACCGTAGCCGACGGAGGCGGATCCAGCGAGGGAAGAGCTGGAGACGCGGAGGAAGGCGGAGGAGGCGGAAAAAATGAGAGTGTTCGCCAAGGCGGACAAATATAAGGAGGCAAAGTTGGGCCAGCCTCGAAACTGGTGATGAGGGAACGGGTCCTACCGCACCCCAAGCCGTTGGGGGATAAAAACCTGACTGATTTTGCCCCGTTGCCACCACCTGTGGACTCGCTGAAGGAGAGGGGCAAACAAGAGGTGGAGGCAGTACTAAAGAAAACGAGGAGAAAGAGAATGGCAGTTGAGGGGAGTAAGGACGCCCCTGTTGGAAAGAAGTTGAAGGAGAATGGGGCGGAGCAGGCTCCAGAAAAGGAGGAGTTGGAGGAGGGGGAGGTGAAGGAGGGAGTGAAAAAAACGACCGCCCAAGTGGCTAAGGAAGACCTGGGCCTAAGTGCCCCTATGGCACCAACGGTGGCACCTACACCAGAAGTAACCTCAAGTCCTAGTGAGGGGAAGGTGGGGATGAGCAAGCCAGCAATGAGTGTTGCACTGGCAACTGCCTTGTACCACGCTCGCGCGCTGGCAGGTCGTTCGGCGAAGGGAGATGAAGCCAGGGTCGCAGCCGACCACCTAGTTGGAGTAATGAAAGATGCGGCGGTGCGCTCGATGGCGCGTTTGATCGAGGCCGATCTCCTGAAAGGGTTTTACTCAGCCCAAATGGAGGCAGCAACACTGGCGACTGCCTTGATGAATAAGGCGGCGCGCGCTAAGATGGAAGTAGAGCCGCTAAGGGCCCAATTAAAGGGGGCAAAATCGCAGCTCCAGGGTCTAAGAATGGAGACAGCGGGGTGGAGAAAGGCCGCTAGAAGTGTGTGCGCCAAGGGGTTGGAGTATGCACAGAGGGCGAAAAGCATGAAGGTGTTAGCGCTGGTGCAGAGCTATTCGACGGAACGAGCTAGTGCCGAGCTTCTCGCAACCAAGTCAGAGCTCCAAGCGGAGCGCCACAAGGCGATATCACTTGAGTTCGAGTTGGCGGGCGAGAAGAGGAAACTAGCGGAAGTCCAGCAAGCCTGCACCACCACCAACGAGAGGTAGGATGAGGCCATGACTAATAACGAAGAGTTGCGTGACTAGGTGATCAAGGATAAAGAAATGGCAGACGGTCAGATCGCTGAGTTGGAGAAGGCTCTGGTGAAGAAAAGGGCTAAATTGGCGTCTGAAAGAGCGGCGTACCCCGACCTGTGCAAGGCGGTGGTAGAGCAATTCAAGGAGTCCACCGAATTCCAGATAGTCATTGATGCCGCAGTCGCCAAGAGCTTGGCGAGAGAAGGGGATGGGGGGTCTGGGCCGTCGGGAGCGGCCGTTGGGAGTAGGAGTGAAGAGGAAATGATCCAAAGCTTCCAACGGTCGGACTTCTACAAGCATAAAATGGCTGAGTTCTGGGACAACGGCTGGATGACCTTCAAGCATAAAGCGCAAGAGCTGTTCCCAGACGTGGACTTCAGCCGCATAAAGGTAGGAGAAGACGATGTTGCCTAGACCTCCCTGGACGAGGGGGTTGCGGAGGAAGATCTGGTCTCTAGTGAGGAAGAGTGATCTATGTAAAAATTTTGTGTTTATGTGTTTTTCTTGTTTTTGTTTTTGTTTTTGTTTTATTTTTTACATGTAATTTTGTGCAATTCCTGCAACGAAGTGTATGAAATCGTAAGTGTGTAAATAAAACAGCGAATTTCTTAGTATTGTTGTTGTTGCTATGCCTTGTGAGTTGTAAATTTGGAAATAATGAAAATGGCAGAGCGGAATTCAATGAAAAATAGGTGTGAAATTAAGACTTGTGCGTGAATAGTGAAAGTTGCTAGTAGACTGTGATGTAGAAAGTTTAGAAATGGGCAGCCAGCCTAACTTGTGAGAAAACCATGATGCAAAAATTGTTAAAAATGGGCATACATGAAAATATTAAAGAAGTTAAAAATGAAAGACTAGCTTGGACGACTATGGACCTGGATTTTAGCTAAATTGAAAATTGTAAAATTAAAAATGTAAAAAATGTTAAAAGATGTTGTAATATGGGCCTGGATTTTGAGTAAGTATGGCCACCACGCTGTAACATTAAATTACGAAAATGGACTGGCCGAATTCTTTATTTGAGTTCTAACTAAGGCTGGGGAGGCCCTTCATCTAGTTGAACTCTTTATGCTCAGTCTGACAGACTGCCAGTCGGTCTGGCTGAGCTCTTCGTGCTTAATCTGGCTGAGGTTTTAATTAACTCAGTCTGGCTGAGGTCTTCGTGCTCAGTCTGGCTGAGGCTTTAATTAACTAAGTCTGGTTGAGCTCTTCGTGCTCAGTTTGGCTGAGGCTTTAGTTAACTCAGTCCGGCTGAGCTTTTCGTGCTCAGTCTGGCTGAGGCCTTAACTAACTCAGTCTGGCTGAGCTCTTCGTGCTCAGTCTGGCTGAGGCTTTAATTAAATCAGTCTGGCTGAGCTCTTCGTGCTCAGTCTGGCTGAAGCTTTAGTTAACTCAGTCTGACTGAGCTCTTCGTGCTCAGTCTGGCTGAGGCTTTAATTAACTCAGTTTGGCTGAGCTCTTCGTGCATTGATTAACAAGTCATTATTGAAGTACAGTGCAGATAATGGAGATATAAAGTCATTTGCATTTAAGGCATGGCCTATTGATCATAAGTTCACACCACATATAGAAAGGACAAAACGAACAAGCATGTAGATCGTCAAGAGAACATACAACTATTGACCAATACAAAAGTAGGAGACACTATTTTACTGGAAATAACGCTTCAAGTGCTTGGCGTTCCATGGATGGGGGAGATCTCTGCCTTCCATGTCTTGGAGTCGGTAGGTGCTTGGGCAAGGTCTGGCTTTAATGACGTAAGGCCCTTCCCATTTGGCGGCTAGCTTGCCCTCGGCGGGATTTTTGGTGGCGAGAGTCGCCTCGCACAAGACTAGGTCCCCAACTGTGAACTCCCTCGATCGAACTTTGCGGTTGTAGTGTGTTCTCATTTTTTGTTGATATGAGGCTCGTCTGACAGCAGCTGTCTCTCGGAGTTCTTCAATTAGGTCTAAGTCGGCCCGACGCAAGTCTTCTGTTAGTTCGGGATTTGGGTGTAGAACCCTCGGGGTTGGCAGGTCGATTTCCACTGGGATGACCGCCTCAGCGCTATATGTTAAGCGAAATGGGGTCTCCCCAGTAGGGGTTTGGGCAGTAGTGCGATAGGCCTAGAGTATGTTTGGCAGTTCCTCAGCCTAGAGTCCCTTGGCGGCTTCCAACTTAGTTTTGATGATCTTCAAGAGAGAGCGGTTGGTGACCTTGACTTGCCCGTTGGCTTAGGGATGGCTTGGGAAAGAGAAGCACAGTTGAATGTGGAGCTCTGCACAAAATTTCCTGAACTTGGCATTGTCGAATTGCTTGCCGTTATCTGAGACGATGGCTTGGAGGATTCCAAATCGGCATATGATTGACTGCCAAATAAATCTGGTTGTGTTTCGTTCGGTTATTGTGGCCAGGGGTTCCGCTTCCACCCATTTGGTGAAGTAATCAATGGCGACCACAGCGAACTTGGTTTGGCCCCTACCAGTGGGCAATGGACCAACCAAGTCAATGCCCCACTTGGCGAATGGGTACGAACTGCTGAATGTGATCAGTTCTGTCGGCGGAGCGTGGGGGATGTTAGCAAAGCGCTGGCATTTATCGCATTTAAGCACGAACTCAGTGGCATCTTGGTTGAGAGTAGGCCAGAATTAGCCAGTGCAGAGTATTTTATGGGCCAGCGACCTAGCACCTGAATGATTACCATATACACCCTCATGGACTTCCCTCATCACATAGGTCGCTTGGGAAGGACTGAGACACCTGAGGTATGAGCGTGAAAATCCGCGTTTGTACAAGAGGCCGCTAATGAGGATGTAATTGGACGACCGGGCTCTGACTTTAGCAGCCTGCTGTTTGTCACCAGGTAACTCCCCACTTGTCAAAAATAGAAGGATGTCCCCCTGCTGGGTTTGACTTTATCCGGGCTCTGACTTTATCCGCCCATGGGATAGGTTCATTTTGGAGGAAGTGGACCTCCTGCTGGGTTGGCGAAGTAGCCGGGTGGGTCAGGTATTCAAGGCGAACTCCATGGCTGAGGTCCGACTGGTCAGTTGTGGCTAATTGAGCCATTTCATCTACCTTGGAGTTTTCTGACCGAGGGATGTGTTTGATATGGAAAGTGTTGAAAAGGAAAACAAAGGGGAGCATAATATCCCTATAGGCTCACATGGTGTTGTCCTTGGCGTCGAATTCCTCCGTGATTTGTCCGACGATCAATTGGGAATCACTGAACACTCGGATGTGGCTTACACTAATATCTCTGGCTAGGCGAAGACCTGCTATCAGGGCCTCATACTCGGCCTTATTATTGCTTGCGTCAAACAGGAAGCGGAGAGCACACTTGAAATAACCACTTTCGGGGGCGGTGAGGATAAGACCAGCTCCACTGCCTTCTTGGCAGGATGACCTATCGACATTGAGGGTCCAAGAGTGGGGGTCTTCTGCCTCAGTGTTGAATTTCCTGGATGGGGGGGCCTTGGTGGGAGTGGGATTAGTGAATTCCAGGATAAAATCAGCGACAACCTATCCTTTGATTGCTATTCGAGGTCGGTAGGAGATTTCAAATTGGCTGAGCTCGACTGACCATTGCATAAGTCTGCTGGACAACTCTAGTTGTTGCATTATCTTCTTCAAAGGTTGGTCAGTGAGGACCACTATAGAGTGAGCTTGGAAGTACGGTCGGAGTCATCTTGAGGCTATGACCAAGGCCAAGGCCATTTTTTTCAGCAATTGGTAGTTCTGTTCTGCTCCCCTGAGAGCTCGGCTAATGTAATAAACCAAATGATGTACTGAGCCGTCCTCTCTGATGAGGGCCGCATTGACTGCGGTGTTCGATACGGCTAAGTAGAGAAAAGGGGGCTTACCCGTGAGCGCCTGAGAGAGTAGGGGGGCTTGGCCATGCAATGCTTTAATTGTTGGAAGGCCTCTTCGGATTTGGTCGTTCACTCAAAAGCTTGCCGAAGGACTTTAAAAAAGGGAAGGCACTTGTCCGTCGCTTGGGAGATAAAACGGTTGAGGGCGGCGACTCTGCCAGCAAGCCTTTGAACCTCTTTAACCGTTCTGGGTGACTGCATTTCTATCAGGGCCTTGATCTTTTCGGGGTTGGCCTCGATACCCCGCTGACTGACCATGAATCCCAAGAACTTCCCAAACCCAACGCCGAAGGCGCATTTCTCTGGATTGAGCTTCATTTGATATTTACGTAAGGTTTCGAAAGTCTCTCGCAGGTCTACCAAATGATTAGAGGAGAGTTTGCTCTTGACAAGCATGTCATCGACGTAGACTTCCATGTTCCGACCTATCTGATGGTGAAAAATGACATTAACCAACCGTTGGTAAGTGGCTCCGGCGTTTTTCAATCCAAAGGAAATAACACAATAGTGGTAAGTTCCTCTGTCCGTGATGAAGGAGGTGTGTTCCTGGTCAACCGTGTGCATCAGAATTTGATTGTAGCCAGAGAAGGCGTCCATGAAACTGAGCATCTGGTGTCCGGCCGTAGCGTCGACAAGCAGATCTATGCGGGGAAGGGGATAGCTGTCTTTGGGGCAAGCCCGATTGAGGTCGGAGTAGTCGACGCAGAGTCGCCATTTACCGTTGTTTTTTCGAACCAGGACCACATTTGACAACCATCTGGGGTAGTCTACGTTCTGGATGAGCCGTGCTTCCAGTAGTTTATCTACCTCGGAAACAATAAGAATATTGCGCTCTGGGTGAAAGATACGCTGCTTCTGGTGGAAGGGTCGGAAATGGGGCTCGATGCTGAAATGATGAGTGATGAGGGAGGGATTGATACCCGGTATGTCGGAATGGGTCCAGGCAAACACATCATTGTGCTCGGTTATGAGGGTTGTAAAGTCGGCCTTGGCTTGGGGGGATAGCTGGCTACCAATCTTGGCTGTTTTTGTTGGGTTGGTGGGGTCGATGGGGACTTCAACAAGTTCTTCCATTGGTTCCCCTCTAACTAACTCATCTTCGTCTATGACGTCGAGTCCTTCGATGATCATAGTCTCCTTCAGCTTGACCTCTTTGAGTGAAGCGACGTAGCATTCTCTGGCCACAGTCTACTCCCCCCTCACGGTGCCGACTCCGAGGTTGGTAGGGAATTTCATGGCCAGATGGTACGTGAAAGTGACATTTTGAAAAGCGTTAAGAGCGGTGCCGCCGAAGATCGATGGAGCAACTTAGTGGTCTGCCGTGGGTATTCTCCAATGGTTATAGGAAGATCGATGGAGCCTATGGAGGTCACCCGATCTCCAGTGAAGCCGACCAGTGGGGTTTAGAGAGGGGACAAACTTTCTTCTCCGACTTTAAGCTGGCGATAGACGTTTAGGAAGATGATGTCTGAAGAGCTACCGTTGTCAACAAGCACTCGCCTAACTTTGTAATTGGACAGGAGAGCTAAGATGACGAGGGGGTTGTCATGGGGGTAATGGATGCCTGTGCAATCGGCCTCTGTAAAGGTAATGGGCTCCATCCACTGCTTTGGGTGTTTGAAGGGGCGGTCCAATGTCGCGACCTCCTTATTGGTGCCCTGCCGAATTTTTCTGAGTTCTGCTCGTTGGGCCGAACGAGATGGTCCACCACATGCCAGGCTGTCGGCAATAACTCTGATCTCTCCAACCGGGGGAGCAGGGTTGCCTTGTGCTTGAGGTCGCTGTGGGGGTCGATCATTGCCTTGGTTGGATTGGGCGGGTCGTCGAGGAAGGGTGTGTTGGTGGTTATTTCTGTTAGGTTCGGTCCTTGGCTGTTGGTGAGGACAGGCCGCCGTGAACCGACTGAGACACCCCTGGCATATCAAGCTCTCGACCTGGTCTTTAAGGTTAACACACTCCTCGGTATTGTGGCCGTGGTCTTGATGAAAACGGCAGTACTTGGACTGGTCTCGCCGGTTGGAAGGAGACCGCAATGGTTGTGGCCATTTCAGGGGATAATCTCGTTGGATCTGGTTCAAGACTTGTTCCATAGGGGAATTGAGAGGAGTGTACCATTCGAACCAATCGGGCAGTCGGGCAGGTGCCGACCGGTCGGCTCGGGAGGGTCGGTCAGTATACTGAGGTGTTTGTTGTGTATACTGGGTGATTCTGGTTTCAGAGTCCTTTCTCTTCTCTCTGGGGGTAGGGTTTTTGGTTGTGGAGTCTTGTCGGGCGGCTAGGAAATCTTCGGCGTTCATGTATTTTTGGGCTTTGGAGAGGAGGGTTGCCATGGAGGTTGAAGGGTTTTTGGAGAGGGAGAAAAGGAAATCGGATGATTGTAGACCGGCCATGAAAGCCGTGAGAATGACCTTGTCATCGTTTTCCGCCACCTGCAAGGCTTCGGTTTTGAAGCAGGTGACGAAGCTGCGCAGCGACTCCTTCTCCGTCTGACGGATGTTGAGGAGTTGGGTTGCCGGACGCCGCTGGCACTGGGCACCGATGAAGTGGCTGAGAAAGGAGTTACTTAGGTGCTGAAAAGTAGAGACAGAGTCTGTTGGCAGCTGACTAAACCACAGTCGGGTAGACCCCTTAAGCGTTATGGGGAAAACCCAACACATGTTCTCATCAAGGAATGCATGGAGGATTATGAGGGTCCTGTAAGTCTCCAAGTGATTGACTGGGTCTGTTGTACCGTTGAAAGAGTCGATCGAGGGTATTTTGAACTTAGAAGGTAGGGGTTTGCCCCTGATGGAGGCAACGAATGGTAAGTTGGCTGTGGTAGAGGGTTTATTTTGTATGTTCTGCATGACTCCTTGAAGCTGGAGTTTCATGGCTCGGAGTTCTGCATCCCAAAGAGGAGCATTGTCACCACCGGAATGCAATGGAGGCTGGACACTACTGGCCTCTCCCTCGGGGGCAGGTGCTTGGGCCGATGGATGTAGGGCCTGAGGTGGCGAGTTCAGATCTTGGGAAGAGGGTCGAAAGCCCTCCAAGTTGGATGGGTGGGATTGTTGGATAGGATGGCTCGGGGCTCGTTCTCGGTTAGGTGGGATATCTTGAGGTGGTAGAGGAGGCATAGGAAGGTCTCTTTGAAGCAAAGCATTGATCAGGGCTTGGTTTTGTTCGGCTAAGCGGTTAATGTTGTTGGTGAGTTCTGTGAAATACGGCGATGGGTTGTTTGGGTTAGGAGGGTCGGCTTGGGGGTCAGCAACGTCATATTGAGAAGCCATGGATTTAGTTGTAACCATCCACCTTGGTGGGTGGCAGGTAGGGATTAAAGGGAATGGGTCTCTGGCGACAATGAGCACAATTGCCACAAGGAGCGAAAAGGTTCCCACAGATAGCGCCAACTGATGGTACTGAGTGCTCCAGATGGAACGGGTCGGATTGATCCACGCTTCCCAAACCGTTGCCCAAGTGTCGAGCTCGCAGAAAGACCTGCACAAGAGTTCAACGGAGAACGGGGAGTCCTCCAGCGAACCCTCCGACGATCTAGTTAGAGAAGAAAGAGGGTTATGGCATGTAGAGATAGGATGGTAATAGAGAACTTAACATTTTCTTCGTCTTAGAAGCCTGCTTATATCCTTTGCTCATCATTTCCTTGTCCACTCCGAGCTGTCATGTTGGCCGAAAGTTTATGTTCTACCTTGCTTTGTTCATGGTGAGGCTGCTATGTTTCTACGTGAAGGGTTATCGTAATAAATGCTGCAGGGAAACTCATTAATGGCTGATGTGTGGTGCAATAACTCTGCAGGATCTTTGTCTGCTAATGTGGCTAGTTCTTCACTTGCCAAGTGTTTAGATATCATTGGTGCTTGGTATAACGTTGGATTCCCAGAATGTTGGGTTTTAGTATTTGAATCATGGATTGGGCCTTAAGTGGTAGGCCATATCCTTTATGGGCCTATCCATGTCAATAATAGTAGTAGATAATTATATAATAAACATGAAATTTTATACAATACTGATTGGTTTCTTACAATTTAGAATCATATTGCATTATAGTATATTTTATTGCTTGATACACAACTAATTAAGCTTAACTTCTTTCTAGAATAAAGGAGGAGATAGATTCGCTCCAGTTGTGGCGATCCCTGTTAGGAGGTGCCGTTAAGCCTGTGTAGGTCCATAGCCGGCCTCACCTCAATAATTTGAATTATTTATTTTTTAATATCATTTTAGTAGATTATTTATATAAAAAATTAAATTAATCAGATAATTAGACACAAAATTAGATCACATTTGTCTTAAAAAATATATGACAAGTATAATTTTGAAAACAAGTCGTATATTATTTTGAAAACAAATGTGATTAAATCATGTAATAACAATTATTCGATAAACTTAATTTTTTTTTTATGAATACTTAAAATATAAATGGTTCAAATCATCAAACTCATAGTAAGTTCACAAAAGCCCGACATCACCCTCCAATTCGGATCACCAACAGAAGATAATTTGCATCCAATAAAAAATTAGTCAAGCTTGACATTGAGAAAGAGAGGGAAAGAGAGATTGGTTTGTTTGTGACCTAAGATGGTGTCTGCAATGGAGATAAGAGTTGCTTGGTAACCTGAAGCAAAGATAGCTGTAATAGTTTGTGATGTACGAAATGCAAATACTAATCTCCTCAGCTTTCACTACCCTTTTTCATTTGTATTGTTAATTTATTTTTGGCGCATGGTCAGATTACTTCAAGCAAACCATTAAACGAGCAAAAAAAATAAAAGAAAAAAAATAAAAAAGCAATGGAAACATGATAGAGTAAAGAGTAAAGATGTACAATTCACGATATTAGCTGTTGTAGTGGTTGTGGTAGTCATCAAGAGCATAGTTCATTGTTTCACTTTTAATTTTTTGTATAGTTAAATTTGTTTTTTTATTATTATATCGTCAAAAGTATAATTTACTTTATTTTTGTCGCAAAAATACAATGGTCATTAGATTTTAATATTGGGAAAAATTTACTTAGAGAGAAAGTGAAACAAAACTTATTTTCAGAGACTAAAAAATTATGAAAGAATTATATTTTAGAGGGTGAAAGTGTAATTTATCCATAAATAAACAACATAATTATTTTTAAATTCTTGTTATAGCGACGTGATGGTATTAAAAGGTTAAGACGGAGAATGGGGACATAAAATTCCAACTTACGACATAAGATGATACACAGAGGGGGCAGAAGATCTTTAGCAATAGAACGAAAGATGATACATGTGGAAAGTGGTACAAAGGATCCCATGCGGCCCCGGGGGAGAGTTGCATCATGTTTAAGATCCCATTCTTAATTTACAATGCACTAATCACTTTCCTTGTACTTCTATCTTGTTTTGTTGAACTATAATTAAGTTCAATGTGGGAAGCTTTTGCTACATTCTTGGACATACATTGTACTTGGATCAAATCAATATTTGTACATCTAGTAAACTAATAGACCACCTCGTAAAGGGAATGTTCGTGGAAGGAAAGAAAAAAGCTAGCTATCTGAGTTTTTTCACTCCTTCACTCTCATCATTCATTGAACATGTCACTCCCTCCTTGGTTTACCCTTTTTGCCATTCCATTCATTCCTCCAACTTTTTGGGAATCACAATTTTTTTTTTTTTTTTTTAATTCTATATTAATCTATCCAGAAGAGTTCTGTTATGAATATAAAAATCGATTACACAATTAGACACAAATTACATGATTGATTTCTATGTTATTTTATCTTAAGTTAACAGAGAAAGATAGGAGGATATGGATAAATTTACTTTGTCCTGTTGAACATGGTGCTCGAATGTATTTATTTTTAGCACCGTCCAAACATGATTCGATTTATCCCACTGGTACTGAAGTTGTGACCTTAATGGGATCTCTTGAAATATATTAAGAGTTCCTAGGTTAAGATGCAGAATGTGTTATTCACCCAAAAAAAGATGCAGAATGTGAAGCAAAAATGAACAACTTTAAAGATGTTGCCTTTACCTAGAACTTTGGAACGATTAGGTGTATGGTTTAATGAAATTAATGTAGAATAGAATAAAATGATCATTTTTTAGTTTTTTTAACAAAATGACTATTTCTTTGTAATAGTAAATGATAATTTTATTTGTAATATATTTTTCATTAGTGCTTTTTTTTAATCTTATGTGAGAGTCATTCTATTTAATTTTCATTTCCAGAAACCAAACAATATTTGAGGGGTAGAGGGTTGCTATTGTGCCATAAGCTATGAGGGCCTGTAGAGGTTACCGAGTGTATTTTGATAATCTAAACCGTTGATATTGTAAGGTTTATCGAGTATATCATCCATATAAAAAATCAAATTAATTGGACATCTGTAACCCCATGATTAAGTCCTAATTGTTTTTAAAAAATTATTAAAATTATGGTAACCATTTATTTTTTGAAAAATAAATGTGTTATTATTACAAGGCTACAAATATCCAAATTACTTGATTTTTTGTATAGATGATCTACTCTATGAATCTTCCAATATGAACAGTTCGGATTATTGAAAAAGACTCAGGACACGCCCTTAATGTGTCTCACAGTAGCCTGTTGTGCTATAAGGCACATCAAGAACCCAATTCCATATTTGAGTGATTTAAGAGGAATGCTAATTTTCATGAAAGAAATATCAAAAAAAACTTTATGAAGCTTTTAGAAAATAATCTAATGTGATAGGTAACAAAGAAAAGAAAAGAAAAAAAAAAATAGCTTACCTTAATGTAAGTATCTTTTAATTTTAGGGTGCGTTTGTTTGGACGGACTGGATAAGGGGGATTGTAATCCATCGGACTGTTAGTCCGGGATACATTGTCCCGGGACTATTTGGTTGGATTAGATTTGTATCCTATGTTTGTTTAGTCATGGGATTAGATGTCTGGATTGGACTATTTTTAGTAAATCCAATGTTTGGTTAGACGGACTGAATAAGGATAAATGTTCAAAAGACTATTTTACCCTTATAATCTATGATTTATAATTTAACAACACTAAAAAAATTTAATTTATAAGGCCACAATTTTTAATTTATTATTTTCAATTAAATTAAATTTATAATTTATATTTTTATTTAATATAATTTTAAATAACGACAATAAAAAAATAATTTTATTTAATATATAAATTAAATTTTCAACAACACTAAAAAAATTTAATTTATAAGGCCATAAATATAAAATAAAAAAAATTTAAAATATAAATAATAAAAAAATAAACTAAAAAAAAATTTATTTAATATGTAAATTTAATTTTTTAACAACACTAAAAAAATTTAATTTATAAGGCCATAATTTATAAATTATAATTTATTATTTTAATTAAATTTAATTTATAATTTAAATTTTTTATTTAATATATAGTTTTAAATTAACAACACTAAAAAAATAATTTATAAATGTTCAAAAGACTATTTTACCCTTTTCTAATTGTTTACTAAGTAATAGCATGGAGGGTAAAATGGACATTTCACAAAATAATCCCATGGGATACCAATCCCATGGTTTCTATCCCACACCCCCCCCATGGGATAGGATAGTCCCATGTTTGTGGGATTAATAGTCCGGGGGGACTATTAGTCCGGAGGAAAATTTTACAAACAAACAATGGACTATTAGTCCGGTGGGACTAATAGTCCAATCCCACCCTCTTATCCCTCAAAATAAACATGCTCTTAAAGACTTATGGCCACGTTTGTTTGGCAGATTAGGTTGGATGGGATTGTTAGTGATAGGATTGTTAGTGAATGGATTGTTAATGTGGGGATTGTTAGTGAGGGGATTAAGTAAAAGTGTGTTTGTTTTGATGATAGTGTGAGAGATAATTAGTGATGGGATTGTTAAATTATTTTTGTATAAAATAAATAAATAAATTATTTCTATATTAAAAAAAATTAAAACAAATATTAAAGTAAACATGTGCACTTGGTAAAAAAAAAAGAAATTAAAAAAATAATTTTTTTTATATAAAATTGACTCAATCCCCTCACTATTTTCCTAATCCCACCCAAAATCCACCCAAGCTAATCCCCCTGTGTGAGGGTATTCATAGTCCATGGGACTACTAGTCCCCTCCTTTTTTCCAACCAAACATGGGCTATGTAGGGCCCACGGGATTGGTAGTCCAATCCCCCCACCTATGGAGCCAAACAAACATGGCCTATAGGCGTTTTGAAAAGATAGAAAAAAGTTGTATTTTTTTTTTTTTTTTGACTTTCTTCAAAAATGTATTTGGGAAATGCCTTTTTTTTGACTTTTTTTCTTTTTGAAAAATATTATAATATAGTGTCACATCATCAGTGAAAATTGTGAAATTTTCATATTGTTCTCATGTATATTTGTGAAATTACCTTTTTACCCTAAAAAAGTGAGGGTATTTCAGTAATTGTACATTCAGCTTATTTATCTCTTTCCAAATAAAAATATAGCTCAAAGAAGCTGCTTTTTACTCATATGAAAAAAAGCAAAAAAACTGTTTTTTTTCTAACTTCCCAAAAATAATGTAAACTTTAATTTTATCTTATAATAATAAGTTATAACTTAATATATGTGATGAAGCCTATGATTACTAGTAAATTAAAAAAAATCCAAAAAAAAAAAAACAAAAATAAGCAAAAAGCAGTAGACCTTTTTGGCTTTTTTATTTTTAAATTTATTTACGCAAGAAGAATCGGAAAAAAAAAAAAAAAAAAAAAACAACTTAATTGAAAAAAATGGAAAAATAACCAATCAACGTGTAGTTAAAAAAAATTCCGACTCATGGTAAAATTTAAAAACTTTAATTATTAAAATTACAAACTTTTCTATAAGTATGTGATAATTTAAAAGAGTTTTTTTAAGTCTTCAAACTTTTTCTTGTTCAAAGGTAGCACTCAGAGAGCAAAGTCACGCTAACATGCGCATACATTCTTCATACGTGTTGCTGACTAGTGTTTCCAGCTGTTAGTTAGCTCAACCTTAAAACTCATACATAATAGGGTCATACTCCGGAGCTCTAATTAGAGCTGCAACAGTACAGATCTAATGAGCTGTCTAAAAAAAAAAAAAAGAGTGAAGTAAAAGACAAAAAAGAGGAAAGAAAAAGACAAATTAGAGATACATTAGAGATCTTTTTTTAGTGGTCTAAATCATTTTTGTACATAATAATGTGAGGATATATATATATATAGAGAGAGAGAGAGAGAGAGAGAGAGAGAGAGCATAATTAATAGGTTTTTGCATAACTTCGGAGTTGAAGAGACAAAATCTATGGAGATAATGAGATTGTCTCCAAGGTCATATCAAAACGTGACATGTGGAAATTATGTGATCTTCTTGACACCAAATCTCAGTCTCCACATGACCAAATTTGCCAATCTACAAAATCTTATTCACCCAAAAAACTATCAACTTTGAAGTTCTTCAAGTCAATGTTTAATGTCCAGATATGCATATATAGATCAGAACATTGATTGTATTTATATTAAATATATGTATATGGATGTTCTATTACTACAACTAAGAAGAATAAAGAATTTAAAAAAAGAAAGAAAGACAAAAAAAAGAAGATAGAGGAATTAATGGTGGGGGTTGAACTTGGTCCAAATTCTAGTTCAAGCATTGTATAGCTGTTCTTGTCTCATATATACTTGCATTTTGGTGGGATATTATGTCTAGATCTTCCATGTACTTTGTTTAAATGCTTACAATTCGATGACCAAAACAAATATAATCTTCTCTTATCTATGGTGCTTCTCTTCTTTCATAATTTAATTTTGAGAACTTATATTTATAAATAATAAATTTCTCAATATATAGATCAGAGTATTTGTACAATATATATGGGCGACTCCACAGTAGTGTTGATGGTCCCATCCCTCATCAACCAAACAAATGTTCTTTTAAAAAAAAAAATTTTATTTAATATTAATATTTTATTTTATATAGTTTGTTTTTTTTTTGTAAAAATTAAAGGAGCTCATCAAATAAGAAAAATAATTAAAACAATGGAATGGTATCATTATCTGGTAACATTTTGCCATTTACCCTCTCATCTATAGGAAAATTTTGAGAGTGGGGCTCACCATTCACATATAAGTTTATTGTTAATATACAATATCACGTGTCAATGGTGACATGATATCATTATGATACTGAATTTTTGCTCATCAAATAAGGAAGTACACTCATTAGAAATCTACTATTTGAGAAATTTAAATCACTTTGTTTAATAAACAGTTTTTAAAAATAATTTTTGATTTTTTGTGTTACTTGTCTTTGGTTATTTTTTTTTTCAATATTTTAAGCAATTTTTTTTTAAAATTTTATTCTTAGATTCATTTAATCTAGATATACTTAAAAAGTAAAATATTTATGTGTGTTTTTTTAAATTATTAAATACAAAAAATTATTACATTTTTCACAAATATTTTGTTTTTTAGATGCATCTAAAAAAATGACTAAGATATAAATAAATAAAAAAATTAAACAACAAAACACACACACACACACAAAAAAAAAAAAAAACTACTTTTAAAAATTCAAAGTCAAACAAAATAAATGTTGTTTAGTTTAATTTTTTTTTAAAAGAAAAGAAATTATAAAATTTAAATTTATGAAGTGACCCATCTATAAAAATTCTTAGAGTCGCTACTAATTATATATGCCAAAAGTCTTTGTACAAATACACGTAATAAGATATTTAATGTACGCAAATATAATCCTTTTTTATTTTTAGAATTTCAAATTGATGTGGAATTACAAACAGGAGCCAAAAAATAAAATTTCAAAAACGCAAAAAAGAAAAATACTTTACAATCAGGTAACCAAAGTAGATATCAACTACATATCCCCGAAATGTTTCATCCAAACCTTTCACCTCTGTTTCCCCCTGACCTATTATATTTGATCTCAAGTTTTTGGGTGAATAAATTTGATCTCAAGTTGCCTATCCTTTTTTTTTTTCTTTTTTCAATAAGGTTTTGTTAATGAATGTCGCTAAGACATTTGATAAGAAATTTAAAATGTTTATACATGATACATAAGAGAATGTAAAATAAACAATATACAATCAATTTAAATATTATTAATCAATGCCCTTAAAGTAATATTATGAATTCACCCTTATCAATCTAGAAATTATTCAGAATTTTCATTTTGTGATTCAAATTTATTCTTTATATGAATTTCACATCATACAAATTCAAGCATAGCCATACAATTGCATTCAAGATAAATTCGAGAAAGTTAAGAGTGGATGCCTGAATTGTTCATGCCATTAAGACACTTTTTAATCAAATCCGTTTATTATATAATTATTTTGCTAGATGAAATGTTAATGAATTAATAAGTACAACTAAACATTTGAGTTCCAATCTAAATTTCTTCTTAAAAATCTAAAAATACAACTGAGTTCAAATTCCTCATCAAGTGACCTGTCAACAATGCCATTCTGGTAAGGGATAATCAAAGGGTTTATTATCTAAGAAGTCTCAAAGGTGAAATCTTACAAAAGTTAAACATCTAAAATTTTGAAACTATTAGAAGTTTCGAGATTAATCCAAGAATGCGTTAATTCGCTCAGGCACCCTTATAAAAAAAAAACAATGCCATTCTACCACATCAGCTCAAGTACTGAATCAATTCTCTTTTATGACTATAATAATACTAGAAAGAAGACAAGCAATAAAATAGTTCATGTGTGTTCGTCTGTGTATGAGAGAGAGAGAGAGAGAGAGAGAGAGAGGCTTGGGATTGCGAGCCACAGTTTGAAACAAGCAAACCCTGCTCCCTCTCCCACTCCAAAACTCTCATCAGTTGGCCGACACCCTGTTCCCTGTGACGCACCCTTTGCCTTGTCCTCATTATACACCCTTCCTCTTCTCATGCCCTTCTTTCCTACTTTTCTGTTCTTCTTCTACTTCATTCACAGTAAAATTTGACAAAAACAAAAAGAAGGGTAATACTGCAATAATTATTATACGGAAATTTTACTATACATATTCTTTAAAAATAATGTATCATATGTATATTTAATTATATAATTTTTTAAATTATGATTAATTTTTTTAATTATGATTCATGTGATCTTTCGTTATACCTCATATAATATTTAGTTATGACTTTTTATTTATTTATTATAGTTATAACTCAGAAAATATGAATTCTATCACTTTCTTCTATAATTATAAGATGCATATCATACACACTCTTTGAGAGGTGTGTATCACAGTCTTTCCCTATATAAATGGATAATTATTTAGTAGTTTTAGAATCTTAACATTGTTTAGCTAATAACATAATGAAAAGATTTAAGATAAAATAATGCTAACTCATGATACTCTCAATTAATAACATAGTGAGAAATTTTAAAATAAGACAATGTTAGCGAAAAATTTCAAGATGGAACAATGCTAATCCATCTCTGCTAGGTAATTGGAATAGGTAATTGGAAAACAAAAGTTGACTCACCTAGTGTGATTTGTAATTTTTTATTTATTGGGAGTAGGGCTGCAAACGAACCGAGCCGAGCCGAGCTGAGCCGAGTTTTAGTATGTTTGAGCTTGTTTATTAAGATTTTAATGAGCTCGAACTGAATAAAAATTTAACGAACTAAACTCGAGCCGAATTGACTTAGGCTCGACTAGAGCTCGAGCCTGTTCACGAGCCTTAACGAGCCAAAAAATTTATAAATTCATACTTACATATAAGACTAAAGTTACAATTAAAACTTTGATTATACAATTATATATACAATATATATAAACATACTAAAAAAAAGTCCATATTTTACTAAAATAATAATATCTACTACCACTATTATATAAATGTAATATCTATAGTTAACTATTATTTACATTTATATTTTTTAAATATATAAATAGCATATTTCTCTTATTTTTTATACGTATTTTTATATTATTTAATATATAAATAATTAAACGAGCCAACTAACGAGCTGAGCTTAAGAATATTTGGGCTTGTTTATTAAAAATTTAACGAGCTCGAGCTCGAACGCAAAAAAAAAAATTAATGAACCGAGTTTGAACGAGCTCTTACCGAGTCGAGGTCGAGCTTGTTCGCGAACAGTTCTGTTCATTTGCAGCCCTAATTGAGAGTATCGCGTAGAAAATGACACATAATATTTTAGAATTACTTAATAATCTTTTTGCATAAATTATTTTTTTATTAATTTTTTTAAAAACTAGACATAAAGACATGAATTTCACTGCTATATTTATGTTTAGTAATAAGAAAATCATATATAATAGTAAAAAGTTGAGATAAAAAAATTAAGTAAAAATTGCAAATAAGTGGAGCAGTAAAAAATAATTATACTATTGACGAAATCTTTTTTAGTTTAATTCTAACACATAAGAAACATTACAATATATAAGAGTTTTAGAAATCAAATATTTTGGTATTTAAAAGTGAAAATTTTGTTGTAAAAAATATTTAGGGACCAATTTCATCGTCATGAAAATAGTTGTTAAAATGTCATCCTGAAAATTCAAAAACAGGACTTTTAGCGACAAAATTTTGAAAATGTCACTAATAAATAGACTTTTAGAGACAAAATAATTTGGTCTTAAAATAGTTTATTATTTGAGACAAAAAATTTGGTCCGAAAATGATAACAATTCATCAATAATGTTCAATTGTCGTTGCTAAAAATATAATGACGACACTTTTCACAACAAAAAATTTGATCCCTAAAAAATAATCTTTTCCCTAAATTTTGGTCTTTAAAACTTTAAATTTTTGAAGTGAAAGACTTGCACATCATATACAGAGAACATTTATACTACTATAAAAATATAAATATTTTTTCACTGTCCCGTTAATTTACAATCACTACAAAAAATTAAGGTTTTAGAGAACAAAATTTAAGGATAAAATTATTTTTTAGGGACCAAATATTGTTGTTACAAAAAATATCGTTATTATATTTTTAGCAACAAAAATTAGACATTAGTGATGAATTATTATCATTTTCAGACCAAATTTTGTATCTTAAAAAATAAACCATTTTGAGACCAAATTATTTTGTCTCTAAAAGTTTATTTATTAGTGACATTTTCAAAATTTGATCGCTAAAAGCCTTATTTTTGACTTTTCAGGATAATTTTTTAACAACTATCTTCATGACAATAGAAATTGGTTCCTAAATGTTTTTCGCAACAAACTTTTCACTTTTAAAAATTAAAACATTTGATCTTTAAAACTCTTATATATTATAGTCAATTTTTTCAAAAATTAAACCTGCCAAAATTCTTTGGACCCCCCATTTTATAATTTTTTTTATTACAATTATACCCTAAAGTAAAATTACATTAAAAGACATTATTAAATGGAACACTCACCTATCAATAAGAACTAATACTCTATAATATTGGACACCCACCCCCACCTCCAACTCCAACTATACGTATTCTATGTTTGTAAATCCTAAATCTATTACTTTTCATAACCAACTAACATAAACCCTAAATCTATTATTTTTCATAATCATCTTAAATCTTGAATGTGTCATCTTCATTACCATCATCAACGCTATTGAACTTGAAAGTTTTGCTTCAAGTATAACGTATACTTCATCATCTTATAAGTTTATCTGTCTTGCATTAACATTCTCGGTCGTTTTCGGTCATTCTTGTTTCGTTCGAGCTGTTCAGTACTGGTTTGCTGACTGTTAGAATTATGTTCGGTAATACAGTAATGAACATAATCCTTTTGTTCAATACATAGGTTCCGAACATTAATGCAGATAGTCAGTTATGTAATTTTCTTTGTTAAACTAACTTAGAATGGAAAAAAGTGAATTTGAATGGATTTAAATTATGTATTTTGAATGGATTTAATTCATGTTATTTTAAGTTGTGAATTGGAATGGATTCAAGTTACACAGTGATGAACAAATTTTGTTCAGATATACAGTGCTGACAGGATCATTATTGTTCGACAAAACAGTTTTGAACAAAATACATTTTTTCGGCTACACAATGGTGAACAAATTGTTTTGGGCTACATTCAGAATTCTGATGGCGATTCAGACGATGATTCTGATGGCGATTCAGACGATGATTCTATTTTTTCTCATCTTGCAAACGGTTATACAAATCCCGTAGAAATTGGAGTATCTTCGATCGATCTCAGCGATGACGAAGATACAAAAAGCAACGAAGAAAATGATGATGAGAGGATGAGAGAGGTTACTGATTCGGCGACACGGAGAGCGTTTAGAGAAGATGAGAGTCGTCAGAATGCTCCGTTGACGGCCGCGACGGCGACGAGAGTGATGGAGGGTTGGGGTCCAAGAATTCTATACTGGACCAAAGCTCCAAACTCTGAAGATTGAGCGAGTCAGGGAAGGAGAGGGATGAAAAATTAGGTGAGTGTCTATTTCATTGTGAAAATATTATGAATATGGATAAATTTGATAATAAATGTGGTGTCTAAAAAAATATTATTAAAATTTAAAATTAAAGTTAGAATCTAAAAAATTAAAGAGTCTAAAAAATTTTGATGAGTGTTAATAGCAACACTCTTATACAAACATTAGAAAAAACAATCATTCCTTGGGTTACACTACTTCACTAGTTTCATTTCCATTAAAGTAATCCACAAAAATCCATGCCCACGTTCGCTACACCTTTCCATGCACGGAAAAAAAAAACGTCCCTCAGTTTTCGAACCATGACCATGTTCACTCCCCCCCCCCCCCCCCCCCCCCCCCCCCCCCCGCCCTTTCAAAACCTAGTCAACCGTTCTTTCTATATATACCTCTCTCTCCACACTCACTCCCCTCAGGGTCCAGCTCCATACATTGTGAGCTTTTTTCCCAATACTTCTCTCTTTCCTTTTTTTTTTAATCTCTGAAAATTTAAGACCTTTCATTGATCATCATCATCAACCAGACTTAACCACCATGGCTGAGCTAAAGAAAGAGTTGAAGAGCAGTGTCTATGGCACTTCAAAGAGAAAGTCTGGCCATGGCTTCTCAAGGAAGTGTGCTTCCTTGGTTAAGGAGCAACGTGCCCGAATCTACATCCTCCGCCGCTGCGCCACCATGCTTCTCTGCTGGTACATCCAAGGAGATGACTAGCCCACCCACCACCACCACCACCACCACCACCCTCCTCCAATCTTTCTCCTCCCAACTCCATTTTCCCTCTTTTTCTTTCGTTTTCTTTCACTTTCCTTCTTTTTTAACCTAATCACTGACACGTCTTCCAACCAAGCTTCACCTATAGACTCTCCAGGGAAGGATTGCAAGGCAGGTCTAAAACAAGCAATCTTGCCCTTGAGAATGCTATCAGTAAAGATTTGTAGGGTAGATGTGTTTGTGACCGGCTTTGTCCATTAGTCCGGTCTGGTTTGGTTTTATGGGGCTGTGTAGGGTTGTGGCCTTCTTCTTATCACTCTTACTTCCTTTTGTGCCCTTCTCTATTTTTTACCTAATTGGTTATTTAGGCCAATGGGTTTTTTAGGGCACAAGGGAGGAGAGAGGTTTACGGCTGCATTCCACCGCTTTTTACCGAACCACCCGGCAAGCAACCATGCACGAACTCTGACGCGGCTGACATGGCGGGGTTCAGCTCATCATCCTCAACGTTGCTCTGAAAATATATATAGCCGCTTAACAATTTATGTATAAGGAAGTCTAAGTGCACAGAATAATTTTATAAAATGGAGCACAAATGTGATGTAAAGGGTGTGCCCTATATTACATCTGCGTCCTATTTTGTGAAATTTTACTATGCTTTTAGCACAGTTGTTTATGTATTACCGGCTCTCCTCTCTATGTATATTTTCTTCTTTGTAATTTTCTCGGCTTCCAAACATGGAATGAAATAATGAATAGGATCCACAATAAGAACATGGAGGGGAGTGGAATATGGTACTGCATGTGATGTACTAATAAGTTGCAATGTGCAATGTTTCAAGTTATGATATACTTGTTTGTACTGTGACTAGTATCAAGTTATAAGAATAAAAGGTTATATTATTATTATTATTATTATATGTGATCTTTGGATGACTAATGATGATTGTACAACATTTTGATCATGTTCTGATGGTAAAAAACTGGACAACAACAGCTGTAATTGAGATTATGTTTTTGAGAATCATAAAAATGGAATCATTGGATAAGAGTCACATTTTGTGCTCGAGATCATGTGTTGTTGAGAGGCAAAAAAATGGAATCATTAGATACTATCACATTTTAAGTCATCATGAATAATAGTTGATTTACCATAAATGAACATGAAAGGAGATAGCCATGAATGGAATCATTAGATTCAGTCAAATTTACTCAATAAAATTCAATTGTCAAACACCAAGTCTACACACTCGAAAAGAAAAGGAAAAAAAAATCTATCCAGAATTTAAAATTTAAGGCCAAGATTCTTCATAATGCCCACAACAAGAAGTTTAAATATACATTTTTGATATGAGTTTTTGAGAAAAAATTTCGATAATTTTTTTAGGTGTATAGACTTTTCCATTGTCAAGACTCAAGAGATGTATGAAATTTGTGTACATGAAGTTTGATTATAAAATTGTTGCAACATTAATCAAATCAAATGTCTAGCTTGTTCGGGATATGATAAAAATAATAAAATTCATCTCTTTATTAGAGTAGGCAACAAATCTTGTGGCTTAATTTATTTTTCTATATCGTTTATGTTAAAAACATGTTATCAGTATTTACTAGCTCAATTCTGCTATCAAAAATTAAAGACTTTTGTATCAATATTGTAAGAATATAATATAATATTATATTATATGTGATCTTTGGATTACTAATGAGAGTATTGTATAATTGTACAGTACTTTGAGCATGTTCTGATGGTAAAAAGAAAATCTGGACACCAACAGCTGTAAATTGATTCTCTGTAAATTGAGACCATATGATGTTGAGAATCAAAAAATAAATTAAAAAATTAAAAAAATGGAATCATTATCATGTTGTTGAGAGGCAAAAAAATGGAATCATTAGATACGGTGTCGTTTGAAGTTGACATGAATAATAGTTGATTTATCAAGATCTTCTCTGTTACATGAATGAATATGAAGGTGATAGCTAGGAATGGAATCATTAGATTCAATCACATTAGCTAAGATAGATTTTAGGATAAATTACAAATACACTTCTTGAGATTTTTTTAAAATACGAATTACTTCTAGTGGTTTAGAAAATTATAAATACCTCCCTATCAGAATTCTTTATTTAACAGAATTAATTGAAAAAGTAAAATTTCTAACTGTTCACCTATACAATAATAAAATTATCTGAATTATTAATTGAAATAAAATTTTAACATTATTAAAAACTGTTAATTAACTTGATGATTTATTAATAAAAGGACCTATTTGTTATGAAATTAGAAACTTTAGGGGGCATAATGTAATTTCTAGAACCACAGGGAATAATTTGTAATTTAAGTAAATCTCAGGAGTGTGTTTGTAATTTACCCAACTATTCTTAAAGTTTAGAAAAGATATAATAAGCTCAACAAGTTTAATATAATTAGATAGATCTCTTTTTTAATAATAAGGTAGACACATAGATAAATAATAAAATATATATTTTCGTATAAAAAAATAACAACATTATTTTTCATCAAATGACTAATAAATTACTAATGAAATGAAGCTAAATCTTAAGTAAATCTAAATATTAAAAGAGCTTAATATAATTATATTAAACTTATAAAGATCAGTATATTTTTTTTAAAACTCAAGGTGAGTTAGTGTAATTTACCCTTGAAATTATAGTGGTGCTAAATAGCTCCAAATTTTCTTTTTCTTTGCATCCCTAGCTGCTTTTGGACCCCCATCCACCTAAAAATCACTCCCTAATTTTTTTTTTTGCCCTTTTCTTTCAGCATCTACTTTATGAAATCCCCACCTAAAAATACCAACTATAGCCCTACTTCTTAGGACTCCAACTCCCACTGCCCTTTCCTCCAATAGCTCCCTTTCCAATCTCCCCACCCTCTTCCACTTCTGGTAGCCCCCTCTTTCACTAGGCCCCACATTCTCTTTCGCAACCTTTCGATGTGCAAAAAAAGAGATATTGATAGAGAGAAGAAAGGGGAGTGAAAGGTTTAGGTGATGGCCAAGAGGGGTTGGAGAATGGCTGAGAGAGGCTGGAAAGGGGCAAAACAGAGTAGACGAAGTTGTTGGTGAGGAGCAGGGTTACCATTAAAATTAGAAATTGAGAAGTTAGAGCATCTTTAATCGTGCATTAAATTTTTATTTGATATCAAGTGTTTTAACGGAGATTTTTGAAGTTTCATCAGAATACCGGTCGATCCGGCCGGTCGACTACCCAGTGTAAATTTTTTCACAAATTTTTACCTTGAGGTGGTCATCTAAGGGGACGACTGGGGGGTCAACCAGCTAGTGTAATTTTTTCGTAAAGTTTTGCCTTGAAGTAGTCATCCGGGGGACATCTAGTAATGAAAATTAAATGGTTATAAACAGTCATTTGATGAAAGACACATTGGTTCTCAATTTGATGAAAGAAAAGTGAAATCTTAGATTTGATAACTATTTAATGAAACCGTTGGAACAGAAAAATGCACTATTTTTTATCAAATTCAAATTTAACGAAAAGTTTGAATAAACGTTGGAGATGGTCTTAGAGATAGAAGTAAAATTATAATTTTATAATAAGATGAATTTATAGTTAAAAAAATATGAAAGGGTGGGTCCAAATCGAATGATTAAATTCTTCATCTTGAACTTGAAATATTTTCCTATTTTCAATGCTCTTCAATCAAAATATCTCCATTGCAATTTCCATGGATTATGATATGCCTGAATCTTGTCTTTTCCAACCTGCTTTTTTAAACTTGTGGCCCATTTTCATATTCCTTCATTCTTACGGTTGTTTTGCTTCTAAAATTGTTGATTTGCTCGATTTGGAAACCCATTAATCTATAGAATTTGGAAACTTTATATCAGCATCTCCAATCTTTATTGTTATTATTTTTTTAATCTAAAAATTTATTTAAAAGTTTGATCTCGTATAGAACACTCCAATCCTTATTCCTTCTATTTTTTTAATTAAATCTATTTGAAAATTTTCAAATTTACTCTAAAAATCCGTTTTAACTATTTTTGATGAAAGAAAATCATCTTCAATCTTTACTATTTAAAAATTTCATCAAATTTAAATAGAATTATCACTATTAAATATTTGGTGAAGAATTTGATTCATCTTTGATTTGATGAAAATTTTACCTCCCTTGATTTGATACAAATTTAATGAAATAATTAGATTTCATTTCAGCTCTATATTCACCAAATCTGTGGTCTAAAGTGGGCTGTCATCTCCATGAATTTAGTGGGCCCGTTAACTGGGCCCAAAGCACAGGTGGGTTATTTGAAATTGCTGACAGTAATAGTTAACACACTATCTATTGGTCCGATGAGAATCCTTCATCATGATTTTTTGCAATAATCTTATTGCTTTACTTTTTATCAGAAAAGCATATACTTCAAAGACTCGAGTTTAAAAATGAAGTAAAATAACATTAAAATACCACATTTTCCTCAAACCACTCCTTAAAACAAGGTAGTTTGCTTTAATTTTTAAACTTTGGATCACTAAGTTATCATAGCAAGATTATGGCAGAGAGATTTAGTAGTCATGTTGTAGGAGTTTCAAACAAGCTGAGTGAGTCTAGCTGGAGCTGAAGTAACCAAATCAGTTAGCAAGGTAGTTAAAGATTATTAGTCTGTTATATTGGCAGTTACTTTGTTATGAGAGAGTGTTTGTAATGAACTATTCTTTCTCATTCTCTCAGACTCTGTTTTTCTTTTTCCTTGAATCCTTTTTACTCTCTCTCTCCAATACTACCCAAACTTAGGCCTTAGGTCTCGTTCAGGAACAAGGAATTTTAACCAAAAAACCAATATAAAAAGTCAACTTGTTCTCTCTACTCTTTTACACGTCTTTTCATAAAAGTTTAAAAAACACTAAAAAAAAATAAAATCCCAAACGAATCCATAGTTTCTCCTATTTCCCACTCTGTTTACTGCAGGAATTCGGGTTTTATATTTTGGTCTTCATCAGAATTTGAATAAATTAAACAAGTGCAGTCAACAATTTCTAGGAAGAAAAACTAAAAAATACAGAGGACGATACACTGGCTTATGGAGCAATTATATTCTGTTAAGTTTTAACCAAAAAAATAAATATGTATCTTCTGTAAGGTTGTGCCACTCTTCAAGACAACTCAACTGTTCAATCATTATACAGTACAAATAAAGAAATTTGATAACCGTAGAGAACAAATGACAGGGTTCAGCTGATATACTTAGTGAACAAGTCGAAGCACCATTTCTGAAATATGTGGAGCGAGGTAGAAATAACATGTACCCGTATGCTTCAAACGGGTGATGAACTTCAGCCTGATATCCCATCCGTGCAAGAGCAGGTACATGCAAAAGCGTGTTAAGTGGAAAAACATAAACGATTATACTCTCAATTCTGACATCATTTGTCAATCCAATCCTTGAAGAGCAACATCATATACAGAGGGATGTTCACAGCAGCAATGACTATAAGTGACCGAAATGTTCGTACCAATCTCTGTATGACCTTTCTTGTCTTTGATTTGCTTGTTCTAGATGGTAATTTTACCATATCATCCAACCCCACCTGTACATTCACATCCATAGAAACAGAGGCATCCGATTCCTGCGACATCTGTTTTTTAGCCGTTGGCCGAATCACTGCATTTCCCCTGTAGAACCAAGTAAAAATCACAACTTATTTGAGTGTGACTCAAGCATAAACCTTTTTGTTCAGTGCAACAGAACCCCAAAAAAGATTGCACTTGCAGTGGTACTAATAAAAAAGATTTCAAGAATTATACAAAAATAGTAAAATCTTACAAAGATAAAAATAAAAGTATTCCACCAGAAGTGCCACTATAATAGCATGCCTATTTTGCACACATCACATATAATAGCATAACTATTATAAATCAACTCCCAATAAAACTACCCTACATCTGTAACATTTTAGCAGTCTTTTTAGATTTAGTGTTCTTCAGTTTCATTCCTCAGTTGAACATACCATGCATAGTAGAATAAGTGCCACTATACATCACCTCCCAATAAAACTACCTCATTTCTTGCATCTGTTATTTTTTAGAAGTCTTCTTAGTTTTTAGTATTCTTCCGTTTCATTCCTCAGTTTTATCACCACACATTCATTGAGACAATCAATGTTTAACACCAAAGGAAACTTCTATTCCCCAAAATGGCCAACCAAATTGCTACATCAATAGTTAACAAATGATGCTGCAAGAAGAGGCACCACAAATTGGTGAAATCATTTTGCTGATCCCAAAATAAAAAACTCAGGTTGCGTTTGGTTGTGTTTTGTAAATGTGATTTGAGAGTATGAATTGTATTTTGAGTTTGTGTGTTGTAGAATTATGATTTGAGTGTAGAAAATTTGTTTGGTAAAGAGTTTTGAAAATAGTTTTGGAAAAGAGGTTTGATTTGAGTGGGGAATTGTTGATGTGACATTTGATATGTGATACAAAAATTTATAACTCATAACTAAACATACAATTCAAAATTATTTTAAAGCACATAAAAAATTTAAAAATTTTCAGAAAATATTTTTCCCAATTATATAAGTCAATTGGAAAAAAAAAAAAAAAAAAAAAAATTCTGTACAGCAGAGGACATCCGGGTGGATGTCCTCAAGGACGTCCGGATGGTAGTCCATAGGGACGACCGGGTGGTAGTCCCCGTTTGCAAAATTTTCACCAAACAACGGCTGATGCACAGGTTGATGCACAGAGCTCTCTGCAGAGCTCGTAAAAATTAATTTCAAACGCATAACCAAACATCATACTGAAAAACATGCGTAGAAAATTGATTACAAATCACAACCAAACAGAGCCTCAGTGAATCTTTTGTGCATGCAATGGAAAATTGAGCCTCACACATGCAGATAGAGACATTCCACTGCTTAGATGTAAGAGTATAAAAATACACCTCGCAAGGCATCAGAATAATGTAGTACGTGCCAAATGTGTAGATAGCGTGTGTGTGTGTATGTGTGCGCGCGCGCGCACAAGATTGCCCCTAGTAGTGCATAATATGCTGAGAGAAGCTAGTATGAATGACAAACTATTACTTATCGTGGTTACGTTTTATAAGATTCATGGACAGCAATTCTAGAAAACTGTGAACAGCCACCATGACACAGGCATCCACATGGAAATTAGAGCATCAAAGTCTGTTCACTGTAATTGGTCTAAACAACTGTACATACCTTTCCAACGAGCTCCCCTCATTTGAAACTTTAATAGGGGTCTTCAAGGTTTTTTTAATAAGATGCATCGATCCTTCGGCATCCCAAACCATCTCATACTCACAGTTCTCATCTTCATTTTTCTCTTTTTCTACACGTCTGAAAAAGTTGCAGCTAATTAGGCTTCTGACATACCCCATTAAACGACCTAAGTGATGTGAGAAGCCTATGCCTTTTGTTGGCCAAAGGAGGAGGGCAAGAAGGGTCAGAACAAAAAGAGAAATATACCTGCCATTTTTAGCAAATGTAGTTCAGAACTAGCCAGCCCCCCCAAAAAAATAAAAATTTTGGCAAATTAAAAAGGGAGAATTAAAACTCAGCCCATCTTTTCAAAAATATTTTCAAATTGATGGTAGAGTTTATAAACATTAATAATTAAATTTATAGACTTTTCCACTAATCTGTAAATATTTTCTAAATTTCCCAGAGATGTAATTTTCCCAATTAAACTGCCCATCACTCATACATCAAAAAATAGTAAAATTACCATATGTAAATGTGTGTTTGCATAGGAAGAAAGCAGAGATGAGTTAATACTGCATTTTCTTTGCTCGATACATTATGCAATGCATGATTACTTGCAGATAAAAGCATGAACGACGGATACAGGTTACCCTGCTGCCAACTTATGGTCCCTAGCGTATGCTGCAGAATACCAATCACAAATCAAACGATAAGTGTAAGAAATACATTCTCAGAACTCGCTAGGAGGTCAAGTATTCAAGTCTCTGACCTCCGATGTACCCAAAGAAAAAAAAAGGTAAAAAGCTATGGCCTCCGATGTACCAAGAGAAAAAAAAAAGAAAAGGAAAAGACATACGTTCTCAGAACTCAGGTTCTTACCTCTCTCACTTGCCCATACTTTGATATGTGGGTCACTGTACACTGATCATGGTCATGACCAGACAAGATGAGTACCTGACAAAATTACAAGTTAGTTTACATGAAAGCAGTTACCCTTTATCATTATCTCCTTATGCTATGTTTGATTCATTGGAATGAGCTGGAATGGAATATTCATTCTATCAAAATGTCCATTCTTATGTTTGGTTCACTAAAATAGTTAAGAAAAATGCATTGCAAATGGATTCATCATTTTACAGGAATGGTCATTCCATAAGAAGGCTAAGGAATGACCATTCCATTTCATTCCAAACCACCTTCATTCCAGTGAACCAGACACTACCTTAGGTTTTCTTCTCTCTCTCTCTCCCTCTCTCTCTCTCTTTCTAATTTTTTTCCTCTCATGATCATGAATCAAGGAAGGGAGAGAAAACCTACAGGTTTGACCATATCCAGCAAGTTGTTTGATGTCTCTTCAGTGAGATAATTTTGGTACCTGCACCAGTAAATCAACTATCAAACTGAATGTGCAATCACCAGAAGCAGAAACACACAAAATAATGAAATTCCAACATGGCCACCAAATACAAAAATGAGACAAGAAGTGTACATTATTTCCTGACTCCGAGCAGCACGGGAAACCCTCTGAAGAAAAAGAAACAGCCTGTGTAAGTTCAACTACTGACAGGACCATGTCATTTTGATTCAGAACCTACTAACTCACCACCACAATGAGAATTGCAATGATGCCCATAAGTAAATGCGTTAAAAAAGTGAGATTCATAAAAGAGAAAAATCTCTACAACCATTCCTCCTCATACACAAGGAAATGTTAAAATAAAATTTTGTACCTGATTGATAATTGGGGAAGAACGGTGTGGACCACAGGAGGTCCAATCCGGCCGGTACAATGGGATATGAGTCAATAGAACCCTTGGAGTCGAACTACCATCTGGACAAATACGAAGGACATTTTATGATATGTCATAAGTGCCAAATTAATATATTGAATGATAAGTCAACATCGTATACCCTTTGAGACATTTTTGACAAAATCCCAGGATGCAGTCGTCAAGTTTCCTTGTGAATTCCCTATAGATAAAAAATCACTCTTTTAACACAACCAACTAATAATCGATACCAATGAGAAGAATCCATTTGCACCCAGAACCATTAAAAAATATCATGTACATCTCAAATTAGAATGAAACACATTTCATGCAATGCACTTTAGGCTAGGTGCTTAGAAGTGACAAGGAGAATTCGGAAGACGATGAGGTTGATGTCAAAAGGACAGTTATTATCAGTCGGACTCACCAAAATAATAGGTCAGCCTAAGATTTCCTCACCATTGTCATTCTCATAATGTCTCTTATTAACTATTAGTCAGCATCGGAATCCAGCCAGACCATGCCATTCCTCACTTATTAGAAATCAACTTCAACAATACGTGAAAAATGAAGGTACGGTAAAAACCAAGGGGGAAAATAAGTTTGATAGAGAGAATTTTATAGAAATTAAGCCAAACAGATTGTACGTTTGATCTCTTATTTTGTCAATGACAAATATTTAGAGTCCTCGGACATCCCAATCAAATCAATCCACAAGAAGTCTGTCTTCTGCAATACACACCACCCAAAGTAACATAGCTGCACAAAATCAATCTTATAAATGGAGAATCTGAATTATGGCCATTTTGTATACCCTGTTGAGGTCTGGAGACCTCAGCCTGTATGGTCGCTATTTGCTGAATTTAAGCCATAGGAATTTCCAAGTACAGACAGCTTGGACAAGTTGAGTATGAGTAAATTTATTTACCATGCGTTCTCAATGATTTTTCTCAACTCTCATTCTAGCTCCACCCCCTAGCAATGAAAACACTACAAATCAGTTTTGATGGGGGACAAGACCAGTGCTTTAATGTTCTTGTCCATTGAAAATGTACAAAAAAAGGGACTTGAGTTGAGCCGCCAGCTTATTAGAATGGTTTAAAGTTTAATTTTTGCCAATAATACAGTACCTATAATATCATGGTAAGGTTTCATTGCTAGCAGAAATAATAGGTTCTACAAGGGAAGATGTGTAATCAAAACGTAACTAATCAAAAAACTTCATTAGCACCAATAAACTTGCCCACTTGCATTGATAACTGCAGGCTACAAGCTACCCATTACATACAAAACAAAAGTAAACAACCTATCAAATTCCTTGAGGAATTCTGTATATAGGGGAATGTAACAATTTTGTTCTTTCTTTCTATAATTATATGGGAGAAAGAAACATATGGTGACAGATGATGAAAAGTTAACAATTGAAGGTGTCCTTTACCATCCAGAGTTTGAGCATCAACGGCAATGAAATCCACATTTCCAACTGTAAATCGATAGTTCCTTGAACGAAATTCTTTCTCATAGCGTTTAATAACCTATACAAAGGTAAATAAAAGCTAATAAACTATGAAGGAATCATGGTGCAACAACCATTGATAATACCAAAGGGTGTATCAATGATTATCCACGCTGTGTGGAAGTATTATTTTTGATACAACAGATTAGGTTAATATGGGCATACAAGTCATGATACTGCTGAATAAGGGCATATGAGTCACGTTACTGCTGAATAAAAGCCTTCAATTTTCAATTTCTATGCATGAAAAAAGAAGCAAATGGGATAATTATATGATTATGTGCATCCATAATCATCCTCAACTTACCCACATTAGTTTCCTAGTTGGGATAATTTAAAATGAATATATTCCCTAGGGTGAAATTAAGGTGAGGTGAGCTAAGCCTAGTAAGTAGTGCAGTGATGGGATGGGCTTGGTTTAAGTTTGCAGTGAGCCAAGTTCAGTACAAGCCTTTGACATTGCGTTTTGAGTTTGACAAGTAGCTACGTCATCTAGCTCACCTACCTACCTTAAGGGATATGCACGGTTTAAGCCCCAGTATAGGAAAACACAGCCATGCAGACCACGAGAAGGGGCATTGGGCTCCAAAAACTTCAATGTGCAACTGTAACGGAGCAATTATTATAGTTATATGAATCAAGGTTAGTCCCTCTTCAAACGTTTTATTTATTTATTTATTTAAATGTAGGTAGGGCAAGAAATCAAGCCAGCTGGAGAAAAGACAAACTAAATGGGGACTAGGCTTGTAGAGTAGTAGGTAGGGCAAGGTATTTGTAGGGAAAATGCCCTATAATCTGTTGTTCAATATTGAAATGATCGGAGAAAGATTGGAATTGGAGAGAAAATACACACTGCCTAGATATTTTTCCCTTTTGATAACAGGGTCAAGGAATAACAAGTAAACGTACCTCTGGCATATGAGAGTGAGAAGCTGCATAGCCAATATCATGATTTCCAGAAAGGTAGTATACTTGGGTGTTTGTACTTCTTTCAAGCATATTCAGGTTAAAAATATGCTTAAAACGACTCAAAGATTCCTGCCATCTATTAAACAATATCAATGGCTCCATAGTAGAAAACTAGCAATAGCAGTGCTTGCGAAATTAATTGAGATTAATCATCCTTGTATGAAATAACAAACAAAGCAGAGAAGTAGATTGTATAGCATTAAATTTGGCACAAGTAAACACTGGGATCAAAAGAAAGAGACATTGAAAGTAAATAAAGCAACAGGAGCATAATATTTGAACAGGCCTGGCCCTGAGGGCAGGCCAAAGAGGCCTGCGCCTTGGGCCCCTAGATTTGTGCTGAAAATAGGGCCCCAAAATATGATTTTGTGTTTTAGATATAAAAAAAATAAATAAATAAATAAAAAATCCAAATACTCGTTTGGTAACACTTACGTTTTCAGTTTTCTGTTTATATTTACAAAAATTTTAAAAACTCAAATAAAAACTTGTTTGGTAAAATTTTTGATTTATAAATCAATGGTCTCAGTTTATAAATTTGGCCAAAAAATGGAAACACAAAAAATGTGTTTCCGTTTTGAGTCTTCAGTTTTTTTTTTTTTTTTTACCACCCAACACTAGCCACCACCTGCCACCATTTTCCACTACCGTCTTCCGCCACCACCACCCACCACCACCTGCCACCACCACTCACCATCCACCTGCCACCACCAGCCACCACCAGCCACCACCCACCTGCCACCTGCCACCCACTCGCCACCACCACCCCCCCCCCACCACCACCCACCACCCACCCACCCACCCACCCCCGCCCCCACCCCCACCACCACTCCCCGCACCCACCACCCCCACCACTCACCACCACCACCCACCCCACCACCCACCACCCACCACCCACCACCCCACCCGCCCACCTCCCACCACCGCACCCCCCCCCACCACCACTACCCCATCACCCCACCCACCCACCACCGTCACCCACCCACCCATCGCCACCACCCACCCACCACCACCCACCACCACCCGCCATCTGCCACCCACCTACCACCACCACCCGTCACTACCACCACCACCACCCACTCGCTACCACACCACACCCCCACCACCAGCCATCTACCACCCACCTGCCACCACCACCCACCACCACCCGCCATTCGCCACCCACCACCAGCTACCACTGCCGCCGCCACCACCACCACCACCCACTCGCTACCACCCGCCACCGTCACCCACCCACCCACCACCCACCACCAGCAGCTATCCACCACCCACCGTCACCACTTTCCACCACCGTCTTCCACCGCCACTTGCCATTTCTCACTCTTTTTTATATTTTTAAAATTTTTTAAACATTTTATCAATTACCAAACGTGTTTGTAGTTTATGTTAAACAAAAAATAAACAAAAACTAGTTTATAAAATTTTTGTAAATATAAACTGAAAACATAAACGTTACCAAACACACCCATAAGTCCAATTGTATATGGGGCCTAAAAAAATATATATATATCATGATAGATTAGAGGCCTAACTGGCACGGGCCCAAAAACAAGAAACACATTAAAATTTGTAATACCCACCCTGAGGCTAAGAACGTGGGTCACTGAAAGAAAAGAAACATGGAAAGAAAAACATCTCTCTCTCTCTCTCTCTCTCTTGGACTGATCTCTCTCTCGCATTGGATTAATGAAACCTTCAGTCCCCTCCGCTCCTCCATATTTGACAGACGCTGAGCATTAATAATTTTGGGCATCAAAACCGTGAGTCTCTCTCTCTCTCTATGTATATATATCACATTTAAATGGAGGAAGTTTTTGCCCTAATTTTTTCCCCTAATTTTTTCCCTAATTTTTCTCCTAATTTCTTGCCCTATATAATTTGTTCTTTAAATTAGAAAATTACCTAATTTATGTGCTTCAGTGGAAGTCTATAATTTTTGTTATGCTCTAATTCTGAAAGTATATTATTTGCAGAGATCAGTGATTGTGAATTTGTGTGGATTTGTGATTAAAAAAGTTATTGTAACTTATCGTTTTATCCATCAAATTTTTTTTTTCAATGTAAGAAAGGCCCCATTTCCGAAGGTCGCCTTGGGCCCCCTAAATCTCAGGGACGGCCGTGTATTTGAATGTTACAATAAGATAATAGTTACTGACGAAGATTCCAACATCTAGTGCAGAAACAACAACCTAACTTTCCAATCACACTCAACCACTAAAATGCAATGCTATGTCTCTCAGTTGTTTGCCCCTAGTTGTTATAAAAATAAATATCCAAAAGAGCTTTGTACTTGTTTGGAAAAACATAAAATAGCTTTTAAGATTATGTCTTTTTAGATCATTATTGGATTAAAATGCTTTGAATAACTTGTAAAAATGTTTGATGCGGCTTTTTTGATAAAATTTGAACAAGTGGGAAGTGTTTGGCAAATAATCCAAAACGTAGTTTTTGGTTGTGTAAAGTTTGAAATGCTCGTAGTCTTTTTAAACATGACTACTTTTTAGAGGGGGTGAGCCTGTAATTATGAAAATGTTGAAGGGCCTCTTTGTCCAATAATCCAAAAGTTAAAAACGTTGGGATCTTGCTAATGACAGCCCTAAGGGCTGTTAATAACAACGAGCACAGAACGTCAAAATATTTATAATCCCAATACACTTTCCACATATCCCAAAACACTTTTACATATCTTTATACGCTTTTTACATGTTTTAATATACTTTTTACGCATTTTCTAACACTAAGGGATGTTTTTAGCATTTTCCAAAAAGTTAAGCTAGAAAAGCACCCCCTATGTAGCTTAGAAAAAGGTAGTTTTTTTGCTAAAAATAAGCTGGTTAAGTTTGGGGTTTTTGAGAATGCATTAATTGAATAGTAACTTCCTCCACTATTATAGAAAGTAGAAAAAAAAAAATGTATAGTATTAAAGAATTTTTATTATTTTTTTATAATGAGACTAAGGCCTGTTTGGGAATTGGCTATTTTAGTTGGCTTTTTTTTTGCAAAAAAAGATGCAAAAAAATAAAGAGAGTGATGTGACAAATTGTAGTGGCTTTTTGGCTAAAAACTAAACTCCCCAAACAGGGCCTAAAAATGCCCTTTTTGACATTTCCTTATAATATATTATATATATATTTTTATTTTTACTTTCTTTTTCTGGACTTTTTCATCTCCCACACGCATTATGAGTTACTCTTTTGATATTTCATACTATTATTTTTTCGCAAATTAACGAAATGCAACACTAATTTTCTTTTTATTGACATAGACAACATAATAGTTCCAGATAATGAGACTCTATAATGGGTTCATTTGGTGAAATTTATAAACAAAAAAAAAAATTAAAATTTTTCATGCAAGTTTGATAATATGTAGAAAAAGTTGAACTTGTTTGGTTAAATAAATTGTCACATAGCTTTTTGTTATATAAATATTCAAAAGTCTTGTCCGTATGGTTCAATAAGTTATTAATTTAAAAAAAATGTCAACGAAAAAAAGTAGATAAAAAAATGTAAGGAAATATCAAAAAGGGTATTTTAATCTAATTATAAAACAAGCATTCTTTAATACTATACATTTATTGTTTTTTCTACTTTCTATAATAGTGGAGGAAGTTAATACTCATTTAATGCATTCTTAACAAGCAACAAAACCCAAGTTATATAAGATGAATGCAATAAGTTGTGCCAAACGCCTTCCACCAGCTGTTTTAAAGCTATAATCTAAATAGCTCTTTGTAGGTTGGTAGGATGGCCATACCTCAAAGAACCAATAAAAAAATTCAAGGTGCATGGTATATTTGGGAAATAAATTGATTGGCATCATTTCTTAATTCATCAAAAAAGCAATTGATATTTGAAAATTTTGAAAAGAAAAATATAGTGACCGAAAGGCATTCATTGTTGATTCACAAGCAGTTAATTCAACTTTCAAGAAGAATTATGGATTCCATGTCTTACTCTTCATTAGATAAAGAAGGTCCCCCATCAAAGTAATCACCCAAGAACAAAATCACATCAGGTTGGAAAGGCAATACAGATGCCAACATTGATCTGCGCATGAACAAATCTGTGTAGAATTCCACAATCTCCAGAGTCAGTGATTTTGGAGCAAGAGGAAGGGAGGTTCTATCCATGACCTATTAAAAAATACTTGACCTGTAATATACTATAAATGTGTATATGACCAAGAAAGGGACAACAAATGAAAAGAAAATTATAAAATTAACCTGTGGATCAGTAAGAACAGCAACTTTCACGTAATCACTTGAATATTCTACTTCACTCATCTGAAATAGCAAGCATAAATGTTAGAATGTTTCAATGAATGTCCCCATAAATACTAGTATGCAATTGTATATGAATAAAAAACGGTAAATTGGCTATATGTATCTGTAGTTGTTGCAATTGAAAAGCCCAGCCCACACTTCTCCTTAAAACCTAGGTATTAAGGAGAGGAAAACTGGAGCCTTATAACCAGCATAGATGGAGTAACTCCAAGTGATGTGGGACACATTCTAACAAACCCTCTTGGACCACAACATACAGTAGTTGCCAGACAAACGACACCAGTCACAGGCCTAACCAAGCTCTGATACCAAGTTGAAAAACCCAACCCACACTTCTCCTTAAAACCTAAGTATTAAGGAGAGGGAAACTGGAGCCTTATAACCAACAGGCAATGTGGGACACATTTCAACAATTGCAACCTGTTGCATGTTAACTAGAACATAGGACAGCGATCTTATGTTCATATAATGGCATGTTGAAAGGAAGCCACAAAAAGGTTTACTAGCTTCCACCTGCTATGACCGTGTAGGTATCTACAAGCCACATCAGCTTTGCGTGTCTTCTAGGTTGGTATGAGCAGACCATCTCCTCTCTGGGAATCATGGTAAGCACTAAGACGTTGCAAGATCACTAGCAATGGGACTTGGGGGAGGAGAGAGTCAAGGCAGGTTTAAGAGAGAGTGGGTCGTGGACCGCTCTATGGCGAAGAGGAGCAAGTAAATGTTCAATGTGTCCGTTGCATACATCGAAGTTCCCTGTATATAGGATGGCAAGTCAGGGGGAGCCGATTTGCCAATTTAGCTAAAGACACATGGCTTACCTCTCTCGGCTAGGCAAAATTGAGGGAACTTGGTCTGCAACCTCAGCGTAACCACAGGAGATGTGTCATATGCAGACAATTGAAGTAAAACCATTTTTTGTCTATTCTATGTGTGCTAGTCAGCTAGTTCCTATGGTCATCTATGGATTTGGCTTTAGCTACAAGAATATTCATTGATGACTTTATCAAAATTTGACAATTAAGTTATCTCCAACACTCTTGAAAATAGATAGAACCAATCAGGTTATTCTCAAAACTATGGAAAAAAGATAGAACCATGATTTCGCCATGCATTGTAGGTGTTTGGGAAGCAAATTCCCAAATTTTTTTCTCATTTTTTCCACTAAAAGACAAAGTTTTGCAAAACCAAAAAAAACACATCCAACAAAATATCACATCCAACCCCATAATCATTTCACTTTTTCTCTCACAACATCACATCCAACCACAAAAAACCCAACTATCTTCCCAAACACCAAAAATTTTTTATCTCATAAAACCTACATCTAATAAAATCTACATAAAAACTCACTTCCCAAACACCATCATTGTATGCCTAACTTTCTCAAGATTGGCCCTCAAACACAAATGTATTTAGCTAGCTGGCAGCTATAAACCTAAAATGCACTTCCACATTTAAGCTTGCAATCTTTGTGGCTTTTAGTTAACAAATGTCCAGATAATTGTCCACAATATCAGTACAAGGGTCCATCACATTCACACCATCTCACACCAACTTTTTTTTTTTTTGCAACACCATATGTTGGATAATTTTTTCATTCGTTCTCATCATATTACTGCCTCTTTAACTTCTACTAAACATCTTCTTTTGCTAATCTAAAACTGGGATTCCCGAATTAGCCATTGGGGATCCAATACAGCAATACAATTGCCAGCCAATCCCATTAACTAATCTCCAATAAAATCAATTCTATACAATAAAATCTGTGTCATAATTTGATTTGTCAACAGTACAATACATAGTTCTATAATTAATTTGCCCAAGGCACTAGAAAAAATACAATCACAACCGAAAACCCAGCTCAAATCAATTCAGTGTCAAAGTATTAAAAAATCACTACAAAAAATGAAAACCCACTACAAATGTCTGAAATGAATTCACCACCAGATTCAAAAACAATACCCATTAAAAAAATAAATAAATAAATAAATAAAAATAAAAATAAACCATGAACTTGTCTCAGCTCAGATCACGAATAAGATTATGAAAAAAATGTTCAAGAAAGAGAGATTTATATAAAACTATTACCGATCGGTGGCGGAGATGAGGCCAAGAACAGGACCAAATCGAGGGAACCCAGAACGCGAACATCTCACCGTAGAGAAGGGTCGCAGCCCAAATCAGGCACAGCACAGCCGACAGATTCCACATCATCTCCTCCTCCTGTGCCCCGCCGTAGTAGCATATCACTTGTTCAGTTTCTTCGACTCCATTGCACCATTGATATTTGTCGCTTTGTTACAAGGTGCTTGTTTGACCACTTTTAAAACGCTTAAAAAATGTAATCAAAAGAATTAAGAGTTGGTCTGGCATGCCCCAGTCATATAAGACAAAATAAATAATTTTAGTTAAATACAATAAAATATCATATTTAATTTATAATTTTTTTTTTCTCATTAAAGTTTAAAAAATCAAAAAATTTATCCCAAACGTGACTGTTTAGTCTCAGATTAAAATAATTAAAAACTCAACTCACATCCTAAACGAGCTGTAAGGAAATTTGGCCAAAACTCTTTTATTAGACTCTTTTTTAGTGAAAATGATAGTTTAATTTATTTTACTTCATAAATTTTTTAAGGAGAAAATATATAATTGAGTGAGGATAAAGTAAAATATATGTATTTTTTTTTTTTCTTAGACAATATTGCCAGAGTAACATGTTTACTGTTAAACAGAATAACTGTCAACAGAGTAACATGTTACTGTCAAACAGAATAACATGTTACTGTTATTGTTTACATCAATTTTGACGGTTGATAGGGTAATTTATAACGAAAAATTGGGCCGAGCCACGATCCTTTAATCTTTGTTTTGGGCCGGAGTATGAACGTCGAGTAGCTCGGTCCCATTTTATCTGAGTTCAAACTGGGCGAAGGCGTTGACCAAGCTACCAAAAACTAGGCCCGAGGGTTGGCCGTGGTGTTTGGTAAGATGGAGGGCCGAGCTAGGTGTAGCTCGGTCGATGCCTCCATTTCATTACTTAGGTAAGGGCGTGACCGAAGTGAGTTAGTTCGGTTATGTTGCACCAGTCTAGACAAAGTGGAAAGCTATCTCACTTGGCTAGCAGTGGGCAAGGAGTTATCAGGATAAGCTTTATCCTTGGGCTTGAGACTTCTAATAGGACTCTATTAAGGAGAGTGAGTCCTACTGGGATTGTGCAAATCATCTCACTTGGTTGGTAGTGAGTAGGGTGTGTGATTCCTAGAAGGATTCTTATAAGGAAAGTTGGAATCCTACTAGGATTTTGCCAGACAAAATTTATAAAAGCTCATAGCAGGACCTATGTAGAGGTATCACAATTTTGACTCTCAAATTCACGGAGCTTTTGTCTATTGTCTATTTGCTGACTTAGGCATCGGAGAGGTATCCGGCAGACACCCGCTGACTAGCTCACGTTTGTGTTTTCAAGAAGTAAAGCGATGACGTTTAGAGGAGTGCAAACTTGATCAACAAGATTATACGAGAAGATTATTTCGTACTCGTACAATGGTAATAATTTTTTTTTTTTTATAAAGAATTTCATAATCAATGTAGATCTTATTTGATAGATCTTGATGAGATGATTATAAAAATACTAATTTTATTAAAAACCGTCATTTACATCAAAAGTTATATTATTTTAAAATTTAATATTTTGATAATAATAATTCAAGAAATTTTTTTGTGTTTATCCTTAATGCATTAAAATTTTTATTATGAGAGAGTTTTGACAAAATCCCCCAATAATTAACCACAAATATAGGAAATTCAGTTAAATGTATGTTTTATTAAATAGTTACACAGAAGTGATAAATTATATATATATATATATTTTGTGACAAATAATAAATTTTATAAGTTAAGGGATGAGAATGGTCGAAAATGGGCGAAATAGACACACACAAAAAAACTATGAATTTGTTTAGTGTGAAAGTGATAGAAATTAAAGATTTTTTTTTTTTTTTTTTTTTGTACAACTCATAATAATATAGCAACTAAGAGTTTAATTTCTTGCAAAAAAATATTTAAAAAGTTTAAATTTATTATAAAAATAGTTACTTATAATAAAAATTTATATAGTATTTTTTTGCAAAAATAATGAAATGAAAGAGCAATATATTATTCAAATTAATAAATTTTATAATTTTTTTATTTATTGATGTGACACCCATCCTTGAAGTAATTCGTTTTTTTGATTTCTTAAATTTTTTTAGTGTGAGAAATCAATTAGTAAAATATATTTGTAAGAATTATTAGTTTGTAAAAAAAAATTTATTTATTGCATGACAATCTACTTTTTTTTAAAGAAGGAATCATAACTAGTCTTACCATTTTCAATCTATGAAAATATAAATTTCATAACACTTTAATTTTACCATTACTTACATTTTATATTTGAATAATACATATTATTGTAAAAATGATAGTTATTTGGTAAATTCAATAAGGTCTCTTTGTCAAAAAGGTTAAAAGCAACTTTTTAGTTTTTAAACTCTTTTAGATTGCATCACTTCTTTATTTTTTCACATATTTTTTAAAATAAAAAATTAAAAAATTAACTTTTAACAAGCCTCGTTTGGGAACCCTCATTTTTAGCAAAAAAGTCAAAAAGTTACTAAATTAGCCAAAAAGCCAACAACTCATACCAAAAAGTCAAAGATTCTCTTTTCTCTCTACTTTTTGCACATCTTTTCGTAAAAAGTCAAAAAGTCATCTCAAACATACTAATTTTTTTTAGCTCATATTTTAACCAAATAATCAAAAAATTACTAAATTAACATATTTCCAAATGAGGCCTTATGTTCCAAAACAAAACAAGGAAGATATCAATTATTACTTGTACAAGGACACAAGACTACTTTGAGCATGTTCACAGAAGAATCATTTAAAGGATTATTATAAGCATTTATTAGCCTAGTTTCATCACAAAACAAACAACGCAATAGGTATTTTGCAACAATATCCCTTGATTAGCTATATTTAGAAAGTCTCGAAAGCTATACAAACTAATTTTAGATGCAAAAATTATAGTTGGAACACACACTAAACAAAGTGTTAAAAAAATCTCAAATATTCTTTTGTTATACAAATTACTTGGATTTATTCTTACTCCAAGACTAGTTACACTTTTATATTTTTGTAATTTTTTTTTTAAACTTATTTCTCTCCATCTCATTTGTTAGTTCATTATTTTATTTTTAATCGTCCCAAAATGTAAGTCCACTCTGGAAAATAAAAACTCTAAATTTAGAAGTTTTCAAAATTATTCATTGTAAGTAATTATAAACAGATTTGGAATTGAGACCCGAATGATATTTTTAGAATTAATGTTTTAAAATTTGAATTCAAATATAATGATTGTTTATCTCTTGATGTCACGATCTAAACCCGTCCCTATAGGTTTAGCATCGTAATCAACCAGTAATCCTGGAATTACCAAAGGCATCTACAACAGATTAACATAATATTAGGGACTAGTGGAAGCAAATAACAAATATACAACATCTATTGAGCTGTGCAAACTTATATGAGACAGAATAGTTTTAAACTTTTTATATATATATTTACATATCATCCTTACGTCATCATATATATATAGATTAGATAAAAAGGAACTTAGCCATATTTACAAAATAAATAAGGACTTGTTTAACCAAACAAGAAAACAAAATTTAAACTTTAATCACATAGCTATAACCACTTGATATATCCGGAACCTCCATGGGAGGCGCATAGGTTGGCTAACAAAAATAGATTCCAGGCAGACACCTCTAAGTCTAGTTACACGCCTGATCACCAACATACATAAATAATACTGTGAGCTGGAGCCCAGTGAATAATAACAAAGTAAAGGATTTAATGAATGTTGTCCATAACAAATACAGAAAACTGAATTCAGTTCATATCAGAAATGGAATCAGAATCATATTCATATTCTTGTTTAAATCATATACAGAAATCAAAGTTCACGCTTAATCATACGTGGTACATCCATTAGTTCTAACAAAACAGATACAGAACAGATGGTGGTTATGAGTAACCAGTTCCATAAAGGAACCTCTGGATCCAGGTAACAGAGAATAGGCATGCTGAGCTCCATGATGAAGCCTCCGGTACGGGTAACAGATTGCAGACATATTAAGTTCCATAATGGAACCTTCGATACCGGGTAACAGCTAACAGATATGCTAAGAATGCCACAAATACATTTAAGAAATTGGACAATCATTTATTGTACAAGACATAACATTTTAGAAAAATGATCATATCATTTCAGTTAGAAAATATTTATAATCAAATATAACTTTACAGAGTTATTACTCATAAATAGCTACAGGAGCAAATCAGACAGATCAGATAGATAATAGTGTGTGACCTACACAAACACATAACATATACACATTGAAACACAATATCACTTCCTTGATCAAACTCGACTTTTCTTGTTTTTTTTTCTGTTTAAGTAGTATGAAGTTCTACTATACTTATTCTTTTTTATTTAAATGAACCGAGTTGTTATGTCACATATTCTTTCATTAAGTCTTTCTTTTCGAAATAGACCGATCTTTTACTTGGTTTCTTAAACAATTACTACTAGATCAATGATTTATTCCTTAACTAACTAATTTATATTGATTGGTAACTTATTAATCTTTATTGAGTCATAAATCATGTCTAGAATGCTTAAGAAGAGATGAGAATAAAAATATGGACTAAATGCAATTTTTCAAAATGTGTTGAAAATAGCTGTTTGCTCGAGCAAACCTTTAGTCGCTCGAGCTGTCTGTAAAGACTGCAAAAGTACTGGAAGCCTTCAATGTGTGCTCGAGCGGTCTGTAAAATTTCAAAGTTCCGAATTTTTCAAAAATGGCTTCCAAACACATTTGCAATCTTTAAATCCATACATATCTTGATCAAAATCATGAAAATACCTTAGAAAACATAAACACTTATTTGTTTATAAATTATTTGCTCAAAATCTTGAAACATAATAATTAATTTATTTAAATCAAAACTTTACTTAATTTCAAAATCAAAACCCATGAACTCATGGTTTTCTAAAATTCTTTTTCAGAATCAAATGAATAATTAGAATATCAAAATTTGTAGAATTTGTTCATGCATGTAGGAACTAGACTCAAACACATGTAAGATATTCAAAATTAAATTCAAAATAATTAATTTCTAAATCAATTCTCATAAACTTGATCTTAACTCCAATTCATCATTTTCTTGTCAATTTCTTTTCTAATCACATAAAATTGATTTCTAACTCTTTTCTATTTCCTTTAAATTATGAAATTGAAGTTATAAATCTCTTAGAAAAGTATTTGCATGTGTGAAATTAGGATCAAAATCAAACCATTTGCATCAAAATCCCTTTAATTCAAAACTATGCTCAAAATGTTCATGAATTTATAATTTACCAAAACTTGTTCTTCTTATACCCAAACATGAAATTAATTCTTCAAATCTCTTAAAAATTCATTGATGCATGTAAAGATGAAGTCCAAATTCATGAGAAATAGTACAAATTAAACTCACTTGATAAATTTTCCAAATTAATTTCTCAGTTCTTGACCTTAATTCTTTGTATTTTCATTATATGTAAAATTTCATACAATTGGATTATATTTCTTCTTGATTTTCAAAACATGAAATTAAACATGTGAGCCATGAATTTTTTTGAAACCATAAAAGATATATACTTTTTTGTATGCAAGACCTTCAAAAAAACCATGCAAGATATATACTCTTTTGTATGCAAGCCCTTCAAAACCAAGTTCAAAAATGATAAAACATAAGACACGCAACCTTGGATATGAACTTAGTTTACTATTCATCATCTTCTTGACATGTCCTAACAAATTTCATGTAATTAATCCCAATTATTTCATGAATCCAACATTTAGATGATTCCTTTACAAGAATTAAGGACTAAATGTTGGAAAAGTATGGTTTTTATATGCTTATTTTGGGCTAACTTTGAGCCCAAATTTGAGTGGGGCTCACACGTCTTTTAAAGTGGGTCCAAAGAGGTGACATGTTCCTTGTTGCGTGGCGAGTCACACGGTGCAAACAGTTTGTCAAAATCATTTATGAGTGAATGGGAAGTTGAAATCATTTTCGGGTTCATGAAATGGACAATTAAAGAAGTAAATGTGGGTTTTCTTGAAACGGATTGTCCCACATTGAAACTTAAAAAGAACTTATGTGTGTATATAAGTTCTAGGTGGGAATACTTGGGTTGAGCCCTAATGGGCACCCCAAGTTTATAGAAAAGAGGAATTATGGACAAAGTGGGCTTTGGCTCAAACCACCACGCGCGCGCGCGCGCCGCTGTCCGGCTGAGCCCTGTCGGAGTGGGTCAGGTCGGTTCTAATATTAATTTTTTGGAAAAAATTTATTTGAATTTTTTTCAAAAATTCTTGAGGGAAAATTCTTTTTTCTGAACGAAATTAATTCAAATTTTGCGCCAAATTTGAATTTAATTTTCTGTCCAAAACAGTTCCTCCTCCAGTTCAATTTCCAGCGGTCCAGCAGGTTTAAACAGGTCGACAGTTGCACCAAACAGATTCGATTTCTTCCAGACAGATTCAAAACTGGGTTCAAACAGTTTTGTACTTGTTCCAGTTTGAATTCATATCTGTTCAGTTTGAAATTCATACCTGTTCGGCCCTATAAAAGCAAATCCTTCTCCAGCATATTTCCCATTCCGAAAATTTATTTTCTTGTCTTCCTTTGTGCTCTCTTGCATATATATTCAACATATTTTTTTAGAAAAAATTTTGAGAGTATAGAACGCAGATTTTGTTCGCCACACAGATTGTTTGGAGTGCTGCTACAATCTGTGTAAAGATCATTGTATCCTGGGAGATAGACGTCATTTATCCGTAAACACCGAAGCGGGGCGAATCTTTCTTAAGAACAGAGTGTCACACACTCGACTTGATCTATTTTTGTACTTATTTATTTCAGTAAATAAATTCTGTAAGTAATTTATTTTTATTTATTTGATTTGGTTTCAAGTTTTTTATTTTACACAGAAAATTGATCCAACAATCTTAAGACAAATTCGAATTATTCTGTTTATACAAAAATTTTCGTTTGTTCTCTTTCTTCCTTTATTTTTCTTACGGAAATTATTTTCTATGTGTATACAAAATAATATTCTGGTTAGAAAATACAAATAGTAGTAATATACTATTTATTTTCTTTGACAACTAGTAGTAATATACTAGTTATCATTAACAATTTCAGAATATTTATTTGTAAAGTTGGTCAAAATTAATTTTGATTTTCAGAAATAATTTCTGAGCTTTCATTAATTAAAATTCTGTTTTCAGTATTTTAATTTTTGAAGTGTTACAGAAATATTTTTTTGTGTGATAAAATTTTATTTCCAAATTAATTGAAAATAAAAGTTACAATTCTTGTTACTTTTATTTTTGCAGAATTAAATTATGTGTTTATGGTTTAATTTTCTATATAGTATAAAATTCCATTTCTAATTTTGTTTTATAATTTAGAATTCATGGCTACTGAAACTAATGCTCAAACAAGTACTGGTATGGTGGCTGCAATTGCTCCAACCCCTCCTCTTGTTGTGACTGTGCCAGTCAATCACGATGATAAGCCAGAGAAGTTCTTAGGAACTGATTTAAAAAAATGGTAGCAGAAAAAGCTGTTCTATTGTCACGACCCAAACCCGGCCCTATGGGTTTAGCACCGTAACCGGCCAGTAATCCGAGATTACCGAAGGCCTGCTTATCAGTAATACAGTATAACAGAGTTCAGGGCCTGGCGGAAGCCAATACAGTAAATAACTAGTGTCCATTGAGCTGTGAAAATCTGTATGCCAAAAACATTTTCCATGCATTCATATAGTTCAAAACAGTACAGGCTATACAATCATACACAAGCGTTCAGTACGGGGACTTAATCCCTCGATAACGGTATGGTAAACATTCAGTCTATACAATCCGTTCGGTCAATACAAAACAGTGAGACAGTACAAAAATGGGAAGTACTAAAACACCCCTAAGCCTTAGCATAACAGGCTTGGAACCTCGCAGTGAGGCACACAGGCTGGCTTGACAAAACTGGGGACCAACCCACGCTCCTAGCTCTGGTCTGGCTGCTGAGAACCTACATATATATATAAACAGTGAGCTAAAGCCCAGTGAATAACATAATGCATAAAGAGGTTAAGAATGAAATGTCCTTACAGTAATGAAAACAGTTCATTTAAACAGTATTTCAGTCTTTCAATCAGAACAGTTATTCAGCCATATGTGGTACATCCATTAGCATGGCAGTAACAGTAGGTCATAAAGACCGAACAGTAATGATGGCCAGTCATTTAGTGAACAGTATGGTTCCACAAGGGAACCGACAGAGATCTCTGTAACAGTACAGTCAGTAACAGTAGGTGCTAAGGATGCCACAGTACAGTTCAGAAATAAAGGACATACATTCATTCAGTAAATAATTACATTTCAGTAAACAGTTCAGTTGCAGTTCCATTCAGTTGACAGTTCAGAAGATAATTGGATAACCATTTTTTGAACATATCTTTATACAATTGTTACTCACAGTGATTGGGCTAATAGCAGCTAGAGCGCGTCCCCGAGAGCCAACCCTAAATAGTTAACAAATAGAACACACACTAAGTTTCACAGTCGGGAAGGATGATAATTAAATCCCTAAATTTCCTCGGTGTGGTTCTATGTCTAAATCCTCATTAAGATGTCTTAAACTAGGCCTAAGAATGCCTAGGATGGGATGAGGATGCAAAAATACAGTTAGAAGGCATTTTTCAAAAGTTGCTGAAAATAGGCGCTTCGCTCGAGCGAGCCTTCCTTCGCTCGAGCGAGCTGATGAACAGTAAAAGTACTGGTTACTGGATTTCCTCGCGCGATGCTCGCTCGAGCGAGCTGAAGAAAAAATGCAAAAGTACTGGATGCAGAAATTTTACGCGCGATGGTCGCTCGATGCTCGCTCGAGCGGAGCCCTGAATAAAGGTGCTCGCTCGAGCGAGGAATCCTTCGCTCGAGCGAAGAAGCAAAATCTGGAATTTCCAGATTTGTCTTCCAAGTTCGAACCAAGCATTCAAACATCCAAAACTCAACCTCTTGGGCCCAAATTCTGGAAAATACATCTACATTCAATATACAACAAGTTTCAAAGCCAATTTACACATGCAAGGGCCAAGAGTTGGTCAATTAAAGCCATTTTTCAAACCCATTTCAAGGACAAATTCCAAAACATGCAATGCATGAACTTTAAACCAAAATCAAACTTCAAATCTTGTTCTAATGGGCTCAAATCTTTGAAAACAATGTGGAAACATGGACTATGAAAAAACATGAACATGCATGTATAATCCATCATGAATTCAACTCAAAAATCATTAATTCCACCATGCATGTAACAATGGAGTTCCAAATTCAACAATTATGAACAAATTCATGGCCTAGCTCTCTAATTAAGCATGGAGCATGCAAGAATAGACCTTAAGGACAACAATGCAAGGTCCAATTACCTTACTAAGTCTTGAATGCAAGATGAACAAGCTCAACTATGCACTCTATGCTACAAATCCTTCAATTCTTCAAGTAATTCCACAACAATGAGATGAAATCCCACTCTCTCCCCTATCTCTCTTCTAATTTCGGTGGTAGCTCTCAAACAAGGCTGAGGAAATGTTTGTATAAGGCCAAAGTGGTGCATTAGGCTCAAATATTAGATTAGACAAAGGTCCACTCACAATGGCAATTCCGTAATTAAGTCAAACTTGACAATTAATTCATTTAATCCTAATTTAATCATTCCTAATCAATTTTCAGATAAATACATCATTAAATCACAAATATTCTACTGATTATGGAACACTAAACGGTTTTCAGTTCGGCCGCCGATAAGGCCTTCAATTAGCAGTTTAAACACATAAACACAAACAGATAATCGATAAATCAAACAGATGCAATATGCAATTCAACAAATAAACTCGTTCAATTTCAGTTTCGATTTCAATCAGTTTATTCAGTACTTCAGTTAATTCAATCATCAGTCATTATCAGTTCAGTTTAGCAGTAATCAGTACGTATTTCAGTGGTTTATCGGTAATCAGTACGAGGGTTGTTACATCTATCTTACTACTCTAAACCTGGCACGATTTCTCCGTGAGGATGCTCCTACTCTGAAAGAGGATGAAACAGACCGACAAGTGGTTGTTGCGGTCGATACTTGGAAACATGTTGATTTCCTTTGCCGAAACTACATCTTGAATAGACTTGACAACACATTATACAACATCTACAGTCCTATCAAAACGGCAAAGGAACTTTGGGAGTCTTTGGAAAAAAAGTACAAAACAGAAGATGCTGGTTCAAAGAAATTCGTAGTAGGCAAATTTTTGGACTTTGTGATGGTTGATTCTAAGACTGTGATCAGTCAAGTTCAAGATCTTCAACTCATTTTGCATGATATTCATGCAGAATGCATGTCTTTCAGTGAATCATTCTAAGTTGTTGCTTTAATTGAAAAATTATCACAAGACTGGAAGGAATTCAAGAACTACCTCAAACACAAGCGCAAATAAATGACTTTAGAGGAATTAATAGTGCATTTGAGGATTGAGGAGGACAACCGCAATTCAGAGAAACGGGCTGGTAAGCATCCAATGGAGTCTAAGGCAAATATGGTGGAACATGCTCCAAAAGCAAAGAAACGGAAGTATTTTGGAGAAAGTTCCGCACAAGGCTCTAAAGGAGGGGGGAAACTAAGAAGTACAAGTTTAATGGCGAGTGTTACATCTATGACAAAGAGGGACATCGGGCCAAAGATTGTCGTAGCAAGCGTAAAGGCAAAAGAAAATCAAGCAAGAAGCCTGTTCAAGCCAATATGACCGAAGTGGAAAAAATTTCCAATCGTTTAGATGACATAAATCTTTCTACAGTTGTTTCCGAGGCAAACTTTATCAGAAATCCTAAAGAATGATTGGTGGATACTGGTGCTACTCGTTACATCTGTGCTGACAAAAAGATGTTCACATCTTATTATGTGGTAGACAACAACGAACAACTTTTCATGGGCAACTCATCGACTTCTAAAGTTAAAGGACAATGAAAGATTATTTTGAAGATGACATCTGGAAAGGAACTCACTCTCAATAATGTGTTACATGTATCGGACATTCACAAGAATCTAGTCTCCAAATCGCTGTTGAATAAAAATAGGTTTAGGCTAGTTTTTGAAAATGACAAATTTGTACCGACCAAAAACGGGATGTATGTAGGAAAATGTTACATGTTTGATGGCCTTGTCAAAATTAATGTAATAACTGTTGTACCCTCTGTTATTAATAATAATACATCTTCTTCTTACTTGCTTGAGTCTTCAAATTTGTGGCATGGTAAACTAGGGCATGTTAATTATGGATCTTTGTGTAAATTAATTAATATGAAATGTTTGCCTAAATTTGACATTGATTTAAATCATAAATGTGAAATTTGTGTTGAGACAAAATTAACTAAAACTCATTTTCATTCAATTAAAAGAAGTGCGGAACCACTTGAATTAATTCATAGTGACATTTATGATTTTAAATCAATTCAAACTAGAGGTGAGAAAAAATATTTTATCACTTTCATAGATGACTATACTAAATATAGTTATGTTTATTTAATTCGAACCAAGGATGAAGCTTGGAAGCTTTCATTCAATATAAGAATGAAATCGAAAATCAACTTGGTAAGAAAATTAAAAAAACTTAGAAGTGATAGAAGTGGTGAATATGAATCACCTTTTGGTGAGTTTTGTAAAGAACATGGAATAATTCATCAAACCATTGCTTCTTACTCACCTCGGCAAAATGGAATTGCTGAAAGGAAAAATAGGACTTTAAAAGAAATGATGAATGCCATGTTAATAAGTTTTGGATTACCTTAGAATTTGTGGGGGGAAACAATACTTTCTGCTAATTATATTCTTAATAAAGTACCCCGAAAGAAAGTAAATCAAACACCTTATGAAATGTGGCATGGGAGAGTACCATTCTACAAATACTTAAAAGTGTGGGGGTGTTTGGCTAAAATGGCTATTCCTAATCCTAAAAAGACTAAGATAGGTCCTAAAACTGTTAATTGCATATTCATTGGTTATGCCAAGAATAATAGTGCATATCGGTTTTTGAGTGATAAATCAGAACATTCCGAAATGCATGTAAATACTATTATTGAATCTCGGAATGCATATTTCTTTGAACATGCGTTTCCTAGTAAACCTAGACAAAAGACTAGTACTAATAAAAGATCTTATGATGCTATTACTAGTCATGATCAAGAACAAGATCAAGAACAAGAGCAAGAGATAGATCAAAATAAGGAAGAGGAACCAAGGTGTAGTAAACTTGCTAGAACCTCAAAATTTTTGGTCTAGTTTTTTTAACATTTTTGTTAGAAAATGAGCCTTTAACTTTTAAAGAAGCTATGTCCAGTCCTGAGGCTCCTTTATGGAAAAAAGCTGTAAATAGTGAAGTTGAATCCATATTGCAAAATCACACTTAGGAATTAGAGGATTTGCCACTAGGTTGTAAACCTCTTGGTTACAAGTGGATTTTTAAAAGAAAAATGAAAGTGGATGGATCAATTGACAAATACAAGGCAAGACTTGTGGTCAAAGGATATAGACAAAAAGAATGTCTTGATTACTTTAACACATACTCACCAGTTACTAGAATAACATCCATTAGAATGCTAATTGTCATTGCATCTTTGTACAATCTAGAAATTCATCAAATGGATGTGAAAAAAAAGGGGTCTCCAATGACTTGCTATTTCTCCTGCTAAACATAGCATATGCCATTTCTATTGTCAAATTTGACAACATAAATGGCATTTGCCAAACATGCCACATCATCAAAAATAACTGATTTTGGCTCCAAATCTCAGTTCATCCTCTCCCAGAAAAACATCTCAAAATGTTTGAAGGTATTTTTTTAAATGAAATTCACTAATATTTTTTTTGTCAAACAGAATTCATTTATTTATTATAGCATCTGTTCCTTCAAATTTTTTTTTTCTCAAAATAAATTTCACCAATTTCTACATTTCCCAAGCACAAATTTCAGAATGATTAGTCAAGAATTTGTTTCACAAATTTCACAAATATTTGGAACAATTAATCAATAACAAATTTCAGAATTATCAGTCAACACAAATTTCACAGATTTATATAAATTTCTGAAGCAATCTAGTTTGAATTTATAAGATAAATACATGGATTCCAATATGATTTCGGCGAACTTGTTCCTTATCTCAACCAATTCTTGGGTTTTACACTGAGTTTCAATATTTGAAAATCTCATAAAAGATCTGTGGGTCTGTTGTATTTTTTTCACCTAATTTGGTCTGAAACAGACACAGATCAGAGAGAGAGGAAATGGGATTGGTAGGTCTCCAAGAAAATGGTAATAGAGAAATGGGTTTGATGATGGTGAGACGAGATCTAAAGAAAGAGAAAGATGGTGAATGGGTTTGATAAAGATGGAGATATGGATATTTCCAATCCAAGGAAGAAAGAAGGAAAAATGGCGTTTTGAGAAAAATCAACAAACAGCTTGATCAAAAAGAAGAAGATGATTCCAACCAAGAAAGAGACATAAATGTGTTGTCTTTAAAGAGAGAGAGAAAGATGCTCAGCCTACTTTGATGAAAATGAAGATGAAAAAGAGATAATGGTGTATTGTCTTGGAAGGATGATTCTAGAGAATTAATCTCAACCATTGGTTTAGGGTACACGGACGATGATGATTTTGTCTTGAAAATAAAAAGTGTCGTTGTGCTCTGTTTCCCTTAAAAAATAAATAAATAAATTCAAGTACAAACAATAATTATAATCTTTAAATGGTCATCTTCAACAGCTATTATCTTCAAACGGTCATATTTTGTATTTTTATAAATAGTAACCCTCAATCTCAATTTCATTTTACAGCAAACATTTTAAATTTTATTTTTATTTTCTTCTCTCTTTATCTCAATTTCATTTCACAGCAAACCTCAACAATTATTTTCTTTTTAGTTTTTTCACACAATCACTATAGAAGGTTCATCAAAAACAAAGAGAGGAAAATCATTCACTATTGATGAAGATGTGGCAATTTGTAAATCTTGGTGTCACATTTCTGAAGACCCAATTGTTGGCAATTCACAATCGTATGCTCACTTTTGGAGAAAAATTTACGAAAATTATTGCTTGCTTCAGAATGATCAATCAAGAACACAAGTGTCTATCCAATCTCGATGGGGCATAATCATAAAATGTTCGAACAAATTTCGTGGGTGTTTAGTGCAAGTTGAAAATCTTCACCCAAGTGGAATATCTCAAGTTGATATAATAAGGTTTCATCTTCATTTATTATGTTAGTTTTTTTTTTTAGTATCGTATAAAAATTAACTAATTAATTAATTTAATATTTTATCTATACAAATGCTTCAAGCAAAACTTTTATACCATCAAGATGAAAAAAAACATTTTGCTTTTGAACATTGTTGGCAAGTATTGCAAAACAATATCAGGTGGCAAGATGTAACTCCTACGAACACAGTGAAGTCAAGGATACATACACCGTTTTCCCCTAATTTAGTCCCCGATTTCTCTATGAATAACTGCATTTCTCTTGAAGACGACAACAGTCCAAGTGTTGGTAACAGTCCAACTGTTGGTAATAATCAAATCGGTGAGGGTAGTGTCTCTGCAAGGGGTAAAAGGCCTATGGGTAAGAAAGCTGCAAAAGAATTATTTCAGCGAAATCAAGTCGTTGAAGCTGAAGTCCAAAAAATGAACATACAATTGGAGACATTTAACCAATACCTTGTTGAGAAGGAAAAGAAAAAGCTGAAAGAGAAGAAAAAAAGGATTCAAGCACTGCAGTAGATGAAAGAACTTGAGATTAGAAGACAAGAACATGAGATAAAAAGGAAGAACATTTGATAATGACTACGGACATTGAACATTTGGACCCTCAGATGAAAGCGTATTATACAATGCAAAAAAATGAGATTTTTGCCAAGTGGTTCACACATATCAGCAACCCAAATTACTATTTTCCCCTGCCTCCTGATGAATAATTACGGGAGAATGTATTTTTTAATTTTGCAATGTCATTTATTTTTTAATGTAATTGTTTTAGTCTTTATTTGCAATGTCATTTTTATTTTGTAATATAATGTAATGGTCCATTATATTAAATTTGTCCCCTGCCTCCTAATAAATTTGTTTTGTTTTTGTTTTGTTTTTTTTTTTTTTTTGTAGTGGTATATTTTGTGGTTGGGTGAATTATATTTAATTTTTTTTTCCAATTTTCCAATTTTTCAATTTTTTTTTTTCATTTTTTTATATTTGTCTAGTCAGGAATAAGATAAATATATAATTTTTTTTAGATACAATTAAAAAATGTCACCAAAAAAAAAAAAAAAACTATAGCCAAACAATACCTACAAACTTGGAGGGTAAGTTGGTTGAGATTTATTAAAATAGCAAGTGACTATTGGAGCATCATTGCTATAATTTGACAAAATAACACTATTCATTGTCAAATTATAGCAATAGCAATGCTATTTTATCAAATGAGCATCTCCAATGACAAGTCATAATGGCAAGTCATTGGAACTACTATTGCCAAATTATGACAACAGTTCACAGAAATTCACCTCCAACAACTTATGGCAATTGTCAAATTTGGCAAATACCAAAGCTTGTGTCAAATTTGACACAAGTTTTAGCAATTGCGACAACTGCCAACTCTCATCAAAAACTTCCCTCCCTCCCTCCCTCTTTCTCTCTCTCCTAGCCAAACATCACTTCCTTCCTCACGTCCGCCATTTTTGCAGAACGAAAGCTAGAAACCGGTGGATGGTCGACTTGACATCCCACACACGCCAATTTTTGTGTCAAAATGACAAAAATGACAGTCTTCCATTGAAGCACCATTGCTATAATTTGAGCCAAATGCTACTATTCATTGCCATAATTTGGCAATGGCAATGCTCAGGGCCGGCCCTGGCTTAAGGCCAGTAAGGCCAGGGCCTTAGGCCCCAAAATTTTGGCCTAAAAATAGGACTCTAAATTTGATAAAATATTATAGGCTCAATGTTTTTTTTTTTGGTTTTTGGATCAATTTAAAAGGCCCCAAAATATTTTATTGGGTCCATATATGGTTTAGTCCATGTTTATTTATTAGTGTAGTTTGGTCCATATTTATTTATAAGTGTAGTTTAGCCCATATTTATTAAAATAAAAAAATATATATAAAAAAAAAAGTTTTTGGGCCCAAGAAAAACAATACATACAATATATGAGCCCTAATTTTTTTTTTTTTAACTTCTTTATCTATTAGATTTTAGTGGAATAAATAATTTTGCCCAAATTTTTTTACCTAGGTCTTTATCAGTTTTAATTGAATAATTTTTTCTTAATTTTTTTGTCCTAATTTTGTTTCATTAAATTGTTTTATTTATAATTTTAATAATTATATGCACAAGTAATTTTTTTGTGGCTACAAACAAATAAAAAAAGTTATAATTTATCGTTTTATTCATGAATTTTTTTTTTTTTTTAAATGTAAGAGAGACCCCCATTTTCAAAATTAGCCTTAAGCCCCCTGAATATCAGGGCCGGCCCTGGCAATGCTTAGCATTTGCCATTGGAGATGCTAGTGCAACTTCTTTGGACTTATTATGCTTTTGCTTGCCAGTATAAAAGTCAACAGAGTCAATCTGAATTCTTGTTACATGACTTGTTCTTCAACAATGCTATTTCTTCCAACTATATTGGGTCAGTTTGTTTCACACATGAATGTTTAGTAGTGTCATCTTGGGATTCTTGATCTAAAATGGCGCCAAGTTTAGAATATCGTTGGTGCTTGGTTAAATGGCCAGTTGGGTTTCCCTTTTTTTGTCTCAACCAAATCAATTTCTCGACCAAGTTTTCAATTTCAAACCCATTTTCTTTGTAATATTGTTTTAATTTTGACATTCAAAGATTGATTGTTTGTTTTCTTAAATTTTCTTGTAGTTTGGTTTAGTCCCAGCACCTGTTCATGAAAATGCCCCACCCAGATGCTGAGCTTGACAAAGCAACCAATTTACTATCTGTTTTCACAAGTATTCTGTCTCTGCATCACAACAGTATTTGAATATTTGTGAGTGTATATATTTATATACACATGGACACGAGTTCTTTTTACCAAATACTACTGTTTTGAAACAGAATTCCCAAACCCAGGTTGTTTCATGACTTCAAATTTTTGTGTTTGAAAAATAATTTTGAACTTGCTTGGATTTGGGAATTCTGTAATAAAATTATTTGGGTTTGGTAAAAAACTCCATGGACACACTGTATTTCAGTGATCATTCCTCAGTAGCAAGTAAAAGTGCTGCCAGGGAAGTCTTCTCATGAGTTCCTGTGTTTGAAGGTGTATGTATGTATGCATATCTCTATACCACAGTATCTTAGTGATCTGCCATTGGTAATTTTCATGGGTTTCTGTCGTTGGTTTATTGTTTTTCAGACTTTATTATTTCAGACCTTCAATGAATTCTTGAAATTATATTGGTGCATTGGGTTTTTCAGGTACAGGAGGAGTGGAGGAACCCTATGTTGTATAAATTTGTGGAACAACTCCAACAAAGTAGAGGAGCAAATTCAATTTCCTCATTATCGAAGACCTTATGACGAGAAAATTTGGGAAGTTGTAAGCTCCTTTTCATTCATTTCTTATGCAGCACTCACCTCAAATGTTTCATACACCCCCCCCCCCCCCCCCCCCCCCCCCCCACAATTAAACAGTGTGTGCTTAATTACTGCATAAATAAGGCTAGTTGGAAATCTATCAGTAAAGAATAAGAGTCATAGTCTTGTAATTGTGAATCTTGTGGTGGATAGATGTTAATATTTTTATTGATAGGGTTAGAAATCTTGAGATTATGATTATGTGATTGCTTGCTTTAGATCATCCTTCTGATGTCAGATTAAAAAAGTAGACTGAAAATTGAACAGCTATGGCTTACAATGATCACACAAGTGCTCCTTTAGAAATTCACCAAGTTGTGGTTCATACTCCTCTAAGGATGATTGAACCATATGATTAGTTTATATCCCATAACTATAACTTGATGGAGTGATATTATTGATGCTGAAGAGCACATAAATGCTTGAGTAATGGCATGGAGCTGATTTGCTTGCATAATGGATGCTCTGAATAGGCATGTTTCACTATCCATTTTCTTGATTATAATCTTTCTTTACATTGGGATCTTGATCTTCTTGGATTATACTCCCAGTATCATAGTTAGCTCATAGCCTTCTTGTGGGTCGGCTTCTCACCCTATAATTCTAAGAAGTATAATATTAATAACTAAAAATCAACAGTCCAAATGAACTTTATAGGGAAAAGGGGGACAGATGGCCCTTGGGAGACATGGCCCCGTAACATCTATGTTAAAGTCGAGGTGTCCTCATCCTCATTAGGGTTAGTCAAGGGTTCCAAACCTTTTTTTGAATGCAGATCCAAAAGTAACCAAGGGAACAACGTTTGTAGGAAAAGGAGTGGTCTAGGAGGGAAGTGGAATGTGAGAGAAAGTCCTACGAACCTACTGTCTGTGGTCCCCTAAGATCCTTGGTGTAGAGGAGTCTTCATCTTGGCATTCATCATAACTCCATATGCTGGTAAAGTTGCGGGTCACTATGATCACTCATCGGTTCCAATATGCGCATATCAAAATGAGTTGTTAACTTTTGTTGGATTTCTTTGCAAAGGAGGTATTTGTATTCGAGATGGTACTGATGCCTGAAACTCAAACTCATGCTTCATATAGTCTTTTATATAGTAGCACAGGTACTCTTGCATCTTTTACCGCACATTGAGGGCCAGAAGTTTGTCCTTTTATAATCGTAGAAAATTTATGCTTTTTTGACAAAAAAATTCATTGGGAAAATTTAAGATTACAGAGCAAAACATATCACTTCTTCCATCTCATATTATTTGTTTCAAGCCGAAAAATGGATAAATGATATGCTATGCTGCTAAAATGATCTTAAGTTGAGCGGTATATAGGTCCGTTTGGTAGCATTTATAAGTCAACTTATTTGCTTAAACAACAGTTTAGTAATGATATCTGGATGCAATTTTAAATTATTACTCTTTTTTTTTTTTTTTGGTGACTTTTTCAGCATATTTAATATGTTACATGGACTTAGGTACGGGTGTCGGATGCGGGTGCATATCTAGAGGTCAGGCTTATCAAATCTCAAACTTAAAAGTGCGCGGACTCGACAAAAAAAAGTCATATTTTTATATTTTTAATCTATTATGTGAGATAAAACGGTACTATATATAACATACAACGTTAAAAAGGTATTTATAAAAAAAAAAGTGTTTTATAGCAATTACATGACAAATGATACATGTAAGATAGTGTTAAATACTAATATATAAAAAACGTCCAATGGAAAGTATCGGACACATATTCCATACTCATGTCCGAGTGTCGGGTGTCCAACACGATATTTGATCTATTTTGAAGAGTTTTAACCAAAAAGTGAGATATTTTTAAATCACAATTTGTAGCTTTTTTTCTTAGTTTACTTAAACCGTCAAATACATATAGACAAGAGCCACTCTCTTTTGTTTAAATTACTAGTGTAAAAAGACTTTTTAGGGCATTCTTGATATTTGCATGTCAAACAAAGTTATGTGATAGCTTATTCAACCAAACATCTTAAACCTTTTTTTACAGATTATCAAAAGTTGCACCAAACAGATTTATAATCTATTTTAATTCTTTTGGGCCATGTTTGATTCATGGATTTAGGTAAAGATTTAGAAAGAGATAAGGAAAAGGTGTGTGAAATATAGTTATATTTCATCTACATTTCACTTATCTTTTTCGTTTCTTTTTTCAAATCCCTACCAAACTTCATGAACCTACCAAACTTCATGAACCAAAGCTAACAATTTAAAAAGTTATAATTATAAAAGCTAACTTATAAGTGATACAAAACAGGGCCATAGTGTTAAAGCAAGCTAAACTTACCATCCCTAAACGCCATGTATCCATTGTGAAACATCTAAATTGACTTTTAACCGACACAAGATCCAAGTCTAAAAAGTAAAAACTGTACCATAGATGCTTTTTAGTTTTGAAAAGCTGTCACTTTATGAGGGTGGAGTCACATTCCTCAGGAGACTTGACAACATATTAGAATTTTATGCCTTGACCTTTAGTTTCTTTGTAAACTGAAGTTGGATTACATGGTTATACTATTTATACATGGGTTATCATACATTGTCATTAGATAAATTCAAGGGAAAAAATTTATTATCTCCACAGACAACTAGTTATACAAGTATATTTGCTTTAGAGCATGCAATAACAATAAACTCATGTCCTGTAAAGTATACATACATGTTACTAATGCCTTTTCATTTTGGTTGCTGCCTGTCAGCCCCTACATTCTGAAGCCAATCAACCACTTCTGTAATCGTGGGCCTCTTCAAAGGGTTCTGATTGACACACAAACAGGCCACATCAAGCACCTGCGACATCTCTTCTTCGAAGCCCCTTCCTTTCAGGAGAGGATCGAAGACTTCATCATGTTTTCCCTCGCTTCTCATTTGCTGCACCCAAACAACCAATTCCCTTGACATCTTCGGCTTAGATACCTCCACAGGTCTCTTCCCTGTCAGCAGTTCAAGCATGACTATCCCAAAACTGTAAATGTCCCCTCTCAAAGTGGCTATCCACGACTGGCCATACTCCGGGGGAATGTAACCCAACGTGCCAACCAGTTCAGTCGTGACATGGGTATGATAAGGAAGAATCAATCGGGACAATCCAAAGTCTGCAACATGCGCTTCAAACTTGTCATCAAGGAGGATGTTGCTGGACTTTATGTCACGATGGACTATATGTGGTTCACAGATTCGATGCATGTAAGCGAGCCCACAGCTCGCTCCTTGTGCAATTCTCAATCGAGTTGGCCAATCTAGCTGGACTGAACCGTCAATCTTCTCGTGCAACCAATAATCAAGACTTCCATTCTCCATGTAGGAATATATCAGTAACCGAAAGCCATCATGCACACAATAACCTTGCAGGGAAACCAAGTTCTTGTGCTGGGCTGTTGATAGAGCTTCTACCTCTGCTTTAAATTCCCTCTCCATCAGACCCATATCTCCCGATAGTTTCTTGACAGCCAGCTTGGTCCCATTTTCTAAAGTTGCTTTGTAGACCAATCCGAAACCCCCACAGCCAATAATGTTTGCTTGGTTGAAATTGTCAGTGGCTTTCAAAATCTCAAATATTGTGAGATTCTTGATTTCATCGGTATTGTTTGGGAAGACTATTACTAGACTGGCATCCTTGCAGAGCTCGATAGATATTCCGGAATTAGAGTTGAAGGAAATTGAATCCGAATCAATTTTTTCAGGGCCACATTTCGGAAGAGTCCTCCTCTTGGACAATATCATTAATGCTAGCACAGTAAGAGTAAAGCCAACGCCAAAACAGATACCGAGGATGAGTCCAATGATGATTTTCTTTTGGGGGATTTTATTGGGCGCAGAGGGGTTCCTAGACCCCGGTTGAATTGAGCAAGAGTGGTGAAGAACTGGACCGCACAACCCTTGATTTCCCTCGAAGCTGGATGTCGAAAAAGTATCAAACTGACCTCCTGTTGGTACCGGTCCTTGAAGATCGTTATATGCGACGCTGAACGAAGACAAGAAATGGAGACTACTCAGGGATGCTGGAATTTCACCGGTGAGATGGTTTCCAGAAAGATCGAGTTTTTCCAAGTTAGTCAGATTAGATAATTGGTCCGGAATGGTACCGAAGAAGTTGTTATTGCTTAGGTTTAGCACATGAATAAACTTCAATTGGCCAATCTCGATGGGTATATTGCCACTGATGTTATTGTTATTCAAGTAAATTGCTGGTGGCAGATTGGCTAGCTGATTGTATTGCATGAAAGAAGCATTGTTGGGCTGTACAAAGACTGGCAATTCCAGATAACTCCGGCTTATTTCATCGGCGCCCTGTTCCGTTGCCAGTGTTGGCATTTGAGTAAGCTCCATTGGGAAGCTTCCCAGAAGGAGATTATAAGACAAGTCCATGTAAAAGAGGCTTGGAAGAGTCCCCAACCAACCTGGAATTGAGCCTGTGATTTGATTTTGAGACAAGTCCACCACCTCCAACTTCCGAAGCTTAGCCAACCAACTCGGAATTTCACCGGTGAATCTGCAACCCCCCAAACCCAAAACTTGGAGATTTTGAAACCCTGCTGAATCCATCATATTCTGATCATCTGATATCGATTCATTATAGAAATTCTTCGATATGATGAGGGTGCTGAGGTTCTTGCAACCCATGAGAATCTTGATTGCTCCTGTGAAATTGGTCAGGCTATTGTTAGAAAGCGAAAGGAATGAGAGCGATTGCAATGCGACTATGTCGGGCAAGACTTGTCCCACTAGTTGGTTAGTTGCCAATCGAACAGCCGTCAGCGATTTGCATGAGTAAAGGCTTACAGGCAGGGCACCAGTGAAGTTATTGTTCCCCAAGTCCAGTGTGGTAAGTTGAGCAAGATTCGAAAAATTAAGCAATGCAAGCTCGCCTTGTAACCAATTCACCCTCAAATTCAGTGTCTTGAGATTGGTGCAATTCATCAGTGACGGTGGCAGAGTACCGGTCAGGAGGTTAATGTGAAGAAGCAGTTCTTCCAAGTTTGAGAGCTTCCCAATATCCTGAGGAATCACGCCGGTCAATCCATTACCATACAGTGTAAGGATTCTGAGATTTGTCAGGTTAACAATTCCACCACCAATCATTCCGTTGAGTTTATTGACTGGAAAAGAGATTTCTTGTAGCGCCCCGGCTTTATAAATATCGCTGGGGATCGGTCCTGAGAGCCGATTGAAATCTGCTCGCAGGACCTCGAGTTTCGAACACCCTCCGAATCCGAGTGGAATCTGACCACTGAATTCATTGAATGAGAAATCCAGGAACTGGACTGAGGCTGAATTTGTGCAAATCGAGGAAGGGATTGGGCCCGCAAAACTGTTGTTACTGACATTAAAAGCTGTCAAATTCCAACCTGGCTGAAAAAACAAGGACTGAACTGTCCCATTGAAGTGATTGCTTGACAAATCCAATTTCTGGATTGTAATTGGCAAGCTATCAGTCGGTGGTAATGGTCCGGATAACCTGTTATAGCTCAAGTCGATGATCTCGAGGTGATTCAAGGATGAGAAGAATTGGTCAGGGAGAGTACCAGAAAGATAATTGTGGGAGAGATTGAGTTGACTGAGGCCGGTGAGGTTTAAGATGGAGGGGGAAATGAATCCCCGGAGGCCTTGGGAAGGCAGCCAGAGACGGGACACGCGATTGTTCCCATCACAGGCAATGCCTTTCCAGAGGCAGCAATCAAGGTCTGAAGTCCAATTGAGAGGAGGTGAAATGGTGAGAGAAAAGGACAAGAGAGAATCTTGATCAAGTTGGTTGCAGGCATGAATGGGATTGGGAAAACAAGAGAGATAGAGAACAAGGATGAGCATAAAGAGATAGTATGGCATGGCTGGTCTGTGATGGTGGTGGTAGTGGTGGTAGTGTCTTTGATCATAATCAGAACAAGAAGGAGAAAAGAAGAAGAAGACAGGTTAGGATGCTAAGATTCTCCAATCAATCATGTGGGGTTTTTCTACTTTTGATCCTAAGTTTGTGAAGAATTTTAGTCAATGCCCATTAACCCAGAAAGATAGAGAAAGATAGAGAGATGAGAGAGGAGAGAGGGGTTGATGTTGACATGGAACAATAGAAAAAGATAGAAGGGGGGTATAAGCGTTTACTTTTGGGCGGCTTGAGCAGGTGGACTTTTGTGTGAATAGGATTATAATCTATTGCAAATTGATGAGAAGAAATGAAAGGGAAAGTGTGTAATGTACGAGACGAGAGAGAAACACTCGCCACTCTCTCTCTCTCTCTCTCTCTCTCTCTCTGGGTGCTGTTTCTCTTTTGTTTGTGCCTTCCCCAAATAGATGATCTACTTTGCTTTTGCAGGCTTATTACAAGGAACATGACTTTTTACAAAGAATTATTACCCTGAATTGAAGTGTGCAATGAATATATCTATGTAAAATGGATTGATATTTCTTGTAATTTTTTTTGGTAAAATTTGTGGATTTGTAGTGTTACTAGCCCTGTTTGGTGCAGTTTAAAAGTTACTTATTTCAGCTTTCAGCTTAATTTAAGCTATTTTGATGTGTTTGATTTAGCTTATAGCTTATAGCTTTTTGGAAGTCAGAAATCAGCTTATTCTTTGAGTGGGGCAGGAGATGCTTAATTTATAAGTCAGAAATCAGGTTATGTTCATAGTTATAAGCTATAAGCTGTTTAGGCATAAGCTATAAGCACTTTCCCACAACTCTACCAAACAGGGTCACTGTTTTGCTTGATGTGTACAAACTAGATGTAGATTGTATTAGGTGAAGTTTAGGGTTTGGGGGTGTATTCTTTTCAAGTTTTAAGATTTAATTCACATTAGGTGTTATCAAATTTAATTTTCATTAGATGTTATCAACTCCTTGGGGACCATGCCTGCAGACTCTGTCCGAAATTTACCTGATGGGGCATTTTGTGTGTCTTGGAATTAATCGAGGTGCGTGTAAATTGATCCGAACATTTGATCATCAAAAAAAAGATATAGATGATATGTACTTGTTTGATAACATTATTAGTTTTTTATTTTTTTTATTATAAAACAGAGAATATATATATATATATATATATTTGTTTTCTAATTTAATGTATTAAAATGTTTTGAAAATAGAAAAAAATTATAGATCAATGGTAGTTACAGAAAAATATTTCAGATTCATAGAAAATTTTATATTTTTAATTATCAATATTTAAAAAGTTTATCACTTATTTGTAATTATTTTTCAAAATCATCCCCGAAGTGAAATTTCTCTTAAAAAAAGAATAAATAAACATACTCGACGGGTAAAGTAATTTTACTCTCTTGAACTGTTAAGAGAGTGAAATATTTGTAGTAACATGAATATTTTATTAAAGATATGTTACATAAATAAATAAAAATTTAACATGACATCTCAAATACTATAAAATATTTAAAATAAATTTATTGTTTTCTTTTTCTTCTTTTGTCTTTTCCTCTCTTTCTCTAACCGTCGTCAGCAGTTATAATTGCTTACATAGACAACCATGAAAAGAAAAAAAAAAAAAAAAAGAAGATAACTTTAGGCATTTTATAAAATTTGAAATGTCATGTATAAATCAAATATTAATTTTTTTATTATCTATTTATGTAATAAATTTTTAATAAAAAGTTCACATCGGTGAAAACTATTAGGGTAAATTACAAACACATCATTTGAAGTTTACTTAAATTATAAATTATTCCTTGTAGTTTTAAAAATTATATTATGTCCTTAAGATTTCTAATTCATAATAAATAGATCATTTTATTAATAAATCATCAAGTTAATTAACAATTTTTAATAATGTTAAAATTTTATTTTAATTAATAATAATAATTTTATTATTGTATAGTTGAACAGTTAGAAATTTCGCTTTTTTAATTAATTCTGTTAATTGAAAAATTCTGACAGAGAGTAATTTGTAATTTTTTAAATTATAAAAAATAATTCGTATTTTATGTAAATTTTAAAAGGTGTATTTATGATTTGTCCAAACTATTAGTTGAAAGTAACAAATTATAACATTTTTTTTAATTAAATGGGATAAATGATATTGGCGTAATAGTGCAAATAAAGTGTAGTTTTCCCCCAAATAAAACCTTAAGCCATTTTCAATGTTCCCAAATTTAAATATGATGCGACTTTTTGGTGAATGTGATGGAAACAAAATGAATGAATCGTCTACACATCCAACGCGTGGTCTAACAAGTAGGGCTCTAATTTTTGTGTAAATTAGTGTTAAATGAACACGTCATGCCCTAACGTTGATTTATGTTTTTTTTTTCACTTTCTCTTAATTCTTCTCTACGACCGAGCATCAATCAAGACATTAATTTTGGCTTCGTTGACCCACTTTGCAAATATTCATGATGTGGATTCATCTTTTAATTTTTTAGATTTTTAATTAGTTTAGTTTGGAATTAAAAATTTCATTTGGAATGATTTTTTAAATTTTTTAAAATTTTATACGAAAAATATAAAATAATTATTGTTTAGATATGGCATTTTATTTTATTAATTTTTTTTATTTTTTTTATAAAAAAAATAAATAAATAAAAAATAAAACTTATGCCAAATATGACCATAGTTTTTACTAGAAGAGGACTCTCTGTTTTCTTACCCGGAAAGTGCCGAGAAAATCAAGTGCTGAATTTCAGGGTTGAGAAAGTTTAACGAGTAGTTGAAGTTTGGATTTTCATGTTACCATCAAAGTCAAAATTGCGTGAATGTGATTTTTGTTTGGTATAGTTTATAGAATTATTTATATGTGGGTAAATTACATTTTTTGATATTTAATTAAAATACTAGTTGTGTTATGTGGTTTTGAAAATTACATGCTACCCTCTTAAAATTTTTAATTGTATAACAAATAATTTTTTTTATTAATCAATCATTAAGTTAATTAACAGTTTTCAATAAAGTCAGAAATATATTTCAATTAGCAGGTCTAATAATTTTATTGTTGTATAGGAAGATAGTTAGGAATTTAATTTTTTCTATTAACTCTATTGAATAACAAATTTTGGCAAAGAGGTATTGGTAATTTTCAAGATTATAGGAGCCAATCATATTTTAAAAAATCTCACAAGATATATTTGTAATTTATCTTTTATATAAATATATACATATTTTAGAAATTTATACTTACGCTTCTTAAATAAGTTGAAAAAAAAGTTAATTATTGAGAAGTGGAGGAAATAATACTTCTAATTTCTGTTTTCTGATAATTTGCTTTCAACTTATAAGAAACGGCGCTAAATAGACTCATTGTTTGGATTTGATTGGAGGATCGTTGTGCAATCATCCAATGGCAATTTAATTAGATGATCCTCCAATGGCAGTTTAATTATTGAGAAGAGAGGAAATGATATTTATGGGTTTGGTTTCTCTAATATTAGCCATTTCAATTTGAGAGAGTCTATTTAGTATGTTTATTTTGGAATCAACTTCAATCATCTAAATCGTTCACTTTTTTATGACTTGTTGAATAAAATATTGATGTAAAATTAGATAATCAGATATTGATAATTATATATTTGAATCAAATTTATATTATAAAAAATAAATAGTTGTTTTTGAAATTATAGTTATCGTTTATTTTTTTAAAATAAATATGATTCAAACATATAGTTATGGATGTCCAATCATCTTGATTTTTTGTATGAATTTTCTGCTCAATAAATCTTAAAATTTAACTGTTAGGATCTCCAAAATTGATTTCAAAATGAACTTAGTAAATCTAAACGCTCTCTTAAAAGAAGCCAAATCTTTTATTTTTTGATAATCACTTTTCAACCTATAAGAAGTTACATTAATGCTGTGTTTGGTTGAGGGATTTGATGAGGGATTTGGAAAGGGAAATGGAAAAGGTAGGTGAAATGTGAATAAAACATGCCTAAATTTCACCTAGTTTCACACACCTTTTCCCTTTCCCTTTCCAAATCCCTCTCCAAATCCCCCAACCAAACACAGCATAAGGGGTGGTTTGAGATGTCCTAAATAAATGTACTTTTTGAATTTTTATAAAAAGATGTGTAGAAAAGTAGAGAGGAGATATTGATTAATGTGACTCAAAAAAAATAAAAAAATAAAAAGATGGACTAAAATAAATTATGTCAAACCAGACTTAAATTGCCCATTGTCTAATTTGATTGGAGGATCATCATGTGATCATCCAAAATGTACTATTTGGATTTTTTTAAATTTCTTAAAATTAATCTTCAAAAGTCTAATGGTTTTTAATTAGGAAGTTGAAGATTAAAAATCATACGATCCAATGATCTTGACAGTTGTTGAGAAGCCAACCTAAGCCATTAGGCTTGAGTGCATTGACTTTTTTATCTGAACTATGGTTCCACGTCAGCTTGCATATTATCTCATTCAAAACATTAATTCATTCATTCAAGTTACACACTTGCTCCACAGATTTTTAATGAGTGGGATGATACAACTTGGCATCATTTTCAGCCACGTCATTTCATAATTATGAATTACTAATAAAATTACGAAATAATTCTGAACTATGACGTCAATTTGGTATCGACACAAATCAATCACTCTATTTAATTTTAATTTTGAGTCGTGCTACGTCGCTCGAAACCTCTTCCCCCCGAATCCCCCTAATTCGTGCTACGACGCCGTTTTTGTTCTTGTTTTTTTTTTTTTTTTTGTAGAAGAAGGAAGATCAGAGAAGGAACAGAAGAAGGGAAGAAGAAGAAGGGAGGAAGGAGGAGGAGGAGGAAGAGGAAGGGACTGGAGGGAACTAATAAATCGGGCTGGAGGCGGAGGCGGGGGGCGGGGGCGAAGCCGGAGGCGACGGCGGTCGGAGGCGGGGCTGTGATGAGCGGAGCTACTCTGCGACGATCGGAGCTGCTCGACGATCGGCGACGACAAGGAAGGGCCTCTCCATTCCCTCTTCTCTTTCTCTCCTCTCGTTCCTCTGCTGTAGATGCAAAAATGGAAGAAGAAAAAAAAAAAGCTAATGCCCAAAACGATGTCGTTTTGGGCATTAGGGCGATTCGAAGAACACAGTTTCGAGCTCTCAAACATTACACTTTAATTTTTAAAATTTACTTTTCAAAAAAATTTACTTTTTATTTTTAGTAATTTTTAGTTTTATTGAATTTTTTAAATATTTTAAGTAATTTTTTTAATTTTTAGATACACCTAACATAAATATAATATTTGTGAAAAAAATCTTTAAAAAATTCACTAAATACTAAAAATATAAAAAAATCAGTATATTTTTTGTATTTTTATTCAATTATTAATTTTTAAAAATATTTATTAAAAACAAAAAATATGCAAAAATAAAAAACTTAATTTTCAGAAAATTAAAACCAAACACACTGAATATGATTTTTTATTTTTTATTTATTTTTTATAGAAAAGATAGGTCTATAAAATAGAATCTTGAATCCTATTTTTATTAAATGATTAACTCATAATTAATTCATATCGAAATTGATATCAACAAATTGCTTCTACTTATCTTAATAGTCAAAATGATTATTAAGAATTACCCCCTTTTTTTTAGGTGTTTAGATCTCAAAATTAATGATGCAAGGAAAACAAAAGAAATAAAAATATCTGGCACTCATCTTTTTCTTTTTGTTTTTTTTTTTTGTTTTGAAGAGATACTTTAAGAATATCTGCATCAGTCTCTCTATAATGGACTTGAAGCTATTGTAGAGAGTAAAAGTTGTGAATATCAGCTTCATCAGACTTTCTACTCTCTTCATTCATTTTAACTTTGTTACAGTGTCTCAATTGACTGTTTATACGGTAATCTATTTTTTATTATACTTTCTGGAGCAAAGATGGGCCAAAAAGCCATGGCCAATCGTCCACTCGGATGTCCTCCGGGATGTCCCGTGAGTTCTTGTAACAAAGAAGAAAAATGCCCAAAATTGGCCTGACCAATCGACCGCTCGGTCGTTCGGCCGGTCGACCTCCCTGTGTGATTATGTTGCTGTTGTTTGCTTGTTGTTTGCTGCTCTTCTGGGACTAATCTTGTTGGAAAATGACTTTTGTATAGCCTTATTTTTTTTGCTAACTTTGAGCATTAATTAAGGTGGGACCCAAGCGTTATTTTTAACGTTTCTAATTGGATTCATGTTTAATGTCACGTAGTGAATAAATTCGTGTATTTGGTTGCTCAAAACCATTTCCGGATGAATGTGAATTCAACGCGCGTTTTCGGGTTCGTGGAACTAGTTTTTTTGGTGGGTTTTCTACACATTTGTAAAATGTGCTTGTCCCACATTGGAAAAGCTTGAGGTTTTGAATGAGTTTATATGCCTTAGCTTGGGATACTTGGGATGGGCCCCAAGAGGTACCTAAGTTTGTGGAAGGGTGAGGTTATAGGTGTAGTAGACTAGACCCATTGGACCAAAAATTAAAACCGCGCCGCTACCGCCGTCCATTCGGTTGGGCGGGCTGGGCTGGGCTGGGCTTGGGCGCAAGTGCGTGGTGTGAGGTTGGGTTGGCTTGTCCGACCCAATATTTTTTTTTTTTGGCCAAAAACATTTGAACTTTATTTATTTATTTTTATTTTTGGTTTCAAAAATCAAAATAAATTGGTCCAAATTTTTTCTCTTCACCCAAACAATTCCTAACACACCCAAATGGGTTTGAACCTTTTGAATCTTTCCCGGACAGATCTGGAGCTGTCCAAACAATTCAAACAGATTTTCTATCTATTGAAATCTGTCTGAACAGTTGCCTATCTGTTGGCACCTGTTTGAACAGCCACCAATCTGCCTATATAAAGTCTGCTCCAGCAATTCATTTTGCATCCGAAAAATTTTCAGACTTCTTTTCTTTCTTCTTCTGTTCGTCTTCTGTTGTTCCTGTATCTGTTTCTGTATTTATTTTTAGGAAAAGAAAGAGAAAGAGTTATAGCATTGTTTGGTTCGCCAGACTTGATTTTATAGTGCTATAAAATCAAGTGTTAGTAGTTGCATCCTGAGAAGTAGACGCCAGTAAAACTCGAAACACCGGAGCGATGGCGAAATCTACTTTAAGGAGATTGTGTCCAACACAAGTCTCGACATTAATTTCTATAAGCATTTAATTCGGGAAATAATTTATATAATTATTTTCTGAATTATTTTATTTTATTGTTTATTTATTTTATACATTTAATTTACACACATACACCTTTGTGGGTTCTAACAATCTTAAAGTAGATTTATTATTTTTATTTATTTCTACGATAGACAGACAAATATTTTGTTTCGGGAAATTAAATAGTAGTAATATACTGTTTAATTTCTTAAATAGTAGTAATATACTGTTTAATGATTTCTTTGGTAACATAGTAGTAATATACTGTTTATCATTGAAATTTTGTTACAAAATATTATTCTGTTTATTTTGTGTGTAAATTCATTTTTTTGTGTATAAATTTGTGATTGGTGTATTATTTTTATTTGGTCAGAATTATGACAACTGAAATTAACAATACTGAGACTATTATTACTCAAACCCCCACACCTATTGTGCTAGTGATGACTCTGGCAGTACCGGTAAATCATGGGGAGAAGCCAGAAAAATTCAATGGTAATGATTTTAAAGATGACAACAAAAGATGATGTTTTATCTTACCACATTGAATTTGGCTCGCTTCACTCATGAAAAGGCACCGGCACTAAACGAGGGGAAAACTGACCGGCAAGTGGTTGCCGCAGTCTATGCATGGAAACATGGTGATTTTCTGTGTCGAAACTATATCCTCAGTGGGTTGGGCAATACACTATATAATGTGTATAGTGTGAAAAGCACAGCTAAAGAACTGTGGGAATCTCTGGATCATAAGTATAAGACAGTGGACGCCGGTACAAAGAAATTTGTTGTTGGCTGTTTTCTGAATTTTAAAATGATAGATTCCAAAACAGTTATTAGCCAAGTTCAAGATCTCCAATTAATTCTCCATGACATACATGCGGAAGGGATGGTTCTCAGTGAATCTTTCCAAGTAGCGGCAATCATTGAAAAATTGCCACCATCTTGGAAAGAATTCAAGAATTATCTGAAGCATAAGCTCAAGGAGATGAAGTTGAAGGAACTGATATTGCGGCTTCGAATTGAGGAAGACAACTGTGGTTCCGATAAGAAGTCAGAAAACCATGTCATGTAGGCTAAAGCAAATGTTATGGAACATGGACAAGGGTCAAAGTTCAACAATAAAAAGCGAAAGCATGATGGCAATAGTCCCAAACAAGGATCCACTAGTAAGATCAACAAAGGGATTAACAACGGGTTCAACAAGAGGTTCAAAGGCAAATGTTTTGTGTGCGGAAAAGATGGACATCGCGCTAAGGATTGTCACGTTCGTAAGGACGGAGGGAGTTCAAGCAAAAAGCCAGCACAAGCCAACATAGCCGAGAATTTTTATTTTTCCGATAGAGTGGCAGACATCAATCTTGCTGCAATAGTCTCTAAAGCAAATTTGGTAGGCAATCCCAAGGAATGGTGGGTGGATACTAGAGCAACCCGCCATATCTATACAGATAAAAAGATGTTCATAACCTATAAAGTGGTGGAAAGTGGGGAACAAATTTTTATGGGAAACTCCTCCACTTCAACTGTAGAAGGACAAGGAAAGATTGTGCTGAAAATGACTTCGGGGAAAGAACCCACTCTTAACAATGTATTCCATGTGCTAGAGATTCATAAGAAATTGATTTCTGGGTCATTGTTGATCAAGAATGGGTTTAAATTAGTCTTTGAATTTGATAAAGTTGTACTCTCCAAGAGTGGAATGTATGTGGGGCGAGGTTACATGAGTGATGGGCTTTTTAAGCTCAATGTAATGACTGTTGTACCTAATTTGGCTTTTAATAATAAAAACTCATCTTCTGTTTATATTGCTGAGTCTTCTTTTTTATGGCATGGTAGATTAGGACATGTTAATTTTAATTCTTTGAGTAGACTTGTTGTTTTAGAATGCTTACCAAATTTAAAATTTGATCCTAATCATAAATGTGAGATTTGTGTTGAGGCAAAATTCACTAAGGCATCATTTAATAAAGTTGAAAGAAGTACAGAACCTCTAAGTTTAATTCACATAGATATCTATGATTTAAAATTTGTTCAAACTAGAGGAAATAAGAAGTATTTTATTACTTTTATTGATGATTGCACTTGATATTGCTATGTTTACTTATTGAGAAGTAAAAATGAAGCCGTAGAAGTTTTTAGGCAATATAAACTTGAGGTTGAAAATCAACTTGACAAAACTATTAAGATAGAGAGGAGTGATAGAGGTGATGAGTATGATGCACCATTTGAAGAATTTTGTTTTGAACACGGTATCATTCACCAAACCACTGCACCCTATTCTCCTCAGTCAAATGGAGTTGCTAAGAGAAAGAATCAAACTCTTAAAGAGATGATGAATGCCATGTTGATTAGTTCAGGGTTACCTCAAAACTTGTGGGGGGAGGCGATTTTGTCTGCCAACTTTATCCTTAACAGGGTACCCCATAAGAAACTCAATCAAACACTTTATGAATTATGGAAAGGTCGACGACCTACCTATAATTACCTCAAAGTGTGAGGGTGTTTGGCCAAGGTGGCAGCCGCTAGTCCCAAAATGACTAAGATTAGGACCAAAGACCGTTGATTGTGTGTTCATTGGATATGCCAATAATAGTAGTGCATATAGATTTTTAGTTCATAGATCTGAAAATCTGGATATGCATGTAAACACTATTATTGAGTCAAGAAATGCATTGTTTTTTAAACACATTTTTCCTAGCAAGGAAATTGAAGAGAAAAGTTCAAATAAAAGAACTTTTGATACTGCTATGGGTAGCAGTGAAGATCAAAATGATAATGAATTAGATGAACCTAGACGTAGCAAGAGGGTTAGGATCTCTAAATCATTTGGTCCAGATTTTCTGACATATCTGTTAGAAAATGAGCCTCAAAACTTCAAGGAAGCAATGTCGAGTCCTGAAGCTCTATTGTGGAAAGAGATTATGAATAGTGAAATTGAATCAATACTGCAAAATCATACTTGGGAACTGGTGGATCTTCCACCAGGATGTAAACCGGTTGGATATAAGTGGATATTCAAGAGAAAAATGAAAGCAGATGGCTCAATAGATAAATGCAAGGCTAGGCTTGTTGTTAAGGGATACAGGCAGAAGGAAGGCCTTGATTATTTTGACACCTATTCTCCAGTGACAAGAATAACATCCATTCGCATGTTGATTGCGATTGCAACTTTGTATAATCTGGAAATACATCAAATGGATGCTAAAACAACTTTTTTGAATAGCGAGTTAGATGAGGAAATCTATATGGAACAACCGGAAGGGTTTCAAGTTCCTGGCCAAGAAAAAAATGTTTGTAAACTTGTCAAATCCCTTTATGGATTAAAACAAGCTCTGAAACAATGGCATGAAAAATTTGATCACGCTATGCTTTCGGATGGTTTTAAGATAAACGAATGTGACGAATGTGACAAATGTGTCTATGTTAAAAACACAGACAAAGGGTATGTCATAGTTTGTCTTTATGTGGATGACATACTCATTATTGGAAACAATAATGACATGATTAAATCCACAAAGAAAATGTTGAACAAAAAGTTTGACATGAAAGATCTGGGAGTAGCAAATGTAATTCTAGGTATAAAAATTACTAGAACATCTAAAGGTTATGTTTTATCTCAGTCCCACTATGTTAAGAAGATTCTAGAGAAATTTGGAAAGCATGACGACCGTCCTACTAAAACACCTGTTGACATTAGTCTTCATTTGTCAAAAAATACAGGTGCAAGCATATCACAATTAGAGTACTCTCGGATAATCGGAAGCTTGATGTACTTAATGAATTGCACTAGGCCAGATTTAGCCTATGCTGTAAGCAAATTGAGTAGGTACACAAGTAATCTAGGGTTTGATCATTAGAAAGTGATAATTAGGGTACTTAGGTATCTAAGACATACCCAGAATTATGGTTTACATTATACCAACTATCCAGCAGTACTTGAGGGGTACAGCGATGCAAATTAGACATCGGATACTAAAGACTCAAAATCCACTAGTGGATATGTCTTTACCCTGGGAGGTGCTGCGGTGTCTTGGAAATCCTCCAAGCAGACATGCATAGCAAGGTCAACAATAGAATATGAGTTTATCGCATTAGTTAAAATAGGAGAAGAAGCATAATGGCTTTGTAATTTCTTAAAAGACATTCCAATGTGGCCTAAACCTGTGCCAGCTATATGCATTCACTGTGATAGTGAAGCAGCAATAGGACGGGCACAGAATCATATGTATAACGGTAAGTCTCGACACATTCATTGAAGACATAATACCGTTAGGTATTTGCTCTTATATGGAATAATTTCCATAGAATATATAAAGTTAAAGGAGAATATTGCGGATCCATTAACTAAGAAGTTAGCCAGAGAGCAACTGTACCATTTATCGAGGGGAGTGGGATTAAAGCCTATTACTTAAAAGTCGCCATAATGGCAACCTAACTGTAATAACCCGATCCTTGTCTATGATTTTAGTATACTTTTAATCCCCTTATTCTGTTTATTTATATGCTTATTGTGATAAGAAAGTTACTTGAGAGCAAGGATGGAAGGAGACAAAACTATATGATTTGATTTCAATGCAAGTGATTTAAGTTTGGAGGATCAAACTGCCTAAGGGGGGGGAAGATTGTAACGATCTGAAATTTTTCCCACCGCTCGAGCGGGGGAGTTGACGCTCGAGCGGACTTTTGGGGTTCCTAGCGATTTTTTTGCAGACGGCCTGAGATTCTGGGAGTTGTGATTTTCCGCTCGAGCGGGGGAGTCGACGCTCGAGCGGAAGGTTTTGTTGGTATGCGCGCTCGAGCGCAAAGTCGGACGCTCGAGCGGGTCACCGGGTTGAGTTGAATTTCTGGGGCTCGTGGGCTCGTTTTTGATATTTTTTTCTTGGTATGTTTAGAACCTCCTCATTTTATTTTGGGTTGTTGCTTGAGGTGGTAATATAATGGTAAAGTAAGGTTGGACCCTAGAATGTAATTCGGGTAGTTATTTTATGATCAGCCGTCACTCTTTTGCCCATATCTTTATCCACAGTTTGAATTTGAATGTGGGGTTGGAACCATTGGAAAGCTTATTTCCGGGGCTTCAATTTGGACACAAGAACGACCTAAAACGGAGTTCGGATGGGAGAGTTATACCTGTTCAAAGTTTCGTAATCTGTGCTGAAAACAGGTACGCTCGAGTGGGAATTCCTCCGCTCGAGCGGGAATTACGGGACAGCAGCTTAAAAACGAGATTTTTGGATCATTTCTCACATTTTCCTTTTCCCCTTTTCTCTCCTCTCTCCCTAGGTCCGAAAACCCTAGGGTTTTGATCCCAAATCCTTACCATTCCTCTAAATTTTGATCAAGATTTTCCACCAAGGAATGAAGAAGGCATGAAGATCAACATTTGCAACCGATTGGAATTCCGAAATTATGGAGGAATCTCACCAAGGCTTGCTTAATTCTTGAGGTGAGGAATCTTGAGAGTTAAATTGATGGGTTAAAATGATGGACCATGTATCCTAGGTGTATAATCAATGGAAGAATTGGAATGAAAAGTGACGGGTTAATAAGTTTGAATTTTTCTTGAATTTCAATGTTCTCTCGAAACCCTAGGTTGGGTAATGATGTTAATTGATGATTTGGCCCAAATTGGAAGTAGAATCATGAAATTACTAGGTTGAATTACATATGTGCAAGTTTAATTGGAATTTGGTGATACTTGAAAATTATGTTTAAAATTTGCGAATGAACTACGGTACGAACATTGTAATTCATGCTATAATGTAAAGAAAAAATTAAGGAAATAATTTATTAAGGATATGGATGACATGAACTTAGGTGTGGAATGTGGAAATGAGATTCAAAGATTTAATTTGATTTATGATGAATTGCAAAGTGATGTGTAAATGGAATAAAGAGAATTAAACAAGTTAAGAACGGAATGATTATATGTGACCCGATATTTATGTGTATTATGAATTGTGTAGGATCAGGCACAGAGGCGGACCAAGCATCTAATCACTGTGAGTAGTAGTACTTTGGTAGTCCGTTTAATGACTGTTAATGATTATTATGGTTAACGTTCTGTTCCTTACAAGTAAGTATGTTAATAATATATTGATTGGAAATCTAAAGGTATTATTGAGCAGTACATTCTGTATACTGTTGACAAGAATACTAACATTCTGTTATTTGCAAGATAGCTATAGTGGTTCATGATGAACAAGAGGAATGTATGAGCATTATGGAAGTATGGTATCCACGTATCTCTGGACTCATACAATTTGTATACTGCGTTTACCTTTCATTAATAATTATCAGAACGTTCAGTTAAACGTAAGTTAACTATGTTAACTTCTATGAATGATGCAACGATTACCATTAGCACTCTCTTAATTGCAAGCTAACTATGTTAATGTATATGAACGATTAGACGATTGTGTATACTTTTGTATGCTATCGATTATTAGCTTAAGTGAACTACGTCAGAGGATTTATGTTTATTCTTAAAAGATCGGCTTCTATGTAAATATGAGGGTATACTGTTTGTTACTAATGAACCACAGGCCATTCAATTACAAGTTATCCAGTAAGTGTGGTCACCTTCGAAAAATCAGAACAAGTGGAAAGAGCTATGTATACCCATATGAACTTGAAGTTATTTTGTTGTGTTACATATGAACTGATATTCAGAATCTACGACACCAACGCAAAGATTTAACATCATTATATGACCCACATGAGAATGAGAATTATTCTCCCTTTGTTAAGTGAACGATAATGACAAGATATGATAAGAAATACTTCTTATTGAGGAACCATGTAGAATTAAGTATGAATTCTGATTTTGTTTATGATTCAAGCTTAATGACTATGCACGACTTTGTTTCCATTTTTATATGACATGATATGTGTGGTTTGGTCTGTAAAACCTATGAATTACCGGTATGGAGCAAAGTGCTGTACGGAACTAAGTGCTGCAATGCGAGTCACCTCTAGAATTCGTACGAGCCACCTCTTGAGTCCATACATATGTGAACTAGGCTTAAAGCCGATATGAAAGTTATGAGGCCTATGGCCGTTATGTGAAAGATACAATATGTCAAATTATGAAAGATATAATTTGTGAAGATATGAAAGGCATAACCTTGTGAATTTGTGAACTTATGAGGCTAAGGGCCACCTTGTGAATTTATGAACTTATGGAAACATCCAAAGAGTATGTGAAATTATGAATGCTATGTGAGAAACATTGTGAAATTGTGAAAGCATCAAAAGAAATTGTGAAGCTACAAACCTATGTGGCCAAGGGCCATTTGTGAAGTAAGAACCTCCATTATGTGAATTATGACCTATGAGGCCGAGGGCCAACTTGTGAACTATGTGAAATATGACCCATGAGGCCGACGGCCAGCTTGGGAACTATGTGAAATGTGAATCTATGAGGCCGAGGGCCAATTTGTGAACTTGTGAATCTAAGAGGCCGGGGGCCAATTTGTGAAGCTATGAAGTTATGGTTCTGTTAGGCCGGGGGCCAATGTGTGAATGTGTGAACTCTTTAGGCCGAGAGCCAATCTGTGACTTTGTAACCGACAAGATCAATCTGAACTTAAGACAGAATTAAATTAAATGCTCTCTTTATTTATATAAGCATTGACATGTTTTATGTTTCAAGTTAAGCATTGTTTTATTTAAGTATTACTATTCACTGAGCTTGGCTCGCTTTATGTTACGTTTGTTCTGTAGGCATCCTACCTGGAGGTCAGTCTTAACCCGTGGCATCTGCTCCTTTTGGTGTCAACCCCGGAGAGTCCAGGCACTTAAGTAAAGGCAGCCATTTTATGGAGTTTTATTAAGCTTTTGGTTTTACACCCTGATTACCTATCTAAGGTTGAAGTATTTATAATTCTTTTATTTCTTACTGTTTTTGTTGCGCCCAATTATGGGGCTGAGTCTATATATGTATATGTCCATAGCTAAATTCTCAGATGCATACTACTACATGTTTGTTTGCCTTATGTTCAGTTTGTGATCCTGGCATAATAGAGGTCGCTCAATGGATATAGTTCTTTTATTTATGTTCGTTTATATTGTTAAATGCTTCCGTTCAGGCCCCATATGTTATGTATGTCAGGTTAAGAGTCCGGTTATGAATAGGTCATGCCCAAACTTTTAGGGGCGAGTTTGGGGCGTGACACTAACCTAGTTGACTGGAGATCCCAAGATCTAAGTTTAAAGGGACAACCGAATTATGGATGACTTCGCGTATCACTAAGGAGGTTTACTCCTACCCATTTCTATGATAAGAAGAGTGATATCTGCAGCGTTAGTAGGATAAGCTTTGCTTTTAATGATTCTTATAGCTTGGACATCCAAGTGGGGTATAGCAGGATACTCTTAATAAGAAATCACCTATATGAGTGTGACCTGGGCCAGTTCTGTGAGAATTGAGAAGGCTAAATTCTCTAAAGCACTCATGAATTACTAGGCGTTGTTCAGGGCCAAAATGAACACAACTGTAAGAACCAAACTGTGTCTGCGGGTACACTATGTGTAGTCTATTGTCTTGGCTTACACAAATAGCTGAATAGTTCAAGGCATCGCGTCCACTAGTTAGCCAGTAAGTCTGATAGGCTTTCACTAGAGAAGGTTCAAAGCCAAAAGCTACCTATCTCGATGTGGTGTATCTCCTTAATGTACTCTTTCTTTGTCTGCATTTTGTTGCATGTCCGTTATCATGAATTCCATTCATATGGGGGATTGTTGGAAAATGACTTTTGCATAGCCTTATTTTTTGCTAACTTTGAGCATTAATTAAGGTGGGACCCAAGCGTTATTTTTAACGTTTCTAATTGGGTTCATGTTTAATGTCGCGTAATGAATAAATTCGTATATTTGGTTGCTCAAAACCATTTCCAGATGAATGAGAATTCAATGCGCGTTTTCGAGTTCGTGGAACTAATTTTTTGGTGGGTTTCTGTGGGGATATGGTTTTGGAAATACTCTTCAGATCCTGGAAGACGCTCTTGATACTCAGCTAGTCACCTGCAAAGACAAATACTCCGGTCGGGGGTGCCGGGATTAGCACTCCGACGGGCAAGTCAGTTCTTGTACTCGAGAAAGCTTGTTTACTAAGTTTAGTGAAGTGATTCTTACATACCATTCCAAGAACGCTGCTTCTTTATTTATATATGTTCCTTCTGAGGCCTCGGGGCCTGGGCCTAGTTTTCAATCATTACCCGTTCTTATATTCAGCCCCCAAAGATCCTTTTTTAATCGGCTTAATCGCCTTACGTATTGTATTCGGCCCATCCTAGTCTTGCAGGATGGGGCCGATTAATGTTTGCTGGACACAGCCGGTTAATGTCAGTACTAAAATATGCCCCTTCCGATTTAGCCATATATTTGGCTCCCACAATTGCCCCCCGAACTCCCTATTGACAGTAGTTAATCGGCGTGTTTGGTTTAGAATTTGAAAAGCCTAGCATAGATCAGGCGGCTTCGCGTATCCCAAGACGTCAGAAAATATCAGAAGGCGCACGCCTTTTCGTTTATCATTACACTTTCCTGCTACGCATTTATTGCGATTTGAAACTTCAGTCCTTTTTGGTGCACATTTCGTCGATCATCTGATACGTTTGGACCGCCAACGCGCATCCCTTTTCTCACTCGTATTTTCTGCAACTTTCGTCCGTCTACCTTTGCCTCATCTGCTCTTCGTAAGTTTTCTTCCATTTTCTTTGTAGCCCTATTCTCTGTTTATCATTTTTACTTTCGGCGAATCCTTGGATCCCCGTCGAAATGGCTAAACACTTGAAGGACCTCCTTTCTGAGAGTCGCATTTCTGGATTCCGGCGACATTTTTCCATTCCCGATGACGTCCATCTAACTCTTGTAATGGACAGTACTCTAGATATGGAGAGGGAGAATCAGAATACAATCGTATTCCCCCTCCTGTCCATAGTGGAAGGCAGAGTCCGTTTCCCCCTACATCCACTGCTTAGGGCCGTCCTTCACTATTGGAGTCTGATTCCTTCTCAACCCAATGTAAATTTCTTTCGAATCATTATGGGTGTTATAGAATTGAATCGACGCCTTAGGATCGATCTCGAAATTTCGGCCATTCGGCACTGTTACGCTTTAGCCAAATCCTCTGGTCGGCTGGGTCGGTACTTCCTTAGGGCCAAGGATACTGACCATCATTTGGTGACTATGCTTGCCAGTTCTGGTAAGAGGGTTGACGATGTAATGGTCAATGCCCGAGGTAATTGGGAGTTCGCTGAAGGCGAAGATCGCCTAGACCCCATTCCCAGACATAAGGGTGACCCAGGTTGCCACGTAGTATCCTATGTTTGATGATTTATCTTTTAATCGGCTCTTTCCTTAATCACTCATCTTTTGCAAGGGTGTGAATTGAAGAAGATTCTGACTTCCGTTGACGACGCGGTCCTTAGGGATATCAAGATTGCACTTGACTACTTTGGCCGCCCAAACGTGCAAAAACAGGGGAGAGCCGCCCACATTTTACTTCGGTACGAGCCCACTTATACCACGTTCTCGGCTGCGGACAACATTCCCATTCCATCGGCGATCAGACCTCTCGACTCTTATCTTCCCCAGCTACAAGAACCTTAGGCAAATTGGTCTCGAAGATTCTGATCGGGGCAAGACGCAGAGCCGGTAATAGAAGTAGTTGCCGATCCGGCCGGAGAATTCACTGAGGAGGCCGAAAAGTCGATGAGCCGTGCGCTCGGCGTTTGAGGCTGCCGGACTCAATCGAGCCTTCCTCACCATCCGCTTCGGGTCGGGCAAAGTCTCTCCCGAGATATTTTCGCGAATTTGGACGACCTACCCAGCGATTTCTTCGAAGGTATGGCGAAGGAAAGCCTTACGCAAATGCGCGTAGGAGAAACGCCGAGCGAATGACTGCTCGACAAAAGCCGAGGCCGGCGAATCTGATCCCAGTTTGACTAAGGCCTCCGTACCCATGTGTGAAGGATGGTTCAGTTACGCCGGTTGAGACGAAAAATGGGCGTGAAAGCAGGCCGGTGAGAACGGCAAATTCCGGAAGAGCGCGGTCAAAAACGCAGCGCCGAGGGAAAGCCAGTTCAGAAATTAGTCCTTCTGACAAACAGCCTCTCCTCGAAGAATCGGACGTGGTTGCTCCTTTTGTTATTCAGCCAAAGATCAGAGATACGCCGATTTCTTCCGATGCTTCTGCCATTGAGGATCCGGCCGTTGCGTTGAGCTTGGCGGCTTCAATTTCCTTGCCGGCTGACAATGCAGCCTTTTGCGCCGTGCCGGATATTATGGCCGTAGCCCTATCTGCGCAGTCGGCACTTCTGGTAGGAATCTTAAATCTATTTCTAAATTTATTTTTATAAAGGTATCTAATGATCCCTTATTCTTGCAGACCGTTGGCAGGATTGCCGACTTGGGCCGCCGCCTGCATGATGCTCTTGGCAGAATTGACCGTTTGCAAGCCGAAGTGGAAGGTCAGAAGAGTAGAGCGGAGTTTGAAAAAATGAGGGCCGCAATGGAGAGCGCGCGAGCCGAAGCGGAGAAGGAGAGGGCTCGCACTGCTGAACAGCTTCGTTCTGACGCTGAGGCTAGAGCGAATGCGAGTGAGGAATCGCTCAAGCTCTCAAAAGACGAACTTGCCAAGGCGGAGACTCAGCTAGAGAAGCTGAAGGCGGCCAAGGAGAAAGCCGAATCTGAGGCTTTTGAGGCGGGAAAAAGCGCCGCTTACACGGAATATGTTGATGAAGTTCTCAAATTTGAGAATCGGGGGTTCAAACATGGGTGGCTCAAAGTCCTTGCTGCCGCTGGGGTTACATTGGCTTTGCCAATTCCTTACGAGCAAGTGGATGTTGAGCCACTCAAATCCGACACCGAGGAGTGATTTGGGAGGCGTTTCCTAATTTATTAAGTTTTTTGTGTAAGTTTTTTGTTTGGTAGGGTTTTGTTGGTTCAGGGTAATTTTCATGTATAAATTGGTTACTATTTTGTACGCAATTTATTAATGAACATTTCCTTGTAATGTCACTGCTACTTGTGCACAATTTGTGTGATTATATTAATGAAACATTTTCCTGAGTTTGGCTCAAAGCCTTTCGCTACTTTGCGTAAAATTGTTGCTGAGTTTCAGCTTTTAGAGATTGAATATCCTGTGTCAATATTGATTCGTCTTTCTCATGCCGACTGGATTCGAATTATGAACTGTCAATTTGTGAGCCGGCTGGGATACCTGAGTTTCAGCTTTTAGAGATTGAATATCCTATGTCAATATTGATTCGTCTTTCTCATGCCGACTGGATTCGAATTATGAACTGTCAATTTGTGAGCCGGCTGGGGTACCTGAGCCGAATATATTGATGAATCTGCCCTTGCCTCAGGCGGTTCCTGCAGAGTCGGGAGCCGGCTGGGGTACTTGAGCCGGATCTCAAAGCCTTTCACTACTTTGCGTAAAATTGTTGCTGAGTTTCAGCTTTTAGAGATTGAATATCCTGTGTCAATATTGATTCGTCTTTCTCATGCCGACTGAATTCGAATTATGAACTGTCAATTTGTGAGTCGGCTGGGGTACTTGAGCCGAATATATTGATGAATCTGCCCTTGCCTCAGGCGGTTCCTGCAGAGTCGGGAGCCGGCTGGGGTACTTGAGCCGGATAGATTGATGAATCTGCCCTTGCCCCAGGCGGTTCCTGCAGAGTCGGGAGCCGGCTGGGGTACTTGAGCCGGATAGATTGATGAATCTGCCCTTGCCCCAGGCGGTTCCTACAGAGTCGGGAGCCGGCTGGGGTACTTGAGCCGGATAGATTGATGAATCTGCCCTTGCCCCAGGCGGTTCCTGCAGAGTCGGGAGCCGGCTGGGGTACTTGAGCCGGATAGATTGATGAATCTGCCCTTGCCCCAGGCGGTTCGCGATTATGGTAAAATCGTGCCCCTGCCGTCGACTCAGCCGGCGTCGAGCGATTCAGGATCTCCAATTAATGAGATTGCCTCGAACGTGCTGCCTCTGTGAAGGATAAATGAACAAAGGTACATCCTTTATGAGCTTGGTAGACAACTGACTCGAGCTCCTGGGGGAAGTCTGATTGCGCGAATGTCGAACCGACTCTTCTTTAACAGTAAAGGGGAAGCGAAGACCCTAGCTGAGCTTGGCGGAGGTATGAATCGAGGTGGTAAACCCTCGCGAGCAGGAAGCAGGAGTTCCAGGGGTCGAGAGAGGCGTCAGTCTCCCCGATGTCGCAGTAGATCGCCCAGGCGAGAAAAGCAGTCGCAGGGTAAATCTCCACAGTCCCGAGTCGAGAGGAGGTTCGACGCGAATCCGTGCCCATTAAGCATTGCGGTATTTGTGAAGAATAGACCTATGACGGAGGCAGACTCGATCGTTCGAGACCCAGACGTAGCGGTCGACTTTGCTCGACAAATATTTCCTCCTGAGGTTCAGCGATCAATGCTGGGTCGACAGGACTACGAGGTGTTTCGCGAGGGCATTCACGGCGCGGTGAAGGGGCTTTACACTGCTTACGAAGTCGGCATGCGACTGCGCGCTGCCCGTCAAGAGATGGAGAAGAAGGAAAAACGTATTCGAAGTTTGGAGGCCCGTGTGGAGGCGGCCGAGCGGGAACTAAGGAAGACCAAGGAGGCTCAAGTACAATCCACCGCGCACGCGAACCCAATTGTGGAAGAGAGGGTTACTAGTCGGCTTATCAGCTCCACACTTGTCGATCGAGAGACGGCAAGTATGTTCGCAATAGAGAGTGCGAAGGAGAGGGCCTATGAGAAAGGTTTCCATGAGGGCCGAAAAGTGGGAATCGAGAAAACCAGGGAAACACTGGCCGAAGAAGTATGCCGATGTGAGAACCGTGGGTTTAGGCACGGTTGGATCAAGGCATCTCAAGCCGCAGAAGCTCTTCAAGCGTCAGGAATTGATTTGGCATCACCACGCTATAGGAGTAAAGATTTTCCGTTTTCTGCCTTTGAAGTTGAGAAGAGTGAGGATGAGGGTGACGCCGTATGAGTTTTATAGTTGTAAGATTGGAACGCAGGGCGCGTTTGAAACTATGTAACTTATTGTTTTATTGAATAAAGATTGTTTCATTATAAATGTTTCGTTGTCATTCATATTCGGCATATGTGTATTTCGTGTTGCTTAAATGTTTGAATGAATGTATAAATATTGTCCGACCCAGATAGCCGTTAACTGTCCGGCAATACACGTCCGCGGCGACCGTTAAGGTTTTATTGAGGCTATTTCAACGGCCATTTATTTTTGACTTGGGTCAGCGCGTTGATGCTTAACCAGTTGGATTAATGGGCTGGTTGAGGGTGATCGGCATGTGAAGATTTGGCCGACCGGTTTAATAAATCTATTTCGCTTTGGCCCAGCCAGCGCGCGTTTCGGCCAGCCGTCGGGATGGCGGTCGTGGCGAATGTCAATCGACGCTTGTCTTATTCAACCAATGCGTTTTTGGGCGTTAATAAAATTTTCTTGGGATTGGGACCTCGAGATCGCGGTCGTTGCTGAGAATAAAAGGAGTAGGCGCTTCGCACCAATAATCCCACTTGACTCATCATTCTTTGTCTGGGATGGAGATTTTGGTTACAGAGGCTCAAACTTCGGTCAAGTTTGGTGTTGAGATGGTTTGCAGCAGAAAACCTATCCGTGAGGGAGTTAGGTCATCCAAAGAGCTTGAGATCTGTGAGTCTCCAAGTCGTCGAAGCAGATCACCCCGAAAGGAGAGTCAACAACTGTCAAGTCCATTCTTCCTTGTCCTGGATCTTTGCCTTGACATTGTCAATGGTGTCAGGGGAAGTTTGGCGCTATGCAAGTCGTGGGCTTAAGCATAACTGGTTCAAGGTAGTACATGCCATGGAGGGGTTTAGGGCGACGGTCGTCGATCCGGCGATGTTGCTTTACCGGCACGTCTTGTTTCTTTTTTGCTTTCGATATTGTAATGTTCGAATGCGGGTTGTATTTATGTAACAACTGTTTAATCAAATAAATGGTTTTATTTTAAGTCTATTTGCATGTTATTCTAAATTTTGCTTGTGTACTAAAGCACATTACTTCGAATGTATGATCTGTTCTAGTATGTTGCATAGGATCAACTATCAATATCTTTTGTTCGTGCCAACGTTTGCTCCGGATTCGGAGACGCAATTAGCACTTAGCACTGTATGATCTGTTCTTGAACCCAGGGCCCATTCGGCCTTAAGGAGATTAAACGGCTCGAATCCGAAATCTTAATCAGCCCCAAGGCGTTATGCGCCAAAGGGGGCTCCAAATCCGGAGACTTAATTTGGCCAATCGTGATATCCACGAAGGGCGCTCTGAATCCGGAGACTTAATCGGCCCTAAGGCGTCATGTGCCAAAGGGGGCTCCGAATCCGGAGACTTAATTTGGCCAATCGTGATATCCACGAAGGGCGTTCCGAATCCGGAGACTTAATCGGCCCTAAGGCGTCATGCGCCAAAGGGGGCTCCGAATCCGGAGACTTAATCGGCCCTAACGCGTCATGTGCCAAAGGGGGCTCCGAATCCGGAGACTTAATTTGGCCAATCGTGATATCCACGAAGGGCGCTCCACGAAGGGCGCTCCGAATCCGGAGACTTAATCGGCCCTAAGGCGTCATGCGCCAAAGGGGGCTCCGAATCCGGAGACTTAATTTGGCCAATCGTGATATCCACGAAGGGCGCTCCGAATTCGAAGACTTAATCGGCCCTAAGGCATCATGCGCCAAAGGGGCCTCCGAATCCGGAGACTTAATCGGCCCTAAGGCGTCATGCGCCAAAGGGGGCTCCAAATCCGGAGACTTAATTTGGCCAATCGTGATATCCACGAAGGGCGCTCCGAATCCGGAGACTTAATCGGCCCTAAGGCGTCATGCGCCAAAGGGGGCTCCAAATCCGGAGACTTAATTTGGCCAATCGTGATATCCACGAAGGACGCTCCGAATCCGGAGACTTAATCGGCCCTAAGGCGTCATGCGCCAAAGGGAGCTCCGAATCCGGAGACTTAATTTGGCCAATCGTGATATCCACGAAGGGCGCTCCGAATCCGGAGACTTAATCGGCCCTAAAGTGTCATGCGCCAAAGGGGGCTCCGAATCCGGAGACTTAATTTGGCCAATCGTGATATCCACGAAGGGCGCTCCGAATCCGGAGACTTCGTGTGGCCAATCCTGGCGAGTGCCCCACTGGGAATTGACATATGATTTTGAGCGACGAGGAAAAACAGTTCGTATTGCAGAGGCGAAATATATTTACAGGTATCAGAGCCCACAGATCGGGTCAGTGATAGGGTTTTCATCAGAACTCTGCTTGTGCCGATTGGGGGGAACCACGTATTTCTTCAATGCCGTGGGTTGTTGGGAAACGCAGGATCTGATGATAGGTGCTTGGGACGGCCTTCATGATATGTAGCCAGGTTCTTTCCATTATGGCATTATACGGCGAGGGGAGCTTCACAACCATGAATTCCGCTTCGACCGTTCTGGAACCCGCTCGAACAGGTAATGTGACCTTGCCCAATGGATATTCGGGATTCGTATTAAAGCCGAACAGTGGATGAGGCGCCGGAGATAGATCCGACTCATTAAGGCCGAGCTTGATGAAAGTTTGATAGTACATGACCTCTGAACTACTCCCTGGATCTATGAGGATTCGTTCAATGATGAACCGGTTTATGCGTAATCCAATGACCAACGGATCAATGTGGGAAGCCGTTACGTCATTGAGGTCGGAGTCGTTGAAGGCAATTGTCTGAGCTTCTTCGGACCGGTCAATCGAAATACGGCGCCCCTATAGAGTTGGATGCGATCGAATTGTGTCCATGGCTGGGAGTGTAGGCAGGCTGTAAATTACGTGGATCACGCCAAGTGGGGGAGAGTCCTGCCTCAATGCTAATGCCTTGGTTGGCTTTCCCTGTTTCACATACTGCTACAGTCGGCCGTCTTGCACCAGTTCTTCCAGGTGATCTTTTAATGCATAGCAACTTTCTGTTTCGTGCCCGTGATCTTTGTGATATTCGCACCTCCGGTCCCTTCGTTGTGTATCGGGTGGCCCCACCATCTTTGACGGCCATTTGAAGAATGGAAGGTGTTGGATTTTGGTCATTACCGCGGTGATTGGCTCTGACAGTTCTGTGTACTTTTTGTCGGCGCGCCTCGAGCGCCTACTGTCGACTTGCAATTGCTCATTCGTCGGGTGGGAGCATTGATCACTCGATCGGCGAGAGTCCCGCCTTTTGTCTCGTTTAGCACGTTGTCGTGGCTCGGGGCTCAGAGGTGGCACGGAACTTATCGGCTGAGCAATTTCAGGGGGTGCCGGTTTGGTGGACACTTGTCTGGCTTTAATCCTCAAGGCATCATCTTCCACTTTGCAATACTCTTCGACTTTCTTCATCAGCACCCAAACTGTTTTGGGGGGTCTTCTGGTCAGGGAGTTGCGATGGGCACTGTCAGGTTGTAGTCCCATTTTGAAGGCGGTGACGGCCATGAAGTCGTTGCAAGCGTCGTCAACGAGATTGAAGCACTCCCAATATCGCGCCGAATATGCTCTCAGTGTTTCTCCTGGTTGGATTTGCATAGCCCAGAGAGAGTCGGCCTGTTTTGGCTGTACCTCGTTGGTGATGAACCTGGCCCTGAAGAATTTTTGTAATTGATGGAAACTTCTGATCGAAGCCGGCTCCAGCTTGTAATACCATCTGACAGCTAATGGCCTCAAGCTGCTAGGGAATATTCGGCACATGAGGGCTTCATTGTCTGCATGCAACGTCATGGCTTGCTTGTAGTGACGTATATGATCAGTGGGGTCTGATTTTCCGTCGTAGAGAGTAAATGATGGAGCTTTGAACTTCTTGGGCAGGGCCGCCCTCGCAATTCGTCGGATAAAAGGATCGTGCCGGTCCTCTTCGTCTGAACTGCTTCTTCTGCGCTTGTTCCTTGTGTGTGGGCTTTTTTCAGAGGAGCTGGAAGTGTCTGAACGTCCCTTGTTATGCTCCGTGGATAACGAGTTGGAGTCGCTATCGTTTTCCCTTGGTCAGGCTCGAGGTCGTTGTTTACCTGCCCTCAGGGGTCGTTCGGGGTCTTGGCGCGCGGCTTCTTTGGATTTTGCTACTTCCAGGGACAAATCTTGACGGAGGCGTTCATTTTCTGCGAGCATATTTTCCAGCCTTTGCTCATTCTGTTTAGCTTGTTCTATGATGGCTTGCATCGTCTCCTGTGCTGAAGTCGTTAGCGAGTCAAAATTCAAAGCGCGTCTCGCAGCGATGGTTTCCTTCCCGAGCATATTTACCGGAGTGATGTCGTCTCTCTGTGTAGTCTCGTCGGTGGCTATCGGAGGATCTTGCGTCACGCCTTCCATGGATGTACTTGAGTATTCCCACAGACGGCGCCAATTGTGGGGATATGGTTTTGGAAATACTCTTCAGATCCTGGAAGACTCTCTTGATACTCAGTTAGTCACCTGCAAAGACAAATACTCCGGTCGGGGGTGCCGGGATTAGCACTCCGACGGGCAAGTCAGTTCTTGTACTCGAGAAAGCTTGTTTACTAAGTTTAGTGAAGTGATTCTTACATACCATTCCAAGAACGCTGCTTCTTTATTTATATCTGTTCCTTCTGAGGCCTCGGGGCCTGGGCCTAGTTTTCAATCATTACCCGTTCTTATATTCGGCCCCCAAAGATCCTTTTTTAATCGGCTTAATCGGCTTACGTATTGTATTCGGCCCATCCTAGTCTTGCAGGATGGGGCCAATTAATGTTTGCTGGACACAGCCGGTTAATGTCAGTACTAAAATATGCCCCTTCCGATTTAGCCATATTGTAGACACCCCATTTTGACCGGCCCTAAGACTTGGGCATTTTAGTTTGACCACCCTCACCAAAAAAAATCAAATTGAAATTTTAAATCCCGAAACTCACCCATCTTTGGTCAAATCAAAATATTTTTATTTGAATTTATCATTTTGTATAATTTTGTGTGTTCGTATAAATATTTAGGTGTGTTTTATATAAATATAAAAAAATAGCAAATAAAAAATAATAATAATAATAAAAAATATAAAGCAAAAAAATATATAAAATAAAAAATAAAAAAAGAAAAGAAAATGGGGCGGTGGTAAAGATATGTTTTGTTGAGTGGAATTGTGTAGTAAAGAGAAGAAGGCACTTAGATGGTGGAAGAAACACTCACAAAGACACTCAAATCTCCATCCTCTCACTCGGCTGGATTTTTAAAAGGAGAAGCATCAACACTTCAACAGGGGTGGAGGATCCATTAAGGAAAGGGACCCAATTTCAGAAGGGAAGATTGATTTTTCCTCTCATTTTTTATACACCCATTCACACACTCTCTCTCAGCTCGTCTCTTCGGCAACTTCATCTTGAGGACAACCCATGCATACACTTGAGAGAGACAACTCTCTCCCTCCCGATCGGGGACTGAATACAAAAAAGGAGATCAATCTCTCTCTCCCTCCCTCTCTCTCGGGTGGGGGGGGGGAGAGCATTTTACACACGGGAGAGGGGAGTGAACACAGAGTTTAGAGAGAGGGAGGAAGACCCATTCAATACACAGCACCAAACTCATTTCATACCGCTCTCTCTCAACTTGCTCCTTCCACAATCAAACCCAGCACCATCTCCCTCCTCCTCTCTCGGCAGCTCACCACTCACACAAACCCACACACCATGAACACATGCATGACAACCCAATTCTCTCCCTCTTTCTCACATGCACAGCAACACAGCTCGCCACCCACAAACCCGGCAGCAACACACCACCCGTGAACACCCAAACCACCATGCAGCCACCTCCTATCCCTCTCGGCAGCCACCTCTCTCACAAACCCACCTCACAAACCCACGACACACACCCAGCACCCCATACACAGCATCACCCAGCAGCCACCTTTCTCACCATCATCCACAGCACACACCTGCAACACAACACCACCACCACGGCGGCTCTCTCCATCCCTCACTCTCGGCACACAAACACACCAACCCAGCCACCACTCCACACCATCACCATCACCCACGGCAGCAGCAGCCTACACCTCCCATACACGGCTATCCCATGCAGCATCCCATGCACACACGGCGCACACCTCTCTCACTCTTGGCCATCACACACTCACAGACCCACCACTCTCTCTCTAGCTTGAATTAGATTATTTAGTTTACTATGTTAATTCATGTTATAAGTAATTAGTTAATTAATTTAATTAGTTACACTGTAATTAATTAGTTAGTGTAATAATTAGGTAGATTCTTTAATTATAATTTTATTAATTAATCAGAATTGTATAATTACTTTATTAGTGTAATTAGGTAGATAAGTTAATTAGAATTTTAATTAGGTAAGTAGGTAATGAGGTCATTAAATAGAATGGTAATTAGTTAATTAGATAGTGAATTTTATAAATTAATTAATTAGTGTAATTCATTTTAAGTTTTATAAATGTACTAATTAATTAATTAGTGTAATTAATTAAATAGTTAATTCGAATTTCATAAATTAGAATTGTATAAATTAATTAATTAGTATAATTCATTTAATTAGTTAATTTGAGTTTTGTACATGTATCAATTAATTAGTGTAATTAATTAAATAGTTAATTTGAATTTTATAAATTAATTAATTAATGTAATTAATTAGTTAGTTCCACTTTGTAATAATTAGTTAGAATAATTACTTAGTTATTAATCTCTCTCTCTCAGCACACACGGGCTGCTCTCTCTCTTTGAGGGGGGCACCCACTCAATCTCCCTCTCTCTCTTGACAGGTACAACTCCGAAGTTATGAAGAGATAGTCACTCTTTCTCTCTACACTCTCAGGAAATTTGCACATCATCCAATAGTGATTTCCCTATAAGCCATGCTAGTCAGATTTCAAATCCGTTCCTTGGTTTGCCGCTTGAATCTGGAAAATGTGAATCATATGATGTTGCGAAACTCAGGACATGCGAACAGGAGTGACATGTGCCAGTGATGAAGTTGTTTATTTTATTTTTATTTTGAGTGTTGTGAGGTTTTATTTTATTTTATTTTATTTTCTTCTCTCCTCTCTCCCTCATTCGGATCTGTAATAATTACTTCATTCGGACCCTCCTGCGTGAGGGCGCACTACTTCATTCGGACCCTCCTGCGCGAGGGCAGACAAATTTGTAATAAGTGTGCGTGTGTGTGTGCATGTCTTCCAACCCCACGTCTTTCTCCCTTTTATTTATCAGCTTATGATGGTTAGTTTAGAGGCATCATGTTTAATTTAGCATACTCATGTTTGCATCCACTTGTATTGCATGCACCAAGGCTCGGTTCATCATTCAATTCGCATTGTCGTTTCAATACTTCTCTGAATACATGCTTAGACCACATGCGATCAAATCATCTCATATGCCATATTAGTAGCCGAGTCTAGTAAATTGCATATCACATGTGTTGTATAGTTAGGAATCATGCATATTTTCTAACTTTGTTTTGTAGCTTGTTCGCGGGACGTCGGTAAATATGTGAGTTGTTATGCTTTAGCATCCCGCTTGTACATACTTTTCTTATTATGTTTAGCATCCTACCATGAGGCTACTTGCTTAATTGATAAACTGTTTGAATGCCTGTGGATGAAGGCTTGTTGCTTAAATTGGAATGATTCAACGAATGTATGTTTTAAGATTCACAAACCTGGCAAACTAAGCCCACCTAAGGGTGGCAAATTCAAACCTTTTTCGAGAAACAAACATGAAATTGAATTGTTCGAATTTGAGCAAACTAGTCTATACCTTGTATGCTTCACATAATAAATTTTAGGATTTATTAAATAATCAGAATAAGAACATATATTGTACATAAAAATCACATCATGATTAGTAGAGGCCGATCTTTGATCGGGTGAGTGGGGTGTTCAATTATTGACCTTCCCCTCTCATACCTAAGTTCCCGAACCAAGACACTTTGGTAACGACGGACTAATGGCCTTTGGCACGAGTCATGGGTTTCCTAAATTTCCCAAAATAAATATTTAGGTGGCGACTCTGAAATCTGGCAAAGCAGTCCATTTTTGGCATTTGATTCAAATATCGATTTTCCAAAAACAATTGCCGGATTTGGACTCTTTTTGTGTTTCCACTGTTTCACATTGCACTTGTGAAATCAGATTCAGAACCAACACACAAGTGGAGTCCGAACTGTAAGGGCTATTTCATTCTTCCGAAAGGGGGCGCGAAAAGCCGAGCTACACATATATTCGGCTCCAACAGTTTCCTACACATTTGTGAAATGTGCTTGTCCCACACTGGAAAAGCTTGAGGTTTTGAATGGGTTTATATACCTTAGCTTGGGATACTTGGAATGGGCCCTGAGACGGTAATTTATGCATAAATTGGGCCGAGCTAAGTAAGTCCGTTGGAATGGACCGAGATAGATATAGTCTTGGGCTGACCCACGGACCGAGGTAATTATCTCAGTAGCCTTGGTCCTTGGTCGTATTGGTTCGATCAAAGGTGGGCTATCAGTGGCTTGGTCTAGCGATCGTAGACCGAGGTATCTGTGGAAATCGGACCGAGCTAAAAAATAGCTCGACAGGAGGGCATTCCAAAGACTAGGTTGACTAAATTGACTTAATTAGCACCGAGCTGTGTAAGCACAGTTATGTCTTGTGCTAGCCAGAGTAAGAGTTGCAGCTATCTCACTTAGACAAGCAGTGAGTAAGGAGTTATCAGAATATGCATTATCCTTGGGAATGTAATTCCTAGGAAGACTCTGCTAAGAAGAGTAGAGTCCTACTAGGATTGTGCAAACCATGTCACTTGGTTGGTAGTGAGCAGGGTGTGTGATTCCTAGAAGGACTCTTATAAGAAAATTTGGAACCCTACTAGGATTGGGCCAGACAGAATCTATAAAAACTCATAGCAGGACCTATGTATAGGTATCCCAATTCTTACTCTAGAATACACAGAGCTTATTGTCTATTGTCTAGTTGCTGACTTAGGCATCGGAGGGGTTTCTGGTACACACCCGCCGGTTAGCTCACGTTTCTGTTTTCAGGTGGCAAAGCAACATTGTTTGAAGGAGTGCAAACTTGATCAACAGGATTATACAAGAAGATTATTTCGCGCTCGTACAATTGGCGTCGTCTGTGAGAATTGCAATCACAAAGAACGAACCTCTTGATTAAGTTTTCTTTCAACTGATTTCAATGGCACACAATGAAGATTTTCCATACTCTGCCATTGATAGGCAAACCCCGGAGGGGGGCGGAAGGCGTGAAGGCTTACCTTTTATCCCGCCCATGATAGAGTTAGATCCCCAGCGACGGAACCCGCGGAGGGATACCCGTGAAAGACGGGGCTCTGGTCCTCGTCGCTCCTAAAGCCCTGAAAGGCAAAAGCGAATGTTAGATCCTCAAGTTCTAGAAGATCGGGTAAGAGAGCAAGACGAATTGATACAAAGGATGGCGGCAGACATAGAGACTATGAAGCGCCAGATAAAGGGAAAAGGGGCGGCGGAAGAAGAGGTGGGCAAGAGCAAGGCGTACCCTCGTCACTCAGAAGATCGTAACAGACAAGTCACGCCATCACAAGCTGAAAGTAGAAGCCTCAGGTCAGGCGATACACAACCGAGGACTTCCAGGACTCGTTACTTCAGGTCTGAGAGAACAAGGACTGAAATGTCTTACACAGAAGGAAGCAGTTATCGGCCCTCGCATTCGCACCAAACGACATCTAGGCACACGAAGTTGCTTAGGTTGGTGGACCTACGAACAGTGCTAGAGGAAAGGGCTCAAAGGAGAGAAGACACTTAGGCTCGCGACTCCTACAGAGTTTCAGCCCTACAGCGGTTGGCCCCTAGGACACATGGGAGTGTCGAGGTAGGGATGCCAATGCCGCGCTTTGCGTACGAACCAGCAGATAAAGTATTAGCAATGTTACAGAGTTCACCGTTCGTTCCGACAATTAAGAACGCACCACTACCCTCAGGCTTCCACCAGCCCAAATTCACCACTTATGAGGGGAAGACAAACCCCTACATGCACTTAAGCCACTTTCGCCAGGTTATGGCAGTATACCAGTGAAACGAAGCTCTAATGTGTATCTTGTTTCCGTCCAGCCTTGGCGACCTAGGTCTAGCCTGGTTCGAAAGGTTGCCAGAAGGTAGCATAGCCTCATGGGCGCAGTTGGCAAAAGCGTTCGTAACTAGATTCAGAACGAATACCAAGACTATAGCGATCCGGGTTTCCATTTTCTTTATTTATCGTATCCGGACTCGGTTCTGTGGATGTGTTGTTGTCATACTCTTATCTCTATTCTTTACTCTGCGTTTTTTTTTGAGTTTTGGTTTGTTTTGGGCAAGTTGGGAATAGGTTGGTTGTGTCGAGAAATCTAGAATAGTTGCCCAGAATTTGGCCTCTCCGCTCGAGCGGGGGTTTTGGCGCTCGAGCGGGGAAAATCCCATCCAGTTTTTCGTCTGCGATGTTGGATGTTCGAGGGGGGTTCGCTCGAGGGGCTAGTGTTGTGCCGCTCGAGCGGGGAGTTGGACGCTCGAGCGGGAACCTGTCTGCAAAAGTTCTGGGAGCATGCATCCGCCGCTGAGCGGGGGATTGGACGCTCGAGCGAAGATCTGTGAGTGACGCTCGAGCGGGGCTTTTGCCGCTCGAGCGGAAAGGCTTTTATATAAAGCCGAGATCCGACCTTTTTGTTCACTTTTCAACATCCTTTCTCCCTCTTACTTTTCCAAAAAGCTATTTTGAGAGTTCCTCTCACTAAAACTCTAACTTCTCTCTTAGGATTGATCTAGTAGGAGTTGTTTTCTCACCTTGGGCCTTTACAAAAGTTGTGTTGATCGTCGAGGGCTATCTTTTAATTTGAAAATTTCGGGATTTGGAGCATTTCTGTTTTCTTCATCTCCTTCGTTGGGTCCCATCATTCGAAGTAGGGATAACCTACTCCATCTTATGAGCTTTGTCTTTGAATTTTAGTATTTTGATATGTTGGGGGTTGTTGGTAATTTTTTGAGAAAGTTTGGGCCTTTGTGTAATTTTGCAAAAGTTGGGGCTTTAATTATATAAACCTATATGCAAGTTAAGCATAGAGAAATGAAATTAATGTTGGAACATTGATGGAAATGGAACCTTAGGGTTGTTTTGTGAATTATGGTAAGTTGCCCTAATTGGTTTAATTAATTAATGGATGTAATTAATTAAAAGAAAATGAGGAATTGAATTGAGAATGTTGAAATTGGGAATGTATGGGACAAAGGGTGTAGTTGAATTATTTATTGCTCACCTAGTTGAAATGTTGATATATTATCCCTTGGCATTTATTTCCTGTTTAGAAATAATTGTTTTGGACTACGGTGGAGGGGTAGTATTGATTGTTGTAGACAATGCATGATGATTAGGCAAACTAAAAACTAATCAATTGGATGTGTCATAGGGTAGGCACGGTTGATAGAATACATTAACTTCATGTATTGATAGATTGTGCATATGACCAATGTGTTTATGTGCATTATGTGTAGACGGTTGATAGAATACATTAACTTATGTATTGATTGATTGCGTATATGATTCTGTGTTTATATGCATTGCTTGTGTATGGGAGGAGATGGGGGATGTACTCCACGGTTTAGGGGAAGATGGGGGATGTACCTCTAAACCGGTTAATGGTTAAGGGAAGATAGGGGATGGACCCAGGGATGCAGCTCATATGCTCTCCCATTGGAGTGATGATACAGCTCATATGCTTATCTATTAGAGTGATGATACAGCTCATATGCTTATATGTGGTAGTAGTGATATAGCTCATATGCTTATCTATTGAGATGTTTGTTTGATTTGATATAACACCAAAATGTATATCATTTATGAAGTATGGAAGTGGTTTATGTGTTATTGATACAACACCAAAATGTGTATCCACCTTGGATTTCGAAAGTATTCTAGTGATGAACTATAATCTCAACAAAGGTTTTGGCCAGAGTACTGAGCCTTGTTTTCAAACTCAATGTTGAATAAGAAATGGAAAGTGAATTGTAACATAGACATGATTGTCATGGAATTATAATAAGATGTAAATAAATGTATAAGTGTTGACCATCTATTAATTGCTAATCTTTAGTCGTTGCTCATAGTTGGTTTAGGTATTTTACTGGGTGTGGCTCACCCCTATATGGGACACCATTTCAGGTACATGAAAGCATGCCATCTCCAAGGACATCGCTTGGGAGGCTAGAGGCAGGCAGACGTTTGTGGTTTTGGTTATCTTTTGTTGTATGACATGTAATTTCAAGCCAAGGGTTTAATGCGTATTTGAGTTAGTACTCTTTTCTTTGTAACCAAGTGTTAGCTTGGAAAGCTGTAGGCCCATAGGGCATTTGATTCTGTTGTTAACATGTAATGCTTTTTGTAAAGAATTACTCTGTGGAATAGAATGATGTTTGTCTCTTATATCAATGCAGGTCTAAATTGATGGGTTTAATGTTATTATTTTGAGGGCGTTACAAAGACACTAGTGGAGATTGACCAACTACTCTCTATTGACATGAGCGAAAATGAAACATTGAGGTCCTACAATAACCAGTATTGTGAGACTTTTAATCAGATTGGAGATTGCCCCACAAACCTAACTATCGCACAGTACAAACGAGGTTTGCCGGCTGACAATAAATTAAGGGATTTAATGACAATGACGCCGCCTCTTACTATGGAAACCCTGATGGAGAGAGTGCACCAACACATCTTGGTCAAGGAAGATGGGATGCGTATCAAGACAGAGTCTGATACAAACAGCAATGTTGGACAAAACACCCTCGGCAAAAGTTAACACGATCGACAAGAAGGACCGACCACGCAAAAATCTTTGCCCAACTGAGGGCAAAGTGAGTTGGCAGGTTTGACCAACTCTTTCTAGATTCTTTGCACAACTGGGGGGCAAAGGCGGTTGGCAGATTTGACCAACAAAACTTTTTTGCATCCTTCAGCCGAGATCAGGATCTAGGCTAAAGGCGGTTGACAGGTTTGACCAACAAAAATTTTTAGACTCCTTGCACAATTGAGGGGCAAAGGCGGTTGGCAGGTTTGACCAACAAAATTTTTTTGAACTCTTTGACCGGGATGACAGTTACCTCGGCCAAAGCAGGTTTGCAGGTTTGACCAACAAAATTTTTGCACTGTTTGGCCGGGAAGACAATTATCTCGGCCAAAGCGGGTTGGCAAGTTTGACCAACAAGTTTTTTGGATTCTTCAGCCAAGATGCATATCTCAGCCAAAGAAGGTCGGCAGGATCAAGTAAGGCCAAGCTAATTAGACATGCAATGGGAATGATACAAAACATTTAAAAAGAAACATAGTAACCGCGCCAAGAGATCAAAATTTTTCATCAATTGGAAGATGATTACAAAAGGTGGAACATATAGCCCGGTTACACAAAAAAAACGACTCGTCGTACGATTGCAAACTCGAAGGGTATATATGTTGAAGGCAAAAAGGCGAGACTAGTCAAATTTTTGGCATGACGGCTGTAACAGGAGAACGGGGCTAATGAGGGCACGCCACATGCTAGATTAGTGGAAGGACGTGCTGAGCAACTGACAAGACTTATTGAAACCAAACAAGTTTTCTAGCTCGGCAGAGTCGGGTGTTCTTATCTCAACTGGAGGAAAATAATCCCAATCATGCTACGCAGATGGAATTAAGGGGCAATTGAGAGGGTAATTTATGCATAAATTCGGCCGAGCTAACTAAGTCTGTTGGAATGGACCGAGATAGATATAGTCTTGGGCCGACCCACGGACCGAGGTAATTATCTCAGTAGCCTTGGTCCTTGGTCGCATTGGTTCGGTCAAAGGTGGGCTATCAGTGGCCTGGTCTAGCGGTCGTAGACCGAGGTATCTGTGGGAATCAGACCGAGCTAAAAGATAGCTCGACAAGAGGTCATTCCAAAGACTAGGTTGACTAAATTGACTTAATTAGCACCAAACTGTATAAGCACGGTTATGTCTTGTGCTAGCCAGAGTAAGAGTTGCAGCTATCTCACTTAGACAAGCAGTGAGTAAGGAGTTATCAGAATATGCATTATCCTTGGGAATGTAATTCCTAGGAGAACTCTGCTAAGGAGAGTAGAGTCCTACTAAGATTGTGCAAACCATCTCACTTGGTTGGTAGTGAGTAGGGTGTGTGATTCCTAGGAGGACTCTTATAAGGAGAGTTGGAATCCTACTAGGATTGGGCCGGGCAGAATCTATAAAAGCTCATAGCAGGACCTATGTACAGGTATTCCAATTCTTACTTTAGAATACACAGAGCTTATTGTCTATTGTCTAGTTGCTGACTTAGGCATCAGAGGGGTTTCCGGCACACACCCGCTGGTTAGCTCACGTTTGTGTTTTCAGGTGGCAAAGTAATGTTGTTTGGAGGAGTGCAAACTTGATCAATAGGATTATACGAGAAGATTATTTCGCGCTCGTACAGGCTCCAAAGGGTACCCAAGTTTGTGGAAGGGTGAGGTTATGGGTGTAGTGGGCTAGACCCATTGGATCCAAAATTAAAACAACACGCGCATGCCACCGCCATCTGTCCGATCGGTCAGGCGGGCTAGGTTGGGCTTTTCTGGCCCAATACTTATCTTTTTGGGCCAAAAACATTTGAACTTTATTTATTTATTTTTATTTTTGGTTTCAAAAATCAAAATAAATTGGTTCAAATTTTTTCCCTTCACCCAAACAGTTCCTAACACACCCGAACGGGTTTGAACCTTTTGAATCTTTCCCGGATAGATCTGGAACTGTCCAAACAGTTCAAACAAATTTTCTATCTGTTAAAATATGTCTGAACAATTGCCTATCTGTTGGCACTTGTTCGAATAGCCACCAATCTGCTTATATAAAGTCTGCTCCAGCAATTCATTTTGCATCCGAAAAATTTTCAGACTTCTTCTCTTTCTTCTTCTGTTCGTTCTCTGTTGCTCCTACATTTGTTTCTGAATTTATTTTTAGGAAAAGAAAGAGAAAGAATTACAACATTGTTTGATTCACCAGACTTGATTTTGTAGTGCTGTAAAATCAAGTGTTAGGCGTTGCATCCTGGGAAGTAGATATCGGTAAAACTCGAAGCACCAGAGCGAGGGCGAAATCTATTTTAAGAAGATTGTATCCAACACAAGTCTCGATATTAATTTCTGTAAGCATTTAATTCGAGAAATAATTTATATAATTATTTTCTGAATTATTTTATTTTATTGTTTATTTATTTTATACATTTAATTTACACACATACACCTTTGTGGGTTCTAACAAATCCATCATATATTTAAATTGAAAAAGATAAAAGAATAAAAAATAATATTTTAATAAAATAGAATTTTAAAATAGAGAGTTTGATGGAGTGTATACATAAAAAAGAGACTAGCTAAAATACAAAAGTGAATTTTGGGTTATAATTTGACTCAAAATTTGCTGAGACTGATGCGGATGCTCTAACAATCTAAAAGGAGACATTTAGAGGTTTTTTTATTTTTATTTTTATTTTTTTATGCATTTTGCCCGATCTTTACCACCACAAAATGGAGTTTCAACAAATACGGGGGGAAAAGAGAACCACTATTTGGGATCTGGGTTGACTTTTTGGCTATTTTAGACACGGCTAAAAAGTCTCGTTTGAGACAGATTTTTTGACTTTTGTGAGAAAAAAAATAAAATGATTATAAGTTGAATGTGACATTTTGTCCTGTTCAACTAAAATAGCCCATTTTGTCATATATAACTATTTTAGCCCAAAGTTGCTTCCCAAACATAGCCTAAGAGGGAAGCACAGGTAGAACAAATAAGAATTTTAAAGTTTTTCACATCTTAACTTTGCTTAGCAAAACTTGACTTTCTTTTTTTGTGAAGATCGGAATATAGTTACGTATTTAACCTACTCCTATATATACATATAGAGGGGAAAAGGGAGTCACTAAACGGCAAGGACAGATGGAACAAATAATAACTTAAATTTTTTTTTTACATCTTAAATTTACTAATGGTGAGGCTTGAACCTGTAACCTTCTCATAGAGGGTAATGCCATTGAGCTACAAACTATCAACAATAAGTATAGAGTGCTCTTAGAATACATACTATACAAAATGTATTTTTATTGAGCAAAATGCCTAATAATGTTGCACACTAAACAAAATGGGTAGTAGTCAATATTACCACACCAAATTGCATCTTCTATTCCTTTCTTTTTATATTTTTTACTATTTATTTATTTATTATTTGTTTTCTAGGGATACCCTTACTTGTTTCCACGCCCAAAAGCCTCATGGTGGGCAAGATATCGCCAAATAAACCTTTTGAGAAAGTAGTATTTAAAATGGGGTAATATTTAAAAGTGTCCAAGTTGCTCAGTATTTAGCAATTTAGGGTTAAATAAATAATTTGACTAGTGATCTGCCTTTGGAAGTTTTGGTGAACTGATCAAAGAAACCTTAAAAACAAATCATAAGTGGGTAAGTAGTATCGTCACAATTATTATTTATTATTTATTATTTATTAATCATTAATTAATATTAATATTGTAATTTGGCTTCTATCACCAACAGGGTCTTTGCTGGATCACTTAAAAAGTCTCCTCATCCTCAATCAGGCTTGAGATGACATAACAAACCATACAAGTCAGCCAATAATGCAGTCAAGCTAAAAATTACTTTTATCATTACCAAATACAAAAGAATAAAAAATAAATAAATTATACTCTTCATCTCTCCAATTTGAATAAAATTTTACTTTGATTCTCATCATTTGAATATCATCAATTTAGACCTTACATTTTCAATTTCATTTCAATATGATTCATTGTCATAAATTTTTACTGACAAAAGCCAAATACAAGTACCGTGAAATATTACAATTTTTACAAAAGAAAGAAAAATAAATAAATTATGTCAATTCTTCTTATAATTTCTTTCGAATTACACTCTTTTTTGAAAAACTTATAAATTTCACTTTGATTCATCTTTTTGTCTAAAGTTAGAAATAAAAAATATATGATCAAAATTAATGAAATTAAAATTATTGTAAGCATAATTTCATTCAAACTAGAGAACCAAATGTAATTTACAAAATAAAAAAATTACACGAACACCTATGAGATTTTGGCAATGGGAGGGACAATTCTTAAGATTTATAAAAAGGATTAGACTTCTCACAAATTATCATCTCCACTTGAAAAAACATTTTGACTTGATACTGATTTTTGTGATTTAAATCATTTATTTTTTAAGACTCATTAAGAAAAATATTTATGTAAAAAATCAAAATGATTAAACATCGATAGCTATATATTCAAATCATATTTATTTTAAAAGATAAATGATAAATATAATTTCAAGAATAGCAATTTGTTTTTTGTAATACAAATTTAATTCAAACGTATAGCTACTGATATCTAATTATCTTGATTTTTTAAATAAATATTGAGCCTTGATAGAGACCCCCTCCAATCACCACCCCCACCACCCCACACCCACGTGGCGGGTGCTGTTTGGAGAAGGAAAAAAAAGAAAAAAAAGAAAAAAAGAAGAAAAAAATCCAACTAATGAGAGAGAAAGGGGTCAAGGGAGTAGAGGGAAAAGGAGGTCTTAGTCTTTTTCCTAAATTAAAATGGCCAACTTGAAGAAAGTCAAATCCTATAATAATGATATAAAATAGCAATACCTATAAATAAAATAAATAAATAAATAGCAATACGCACTTGTTAAAGTAGTCAGACCGTGGAACCAGAAGCAAAAAAAAAAACAAAAAATGTTGTCATTGAAAGAACTCAAATGCTACATTCCACTCTCCATCGAGTTTCAAATCATCAAAACTATCTCCACCCTGCTATGCTCAAACTTCTCACTCAAGCACTCCAGTGGACAATGAAGACTGAAAATAAACAAGGTGTCGGAGTAGCAAACAACATGGATATTTATTGTATACGAAACCATTGCAAAAGAATGAATGAGAATAATCAAATTACACATGATCTGGATAACCTTGCTTTGTAACAAAAAAACAAAAAAAAATTATTTCCTTCTTTCCCCCAAGCCAAACACCAAAAAAAAGTTCCACCCCTTCTTACAATGCTGGGGAGAACATATGAATTGATCATTACATGTTCTAAGATACAGAACACAACACCAATAGTTTGTTCAAAATGCTTCGTAAGTACCGTCTGCCGTGTGCATTCATTGCAGGGAAACCAAAATGTTTTGGCTTAATGGGTCACGGTCATCTCCATCAAAGATATTTAGTCATCATCTACATCGAAGCACATACCATCAGACTTCAGCCGTCAAGCTACTTTTTCAAGTACAAACTAACAAATGAGATCACCATGCAGCAAAAGCAAAGTGAATTCTAGAGAGAGAAATTTGGGCGACTTCCAATAGTTATGTTGTACCCATTTCATGAGCGGAAAAAAATTAACAAAAAATAAAGAAACATGAGGCACCCGGTTGGCATGAGCCTATGCATGGATCTGGAGTTTATGAGAATCAAACTCACACTTGAGCGCTGTTTGTTCTATTGGAAATGAAAACGCAAGGAATTACAAAAAAGGGATTTTGTCCCTTGGTAACGAATTCTTCTGTTACATTGTTAACCTTCTATATTTGGATAGCATGAGAAGACGTATAAATAGCTTAGATTGATACCCAACAAGAATCCCAAAGGTCACCGATGAGCATATAAGCAATGTATTTTAAAAGACTATCAACTAATCATAGGTAACAGAATTTGTTATAAAAGTAATACTACCCAGTGCACAAGGCACCACTTGAACCAAATTTGGGAGAGGTAATAGGTAGGTAATCTTTCCCTCACTTTTTTGTGGATTACTAACTCCTGTCACTTAAACCTGCACCATAAGGCTGGGGTCTATAGCACTTGCCATTAGACCTCTAGGTACCAAAATTTGTTATCAATAGCACAAATTGTCATGAATCATACACGTGGAAGACAGATTTCTCTCGTATCATTTTTAGAACCCACCAGTCAGATGGAGCCTCACATGTTTGCACAAAAAAGCAGCTAAACCACAGCCCAAGTCAACCTTACTGTGAGAACTTATGAAATGATTAATAGCCTCAACTATAATATCAACATTGATCACATTCCAATATTTAATTATCATAAGTTAACATCATTTAACACAAAGCCTTTACTCTTCAATGGCTCAATGAGCAAAAATGAATCTCATTCATCCAAGATTTTGGCCAGTAATTAGCATGCCAGATTCAAAAGTTGATGGATTCTTAGTCACTTCAATGCTTGGTAGCAACCACCATTAGTCACATACAGTGCAAAACTTGAGTCAACGAGACTATGAGTAGATTTATGTGAGCAAATATAAGCAACTTTTAACTCGGTCATTCTTAAAGAACAATTAATTAGTGCAGATAAAATAGAATTTGAACCCAAAAAACATTGTGTCAGAAAATTAGGTTTCCTTCTCATATGCTTAATTTTTGTAAGATTTTGGGATATGCTTAATTTTGTAAGATTTGGTGAGAGAGAGAGAGAGAGAGAGATGCGTGTATACATAGGTATTTATGCATCTTTGTCAAGATAATTTGGAAAGACAAGTTTTTCTCCACATACTAAATAGGTGTTGTTTCTGGTTGCGATCAATCTACTTCAGTGAAAGAAAAAAAAAAGATCTTTGGCTGTGTTTGGTGGAGACTGCCAAATGCAATTCTACCCCTTCGTTTCAGTGTAATGTTTGGTTAGAATTTTCAAAAGTTGATTTCACACACACTTTTCAAAACACGTCTATCTAGTCATCCTCCCGGACGTCCAGCCGATTGACCAGAATAGTGCTCGTGTTTTTTTTTTGGCACCTGTTATTTTTATATTTTAAATAAAAAATATTTTCATAATTTTTTTAAATTTTTTTATGAGTTTTGAATAGAATTTTGGATTGTGTGTTTGGTTATGAGTTGTAAATTTTTTAATCAAATATCATATGTCAAATCACTCAAGTAGTCAAACTCTTTTCAAAACTCGTAATCAAATAAATTTTCCACACTCAAATCATAATTTCAAAACTCACAAACTCAAAATACAACTCCATTGTCAAATCATAATTCTAAAGTTCTACCAAACTCAGCCTTTAGTTTCATATATGTGTCTTCGGACAATTTTTTTTTTTATTTCTTTTTTTTCAAAAATTGATTATCGCAGTGTCTTTTATTTTTTATTTTGGGAAAACGATACATGTTTTCACTATTTCCTTGGTACCAGTACCTTTAAAGGATAAAATCATTTATAGAAAATGTAAATAATGTAGGCAATAATTGTTAAGATTCATGACTTTTTAATGTAGCAAAATTTAGTTTAGTTGTACCTACTGGTTGGCGGGTCGACATGTACAAAGAAACTAGCGGCAACAATAAGATAGCTTAGAATAAGCATCAAGCCTTTGAAATAGTTTGATGTCCCTTCCTGTAACAAAGAAAGCAATGGTTATAAAGTCATCCATTCATAAGCAACATTTCACCTAGGATAGGAACAAAAGAAAAAAAAACGAATAGCTAGCTATAATTATTGTGTCTACCACAATAAGAAAAAAAATGAACAAAGAGCAGTCATACAGCATGCACTGCAGAGAAAGAGGTTACATAAAATATGTGTTTATACAATAGCTAGCTATAATTAATACAATAAATAATTAGTATGTGAGATAAATAGATAACCGAACCTGCAGCATAAATGCTACCACTAACACTGTGATAAAGAGCGTAGCTGTCTCAAAGAGTTGAAAATTCAAGTCCATTGGCTGTCCCATGAACCAGCCAACAACTACACAGAAGGGAATCTGCATTACCAAGAGCACAAGATTCATAAGCCATTAAGCAGTGTGCAGAAGCTTCACTATTTACCCACAACAAATTCAATCTCTCAGTTGGATAATGTGAAATCAAATCAATCACAACTGAGAGAAGAAATGGGAAAACAAATGAGCACGCTAATTGTCTTTAGTTTCTTTAACCAAAAATAATAATAATAATAATTTGCAACTAGTACAAGAAAAACCTTCCAAATGTTAACATTTAGTGTCAAAATGGAATTGGATATCAAGGCCTTACAACAAACATAGATATCTGTGTAGATGATCCAATTGCGACTCCCAGTGTGATGTCCTATAGAAGAAATCAGGTAAATAAGCTGAATGAATTCAAGTAAGAAATGGTTGTTCGGAGTTTCAAGCACTCACAAGCTTGTCCTTCATGGCAAACATAATAGCACTTGCATGTTCTGCAGCATTTCCTACAATTGGAAGCAGGATGACACTAATAAAAGCCACAGACATGTTCCATGAGTCCGATGCTCCCTGAAAAGATACAGCAACACAATGAAACCATCCATTGCTCACGCAAATAGATCATCACCTGGATTCTAAAGTGAATACCATTTTCAATTCTAAAGTGATACCATTTGGTGAAACTAGAGAAATTTCAATTATTTGCACCCATAAAATGTTCAAATGCATAAGCTAACAAAGTGATACCATTTTCATAAAACCGTGGCAAATGAATAGAGAAGTAGGTCATACCTGTATAGCGTCAACAAGGTATCCAGATAGTACAGACACCCACAAAGTCAAAATAGCAAGCCACCCAATTGCTTCCCACTTACTAATAGCAGGAACCTCTTCTTCAGGAGAATCTTCTGTACTACTATTGCTTTCCTGCAACATATTCGAAGACTGACTAAAGAGGATAAATAGATCCAATGTTATATAAACTAAGGTTCTCAATAATGAATATTTACTCTCCCAAATCTAAACTAATAAAAAAAAATTAAAAAAAAAGGATTATAATATGATCCCGTAAATATGGTGGCAATGTGTCTTCAAGATACTGGTCCACATAAATAGCACAGGCCACGAATTTCGCAGAATATGAATACGTGCCTGGCGAGAAATAAGCCTATACATGTTATTGGATATAAAATAGAGACTCAATTAGCTAAGCAAAGCAGGAATCATAAATCAACCTTAGCTTTTCATATTAAAACAATCACATGCCAGAACATCTAATGACACTGAGTTAAAAAGAACTTGCCTCATCAACAGGAGCCTCATCCACTGGACCATAGAACTTGTGTTGACTCCTAAGCTGAAAGAAAAGGTAGCTTGCATATGCCACCAGCATTATACAGCTGCTAAATCTAGAAAGGGATAACTCTGACGTCCCAAAATGCACCTCTGTGTGTGTGACGTGAAGTACTGCTGGAAACAATATGCCCATAACAGCCATCAACAACAATCCTGAGCTCACCACTGCAGCTGCCTGTTTTTGAACATTCAAATAGAAATCAGCTTTCCTTCTCTTTTACTTCCTTTTTTTGGTGGGAACCTTACATGGCTAACCGAACTGCAATGTTGATTCTATGGCATCTAGATGATCTACCTTATTGAAACGCTGCACTTTCTGGTGATTTTTTATCCCCCCACAGAAGAAGGCACATCCGAGCACTAACAGCATATTTGATAAGATGGAGCCCAGTAATGATTGCTGAACTACCCTAATCATCCCATTCTTCAATGCATACATTGAAATTATCATTTCAGTAGCATTGCCGAATGTAGCATTTAGAAGGCCCCCAACTGCAGATTCAATCGAAAACTGTCATCTTGTTACAGAAATCCAGGCCCAAGTACATTAAAGAATAATATTTTTCTTAAGTTGTGAGAAGAATATTTTTTCCTCTGGTGATTTAAATTTAATTTAACAGTATATCTGGGTGTGTTATGTAAATATGCATATACAAAGAAATAACAGACAATTTTGGGAGGTATCTCAGCCTTTCAGAAGGCTTACCATGGCCTAATACATTCAGTCTCCATTATCTGAACTATTTGAAGCAATGTAAATTAACCATTAATGGCTAATAATTTATGAACTACTAGTATTTACTGATTCACAAAATTTTGATTTCACCAACCGATGACTGCATAACTAATCTTCTAATTATTATTAAATGTTCAATCATATTGCTTGGAATGACTACTCCACATGACTTATATTTCCAGTTCTTCAAATGATATCTAAGACTAACTTCAATTTCTAGTGCAACTTTATGATGTTTATTCATGAATTTACAATTCAGTGTTTTTAACAGTCACGGCAAACTAACGTATCACAAGCAACAAGATCAACTTTCTCTACTTAAAAGGATATTAGAAGCTTCAGACATTACTACTAGGCATGCCTGCCAAACTATAGGGAGAGGGCGGTTGCAGGGAGTCGAACTACAAGGATACAGATCAGAGCAATATATTATAGTGTCAAGACATAAAAGCTTGTGTTTACTAATATCCTGGTTTTGCATTTAATTTTCATGGCGAATCATACAACAAGCCAATCCCTCTTGATTCGAATGCAGGGCTTAGTTTGTTTGTTGAATCATGCAATAAGAACAATAAATATACCTGTAGGTCCTGTGTAGAATGCTAGCTGCCTGCACAAGGGCCAAGTGAAAAGTATATTTAGTATGTTCTGAAGGAAAAAGAGAACGCAACAGCATCATTTAAATGCTAGAATTTAATTTAAGAAGCAAAACTTACTCAGTTGCATAACCCAGACGCTCGGCTAAAGGTGCAATACCCAATAAGCTGAATATGAAGACCCATCCCTGCAATATAACAACCATCAACAAATTAAAACCAAGACAAAGGCATCATGAATCACCAAATCATGACCATAATTACTTGAGAGAAAATGATGTTTAAACATTGCACCACTTCCCTAAAAAACATAAATTACATCGTGAGGCCATAAATCTACATTCGAAAATATAATAAAGAAGTCAACCACTGTACTTTTCCTTTTTAGCAACATTCCCTTCTGAATGAAGTGAATGAAAAAATGATAACTGAAGTCTGTACTTCTTACATGTTTTCCAGTAAGATAGTGCAGCAATATTGCCAGGGGCCCAAAAGGAAGCAAAATGTTGATCTTTGTATTAATTAAGACTTTGTAAATACTCATGAGAGGTGCCGTCCTGGAAATACTCATGAGAGGTCCCATCCATGTATGCTCATGAAACCATGAATTGGAAAGCTTTGCATGTGGCTCAATATAAGATACTTCACAACCAAAAGTGTATGCTTTACTTGTAGCTTGTGATGAGCTCAAAGGGATCGCCTCATCAGATTCGAGGTATGTCTCCTCTACATCTCCCATCTGCACACACTGATAATCTCACTAATCAAACCCAACAGTCATACAAAGCAATGCAAGCTCAACACAGAAGCTATTTACCCATTTACATTAATTCAAGACCATGCATCCAGAACAGGATGAATTCATTGACACCGTTATATTGAGTCAATTGAAATTATTGGAAAGCTTTGCATGTGGCTCAATATAAGATACCTCACGACTAAAAGCGTATGTTTTACTCATAGCTTGTGATGACCTCAAAGGGATTGCCCCATCAGATTCGAGGTGTATCTCCTCTTCATCTCCCATCTGCACACACTTATAATCTCACTAATCAACCCCAGCAGTCATACAAAGCAATGAAAGCTCAACACAGAAGCCATTTACCCATTTACATTAATTTAAGACCATGCATCCATGAAAGGATGTTATCATTATATTGAGTCAATTGAAATGATATGATCCCACAACAATCACAGGTGACAATATGAAGTCAGATAATACAGGCTACATTAACTCAACTTATTTCCATTGATTCCGCAAAACAATCAAAACAAATTTCAAAATAAAAACGGCCAGAACATGTATGTGCCTAGGTTGGTAAGCAACTTTTGCTAACACTATAATTTACGTCTAGATCTTGAAACACATAAATGTTTTCTCCCCAAACGGAGGAAGGATAATGGCTAATTTACCAAAGGTCAACCAGATTGAGAAATCAATGTTTACAGTTGCTCATGGAGCATAGAAATAGCATGTAAAATATGAGCCAAAATAGATGAATAAGTGAGCGATTGGCTGTCCCATGGAAATAAAATTTCATCCTGCCTACATAACTATATAACAAGACCATCTATTTGCCTCAGCATTCAAAACAATTCCATCTCATATTACATAAAAGGTCACTAATCTCTTTCCAACAATAACCCTTTCCACTGTCATTGCCTTTTTCATAAAAAAAATTTTAATGATTTTTTTATTTTATGAGCAAGATAATATTAAAAGAGGCACTAAGGGAATGCACAACCTGAATACAAAGAAAAACTATACCAACTATACACTAAAAAACTATTCAAATCCAAAAATTAGTTCAAGGACTGTTCAACCACCCTTGAGAACCAACTATACAAGAAAGAGGACAAAAGACTTTTAATTTAAAAAATGGGCCTCTAAATACCAACAATTGATCTTCTATCCTTTTCTCCCCAAAGTAACCACAAAATGACCAATGGAGCTCCTTCTGCTAACCAGCAACCACTCCAAAAAAAGATAACCTCCTTCACCTTGTTCAGAAACACCCAAGCAACTACAAACAAAAAGAGAACCAAAGACCAAAGCTCTTGAGCTACCTCACAATGTAGAAATAAATGATTTACTATTTCCTCATCGTGCTTGCATATACAATACCAATTAACATGCAATTGTCTCACTGAATGGTTGTGCTTTCAATAGTATTTCATCACCATCACTTGGGACACGGAAACAAGTAATAAAATTGGCTACATGGAAGACATAGTATTTGTCGAAGGGCAAAAGGACTCTAAATAAGAACACATTGTGTAGCTTGCCTACATACTTTGTGTCCTTGTTTATAGTTCCTATATCAGTGGCTCGTGTGTAAGAAAGTTAACAAGAGACTACCCTCGAGGTGGGTTACATATTATCTTGTTGAGTGGAAGGTACTGCATTTGCCTGAGGTCGGGGGTGTATTGGGTATAAAAGATATGGAATTGTTTATACTTTGACAGAAATTGTATTAGCAACCTTGCTTTTTTGGATTCTTGGTGACTTTTCCTTTCCGTTATATTCTTTTACAAATATATTGGGGCATTTGTACATCCCACAAGATATATTGTGTTTTTGGTTATAGCATTTGAGTTAGCCTTTTCTGCATACATGAGGTCCACTCCAGAAAGGAAACATATTCTGAAAGTAGTAGCACCAGCAAAGAATATTCCTACAGAAAAGTTTCAAAACTCAATTGCATAACTTTCCAAAAGCTGTTTCACTGAAGTAATATCATCCTTTTAAAATGAAACAATTTTGTAAAACATTTTTGGATATCAAAAGGGTATGTTGCTGGAAATCATCTATTACCATTTACCAACAGCTACACTTCGAAGTATACAAAGTAATGGAATCCTCTAATCTTAAGTAGAAGTCCACATATTGTATTTGGCGGCCAAAGGAGAGTAAGTGTGCAAGCAATTCAACAAAAAATTAACATCATTAAGTACCAAAAAACATGATATAATGTAGGGGTGAGAATCTCTGACACACCACATTAATACAACAGGAAACATACATGAAATTAGCGAGTTAAAGTTGACCATTTTCAACACGAACCAAGTTATCACACGCACAGCAAAATAACAAGAAAAATAAATGGGCCAGGTTAGTGTCCAACGAGTTGACACATTTAGTAGAGGATTAATAACACATTTCAATGTTACATTATTATTTCCGCGTCATTAATTGCTTAACTAAATTATAAAGATGTAAATTATAGGATCAATATAGTCTTTTTGTTTCTAAATTGAGATAATTGTTGAAACTAAATATTTTTATAAATAATTTCATCTAGTAGACATTAGTTTCATTAAGGCTCAGTTTGTTTCGACATAGACACAAAAGAAAATGCTTCTTTTTTTTTTCGTTGGTGTTTGGTTAATACGTGAAACAAAAACATTTTATTGCCTAAAAGAAAATCCAGTGTCATTTATGACTTTTTAGTGAGTCAAAAGATATTTATTTGAAAAAACTAAATGTGTTGAAAAGATAATTAGTCAGTGCGGGTACTTATATCAAGCCCAATACGCGGCAAGCCCTACCACATCATCAAAACCCCACCCACGTGGCAGACCAATAGGGCACCACGTGAGCATGTCATATGTCTGATACACGGTGAGCCCTACGGGCGCCGTGTGCCAAGGCACCACGCAAAACCAAGACTATATGCTTAGCCTAAACGGAAACATACATATAAGCCCAAACATATCTGAATATGAAGTAGATATGAAAAGCTCTGCAACAGGTAGCACCATGGCCCCGCAAGGCCCATGGTCCTTCATACCTCGCTCCAAGACCAAACAACAATATAATCAACCCCCGGTTCACTTGGACTTGGACTGATAAACATTGGCTCTCCTAAACATTGAGATAAGCCTGTAGCCCATTCTCCTACTTGATCACTTGGAAACGAGCCCCTTTCCTAAACATTGAGATAAGCCCGCGGCCCATTCTCCTACTTGGTCGCTTGGAAGCGAGCCTTGCCTCTCTTAAACACTAAGGTGGGCCCTGGCCTATTCACCTACTTGGATGCCTGGGTTGGGAGCAAGACCCAAGCACTACTGCTCGGGATCATCAGAGCATATTGGACTGGCGGCTGAGGTCATGGAATTGTCGAGATGGTTGTTTTTCTTGCTAAGACAACTCCATCTTGACCAGGCTTGTAGAAGAGACAACAACGACCTTACATTCATGTCATCTGATACATATACGAAACATTACTTTCTGTCTGTCATGAAACGTTGCTCTCCGGCTGCCGTCAAGCCACAGACAGCAGAAGGGCTTATATCACTTCTGGTAAAGTTAAGGAGAACGAGCCACCTGTCCAACAGTGTGCTTGGCTCCAATACTCCTGTGGCCTATATAATGTATCGTATATGCAGCAAGACAACACAACAATACAACTCCATAATTCTAACACACTAAGTCCCACACCCAAATGTTCTTTCTCACATTCTACATCAGTGTTCAAGGTCCAACCTCTCCCTCTCCAAGCTTGCCTTGACCTCCCCCTCTCCACCTCCGCTGATCTCCGGCCATTGGAGTGCCCGCCATCTTCCCAGACTACCTCTAACCACACCTCTCACCCACAGTGAGAATCTAAAAATTTACTTAAAATCATTTTTGAGAAAATGATATAAAGATATTTTCTTTAAAAAAATGTTTTAATTGCATTTTGTTCGACCAAACAACGGAAAATTTACGTCAAAATAAATGGAAACTAAATTAATTTGTAAAAAAAAAAACCAAAAAACAAAAACAAACAAACAAACAAACTTGACACGATACACTAATAATAATAACACGAAAAAATAAACAGGCTGGTTAGTGTTGATTAGTGTTGAGAATATTCTGACATAAATTAGAGATAAAAAAGCAATTCACAATCTTAATAAAAAGCGTATTATAAATCAGATCAGCTCACCAAATGAAAATTAAGACCTCAAGCAATCTATGAAAACACCAGTGTAGAACAACAAAAAAAGTCACAAACATGTTATTTCCACAGGAAAAACCAAGAGACCTAGAAAGTCTGGAAATAAAGCTAAAAACTCGAGTTACCTGGAATTACTCTCTCGATCTAAACGGTTCGGGTTTCAAAACGATCCACCGATTCAGCCTCAAGCAACAGTCGGCAAACCTAACCAGTATAATAATGAACTTCAATTTCAGATACACAAAACCGACATTACATATACATACACATATACATACATATATATATATATGTATAGAGAGCGAGAGAATGAAAATGGTGAGATCGGTAGGAGATAAAGTGGAAGTTCCGGCTTCAGCTCCGGTGAGAGAGAGTCGGCTTCAAGAATTGTTCTTCGTCTGCGTTACGACTTAAGAACCAAGAGATACTGTAGAGAGAGAGAGAGAGAGAGAGAGAGAGAGAAGGGGGGGTGACGGTGACGGTGACGGTGACGGAGATGGCGTTAAGGGGCCGGCCAAAGGAAGCTTCGACGAAGCAGCGCTCCAAAAATATTTTAATTTTAAATTTTTTGTTTTTCTTGTTAATTGGTTTTTTGAAAACAGTGGTTTCGTGTCATCAAGATATGGAAACACTCGGGATATGATAAGAGTTGGGTAAATTACATTTTACCCCTCTATTTTTAGTCATATTTTTTTCATTTTAATTCTTTATGTTTTAAATTGTTTTTAATTTATTCTAAAAACTAATTTATGAGGTGCCATTTAACATAATATTTTTTTGTTTAATTTTGAACATAAATTGATTTTAGAAGTAAATCAAGAAATTTATGAAATGAGATGTCACAGTTAATGTAGTATTTTTTGTTTAATTTTAAACATAAATTAATTTTAAAAATAAAATAAAAACTTAAATTATGAAAGGTCAAAAAGGAAAATATTCCAACATAAAGGGGCCAAATGTAATTTACCCGATAAAAGTATGGCCGTGACGCGGTAAGGTAGGATGTCTGACCGACAGGTGAACAAAAATCTTGAAGTTTCTAACACATGAAATGGGTAAGAAAATAGATTTTCTTTGCGGATTGAAGCGTAATAACAGCATAACTGTCCGGTTTGGCTTTCCCTAATTATAATTAATTATCAATTCAAAGACTCTTACAACACTCCTCATTATTAAATTTAGATTTGATTTTTTTACTTTTTATTTTAAAATAGTGCTGCGAAATAAAATCCTAACGTGCCATGCATGTTCAGATATCATCAAGTTTTTCAAATGCCTCAAATTTTTATAAATAAAATTGTACGTAATTCATTTTAAATTTTGTAAAATAAATATAATTATATTAAAAAAATTTAAATTTTTAATTTGCATAATATTTAATTATTTTTTATTAATAATTCATTAATTATATAAATAAAAAAATAACATTGTCAAGTTTTTTGACTTTATTTATATTTGTGAAAATAATAGTATTATTGTCTCTTTTACACCAAAATGTATATTTCACTTTGTTTATATTTTTGTCTTCCCACTAAAAGAAATTAGTATAATTATACTAAAATTGTAGAATTTATTATATTTTTTTTCATAATTTACCTAATTTTTTCTCTTATTGAAAGTCAAGCTTGTCTCTAGTTTGGAGAATTGAACTAGACATATTGGGGCATTATTTGACATAAATTAAATAAATGCACTTATTTGGATCACATCATTTCTCTATTTTTTTACACATCTTTTCATAAAAAGTAAAAAAATATATTTATTTAAATTATCCCAAACAATCTCTTAGCTTGAGCAATGAAAGTTTGTCATGTCGATATTTTTATAAATTAATAGTTCAGATTTTATCCACCTTTTTACAAACTCAATATTTAATAAATTAATGATTTGATAAATCTAAATATTTGATTTATAAAAAAAGTATTAAGGTAATACAATGCAGCAATGGTAGAGGACCCTATTTTTGTGGCTCAAATGGCTTGAATTTGTCAAAACGACGTCGTTTTGAGTACAAAACAACATCAAAATTGCCAAAACGACGTCGTTTTGGCAATTTTGAACCATTTGAGCCACAAAAATTAAGACCCCCAAACATTTTTCAATACAATGTAAGGGGTCAGGCTATTTCCTCTAATCCATGTACTCCAACTTGAGAGAAACAATTCTATTTATCAAATGGCCCCATTAAAAAAAAAAGATCTTTCTCCAAAGGTTGTAAAATAAACAAACAAAACAACCTATCAGTAAGAAATATCATTTCAGAAAGCAGTACAGTTGGTCATTCAGAAAATATTCATGATTGAATATATTTTTACAACATTGTTACTCACAGAGTTCTGGGCTACAGATAGGCTAGTGAGCGTCCTCGGATGCCAACCCTACACAGTTACAGGATGAACACACACTAAGTTGCACGTTTGGGAAATAATAACTTAGTCCCTATCTTGACTCGGTGTGGTTCTATAGCATTATCCTCATTAAGATGCCTTAAACTAGGCCTAGGAATGCCTAGGATGGAATGAGGATGCAAAGATGCACTTTAAAACACTTTTCAAATTTTTGCTGAAACAGGGGTCCCGCTCCAGCGTGGCTTTCTCCGCTCGAGCGGACATGCAGACAAAAGAGCTACGCTCGAGCATAATTTTCTTCGCTCGAGCGAACTGCAAAAGTACTGGATGCATGAAATTTACGCTCGACGGGCGCTCGACCCCCGCTCGAGCGTGAGACACAAGTCCTCGCTCGAGCGGACTGTAAACAAATGCAAAGTACTGGATACACGCATTTCACGCTCGAGCGTTACTTTCCCCGCTCGAGCGGGATGCATGTACTCAGAGTGTACGCTCGAGCATGGAGTTCCCCGCTCGAGCGTGGATCCAAAATCTAGAATTTCCAGATTTGTCTCCAAGCATGAAACTCAACATTTAAAGCATTAAATTCGATCTTTTTGGGCTAATTTTCTGGAAAATACTTTAAAACTCATAATATGACATGTTTCAAAGATCATTTTGCAAAATTAAAGCCCAAAGGTAGTTCAATTGAACCCATTTCCAAACAAAATTTCAAGAACATGATGTACATGCAACATGCATGAATTTAATCAACTTTAAAGCTTCTAATACAAGAACAAATGAGTCATTCCTTCCAAAAACATGCTGAATTCATGGACCAAAGCTAGAATATGGACATGCATGTGAGGATTTCCATGAAATCAACCTCAAAACTCAACAATGTATACATGTATGCATGAATTCCTACTCAATTCAACATATTAAGCTAATTCATGCCTTAAATCACTAGCCTTACCATGAATCATGCAAGAGCAACTCAAACTCACAATTAAAAGGGTGAGTCTCCTACCTCAAGTCTCCAATTCAAGGTATAGAAGCTCAAATTTTGCAAGTTCCTTCAAATCTTCCAATTCTCTAAGTAATCTCCTAGTTGAAACCAATTCTCCCTATTCTCACTCTCTCTCGAAATGGCCTCAATATGGCTGAAGAGTGATGTGTGATCAAGTGTAATAAAGCTTCAACATTGTCTTAGGTAGTGGCCCACTAAGTGGCAAAATGGTAGATAAGTCCAACTAATGTAATTTAGCTTATTTAATCCAATTTAATCATACCAAATCAAATTTCAACTAAATTTACCATAAAATCACATTAATTCTAATTAACACAAAACACTAATTAGTTCCGGATTCAGCCGCCGATAAGGCCTTCAATTTGCAGTTTAAAACATAAAACATAAACAGATCATTAGCAGTCAAACAGATAGACGTGCATTCAAACTAATACACTCAATCAATCAGTCAGAATTTCAGTCAATTAGTCACTTAACATGCTTAATCATAGATTAGTACTAATCAGTGGTGAGGGTTGTCACAGTCTCCCCTCCTTACAAAGAGTTTGGTCCTCCAAACTCGAATTACCTTCATTTTGGAAGAACACTGGATCTAGAGGGAACAGTTCAGGATATCTCTTGATCATATTGTCTTTCCTTTCCCAAGTGGCATATACACCACCATGGCTTTGCCAATCAACTTTCACTAACGGAATCTCTTTGTTCCTCAACTTATTGATCCGTCTGTTTATAATTTGAATAGGCCGTTCTTCATAAGTGTAGTCATCACTTAGCACTACACAGGTAGGCTCAATAACATGAAAGGGATCCCTAAGATAATTCCTCAACATTGAAATATGGAAGACATTATGCATATGCTCCATTTCAGGAGGAACCGCTACTTGATACGCCACCAGATTGATTTTCTCAATAATTTCATACGGTCCGACATATCTCAGCGCTAGCTTGCCCTTGACTCCAAAATAAGTCTAGCCTTTCATCGGTGTCACTTTAACAAAAACATGATCACCTACTTCATATTCTCTGTCTCGCCTTCAGACATCCGCATAACTTTTCTGCCGGCTCTATGCGGTTTTCAATCTCTGTTGAATCAGTTTCACTTTTTCAGTAGTTTCATGTACAATCTCGGGCCCAAGCAAAGGCCCATCTCCTACTTCTGCCCAGCAGATAGGAGATCGACATTTCCTGCCATATAAAGCCTCGAAAGGCGCCATCCCAATACTCGAGTGAAAGCTGTTGTTGTAGGCAAATTCAGCTAAAGGTAGATGACTTTCCCAATTTCCCTAGAAATCGAGAACACACATCCGCAGTAAATCTTCCAGAGTCTGGATGGTTCTTTCTAACTGGCCATCTGTCTAAGGATGATATGCACTACTCAGTCTCAGTTCAGTACCCAATGCAGTTTGTAGACTTTGCCAGAATCTCGATGTAAACTTCGAGTCCCTATCAGAAATAATAGACACAGGCACTCCATGCAATCTAACAATCTCATCGATATAGAGTATAGCCAATTTGTCCGCATTATAAATTGTTTTGACAGGTAAGAAGTGAGCAAATTTAGTCAGTCTATCAACAATAACCCAAATTGAGTCCATACCTTTACTGGAGCGAGGTAAACCAACAATAAAATCCATAATGATATGTTTCCATTTCCACCCCGGTATCGGTAAGGGTTGCAGTAAGCCTGCGGGTCGTTGATGTTCGGCTTTAACTTGTTGGTAATGAAGACATTTCGACACAAAGTCAGCAATCTCTTTCTTTATTCCTGGCCACCATAAATTCAGTTTCAAGTCTTGGTACATTTTCGTATTTCCTGGATGGATAGACAATTTTGAATTGTGGCCCTCTTGCAGAATTCTTCTTTTCAGTTCAGAATCACTCGGTACACACAACCTTCCCTGGAATTTCAACACATTGTTTTCAAATTTGAAATCCGGCCTCCGTTTAGATTCTCGTTCATCAATGATCTTTTTCGAAAAGTCATCCTGTTGCTGTTTCTCTTTAATCTCCTCAATCAGTGCCGGTTGGGCAGAAATAGCGGCTAAGGTCCTACCTTGTTCACGCAAAACAATTTCAACCTCAAATTTTTCAAGGTCACATAGCAATTCTTTCTGCCCGATGAGTAAACAGGCTAAATTTCCAACTGATTTCTGACTCAGTGCATCGGCAACAGTGTTAGCTTTCCCCGGATGGTACAAAATTTGCAAGTCATAATCTTTTATCAGTTCTAACCATCTCCGCTGCCTCATGTTCAATTCTTTCTATGTGAAGAAATATTTCAAGCTCTTGTGATCTGTATACACTTCACATGTTGCCCCATAAAGGTAGTGACGCTAGATTTTCAGTGCAAACACTACCGCAGCAAGTTCCAAGTCATAGGTCGGGTAGTTCTTTTCATGCAGTCTCAGTTGTCGGGAAGCATACGCAATAACTTTACCATTCTGCATTAAAACACATCCCAAACCCTTATAAGAAGCATCACTAAATATAGTATAACCATTCGTACCTAAGGGTAGGGTAAGAATCGGTGCAGTCCAAGGTTCTGAAAAGCGGTTGCGGTCGCCGTAACGGTGGCGGTGGCGGTGGCGCGGTTGCGATTGCGGGGTGTAAAGGCCACAGCGTAACGGTTGCGGTTACCGGAACTATGAATTTTTTTATTTTTCGCACAATTTGCAAAAAACTTACCGATACGCATATTTTTTTTTAGAATCATATTTATTGGGTTTTAAAATAAATTTAGATAATTTTTTCATAATTTTTAAGTATGATCCAATATATTTCATATTTTTAAATCACTATAAAATAATTTTTTTTACATTTTATTTCAATAATTAATGACTTTATATGTCATAAATCCATGTTACACTTGTGGCAAAAATTTCTTTTATTGGACTTAGATGTATAAAATTATTTTTAATTATTATACTTGTGGAAGCATATGTGCATTTTAACTCAAATAGTTTTAAAAAAGTATACATTCTTAATGGAAGAACTTGACAAAGTACATAACATCATAGCATAAATCACAAATAATAGAGAGTACATTTTACATAATGTTACTACTAAAATTACATAATGTCACCACCAAAATGAGTGACGTGGTGCATCTTGGGATTCAGATTGTTGAGCTTGATTGTTGCTGCTACCTTCACCCCACCAAAATGAGTGACGTGGTGCATCTTGGGAATCAGATTGTTGAGCTTGATTACTACTACCTTCACCCCATCCAGTAGGAAATATATAAGTAAATGTGCTCATCATGTCATCCCTTTCTGTTTCGTGCATTGGGAGAGAAAATGGATACCTTGGCTGAAAAGGATCAACATACTCTTGTTGGGCTTGTTGATAATTTGGCAAACCGTATCCTGGAGGACCATGTTGTTGAGGGGGCCAAGGATAATTTTGTTGAGGTGGGTAAGGATAGCTCTGGCTATTATTGCTATATGATGGGTAAGGATGATATGGATAACTATGACTACTATCAGATGAATCAAGCTGTTGTTCTCTACTTCTTATTCTTCTTTCATCCCTATGTATATCACTACCACGAAACCTCCTAGGTAGTTGGGGTAAAGGTGCAACAGGTTCTCCAATATCATAATGTTCCCCAACATTACATAATCCAAATCCTCCAATAAAATCTTCACTTCCTGCACCAAAACTAGTACCATCACCGCCATCACCACCATTGTCACCACCACCACCACCACCATCGTCACCGTGAGAAGTGCCTTCACCATCACCATCATCACCTCCTCCATCAGATGGTGTTAAACTACCACTATTTTCACTTTGAGTTGGAGTAGGAGTTGAGCTTTGAGAAGTGCGTCGAGCTTGATATCTATGGGTGCCACCACCATCGTTTCCATCGCTGCCATCGCCGCCATCGCCATTACTGTCGTTGCCACCACCACCATCATCATCTGAGACCAAATCTAGCCATTCAGAATTATCCACACCATCTAGCAAAGGATTTTCCCTTTCTTCTATCCATGGACTTATTGGATCATCTTCTTCAAATATATAATCCAAGTTAATAGGATTAAAACTCCTATCAATCTCCTCTTGGCTGCTTCTTTTAACGTGTCTCAATTTTAATCTCATGTTGTAAGTGATGAAGACTAATCTTTGAATTTTCTTATATTTCAATCTATTCCTCGTCTTCATATGGATGAGACTAAAAGTACTCCAATTACGTTCACAGTGAGATGATATGGTGGTTTGACTTAATACTTTCACAGCTATTTTTTGAAGTTTAGGAGCACAACTGCCATGAATAATCCACCACTTAGCTGCACAAAATTACATTACATTAGACATAAGTCAAAATATGATAAAAATTATTTAAGTATTTATATATTGTAAATTTGTAATTTTGAAAATAAAACCTGGATTTGATTGTTTCCATGCTCTTTGTGCTAAAGGAGTACCAAAAGTTTCCTGTTTATCTCGAAACAGCAACAACTACAATTTGGACAATCATTACAAGTAACATTTGCAAAAGTAGATTATTACTATTAAAATTTAAATAATTGGTACGTACTTGATTTGTTGCTTTCACTTGAGCATCCATATTAGGCTCTAGTCTGGTAATTACTTTTTTAAGTCTATCCATCACTTCTCTTATCATTTCATTGGATGAGGTAACACCATATTGGAATTGAGGATTTAAAAAATATCCTTCAAAAATAAGAAGACAATTAATAATTGTAAATAAATATACATTTTATAATTGAAATCGTAACACTTACCAGCCGCATGCAAATCTTGATGCAATTGAAAAGACCATCGAGTATCAATAATTTCCAATACGCGTGTAGTAGCAACAATCTCTTTTAATTGCCAACTTTGCCCTATCTATAGCTTCATATATGAAACCCATTGTTGGCTTCTCATCTCCATCAACCAACCTCAATACTCTGACTAGGGGCTCATGAACTTTACAAAGCTTTGTTGCTTTCTGCCAAAACTCCTTTCCCAAAATAATTTTTTTCACATTGTAAGGCTGCCCAGTCTTTGCCTTCCCCCATCTAGAATTCTTCCACTCATCACTATTAAACATAGCTCTCAATTGTTGTTTATATCTAACAATACTCTCAATGGCAATAAAATTTGTAGCAAATCGAGTGATGGCAAGTCGAATCAATTCTCTACCTCCAGTGAATTTTCTCATTAAATCCAACACCCATCCACTATTATAAATGAAATTGGTGATGGTTTTACCATCTTCAATCACCTTTGCTACACTTTTCTTATTGGCTATGGCTTTTAGCATGAGATCGATACAATGTGCTGAACAAGTTGTCCAATATAAATGTTTCCTTTTTCTCATTAACATTTTACCGGCAGCTTTCAGTGCAGGTTCATTATCAGTTACCACTTGAACAACGTATTGTTCTCCAATTTCATCAACAACTTTATCTAACAATCCAAAATAATATTCAGCAGTCCTACTAACAATATTAGAGGCATCAATTGATTTGTGAAATATAGTACCTCTATTGCAGTACACTAAGAAGTTGATGAGGTGTTGCCGAGTTAGACTGCTCCAATCATCACACATGATGGATACACCTCTCTCTGCCCAAATTCCCTTGAATGATCCTATCCATTCTGTCATTTCATCATGCTCCATGCCCAAATATACTTCAGAAACTTCATAAGCACTAGGACCCTTTACTCATGGCCCTACTTCAGCAGCAACATCAAGCATGGGTTGTGTATACTCTGAATCAACTGCATTGAATGGAATACGATTATAGAGTATAAACTTGGACACTGCCCGTCCCAATCTCTCTTTTAGCTTCTGTAAATTCATTGTAGAGATTTTTCGCTGCTTTGTACTCTTGCTCTTTTGGAGTTCTACATCCATTGCCCTCAACCTTGCTTCAGGAGCATTGGGCTTAATCCAATTACGTCCACTCCCACCAGTTTCACGCACAGATTGTGATCGACGAAAAACATTAGCAATACCTGACCCTTTTGGCATTCTTTGAGCACTACCCCCTGCATCAGAACTACCACCTGCATCGTATTGTGATCCATGACCTGCAACACCTCGTCTAAATTGTTGCCGTTCCTCTCATTGTTGTTGTGAACAAATACTTGCTTGTCTAGCCCTAGTCATCTCTAGATCAGAGTCAGAGTCATCATCTCGAAGATCTACAAAATCTCCCTCTTCATTTTCATCATAGAGATCATCTCCCCTAATATGTGCTTCCAATTCAGCTTTTCTCTTTTGTTTGTCTACTTTACTCATTTTCTTATTTTGTAAATGTTTCATCATTTCTTGCATCACGTCTCTACTAACATTAGGACAAGAATGCACTTGTCCTGTTTGATGTGCTAAATGTTGTTTGAAATGCGTAATCCCACCTTTAATGTGATGTCCACAAAATTTGCAAATAATATGATGCCTAGTGCCTTCAACTTGAGTTCCAAATTTCCAACCAATATCATCACTTGGGGGTTCATCATTGGCACCCTTTTGTCGTGGCATTTTTGAATATGAATTCTACATCATTAATACATTTTTTAAATTTATTTTTAAATGAAATGATTGTAAAAAAATATTTAAAATTAAATACTAAATAAAATAATTATAAAAAAATGTAACCACTATTTATACATTTGGATTTTACATGCCAATGTAATCATATAAAAATTTAAAATAAATTATAAAATATTTTTAAAAAAAAGAAAATTTTGCCATAAAAATTGTTGTCACAACAAATTTTGTCATTAAAAAGAAAATTTGTTATCACAACACATTACAATAAAAAATAAATATTTATAATTAAATGTTAAATGAAATGATTATAAAAAAAATTCAACCACTATTTATACATTTGTATTTTACATGCTAATGTAATTAGGAATAAAGACATTTTTCATGGCATTGATTGAGCTATTGTTTTTATTTTTATTTTTTTATTTTAGAGAAAGACATTTTTTTAAAAAATAAATAAATTTGTGCTATCAAAATTGTTGTCACAACACATTACAATAACAAAATTTTTTAAAAAAATATTTCAAATTAAATACTAAATAAAATAGTTATAAAAAATGTAACCACTATTTATACATTTCGATTTTACATGCTAATGTAATCATATAAATTGAATTATAAAGAATTTTTTTTTGAGGTATGATTTTTTTTTAAAAGACATTTTTTTGCCTTTACAGTGTTGTAATATAAAAATATTTATAATTAAATATTAAATGAAATGATTATACAGTTCAAAAAAACAAATGAAATGATTATAAAAAAATGCAACACTATTATACATTTGGAGTTTACATGCTAATATAATCATATAAAAATTAAAAAATAAATTAAAGAATTTTTTTTGAGGTATTGATTTTTTTTTCTTTTGAAAAGATATTTAAAAAAAATAGTGACTTCAATATTGTTGTCACAACACATCACAATAACAAAATAAAAATATTTATAATTAAATATTAAATGAAATGATTATAAAAAAAATTGCAACAACTATTTATGGAGTTTACATGCTAATGTAATCATATTTTAAATATAAAGAAAAAAAATTCTTACATAGTTGTTTTTGGGCTTCAATCACTTGAGTATTTGTTATCTTTTTGAATAACCTGCAAGAAAAAAAAATTCAATAAAAACTGACATATATAAAATGTATTATATAATTATAGGTGTTATGATTTTTAGATATTATAAAAAAAAATCAATCACTAATTATTATATATAAAATACTAAAAATAATGCATAGCTCTAGATATATATAATATATATATATATTTAAAAAAAAATCAATCACTAATTATTATATAAAAATACTAAAAATAAATGCATAGCTCTAAATATATCACATAAATTTTGTAAGTTTTACAAAATTTAAAATCTGAAAATCATTGTAAAAATAAAATTAATAAATAAAATTTGCTAGACACGGGTGTATCTTCCCAGGAAGCTGCACAAAAAAAAAAAAATGTTATATTATATTATATAATTTATATACCTTCCCAGGTGTATCTTCCCCAGGAAGCTGCAAACAAAAATAAAATAAAAAACAAAACAAAGGGCAGCACTTCGGAGGAGATGAACAAAACAAAAGAAGATCAGAGACTTCGTCCAGGAAGCTGAGCAAAACAAACAAATAAAAAAAAGAAGATCGGAAGGAGATGAACCTGTGGAAGCAGCACTTCGGTGAAGACGTAAACAGATTAGAGTTTTGTGTTGAAGAACAAGGGGCAGCCGGAGAGTCACAGAACAGAGGCAGGTTCATCTCCTCCCTCTTCCCTCTTCTCTCTCTTCTCTCTTCTCTCTCTCTTCTCTATTTCTCACTCATATCATCCGTATTTCAGATCTGAAAATTTGTGGATGGATACACTCACCTCGAAGTGGTTCATGTGCTGTAAAGCAAAGCATTTGAACCAGTGATTGAGCCTCTGAATAATAAAGTATGTACCACATCTTTTGTTTTTTTGTTTTTTCTTTTGTTTGAACCAGCATTTCACTATCCGTATTTCTTTTGTTTTTTTTTTTGAAAATAATCAGCGAAAAAGCCCTGTAACGGGTGTAACGGGCCGTTACGGCCGTTACACCACCGTTACGATCGCTACGTTGGCCATAACGGCCGATATATCTGTGAATTTCAATCACACCGCAAAATTGGGGGTAACGCGTGGTACCTACCACTGAAACCGTTACGTAACACCGCATTTTTAAACCTTGGTGCAGTCACAAGTCGAGTCTTTAACTCTTGAAAGGCTGATTCTCTCTGATCAGTCCAGTCAAATGATATCCCCTTTTGAGTCAATTGAGTCAGTGATAGGGCAATTTTGGAGAAGTCTTTGACAAACCTTCTGTAATACCCGGCTAAGCCTAGAAAACTTCGGACTTCGGTAACATTTGTCGGTCTAAGCCAATTCACTACTGCTTCAATTTTCTACGGATCAACTGAAATTCCATCCTTACTGATTACATGTCCCAAAAACATAACATTGTCAAGCCAAAATTCACATTTTGTCATTTTAGCATATAGTTTCTATTCTCTTAGGGTCTGTAGGGCAGTTCTCAAATGATGTTCATGTTCTTCCGTGCTTTTGGAATAAATCAAAATGTCATCTATGAAAACAACTACAAATTCATCGAGGAATGGTTTGAAAATTCTGTTCATAAGGTCCATAAATGTAGCAGGTGCATTAGTAACTCCAAAAGACATAACAAGGAATTCGTAATGTCCATACCTCGTTCGAAAGGTAGTCTGTTCAATGTCCTCTGGTTTGACTTTCAACTGGTGGTATCCGGATCTAAGGTCATTTTTAAAGAAAACCTGGGCACCCTGTAACTGGTCAAACAAATCATCAATTCGAGGCAATAGATATTTGTTTTTCACTGTTACCTTGTTCAGTTCACGGTAGTCAATACAGAGTCTCAATGAGCCGTCTTTTTTTTTCACAAACAAAACTGGAGCGCCGCATGGTGAAGTACTGGGCCTGATGAACTTCTTATCTAACAGTTCCTGCAGCTGAATTTTCAATTCTTTCAGTTCAGTAGGTGCCATTCTGTAAGGAGCTTTAGATACTGGCTGTGTACCCGGAATCACATCAATGGTGAACTCAATCTCCCTATCAATCAAATCCCCTGGCAAATCATCTGGAAAAACATCTGGGAATTCTCTGACTATAGAAATACTATTCACATCAGTTTTAGCATCCGTAGGTACAGTCAATACACAACACAAATACCTTTTACACCCTTTTTTAATCAGCTTAAAAGCTTTCATGGATGAAATCAGATACGGGGGAGGAATTACTCCAACTCCGTTAAACACAAATTCAGGCAGTCCAGGTGGACGGAAAACAACTTGTTTTGTTACATAGTCCATGATAACATGATATTTTGTTAACCAGTCCATTCCCAATATCACATCAAAGTGATCAATATTTAGAGGCAGTAAATCAATATACAAATGAACATCCCCAACAATAATTTCACATGCAGGGTATATATAAGCACAAGTCATAGATTCTCGAACAGGTGAAGATACAGCTAACAGATAGTTCATAGGTTCCAGTGGTCTATTTAATTTTCGCGAAAAAGCATGTGATACATATGATTGTGTAGACCCCGAATCAATTAGAACATAAGCATTTTTAGTACAGATTGAGAGTATACCTGACACAACGGTCTCGGTATTCTGTACATCTCCTGGTACGAGTGCGAACACTCGACCTTGCCTCATAGGCTCTTTTCCAGTAGCTTTGGGATTAGGTTTTGGTGCAACAGTTAATGCTGCGGCGCTGGCTGCAGCTTTACTATTGCCCTGAAGAGCAGAAGGGCAATCTTTGACCATGTAGCCCACCTTGCCACACCTGTAACAAGCACCAGATATTTTATAGCAAACCCTTTTATGTTTCTTACCACATTCAGAACAGGGCGGTATGGAACCACTTCCCTGACTGGAACTGGTTGTTGACCCTGTATTTTGCTTTTTATTCAATGAACTGTTCCGGCCTTTCTTAAACTTGAAGCCTCGTCTCTTACCACGCCACCTGGTCGCTAGTGTTTCAGTCTGTTTCAGTGCCTCGATGTTCGACTCATCCATTATTGCTCGGTCAAGAACATCTACATATTTCAGTAGTTTCAGAACATTGATTCTGTCAAAGATTTCAACATTAAGGCCGTCTTCAACTTCCTGACCTTTTTGTAATCGGTATCCACCATGTGTGGTGCATATCTGGCGAGTTCAGTGAATTTCGATTCGTACTCAGCTATGGACATAGTGCCTTGTTTCAGTTGTTCAAATTCAGTCACTTTTCGGTCCTTGACACACTGTGGAAAGTATTTCTCAAAGAAGACTCCCTTAAACTGAGCCCAAGTCATAACAGTATTGGTGTCACGGGCAAGCATCCACCACCTTCTGGCCTCTTCTTGTAAGGTGAAAGGTAGCCAGTAGCACTTTGTATGCTTCAGAACACGGAAAGACTTCAAACAATTTCTCGGTCTCTAGGACCCATGCTTCGGCCTTTAGCGGTTTGAGGTCTCCTTGGAATAACGGTGGTTTCATTTTACTGAACTTCTGCGTTAGAGCAATTATATCATCATTCATATTCGGTTCCGGCTGTACCAGAGGAGGTGGAGCTGTTGGTTCTATTGTTGCCTTAAGGCCTCAGTTAGCAGTTCAACTGTTCTTTCTAGCCTTGCCATTCTTGCGTTATCCATTTCATTATAGACAATTATGGCAATTATAAACATAGACAGTTGCATACTTAACATATTAACACATATATTCATGTCATGGCCACACACACTTTTTCAATGTTCATGCAATGCCCTATTCACTTTTCTAGGACATCCTATAGCTCATTTGGACACGTGTGTGCGATATAACTCGTGGTTTGATATCGCTCTGATACCACTCTGTCACCACGCAAACCCGCCCCTATGGGTTTAGCACTGTAACCAGCTAGTAATCCGTGATTACCGAAGGCCTGCTTAACAGTAATAACAGTAATACAGAGTACAGGGGCTGGCGGAAGCCAAAACAGTAATAAAAGATGTCCAATGAGCTGTGACAGTCTGTATGCAAAAAAAAGACTTTTCATACATATTCACATTCAGAACCAAAACAATATATACATACATATACAATCATCCAAGACAAGGACCTAATCCCTATTAGAACAGTACAGTACATGTACAGTCAGTCTATACAAAAACAGAGACAGAAAGAATAAATCTAAAACACCCTAAAAAGCCCTAGCTAGAAGGACTTGGAACCTTTCAGTGAGGCACAGTGGTTGACTTGACAAAAAGAGAGTTAAACCCAACGTTCCTAGCTTCGATCCGGTGCCTAGACACCTATATATATATATAAACAATGAGTTAAAGCCCAGTGAATAACATATGTGTAAAGAGATCAAGAATGAATGTCCTTTCAGTATTTAAAACAGTCAGTTATAACAGTATATCAGTCATTCAGTCATAGCAGTCATATGTGATACATCCCATAGCAAAACAGTACAGTAGGTCTTAACAGACCGAACAGTCAGTTGATGGCCATCATATCAGTAAACGGTAGTGGTTCCAACATGGGAACCGACAGAGATCTCTGTAACAGTAGCAGTAACAGTACAGTAACAGTAAATTGCTATGGATGCCACGAATACAGTTTGCAAATAGGACAAACATTCATTCAGTAAGAAATATCATTTCAGAAAGCAGTACAGTTGGTCATTCAGAAAATATTCATGATTAAATATATCTTTACAACATTGTTACTCACAGAGTTCTGGGCTACAGATAGGCTAGTGAGCGTCCTCGGATGCCAACCCTACACAGTTACAGGATGAACACACACTAAGTTGCACGTTTGAGAAACAATAACTTAGTCCCTATCTTGACTCGGTGTGGTTCTATAGCATTATCCTCATTAAGATGCCTTAAACTAGGCCTAGGAATGCCTAGGATGGAATGAGGATGCAAAGATGCACTTTAAAACACTTTTCAAATTTTTGCTGAAACAGGGGTCCTACTCCAGCGTGGCTTTCTCTGCTCGGGCGGACATGCAGACAAAAGAGCTACGCTCGAGCGTGACTTTCCTCGCTCGAGCGGACTGCAAAAGTACTGGATGCATGAAATTTACGCTCGACGGGCGCTCGACCCCCGCTCGAGCGAGAGACACAAGTTCTCGCTCGAGCGTGCATTCCCTCGCTCGAGCGGACTATAAACACATGCAAAGTACTGGATACACGCATTTCACGCTCGAGCGTTACTTTCCCCGCTTGAGCGGGATGCATGTACTTAGAGTGTACGCTCGAGCGTGGAGTTCCCCGCTCGAGCATGGATCCAAAATGTAGAATTTCCAGATTTGTCTCCAAGCATGAAACTCAACATTTAAAGCATCAAATTCGATCCTTTTGGGCTAATTTTCTGAAAAACACTTTAAAACTCATAATATGACATGTTTCAAAGATCACTTTGCAAAATCAAAGCCCAAAGGTAGTTTAATTGAACCCATTTCCAAACAAAACTTCAAGAACATGATGTACATGCAACATACATGAATTTAATCAACTTCAAAGCTTCTAATACAAGAACAAATGAGTCATTCCTTCCAAAAACATGCTGAATTCATGGACCAAAGCTAGAATATGGACATGCATGTGAGGATTTCCATGAAATCAACCTCAAAACTCAACAATGTATACATGCATGCATGAATTCCTACTCAATTCAACATATTAAGCTAATTCATGCCTTAAATCACTAGCTTTACCATGAATCATGCAAGAACAACTCAAACTCACAATTAAAAGGGTGAGTCTCCTACCTCAAGTCTCCAATTCAAGATATAGAAGCTCAAATTTTGCAAATTCCTTCAAATCTTCCAGTTCTCCAAGTAATCTCCTAGTTGAAACCAATTCTCCCTATTCTCACTCTCTCTCTCGAAATGGCCTCAATATGGCTGAAGAGTGATGTGTGATCAAGTGTAATAAAGCTTCAACATTGTCTTAAGTAGTGGCCCACTAAGTGGCAAAATGGTAGATAAGTCCAACTAATGTAATTTAGCTTATTTAATCCAATTTAATCATACCAAATCAAATTTCAACTAAATTTACCATAAAATCACATTAATTCTAATTAATACAAAACACTAATTAGTTCCGGATTCGGCCGCCGATAAGGCTTTCAATTTGCAGTTTAAAACATAAAACATGAACAGATCATTAGCAGTCAAACAGATAGACATGCATTCAAACTAATACATTCAATCAATCAGTTAGAATTTTAGTCAATCAGTCACTTAACACGCTTAATCATAGATTAGCACTAATTAGTGGTGAGGGTTGTCACAGCATCCCTCTCTCTCTCTCTTATTTCTATCACTGGCACACCATCTCTTTCTCCTCCATCACCATATATGTCGCTTGGCTCAACCACCATCTTCATCTATCATTGTTAACAACACTTGCCTCAACCAACGCCGCTATTTTCCTCTTGCCTCACCTAACACCATCGCTCATTTTCCCTCGTTGCCATCACCGCTGTTTCTCCCCCATCATTCATCTGCTAGCTTCAACACCGTAATCCTCCATCATCGATCTACCATCTTCTTCATCATTGTTGCCACCATCTTCCTCCATCATCGATCTACCATTTTCGACATTGTCGTTGCCACCATCTTCCTCCATTACTGATTTGGGATACAAAGTATCCAATCAGTGCATTGAAAAGTGTTGTTGATCTTCTACAGACATGTAACTGATCTAATAAATTTATTACTTAATTCAGTAATAAATTTATCACTTAGTAATTTATGAATGATAAATTTATTAGATTATAGATTTGTAGGTGTAAGTGTGGGTATTTTATCAATGGAATGACATAGCACATACAAAATAAATAAATTTATCAATACTTCATAATAGAATGTTATGATGTCCCTCTTTCTCAAATCAAATTTGCTATTTGTAAATTTTTTAACAAATTCAACAGTGATAAATTTATCACTGCAACTCTAGCTGAGATTTGTTGCATGATAAATTTATCACTGAATCTGACTTTTGATCCTTTGTCTTGATTTGTGACAGTGTAAAATGATGAGAATTATTCTCTAGTAATGGCTTCTCATCTCTCTCCTTCATTCTCTTCATTTTTTTTTCTCTTTTTCTCTTATCACCATCGGATTTGAGTATGTGGTTGCGGTAGTGACGTGCTGGAGATGAAAAATAGCCCAAAAAAATATTGTTGGAGGTCGGAGGTAATTGCTAGAGGTCAATAATGGTTGCGGAAGGTTAGAGGTGGTCGCTGGCTATCGAAAGTGGTGGTTGGTGGTCAAATCGTGGTTCGCAATTTGGAGTTCAAAAACAAAATGGGAAACTAGAAAAAAATAAATAAATAAAACAAAGCAAAACAAGGGTAAAAATGAGAAAGAAAATTATAATAGGACTTAATGGTACATAAAAATATAGGACAAGTAATAACTTAAAAAAGCAAGACCGACGGGTAGATTACCCTTAAAAAAAAGTGCCCAAAGGTCCAATAAAATAAAAAGAAATAGCTTATCTCTAGTCCGTTGTGGGATTGGATCCATATAGTTTGAGTTTGTGATTTACTACATATGTAAAAAAATCATATGATTAAGATTATTAGATTAATTTTAAAGACAAACATGATAAAATCATGTAGATGTGATCATCAAATCTATGAAATGAACATATGAATTAACAGAAAGTAAGACTCGTGGTCGCTAAGTTGGTTCTAAAATAAAAATCATGCTTATCCATGGCCTCAATAATAAATGTTAAATAAAAGGGAGATTTATTAGAAAATCTTTTTTCAAGTGTTTGTATCTCAATTAATCCATAAGATATTATTATATTCTAATAAGTCCTATTATTTGAGCATTTGATCTACCAAATCTTAGTTCTTATATTTAAAGTATTTTATAGACATTTCTACCCTTATAAATATTTTTTGAACGGTTAGCAATATGGTGATGTGAAGATTAATATTTTACAATGTGAATATTCACATTGATATGTGAACGTTCACATTGACATGTTAACATTCACACTAACGATGTGAACATTCACATTGACGATGCAAACATTCACATCACGAAACATTCATACTGTAAATATGAATATTATTAGGGGTATTTTGGTAACTATGTCACCCATAAGACTTATTGGAATATGAGAAAATAATGTGGACTAAATGAAACACAAGTAGGTGAAAAGAGATTTATGAAAAAATGCCCCTAAATAAAACACCTTTAGTTCAAAAGCTAAGCCAAAAAAAAAAAAAAAAAAAAAAAGATCCTTACCTAAAAACATAAATAAAATAAAAACTTTCTTCCTACGGTACCCAATAATAAAGATGGTAAAACCACCTTAAGAAGCAAAATGGATATTAAAAGAAGAAAGTTTACAATGTTAAAAGATGTTGGTTTGGGATGTTCTAAAAAAGTGTACTTTTTGACTTATTGGCTTATATGGGTTGGGTTTGGGTTGGGTTTGATGTGATGTGTTAGAGAGGTGATGTGATTTAAATAAGATGATGTGACTTAAATAGGATAGTGACTTTTTGACTTTTTGTATTATTTAGTAGATGCCAAACTTGGCATTAAGTCATGTTTGATTTATAATTTGAAGAATCATTTTCTAAATGAAGTTGGAAGTAAACAGCAATCATTTGAGGCATCTTCCATTCATATGGATTTGGATTATGAATTTTAATAAAGTTTTTAATCAAATTTTACTCAATTTTAATGAATAAAAAATAATTAAAGACTGAAAATGACCTATAAAGACTTAAACCTAGGTGTGCTCAATAATTGATAATCTATTTTTGCACGATTCACTCAATGAAATAAATATAACAATAATACTGTTATAAGTGGTATCATCAATTAATAAGATGATCAAATAAGTGAGGTAGAAATCGACTTTCTTCAACTTAATTGATTATATAATTCCCAGTCGATCTCATTTCAACTATTTATTGATTAATGATATCTTGTGACAAAATTATATAATATATTATCTTTATATTCAATATCTACGTAGGATACTCTATATTATGAAAATTTATTGCATGTTGGGAGAATATCATATGACACTATTATATAGTACATTTGATCAACTATAAAAATATATGTTCCTCACTCTCTCAAATATCTAACATAAATGTAATAAATGTTACGATCACATCAATCACAAGAAGAAAAAATACCATTACATCTATTCTCCTTGCATCCAAAAATTTCTTCAACACTAATGTAATCTTTCTTTCTACTTTTTTTTTTACTTTTTACTTTTAATTTGGTGGTGGTTATTCTATATTATTTTTATCATGTGATCTATTTTCCATTTTGGGAAGGTATTCTCCCACTTCATCATTGTGCAGACCAGTTTTCGCAATAGAGTAAGATGAAACTTCGTGGATGAACCCTGGTGCACTGATGGGTGAAGGCCTGCACAAGGAACAAATAGTTAGGCTGCCCAACCGGGAGTTGGTCGGAAACCCCTCCGACGGTCGAGTCAATACCGGAGTTTGGTAGAGACAAGATAGAGAAGACCAGTGTGTTTCTAGAGTTAAGAGATCGCCCCTTTCAAGGAGAGTAAGTTTACCTTTTATAAGGATCGTATGACTTATTCATCAAGCTCCCTCGTTTTCCGCATGGTCCTCAATCGTGATGGTAGCACATCCCTTAATAGAGGGGAGCAAGTTCCGTCATTTGCGGGCACCACATGCCTTTTACTTTACATGGTATTGATTGATCTATTTGTTGGAACAATCTTCTATGTAAATAAAATAAATTCAAACAATTCAAACAAAATAAAATAAAACTTACAGTATTTATTTTGTAGAACCGAATTAATAATTCAAAGACCAAGTCGAGTGTGTGACACTCTGTCCTTAAGACAGATTCGCCCCGCTACGGTACTTACGGTTGAGTGGCGTCTATCTCCCAGGATACAATGATCTTAACCAATTTGTAGTAGCACTCCAAAACAAATTGTTCGGCGAACCAAACATGTGTTCTAACTCTCTGAATATTTATTCCTAAAATTATATATGATATCTGGACAGCAAATTGAAAGATTGCAGATTGAATTTTTCAGATACAATGGACTGTTGAAAAATGATTGTATTTATAGGCAAACAATAGACCCGAACAGGTATCAAAATAAGTGAAAAGGTGCACAAATAGACTTGAACAGGTGCACCCACTACATAACCGTTGCTGGAACATTTTTTCCAATTCATTTAAAAAAAAGTACCATTGGTTTGTGGAACACTTATAAACCTGTTGAACTTTATTATTTAAACTATTTGGAATATATTATATATATATATATTAAACTATTTGAATATATATATATATATATATTAAACAATTTGAATAGTTTAATAAATAAAGGAAGATGTACAAACTTTAGGAAATCACTTAGGAACCCAAAATTTAAATTTAGAATTAAATTAAATTCTCACAATTATAAACTTTAGGAAACCACTTAGGAACCCAAAATTTGAATTTAGAATTAAATTAAATTCCCATAATAATTTTTATTGAAAAAATTCAAAAGAATTTTATCTAAAAAATTAAAGTTAGATCCGAAAACGACGTCAACTTCCCATTCACTCATAAATGGTTTTGACGTTCCGTCTTCACCGTGTGACTTGCCACGCGGCAAGGAACACATCACCTCTTCGGACCCACCCCAAAAGACGTTTGGGGCCCACTCAAATTGGGCTAAAAAATATGCCTATATTAAACCATTTTTCCAACAATCCCCCACATGAATGGAATTTGACGGAGAGAAAATGCAACAACATGATCTAATTACAGAGAGTACAGAAATTGGAAATATTCTGCAAAGGATAGGTAGCTTTTGGCTTTGAACCTTCCCTTGTGAGACACTATCGGATTTACTAACTAACCAGTGAACATGATGTCTTGAACTGTTCAGCCGTTTGTGTAAACCAAGACAATAGAACTCACACAGTATATCCCTAGACACAGTTTAGTTCTCACTATTGTGTTCATTTTGGCCCTGAACAACCTGGTCTTTCATGAGTGTTCTAGAGAATTGTAGCCCTTCACAAATCTCATAGAACCGGCCCAGTTCACACTCACATAGGTGATTCTTATGAAGAGTATCCTGCCATACTCTACTAGGTTTACCTAGATATAAGAATCATTAAAATTTTATTTAACCTCAAACGCTGCAGACATCACTATTTCATCAAAGAAATGGGTAGGAGTTAGACTCCCCAGTGATCCTTCTGAGTCATTCACAACTCGGTTGTCCCTTTGAACCTAGATCTTGGGATCTCCAGTCAACTAGGTTGGGTTGCCGTTGTGGTAACTCTTATTTAATAGGTTTTAGTTAATTCCCCTCGATGAATTCTCAACTAGCTCTCTTGCTAACCCTTTGGTTAGTGGATCCGCTATGTTGTCTTTAGACTTCACATAATCAATGGAAATAATTCCATTAGAGAGTAGTTGTCTTATGATATTATGTCGACGACGAATATGTCGAGACTTACCGTTATACATATGACTCTGTGCTCTACCTATAGCTGATTGACTATCACAATCTATGCATATAGCTGGCACCGATTTTGGCCATATTGGAATATCTTCAAGGAAGTGGCGAAGCCATTCTGCCTCTTCCCCTGCTTTGTCTAAAGCTATGAATTCTGATTCCATAGTAGACCTAGCTATGCAAGTCTGTTTGGAAGATTTCCACGATACAGCCGCCCCACCAAGAGTAAAGACATACCCACTGGTGGACTTCGAGTCTCTAGTATCCGATATCCAATTTGCATCACAGTATCTTTCAAGTATGACTGGATATTTAGTATAATTCAGCCCAATGGTACGAGTGAATCGGAGATATCTTAGAACCCTTATAATTGCTTTCCAGTGTTCTACTCCTGGATTACTCGTATATCTACTTAATTTACTTACTACATAAGCTATATTTGGGAGAGTGCAGTTCATCAAGTACATTAAGCTTCCAATAATTTAGGCATATTCTAATTAAGAAATACTATCTTGTACATTCTTAGAAAGATACAAATTAACATCTACAGGTGTTCTAGCAAGATAATCATCATCTTTGCTGAATTTTTCAAGTATTTTCTCAATGTAATGAGATTGTGACAAAGCATATCCTTCTGATGTTTTGGTAATTTTCATACCAAGAATTACATCAGCAATGCCCATGTCTTTCATGTCAAAATGTTTATTCAACATTTTCTTGGTAGTTTTAATCATGTCATTATTACTACCAATGATGAGCATATCATCTACATAAAGACATACAATGACATAACCTTTATCTGTGTTTTTAATATAAACATATTTGTCACACTCATTAATTTTAAATCCATTTGACATCATAGCCTTGTCAAATTTCTCATGCCATTGCTTTGGCGCTTGTTTTAAACCATATAATGATTTAACCAATTTACACACTTTCTTTTCTTTTCCTGGAACAGAAAAACCTTCTGGTTGTTCCATGTAAATTTCTTCATTTAACTCACCATTTAAGAAAGCGGTTTTCACATCCATTTGATGAATTTCTAGATTGTATAAAGATACAATGGCAATTAGCATTCTAATGGATGTTATTCTAGTAACTGGTGAGTATGTGTCAAAGTAATCAAGACCTTCTTTTTGTCTAAAACCTTTAACCACAAGTCTTGCCTTGTATTTGTTAATTGATCCATCCGCTTTCAATTTTCTTTTGAAATCCACTTGTACCCAAGAGGTTTACAACCTGGTGGCAAATCCACCAATTCCCAAGTGTGATTTTGCAAGATGGATTCAACTTCACTGTTGACAGCTTCTTTCCATAAAGGAGCTTCAGGACTAGATATAGCCTCTTTAAAAGTTAAAGGCTCATTTTCTAACAAATATGTTAGGAAATCTGGACCAAAAGATTTTGAGGTTCGAGCACGTTTACTATGCCTAGGTTCCTCTTCCTCTAACTCTTGCTCTTGTTCTTGATCATGACTAGTAATAGCATCATGAGATCTTTTATTGTTACTAGTCTCTTGTCCAGTCTTATTTGGAAATACATGTTCAAAGAATGATGTATTCCTTGACTCAATAATAGTATTTACATGCATTTCGGTATGTTCTGATTTATGAATCAAAAACCGATATGCACTACTATTCTTAGCATAACCAATGAAAATGCAATCAATGGTCTTAGGACTTATCTTAGTCTTTTTAGGACTAGGAATAGCCACTTTAGCCAAACACCCCCACACTTTTAAGTATTTGTAGGATGGTACTCTTCCATGCCACAATTCATAAGGTGTTTGATTCACTTTCTTTCGGGGTACTTTATTAAGTATATAATTAGCAGAAAGTATTGCTTCCCCCCACAAGTTCTGAGATAATCCAGAACTTATTAACATGGCATTCATCATTTCTTTTAAAGTCCTATTTTTCCTTTCAGCAATTCCATTTTGCTGAGGTGAATAAGGAGCGATGGTTTGATGAATTATTCCATGTTCTTCACAAAATTCACCAAAAGGTGATTCATATTCACCACCTGTATCACTTCTAATTTTCTTGATTTTCTTACCAAGTTGATTTTCAACTTCATTCTTATATTGAATAAAAGTTTCTAAAGCTTCATCCTTAATTCGAATTAAATAAACATAATCATATCTAGTATAGTCATCTATAAAAGTGATAACATATTTTTTCCCACCTCTAGTTTAAATTGATTTAAAATCACAAATGTCATTATGAATTAATTCAAGTGGTTCCGTACTTCTTTCATAAAGGAGTTTTAGATAATTTTGCCTCAACACAAATTTCACATTTATGATTTGAATCAATATCAAATTTAGGTAAACATTCCATATCAATTAATTTACGCAAAGATCCATAATTAACATGTCCTAGTCTACCATGCCATAAATTTGAAGACTCAAGCAAGTAAGAAGAAGATGTAGTATTATTAATAACTAAGGGTACAATGGTCATTACATTTAACTTGAAAAGGCCATCAGACATGTAACATTTTCCTACATACATCCCATTCTTAGTAAGTACAAATTTATCACTCTCAAATACTAGCCTAAACCCATTCTTACTCAACAAAGATCCGGAAACAAGATTCTTGCGAATGTTCGGTACATGCAGCACATTGTTGAGAGTGAGTTCCTTTCTTGATGTCATCTTGAGAACAATCTTTCCTTATCCTTCAACTTTGGAAGTTGAGGAGTTGCCCATAAAAAGTTGTTCACCATTGTCCACTGTAGAATAAGATGTGAACATCTTTTTGTCGGCACAAATATGACGAGTAGCACCAGTGTCCATCCACAATTCTTTAGGATTTCCGACAAGATTTGCCTCGGAAACAACTGCAGAAAGATTGATCTCATCGACACCATTATTATTTTGTAAATTTACAGAAAATAATTTTCTTAAAAGAAGAAAGAGAAAAGGAAACAAACGAAAAAATTCTGTAAACAGAATAAATTTGAGTCTGGCTTAAGATTGTTGGAACAATCTTCTGTGTAAATAAAATAAATTCAAACAATTCAAACAAAATAAAATAAAACTTACAGTATTTATTTTGTAGAACCGAATTAATAATTCAAAGACCAAGTCGAGTGTGTGACACTCTGTCCTTAAGACAGATTCGCCCCGCTACGGTGCTTACGGTTGAGTGGCGTCTATCTCCCAGGATACAATGATCTTAACCAATTTGTAGTAGCACTTAAAAACAAATTGTTCGGCGAACCAAACCTGTGTTCTAACTCTTTGAATATTTATTCCTAAAATTATATATGAAGAATAAATACCAAAGAATAAAATATGGACAGCAAATTGAAAGATTGCAGACTGAATTTTTTGGATACAATGGACTGCTGAAAAATGATTGTATTTATAGGCAAACAATAGACCCGAACAGGTATCAAAATAAGTGAAAAGGTGCACAAATAGACTTGAACAGGTGCACCCACTACATAACCGTTGCTGGAACATTTTTTCCAATTCATTTGAAAAAAAGTACCGTTGGTTTGTGGAACACTTATAAACCTGTTGAACTTTATTATTTAAACTATTTGGAATATATATTATATATATATATATATTAAACTATTTGAATATATATATATATATTAAACAATTTGAATAGTTTAATAAATAAAGGAAGAGGTACAGACTTTAAGAAACTACTTAGGAACCCAAAATTTAAATTTAGAATTAAATTAAATTCTCACAATTATAAACTTTAGGAAACCACTTAGGAACTCAAAATTTAAATTTAGAATTAAATTAAATTCCCATAATAATTTTTATTGAAAAAATTCAAAAGAATTTTATCTAAAAAATTAAAGTTAGACCCGAAAACGACGTCAAATTCCCATTCATTCGTAAATGGTTTTGACGTTCCGTCTTCACCGTGTGATTTGCCACGTGGCAAGGAACACATCACCTCTTCGGACACACCCCAAAAGACGTTTGGGGCCCACTCAAATTGGGCTAAAAAATATGTCTATATTAAACCATTTTTCCAACACTATTAGCACTCATGTGTCGTTGAGTGGGAGCCTTGGAGCCCATGTTATGGACTTACCCACTTCGGAGTGGGGAGTGGTACTAGGGCCAGGCCCATGGTCTTCCTCTCTTCGGAGTGGGGAGTAGGCCAAGACTGATCCCTTAGCTCGGGCCATCATAGAGTGGAAAGAGAGAGAGAGAGCCCACTTCGGAGTGGGGACCTTCGTCCAGTCCAACGAGGCTCCATAGAAATAGGCTTGAGTACGGAGTAGGGACCTTCGTCTAGTCCAACGAGGTTCCATACAACTAGGCTTGAGTACGGAGTAGGAACCTTCGTTAGTACGGAGTAGGGACCTTCGTCCAGTTCAACAAGGTTCCATACAAATAGGCTTGAGTAATTGTGCCCCCTTCAATCATCTTTATTAAATTTATTACTATAACTTAAATGGAATTCAAAAGTTTGAAAACCACCTCCCCCTTTTGCAAAGGAGAAAATAAAATAAAAATATTCTTCATTAGCTTCTTGTTATTGCTTTATAGCAAATTTTTGCTGGCAAATGTGAGAGTAACGAGTTGATTTTATGTACAGATCAATGTTGTTTATCCTTGTAAGTCTTGGATTAATTATTAATAATAGAATTAAAGTATAAAATAGTTATAACTGTTTCTTTTGTAACAGGAAGCAGTAAGGAAAGAGAAGACAAAGTGACCAAATTAGTAAATTGGGAGCTTCTATTTGCACCAAAAAAAAAGGTTGGGCCTCCCATTACTTTGAGCACATTAATAATAAATTTGAAATTTTATTTATTAGTTTGGACACTCTAAATAATATTTATTATAACCCTAAAAATCTTATCCAAATCTACTTTGTATACCCCATTACTTATAAACAGAAGAACAATATGCGACGAAGAGAAATTCCGAGTTCATCCGAGATGAAGGTCCTCCACTCAGCGAATCAAAATATATTTGTCTAAATACTTAATTCCGAACCTATGAAGTTTGTTCGGATACTCAGTGTCGAACACAAGAAAATTGGTTCCAGTTGTTTCATATGGATATTTAGTGCCGAACAAAATATATTTTTTCAGATAAGTGGAGATCAAGCTTGCTTATCATTGTGTTCAAGCCCTGCTTAGAGCAATGATCCCAATCCGGCAAGGTTGTTGTGGATCTAACTTTTTTATTTTATTTTTTTATTAAAGGAAAAAGATGGAATTTCACGTATGGTTATTTTTTTATTAAAGGAAAAAGGTGGAATTTCACATATGGTATGATCATTAGATACCACCAGCGTGGATATTCAAAATTTGAGCTTGTCCTTTGAATGCGATACAACCAATAAAATTGTAAAATGAGTTGCTATTCAACTTTAACGACTAATTTAAATGACTTGGGTGGTTCAACTTGAATTGTAAGTCGTTTAAGTTTTATTTAAGAGGTTTTCAATTTGAATCTTGATGTCTTGTTTTGCATGATATATAAAATTAGTGAGTGGTCACATATATCCCGAATTTATGCTGCTAAGATGAATCTAAGAGATCTTGTCTAGGAGTGATTCTCAATTATAAAAGAAAATAAAGAAGCTAACTAATTTAAGGGTAAACTACCAATAGGTCCTACTTTGGAGACTTATTATCCAATAGGTCCTACTTTGGAGACTTATTACCCATTAAGTCCTATTGATAAATTTATTAAGTGATAAAGATAAATTTATCAGTCTTTTATTTTTATGAATAAATTTATAGTGATAAATTTATCAGTCTCTTTGTTTTTATGAATAAATTTTTAGTGATAAATTTATCACTCTCTTATTTTTATAGTGTTAAATTTATTAGTTAGGACCTGTAGGTAAATAAGTCTAGTTAATAGGACTAATTGGTAAGTACCCCTAATTTAATGAATAGAGGCCAATGATGTAATGGAAAAGCACAAGACTCCTTGGAAAAAATTACCAATGTAATATTAATTCAAGTATTTTCAAAATGATTTTGTTAACAAATGTCCATATGGCGGAAGAAAATGATCAAAAAAAGGGAAGAAAATGATACATTTTTCATTCAATTCAATAATTTTTTTATTAAATCAATACACATTTTAATATTTTTTTTATACCTATTTTAAAAAATATATTTTATTTTAAGTTTAATATTATAAAAATATTTTAATGACGCAATTCCATTTTTTTTTTTCAAAATTGATCAAAGACTTTTAGGGGTTTCATGATTGGATGGCTCACTTGACCTACTTCAATAAGTATTCAATTGCTCATCTTTCAACATGCATGATTTAAAACTTGTGCCGAAAACATTTTAAATTACATACTCCAAAGTGCCACCTAACACGGATTCACTTAGCACCATTTTATAGTTTTATTTAATTTAAATTTTTTATTTTTTATTTTTTATTTTTTATTTTTCATGAAAAGGAATTGAGGGAAAGGGTCCCGGGCACAGTAGGGTGTACTTTGTTTCTAGGTGGGTTCATTTTGAATCCTTTTTATGATCTAAATCACTCGCTTTAATGTTGATTGAGTAGATTATTTAGTAAAAAATTAAGTTGATTGAACATATATAAATAATTAGATCACATTTATTTTTAAAAATAGATGACAAATGTTATTTTAAGAATAAACCATTTAATTTTTTTAAAATAAATATGATCCTATCATTTAACTAGTAAATTTTATCAATATAATTTTTTACGTTAAAGATTTTCTCGACAAACTTACAAAATAAATTATTAAAATCATGTAAATAAATCCAAATGGACTCCACCATGGGCCATTACACTCCCTATTGTGTCCTCTACCGAAACTTGAGTGCTTTATTTTAGTTTGACATTGTATATTTTATAATTCACTAAGCACAGATACTATTTTTGAATGATTAGAATTTATTTTGAACGTAGACTCTACCATAATTGAGTTTAATCTCAACTATTAATTATAAATTTTTTTTTTAAATGTGAAACCATTACGTATTCTTAGGATTGATGTTTATAATATAATTAGGTGGAGAATTATGTATTTTACTAATTGGAATGTGGAAAGGGCGACAATGTCACGAGGCCGGGTTTCATGCTCGCAACTCTCTCTCCATGTTCTCCTCCATTCATGCTTCATATTTCTTGGTTGGTCCAATATATATTTTTTTAATTTTCATTATTATTTTTTATTTTCAATTTAATTTTTTTAAACCCTCGTTTGAGTGATTGGTACCTTGTGACGAAGTAGAAAATGAATTTATTCACTCATTTTTTTTAATATATGAACAATACACAAAATGTGAATGGTATAAATGTGAACCTCATCCAAAAAATGTAGGATAGGTTTGGTTTGTGTTTCTGAAAAAAATTTCAGAAATTTTCTCCTACAAACAAATTTTCAGAAATTTTCTCTACCAAACAAATTTTCCCAAAAAAATTTCCCAAAACACACAAACCAAACAAGTTTTCCCAACAAATCTCTCTCACACACACATCAAATCAATCACTTTTTCAAAACTCTCTCTCAAAACAATTCCAAACAAATTTCCCAAAAAATCAAACCAAAACATGTTTTCGTACTTTTTATCTCTAAAACACATCTCTCAAACACAAACCAAACATACTCGTAATGATCCCACCCAGAATGGTAGGTCCTAGGGTTATGCAAAATACCGCCTAATTTGTTAAAAGCGTATCGATCCGCATCAATTTGTATCATTTTATCTGCTAATTGCGGATTAAACTTTAAAATTTATAATTCGTCTTCGAAACCGCTTCGCTCCGCTATAGTTAATACATATATATCTTTTAACCTATAATGAAATATCAAAGTAAAAATGAGTATGAGAGAGATTTAATATGCGAAATTTATTACAAATTAGTAATTATATATATGAAAAATATTACGTAAAATTAGTTTGTGTTATATATATGAAAAATATTATACAAATTAGTGTTATATATGTTATACAAAGACTTTATAATTTGTTAGAATATTTTTTAATCCGCCAATCTACCCAAAACTGTTCAAATCACAATTTACCAATCCGTCATTCAATTTATAATTTTGTTCTTAAACCGTTTGAATTGCACCGTACTGAACCACACACACCCTAATAGGCCCTACTATTTTTAACAAATCGAAATGTATGTATTATGAACAAAATCAAACTCGACGACATGTTTTGGAGAAAACGGTTAGCTCAAACATGACCAATATTACGATGGGGTATACAAAGTAGTATTTAATAAGATAAAATATTACATTCAAATCATAATTATTTTATTTTTCTCTCACAAAAATTAAAAAAGTCAAAAAATCTATCACAAATAAGACTTTTTAACTTCAAACTAAAATAGCTAAAAAATCAATTCACATACCAAACGAAGGCCTACTCACAAATCTTGAGTGAATTTTGTTTTATTTATTTATCTCCTGTTTTGATAATGGAAAATTTTAAAAACTTTATATATATATATTGTATTTGTGAATTGATTATTTGGGGGTGGTTTGGGATGTTCCAAATAAGTATACTTTTTGACTTTTTATAAAATATGGGTTAAGTTTGGATTGAATTTGAAGTAATGTGGTAGAAAAATGATATGATTTAAATAAGATAATGTGACTTAAATAGAATAGTGACTTTTTAATTTTTTAACATTTTTAGTACATGACAAACAAGGCCTTGGTATTGACAAGCATAAGAATACCTTTAATAAAATAATAAATAATTAAAATATTTTAACTTCAGACCTGCATGTGCAGTGTGGGCACTGGTCGTGCGTGGCATGGAGCAGCCGTCTGTGATTGTCAAAGGGACAAAAACCCACCTCCACAAACTTTCTACCAGATTCCTACAAATTTTGACTGTTTATGATGTCAACTTCATACATATATAGAGGGTTAGGATCACTTTAGGAGTGTGAGGGTCATCCCAAAGTAATCCCAAACATTTCCCAAAATTTTCTGAACTCCAAATATTGAAAATGTGACTATTTAAGTTATTGCCAAACAGAGCCTAACCTCCAATGAAGACTTACAAACAAGAGCCAGGTCCAGGCTAATCCAGCCCAAAACTTTTGAGATAAGCCCAAGGAAAAAAAGCCCAATTGCATTAACCGAAAGAGCAGGTCCAAACCCATGAAAGTCAACTTGTGGGTACCGCTTTGTTTTTTTTTTTTTCTTAAAAAGCAAAAAAATAAAAATAAAAAAAATAATTACAAAACAGTATTCAAAATGTTCTAAGTGCAGTAATATTAGATATAACAGTGATATCACGTGCCATGTGGCGGTATTACCATTTAATAAACAATCTTGATTTATGGTAGGGATTACAATAATGTTGGGTTAGTGAAAGACAGAACTTGTCCACTTAGTCCATTTGAGACTTTTTATTGACCGGTTTACACTCAATATTTTTTTTTTTTTTCCTTTTTTCAGTCCTAAACATAAGTGAATGGATCTCATGCACATTTATTGATGTAGACACCATTATTTTGTGTTTTAGAGTGAGAAAAGGAGATAAAAATTTAAATTATATATAACATCACTCTTATATGGCCTAATTGCAGTGATTAAAACATAACTAATTTTTGAATTGTCAAAATGAAATGTCAAAGCTAAATCTTGACATTTTACAAAACAATATTCAAAATGTCAAAAATGGCAACCATTTCTTTTAATGAAGGAATGCTATTTCTTATATTTTCACACAAAAGACCAAATATAAATGATATTTTTGGAACCTATCAAATGAGAAATAGAGAGAGTATGAATACCCGAACAAAAAAATATCGAGGTGGCACAATCTGAATGCTCGAACAACACCCTGGAGATAGAGACAGGTCGTTTTCTTAATAAAACACAATTTACAATAATTACATGACTTTCCCCCACATATTACAATATTTGTCACCTACTCATATGTAACACCATTTTTTTTTTATAAAAACATTACTCATATGTAACACTTTACAACCCACTTTTTATCTTTCCAAAACAAGAGAACAAGATAAAAATGTTTCTTTCACATGGGATATATCACAAAATCCGACCAATCTATTCAATTTACAACTTTTGGTCTTGTAAGAATATAATCCATACACATTCATGTTTAAGTTTTAACTCCTACAAAGCTCCTCTCTCTCTCTCTCCAAAGTTGGTAGTACAAAAAGCAAGAACCAAAAGGAGAAAACCAACAAAAAAGGAAGAATATATGCAGCTTTACCTTTTTCATGTTATGACTTTGTCATGATAGAGAGAGATTCATGCACTACAAATTCATGGACAACAATATTTTCAATGATAATTTTTTAGAGGAAGCTTTTTGGCTTTTAAAAGTTTCCACTGTAATTGTACTTCTTTTTCTTTTCTTTTATTTTATTTTTTATTTTATGTTATGTAAAAATGTAACAAAGGCAATTGGAGTATAGAAACCAAACCACCTTGTAGTCACATAATGAAAATATTTTGGGCTATTTATGGATGGAATTGGATATCTCTAGAGCTTTTGCAACATAATGGTCCCATGATTGTGTTGCTAATTTTGTATGTTTTTATTTGAGTTCTTTTAGAAATGAAAAAAAAATAAAAATAGTAAGGCCAAGTTTGGGAAGTCTCAAAAAAGTCAAAAAGTCAAAAAGTTACTCAAAAAATTAAAAAGTTATCACTATTCACCAAAAGTCAACAATTACGGCTGCACAATTCCCAATACTAATTTTCCCCTACACATTAATTTATACAATTTTTTAATACACATTTTTTCATAAAAAGTCAAAAAGTTAACCCAAATATTCATATTTTCAACCTCAACTTTTTAGTCTAAAAAGACAAAAAGTGCACTTATTTAGGATACCCCAAACAACTCCTAAACTTCCTTAATTATGATATCTATTTACCAATGATATGTTGACATAATTCAATAATCTCACAAGGGAGGTTGAATGTTCAAATTCTGGTAGTGGTATGGAAGTTTGATTAGTCCCTAATTCCACCCTTTCCCTTAAATTAGGTTAGATATAAACTTAATTTGTACTAAAAAGAAGTTTTTCCCTTGCTTCCAAATTATGGACGAAAATGAGTTAACTCGGTTATTATTGACTCTTTCTATTAATTTATTTACTGACTTGGTTTTAGAAAAGAGTTGCTCTACACCCTAATGATTAAAAGGAATCGGTTCTCTCCTATTTGAATTGGAGGGTGTTGGGCTCACCCTAGACCCCCTTGAATAATATAATCCGTTTATTTTGTAGATTTATATATGTATATTACTCATTAAAAAAAGAAAAGAAAAGATGATATGATAATTACAAGTACATGATTTTATCATGTTTGAGGGTGAAAACTTATGAATTAGTTTTAAAATTATTGAGGCATTTATACACGAACTCCATTTTGTGAATTTATATTCTATTAAAGTCATAGATAAGATTTTTTTGCTCCTTCAAATCTCATTTAGGGTTGATTTGGGGTGTCCTAAAAAAGTGCACTTTTTGTCTTTTTGGACTAAAAAAGTTAAGAAAAAAATATGGAGGTTTAGATTAACTTTTTGACTTTTTATGAAAAAATGTGTATTAAAAAATTGTATAAATAATTGTATAGGGGAATAAAGTAATGGTATAGGCGTACGGTGGGGAGCAGCACGGCAGTGAGGGTAGGTAGGAGATTATTGACTACTTCTCGGGCATTATACTGGATGGTTTTGTTCAGCCTGTGGGGGTCATCACGGATCCCATTTTGATAATCTGAACCGTTCAATGTGTATAAATCGTCGAGTACTATAAGTCTATAAAAAATCACGTTGATCGGATATCGATAGCTATCTGATCGGATTTGTTTTTTTCAATCATTAATTATAACACCATCCATTTGTTGTACATAATTGATTTGATCATATAGTTATAGATATCCGATCAATGTAATTTTTTACAGACATATAATATTTAACGAGTTCTATATATTGAACGATTTAGATTATCAAAATGGGACCCGTGATGGCCTCCATAGGCTGAACAACAGTGTGTGTGAAAATCACACCGAATCATTTCATTTTTGCCAACAGCCGCTGCACAAGCATCAATTCAAATTGTACTTTTTGTAGAAAAATTAATTTTTAATTTTTTTTTTTGGGTAAATAGTGATATCTTTTTGGATTTTGGAGTAACTTTTTGACTTTTTGGCTTATATAGGATAAGCCAAACCAGCTGTGTTTGGTTTGAGTTTTTTGGATTAAGTTTTTTGAAATTTGAATTTTTTGATTTTCGTATTTTTTTGTTTTTAGTGAATATTTTTAAAATTTTAAACTTTTTTTTTACTTTTTTAGATGCACCTTACTTTATAAAAAAAATTGCTTAAAATATTTTAAAAAATCAGTAAAAATAAAAAAACACGGAAAATAAGAAAGTAGAATTTTTTGAAAAGTGTTTTTGGAAAAATGGAACCAAGCAAGCTGATTGATTTTTAATAGACAAAATTACCTTTCAAATGGATGATTTGAGAAGTTAGTTAAAAGTTGATTTTTTTACTTTTTTTGGCTTTTTTGTCATTTTGTGTGTAAAAAATATGAAAAGTGATGTGACCAAAAATAGGTACAAAATTAAAAGCTAGCTTTTAGCTGGGTTGCCAAAAATACTTGTTTATAATTTGTAATTGTTTATAAAAAAAATATATTGATGTGACATTTATTTTGATTTCTAAAATTTCAAATTATCATAATTTTACAACATACATTTATTTTTGATAAAATTTATATTTCTAGAATTAAAACAATGAAATCTATCAAACAAGATTAATATTAAATACAAAATTATATAAAAATAAAAAAATATTTTTTATTGTAAATTTATAATTTAAACCATTTTTTAATAGTAAGTTTTCTTTACTTACTTAACTAATAATATTTTTTTGGTCTATTTTTTTCAGTTTTTTTTTCAGGTTTAGAATTGAGAATATTCTCAATTAATATTAGAAAAAAAAAAGAGAAATTTCATAATTTTACTAAATAGTTTTGCAAATTGAGAAATTGTTAATTTTGTATAGCTAAAAAAATAATATTTTATTTTTATTAAATGTTATATTCAATATTAGTCTTGTTTGATAGATCTCATAGTGTAGATTTCAAAAATATAAATTTTATTAAAAATAAATATATATAATAAAAGTTATCAAATTTTTAAGTTTTGAAGCAAAAAGTAAAAGCGAAATGTTACATTAGCAATATTACTTAAATAAGAGAAAATATTTAATGCTTTTGAAGCATGATTAGGTGCTTAGCAAAAGATTTTTGATTGGCGAAGAAAGTAGGGTTCACAATTTTGTATTAAGACATGAGACATAATGCTTGATGATTGGTGGGTAACATTATTATGTGGTTTACTTATGACACCTAATAATTTTTTTTTATTAGCAATGAATTCACACTTCTCAATTCATTCCGCTTTTTAATAAAAGTAAAACAATGATGTATACGTAAGTATTTTGATAAGGGAATGACTTCCCTTTAATCTAATTACGGATGAGAGGGTACTGTTGGGTCCATGGGGCCTATCATAGGTCTCATTTCGATAATTTGAACCGTTCAATGTGGAGAACTCATCGAGTACTATATATTTGTAAAAAAATCACGTGGATCGGATATCGTTAACTATGTGATCAAATTAGTTTTGTATAAAAAAATGGACAGTGAAAAATAAACTGCTTACAAAAATATAAGTTGATCACATAGTTATCAATATCCGATCAACGTGATTTTTTACAGGTATATAGTACTCGACGAGTTTTACATATTGCGGTTTGAATTATCGAAACAAGACCTGTGGTGAGCTCCCATAGGTCTAACAATACTCCCCAGTCCGATCACGGACCGGAGAGAAGCCATTCCCTTTTGAGAATAGGACTTTATGAGTTATAAAAAAATGAAAAAGAAAATAAGACTTAATGGAATATGAACATTACCAATAGGACTTTTAGATAATTAACCTTAAATTATTTTTGTTGTACATTTTTTAAAAAGGAAAATGTGATAATTTCATAAGATTGTATTTGCTGAATAGATTCACTCTATTTTTTTTCATGAATTATTTACTCATTGTTTTGAGAAGTTGGTTAAAAACTGACTTTTTAACTTTTTTTAAAAAAACGTGTAAAAACTAGAAAGGTGATATGATTCAAAATAAGTTAAAAGTCAAAAAGTAGACTATCTTCCCAAAAGAGGCCATAGAGTTAAAAAAATAAACAAATTAAATTATCAAAATAGGAACCATCGTAAATCTTATGGGCTTGGAACTGAAGATAAACCCAACAAAAGTGATATACTTTTTGTTTTTAGAAAAAAAGCTAAGTTTCTCTCCGATTTGAAATCGGACTGAAGTGTATTGTTGGATTCATGGGGCTCATCATAGGTCTTGTTTTGATAATTTAAATCGATCAGTGTGTAGAACTCGCTGAATAGTTCATTTCTATTAAAAATCAAGTTGATCGGATATCGATAGTCACTTGATCAAATCATATTTCTATCAACGGTAAATTTGATTTTCAAAATAAATTATTGACAAAAATCCGATCTAATCAAGTAGCTATCGATATTCGATTAATGTGATTTTGTGTTTGAATGAAATACTCGACGAGCTATACACATTAAACGATTCGGATCATCAAAACAGGACCCCGTGGTTAGCCCTATAAACCTGAACAACACAGTCCAGTCCACAGTGGACTGAAGAGAATTTGGGTCCTTTAAAAAATGGGTAAATTACACTAACGCCCCCAGAGGTTTCTGTTTAATACAGATCCTCCTCACATTTGAAAAATTACATTTCCCTCTCTAAGGTTCATAATCTCATTACAAATTGTCCCTTGGATTGCTGATGTCATGTCATAAAATTTTTCTTAATGACCATCTTGTCTTTTTTCCTACAATTTCTTCTTCCTATCATCATGACTACATTCTACAACTTTTCATCATTAAATTATATCTGAACATATTCTTATTGAGTGATAATATACAAATATACATTTTATATAGAATTTTCAAACACAATGACTTCATTTGGGAAGTAGGTTGGCTTTTTGACTTTTTGGCTATTTTAATATGGAGCTAAAAAGTCTCGTTTGGTTTGCACTTTTTGATTTTTTTTGACTTTCGTAAGAGAAAAAATAAAATAAATATGATTTGGATGCAATATTTTGTCCTATTGACTTTTTAGTTTATTTTGTCTTTTTGTGACTATTTTAACCTGATAGCCTCATACCAAACGAGGGGAAATGATATAGCTTAATGGTGACCTTTCACTTTAAAACAAAACACCTATAAACATGATCTATATTTACAACAATATTACTATCATAACATTTTTATAATATTTTTTGTATAAATTTTTATATATGAATATAATTATTTTTTTTATTTCCATCATTATATCTAGATTAGATCAATTTAATCTAGATATATTTAAAAAGTATAAAATTTGTATAATTTTTTTTTAAAAATCCGTGGTATACAACAAAATGAAATAAAGTATTGAATTTTTATATTTTTATATCCTTTTGTATTTGGTGAATTTTTAAAAAATACAAAATATTATACTTCTTAAGTATATCTAGATTAGGTGTATTTAAAAAATAAAAAATACTTAAAATATTAAAAAAATTAGTAAAAATAAAAAAATGAAAAAAAAATTAATTTTTTATGTGAGTTAAACTAAAGAAGATGATTGTTATTTCTATTAAAATGATATGAATAAAATATCTTATTATTTTATTATTTTATATGTATAAAGGGAGGTAAGTGTAAATTTTCAAATATGAAGACAGGATCTGTATTAAACAAAAGCTTTAGGGATATCAGTCTAATTTACCCTTAAAAAAATTATGAGAATGAAGGTGACATTTTAATTGAGTTAAAAAGGGATGATAAATTTTAACCAAAAAATGAGTGGTTATAAATGGAGCAAAATGTTTGTTTTGAGAGAGAGAGAGAGAGAGAGAGAGAGAGAGAGAGAGAGAGAATTACACATAGGTGAGAGAAGGGAAAAATAATTACTAATACATGAGGGGTGCAAGTATCACCTTATTATAGACACTTTTAAATCACTTATGAGTTGATAATTTCTTTTCTTTTCTCTTACCAGCATATAGTTTCTAAAAAAAAAATAAAGTCTTGCTAAGGTATGTTAAAAGAGCTAAAAAGTATTATACCTTATTGTATTCATTTTATATATAATATAATATTTTTAAATTACTTAATATATAGCGACACAATAATAATAATAAAAATCTTTGATATAAAAACAGGAGAGAGAAAAAGAGAAAAAAAAAAAAAAAAAAAAAGGTATGAAAAGGAAGTTCGGGATGTGAAAAGTGGTTTAGGGCTAAACTTTTTCACGTCATTAGTGACCTCAAATTCCATCTTTTGTCATCAGTGACTTATACGTGTATTTGGTGCGGTGGGGTTAAAGACCACTAATTTAGTGACTCTAAACTTATTATTAATGAGGTGGCAAAGTAAAAAAAAAAAAAAAAGAAGATACAATACAAACTGTGATAATGGGTGAGACCCACTGCCACATCATTAGTGGTAACTCTAATTAGAGCTCCAACTCATTTTCCATATTTGGCGCATTTGAGGTACCATCAGCGAAAAAACTGAGAGAAAATTATAAGGGGTTATAGTTTTCTTGTTTATGTAAAGAATATTGGTTGTCACAAATTTTTTTTAAAATACATATTATTTTTAAGAAAAATGTTTGGGGGCCCTAATTTTTGTGGCTCAAATGGCTCAAAATTGCCAAAACGACGTCGTTTTGGCAATTTTGATGTTGTTTTGTACTCAAAACGATGTCGTTTTGGCAAATTCGAGCCATTTGAGCCACAAAAATTAGGGCCCTCTACCATTACTGTATTTTTAATAATGAGTGAGACTCTTTTTTTTTTTAGGTCTCTCATAACCCCTTTTAGATCTCATTTATTGATGGCGTAAACTTCATATATATATGAGTGGGTCCTACACATATATCAATGATTGAGATCCAAATAAGATTATGAAAGTCTCTAAAAAAAGAGGGTCTCAAGCATTTACATAAAATGATTCTTTAGTATAACATAAAATATATTTTATTATTTTCTTATCTTGCATTTTCTTTTTATTTTATATCAAAATAATTCTTCATCCTATTAGAAATTACTTCTATGATATTTAATTTTTTTTCAATGTATATATAATTATATACCATATTATACATACATGTATGCTTGTGTATATGGTGAAAAAAAATAATTTTCTTTTGGCCCCTTAAGTAATGAAATTCTGGTTTCGTTTTTGAATACCACCCTCTTTTCACTACCTGCATGGGATGATTTACAAGGTTCATAATTACTTCTCTTATTATAGAATGTTTATCTAGCCAACGCTTAGAGCCGGCTCTATGCAAATTTTTTTGATTCATCCCAACATTCCTTAATTGTCCGACTGTTTCTAAGTAGCTTTTGAATATCAAACGGACCTTCTTAGAATACAATTTTAATATGGTAGATTTTCCCTCTTTTGTGCTAGTAATTCCTCATATTGTATTTATTAAACATTTTACTTTTAATTTATCAACAATGAAAGGGAGATTTGTGCCGAACAAATGAGCCGAGTTACGACAGCACGGGATATGGTGTTGGGCCTTGCAAAGGCCAAAGACCATGTGCCTGACCGAACTGAACCAGCGCGGCTCCCTGGCCCATTACGTTGGGCCAGGCAAACCGTCAACCAAAATGTAGAGGTGTACAGGTGCTCAACCGAGCTAATATTCAACGAAATTCGATATTCGGTTAGATCTGCATTGATGCGTTGGGCCGAGCTACGGACAGTCCGGGCTGACATAGGGCCGAGACGTCCTACGAGATAGCAGGGCGAGGCCGAGATGCCGAACTGTGCACCCTACACCCAGTCAATTCAGATGGATTGGTGTATTATAGCTCGGTTATCCCAGTCTATTGCGATGGCTGCTTCTTCTAAGTGATAGCCCGATTGTGTAAGCCACCTGGACCAATGGTAAAGAAGGAAAAATCCACTCCTGGTATGCATTAATACCGTTTGGCAGTTCAACAAACACTGTTTGGAGGTTTTGGTCTCTATACATGTAAGGAAAGTATAGGGGAGCACAGCCGCCTGCCCAGAGAAGGACAACAGAGGTAGTGTGCCCACAATCTCTGAGGCTGCATGGCCAGCCTAGAAAAGAAGAAACATAGAGACGTTAGATGCAAGCAATCTGAAGGAATTCCAAACTCTCTCTCTAGAGTGCTCTCTTTATTCTTCTTCTTCCTCTCTAAGTGTACTGACTTGATTGTTGGAGGGTTTTGTTAGCATAGCATATTATATTATTATCTGAGTTATTGGTTTGTAATTGTTTTATGCCCTCAGGGCTCATCTTGTAATTGTCACATCTTGTAAACCCTAATATTCATTTATAAATAGGGGATGATATCCTATCAAACCCTAAGCTGGTTACTCAAGCTTCATGGTATCAGAGCAGAACCTCTAGGGTTTCGACACACCCTCACTCTAGGGTTCGAAACTTACCTAGGTGGATCATCTGCTAGGTCGATCTTCAGCTCGTCGATCTCTGCTTCGTCTTCATCCTCAGTCGCCGTCGTCATTCAGCCATCTCTTAGTTGATCGTCACTCAGCCGCCTTCCTGTCGCCTTCGTCACTCACCCGTTCTTAGCTCGTCGATCTCCTCCAACAGTTCGTCGATCTTCTTCTCTGCTCGCCAGTTCGTCGCTCGTCTTCATCACTCTCGTCAGCTCGTCGCTCGTCTTCTCCTCTGTCACCTTCGTCGACCGTCGATCTCACTGGTATACTCTCATACTCTCATCCCTGTTTGGTATAATATAACCTAGGTCGTGTATAACACTGTACCAATACATATATAAATAAATAAATAAATAAATAAATAAATAAATAAACCTCAAAAAAAAAAAAAATGAAAATGGTTTCTTAATTTTGTTATGCCTTTATAGTGGTCATTGTGCCTGTTCTTTCACCACCACATTCTGGGTTTGTGATTGTCACTAGTTTTGTTGCGGGTTCGGTAGTATAGTATCCATGACAGATTTCACCAGTGTGTCCCCTTCTTCTCAAACACTGAGGAGTGAGAATCCCATTATACCTACTACCATGACTGAGAACCCCAACCCTAGTCTGAAACTCCCCACCTCTCTATTTAATGGTTAAAACTACCTAGCATGGTCTCAAAGTTTGACTATGTTTTTGAAGAGCAGAGGGAAGATGGGTATGTTGATGGCAGGATACAGGCACCTAGTACCACTGACTCGGGTTATGACCAATGGGAGATTACCAACTCTTTGATTATGGGTTGGCCGCTTTATTCGATGGTTCCAGAACTTGGTGAGGGTTACTTGTCTATGGAGATTGCCTAGGATGTTTGGGGTGTTGTGGCTGCCACCTATTCCCGCAAAGGGAATTTCTCACAAGCATTTGAGTTGCGCCGCTCTATTGAGAGCTCTATTTGAGGGGAGTAGATGGTTCTTCAGTACTTCACTTTCCTCACCAACGGCTGGAAACGCCTTGACCACCTGCAAGACTATAAGCCTGTTTGCCCTGCTGATTCTGTTGGGTATAAGAAGTTCATCGCACAGGAACGGGTCTTTAAATTTCTGGCAGGCCTAAATGTGGAGTATGATCCAGTTAGGGGTCGAGTTCTGGGTATGGACACTCTTCCTTCACTTCAGGAGGCATTTGTCTATGTACAGAATGAGGAGAGTCGCTGGTCTGCTATGATGTCCCCCGTCTCTACTGACCGCTCAACATTACTGTCTACTCCTCGGTATGGCCTCAGCCTAACTCCCATCCCTCCGTTTGCTGCTAAGGAGTCTGTATTTTGTGATTATTGCAAGAAGCCGCGGCATATTCGTGAGATGTGTTGGAAGCTTCATGGGACTCCATCCGGGGGTCGAGGTGATCGGTCTGGTTCTCGAGGAGGTCGGTCCGGCCAGTCTAGAGGACGTGGTTCCTATTCCCGGGCTTATCAGTCTAGTGCCATTGATACACTTGATTCTAATTCTGCCTCTGTTGGCCAAGCTTCTGATGCTGAGTTGGAGGATGCTTTGCGCCAATTGTTGGACCGCCGGTCTTCTACTGCTCTCAGTACAGCTTCCTCGTCCTTTGCCCGCTCAGGTAACTTAGCCTCTTCTCCTTGTGTTTTCCTGTGTCATAAGTCTTTGCCTTGGATTATTGATTCCGGTGCCTCAGATCATATGTCTGGCTCCTCTGATCTTTTCTCTGTCTATAAGCCCTCTTCAGGTCAGGACAAAGTTAGGATTGCAGATGGTACTGTTTCTTCCATTTCTGGAAAAGGTTTAGTCCAAGTCACTCCTACCATACATCTATCTTCTGTTCTCCATGTTCCCAATTTTTCTGTTAATCTGTTATCCTTGAGTCGTCTTACCCAGGATTTGAATTGTAGTGTGACGTTTTTTCCTGATCATTGTCTTTTTCAGGACCTTGTCACGAAGAGGACGATTGGCAGTGGTAGTGCAGAAAATGGTCTCTACTTCCTGGATCAACCGGACAAACTTGCTTATTCTTCCACCACGTCTTCTACTACCCCCGCTGATTTATGGCTGTGGCATCAGCGTCTTGGGCATCCTTCATTTTATTTACTTAAGCATTTATTTCCATCTGGTTTTGCAAATCATCATGTGTCTGACTTTCTTTGTGAGTCTTGTCAACTTGGAAAACAACACAGAGCTTCTTTTGCTCCCAGTTTGAATAAAAGTTTAGTTCTTTTTCATTAATACATTCTGATGTTTGGGGTCCCTTTCGTGTTATGTCTGTGAAAGGTCATCGATGGTTTGTTACATTTATCGATGATTTTTCTCGTACTACTTGGATGTATCTCATGAAAGATAAGAGTGAGGTTTTCTCTGTGTGTCGCAATTTTCATACGATGATTTGTACTCAGTTTGGGGCTACTGTCAAACTATTTCGTTTTGATAATGGCGGGGAATACATAGATTCTGGGTTAGGACAATATTTCTCTACTCATGGCATTATCCATCAGACCTCTTGCACTAATACCCCTCAACAAAATGGGGTGGCGGAACGCAAGAATCAGCATCTTCTTTACATGGCTCGGTGCATGTGTTTTTCTATGAGTGTGCCTTGGCCCTATTGGGGCGACGCTGTTCTCACCGCTGCCCATCTTATTAATCGTCTCCCTACACAGATCTTGTAAAAATAAGCTCATCTTCACGTCCTTCTAGGTTCCCAGTCCTTGTTTTCTATTCCTCCCAAAATATTTGGTTGTGTATGTTTTGTTCATAATCACTCTCCTTCTCGTGGTAAGTTGGACCCTCGCTCCCTCAAGTGTGTTTTCCTTAATTACTCTCCTACTCAAAAGGGGTATAAATGTTACCACCCTCCTTCTCGTAAGTGGTTTGTGTCCATGGATGTTACTTTCTTTGAGTCCCAGTCCTATTTCTTGTCCTCTCCGGTGTCACCGTCCTCATTTCCGGGGGAGCCTTGGTTGAAGTGAGTCCTGTGCTGCTTGCCTATGGTGGACCCAGTTGTTCTTGCACCACCCTCTTCTACTGTGCTTCCTATGGTAGAACCAGTTGTTCTTGCACCACCTCTTCTACTGGGACTATAGAACCTAATGTCACCAAGGATAAGGACGGGCATGTTTATGTCCGGGATATAGACAGACAACAAGTTAACTGGATACAAGGGACCACTTCTGCTCCTCCACTGCCATCTCCTGCTTCTGATGAGAGTCTAGGTAACTTTGAATCTCTTGAGTCCATTGATCTTGATGTTCCTATTGCCAAGAGGAAGGGTGTGAGATCTTGTACTCAACATCCTATCTCACATTTTGTGTCCTACTCTCATTTGTCATCCTCATATAGAGCGTTTGTGTCCAATATTTCCTCTGTTAGCATTCCTAACCATTTTCAGGATGCTCTTGCTACCTCTGAGTGGAAACTAGCCATGATTGAGGAAATGAAAGCACTTAGGAAGAATGGCACTTGGGAATTGACTGAGTTACCTACGGGCAAACGACCTGTGGGATGTAAATGGGTATATACTGTGAAACACAAAGCAGATGGGTCTATTGAGCGTTACAAGGCAAGACTTGTGGCAAAAGGGTTTACTCAGACATATGGCATTGATTATCAGGAGACCTTCGCACCCGTGGCTAAGATGAATTCAGTCAGAGTACTTCTCTCTCTAGCAGCTAATCTAGATTGGCCGCTTTATCAGTTTGATGTCAAGAATGCCTTTCTCCATGGTGACCTCGAAGAAGAGGTATATATGGACATTCCTCCTGGTTTTGAGGATCATCAGACAGAAGGCAAAGTATGCAAGCTTCGGAAGTCATTATATGGTCTCAAACAGTCTCCAAGGGCTTGGTTTGAGAGATTCACTCAGGCTATGTTTAAATATGGCTTCAAACAGAGTCAGGCAGATCACACCTTGTTTGTGAAACATTCCTCACGTGGTAAGACTACAGCACTTATTGTTTATGTAGATGACATAGTTCTTACGGGCAATGATAGTGGGGAAATACCTCTATTGAAGAAATATTTAGCTAGTGAGTTTGAAATCAAAGACTTGGGAAGCTTGAAGTATTTTCTGGGAATTGAAGTTGCTCGCTCTAAAAATGGGATATTTATCTCACAGAGAAAATATGTGCTTGACCTGTTGAAGGAAACTGGGATGCTTGGCTGCAAGGCATGTACCACTCCACTGGAACCCAATCAGAAATTGGGGGATGATGAAGGAGGAGAAGCTGTTGATAGGGGGAGCTATCAGCGATTAGTGGGTAAGCTCATTTACCTATCTCACTCCCGTCCTGATATTGCTGTTGCTGTCAGTGTGGTTAGTCAGTTTATGCATGCTCCTCATCAGATTCACTTTGAGGCTGTCATGAGAATCTTGAGGTACTTGAAGTCTGCTCCTGGTAAGGGTCTTTATTTTTCAAAGTATGATCATCTTCGTGTGGAAGCCTATACAGATGCTGACTGGGCTGGGTCAGTAACTGATAGGAGATCGACTTCAGGGTATTGCACCTTTGTTGGAGGCAACCTAGTTACTTGGAGGAGTAAGAAACAGAATGTGGTTGCCAGGTCAAGTGCAGAAGCTGAGTTTAGAGCTATGGCACAAGGCATGTGTGAACTTTTATGGATCAAGTTATTGTTGAGTGATCTAGGTATTGATCAGACGGACTCCATACGGTTATACTGTGATAATAAGGCCGCCATCAACATCGCTCACAATCCAGTTCAACATGACAAGACAAAACATGTTGAGATTGATCGCCACTTTATTAAGGAGAAACTCACTAGTGGTACCATTTGTACTCCTTTTGTTCAGTCGGGTGAACAACTTGCTGACATTCTCACCAAGGGGGTTGGGAATAAACCATTTCATGACATATTAGGCAAGCTTGGCATGAGAGATATCTTCGCACCAGCTTGAGAGGAAGTGTTAGCATAGCATATTATATTATTATCTGAGTTATTGGTTTGTAATTGTTCCATGCCCTCAGGGCTCATCTTGTAATTGTCTCATCTTGTAAACCCTAATCTTTATTTATAAATAGGGGATGATATCCTATCAAACCCTAAGCTGTTTACTCAAGCTTCAGGTTTATCCGGCAGCATGCCGCCGGGCAGCTCACCATCTTTTGGTTTTTAGGTTAAGCGACGTCACGTGAAGCTTGGGTTCAAGGAGTACGGAGAACTGAGAATATTTCACCCTCGTACAAACAAGTAAAATGTTAAGTATTATGTTTCATCTGTAAGAGTATCCATAATAGATTGGTTATAAATGTTTGTTTAAATGCTATATAACAAAAAATGATAAAAGTATAATCTATTTTGTGTGTTAAATGAATTTTATAATGTAGATGTTAAAATATGTTTTAAAGGTATGTTATATTTTTATGAGGTCCACAAATGTGTATATATAAATAATAAAATAATTAAAAATGAAAAAGTACAATTAATGGGTCATTTTAACACTCGTTCCTTCTTCACCCTCTCTCTTTCTCTCTCAATTTCTAGCGATCTTGTCACAATTAACTTGTATATTAACATCTGACACATAAAAATTTCTTTAATGAATAATATTTCATAGCTTAAAATGCCTTTGGACCGAATGGCTTGACTGCCTAAAACGACGTCGTTTTGGGCATTTTTTTTTCCCCTATATTTCTCTAAAATAAAGGAATAGATGAAGAGAGAAGAAGAGAGAGAGGGAGAGAGAGAAGAGAGACGAAGAGGGAACAGAGAAAGAGAGGCTCCATTCATCACTGGCGCTGCCATCCTTTGTGTGTATACGCAGATCTGTGTACACATAGATAGATCTATGTACCTCTCTTTCTCTCTCTGTATCTCTCTCTCTCTCTCTCTTTATTCCCCGATTTGTATAGATCTGTGTGTGTATAGATCTCTCTCTCTCTCTCTCTCTCTGTGTGTGTTTTGAGTTATGGAAGAATAAAAGAAAAGAAAAAAAAAAACAGAGGAAGAACAAATACGAAGAAGAAAGGAAAAAAAAAGGAAAGAAAAAAAAGGTGCCAAAACGTGTTGACGATGATGTGGCGTTGTTTGTTGTTTGTTGTTGTTGTTGTTGTTGTTGTTGTTCAGATTCTATAATATTTTTTTATTTTTTTTAAATTTTTTTTGTGATTGTTGGTTGTTGTTGATGATGATATGTTGTTGTTGATGTTGATGCTCTCTCTCTCTCTCTCTCTTCGTTCCCCAGCTCCCTCTTCTCTCTTTTTTCTCTATTCTTCTTCTTCATCTTCAGAGAGAAAAGAGAAAGAAGAAGAAAAAAAAAAAACCCAAAACGACGTCGTTTTGGGTAGTCGAACTATTCTGGCCAAAGGCATTTCGAGCTACCTAGCAGCACTGTTCTTTAATATTATTATTACGCTGTGTTTGGTTTGATGATTTGGAAAGGGATTTAGAAAAGAAAAGGGAAAAGGTGTGTGAAATATAAGCATGTTTTATTCATATTTTACCTATCTTTTTCATTTTTCTTTCCAAATCTCCCAACCAAACACAGTATTAATTACTCCGCTTGAGCAACAAAATCAAACAACCTCTACTTTGACTAACATCTAACATTAAAACTTAGTTAGCATTTTTGCTATGAATGATGCTCTCAGGGCCAACTGTAATTGAAGAGTTGAAGAAAGGAGATTAGAGAAATATAGGTTGTGTTCGGTTCTATTCTCAAAACATATTTTTATCCCTTGTTTTGAGTGTCTTGTTTGTTTAGAGTTTTTAAAAATTAATTTCACACCCACTTTTGAAAACTCTTTCCAAGGCGGAAAAATTTGGGCTAACCGGTCGTCCCCCCGGACGTCCTGCCTGTTGACCGGAACAATGCTATTTTTTTTTTTACAATTGGCACCTGTTATTTTTATATTTTAAATAAATAAAAAAAAATTGAAATTTTTAAAAAATTTTTATGAGCTTTGAATAGAATTTTGAGTTGTGTGTTTGATTATGAGTTGTAAGTTTTTATATCAAATATCATATGTTACATCAAAAATTCCCCACTCAATTCAAAATTATTTTCAAAACTCATTCACTAAACAAATTTTCCACACTCAAATCATAATTCCAAAACTCACAAACTCAAAATACAATTTTATTCTCAAAACATATTTAGAACTCTACCAAACGCTATCATATATTTTCTATCGTTTAATAAGATAAATAAATTATGTCATTTATCGTTACATAAATGTTACGTCATCAACCATGTTATCATTAAATGCCTACCTGGATGTTATGAAAACGGTGGTGCTATATACATCAATTAGTATATTAATTAGTGTACCAACACTAGTTATAATATTATTATTGACCCTACCCATTAAACAAATTACAAATACCAAAAACTTCTGGGAGGGGAGATTTACACCGGTTAGTATGACCGAGCTACGGTAACGCGGGTCGTGACAAACCGCACGGTGCCGAGCTGTTCTCTCTCCTGGCACGGCCCTTCGCTCTGTTTTGCACGGCCGGAGAGGTTGGCCGACCAGGCACGATCTAAGGCCTGGCCGAGCAAAATCAGACGCTTGGCGTTGACGTGTGACAACCGAGCTAAGGGTAGCCTGGGCTAGACTGACTGCGGGGCGAGGACCGGCGTGCCTCTAACCGGTTAGCCGAGATGGACGGACTTCATATAACCGAGAATGAAGGAGGGACAGGGTGAGGCCGATATGCCTCACGGCCGATCAGTCAGGATGGACTGACCAAGAGTAGTTCGGCCATGTGAATCAGACTTTCGTTTCTTCCCGAGAGATAGGTCGGCGAGGCATAGCCCGGTTGTGCTGCTTGTGGTGGCGACTCTCCAGAAGGGCTAGACCGGTTGTGGTACTCTCCCGGTCAAGTGGCCACCTGGGCCAATGGTGTTGGGGAGAGGACACCTACTCCAAGCACGCGTCAATACCGTTGGGGCAGTTCTGCATGTACTGGAGGTTGGAGACTACCTTTACACGCGTAAGGTGGTGAGAGACGAGCACTGCCACCTGTCTAGGGAAGGACAGCAGAGGTAGTGCGCGCACAATCTTGAGGCTGCATGGCCAGCCTAGAAATAGGAGGGGAAGATGAACGTTAGAGGTAAGCAATTTTGCGCCACCGGAAACACACACACACACACTCTCTCTCTCTCTAACAGCCTCCTTCTTTTTCTTCAAGTAATCTGACTTGATCGTCGGAGAGTCTATCCGGCAAACCACCGCCGGGCAGCTCACCGTTTTTGTGTTGCTAGGTTAGACGCCGTCACGAGAAGCTTGGAGTCCAAGGAGTACGGAAGCAGAGGATATTTCGCCCCCGTACAACTTCCTAAATTATGTCACATTATCAATTAGTACACTAATTGATGCATATAACATTATTCTATAAAAGAATAGCATTTTTGTTTTGTATGTACATTTTTTTTATTTTTTGAAAACCAGTTAAATTAGTTTAAATGACTAACTATAAAGAATTGTGTTAAAGCAAACGCTAGCTAAAATTATTATTACATCAAATAAAAAATAGTTTTGTGTACTTTCACTAGACAAAATGCCTCACAATGTTGGAAAAGTTAGGAAAACATTTTTAGTTTTGTTCGAGTCATTTTGTTAAGGCAAACAAATAAATTTTACAATTTTTTACTAATTGATATATTATGCAATAATAAAACTTAAAAAAATGAAGCAATATCAACTTCAATGATATATTTCACATCAATAAATATTAATAAAAAAATTAATTAATTTATACTATTACTCTTTTGTTAATTAGCATTTTTATTTCACACAAATGAGTCGGATGTTGATCTTCGATTCAGCAGCACACATGAAAAAACGATAATAATAAAAACTTTATATAAAAATTAAAAAAAAAACCAAAAAAAAAAAAAAACTGTGAATCTAAGGTTGATGATTGGAATTTGAAATACACAAAACAAATAGGAAAATGTTTTGGATCCCCTTTGGAAATGACCCTCACACCGCTTAAAGTGATCTTAGCCCTCCATGTACATGTGGAGCCCACTTATATACCTGTAGAGTCCACATAGTGGTTCAGATTTGTGAGAGTAATGGTGTGTTTGAGAGATTTGGAAAGGGAAATAGAAAAGGTAAGTGAAATGTGAATAAAACATGTCTAAATTTCACCTAGTTTCACACACCTTTTCCCTTTCCAAATCTCTCATCAAATTCCCAAACCAAACACAGCAAAAGTTCTCAATTATTGCCCAAAATATTAGAACAACTAACTAACATAGTTTAATGACGATAGGGAAATTACAAAACTACGTCATTGCATTTCCTATTGTCTAAACCGCCCTGAGAAATGGGTTTTCCTAAATTTGTTTTCAAAAACTATTTATTGTTTGAAAGGAGAAAAATAAGCATAATGCTAATCTATACTATTAGATAAAAAAAACTAAAAAAAAAATTAACTTATCAATTTTTGAAAACAAAAAATTCCCAAAAGCAAGCAGTACTTGTTTTCAAAAAAGTACTCAGTAAGAAAATTATAATTTTATAATTCTTTTTAAAAAATAAAAAAAATTGTAAATTGTATATTGTAAATGTTACCAAACATGAGTGAAAGGGTGGCTGGCAGGAGGTGATTGTCGACAATCAAGAGTCCGGATCCTCTCCAGCTCTCCTCTCCGACCCTTCCTCCGGTCAACGGCCAGGATTTGGCCACGTCACTCCTAACCAGATCTACAGCTCAGATCAAATTAGCTAACCAAAAAAAGAAAAAAAAATTATTCAACACAGTAAAGCAAAACAGATCTTCCTCCCATATCTTGAGCTCTGGCGACTCCACCTCCTAACATCGACGGCGGCGAATCCAAGTCGGCTGCCACCATACAGCCACATCTCCACCACAACACAGCCGTAGTCCATGTTTTTCTTGGGAACGGACATTGAATTGTGACTCACAGATTAAACCATAAGGCTACTCTTAGATTAAACCCACAAGGCTACTTTGTAACTCTTCTCATACACAATAACCTTTAGACCCTTCTTCAATGGGTGATATCTCTGATCATGCACCATTGAGAGAGGGCATTTGTGGTTTGTTTGAAAGAAGGTGTTTTTGAGATTGCTCTATTTCTTTGTATTGAGTGAGAGAGAGAGAGAGAGAGAGAGAGAGAGAGAGAATGAACAAAACAAAGAAATTATATGAACATACATATATATATATATATGAGATGAGAAGGAATGGAGGATGTGGATTTTTGGAGGGCAAGAATTTCAAGGAATGCACCGGAGGAAGGGTTGGAGAGGATCTGGACTCCAAGACGGTGGTTGAAGGTGTTTGTCGGCTACCAAAAGTGTTGATTGGAAGTGATTGGTGACCGTCGAAGGTAGTAATTGAAGGCCGCTGATGTTGGTGGGATGGTTGCCCTTGATGGTCAGAAGTGGTTCTCAATGGTGGAAAATGGTGACCGACCATCAACGGTGGTAACCAAAGACAGTAGCCAAAGATGATAATGGCCAAAGGTGATTGCTGCAAGTGGGAAGTGGTCGGTAAAGGTGGTCACCAATAATGATCATCAGAGGTGGAGGTTGGGGTGATCGAATCTAGTAGCTGATGAAGTGTAGAGAGGGTTGGAAAAGGAAAAAAATGAAAACAATTTTTGATTTTTGGTTTTATTTTTTGTTTTGTTTTGTAGTTAAAAGAATTTAATAAATTTTGTAAATTCTTTACAAAGGTTTTGAAAACCAAAATAGATATCCAAGGAATTTTTCTTTAATTTTTTTTTATAATCTATGTATATTAATAGAAAACTACGTTACCAAATGGGCCAATATATGTTTCAAAACTTTCATCCCATCAGTTTGGCAATTTCAAAATTTAGAAGTACCAAAACCAAACATCTGCAAACAGTTAAAGAGATATGGTAACAATACTCACGAGTCTTGCACAGTGTACCCAGTCCAATCCAATCCAATCCAACACAACCCTTTAAATCAAAGCATTTCTCTCCCACATACCTTGAAAATCACCCAAAAAAAAAGAAAAGAAAGACAAGCCTGGCATAGAAATTCAGGAAATGAACAGTTGAAATAGCTCAAATGGTCACTACAATGACCTAATTTATATCACCCATAAAGAAAGAAGGAAGAAAAAGTACAAAAAATGCTACCTTCACATCTTTAATTCAAGATCTCCTAAAAACATACAACCAAATCTTTACTCATTCATAGAACTTTGGTCTAGTTAATAATAAGATTATAAAAAAAAAATTATATTATTAACGAGTGCCTTAAAATACTGATAACGCACTTTTATAAACAATGCACAACCACATCAAACAAGTTAACATATGTATAAGGACACCCGTTAATAAAATTAAAAACTAAATAATAATAATAATAATAATAATAATAATAAAGACTTTAACTTTGGCTACATATATGAATGAGGAAAAACAATAATGTGGCAACTTTACCCTTTCGCCAAGATTACATCCATGATGATGATGGGGATTAAAAAGGCAATCTAATCTATACCCATGAGTATATGTATGGTAAACTCAAAGATTCAATACTTATTTGATTCAAGAAAATTGACTAAAATTGGAAAAGAAAATTCATCATCAGTACCCAGAAAAACCCAATTCCCAAATCCAATCTGGAAAATTTCTCTGGAGGAGAAGAAAATGCTAACTCCAATAACATTGGCCAAATCTTTGAAAGATAGATTTTTCTTTTTCTAGTAAAACATTATCAGAAAAGACAAGATTGATTGATTGATTGAAAAACCTCAACAAAGTAACAACAGAGACCTCCCCCAATTTTTCCCCAAATTTGTTTCCTCTCTAAAAATCAAAACCCCACTCCACCATATCGAAATTACATAATTTAATAAACTAAAAAAAAAAAAATCAAGCTGAAGAAAAATGTGGCCGCGGAGGGAGTAGTTGGTGAGGCTGATGAACCTGATTGCTGAGATTCACTGCGGCGGCAGCACCGGGGGTGGTGGTGTTGTGTGTAATGAAAGGGTGGTTCAACAATTTTCCGGCAGGCCATCTCTTGGATGGATCTCTCTGCAAACAACAATTGATGAAATCACGAAATTCTCTCGACGCCGTAGGCGGTGCTTGAGGCGGCTGAGACATACAGATTGCACACATGAGACTCGCCCAATCTCCACTCCCAGCTGCAAAAGGAAAGTGACCTACATAGAATTCCAAAATACTCACTCCAAAGCTCCAAATATCTCCAGCATATCCATCGTACTTTCCGTGATTGAGATCGGTGTTGATTCTTTCCGGACTCATGTACGCAATCGTCCCAACCGCCGAGTTACAAGGATCCATCGTTTGAGATAAGATTCTAGAAACCCCAAAATCAGCAATTTTTACCTGCTTTCGAGAATTCATCAACAGATTCGAAGGCTTAATGTCTCTATGAACGATCTTACGCTTGTGGAGATAGTACAGCCCGGAGAGGATCTGGCGAGATAGATCAGCGAGGCGGGATTCGTTTTGTATAAGCTTTCCTTCGAGAGATCCACAGTCCATGTATTCCAGAAGAAGTTGAATCTCACCCGCGTGATCGAACATGTCGTGACACTTGACGACGCTAGGGTTATCTACGTCGCGAAGGATCTCGATTTCACGACAGATCTGGCGACGAATAGTGTCTTCGTCTCCGTAGGTCCCGTGGATCACCTTCAAGGCGAAAAGCCTCCGACTCGGCCGATGGAGGACTTTGTAGACTGTTCCGCCGCTTCCGCTTCCGATTCGGTTGATTCGCTCCAGTTCCGAGAAATTCAACGGCGGCGGAGCACCACCACCGCCGAGTTGAGTGGAGTTGGAAGACGAGGGAGCTGAGCTCGGAGGAAGAGGGAGAGGAACCGCTAGAGACATGTCTCGTTGAGGGAGAGGTAGGGTTAGGTCTGGGCGCCTCCGATTGCGGTTGCGATTGGCGGCGGCGGAGGGTTGTGGTGGTGGTGGTTGATTCCCCCTCATATCTTCTTTCTCCCTCTTAATTAACAACAATGATTAACAAATTGATTGAATGAAATTTTGTTTGTTTTTTTTGTGTTTGTTTTAGCAACAACAAAAACTCTTCATTTGAGAGCTTTAAACAAGTTTTTGATTTGGTGATTGATTGATTTCTTCTAACCAATCCAAATCTGTGGAACCAAGTCTTCTCTATGGAGAGAGAGAGAGAGAAGGTTCTTGGAAGGGAAAGAATCAAAAGGAGAGAGAAGGTGGTGGTGATAAGCAGAGAGGAGAGAGAGAGACAGTAATATTAATAACATTATTATAGATTAGATTTTGAGGAGGAGAGGAGAGGTAGCCATCAAAAAGAGGGAATCGATATTTTGAAAGGGAAAGAAAGTCCACGCGCGAGTGAGATGCGTGAGATATGGGGCTGGTGATGTAGAGAAATTATCAAGAATACCAAATACTAGACTCTAGGATGTGCGGAGTATTGTCCGGACAGTGTGAGAGTAAAATTATAAATTGAATGGCGGATTAAGGGATCAGTCAATTGATAAATTATAATTTGGATGGTTTTTGACGAATTGATGAATATTTTAACTAATTATTATATATTTGTATAATTTATAAAATTAATTTGTATAATATTTTTTAGATATATAATATAAAATAATTTTACATAATATGTTTCATATATATAACCACTAATTTGTAATAAATTTCATATCTTAAACAACTCTCACACTCATTTTTACATTCATATTTCTTTGAAAGTTAAAAAATATATATGTATTAATTATAACGAAGATGAACGATTCAGTTGATGGATTATAAATTTTAAAATTTAAAACGCGATTAGTTGTTAGAATAGTGTAAATTAATACGAATCGGTACGATTTTAATAGATTGAACGGTATTTTGTTCAACCCTACTAGACTCTACTTCTTATTATTTGATATTATTGATTGAAATTACTTGTTTTGGAAACAAATAAAATAATTAAAAAGTTTTTTAAAAATTAAAAAATTATACAAAAAAAAGTTAAAGATTATATTTTTTTTTCTACTTTTTGTATTTTTTTTTTTTGTAAAAAATTAAAAATTCATCCTAAATATTTTAGTTAAAAAAATAAAAAGTTACTAAAATAATTTATTCCAAACCAACCCTCAGTATTTTTTATTAGAATATTAAGGGGCGGTTTAGGTATGACTTATTTAGGGGTGATTTAGAAAGTTGGTTAAAAGTTAACTTTTTAATATCTTTATATTTTTGTGTGTAAAAAATATGAGAAGTAATATGACCCAAAATAAATTAAAAGTTAAAAGTTAAAAGTTAGTAGCTTGCCAAATTGCCTCAGTAATTTTTTGATTTTTTTTATTATATAAAAAGTCACGCATAAAAGTAAATCACGTGACAACTTGTAATAAATAAAGTCAATAAATAATTTATTTAAGTTGTTGTTTGACATTAACTTTTTTAGTTGATTTTTTTGAGTTGAGATTTTTTTAGTTTGGGACTAAAAAGTTTGTTTGGTTTGGTTTTTTTGACTTTTTGAACTTTTATGAGAGAAAAAGTGAATCTATACTATATATCTATACTATATATTAAGTAAAAGGGGGGTTTTTAACCCCACGCCTTGTGAGAGCTTCAATTTCCCAATCTAAATTTCCTGATTTTTTTATTTTTAAAAAAAAAAATCTTAGCATTTATTAACATCTCCCAACTCCCAAGTCTTACCCTCATAATAACACTTTAATGCATTAAAAACAAGTATAAAATTTTTTTTTTGAAATCCAACACATATGATTATTATCCCTCATAATAACACTTTAATGCATTAAGAATAAATATAAAAAAAATTTCTTGAAAAGTCCAACACATATGATTATTATCAAAATATTAAACTTTAATATAATATAATAAATAAAAAAAAGGCATTTAATTCCTTGAAAAGTCCAACACATATGATTATTATCAAAATATTAAAAAGGAAAAAAAATTTAAAAAAGGAAAAAAAGAAGACATTTAAAAAAAAAAAAATTTAAAAATCACAATTCACATATATAGATAATTGTAAATATAATCCGTGCATAACACGGGTGATATGCTAGTTAATTATGATTTGAATGTGACATTTTGTCATACTGACTTATTTAGTCTATTTTATCTTTTGTGTTTTTTTGCCCAATTAAGTTAACCAAACAAAGGCTAAGTGGTTGCCAAACTGCCTCTAAGAAGCAACTTGACGATTGTTAGTGGGGGTGTTTGTTTGGGTTTTTTTGAGTCAATTTATAGTTTCTAGTTTTGGAAAAGTTATTTTGGACTGTTTGGTTAAACTTATTTCAAATAATTTTTTATTCTAATAACTTATTTTAATTCAAAAAAACTGATTCTGAAAAGCTGCTCACCCCTTACTTCTGATTATCAGCTTCTCCTATGGACATATTACTGTTATACTCTTAAAAATGAATTGAAAATATTATTTCGTAGCTTATTTAACAAACACTACTTAACAATTTAAATCTATAATTCAACAATTACACCAAACAGACTAACAGATTCTAATTAAAGTCATAATCTAAATCTATTATGTTATAATCTATAATCAATTTTAACAATTACACCAAACGGCAAGTGTCAAGTAGTGTGGACCAAATACCCTCCCCATATATCTATCTAATAAAATCATATCATTTCTATGTTAATTTTTTATTTTTAGCATCATTTAATTTTTAGACCCCCTGTTATTGATTAGGCATATATTCTACGACTCTATTTAATTCATGAATTTGAAAATAAATTTAAAAAGATATATATATATATAGATATATAATATAAATATATTAAGTATTGCTATTTAGATTTAAAAATTAGACTTATTTTTAAATACAGTGATATCAAAAAAATAATTAAAATATTTAATTATCAATTAATTATTTTTTAACACATTACTAAATTTAAAAAATAAATTTATATATTATTTGTCAAATATATATTATTTTCTTTCTATCTTTGTAAATTCCTACCATGAACCAATGCTAATGTAATGCGAGATTGAATTGGGAAGCCGTGTGTGTTGTTGGGTGTGACTGTAGTAAATGCGCGTGACTAAGGTGGGCTACAATCGTTGGGATCACATTGGCCATCTCGTGGAAAATTTTAATACTACAAATTATATTACCATTAGTTTTCTCCAGGTTCTGGACTTTATATTTTATTTTTGTAAAAAAAAATAAAATTATTTGACATTTTTATTCATTTTTAGTACAAAATAAAAGCGATAAATCTCAAACAGCCGTCATCAAAACATCTTAAGGAAGAATCTCATTCACAAATTTATCTCCAATGGAGAGATTTGAACTCCAAAACGATTAAAATTAATATGTTTAAGTTCGTAAATTTGATTAAATTAAATTTAAAGATAGTAAAGAAAAAGAGTGATTCGTAAAAATTAATATAAAAAAAGTTCTTCAAAACACATTAGACAAGAAAAATTAAACTTTTAATAAGAAGATCAAATTTTCATCGTGCCATAAATAATTTAAATTTACAACAGTCTTGTTATCTCTTAGGACCGTCAATAAAAAGTGTAAAATATTAAAATATTTTTATACATTTTAATATATTTCTTATACTTTTTTAACACTAACAACAATGACTATTTTGAACATTTTTTAAATTCAGATTAATTTGGAAAGTGACTAAATTAGTTAAAAAGTTAAAATGTTACTAAAAATATCAAAAGAATCATGCAAAAAGTTAAAAGATTTTTTACTCATTATTTTTCCTTTTTACATAACTTTTCCTAAAAAATTAAGTTATTTTCAAATATTTTATTTTTTCCACCTCATATTTTAATTTAAAAAATCAATTTCCAGATCAACCCTCATAATCGAATCAATGGTGCAAGCAAGTTAAAAGTTTGTGTTCAAAACCTCTACTTTGTTCAATAAAAAAATAAATAAAAAAACTATCATTTATGATAATGTAGGTTACGATAACTACATCAATCAAGCCAATATCTTGTTTAAATCACGAACTTTTCCCAGTGTGAACGCATGACGAAAAGAAAGGACCATTATAAATGAAAAAATAGCATAATGAAGATTTTGTCCTCCTATTAAAAATCTACTCTCAGTTTGGTAGAGTTTTCTAAATTTAATTTTCTTTCTTGATTTGAGTGTAATATTTAGTTAGAATTTTTAGAAATTGATTTCACACCCATTTTTAAGAACACGTCCCCAGTGATCTTTTCGGTCGTCCGGCTTATTAATCGGAACAATATTCAGTTTTTATTTATTTATTTTTTTGGCACATGTTATTTTTATATTTTAAATAAAAAAATATATATATTTTTAATTTTTTTATGAGTTTTGAATAGAATTTTGAGTTGTATATTTGGTTATGAGTTGTAAGTTTTTAAATCAAATATCATATACTACATCAAAAATTTCAAACTCCCAAGTTTGGCTAAACAAAATAAGTGCACTTATTCCATCTTTTTATCTTTTTTGGGTCACATCAATCAACATCTCCTCTCTACTTTTTCTACACATAATATAATAAAAGTCAAAAAGTGCACGTGTAGTCTTCCCAAACTTAAAACTCTTTTTGAAACTCATAACCAAATAAATTTTCCACACTCAAATCATAATTCCAAAACTCACAAACTTAAAATACAAATCTATTCTCAAATCATAATTTTAAAACCTTACCAACCGTTGCCCTAATTTTTCTTGCCTACTTGGTCTTTTGAGAGGTTTTTTAAGATCAATTTTTGCGGATCGCTCTTCCTTCTCTCTCTTTCTTTGATTTCAATCTGATTGAATTCACAGACTATTTCAATCGTTTTGAAGTTCAGATCTCTCTATCCAGAATATGAAAAGATCTTAGTAATATTAAAATATTAAACTTAACACTTACTAATTTATCTGTTGTTTTATATCTTTTTAATTTTTATTACGTATTAATTATTATTTGTAACATATTATATCATTGATCATTTTTATTAGCACAATCATTACTAATATTGCAAAATTAACCCGCCCTGCATCTCTATCTCCATGATTTGTCTCACCCCGATGTGATTTGAGATGAGAACAGGACACTACAAACATATTCATACCCATCTCTCGTTGCTATATATAATTAGGCCAACACCTTTATTTTTTATTTGACATTTTTAATTAAATAAATTGAGAAGTCATTTTATTATTTGCTACAAATGAGTTCAACATGCTTTAAAAAATAAAGAAATAATAAAAAAAAAAAACCTAGCATATTTTTGCCAAAAAATTTTAAAAAATCAAAAAAAGCGACTTGCTTAACTATGTTACAAATAACTTATTTATTTGCTCATAATCTTTACTATAAGATGCAACCAAACGAGCCCATAGTTTAAATTATAGTTTGACTCCTTTCAAAATTTATTTTACCCAATTTTATCATTTTTTTCTCTTTCTTTCTTTCTTTCATTTCAATTTAGCTCAAGTGTGATACTTGATTTCAGATTTTACTATTGTGAATGGAGTGAATATGACAACTTCTTGGCACATAGGGGAACATTCGGTTGAGGAAAAACATGACAAATTCTAGCACTACAAAATCATGCCTTGCGAACTAAAATATGTTGTAACTCTTTCTCTTTCTTTCCCTATAAAAAAAATAAATGCAGAAAAGATACAAAGAAACACAGAGAAGAACCGAAGAAGAAGGACGAACTTTTGATGGAAAAATCTAATATAAAATGAATTGCTAGAAGTAGCCTTTATATAGGCAGATTGGTGGTTGTTCGAACAGGTGCCAATAGATAGGCAACTGTTCGGAAAGATTTCAACAGATAGAAAATCTGTTTGGACTATTTGGACAGTTCTAGATTTGTCCGGGAAGAATTCAAAAGGTTCAAACCTATTCGGGTGAGTTAGGAACTGTTTGGGTGAAGGAAAAAAATTTGAACCAATTTAATTTTGAATTTTGAAACCAAAATAAAAAATAAAAAATAAATTACAAATGTTTTTGGTCCAAAAAGATAAGTATTTGGCTGGACAAACCCAACCCAACCTCACACCACGCATCCAAGCCCAGCCCGCCCGACTAGACGGACGGCGGCGCGCGTGTGGTTTTCGTTTTGAGTCTAATGGATCTAACTCACTTCACCCATCTACAAACTTGAGTACCCTTTGGGGTCTATTCCAAATATCCTAAGCTAAGGTATATAAACCCACACAAATCCATAAGCATTTCTAACGTGCGACAAGCACATTACTCAAATGTGTAGGAAACCCACCTAAAGTCATTTCCACGAATCCGAAAATGTGCGTTGAATTCTCATTCATCTTTAAATGGTTTTGAGCAACCAAATACACGGTTTTATTCACTACGCGGCATTAAACATGAACCCAATTAGGAACGTTAAAAATAACGCTTGGGTCCCACCTTAATTAATGCTCAAAGTTAACAAAAAATAAAATTTTTACAAAAGCTTCCAAAGCCATTTTCCAACAGGTAGCACCATCAAGATTTTAAAAACTCCATTAGTTGGAGGAAGTTGTTTTCCATTCCCTTTATGCCCTAGAACAACAATCAATTTTTGTTGCATTGTCATATATTCGGTAGCAAACTGAGCCATTTCCCCGGTACTTCTTTTGTGCCCACCGAAAGTTGTGTTATTTCTAGCATGCCAAATTTTCCAAGCAACAACCATGCAACTTGGAAAATCCTTCTCTAACATTAGACTCGAGACATTCATCAACTGATCCAAAATATCATCATTCCCCTTTTATTGACTCGGTTATGAAAATCTCAAAACGCTATACATCTTTTGCAAAAGGACAATCTTTTAGGCAATGAATATGAATTCTAAGAGTTGTACGGCATATATCACAAAGCTCATTATTTGTAATCTTTTATTGCAATAGCCTTTTCTTGACGGGAAGAATGTTGATACATGCTTCCCATCTGAACAACTTTATTAGGAACCTTCAAGGACCATAGATTGTTTCAAAAAAATGTTTAGAAAATAAGAATTTGAACTTGATGGCCTCTTTTGCTTCAAGTCCATAGTTACAAAATAGGCTGAGTGAATAGTGAAAATACCAATTTTAGTAAAGTATCATATCAATTTGTCTTCTTCGGATAAGGGGGAGACGGGGGTTTTACAAATATCTAAGTGACATAATGCAAGAAATTCTCATAAGTGACATCCTTTGCAAAAAGTTTTTTTTCCTCGTAATGCAATAAGGTTCATCATCTTTTGTACATGCAAATTAGGATTACAAGGAGTGATTAGCTAAAAAGAAGGCGGTCTAATGGTCTATCTATATTCTGACTTGAGAACCATTGTATATTCTCCATCTCAACCCAACTAATAGCACATCTTTCCATTTCATTATATTTTTCCAACAATAAGAAGAATCAACTCCAATTTGAGCATCGATGAAAGAAGTGGTTGGAAAATTAGCGTTGAGGATCCTGGCTATAATAGAAAGTGTGACTGAGTGAAAATGTGTCATCTCTGTTTGGCTAGCAAAGCATTATTAAAAACTTTCAAGACATCACTTTTGTTGTAAAACTTTCAAGACATCACTTTTGTTGTGCACCCTTGGTCGTATGTTTCTTATGGTTGTCATTTAGAGAGATTAAATTTTGTGTAATTGGTACATTGTGATGTATCCCTTTTTAACAAATACATGGAACTCATCTTTATGGGACTCGTATGTTTATAAGAGATAGCATACATTATGATGGTATACCTATTACATAAGTTACTTTCATGTCATATAAAATGATCTATCATCATCTTCTTCTTCTTCTTCAAGTACCTCAGACAAAAGATTTTTTTTTAATAATATAAATGAAACACTTATCATTGATTTCTCAATTTTTTGTAAATTTTTTAATCTATTTTCGAAATATATTTTTCACCGCAATCTCGATATTAAATAACACCATAAGAGTATTTATTAGTATTTACCTTCTTTTATTTTTGAATTTATTTAACAAGCACTATAATAACACTTTTTTTTTTTTTTTTTATAGATCGCGAATAAAATCCTCATTACAAAACCAATAAAAGATCGGATTAACCTGATAAAGCAGTATCACAAGATCTCAAAAGGAAATAAATAACCTCTATATAAAGAATGATCCAAACCTCCATAGAGGTTAGGGTGGTCGCCTAGCGTGAAACAAACGCATTATAATAACACTTGTTAACAAAGTTTAATATGATTGCACATTTTAATATAAAAGTTTGCACCCAAAAAAAATATACAATTATTTGAAATTTTCTAATTGATAATTTTGGAATATTGTTAACAAAACTTTTTAAAAGAGAAGTTCGGCAGCTTTCAGTGCACAACTCACAAGAAGCAAAAATTTCATCAATTGTGGGAGGATGCCTAATTTTTCCAAATGCCATTTTTAAGGATAGATTTGTAAGAGGGGAAAAAAATATTTATTTTACTTTATTTTTTATTTTATATATTTTTTATTTCAATAAATCTCACTTTAATTTTAAAAAATGAAAAGACAGTCTCAATGATCATGGATGTAGGAATCGGATATATATATATATAGTTAAGTCATGGCCATGGGGCCTCGCCGACCTTGATGATTCTTCTTCCTGTCTTAATGATGATGGATGATTTAATAAAATCTTCTAACAACTAACATGATTGGTAAATGAATATCTTATTATAGCAATGACTTCTCTATTTTTCAGTTGATACAAATGATCACACCCAAATATATATTGGGGCTATTAAATGTGAGTGTAAATTTATGAACCTGATTACAGATTAGTGAATTTTTTTTATTAATATTAATAATTAAAATTATAAGTTTTTCAATGTTTAAGTAATTATTTTTTTCTGTATACATGTGATTGTAGTTATCTATATATATATATATATATATATTAAAATTGGCAAATTCGATATAAATTCAATGAATTTAAATAGATTAGATATTATAAACTCAATTAAAATTAAATTTAAATAAGTTGGACATGTGTATTCATTTAAATTCGGTTAAATGGGTATCACCTCCTCTAGCACACCACCACTACTGCCATTAGGGGTGTTCAAATTATTCATTGAACCGAAGAATCGAACCAAATTGATATTTTTGGGTTGGGTTGGTTCAATTTTTAAGTACATTAGTTTAGTTCTAGATTTTCAAATCATCAAACCAATATGATTGGGTTGATTCTTGATTTAGGCCTTACCTAAACCGAACCAACTTGAGAACCGAACCTATTTATAAATATGTCTATATATTTTAAATTTTTATTTGTATTGACATATCTTCACCTTATTGCTCTATTACAATGGATTTGATTATATGTAAGTTTCTATATACTAGAATTATTAGGTAAACGAAGGAAGTATTTGAAGCTTGAGTCATATTTCGTAGTTAATTTAATTTGTATTGATTGTATTAATAAATTTTATCTGTATTGATTATATTTAAGCTTAAGTTGGATTTAATTTATATTGACTTTCATTAAACAATATTTTACTCTTTATTTGTGTTGTGTTTAAATGTTAAAAACTTGTTTATTTTAATTATTTATTATTAATTGATTTGCTTATTTTTAATATAGTGGAACTATGGTTCCAACCCGAATCAACCCGAGATACATTAGGTTGGGTTGGTTCTAGGGTATGATTGGTTTAGTTCTTGGTTCAAAAATTTGAAACCGATCATGATTGGGTTGGTTCCAAATTTAGTGTCAAACAAACCAAACCGACCTATGAACATCCCTAACGGCTACCCTGGCCACTCCACCACCACCATCATCATCCTACTACTACCACACCACCACCATCTATTGCATTTTTTTTGAGTTAATTACACTCTTAACATCTGTAGTTTAATTCAAATTTCACTTTAGTTCTTATTGTTTTAAATTGAACAATTTAGTTTTTACACTTTAAGTCTAGTTTTAACTTCATACTTCTGTCCAATTTGAAAGTTAAAACTAATAATTTTGGGATACTTCTCGATCTCCTAAAGTGTACACCTAAAAGAAATTAACGAAAATTTAGATGGAATGACCAAAAGAAAATTGGACTTAAAGTGTAGGAATTGAATTGTTCAAATTGAAACAATAGAGATCAATGAGAAATTTGAGTCAAATAATAAAGGTAAAAATTATGATTAACTTGTTTTTTTAATAAAGTAATTAAATTAATTAGATTTATTTGTTAAATTTGTATTCAATTCAATCCAACCCATCAATCAAATGAAGGAATATGTATGATTTTTCTCAAGTACTACATATGGGCCTATTTTCAAAAGTTGATTAAAAGTTTAATTTTTAATTTTTTAATTTTTTTAAACCACATCACTTCTCTATTTTATTTTATATATATTTTAAAAAAATTAAAAAATTAATTTTTAACCTACTTTTCAAAATAAGCTACGGTGTCATCAAATGTTAGGCTTTTACTTTATGACCCTTAGTGGTCCAGCTCTATGCTTTGCTATCTCATAAATTGCTCTTAATGCACTTTTAGGGAATGTGTTATGTTCTTATTGACACAACAAATTAGTTGGACACTTTGTGAAAGTATTTGGAAGTAGCTGTAAAACATTCCAAACTAATCCAGTTCATTTTATGATTAAACACATTCTAAATTTTGTTAAGTTTATTTAAAAATAAATAAAAATAAATTACACCAATAATTTTTATATTTTGCACATTGTATCATTTTAGTTCTCACATTTTTAATTAACACGATTTTGACTATTAATTTTAAATGTTATATTAATTTGGTCTAATTGATAACACCGACTAGAGTTCTTGACAGAAAAGAGTCATTGAATTAGTTGAGACTAACTTACTAAATTAAGTAAATTTATAATTTTGTCCCTAAAAGTATAACCCATTATACTCACGTATGCAATTTTTTTTTTTAAAAAAAAAATGCTAACTGACATAATCAATTAAATCAAATTAAACCAAAATTATAAATTTAGAATCAAAATTGAATTAATTAAATTATAAGAATCAAAATAACATAATAGTCAAAATATAAGGATTCCAATATAATTTACGTAAAAAGAAATTCAATACTCAGCTCTATCTATGGGGAACACCTCCGGCCAGTACGTCCAATCTCTCTGACCATCTTCAGCCATCTTCTCTCACCTTAATCTTAATTTGCTAAAATTTGTCGTTTGGCTTAGAGAATATACAGCAAGTCGCACAATTTTTGCATAATTATACCGAGTTTCCTTAACATTTAGCCTTATTTTCACATAAATTAATTAGTCATATGAATAAAAAAATAATATTATATTATCTTTACATTAAAATATATATTTTATCGTCTTCTTTTCTTTTTCTTTTTTATGTATTCACACCAATGCATTATTTTCAATCTTTACCCATATTAAAAAGAAGATTAGTATAAAATTATCAAATTTTTTATATTTTTTCTAAACCTTAAAAAAATCCTTTGGCTTAAAATTGCGGGAGAGAGATATATGATACTGGTAAAAAAATAGCCTAGTTACAACCTCAAAAAAGAGCTATATTGACAGGCATAGTATCCTAAGCATTGAGGTTTTGTTTGAAAATAAATTATTTTAATAATTTTTTAATTTTTTATAAAAAAATATGTAAAAAAATAAAAAAATAAAATAATAATTTATAATAATTTTTTAATTAAAATATATAATTGACAAATGAGATCAGAATCTAACGATAATAGAGGTGGCTCTTTAGTCTCTTGAGTCATCACACCCCACATCACACCCCCGAAGTTGTCAACCTTTCCCAATTTTGATGTCCGTATCCAAAGGGAGTGGACTTTTCCCTCTCTCTCTCTCTCTCTCTCTCTCTCTCATTGTTGAAATTGTCTTTGCCTTTGAGTCCATACACTGGTCAGCCCCCCCCCAACCCACCAAACTCTATCTCTCTCTCTCTCTCATTGTTGAAATTGTCTTTGCCATTGAGTCCATACTCTGGTCAGCCCCCCTCCAAACACTCTCTCTCTCTCTCTCTCTCTCTCTCTCTCTCTCATGTCTAGACTTGGTCCTCTCCCATGTAATCTTCTTGGCATGTTCTCTCAATTGTAAATTAGGCTCCAGTCAAGAGGGGTTAACCTCCAAGTTTTCTAGAGCATACATACATTAAAATAATTGCTATACTTAACTCACATTTTCAAAATATTTTATTTATCATTTGATGTCACACATATACAATTATTAATATGGGTTAAGGTTGATTTTGATGATAATAGTTCAGATTTAGGGGGTAATGTATTTACTCTTCATGAATCTCAAATATATTTTATAGTTTCAAGATTATAATCTTTGTTGAATTATCATAATATGTGTGTATGATTTGATTCTACATTAAATGATTCTTTCGAGTGGTGATTTATTGATTTATATTCTATATTTAATGTTTTATTTGTCTTTCTTTGAATGACTCTTATTCCACTCAAGGTGTGAAATATCTCAATTTTTTTTAAATATAGTATTTATTTTGTGAGTTGCGATTTTTATTGATGAATAGCTTTTATGTAAAATGAAATTGAGTTTCTCCACATGAATGAATTAATAGGCTTTCTCATCTCATTTTGTGACTTCAGATTTTTATTTTTAGTTTTTTTAATGAATAGCTTCCACATAAAATGAAAATTGAGTTTCTCCATTCAACAACACGAATGAATTGTTAGGCTTTCTTATGTCATGGGCCAAGGCTAGGTGGTTCACGTGTTGACTACATTTGAGGTGTGATAAGGTGTCCACCTCAAACTTTGAGGTGTCAACTCATTTTTTTGTATCATCAAGGTGTTCATCCTTTCATTTGTAGTATCAACAAATTTTTCCCAAAGCTAAAATAAATCAAGATTTAGAAAGGAGTTAGACATTTTTTTTTTATTATGGTGACGACTTTAATTGTCAAAATTAGCATACAGACTTTACGTTTTTAATCATTATTTTTGCGTTTAATGAAGTCCAACCATCACCAGTGATTATAAATCAATAGAGAGCTATAAAAGGAAGATCATTACTCATTCGAAGAAGAGAATATTCTAAACTCCAATTTTCAAAACGTTGAAGGGAAAATGATATCCAAAAAGTGGGTTTATTGGTTGATTAGTCATGAGAGTAATTGGTTGATTGATCATTGGACTTGAAAAGTGAATTTAACTTTTAAATTTTGTTAATCAATACATTTAAAGCAATTGTTAACAAGATCTATTTTTAAAATCAAAGGCTTTGAACGCTTATACATGAATTACTTGTTGCTTGTTGGGGTTCATCTCTATCACTTAAGCCTGGTTGGAAACCTGAGTTTTGACTAAAATAGTCAATAAGATAAAATATTATATACAAATCATAATCATTTCACTTTTTCTCTCATAACCATCAAATTAACTACAAAAAAAAGTCAACTATTTTCTTGAACATAACTTTTTTAGTCAATCAACTAAAATAACAAAGTTTTCAAACCAGCCCTTGGGCCACATTTAATTGTAATATTGTGCAAATTTGGAGTAGGCCACATTTGATTGTAATATTGTGAGAATTTGGTTTGGGATATTTCAAATTAGTCCTAACTTACGCATTGTTTGACGCTATATGGAAACTCAACTTTTGGTCCAGCCCAACTAATTCAACGGCTTAAACATGGAATAAAAGAATACTAAGGGATGATTGGGACAATATTAAATTGGACTTATCCAAATTATTTTGGGATGAAAGAGAACATTTCAAATTAGTCCCAACTTATCGACTGCTCGTCCGTCAAACACTGGATTAGACATTATTGGATAATAAATCCAATTTTACTCCGAAGATAACTTGGATATAATCCAATTGATAAATCTATACCATATCAAACTAGTGTGGTTACAAACATGGCCTTAAGACTTGGCTAAATATAAAATATAAAAGGTATGTCTGTGCAACTTTTAAAATTAAAAACTCATAATCAAAAATAAGAAACTGAAAATATATATTTTGTTACTTTTCAATAATTATTTTTTAAATTATTTTTACTTTATAGGTTGTAAATAGCCGAGGCCCTTGTAGCCGAGTGGCAAGTAGTTACATCTTAGGGTGCGGTGAGAGTGGAAGGTCTGGAGTTTGAGCTAATGGATCAGTGACAATCCTTTTAAATTATAATCTAACTTTATTAACATATTAACATTCTATTTTTTTATCGAAAAAAAAAGTTATGAATAAAAATTACATAAAACACTCTTACCCCAAATTTTTTTTTATTATATAAAAAACAAAAAATTATAAGCAACTTTATAAGGTACGTTTGGGTAGGGGTGGTTGCAGATCGATTTTGGACGGTTCAGCTTGCAGTTTGGACCCGCTCGCATGTCTGCGGTTTGAGAAAAATTGAACCTGCAACCGCCTGCAGTGCGGGTTGCGGTTTATGCCGATAGGGTGTAGGAACAATTTTCTGTGTAAAATAAATAACTTGAAACCAAATCAAACAAATAAAATAAATTACTTACAAAATTTATTTACTAAACCAAAAAAAGATCAAATCGAATGTGTGACACTCTGTCCTTAAGACAGATTCGCCCCATTTCGGTACTTACGAATAAAAGGCGTCTATCTCACAGGATACAATGATCTTCACAGGTTGTAATAGCACTCAAAACAATTTGTACTGCGAACTAGAACCTGTATTCTATACTCTCTGAAATTTTCTGTGAAGACTAATATGAAGAATAATGCAAAGAAAAAGCAAAACAAAAAGAGAAAATGAATTTTTCGGATGTCAAAATCTGTTGGAAATGATCTCTATTTATAAGCAAGAGATGCTTGTTCAGACATATATGGTTTTGAAATGAACAGGTGCAATCAACCTGAACAGATATAGTTTGAACCTAAACATGTCTGATAAAAACAGAACAGATGCGAACTGTTTGAACCTGCTGGAATTAAATATGTACGGTTCAACCTGTTTGAACCTACTAGAAATTGAACCGGAGAAGGGCTCTGTTTGGACAGAAAAATTTGGTGTAAAATTTAAATTAATTTTGTTCAGAAATTCAAATAATTTTCCCACAAGAGTTTGAAAAAATTTAAATAAATTTTTTCAAAAAATTAATGTTAGAACTGACCCGACTCACAACCCACACCCGCGCCCGGCATGGCTTGACCTGCCGGACGGTAGCGGCAGCGGCAACGGCACGCACGTGTGTAGTGGTTTGAGCCAAAGTTCATTTTGTTCATAACTCATCCCCTCTACAAACTTGGGGTGCCCCTTGAGGCCTAACCCAAGTATTGCCACCTAGAGTTTATATACATATACAAGCTCTTTTAAAGTTTCAATATGGGACAAGCTTTACAAGGAAACCCACATTTTATTTTTTAATTATCCATTTTACGAACCCGAAAACGACGTCAACTTCTCATTCACTCATAAATGGTTTTGACGTGTCGTTTACATCGTGTGACTTGCCATGTTGCAAGGAACACGTCACCTCTTTGAACCCACCCCAAAAGACATGTGGGACCTACTCATATTTGGGCTCAAAGTTGGCCCAAAATAAGCCTATAAAACCATAATTCTAACAATTCCCCATATAAATGGAATTTGACGGAGAGAAAATGCAACAACATGATCTAATTACAGAGAATACAGAAATTGAAAATATTCTGCAAATGATAGGTGGCTTTTGGCTTTGAACCTTCCCTTGTGAGATACTATCGGATTTACTAACTAACCAGTGAACATGATGTCTTAAACTATTCAGCCATTTGTGTAAACCAAGACCATAGAACTCATACAGTATATTACCAGACACAGTTTAGTTCTTACTATTGTGTTCATTTTGGCCCTGAACAATCTAGTCTTTCATGAGTGCTCTAAAGAATTGTAACCCTTCACAAATTTTATGGAACCGACCCAGTTCACACTCTTATAGGTAATTCTTATGAAGAGTATTTTGCCATACTTCACTAGGTATTCCTAGATATAAGAATCATTAAAAGTATTACTTAACCTAAAACGCTGCAACCATCACTATTTCATCATAGAAATGGGTAAGAGTTTGACTCCCCAGTGATCTTTATGAGTCATACACAACTCGGTTGTCCCTTTGAACCTAGATCTTGGAATCTCTAGTCAACTAGGCTGGGTTGCCGTTGTGGTAACTCTTATTTAATAGGCTTAAGTCTTATTTCCTTCGATGAATTATCAACTAACTCTCTTCCTAACCCTTTGTTTAGTGGATCCGCTATATTGTCTTTAGATTTCATTTCATATATTCAATGGAAATAATTCCATTAGAGAGTAGTTGCCTCATGATGTTATGTCGACGACGAATATGTCGTGATTTACTGTTATACATATGACTCTGTGCTCTACCTATTGCTGATTGACTATTGCAATGTATGCATATAGCAAGCACCGATTTTGACCATATTGGAATATCTTCAAGGAAGTAGCGAAGCCATCCTACTTCTTCCCGAGCTTATCTAAAGCTATAAACTCTGATTCCATAGTAAACCTAACAATGCAAGTTTGTTTGGAAGATTTCCAAGATACAGCCACCCCACCAAGAGTAAAGACATACCCACTAGTGGACTTTGAGTCTCTAGTATCCGATATCCAGTTTGCGTCACAGCATCCTTCAAGTACTGCTGGATATCTAGTATAATTTAGCCCAATGTTACGAGTAAATCGGAGATATCTTAGAACCCTTATAATTGCTTTCCAGTGTTCTACTCCTAAATTACTCATATATCTACTTAATTTACTTACTGCATAAGCTATATCCGGGCGAGTGCAGTTCATCAAGTATATTAAGCTTCCAATAATTTGGGCATACTCTAATTGAGAAATATTTTCGTATACATTCTTAGAAAAAAAACAAATTAATATCCACAGGTGTTCTGGCAAGATGATCATCATCTTTGCTAAATTTGTCAAGTATTTTCTCAATGTAATGAGATTGTGACAAAGCATAACTTTCTGATATTTTGGTAATTCTCATACCAAGTATTACATCAGCAATTCTCATGTCCTTCATGTCAAAATGTTTATTCAACATTTTCTTGGTAGCTTTAATCATGTCATTATTACTACCTATGATAAACAAATCATCTACATAAAGACATACTATAACATAACATTTGTCTGTGTTTTTAATGTAAACACATTTGTCACATTCATTAAATTTGAAACCATTTGACATCATTGCCTTGTCAAATTTCTTATATCATTGCTTTGGCGCTTGTTTTAAACAATATAATGATTTAACCAATTTACACACTTTCTTTTCTTTTCCTGGAACAGAAAATCCTTCTGGTTGTTTCATGTAAATTTTTTCATTTAACTCACCATTTAAGAAAGCAGTTTTCACATCCATTTGATGAATTTCTAAATTGTTCAAAGATGCAATGGCAATTAGCATTCTAATGGATGTTATTCTAGTAACTAGTGAGTATGTGTCAAAGTAGTCAAAACCCTCTTTTTGTCTATATCCTTTGACCACAAGTCTTCCCTTGTATTTGTCAATTGATCCATCTGCTTTCATTTTTCTTTTGAAAATCCACTTGTACCCAAGAGGTTTACAACCTAGTGGCAAATCTATCAATTCCCAAGTGTGATTTTGCAATATGAATTCAATTTCACTATTTACAGCCTTTTTCCATAAAGAAGTTTCAGGACTAGACATAACTTCTTGAAAAGTTAAAGGCTCATTTTTTAACAAAAAAGTTAGAAAATTTGGACCAAAAATATTTTGAGGTTCTAACACGTTTATTACGCCTACGTTCCTCTTCCTCATTTTGATCTATCTCTTGCTCTTGTACTTAATCTTGACTAGTAATAGCATCATAAGACCTTTTCTTAATACTAGTCTCTAGTAACATCCGAATTGTTTTTTTTAAATTTAATTCAATATTGCAATAAATAGAATTCTTTATTATTATAAAATAAAATAAAAAAGTTGCATAATTTAGAAATTTGGGAATTAATCAATTAAATTGTTAAAGAAATAGATTGTGAGACACCGCATGTTTAGAATATTAAATACTTCAGTAAGTGGTAAGTGATGTTTTATAGTTGGGTGGTGAGGTTTTTAGATATGAACCTAACGTATAATCATAGGTAACTTTAGGAATCATAACCTTTAGAATTGAATTAAAATAATACCCAAAAAAAAAAGGCCAAACAAGTTTTCGGTGGGCCTAGAGTTAATATGGCCCTTGGTGATTTCTTGAGGTTGAATTAAAGGCCAAGGACAGGTGGCAATAGGGGAGGTAAAACTCAAGGGTCAAGACAGGTGGCAAAAGAGAAGGCAGCAACGTGTATATCTCTTGGTTTGGGGCCTTACTCTTGGGTTAGTATAAATAAAAGGGGCTAATGTAGAATGAAGGAGCAAACGAAAAAAAGTGAGAAGAGTGAAGAGCATAGGTTCAGGAGCACAGGAAAAATAGGGATAAATTTATATCAAAGGTGAGTTATATTATACCTTGAGTCACTGTAATATGTTTTATATATGTCTTGAGTTACCATAATCTATTTTATGAATGTTTGAGTTATCACAATATATTTTATGTAAGTTATGTTTTATGGTTACGTTAATGTTTCAGTTACGTAGATTATTTTCTGAACTCTATTTGCTTAAATTGAAACCCATGGATATGTTGTTTAAATTTAAGAAATTATTTGACAATGATTTGATAAGTAATTATTTTCTGTAAATCCTACCACGGGAGTCCCACTCCTTGGGAGACTTAAATAAACCATTGGCTTCTGTTTGGCCACCTTGTAGTTCTCTGTTTGTCATCGATCCATTGACCTTTGTTCTATTTGTCACTCCAGTGACTTTTGTTCTTTTCTATTCTATACCGTGGTTATGGTTATTTATATAATTTTCGTATTTCCGTTTCTGCCATTTAAATAATTTTTTTATTCAAACTAAGTTATATTAACGTTTTAGTTTTAAACAAAAAACTATCCATGATTATTTTGTGCCTCTATACACACAGTATAATATTTCTCACTCTGCTATGTGCTTATAGCTATTACCCTTTTCAAGTGACGAGATTTAGCGAAATCAAGATGGGTTATCAATCGCAGTTTTTTTATTTTTTATTTACTATCTGTATTTCTGATTGGACTCATGTAATAAAATAAACAGCCCAAATGACTATTTTTCTTTTTAATAAACTTTTCAACAATGCTAGGTAGCTCAAAATTTTGTGGCTCAAATGGCTCAAATCACTTAAAACAACATCGTTTTGAGTGTAAATGAGTGTAAAACGACGTCGTTTTGACAGATTTGAGCCATTTGAGTCACAAAATTTTACCAAACATTTTCCTAAACTTTTGGTACCCATTTATTTTATTTTAATTTATTTAATTTATCTGTTGCGCTACTACTACAGAAATTTTAAAATTCTTTTATTTTTATCTTGTTACGACGCCGAGCCTTTGGGTAACGAGTTTGGGTCATGACAAAAGTAGTATCAGAGTAATAGTTTTTTTAAAAATAAAAATAGTATATGTTTTTGAATTTTTTTGTACAATTATTCACATTATTTGAATTGAAAATTATTTCAAAAAAAAAAAAAAATACCAACTAAAACAAAATTTTAGTTTGTCTAATGCAAGTAAACCATGTTATACATATGTTTAGGCTAAGTTTTCCTGTGTTGTAGAAAATGGCCAATCTAATGGAGTTATTCTGGTTTGAGCCCCTAGGAGCTCATCTTATCCCAAACCTATTAGAGGACTAGGGTGATTCAGAGAGTCTTGTCAGGCAAGCCCATCCGACACTTGACCGGCTCATGAGGAGACCCGTATATTTGCAAGTCGACCCGATGAGGATTTCTTATTCTAGAGACTTAGTCGAGGCAGCACTCGTGAGAGGTACATAGGGCTGACCCACGTTGTTGGTCTTGCTCCGGACCTAGGACAGCCGCACTTTCTAGTCGCACCTCTACCCTTGGGCTTTGCAGAGAGGATAGGGCATGCATATCCTAGCAGCCACATTCGTACTATGACACCTCTTCCACAACACATTATCCTTACTCCAACTGTGGACTTCACTAATAGTGCATCATACTTGAAGATACCGGTACGGATTACCGGACGGGAGTTTTGGGGTTCTGATCACAGTGTTCCTGTCTACATAGTCTAGGTGATATGGAGTTGCTTTGGAATAGAGCATAGTGGGTGGGAGTTTGAGTCCCTCATGCAGGAGAAGTTTGCGGGGTTATTTCATGGCTCAATTTTCCAGAGCTAGTTCTCATGGTGGCCTAACAGTCCCTTCTAGACATTCGACCAAGAGATCTTTTTTTTTATGATCATGATTAGTCTAATCCTTCTGTTTTTGTATTAGTAGGATTGGAAGCTGACTCTTGACTGTATTCTAAGTATGTTGTACTAATATCTTTTTCCTTTGCATAAGTTGAAAAAAAAAAAAAAAATTCAAAATTTATGTATGTATTGTTATCGTATCTTGTGAATCATAGATATGATATTGTGATGGCTAATGATGGAAATGGAACTGAATCGTCGGTCAGTAGTACTGACCCAATGGAGCAAATTATGGAAAGAGCAATTACCAGTTTTCTACGAGTCCTACAAACCAACATAAGTAACGGAATGCCTGAATGACGAGAAGAGCCAACTACAATAAAACAGTTCTAGGACTTGAAACCTACCATATTTACCAGCAGTACAAACCCACTGGTGGCAGAAGCTTGGTTCAGAGATATGGAGAAAATTTTCTGCGCGCTACCTTGCACAGAAAAACAGAAGGTGACCTTTGCCACATTCACCTTCAAAGATGATGCACAAGAATGTTGGCTTCTTACCCTGGAGAAAGAAGATATTGTGACTTAGGCAAGATTTTTGGAGGTATTCTATGAAAAATACTTTCCAGATTCGCTACGGGAGCAAAAGGCGGCATAATTCATACATCTAAAGCAAGGAACCGTGATGGTGGCTGAATACGAGAGCAAGTTCACGCAACTGGCTCGATTTGCGACATACGTCATCCCTACTAAAGCTCGAAAAGCCAGGAAATTCGAAGCAGGATTGGATGTTGAAATCAAGGACAAGCTAGAGGTTTTGAAACTACCAACCTATGTGGAGGTGGTGGATTGAGCATACATTGCAAAGAAAGGGATTAAAGATTTGGGCTTCGGGGAACCGAGCCAAAGGAAGCGATTTTGGAAAAGAGATAATAGAAGATCTGGTGTCGCGCCGTCCAAGAGGGTAAATACGGGCACAACCAGTTCAACCAGTTCGAGCAACCAAGGTCCTACGAACTCCAGAGGTGGCACTAGTCCTAATTGTCTCACCTGTGGAAGAGCTCACTGGGGATGATGCCATCGAGATTCGGAAGCATGCTTTCGATGCGACCAAGTTGGCCACTTGCTGAAAGATTGTCCAAAGCTTGCCAATCCTACAGCCGGCCCCTCTGAACCAGTCCGAAAACCTGCGGTACCTGGAGAAATGAGGAAGGACCAAAAACGCCAAGGAAGAGCTTTTGCCTTGGTATCTGAACCAAAACTTACTGAGAATGTTATGTCAGGTACACTTTCTATCTGTAGTCATTTAGCTCATGTTCTCTTTGACTCTGATTCCACTCATTCTTTTGTTACACCATACTTTGCTTCCAAGTTAATATCAACACCCGAACCTTTAGGATATATATTGTCTATGTCTTTTCCTTCTGGTAATTCTGCCCTTAGTGTTGATGTGTACAAATCTTGTACCGTATCCTTAAAAGGTGAATCCTTAAATGTAGACTTGATTCCCCTCTGCACTAGTACCTTTGATGTGATCTTAGAAATGGATTGGTTGGCTGCCAACCATGCCTCTATCGATTGTGAAGCCAAAAAGGTCTTCCTTCGGTCACCAAACCAACTCGAGCTTGTCTTTAATGGAACTGGAGTCTCTCTTCCTCTATGTGTTATATCCTTCATGACAGCGCAACAACTTCTAAGAGAGGGTTATTGTAATTATATCTATTATATGATCAACACTCAACAAGAGGCCCCTACACTTGATGCAATCCCTGTGGTTTGAGAATTTCCGGATGTATTTCCTGAAAACCTACCTGGTACCCCGATTGACCGAGAAATCGAATTCACCATTGAAACATAACCTGGTACACAGCCAATCTCAAAAGCCCTTTACCGCATGTCCATAACAGAATTGAAAGAGCTGAAGACTCAACTTTAGGAACTACTAGACAAAGGTTTCATTTGACCTAGTACCTCACATTGGGGAGCTCTAGTACTATTCGTAAAGAAAAAGGATAGCACGATGAGATTATGCATTGATTACAGGGAGCTGAACAAAGTCACCATTAAAAATCGGTACCCTCTGCCACGAATCGATGACTTGTTCGATCAACTGCAAGGCATCCAAGTATTCTCAAAAATTGACTTGCGTTCCGGCTACCATAAACTAAAAGTCAAAACGGAAAGCATTGAAAAGACTACCTTCAGGACCCATTATGGGCACTATGAGTTTCTTGTCATGCCATTTGGTGTCACAAATGCTCCAACAGCCTTCATGCACCTCATGAATCAAGTGTTCAAACCCTATCTGGATGAGTTCGTCATCGTCTTCATTGACGACATTCTCATATACTCCAAGTTACCGGTGGACCATGAACAACACTTGCGAACGATTCTACAAATGCTATGTGATCACAAAATTTTGGATCACCAGTGTACACTTCCTCGGTCACGTCATTAACAAGGATGGCATCTCAATTCACCCCCAAAAAGTTGCGGCAATCGTGGATTGGCCACCACCTACTAACGTGTCCGAGATTCGAAGCTTCTTGGGTCTAGCCAGCTATTACCGGCACTTCGTGCAAGATTTCTCTAAGATAGCATCACCCTTGACCCTGCTAATTGAGAAGAACACACCCTTCGAATGGACGGACAAGTAGGAAAGTTGCTTCCAAGAATTGAAAAACAGACTTGTGACAACTCCTATACTAGCACTTCCTGCGGGAACAGAAGGGTTCATAATTTATAGTGATGCCTCATACAGTGGTTTGGGTTGCGTTCTTATGCAAAATGGGAAGGTCATTGCATATGCCTCACGTCAACTAAAGACCCACAAGAAGAACTACCCGACCCATGATCTGGAATTAGCCGCAGTAATCTTTACCCTCAAAATCTAGCGTCATTATCTCTACGGAGTAACCTGCGAAATTTACACATATCACAAGAGTCTTAAATATTTGTTTACACAGAAAGAATTAAATATGAGGCAACGACGATGGCTAGAATTTATGAAGAACTACGATATGGAGATCCATCATCATCCAAGAAAAGCTAACGTGGTAACAGACGCATTGAGTCGAAAGGTTACTAGAAGTTTGGCATATACCCTCATTTCCCGCAAGATCAATGGACTGCTTGCCAACATAATCGTGGAACTCGCGTTGATTGAAGAAATTAGAGCACGCCAATGTGAAGACAAACTTTTGAAGAAAAAGTACGAGAAGCAAAGAAGCACGTCTAATCCTAACTTTACGATGAGCAATGGGATGATAAAATTTTGGAATCGAATTTGTATACCCGACCTTCTAGAACTCAAGAAAAATGATATTGGTAGAAGCTCATAGCTCGAGGTTTGTAATCTACCATGGCAATACGAAGATGTATCACGATCTGAAGGAACGCTTCTGGTGGACATGAATGAAAAAAGACATAACAAGCCACGTCTCCAAATGCCTATATTGTCAACATGTTAAAGCAGAACATCAGAGACCTGTAGAAATGTTGCAACCACTCCCTATTCCTGAATGGAAATGGGAGCACATTACTATGGACTTCATGGTTGGGCTACCGCAATCAGTCTCGAAGAATGATGCAATATGGGTTATCGTAGACCGATTGACGAAGTCAGCACATTTTCTACCAATTAGAATCACGTACTCCCTTACCAAGTTCATCACTCTATACATTAAGGAAATCATTCGTTTACACGGTACCCCAGTGTTGATCGTGTCTGACCGAGACCCCCGCTTCGTATCCCATTTTTGGAACAAATTGCAAGAAACTTTGGGAGCCACTCTGAAGTTTAGCACTGCTTATCACCTGCAAACTGATGGACAATGTGAAAGAACAATCCAGACTTTGGAAGATATGTTGCGGGTGTGTGTGCTAGACCTCAAAGGTAATTGGGATGATCACCTACCTTTGGAGGAGTTTGCCTACAATAATAGCTACCATGCAAGCATTGGAATGACGCCATACGAGGCACTGTATGGAAGGAAATGTCAATCACCTTTGTGTTGGACGAAAATCGGAGATAGGAAATTATTAGGCCCCGAAATCGTGCAAATCAAAAGTAATAAAATTCAACTCATCCAACAGCAAAATCGCACTGCCCAAAGCCGCCAGAAAGCTATGCAGATACATAAAAACGGGACTTAGAATTTCATATAGGAGATCATGTATTCCTAAAGATCTCACCAACAAGAGGGGTTATCCGATTTGGGAAGCGGGGAAAGTTAAACCCACATTACATCGAGCCATTCGAGATACTAGAAAGGATTGGCCCTGTGGCATATCACCTTGCGCTTTTCACCCGAACTGTCCAATGTCCACAATGTGTTTCACGTCACTACAACAAAAAGCATTTTTGGCGACGTATTTTAGCAACCAAATTGAAATTTGTCGCCAATTGTATATTTTTGGCGACAATATACTTGTTGGTCGCCAAAAAATAAACTATTGGCGACCAATATCTCAATTAGTCGCTAAAAACGTTTGGCGCCAACTTAAATTTTTGCGTGGGAGCACTAAAAATGTTTTCGCGACCAAATTAACATATAGCGACGAAATTTTTGGTCGCCAATTGTAAATTTTTGGCGACAGAATTAAAATAGTCGCGGAAAGGTAAACGATATTTATGGCAACCTAATAATTTTCGTCGCCAATAAATTAAGGGTCAAAACGACATAGTTTTGAATCTATTTTTTTATTTTTATTTTTTATGTTCAACAGTTGACAGGCCCTTTTAGGTGAATAAACAAAGGATTGACCTAATATTCATCTCATTCTCTCACTTCACAACCTCAAGCAGCACAATAGAAGACACACACAGGTATGTCTTCTCTTCTTCTTCGTCTCTCTCTCCCTCTCCCTCTCCCTCTCTTACACTGCCTCCTCTTCCAATTTTTCTTGTTTGTCTTCAATTTGATTCTCTTGTTCGGCATGGAAGAACACAACACAACACTGATATTGGGACTGATATTCTGATTTTGGGACTATTTTTGGGACCGATATTCTGATATTCCAATCGGGTATGTCTCGACCGAGCAATTCCCATAATAAATCTCAGATTTTCCTCACTTTGAGATCTCTTACGTGCATATACACACTGAATGTATATATATAAATTATTTAATTCGTGTTTTTGTGTTTTATCGATCTATGGGTTGATTTTGATTGCTCATATCGACATGGGTTTATTGAAAATTTTAATGGGTTTCGTGTGAATGCATTAATTATTGAATTTTCGTTTCTGGGTTTGTTTTGTTTTCCCACTTTCGTTCTGGGATGATTGAATTCCTTTGTTTTGATGCAGTAAACTTGATCAATTTTTATTGATTTTTGGGACTGATATTCTGATTTTGGGACTATTTTTGGGACTAATATTCTGATTTTAGGTCTGATATTCTGATTTTGAATTTTTTTTTGGGACTGATATTCTGATTTTGGGACTAATTTTGGGACTGATATGTGGTGAAGAGCTTCTCCAATAATAATTGTAATCATTTCATGTTTGTTTGTTGTTGTTGTTGTTTTAATTAGTTCAAGCATTAATAAATAAACATATATAACATGTTTTGAGAAGTGTTCAATTTTCTACACTGACCAAGTTGAAGCCTAGAACTAAACATCTGGAGTACATTTTTTTTCTTCTATCTTTTAATTGGTTACACTTATTGATTGCATGAAATTTTATCACTTCCAGAAGAAAATTATTTGGTGCAACAATTCTACAAATTTAGAAGAAGAAAAAAAAATGTGGCTGTTGTTCTGGTCTGTGCTGCAGTTCTACACTTAGAAGAAGAAATAATGTGGCTGCAGTTCTACACTAATTGATTTTTTTTTTCCTGCTCTAAGCAAAAAAGAAATAGAACCTTCGAGAATATGTTTGGTTGCCACTAAATTTGTTCACCTTGGCTTGGTGATTCCATTTACTATTGATCATCATGATGAAGTATTTATTCTATAAAACATCAGTTTCTTGGCATTTGGGAATATCCTGTTTTGCATTTGTTCTTGGGGACTATTTCTGCATGAGATAAGTGTGTTGATCGATCACAAACGTGTTAGCCTGCATGGACAATGACAGTGATCGTTAAAAAGTTTGAAATTTTTATGATGAAAAATTAAATCAAATTAAAGATAATTAGCGTAAAGAAGATATTTAAGCTTATTTTAACATCTGATTCTCTACCATTATTTTGGTTTTGATCAGGTCATGAACACATAACTGAGATTGGCATCTACTATCCCCCCCCCCCCCCCCCCCACACACACAGACCATTAGATTAGTTAATATTATTTTATGTAAGAGCAAAATATAAACAATAGGCTATGTTAGATTTATCAGTGACAATTATATGCACCTTTTGGAAGTGATATTGGTTGTTGAACTCAAATGATGAATGTCTAACTTTCTAATTGTCACATCTGAGTTAGTTTAGCCATAGCTTTGATCTGTACTGAGTTTTTCATATTGGGTTGAGATCACCTAGATGATATGAGGCCAGAAATATATAACTAAGCTCTATTTCAATAGCACTAATTTTTTAGCCAAAAAAGTTGTGCCCGTTTGGGAATTAAGTTTTAAAGATACTAAAAAAGCATTTGCCAAACTCAACCTGAAAGAATAGCCTGAAGAATGAAAGACTTTTTCATATTTTTATAGTTCTACACTTACTGATTTTTTTTTTCTTTCTGCTCTGTGCTGCTGCAGTTTTACTCTTATTGATTTTTTTTTCTTTTCTGTTCTGTGCTGCTGCAATTCTCCACTTACTGTTTTTTTTCCTGCCCTATGCTGCTGCTATTTTGGCTGTTTTGGGGTTATTTTTGGGCTGTTTCGGTGCTGTTTTTGCTGCTGTTTTTGGTCTATTTTTGCTGCATTTAGAAGTTTTTTGACATAAAAGTATGGATTCCGTTTTAAAAAAGAACAGAAAAAAAGGAAAATGAAATAGAAAAGAAGGATTCATTTTTTCTCCCCATTGAAGTGTTGTTTGTGGATTGATTCTTTTTGTTCTGTGTTCTTTTTTTTCTTTTTTCTTTTTTTTTTTCTCCCTTTGGATGGATTTTTTCTCCCCATTCACGTCCATGTTTCAATCTGAATTTTAGAGATCTATTGAACATGCACTGGCTTTTCCTCTTCTTTCTTGGAGTTTGGTCTAATGTCATTTATTTACTTGTTGATAAATTTGTGAGCTAGGATATATTAGGATCCATGTATTAAGCTAAATTAACTTATTTTGCCACTGTAGCAATTGGTAACAACTCTCTCTCTCTCTCTCTACTTGATATATGAAAATTGTTAATGATATCATAATTTTTTTAATATTATGCTTGTAATCTTCTCTCTCTCTGTGAAAGTGTATATTAATTCAAGTTTAATTGTTTTTCAAAGCTCTAGTTTGTCCTTGACCTTAGCACCTTTAGGTAATTGAGTTGAATTTGAATTTCTTAAATCTTTAACCTCAGCTCGTTTAGGTAATTGAGTTGAATTCGAATTTCTCAAATCTTTGACAAGCTGCACATGATTTATTACTGTTGAATCTACTCCATGCTTGTCATATCCTGCTAAAAACGGGGCCATTAGTAGAGGCATATAACAAAATTAATTAAAAAATGTTCACCAGGGCATCACTATCTGCAAATTCCCTGTTTGTAAATGATGAATATGATGGTTTTTGTGAAATCTTGTTTTCATTTGACAGAAATTATGTAAAAAAATTAATAAATGTATTGGGTAACATTAGGTGACTGAAATTGTTGTTGATGGTGATTATTCTGTTATTATTGAGAGAAATGTTTCTCCCAAAAATCCTAGTATCTGCATGTTCTGAGTTTGGCTTTGGATTGAGTTTTATTCTTGTTATTAAATCGTACAAATCATGGCTTCCTTTTTCTTTTGTCCTTTGCGGTGGTTTCTTGTTTTATTTCACCATATTGTTGAATGGGCAGGGAACTTTGAGAGATCTGAGCAAGGGAGGGAGGAATCTTTGTTTGGACCAAATAGAACCGATACGTTTTGTGTGAAGACAACTGTAACACCTTATTATTGGAAGGTCTATTACTTCCCCTTTTGGCAGCCTGATTTAAAATCTTCTTGTGGTTCTATGACCCGTATCTTCTTTTTTCAGTTCATGGTGAGTTGAATTATGACCAACTATTGGTCATTGCCAGACATGATAATAATAATAATGATGGTGGTGATGTTTGATTTACCCAAAGGTTTTGTTTGGGATTTGCAGGAAACACCCATGGATATTAAGCCTTCAATCATTGAAGGAGAAAATTTCTCCGGAAACTTGGATAATCAGGTATGATAATTTATTTATTTATTTTGGTTCATTACAATGAAATTGTCATCAATGAATAGACAAGGTTGTAGTTTGTTACCTGATCTGTGGTATATGCAGGGAATGCCTGATGATCCTTCCAAGGCTGTAACAGGAGAAACTGGTAGTCCTGTCAATCTAGATGAGGAAGTATGTTCTCGGTTCCAACATTAGCTTTACGATAAATTCCATGGCATCATTTTCGTAAACTAAGTATAACGTTGTGTACATATTTATGCTCCATGCAAGCTTTTTAACTACTAATGTTAGTTTTTTGACAAAGTTTGACTTTAACCATTATGGTCCAAATAAGCATTTCTGTATAGTTCTGAGCATTTTCCTTTTATTTTCCTGGGATCTGAGTAAATCGCGAGTTGAAGTGAACCCAAGATCCAATTTTCATAGGGGTAAGGTGTAACCAAATCTCAAGAGTGAATTTTTGTCACTGTTTCATCCTAAGAAGCATGGATATTTCTAAGTAACGTGTTGTGTCCGACGCCGACATGGCACGACACTCGGCGAACACTTCTGAATACTTAGATACACATGAAACACATTACAAGTTTAAATGAAATAACTTGAAATTCAATGATAAAACAAAAATAATCTAAATTTGTATATATTCTTCTCCTTTAGACTTTATTTTGCACGTGTCCTCTACGTGTTGTGTCCGTGTCCGTGTCCATACTTCTTAGGTTTCATCAAATTTCACTTGTTTTTTATTTTTATTATTATTTATTTATTTTTCAGTAAATGGCTTATCTTTTGGTAAAGTAAGCATTTATTACCAAAAAGGAAAAATTGGACAATGAAGCCCAGTACACGTACCCTTGGGTGCCCAAACCAACCCCAAAGGGCACACATATCTCAAATAAGAGAGAACACAAGCCTAGCCCAATTTAAAATTACATTCCTCGCAGCTCAATAGGCTAGGCCACAAGCATATGGTAAATCAAAGGTATCAACAAAATACATCCATTAATTTATGACTGTCCAAATGAAGACCAACCTCGCTGGCCCTGCCTCACGGCCACATCAGATCCAAACTACTGGACTGGTTTACAAATATAATGCAAATTCGTTAAAACTTAGCAAAATGAGGATAAATGATTTATGTCCTGCTGACATTAGTTTCATTGTCAACAACTCCATTATTGTTCTTTTGATGGTTAAATTATTTAACATTTTGTAACAACATGATCTTGAGTTTATTTGTAGAGAATAGTACTTAAAATAGTTTACCATATGTAATCTCAGATTATGTGGTTTAAATTGTGCCTCCTCCCTGTTATCTAGGATTTGTGTGGAATTGCAGAAGATCATACAAATAGTTTGGCAGTGAGAATTATCAATTCTTCATGCAACCTTGATGAGCAGGTATAATAACTTCATGAATTGTTAAAATCAATCAATTGTTAAAATGTATTGAATTTTGGGCAGTTTCAGGGCGGTTTGATCCTGTTTCTCAGATTTTCCCCTATAATGTGAGAACGACACAACCATGTAACTTAAAACATTGAAAAATATTTCACGTCAACAGTAAATCAAGGGTTAGGAATCACAATAGGTGTACTAGTAATTGTTTGGTTAGAAAAAGAAATATTCACAGGGATACAACAACGTATTGACCTTGAATATGCCGTGGCCCTTCGAAATTCTTCCAGCTCTAGTAGATAGGGCAGTTAAACAAATCAACCTACTCGAGCTCGACTCGTGTTTGGCTTGTTAAAAATTCATTTGAAATCGATTCTTTATGTAAACAAACCAAGGTTGAACACAATTTTAAGCTCGTTAAGTTTTCAAGCCAAGCTTGAACAAAAACAACCAAACAGGCCCAATTTTGAGTAGGTAGGACTTCAAGATCAAGACTCAAGGATGGCTGAGGTAGTTAGAACTAATTAACCTAGACAAGGTGACAACGGCACCACTGGATCTCTCCCTCACATTTGATTACGAGCCACACAATGGTCACAACCCTTCTTCATGGTTGAACTTGAATTAATTAAGCTAAAAATGTGGGGGAAGAGGTGGTGTACTGATACATGACACTTCCTTCTGCACAGATTCTTTTCCGAGTCGTTCTTTATTTATTCTTTTTTTTTTTTCGTGTAGAAAATTCTTTGTTTATTCATTGTTTTGTGCAATCCTGACTCAACTGCCATTCTTTATCAAGATTTTGTGGCTAATGCACTTCCATATACAAATTCTGTTTAACTTTTTATTTTTATTTTTTATGTTTCTATATCATTACTCTATTTCTAATGCACACAATTACTCTTTCACAGCTTGTATACAAAAATATCACTTTTTATTTGAAATGAAACAAGAGCGATAACTAGCTCCTTATACATAGAAATTTAAAGTACTTCAATTAATTCGCAACACAGAACAAAAGAACTAGTAGTACATAGAAAAGAAAACCGGTCTGCAATTTGAAACTGCATATTTTTATTTTTGTTGAAAATATGTTTTGGCGGAGGCGAGTAGTTTCTCTCTGGGTGGCAGATGTTCTTTGATGACAGAGCAATTAACATACTCTTCGATCCATTTGTAGAGTCTGGGAATATATGCCAAGTTTAACTAGTGAATCATGTGTTACTTTTTGATTTTGGTATGTTGAAATTTTGTAATTCACCGTAGGAAAATTTACTCTCAATTTGTTCATCTATAATGTGAAACCAATGTTTTTAGACCAAGACCTTTATTATTAACATTTTAACATTATAATTTTTTTTTTCATATGTTTGACAGATTGGCAATGGATGGAATATAGTTCGAGGAGCATCAAAGGATTACATTTTGAATTTTTGGATATATTTTGTCATAGGTTTTTGTTATGAATTTGCAAGCTTGGAAGGTTTTTTGGAATTACATGTTTGAAGTTTTTTTCACATGTTTGATAGATTGGCAATGGATGAAATATAGTTCGGGGAGCATCAAAGGATTATATTTTGAATTTTTGGATATATTTTGTCATAGGTTTTTGTTATGAATTTGCAAGCTTAGAAGGTTTTTGGGCATTACATGTTTCAAGTTTGGGATTGTAAGAGATTTGTACTTAAATTGGATGTTTTGGATTTGATATGCTGTTTATATTTAATATGGTACTACTTTTGAATTAAGTTTATATTTTGGATGCTTTGCATAAGTGTGTTAATTTGAATTACATTTTGCTTATGTTTATAGGTTTATGAATTATGTATTGAACAGGGAAATTGTTAAAAAAAATTATAAATAATGAATTTTTGGTGACAGGTTTTTTTAGTTGTAAATTTACTTTTGGTGACATTTTATTTATGTTGCTGAAAGTATGTGTCAATTTTTTTAGCGACCCAAAACTTGATTGGTTGCCAAAAGTTTTAACATTCAACAACCAATTCTTTTAGTCACTGAAAGATATTTTTAGCGACGCATTTATATGTCGCTGAAACTTAACATGTCATCAGTTGAAGGCTACTTTTGGTGACTAAATGTTAATTTATGGCGACGAAATTTTAGTCTTTTGGCGACGGAAATATTTGGTCGCCAATTTATTTATAAAGGCAACCAAAATTGATTTGGTCGCCGAAGCACTTAGTGACAGGGCTTCGGCGACCAATTTTGTTCATGTCGCGGATACTTTCAACAACCAAAATTACACTTTTGGTGACTAAAAAATAGGTCGCTAAAAGTGTTTTTTGTTGTAGTGCGTTTTGAGGCTTCGTCGATATCTTCGAGATTCTGAGCATGTTGTTGATTATGAGAACTTGGAAGTTCAAAAAGACCTTTCTTCTGAAGAGCAACCCGTACAGATTCTCGAATGTCGTGATCAAGTTCTTCGAAACAAGACTGTACCTCTTGTAAAAGTCTTGTGGAGAAACCATCGCGTTGAAGAAGCAACATGGGAAACTAAAAGCCGAATGCGAACCAAATACCCACTCCTCTTTGAAACCCAAGGTACGTCAAGTTTGTGGACAAACTTCTTTTAAGGAGAGGAGAAATGTGACATCTGAATTGTTTTTTTAAAATTTAATTCAATACTGCTATAAATAGAATTCTTTATCATTATTATAAAAAAAAATGCATAGTTTAGAAATTTGGGAATTAATCAATTAAATTGTTAAGGAAATAGATTGTGAGACACCACATGTTTAGAATATTAAATATTTCAGTAAGTGGTAAGTGATGTTTTATAGGTGGGTGGTGAGGTTTTTAGACGTGAACCAAATGTATAATCATAGGTAACTTTAGGAATCATAACCTTTAGAATTGAATTAAAATAATACAAAAAAAAAAAAGGCCAAACAAGTTTTCAGTGGGCCAAGGGTTAATATGGCCCTTGGTGATTTCTTGAGGTTGAATTAAGGGCCAAGGACAGGTGGCAATAGGGAAGGTAAAACTCAAGGGTCAAGACAGGTGGCAAAAGAGAAGGCAGCAACGTGTATATCTCTTGGTTTGGGGACTTACTCTTGGGTGAGTATAAATAGAAGGGGCTGATGTAGAATGAAGGAGCAAGCGAAAAAAAGTAAAAAGAGTGAAGAGCATAGGTTTGAGAGCACAGGAAAAATAGGGATAAATTTATATCAGAGGTGAGTTATATTATACCTTGAGTCACTGTAATATGTTTTATATATGTCTTGAGTTACCATAATCTATTTTATGAATGTTTTGAGTTATCACAATATATTTTATGTAAGTTATGTTTTATGGTTACGTTAATGTTTCAATTATGAAAATTATTTTCTGAACTCTATTTGCTTAAATTGAAACCCATGGATATGTTGTTTAAATTTAAGAAATTATTTGACAATGATTTGATAAGTAATTATTTTCTGTAAATTCTACCACGGGAGTCCCACGCCTTGGGAGACTTAAATATATCATTGACTTCTGTTTGGCCACCTTGTAGTTCTCTGTTTGTCATGGATCCATTGACCTTTGTTCTATTTGTCACTCTAGTGACTTTTGTTTTGTTATGTTCTATACCGTGGTTATGGTTATTTACATAATTTTCGTATTTCCGTTTTTGCCATTTAAATAATTTGTTTTTTGCCATTTAAATAATTTGTTTATTCAAACTAAGTTATATTAACGTTTTAGCTTTAAACAAAAAACTATCCATGGTTATTTCGTGCCTCTATACTCACAGTATAATATTTCTCACTCTGCTATGTGCTTATAACTGTTACCCTTTTCAGGTGACGAGATTTAGCAGGATCAAGATGGGGAATAAATTGCAGTTTTTTTATTTTTTATTTTTTATTTACTATCTGTATTTCTGATTGGACTCATGTAATAAAATAAATAGCCCAAATGACTATTTTCCTTTTTAATAAACTTTTGGTAACCAATTTATTTTATTTTAATTTATTTAATTTATCCGTTGCGCTACTACCACAGAAATTTTAAAAGTATTTTATTTTTATCTTGTTGCGACGCCGAACCTTTGGGTACCGGGTTTAGGTCGTGACATTTCTTGTGCAATCTTATTTGGAAATATATGTTCAAAGATAAATGCATTCTGAGATTTAATAATAGTATTTACATGCATTTCGGGATGTTCTGATTTATGAATCAAAAATCGATATGCACTACTATTCTTGGCATAATCAATGAAAATGCAATTAACAGTTTTAGGACCTATCTTAGTTTTTTTAGGATTAGGAATAGCCACTTTAGCCAAACACCCCTATACTTTTAAGTATTTGTAAGATGGTACTCTGCCATGCCACATTTCATAAGGTGTTTGATTCACTTTCTTTCGAGGTACTTTATTAAAATATATAATTAGCAGAAAATATTGCTTCCCCCCACAAGTTCTGACGTGATCCAAAACTTATTAACATGACATTCATCATTTCTTTTAAAGTCTTATTTTTCCTTTCAGTAATTCCATTTTGCTGAGGTGAATAAGGAACGGTGGTTTGATGAATTATTTCATGTTCTTTACAAAACTCACCAAATGTGATTCATATTCATCACCTTTATCACTTCTAAGGTTTTTAATTTTCTTACCAAGTTGATTTTCAACTTCATTCTTATATTGAATGAAAGTTTCCAAAGCTTCATCCTTAGTTCGAATTAAATAAATATAACTATATCTAGTATAGTCATCAATGAAAGTGATAAAATATTTTTTTCTACCTCTAGTTTGAATTGATTTAAAATCACAAATGTCACTATGATTTAATTCAAGTGGTTCTGAACTTCTTTCAATTGAATGAAAAGGAGTTTTAGTTAATTTTGCCTAAACATAAATTTCACATTTATGATTTGGATCAATTTCAAATTTAGGTAAACATTCCATATTAATTAATCTACACAAAGATCCATAATTAACATGTCCTAGTCTACCATGCCATAAATTTGAAGACTCAAACAAGTAAGAAGAAGATGTATTTTTATTAATAACAGAGGGTACAACAGTCATTACATTCATTTTGAAAAAAACATCAGACATGTAACATTTTCCTACATACATCTCGTTTTTGGTAAGTACAAATTTGTCACTTTCAAAAACTAGCCTAAACCCATTTTTACTCAACAGAGATTCAGCTACTAGATTTTTGCGAATGTCCAGTACATGCAGCACATTGTTGAGAGTGAGTTCCTTTTCAGATGTCATCTTCAGAATAATCTTTCCTTATCCTTCAACTTTAGAAATCGAGGAGTTGTCCATAAAAAGTTGTTCACTGTTGTCCACCATAGAATAAGATGTGAACATCTCTTTGTCGACGCAGATGTGGCGAGTAGCACCAGTGTCCACCCACTATTCTTTAGGATTTCCAACAAGGTTTGCCTCGAAAACAACTGCAGAAAGATTTATGTCCTCAACACCATTGGAAATTTTGTTCACTTCGGTTATATTAGCTTGAGTAGGATTCTTGTTTGATCTTCTTTTGTCTTTGCGCTTACTACGGCAATCTGTGGCCCGATGTCCCTCTTTGTCATTGATGTAACATTTGCTATTGAACTTGTACTTCTTAGTTTCCCCTCCTTTAGAGCCTTGTGAGGAACTTTCACCAGAAAACTTCCGTTTATTTGCTTTTGGAGCATGTTCCACCACATTTGCCTTTGACTCCATTGGATGCTTACCAGCCCGCTTCTCAGAATTGCAGTTGTCCTCCTCAATCCTCAAACACATAATCAATTCCTCCAGAGTCATTTCTTTGCACTTGTGTTTGAGGTAGTTTTTGAATTCCTTCCAGTCTTGTGGTAATTTTTCAATTAAGGCAGCAACTTGGAAGGATTCACTGAGAGACATGCCTTCTGTATGAATGTCATGCAGAATGAGTTGGAGATCTTGAACTTGGCTGATCACAGTCTTAGAATCAACCATCACAAAGTCTAGGAATTTGCCAACCACAAATTTCTTTCAGCCAGCATCTTCTACTTTATACTTTTTCTCCAAAGACTCTCAAACTTCCTTTGTCGTCTTGATAGTACTATAAACGTTGTACAATGTGTTATCAAGTCCATTCAAGATGTAATTCCGGCAAAGGAAATCAGCATGTTTCCAAGCATTGACCGCAGCAACCACTTGCCGGTCGGTTTCATCCTCTTTTAGAGTAGGAGCATTTTCACGGAGGAAATGCGCCAAGTTTAGAGTAGTAAGATAGAACAATATTTTCTACTGCCATCTTTTAAAATCAGTTCCTACGAACTTCTCTGGCTTTTCACTGTGATTGACTAGCACAGTTACAACAAGAAAGGAGGTTGAAGCAATTGCAGCCACTATACCAGTACTTGTTTGAGCATTAGCTTCAGTAGCCATGAATTCTAAATTATAAAACAAAATTATAATTAAAATTTTATACTACACAGAAAATTTAAACCAAAACCACAGAATTAAATTCTGTAAAAATAAAAGAAACAAGAATTGTAACTTTTATTTCCAATTAATTTGAAAATAAAATAAAATTTTATTTAACCAAATTATTTCCACATAGAAAAATGTTTCTGTGACATTTCAAAAATTAAAATGCTGAAAATAGAATTTTAATTAACGAAAACTCAGAAATTATTTTTGAAAACCAAAATTAATTTCTGACCAACTTCACAAATAAATATTTTGAATTGTTAATGACTACTAGTATATTACTACTAGTTGTCAAAGAAAGTAAACAGTATATTACTACTATTTGTTTTTCCAACCAGAATATTATTTTGTAAAACCATAGAAAATAGTTTCTGTAAGAAAAAAAAAAAGAAGAGAGGAAACAAACAAAAAATTTTGTTTAAATAGAATAATTCGAGTCTGTCTTAAGATTATAGGAACAATTTTCTATGTAAAATAAATAACTTGAAACCAAATCAAACAAATAAAATAAATTACTTACATAATTTATTTACTGAACTAAATAAGTATAAAAAGATCAAGTCGAGTGTGTGACACTCTATCGTTAAGACAGACTTGTCCCGCTTCGGTGCTTACGAATAAAAGGCGTCTATCTCCCATGATACAATGATTTTCACAAATTGTAGAAGCACTCCAAACAATCTGTATGGTGAACTAGAACCTGTGTTCTATACTCTCTGAAATTTTCTATAAAGACTAATACAAAGAATAATACAAAGAGAGGCCAAAACGAGAAGAGAAAATGAATTTTTTGGATGTCAAAATCTACTGGAAATTATCTCTATTTATAAGCAAGAGGTACCTGTTCGAACAGATATGGTTTTGAAATGAACAGGTGCAATCAACCTGAACAGATATAGTTTGAACCTGAACAAGTCTGATAAAAACCAGAAAGATGCCAACTGTTTGAATCTGCTAGAATTAAATCTGTCCGATTCAACCTGCTGGAAATTGGACCGGAGAAGGGCTCTATTTCGATAGAAAAAAAAATTCAAATAAATGTTGTCCAAAAAATTAATGTTAGAACCGACCAGACCCACAACCATGCGCCAGATGGCGGCAGCGTGTGCTCGTGTGGTGGTTTGAGCCAAAGGTCATTTTATCCATGACTCATTCCTTCTACAAACTTGGGGTGCCCCTTGGGGCCCAACCCAAGTGTTGCCACTTAGAGCTTGTATACATACACAAGCTCTCTTAAAGTTTTAATGTGGGACAAGTCTTATAAAGAAATCCACATTTTGTTCTTTAATTGTCCATTCCATGAACCCAAAAATGACATCAACTTCCCATTCACTCATAAATGGTTTTGACAAACCGTTTGCACCGTGTGACTTGCCATGCGGCAAGGAATACGTCACCTCTTTGGACCCACCCCAAAAGACGTATGGGACCCACTCATATTTGGGCTCAAAGTTGGCCCAAAATAATCCTATAAAAACCATAATTCCAACATAGGGTTCGCAGATATGCGGGCGGTTGCGGCCGGTTTGCGATTGGATTTTTTTCCTTTAAAAAGCAAAACTTGGGCATGTTTTTCCCATTATTTTAGAACATCAATAATTAATGAATTAAAACTTATAAAATTAAAAACACAACAACTGTGAGTATATATTATGTATGTATATATGGATCTTCAATTTCTCTAAGGCAATGAAAAATATAAGGGAAATGAAATTACTTAAACATATATATTGATAAATAGAAAGGACTTTCCCTAATGCTACTTCTGTATATAATTGTGTTTTTTTGCATTTAGAAGATAAGTAGAATAGTATTAAACAATAAAAAGTAAAAATAAAAAAAAGAAAAGAAAGAATACTGAGCATCAATAGTAAAAAAAAAAAATAGATCTCTTCTCACCTAAGATCTCGGGCTCAGCTTTGTCAAATTGAATATTCTGCATAGGAATTAAAGTTGCACCAGCATCAGCGATTAAAGCACGCAAATCCCAGGTTTTTTTTATTAAAAAAAAAATGTTTAGTGCGGGCTGATGCTTGCAGGTGCGGGTGAAACCAGCAATCTGCAATAAAGGAATAATCTAAACTGCACCCCACCATACTCTACACTCGAAACCGCCCACTTGTATACAGTTCAGATTAGGTTAGGAGATTTTTGCGGTTCAGATAACCTTATACCCAACCCTACGTTTGGGTACTTTAAAAAAGAGTTTGGATTTGTTAACATTAAAAATCTAAATTTCACAGACATATTGTATGATCAATTTGTGCCCCTTATATGACAAGTTGATAATAACATCTATGCAAAAAATTTGATTATCAGACGTAAGTAATTCGAGAGATCAATCTTATTGCCCACTTGCAGTATTAAAGTCAAGAGACGTTGGAGGGAGTACACCCTCAAGCCTCAAGTCTTAATCACTAGGCCAACCCCTAGATTATAGATAAAAACAATCGATATTAGATCTTGTAGCTCGGCTTTCTCGCTCCCCCTTTCGGAGGTTTGAAAAAAGCCCTACAGTTCGGACTCCCGCGGTTCTGAATCTAATCTCACAAGTGCAATGTGAAACTAATAAACACCAAAGAGTCCAAATCCAGCAAATCATTTTGGAAAATTAATTTTGAATCAAAAGTACCAAAATTGGACTGCTTTGCCAGATACAGAGTCGCCACCTAAATATTTTATTTTGAAAAAATTTAGGAAACCCATAACTCGTGCCAAAGGCTATGTGTCCGTCATCACCAAAGTTGCCTTGGCTCGGGAACTTAGATCCGAGAGGGGATGGTCATGGATTGAGCACCCCCGCTCGCCCGATCAAAGATCGGTCTCTACTAATCATGATATGAATTTTATGTACATTATGTGCTCTTGTTTCGGTTATTAGGTTAGCTTTACTATGTGATGCGCACAAGCAAGTATAGACTAGTTTGCTCAAGTTAAAACAATTCAATTTCATGTTTGTTTGCGAAAATGGTTTGAATTTGCCACTTCAAGGGGGCTTAAAGCTTGCGAATTTGCCACTAAACATAGTGGGCTTAAAACTGATTTGACACTCAACAAAGTGGGCTTAAAACCTACATTTGTTGAATCATTCCAATTCAAGTAACAAGTCTTCATCCACAGGCATTCAAACAGTTCATCACTTAAGCATTTAGCCTCATGGTGAGCATGCTAAACATAGCAACATTCACAATCATGCAAATATACTAAAGCATAAAAACTCATCTAGTACTCCAAGCTAAGAAGATATGAGTTAGAAAAATATGCATGATTCCTAACTATATGAGATGTCTAATGCAACGCATGCGAAGAATGCAATTAATATGCTCGGCTACTAATATGTTATATGAAACAATTTTGATAACATGCGGTTAAACACATATTCAACGAAGTATTGAAATGACAATACAATTTGAATGGTGCGTCGAGTCTCGGTGCATGTAAGACAAATGAATGGATGCAAGTATAAGGTATACTAATTTAAATATGTCCCTAATCTAACTATCAAAAGCGGGTAAATAAAAGTAAGAAAGACATGGAGTTGGAAGACATACACATTATTACATTACGGTCTCAGGAAGGAGAGTCCGAATGAATAAAGCTAACTAACTAAGCTAAGCTAATTAAGCTAATTATTACAAAACTTGAATAAATAATTAACTAATTATCTAAGCTAATTAATTAAAAGAAATTAACTAGGCTAAGCTAATTAAATATTACAACACCAAATAATTAGCTACAACTAATTAGGCTAATTAAATATTACAACTCAATTCACTATGCTAATGAAACAATTAAACGATCAAACACATTCGATATGAGCACCAAGGAAGATGAATGGAGGTTGAATGCACATCGCCTGAAAGCTACTCTGTCTGCCCAGACCGCCTCTGTTTCACCTTCAGCCACTACCTCTGTTTCTACAAAATTGCACTGCTGGCCACACACCAAGGGCCAACTGTGTATCACTGATGGCCGACCGGGCCTACAGAGGGCCGGTCGTACATTGATTTGGTGCAAAATTCTGTTTTTGTGCTCTGAGGTGAAATCAGTGCAGATAGAGCATTTTTAAGCTCTGTTTGTCCTTCCTTCCTTCTTTGTCATAGGAAATCCTCAAGAGAAGGTTGAGATTGACTCCAAAACCATCAATGAGCGATATGATCGCTTGATGATCTCGGATATCATTTGGACCAAAATCAATAAATGTAATGCAAATAAACCACCCCTCCCTTTTTGTCATGAAATGAACTCAAAAAAGGAAGTTGAGACGCTTCAAGGACATCAAAAACACCATGAATTGATGCTTAATGACCCTTGACACAAGAAACTTGGTATAACGTCCGGCCAAGTTCAGTCTATTTAAGCCATTTTCTTTAAATGTGTTTATTCAAGTTTTAAACCAATTACTTTAGTCATACCCATTCATTAGTTCAGTTGTCCAAATGTGATGTTAAAGTCCTCTAAACGAGAAGTGATGTCAAACAAGAGGTCCTTCCAAGACATGAGAAGGAGACTACACTGTTGACGATGAATCTCCGAAGAGATTAAGCCATTAAGTGTAGGTCTCCTTTACATGCACTGAACAACCTCAATCGGTTGAAACCATTCTCATGAATGAAAGATATAAAATGATTGATTGATTAGTCAACTTAGCCTCCAAACATGTAAAATGAACAAAGAAAGCATAATAAACAAGAGGTATGCCAACTTAATGAGACCACAAGTGCATTAAACAAGGCATGTACCAATTGAAAAAGCCTAGACAACCTCAAAACAACTCTAAATACATGAAAATCAAAGGTAAAACATGCATGAAAAGGGGTTGAAAAGCTAGACAATAAAGATGAGAATTAAGTTTAGTAAACAAGGATAAGGAGGGGTGGCTAACCCCTCCATTTTTGAAGCTTCAAAACATGGTTTTTAGCCTTTTCAAACCTCTGAAAATCAGTGTAAATACCAAAGGAAAAGAGTGAAAAGAAAAAGGTTTGAGTTATGAATAAAGGTGTAGAAAGAGCAAGCTCTCTCTACCCTTTTGGTAACTCTTCAAACCCAACTCCAACAATTCAAACAATGTCAAAACCAATCAAAACAGCAAGAATTATGAAGTAAAGGATAGAAATGAAAGCAAGAGAAGAGAAAACAAGTTTATACCTTTCAAGAAGTAAGCTTGTTCTTGGAGTTTCAAACTTAGTTTCAATGCACTCTCAAGCTTGAATTACACTTCCTCAAGATCAACCAAGGCTTTAGGATGGTAAGACAAGGTTGTATATGATGCATATAGGTGGTGTACGCAAGCTAGGTTAGCTCAAAGATAACTTGCAATGGAAGAAGGAGGAGTGAAGGGCTTTCAAGGTGTATATATATCTTCTAGAATTTTTGTTCAACCCTCAAAACAATCCTAGAGCTTCGGTCTTATAGAATTCGAGCTCAAAAGGTGATAAATATCTTCAAAAATGGACAGCTAGCGGCCTCCTGCCTAGAACAGTGTTTATCACCATCAAAGGCCGGCCGACCATTCATAGCCACGGTCGAGCCTTGATGACCTCTCTTGTTTTTTTGGTTCAAACTCAACTCAAGGTGAGAAATGGTCCAAAAATGAAACCTAAGGGTTCAAACAAGGTAAATGTTGAAGATGTGAGGTTATTTCGGAAGCCTGATTGATTCCGAATCGCTACGAATTCATAATTCAACTTTCATCATTGAGTGCATTGAACCAAGCTTCTAAGTCTTGTGGGCGGTCAAAAATGAGGTGTCTACAGATCTACTTGATTTTTATATAGATAATTTTCTAAGTTGATTTATGAGATGAATGGTTTAAATCATTAGTGAATCCAAATTAATTATAAAGGTTCAACTTCACCGTAAAGTTGAGATTTTCAATTTTTATAAATCTGGACTTCTCAAAAAATAGAGAATTCTACAATACACATATTTTATCATATATATTTTTAGTTATAATATTATGTTGAGATATTTGGTTATGCCTCATGTAGTGATTGGTTATGACTTTTTTATTTTAATTATAATTCAAAAAAATATAAAATTATGTCATTTTCTATTTTAATTATATAGTGTATATGCTACACAACTTTTTAAGATGTGAGGTTATTTCGGAAGCCTAATTGATTTTGAATCGTTACGAATTCATAATTCAACTTTCATCATTGAGTGCATTGAACCAAGCATCTGAGTCTTGCAGGATGTCAAAAATTGGGTGTCTACAGATCTATTTGATTTTTATATAAATAATTTTCTAAGTTGATTTATGAGATGAATGGTTTAGATCATATAAGTGAATCCAAGTTTATTATAAAGGATCAACTTCACCGTAAAGTTGAGATTTTCAATTTTTATAAATCTGGACTTCTCAAAAAATAGAGAATTCGTCAAAAATTAGGTGTCTACAGATCTATTTGATTTTTATATAAATAATTTTCTAAGTTGATTTATGAGATGAATGGTTTAGATCATATAAGTGAATCCAAGTTTATTATAAAGGATCAACTTCACCGTAAAGTTGAGATTTTCAATTTTTATAAATCTGGACTTCTCAAAAAATAGAGAATTCTACAATACACACATTTTATCATATATATTTTTAGTTATGCCATTTTATTCTTTAGTTATAACATTATTTTGAGATATTTGGTTATGCCTCATGTAGTGATTGGTTATGACTTTTTTATTTTAATTATAATTCAAAAAAATATAACATTATGTCATTTTCTGTTTTAATTATAAAGTGTATATGTTACACAACTTTTTAAGATGTGTACCATGATAATCTTTCCTCTCAAAAAAGTAAAATTATTTAATACTCCTGAGACATCACGTGACAGTACCCCTCACTAATCATAAACCTCCATACCCCCTCATGTTCTGTAATCACCCAACACAAATTCGTAGGCTTTACCTTTCCGCCAATCAAAACACCATTAAGACACCACGTGACGGTACCAAGCCCAACCAATAACTTCTTAAAAAACACACTCACATTAATTAACGGCGTCAGCGACAGTTAAAAGGCTCCGTTAATTGTGTTCACTCTGTAACGATTATCCAACTGAATTTCCCACCATAAAGATACTGCTCCTCTCTCTACTCTCTAACTCACTCTCTCTCTCTCTCTCTCTCTCTCTCTCTCCATCTCTGCAAATCCCATTACACAGAACCCACACTCTCTCTCTCTCTCTCTCTCAGTGGATCATTGTAAAAATCTCAAAAGAAACCCATCTATCTCCACTGATTCGCCATTCAAGAACTTCAAGAAAACCGTTTCAAATCACAAAAATGGCGAAACCCACCTCTCTATCTTCCCCATTCCTATCTTGCTTGATGATCTTCTCACTCTGTTCCATATCCAGAGCACAATCACAATCACAACAAAGTAGCAATCAGTTGATCAACTTCAAACAAACCCACCCCCCCCCCCCCCCCCCGCCCGCCTCTCCTCTGTTTCTTTTCTCATTCTTCTTATCAAACTAATTTCAATTTTTTCATTTTTTTTTGGGTTCTCTACAGGTCCGATCTATCTTCAATTCTCTCTCAACGCAACAGAGTTCCCATCAGAAGAATACTACGATTACATCATCGTCGGTGGCGGCACCGCCGGGTGCCCATTGGCGGCGACTCTGTCGCAGCATTTTAGGGTTTTGGTGCTTGAACGAGGCGGTGTTCCATATGGAAACCCTAATTTGATGCGCGAAGAGGGTTTTCTCACCGCTCTCTCGGAGGTGGACATCTACAACTCGCCGGCGCAACCATTCACCTCCGAAGACGGGGTTCCAAACACCAGAGGCAGAGTTCTTGGCGGAAGCAGCGCAATCAATGCTGGGTTTTATAGCAGAGCCGATCAAGAATTTTATAGAATATCGGGAATGAATTGGGATTTGGGTTTGGTGAATCAATCATATGAATGGGTTGAGAGGGCTATTGTGTTTCGTCCAGAGCTCAAGAATTGGCAATCGGTGATCCGAGACGGATTATTGGAAGCTGGTGTTTATCCTTACAATGGGTTTAGCTTAGATCATTCTTTGGGTACCAAGATTGGTGGTTCTACCTTTGACACCACCGGTCACCGCCACAGTGCCGCTGATCTTCTTAGTTACGCGAAACCATCAAACATTCGAGTCGCTGTTCACTCGAGCGTCGAGAGAATTCTATTAGCTTCTTCTTCAGCCTATTCGGGGTCAAAACAATCTGCAATTGGGGTTGTTTATCGCGACCAAGTTGGGCGATACCACCACGCTATGGTGAGGGAAAAGGGCGAAGTATTGCTCTGCGCCGGTGCTCTTGGCAGCCCGCAGCTTCTGCTTTTGAGTGGCATTGGCCCGAGGCCTTACCTCTCGTCTTGGGGAATTCCGGTTGCTCGTCACTCGCCTTATGTTGGGCAATTCCTCTATGACAACCCGCGAAATGGGATCTCAATTGTGCCTCCAACTCCATTGGAGCATTCTCTTATACAGGTTGTGGGCATTACCAATTCAGGGGCTTACCTCGAAGCTGCCTCGAATATCGTGCCTTTCTCTTCCCCAGCTCGCTCAGTTTTCATTCACAACCCGTCTTCGCCGCTATTTCTCACAGTGGCCACAATCATGGAAAAGATTACTGGACCGTTATCTACGGGTTCGCTCCGGTTGGCTTCAACCGATGTTAGGCTCAACCCAATTGTGCGGTTTAACTATTTTAGTAATCCGGGGGATGTGGAGCGGTGTGTCAACGGTATGCGGAGGATTGGTGATGTGCTGAGAAGCCGGTCCATGGACCAATTCAAGTTCCGGGAATGGTTTGGTGACCAGGGTTTTAGATTTGTGGGGCCTGCATTGCCTGTTGATCAGTCAAATGATGTGCTGATGGGAGAGTTTTGTCGACGGACAGTGAGTACTATCTGGCACTACCATGGCGGCTGCCTCGTGGGAAAGGTGGTTGATCGGCATTTAAGGGTTATCGGGATTGATGGTCTCCGAGTTGTTGACGGTTCGACATTCACTACATCTCCAGGGACCAATCCACAGGCTACTGTTTTGATGCTTGGGCGGTGAGTGTTTTTATAGTTACTTGAATGCATAACTGTTGTGAGATTGAATGGTAATGAAAGGGGCTTATTAACTTGTATGTTTATTTGTTTCTTTGGCAGGTATGTGGGTATGAAGATTATCAAAGGGAGAATGAAATAGAAGCAGCTTTTCATGCTTCTAATCTGCTTGGTGGCAACTGGTGTTTCTCTTTTGCTTCCATGTTTGTAATTTTCTGTCATATGTACGTATGTTTTTGAAGATAAAGCAAAGGCACATGCAGAAGTATTGGGTTTTTTTTTTCTTTTTCTTTTTTTTTTCTGAATTCATTCATTGGATGAAAAATAATGCATGATAAGAAAGTTTTGTTACTCATTAAAGAAATTAAAATAGTAGAGCATATTGAAGGATTCAGCATTGAAGCATTTATGTAGGTTTTGTTAGTGATTTGAGTAGGACTAGTCCTCTTTGGGCATGTGTAGGGCAGCAGAGCTGTGGAGCACCGCTCAGGTAGAGTATGCTCTGATCCTATTCATGAATCATTTTGCTTTGTAGTTATGGATAGAACTTGAATAGGCTTAGTTGTTTCAATCTTCCAATACCTATAAAACCCCTTTTAAGTGATTTGCATACAGCACATTTAGAATCTTACCATCCCAAAGATTGTCAAAGCAGCAAATTGTCAGTCAGTGTATTGTTCACTTGCAACTTTTAGATGAACCACGAGTTCAATAAGCAAAGCCAGCCTTCTTTCATAATAAGATTGCAAATAACATCAAGACTCTTAAGAAACATTATGGACTAATGATGACAGGTTATAGTTGGTTTTCTTGATTATAATGAGAAACAAGGAAATGAGGGCTTCATCAGGTTAAAAAGATGCAACAACTTTGTTAGGTTCGAAAGAAAGAGACTTTGTTAAGAAAACGGGTACTTGAGAATGAACAGCTCTATTGTTGTTCAATGTCTGAATAAGAGATATAGAACCAGCTTTGTCATTGGGTTTTCAAATTAGATTCTTTGGAGAAACTAATTAAAATCTTGCAATGTGCCCTAACAATCCTAATTAATATATCGTCATGCATTTAGAAAGTTCAGACTTTATTCTTTAGTATTATGCCTTTTCAATTTCTTTTGTTCATTTTGCTCTTGGTCTCCCACTACAACTTAGGAAGAGATACTTGAATATGAATGAAATATATCAAAATTAGTACAAGTGAAGATTAAACATATACAGTAATCATAATTTCAGAAAATGATGTTAACAGATGCAGAAAAAGAAGCATGCAAGTGTTTGTTTTCTTCTTGATTCCATTACATTGGTTCTGGAATGTATGGTGTTTTGTATTGAGATGGAAATAGTAGTTAGAATTGGTTCCTAAACTGGTGCAGGTTCACTAGTAGTAAGTAGACTTGAGCCCATGATAGATTTAACTGATACTGATGGTAGATGAGATGCCAAACAATAGAATTGCGGTTGGTAAGTTATAGTTGAGCAGTTACTAAGTTATAGCTGATTGATACATGTTGATTGAATCATTGTTATTTTCTATTTGAAATGTCCCTCTGCATTGATGCTGATTTGTTAGCTTCTATATTGTTGTAATGGATCGTTTCTTTTGAGCCTTTTATCAGTAGCTTGACGATGAGAAAGCTTGATGAGTGAAATGAAGTGGAAAAACCAGAGTTTCATTCATGTAACCAGAAATTTTCCCTTATGGTCCAAGTGGACATCGGATGTGGCAACATGGATGAACTCTCACCACTAATAGAGTCTAGCCATGAGCACGATAAATTAGCGTCCACAGAATTCACAAGATCATCTAAATGCTTAGGTTCTCTTGAGAAAGGTAACCTAAATTAAGCTCATCTTGTTTTGGTTGTAGAAATGCCATTGTACCATAGGAAGGATTTAATCTACTGATTAAAACTTGGCTTAAGTATACGAAAAAATATAATTCAACATGCTGGTATTCATCATTTTTTTAACATCAAACCTCCTCTAATATCTTCATGTTACAAGGCCTCCATGTTGATTCCCTCTGTTTTTGCTCACTATGCGCCCTGATTTGCCTTCATTTTACTACACAGGAAGGATAGGAAGGATTTAACCATAGGAAGGATTTAATCTACTGATTAAAACTTGGCTTAAGTATACAAAAAAAATATAATTCAACATGCTGGTATTCATCATTTTTTTGACATCAAACCTTCTCTAATATCTTCATGTTATAGGGCCACCATGTTGATTCCCTTTGTTTTTGCTCACTATGCGCCCTGATTTGCCTTCATTTTACTACACAATGAAAGCTTCACATAGATAATAATTTGGTGCAACCACGTATCAGTTCATTGATTAATTAGCTTGAGAGATTTAAAATTGAGTCTTTTTTGAAAATTTACTCTCAGGAATTACATTTTGCGAAGCGATAAGATCTGTTGTTTCATTTTGGAAGCATATTACTATCTGTTTTTTAAGGTTATTTGTTTAATGGTCTTACAATGACCAGACCTGAAACTTCAACTTTAATCTGACGTTGATCCTCAGTTCCTTTGCCGCAATATTATTCTTCAATTCTCCTATCACCAATTTTGAAATCATGAATTAACTGATGTTTTGTTTGTGACTGGTGATGGATTTCATATTGTGTTTCCTTGGTTTAGTATGCATATCACTACGTGCATACGTGGCATGGCTTGATAGCTTGTAAATTATATTTCTTCTAGATGAAATCATACGTGTGTATGTGTCATTGATGTCATTGGTGTATTTAGCCGAACCTCTTCTTTGGGTTTTTGCTGGTTTTCCATTTATTCATTCTTCTATGCTCGGTATTATGGATGCATCGTGACATATTTCTTCATTTCAAGTGAGGTTTTGTTGCACCTCAAAAAATTTTGCGGAACTTTAACATAATGTTATAGTTCTGTTATGACATGAACCATGAGTCTGTTTTCTACCTGTATATGCGCACAAACATTTTTAGCCTCTAAAAGTCCATGTTTGTTTACAACTTTTAGCCTCTAGTTCTTTCTCCATGGATCAGTTAGTTGTATCCATTACGTATATGGATTTTTTTAAATAAATTAAATATTCGTGTCAGATACTCGATACTTGGATAAGAGTGTGGCGGGATATATTTGTATCACTTTCACTTTATGTAAATATTATTGTATAATTGCTAAAAAATATGAATAAAATATTTTTCGAATATTATATTTTACACATAACACTATTTTATCGCCTCATAATAGATTAATATATAAATATATGATTATTTTTCGCCAAATGTACGTATCTTTAAATTTAAAATTTGATAGATTGGCCATGAGATACGAAACTGTACCCGACACCATTACATGAGTTCATGTACTCATAGTCCACTATGATATCAGCAAATTGATGCCCTTCTTTTATGGTTGTCCATGTAAGCAATATATACATTAAATAAAGTCATTTTTCTGAACTGAGCTAGGTTCAATAGTTTATGCAATATGCTCGTACAAATGCAACCACCTAGATGTTTAACTTTTTCTATAGTATAAGCTATCATTATTGATGTTCTTGACCAAATTCACACACCAAGAAGATTCATGCTCCTGACATTGGAGGATTTTCTTTGAAGTACTTCTGGAAGGAGCTATGAACCTCTTCTGTTGATCATGGAAAACAAGTTTATTTTAACAAAAAATATTTTTTAATATTAAAAATAAAAATTATTTTCCAGATTAAACTCTCACTAATGGCACTACACTATGATATACCACTAGCACTACCACCATCAACGTTGCCACGACTATCACCATTGTCAGTGCCACCACCGCCACCGCCACCGCCACCGCCACCATTAGCATATTAGTTTTAAGGGTAAATTACACTAATCTTTCTTAAAATTTGGAGAAAATAAGTCCACAGTTTTGTGATAATTACACCGATCTCTCTTTTAGTAAGACTAAATGGACCGGAACTAATGCATATAATGTGAAGACATAAATAAATAAGATAAAATATACATTTTAGTATAAAATAGATAATATGCTCATTCATATAACTAACGAATTATTGATGAAAATAGACTTATGTTATGTAAGTTAAAATTTCAAAAGAGTTTAATATAATTATGCCAAATTTATTGGATTTTTTTGTATTTTCTCTAAATTTTAAAAGAGATCAATGTAATTTATCACAATTTTAAAATTGTAATTAAATATTATAAAACATTTTTTTTTCAATAAAGTACATTTTTCGGCTTTATGTCATATGCTGCTTAATTTCCTCCAAATCTTTCTTTTTTCTTACAATCTTACTTGCAAGTTTGTTATTCAAATAATATTATGAACTATCTAGTTGAGCAACATCTGATAGGGATTACAATGATTTGATATTTTTGTCATGTTTCTTTGTTGTAGTTCCAAAATTTATTATTATTTGGTTGAGTAACAAGAATTGTTTTGTTTCTCTCTTACTTTTTCGTCTGTTTTTTTTATTTTATTTTTATATTGAAGTTCTTTATTGTTTAATTTAATACATAGACAATTCAAAATGCACACCTCTCTTTAGTAGTTAAATAATTAATTATCCATCAAAGTCAAAATGCAATTCTCTTTAGTATACCAAAATTTGATAAAATATTATATATATATATATATATAAAGTTAAAACCAATCATAGACTGGCAAAGTGGCGAAAAGGCTTACTTAGTCTTTGGTTGGATGGGGGTTGTTTTTAATTTTTTAGCTTTTTGATTATTAGTTTGAGGTTAAAAATTTTTATTTGAGATAGATTTTTTGATTTTTTTTTTTGAGAGAAAAAATAAAATGATTATAATTTGGATATGATATTTTGTCTTATTGACTTTTTAATATATTTTTTTTTTTGTGATTAAAATAGTCAAAAAAAAGAATTATCCCAAACATAAGAGTATTTTGGAAAGAAGGTTGAAAACTAACTTTTATTTTTTATTTTTTTTAAAATATATAAAAAAATATAAAAAAATAATATGACTCAAAATAAATTAAAAATTGATAATTGATTTTTAATTAAACAACTTACATAGGTTTGGATGTTAATCAAAGGAGTAGGTAATGATGTTAGCCTGTGAATACATATTTTCTACCTATACTTACTCTTTAATTACTTGTACATGCTTTTCCAAGATTCGGATTATCTGTATTTAGGTTATTAGTGGTAATTCGTGTAATGCACAGGCTTTTATAAATTTTAAAAAAAAATTATTATAATTATTTTGAAATAATTTAATATTTTGTCTTGTGGTATATATAAAATTTATAAGTTAATTTTTATGTTTATAATTTTTTAAATTATTAGTTTAAAAAAATTAAAATATATATATATAAATCTATTTAGTGTAATTTTGATAATTTGTATTAAAAAAAAAGTTAAATTTGATTAAATGAGATTAAATGAGTTATGACATACCACTTCTTGTTATGAAAATATACAAATTTAAAAGTTATAATTAAGACAAATATATAATTTTATTATTAAATGTGAAGTGAAGTGATATTTAACAATAATTAATATAATGTTTCTATTATTATTAATCCAATAATTTAAGTTACATTTCTTTTGATTTCAAATTCATAACTAAAATATAATATCAATATAATACATTCATGGATTTATAATCTTTAAGAATAAGAAGGTTTCAAAATATTTGTAAACTTTCATCATTTTCTTTTAATTTTTTTTTATCTAATTTGATTTTAAATTTGAATAAAAATTTTGATTTGATATAAATTACTTTAACTTTTTCATTAAATTTTTATCAATTTTTAAAAATTTCATTCTTATCCCATTTTTTTTTTCTTTTCATTAATTTTGATGGAAAAAATAATAATTTTTTAAAATTTTTATAAAATCATAATTTGATAAAAAAAATATATATTAAGAGGTGAAGATTCTCTTAATTAGAATTATAGTGAAATAATATCTTGAAATAGTCAAAGTTCGAGTATATGATTGGTTGAAATGTATAATTTAATTAATTCTCTTCTCATATTTGTATAAAAATTAACACTTATGACTATATCATTATAAGTCAGATTAAGGAAAAAAAATTGAGGTGTTCAACATTTTTCATTTGTAAATATCCTACATATTTAAAAAAAAAAATGTGTACATTTTGGATATGTATTTATTAATTTTGTTTTATGGACATAAACAATTGATGTTTTAATTTAAAAAATTAAAAAGTAAAAAAAAAAAAAAGATTGGATTTTTTAGAGATAAAAGAAGCCATCTAACTCTTCTATATACTATTTAAGATGGACTATTTAATCACATAAAAAAATAGAAATTATAATTAGAGATGATCCCTATATATTATGCTATTATATACAATTATAGTTGTAATAAATTAACTATAATACATATAAAAAATTATTTTAAACTTTCATTTTTAATTAATTGAATTATAATTAACAAACTAACAAATTGCAGTATAGGTCTAATGAGATAGAAAGAGGATAAAAATAAATAACATAATGATATTTAAAAGTTTTGAATTTACCTAATGTTATAATAAAATCTTGAATTCTTAAAAAAATTTCACAATTTCTATAAAATAAAATGACAATAAAAAATAAAAAAATTTCATACCCATTTTTTTTTACTTCAATTTTATGATCTTCATTGAAGAAAACAAAATCCGACCAAAATCCTTGGCATAGAACGAACATAGATATTTCGATTGCAACCATAATCACCAATAATTCTTCTCCACCATACAAACCTGTAAACAAACACATAAACCTCACTAAAACCGAAATCAAAACCAAACCAACAGCAGAAAAAGAGAATCACAAATGAAAAAAAAATAAAATTAAAAAAAAAATTTATGGAATGAGAGAATGTTACCTCCAACAACTTAGACCTCACTTAACCCAATCTGTTAGCTCATTAGCCAGTACCTGTGAAGTCTAGGAGTTGTGATGACTAATTAGATTATTCTTTAAATAAGAATTAAAAAATTGATTAATTTGTCCCATTAAGTAATTTAAAATTTTGATAGATATACATAAGAAAAATAAATAATTATATTACTAAATCATAATTCAAATGTAGATATTGTCATATTTTTTTGAGATTCATATCTAAATTCTTATCTTTTTAAAAAAAAAAATTTTTTGTGTGGTTTCTATTTGGGTTTTTTTTTTTTTTTTCAATTTATTTAAGATGGAGTTGTGGGTTTCTATTTTATTTTTTTTCCAATTTAATTTATCTATGGTTTTCATTTGTTTTTAATTATTATTATTTAGGTAAATTATGATGTGAGTTAGATATGTGATTGACATATGAGTTTTATTGATTTAAAGTATGATGGTCGGAGATATTTTCAAATTAGATTTGTTTAGATAAAGGGCGAATTACACTAACAGTCCCTATAGTTTGAAACTCGTGTTACTTTGGTCCCGGACTTTTCAATTGTGACACATTTGACCATGAATTTTGAATCTTGTTCCAAATAAGGACAATTGAAGATATCATTGCTTAATTTCAAGGACAAAAATGTCAATTTGATAAAATATAAACTAATTTGACAAAAATAAATGTCAAAATATATTTTAAATTTTTAAAAATTATTTATACCCACCAAAGATAAAATTATGTAAAATTAATAAATCTTTTAGATATTTATTTATTTATTTATTTACCAAATTAATTTTTATTATGTGTTTGGATGATGATTATGTAATAGGTGGTTGTTAAGTTTTTAATGTATAATCGTTATATTTAATATATGAAATGTTTTTAGTTTTGGATATTTTGATTTAATGGATTGATTTAATAATGATATCAAAGATGTTGCCATTTTTAACTTTTTGAAAAATAAAATTTAATTTAATGAAAATAAAAAAGCAACCACCCATTACATGATCATCACCCAAACACATAATAAAAATCAATTTGGTATTTTAAATAAATAAATAAATGTCTAAAAGATTTATCAAATTTACATAATTTTATCTTTAGTGTGTAGAAATAATTTTTAAAAATTCAAAAATATTTTTTTGACATTTATTTTTGTCAAATTAGTTTATATTTTATCAATTTGATGATTTTGTCCTTAAAATTGAGCAATAGTATCTTCAATTGTCCTTATTTGGAATAAGATTCAAAATTCAAGGTAAAATATGTCACTGAAATATTAGAGACCAAAATGACACAACCTCCAAACTATAGGGACTGTTAGTGTAATTTGCCCTTAGATAAGCTCTAAAGATTTTTAAAATTCAAAATTAGATATTGAGATGCAAAAGAAAGATTTTAACTTAATAAATTAAAAATTAATTTATTAATTTTATTTGTTTGTATATCTGATTTTTAGTTTTTTTTTTTTTTTGTTATGTTATAATATAATATATAAGATATAAATAGATATTCACAACTTTTATGAAAAATATTATCTAATTTTTTGGGGAAAAAAGAAGCCAGGCAAGTTTTAATATTTTTTTTGAAAATCGGTGAGAGAGATTAGGATGGAGAGAATATGAAATATTTTTGTTATCTTTCCATTTGAAATTCATAAATTGAAGGATAATTATTATTTCTAAAATAATTAAATAAATAAATCAGTCAATAGTTTTTTTTTAAAATCTATTTTATAAATTGAAAAATTAATAATTTTAGAAAATTGATTAATTTGTCCTATTAAGTGATTTAAAGTTTTAATAGATATACATCAAAAAAATAGATAATTATGTTATTAAATCATAATTCAAATTTAGATATTGTTATATCTTTTTGAGATTCATATCCAAATTCTTATCTTCTTTATTTTTGGGTGGTTTTTTTTTTCAATTTATTTTAGATGGAGTTGTGGATTTTTTTTAAAAAAAAATTTAATTTATCTGTGATTTGTATTTGTTTTTAATTATCATTATTTATATGAGTTATGATGCGAGTTAAATATGTGATAGATATGCGAGTTTTATGGATTTAAAATTGGGGAATTTTTTTTAAGGTCCCTAATAATAGTAATTTAGAAGATAAATGACACCAAAAAAAAAGAGTGATACTTCAGGTCCCTGAACAACATGGCGCGCATTTTTAATTATTTCGTGGACCAAAATACCCTTCACAAAATCAGCACAGAGACGAATCTAATTTCCACGACTGAGTTCCATTCAAAGTATCCAACCATTTTCACGAACATGAAAACTGCAGAACTAGGGTTTCAATATCATCTTCACCATCGACAGTAGAGCTTCGTTATCTTCTGCAAAAATCATTCACATTCATTCCTCACAAATTTCTCTAACCCTGTTTTCACTGTTCATCATATCTCCATTCATCTTTGTCACATCGCATGTTCGTCTCAGGGCATATCAGCTCGTCATTTAAGTTTCATCCTAACTCTGGTAAGTTTTTCTACAATACAACTAGATTTTCTCTAGAAACACAGTTAATTGCATTTTATATTAACCTTCCATAAATTAGGGTTTCAATTTCGTAATAAAAAGCTACATGAATTTGAAAAAAGTTATTTCTGTGTGTTTTGAACTTATTCTTGAACATGTTTGTGTAATTTTATCTGTAAATTTATCTGGTATTTGAATTTCTCTGATTTTTGCTTGATGTATGTTTCTTCTTTTAATTTTCTCTGGCATGTTTATTTTGAAAAAAGCTGTTTCTCTGTGTTTTCATCTATAAATTTCTCTGCTATGTAAATTTCTCTGTAATATGTATTTTTAATTGGAATGTCTATCTTTCTCTGGAATGTCTATTACTCTCTTGTCTTTGTCTAAGTTTCTCTGGTATTTATAATTTACTTTGACCACATCACTTTCCTCCCTTGTGTGTCTCTATCATGTTTAATTTTCTCTGGTTGTGTATGTAAATTTCTTTGGCATTTTAACATTATGGACTGGAATGTATGTTTCTTCTTTGAATTTTCTCTGGCATGTTTATTTTGAAAAAAAGTTATTTCTCTGTGTTTTGATCTTATTCTTGAACATGTTTCTGTGATTTTGTCTATAAATTTCTCTACTTTGTAAATTTCTCTGGAATATGTATTTTTCTCTGGAATGTCTATTACTCTCTTGTCTGTGTCTAAGTTTCTCTGACATTTATAATTTTCTCTGACCACATCACTTTTCTCCCTTGTGTGTCTCTATCATGTTTAATTTTCTCTGGTTGTGTATGTAAATTTCTCTGGCATTTTAATATTATGGACTTGAAATTTTCTCTGGAATGAAAATTTTCTCAAAAATGTGTAATTTTCTTCGGAATGTATAATTTTCTCTAGTATGTTTATTTTATTCAATTCTTGGTTTCAATATGGTATAATTTTCAGTGGCATGTTTACATTACTTTGTTTATTTTATCTTGCTAATTGTGGAATGAAAATTTTCTTTGACTTGCCATGTTTACTTTTCTCTGTCATTCATTTTCTGTGCTTGCTAAATATATGTTTCTTTTTCAATTTTCTCTGGCTATATTTTATTTCTTTATGTAATTTTAACAATTATTGAAAATTTCTCTACCATATTTATGATGCTTTGTTGATTTTCTCTGGCAATGGAAATTTTCTGTGGCTAAATGTATTCCACAGGAAAACAATTAGTACTCTGACATTTAATTTTTAGTGTCTGATTTTGTCTGACATTTATAATTTTCCCTGGCCGCCTTAGTTTTCTCCGTTATGTGTAATTTTCTCTGACATGTCCAATTTTCTCTGGTATGTTCAATTTTCTCTTGGATTTAATATTGACATCTTTATGTTTTCATCATTGTCTAGAAATGGCAAAACGTAAAAGCAGCAAAACACCGGAAACACTAAGTAAGAAGCAGAAACTCTCTCAATCTTCTCATGATCTAAGATCAAAAACCAGCAGCAAAACACCGGAAACACCAAGTAAGAAACAAAAACTCTCTCAGTCTTCTTATGATCTAAGATCAAAAACCAGCAGCAAAACACTACAAACTCTTTGCCAAAACACACAAGTCCAAGGTGATGAAGCAACTAGCATCAAGATAAGTACCCCAACTTCAAAAGACTCAAGCTCAGGGGGGAACAAACCTGTTAAACTCCAAAGAAAGAGAGCTCACTACAGCATTCAATACCGATCCAACCTCTCATTTGTTGTCTCCTTTTTTCAAACACTTAAATTCAATTCAAACCAACTTGTAGAGCTTCAAAAGACCCCATTCTGGTATTTGATCCAAGCTCTAACCACTGGAAGGATGGATCTAAGGAAATCTAGGAAATCTGATGATGATGTAGTTGCAATAATCCAATGTTACAATGAAAAAACAAAAGCATTCACAGTTGGTAAAAAGAACTTAACCTTTACAACCAATGACATGACTTTGATTTTTGGTTTGCAATGAGGTAAAGGAGTCATGTCATTAAGATACTCTAAAAAGCTAAAATCTGCATTCCTAAGGAGAAGATTCCAAAAGGACACAAGGCTCACTGGTCCTGTTCTTAAAAATGCTTTGATCAAAGCAATAAAAGGCAACTAACCAACTGACTTCAAAGATGTAGCAATCATTGTTACATTGTACTTGTGTCTCACCCTATTTTTTTGTAACAAATGGGAATTCAATAGGGTGGATTTTTATAAAGTATGTGGAACCTCTTGAATCAATGAAACAATATGATTGGCCAGAAGCAATCACATCAACATTGATTGATTCTATCATAGCATTGCACAAAACTCCAGAAAAAGTTACGGGGTGTGTCATTGCATTGCTGGTAAGTATAATATCCATTCAAATTTACAGTTATCATACTTACAAATTTGTGTGTTTAGCAAAATTTAATTACTTTAATTTTCATCACAGTATTGGCTATGTGAACATGCAAATATCATTGACTCGGAAGACAGCAACACAACTGACTTCCCAAGATGTGCCAAGTGGAACCTGCAAACCTTGACGAAACAGCTGCATAAGACACTAGTCCACTCTCTTGCACCTCGACAGGTTAGATTTCTATCGCCACTGAAATCTCAATAAAATTCCAAAATTTCTCTGACTACTAGTTTGTTTCCCTCCTTGTGCCTTGATTGATTGAAATCAATTTTCTCTGAACTATCAATTTATGTTTCTTCTTTGGTTACCACTGGTTTATTTCTGCCATTGTAATCAATTTTCTCTGCAATCCAAATTTCTCTGACCACAATTGTAACACATTAACTTATATGCCCTGATTGATTTTCTCTAATATCTTAATTATGTTGATTGTTTCATAATTTTCTCTGGCCCATAAAATTGTTTCTCCTTGTGTGTAATTTTCTCTGGCTCATAACTTATGTGCCTTGCATCTTTGATTAACACTGTTTATTTCTACCCTTTTAATGAATTTTCTCTAGAATCCAAATTTCTCTGACACAGTTATAGTAAAACATTAACTTATATGCCTTGATTGATTTTCTTTGATATTTAAATTATGTTGCTTGTTTCATAATTTTCTCGGCCTCATAAAATTAACTCCTTGTCTGTAATTTTCTCTAGCTCATACAATTTTCTCCGAAGTTGGTTTCCCATTAGTATCATTTAGATGAATTTTATTTTCCTTATTTGAATTTTTTCTCTCAGTGAATTTTGTAACATTTCTCTAATAAAAGAGCCTCCTGTTACAGATAGATAACAAGGAGCTAGTTAAAAACCCATCAGAGGAGTTTGTCTTGGTGAAAGAAGAAGAAAGAATCAAAAAAGGCAATTATCAAATTCAAGGAGACATTAGAAGATTCATCTGAAGAAGGAGGGAATGAAGAAACAGAAGGCAACATAGAAGAACACGAAGCTAACAATGGACAAAAAGATCAAGCAAGCAGTGGAGAAGCGGAAGCCAAAGAAAAAAGTGAAGAAATAGAAGTAGAAGACAAAAAAGAAAATGAATAGAAAGAAGAAGACAATGAAGAAGAAGATGAAGGCACTCAATCTAAACAGCAAGAAGAAAACAATGAGGAAAGTGATGAAGAAGAACATAATGAGCCAATGGACCAACATCATGATAGTATTTGTGGCTCAACAATGCATCAGCCTCAAGAATCTGAGGAATCAAAGGATGCCCAAATTGCTGATCTAAATCAAAGACTAAAGGCACTTTCTAAATCTAAAATAGAAGAAGAGAGAAATTGGAATGAATTACTTGCAGAAAAGGATATTGCAATAAGAACCTTGACATCACTTAACTCAGAACTTCAAGAAAGAGACAGCACAATCCAAATGAAACTAAGGGTTGTTTTGGGAAGATGGTAAAAAGTGGCTTTTTGGCTTTTAACTAAGCTTTTGGCTTTTTTAAACAAATGATTTGGGAAGTTGGTAAAAAGTGACTTTTGACTTTTTTGATTAATATTTGTTTATGATGTCAAATCATAATCAAATGACCAAACTACCCCTATTTAGTTTAAAATATTACAACTTCTCCCATGTAGCATATTTTGACTCATGAGGGGTAAAATTGTAATTTCACCCTTGGCTAAAAACCACCTTCCCAAATGAAAAAAAATTCAAAAAAGCCAACTTTTAACTTTTGCTACAAACCAAAAAAAGTGGCTAAAAGCCAACTTCCCAAAACAAGCCTAAGGATATTGGAGGTTCAAAAAGAAGATGATACAAAAACAATTCAACAGTTGAGGTATTCAATTTCGGAGCTTGAAACTGAAAATGTTAAATTGCATGAACAAATTCAAGAACTATCCGTCTAATTAGCAACACAACCTTACCGAACACCAACACAAGTTCAACCACGAAGTCAGTGAAAATCTTGAGCCACAAAAAGTTATGTATTTGTGTCAACATAACTCAAAGAAATTTCTATTTATTATAATTTTCTCTGTCAATGGTAATTTTCTCTGGAAGTTAAATTTCTCTGAACACATTAGTTTCTGCTGCTTTTTTCTATTGATTTCTACTGTTTATTTGACTTTCTCTGTCTATTTTCTTATTCGATTTTTGGGGCTTGTTTGATTTTCACTGTATATAGTTGGAATGCAAGTGGAACAACAACCAACAACCCAACAAGAACAAATGTCACACAAAGAACAACCAAAATAAAAGACAAAAGTCTATGGTAACTGGAAAATATTGAATCAAATAAATTTACATATTGAAATATCATCTGTTATTTCAGAGAAATTTCACTTTTACTGATATTTTCAGTGTCTACAGTCAAAAAAGATCCTACATCAATGATAAAAAATTTAAAGGCAAAAGAAAGGAAAGAAAAGCAGCACGATCAAGAATTTCAATATCCCAAAGTTGTGAAAGTGACTAGAGGTTCGAAGCAAGCTGCAAAACAAACCGAGCAAACCACGAAAGACAAAGAAGTACTTGATACTGATATATACGTCTTGCCTTAACCAACAAGCATCAGAAAACCTTGGGTTTTTCTACAAACTCTACCAGTTTCAAGATTGATAAAAGATCATGTAAAAGACATCTTGCAGCTCATATCAAATGTGTCTGAACTTGAGTAAGTACAACAAATAAAATAGAAGATAACAAATAACAATTTACTAACTTATATTGCATTAACAACTATTAAATCCCTTCTTTGTCATCTTGTAGGGCTTTGATCTGGACAAGTGAGTTGAATCTCATTACCTTCGAAAACATTGGAAACCTAATAAAGCAAAAAGAAATTGCCAACAATGTAAGTCTTTCATCAAATTTCTCTGCAATGTTCCATCAGCCTTTATAAACCAAATTACAATTATAAATGATATTTTTCAGGTCATTGATGGCTATGGAGAGATCATTTTTGCTGACCAAAGGAGAGAAAGACAACAACCAATTTCATTTTTTTCACATCCATGAGCTTAGTATGTTACTACTATTTTATTGATTTTCTTTTGAATTTACTTACTACTCTTGTTAAGATACTTCTTGAAGCCAGTTATGTCACTTGTCTAATTTTCTCTAGCTAGTTGTGTGCATTTAAAATTTCTCTGTGTGTATATTTCTTAAATTCCTATCATTTCAACTTTCTCATAACATAACCATTTTTTGATTTTCTCTGACCACAGAATTTCATCAATATGACGGAAAATCAAACTTTTTGAGTCTTATTATTTGACAAGCATATTGAAACAACATGGAGGAACTACAGGTTCTTCCATTTCCCAATAAATACTAGGGGTAATGAGAAGTCAACACATGGAAATCACTAGACCTTGCTTGTCCTAGACAAACAAGACAATTTATAGAGGTTTTACAACTCACTAAGGCTAATGAGAGATGATGCAGAAGACAAATATGTCAAAGATGCAAAACAATTGGTAACGAGTGCAAATTTCTCTGATCCATCATAATGTTTATGTGATGATAATTTTTATAGAATCCCATTGATTTGTCTGTAAATTTCTCTGTTATTTAAAAATTATTTTTTTGCAGCAATAGTATATGGAGAATTTTTTGAAAGCTTGCCTTGAAAGAAAGGCACAATCACAACCCTCTTTCAAATTGATAAACTCATAAAACACAAAATTACGACTTTGAGTATGTCAACAATGCTTCACAACAAGATAGTGATTCGTAAGTTTCATACAACATCTATAAATAAAATAATCTGATTTGAATGTTTCTTAAAACTAACTATACGTATAATTTGTATACAGTCTGGATTGTGGCCTCTTTGTATGCTATATAATGAGACAATATAGCAAGCATGAACCTATCAGCGCGAAATTGTCCACACAAGACATAAGGCTGATGAGGGTAGAAATCATAGAGAGATTTGTGACCGAAGTTGGCCGGTCATGGACAGAACCAATTCAAATACCTCCAAAAGAATAACCAAAAGTGTAATAGTGAAACTAGTGAAAGGAAGACAATGTACACAACATAATTAGGATTAACCATTCAATTTGTTTTTTCATACATTGAAGGAATGATGATGCTTGACATATATGTATATATATTTTTTTGACTAATGTAAATTTCATACCTATCAATGGTTAAATATATATATTTTTTTATTGTGATTGTCAACACAATCCACACAAAGAAAATTGTCTGCAGAAATTTCTCTGGTATGATGTTACTAGAAATTCACAGAGAAATTTAACTCGTATCGTTCCAAGGAGATGCCTATATGATCATATAATTTGTAATGCTTTGTGTTGGTACAAAACAATCATCAAATTCAAAAAACACAAAGCGCACAGTAATTTTCTCTTCTATTAGCAAATTTCACTGGATGAATTTGAAGCTTCAAAACACAATGCCCAGATAATTTTCTCTGCTAGTGAAAAATTTCTCTGGATGAAATTGACTGGTATTATAAACAGACTGCCCATAGTATGTTTCAACAAACACAATGCACATTGTAATTTTCAATGCTATTGGCAAATTTCTCTGGATGAATTGGACCTCACAAAACACAATGCACATTTCAACAAACCCAATGCCCATAGTAAATTTCTCTTCTATTGGCAAACTTCTAAGGATGAATTTGACTGGTATGAAGTTACCAGAAATTCACAGAGAAATTTAACTTGTATCGTGCCAAAGAGGGTGCCTATATGATTATGCAATCTGTAATGCACTGTGTTAGTACAAAACAATTATCAAATTCAAAAAACACAATGCACACAGTACTTTTCTCTACTATTGGCAAATTTCTCTAGATGAATTTGAAGCTTCAAAACACAATGCACAGAGAATTTTCTCTGCCATAGGCAAATTTCTCTGGATGAATTTAACTGATATTACAAACCCACTGCCTATAGTATGTATCAACAAACGCAATGCACACTTTCACTGCTATTGGAAAATTTCTCTGGATGAATTTGATTGGTATTATTATATATAGTGTCTAAAAAATACATTTCACAAAACAAAATACACAAAAGTAATCGTTAAATGTATTATTCAATCAATAAAATGTATTATCATCAACTATTTAACAAAAGTTCCTTGCATGTCCTCTTATTATAGCGACCAATATTCTCACAACGACTACACTTAATCACCCTTTTAAACTCTCCAGTAGAAGCAATTCTGTTCTTCTTTGGCCTCCCAGCTGGTCTCTTACTCAATGGAGGTAAAATCATAGCATCATCAATGCTACACACAAGTTTTTGGAACTGGGCCAATCGAAAATCGAAAACGAATATGCTTGACCATACATATCAGCATGAAAAAATGGTTCAACAAATGAATTCAAATTCTTTCCACTCCTAAAAATTGCAGCAACAATATGTTGACATGGATACCCATTTGTTTCCCATTTTCGACATGAACAAGTTCTCAACCCAAGATCAATCATAACCGAAGGAAAATAATGCACTTCAAAGACATTAGCAGATGATAAACTCACATTCCATGTCCTCCCATCCAAGAAAGACTTCTCAAATACACTATCCATACGAGGACAGAGAACTTTATTCCATTTACTAGAGAGCAGCCTCCTATCAGACCTCATATTCATGATTTGCAACTGTATCATGTCCACCAAATTTGTTATTGACAAGTGCCGAGCTTCTCGTATCCATGAATTGAATGACTCAGCAACATTTGAATACATCTCACCATAACGTTTCCCCACAAAATATGCATCACTCTAATTTTCATATGGTAAACTTCTCAAGAAAACACTCACAACGTCTCCTCCCTCACTTTTTAATTCATTTAACTTGAAATGAAATGATGCATTTGTTGGCGCATATGCACATTCTGAAAACTTGGACATAATCGTCTCCCTAACCAAATTTGTGTTTCCACATGACAACTTATCCATCAAATTTCTCTTTAGATGTTCAAGAAAAAATCCATGAAAGCAGTTAGGGAAAAACCTAGTAATTCCTTCCACAATACTGCAATGTCGATCTGATATGAAACTTATCACCATCTCTGATCCCAATACTTCACATAAATGTTCAAGGAACCAACACTAATTATCTTTATTCTCAACATCAACAACAGCAAAAGCTATAGGAAAAAAAACTTACAAAACAAATAGGAACAAGTATATTAGATATACATATGCAGAGAAAATTAGAACAATAAACAACCAGAAAAATTTGACACTGTCAACATCCAGAGAAAATTCACACAATGGCAACCTCCAGACAAAATTTACTTAGCACCCAACTCTAGAGAAAATTCATACATTGGCAACATCCAGAGAAAATTGACTTAGTGACCAACTACAGAGAAAATTCACACGATAAAAATATCCAGAGAAAATTCACTTAGTAACCAACTACAGATAAAATTCACACATTGGCAACATCCAGACAAAATTCACTTAGTGACAATATCCAGAGAAAATTCATTTAGTGACCAACTACAGATAAAATTCACACAATGACAACATCCAGAGAAAATTCACACACTGACCAAAATCCAGAGAAAATTCTCACAGTGGCCACAATCAGAGAAAATCCACACAGTGGCCAAAACTAGAGAAAATTCAAAGTGTCAGAGAAAAATTACATTCACTCAATTCCTACATGTATAGAAAATTCACATACTTAGATAAAATTAGATATATTTACAATTACCTTCATTCCCATCTTTCATAACTCCTTTGTATCGTCCTTTAAAAAATGTTCCATTAAGAAAAAGCAATGACCGACAATATTTGAAATCAGCCATGCATGCATGAAAAGTCACAAACAATCTTTTGAAACGCTTGTTATCTTCAAAATCTAATTCAAAACGACTACCTAGATTGTTCTTCAATACCTCATCAAAATACCACCGTAATTGATCGAATAACAAACAAGAATTCCCATATATACTACATTTTGCTTTTTCAACCCCCAACCAACCACAGTTATAACTGATTGAGACCCCATACTTGTCTTTCATTTCTTTGACAATATCCACTGGACGAGTTAAAGGTTTTGTACTTATCTCTTCAAGTATCAGCCCAGAAACTAAGCTGGAAATCATCCTAGCATGTTTACTAGTACGAACCGCCACACCACACGTATGTTCATTGTTCAAAGTTCTTATGTAAAAGAACTCATTTGTTTTTTCAACTGAAGCATGTACACGCCACATACATCCCCTTGATTCCTTATAAGCACATTTTGTCGTAACCCTCAGCTTGTCCTTTTTAACATACGTAAACTAAAAACCAACCTCAATAGCATACTTGCATAAAAAAGTACGAAACTCAAGCACACCACCCTCAAACTTTTGTCCAACACTCGTAATATTATTTCGCTAACTAGCTGACAATAACACATTTTATTGGTGAGAACAAAACTTAGAGAGTGAATTCCTTTCAATATCCACCAGCCTATCACATTCACCATCCACAACATCTACCCAATTAGACCCCACTTCATCCTCTTCATCAGAAGTACTACACCTAGTAAATGAAACATCAACTATATCAACACCACGTGTACAAACAACCATCAACATATTCAGAAAATCAATATTATTTCGAACCATACAATTCGGATGGCCCACAATAGAATATGAAATACACATAGTCTCAGGTTTCAAATTCTCCCATGTTTTACACAAAATGCTAACCAATTCCTCAAAATTCAATTCGAATGAAACATTAATGACAATAGTATCATTCCCATATTTGCACAGCAACAACACTGTACTGTTCATCGAAACTGAAAGAAAAAATAAGAAAAATAATTTGTTCAACATAAAAACACTTCACAAGAATAACATAAAAGTTCAGAGAAATTTCTAAAAATTATAATTTTCTCTGGATTATAATAACAAGCTTATAATTTTCTCTGGACTCAAATAAAAGTCCAGAGACATTTACAAACTTATATTCACCTTCAAGATAACAAAAATAAAATCACAGAAACTTAATGAATCCAGAGAGAATCACAGAGAAATTTACTGCTAACTATTAAACACAATCATAGAAAAAAAATCACACAGAATATGTGTTATGAAATTATAGGTTTCTCTGTAATTTTCACTGAACTACAAGCTAACAATTTTCTATGCGTCATTCTGCAATATTGCACTCATAGAAAAATTCAGAGAAATTTATAAACTTATATACACCTTCAAGATAACAAAAAACACTGCATTGTCCATCTAAACTGAAAGAAAAAACACAAAAAATAACTTTTGCTCAGAGAAACAAGAACTTATATTCACTTTCTACAAACATATAATTTTCTCTGAACTACAAACTGAAAGTGAGTAACAAACTATAATTTTCTCTGAACTACAAATAAAAATCCAGAGAAATTTATGAACTTACATTTACTTTCTCAGATTCTATTTATATTAGAAACTTCTAATAATATGTCCATATGAACTTATAATTTTCTCTGTGATTTTCGTTGGATTATAATAAAAAACTTACAATTTTTTATGGACTATACCAACAAAAGTGCAGATAATGAAATTTCTCTGGTTTAAAAAAAAAAATCTGGTTTGAAAAAATAGAGAACAAAACTTATCATTGATCAGCATGTTGATGAAAAACAGAGCACAAAAAATGAACTCTAAACATCAAAATCAACTACATTGTCAATACTCTTTGAAATTGATCAAAAAAAAGAAAATGAAAAATTAATTCCAAAAATAAAAATCAACTCTATCAAGCTAGCCTCTCTCTAAACAAAAATTCAAAACAAAAATCAAAATCCATGTGGAATCTCCATCGAAAACAAACCTAATTCAACTCCACTGAAAAACCTACGCGATCAACACACTGTAACACCTACACGATCGTAGCAATATTTCTCGTCAACTCCACTGAAATCTCCGACGAAATCTCCACCGTGAAGTCAGTTTTCAAAATCTTTTCCGTGAAGTCAACAATATAATATTGAAACAAATTTCTCGTCAATTCCACTGCAATCTCCGACGAAATCTCCACCGCGAAGTCAGTTTCCAAAATCTCCACTGTGAAGTCAATAATATAATATTCAAACAAATTTAAGTTATAAAAGAAGGGTAAATTAGGTACCTTATAACCTAAAATAAATTTGAGGGAGCTTAGCCATCAAAACATATTATTTTGGACCTCTCCTCCTATCAAAAGTAGATGAGGGATCTTAGACCATATGTCCCTTTAAAATATGATAGTGGGAGATATTTTCAAATCAGATTTGTTTAGATAGAGTTTATAGATTTTTAAAATTTAAAATTGGATATTGAGAGGCAAAATAAATATTTTAATTGAATAAATAAAAATCAAATTTATTTATTTTATTTATTTGTATATCTGAATTTTTTTTTTTTTGTTGTGTTACAATATAATATCTAAGATATAGACAGATACCCACAACTATCATGAAAAATATTACCTGATTTTTTGGAGGAGAGAAAAGGAATGTAAGTTTTAATTTATTTATTTTTTTGAAAATTGGTAAGAGAGATTATAAAATATTTTTGTTATCTTCTCATTATTATTTCTAAAATAATTAAATAAATAAATCAACCAATAGGTTTTTTTAATCTATTTTATAAATTGAAAAATCAATAATTTTATAAAAATAATTTAACAATTCATCACTAACCATAATGTATGAGAGAAGTTGAAAAGAGTACTGCAGCAATTATAAGAGAAGTCCAAAAGATTTGCGGGTTGGGAGAAGTCAATAAATGCTAAGGTTATTTATTTTTTTAAATCAAAAATTAGAATATTAGTATTGGAATATTAAAGCTCCCAAAAAACTTGTGGGCTAAAAATCTCATTTTCCTTATATAATATATAGATAGATAGATTTAATTTGTTAATAGAATTAGGTATAAGATAATTTAGAGATGTTTTGGGGTATGACTATTTTAATTGACTTTTTGAGAAAAGACGTATAAAAAAATACATAAAATAATTGACTTTTTGATAATAATTTTTTTTGATAGTTTGGGATGTAATATATAAGTGTACTTTTTAATTTTTTGACTAAAAAAGTAGAGAAAAAAAATATAAATTTGGGATAACATTTTAACTTTTTACTAAAGATGTGTAATAAAATAGGGTGATTCTACTTACACTACTATTTAATCTCTTTACACCCTCCATCTCATTACACCACTAAAAAAAATGTAATTCTCATTACACTCCCAATATATTACCAAAACTAACCCTAAATTAACTATTTCATCTCTTTACACTACTAATTTTGGTAACACTGTGCCAAAAAATTTACATTATTCTGGTGTTATGCTGCCGGAAAAAATAGATCTCTCCAACATTTTGTTGCTATACATTTACAGAGTCACTTTCTTTCAAACAATGATTTTTTAATTTGTGGCGAGCTTGTTCGGTAATACAACGTTAATTAATTTGAATTACTCCAGTGCTATGTTACCGGACAATATTTTTTTTCCTAACATTATGCTGCCGTCCAATTGGATGATAACAAGAAATTAATTCGGGCCACTTCTGTAGTGCTTGTTCAGTGATACATTGTTATATAAATGGGATTACTCCGGTGTCATGTTGTCAAACTACAATAGAGTTGTCTAGGCCCCCATTGTTGTATATTGAAAGATTTACTTTTTCCTTGAAGCGTCCATAAAAAAAATCATAAAATCAAACACGCATCCATAAAATCATACATAAAAAGTATCCATAAAATTATTCATAAAAACATCCAATGTACGAATATCCATAAAGCATCCATAAAATCTGTCATTGTTTGCATCCATTAATCAAATATGTTATCACAATTTGTCTTGGTAATTTGTAGGTAATTTTTCTCCTCTTAATAGAAATAGACATCCATACTTTTTAGAACCTGTCAACGCCTATTATTCCCCCTTGATCTTCATGTTGTCTCTATAGTAATCACTTATTTTACAAGCAAATGTAAATCTTGGTTTTCTACTATCGCCTCCCACATCTGATGTCTTTATAACAATGACAAATCCAGTCTTCTTCCCAATGTCAGAAGCCCATTTAATTAATGTTTCACGACTACTAAAAATCTAAAGTTAATAAATACATTTATACGTCAAATTATTAATAAAATTCAATACAAATTAAAAATAAGAAAACATCGTATTCATAAAAAAAAATTAACAAATCTCGTCTGTAATGAATTTATGACTAGAGTTCACTAATATTGTAGTACTTACATTATTGCAATGAGTATAAGTATAATCCTTCCAGGCAAAAAAATATAAAATATAAAAAAATGAAACAGAAAATACATGGTGATGAAAAGCAGAACAAATTAAAAAAATTCGGTTTAGGATTACCGAAAATGTATCTTTTATTCGGCAGTTGGTTACCAGACTTATATTTTTTGTTCAGCAATATGATGCCAGACTATTTTATTTTGTTTGATTTCGAACCACTGAACGAAAGTCGAACACCAGTCTAGAAAAACGACACAAAAACCTCCCAAATAAATAAAAAAAACTCACCATTTCACTTTTTTGATGGTTCTTCACCATCATTTCTTCATCCATTACTTTCTTTAATGATCAAAACACTATGTTTCTCACTTTTTGAAAAGAGATGTGTAAGAGAAAAGAAAAACTAAGAAAGGAAAAAAGAGTAGGGATTGAAGACCAAGAGGGTGTAAGGAGATAACAAAATATATTTAATTTTAGTGTTTTGTCCTTAAAAGTAATTTCACACATGGATAAAATTGGGAAAAGAAAAAAACTCATATGGAGGGTGTAAAGAGGTAAAGTAGTGATGTAAGTAGAATCACTCAATAAAATATTGTAATAAAATCAAAATGACCCTTGCATCCTTGTTGACTTTTTGACTTTTGAGTAGTTGAATTTAAAGAACAAAATAATAATTTTGTCCTCTAAACTTTCTCTATAAACTTTCACCAAATTGTATAAATTTTTTAATAATTTGTTGACTTTTTAACTTTGGTAGGTTATGCCAAATCAATGTTAGATATTTTGTGCGGAAAGAATCATTAATAAAGTTATTTCACAACTTTTCTCAACAGATTTGGCGTAGTAAAAAATCTTGATAAATTTCAAATCAATGGACGGACGGGGCTGAAAGTAGTCAATCGAGCCAACTAGGGAGTTGTTAAAAATTTGGTTATTACAACAAAGAATATCGTATTTCTTTTTATTGGAACTAGCATACGAGGTGAAATAATATATTATTTATTAAAAATATGATAATTATAATTATTTTTTTTATATTTTGTTTTATGTAAATAAAATTTTATATATAAATTTAAGAATTTTTTTTAAAATGTTCATTTATTATAATATATAGTATAGATAAATTAAAATTGTTGTATTTGTTATAAAAAAAATGACATAATTCTAATACTTTACTATTTTAGAATAAAAATATATGAATTTTAAAAAATTATTGTACGGGAAAGAAATAAACCTTCTCATATAATCCTGTTGATCAAGTCTGCGCTCCTCCGTACAACGTCGCTTTATCACCTGAAAACACAAACGTGAGCTAGCCGGCTGGTGTGTGCCGGAAACCTCTCCGATGCCTAAGTCAGTAAGTTTGACAAATAGACAAAAGCTCTAGGTATTCAGAAAACAAAGTTGTGTTACCTCTCCATAGGTGATGTTGGTGAGCTTTTATAGGTTTCGTGTGGCACCAATCCTAGTAGGACTCTTTACTCTTCCATGTAGAGTCCTCCTAGGATTCATACTCCTGAAGGATAACGCTTATCCTTCAACACCCCCCTCACTGCTTAAACCAAGTGAGATGGTTTTATCACGGCCGACTACCATCCGACCGAAATAACATTGCCATACTAGACAGGCAGAAACGACCGAACTCTCTTAGATCGGTTCTCTCCTTACAGCTTGTACCCCGGTCTCACTTACTGAGACCGAACTAAACGTAACAGCTCGGACCAGTCTAACCAGAGCTAGGCTTACCGTGCGAAGTCGCCACACTTCGGCTCCGAATGGTATGACCGAGCTACCACTTTTACTCCGTCTCGTGACCTAACCATACTTTGGACCGATTCAATGTCTGCTCGCAGCCCATCTTCCAAGCCTCTTCACTACGGCCCAAAGAATGGCCCACTACTTAGCTCGCCCCAATTTATCTGTATAAATTACCCTCTCAATTGCCCCTTAATTCCATCTGCGTAGCATGATAGGGATTATATGCCCATCAGCCGAGCTAGAATTTGTAAACCTTTCCAGCCGAGCTACAATCCTTTAGCTTTTCCAGCCGAACTACAATCTTTTAGCTTTTCCAGCCGAGCTAGACTCAAGCCGAGCTGTGTATGTCCGATCAAAACGTCTTTTTAGTTACAACAACTGAATCGTTCCCCATTCTAATGACACGTGGCAGCCTCTGATTGGCTCTTCACAACTGTTACACCGCCCTCGTACTTCACACTTTTTGAACAGTTCCCGCCTTTCCTCTTTCACAAAACAAAACCCCTTCGTTTTTCCAAAGATCACTCACCTTACTATTCAGTCTTTCTTCTCTCTCCTTGAGTTCTTACTGTTCTTCAACCTCGCATCTCTGAAGCTTGTGTTTTTGCTGCCGTTTGCTTCCATCTCGTTCTTCTTCCTCTCTACCAGGTAAGTATCATGAATCTGTTTCGCTTTTCGTTTTTGTTCAGTCCATTGTAGTGTGTTTTTGCAAAACACTTTTTTGGAAAAAAAATGTAGCTATAGAACACTTGAATACATACAATACCCTGTAGTACATTTGATTTTGATCCATAATCATGAAGCAACCGAACTAGTAAACTGTTTGTAGTTTTTGTGCCGGTGAGACTAGACTACACAACCGAACTACCACTTGTATTAGTAGTTTTAACAAATCAAACCATCTTGTGATTGCCTTTAGCCGAGATAAAACGTACCGAACTAAGGTTGAACTTTAGCACACTAGAACCTTGGTCATCAAACCGAGCTAAGCCTTGGGGCTCAGCCAGCTTTCTTAGTTTCTAAACCGAACTCAGAAAGCTGCCCCTATAGGCTTAACCGAAGTAAAAACCCGTAGTTCAAACCCGAGATAACCAACCCCTTGCTCAAACCGAGCCACCAAGCACCTCGCTTGAGCCGATATAGATCCTCTAGCATCCTATGCAACCGAAGTAGGACTCCTTTTTCTTGCGTTGTTTTTGTAGCACGGTCAATGACCTGTGCTAACCCCTTTGTTCTTCCACTTTGCAAACTTAGGTTGCCCAAGCACTCCCTCTGCGCGCTCAACCGAGCTACCGAGCACAACCCTCGACTGAACTAAATTATTTATAATTTATACAATAAATGGGGAAGTATAGGTTTTTGGTAGAAACCCTTGGAGGCTTAACCGAATTCCGCAAAGATTACAATATTCCTGCCGATGTCAACCTTACCCTAGCCAAAAAAAGTGTCATACCTTGGGGGAATGAGGGTTTTGTGCCTTTTACCCTTTTATCAATAATAGAAACCGGACTAAGATTCCCAGTCCAACCTTTGATTTGTGAATTCCTTAGGCAAACCCGAATTTGCCCAACCCAACTATCAACCAACTCATACCGTATAATAATGGGCATCACCGAACTAAACCGCCAAGCCGGTCTGAACCTCGGTCTAGCCGAAATATTCCACCAATATTCCTTAGGATCCAAAGAGGATGGGTGGGTATATTATTTAAGAATACGTCGTGGCCAAAAGAAAATAATCAAAGATACACCGGACAAAGACTTGAACGACGACGATTTTTTCTGGGAATCTGGGAACTTCGAGGATCATCAAGCCCAGATTCCTGGCCAAAGAATAAATTGGAAAAAAGGCCAACCCGGTATAGATATTTCGGTTCTATTTCATGCTTCTCTTTACTTCGGTTTTCTCCTTCTGAACCGAACTAACAGTTGTCTTCTTTTGCAGATAAAGCCCATCTTCGATCAGTATATGATTATCCGAACTTGGATACGCTCCGCGCCGCACTACGACATAACGAGAGAAGTTGGACCAAGATGTTAGATTTTGAACCGACATATAGATACAGCGGTCGCCGAAAAGCGAGGGTAACCGACTTCCTTCTTGAAGACACACCAAAACCGGACCCATCCTTGCCCCAGATAAACCTAATCCCTCTCTCAGCCGAACAAGAGATGGCAAAAAGGAGCAGACTGAAGGCCCTGCTGACCGCAACGAACCCAGCCGAGGTACCACAAACCGGCCAGACCACTGAGACCGTGGTAGCACTCCCATCTCAACGGCCGTCCTCTTCTCGCCCAAGCAAGCGTGCCCGGACTAGCCAAACCGAGCAACGACTTGCTGATGAGGATGAGACGATTCTGCCACCAAGCCCTCCTCCAAGCCCCTAACAAAGCCCTCAACCGGAGAACTCCGACCGAGCTGGCTCCTCAAAATGGGTTCCCAATCTCACCTTCAACAACCGAGATATACTGGCTTCGGATTCGGTTGTCGCTGAGAAGGACCACTTGATGGCTTTCAATCTAGCCAAGAGTGTGTGCCTTCCAAAAGACATGGAGCACCACTACAAACAACTGAATACCGAGCTGAAGTCCATCCGGTCTTCAACTAAGTCAATGATCCTGGTAAATAGCTCTCATTTTTCTTTGTAATTTTTCCAACTTTCAGTCCGGCTAAAGGAAAAGTTACTACTCCTTTGCAGGCCATCCAGAAAAACAATGTTACACACAGGAGAGTGATGGAGCTCAGGAGAAATACCAGGGAGGCCATGGCAGAGGCCGAAGCAAAAACAGTCGAACTGGAGGAGGCAAGAAAACAAATTGCCGAACTGCGATCCGAGAACGGCCGACTGACCGAACTGGTTAGTTCGGCCGAAGCCGAAAAGCAGAAAGTTGCCATTGATGCAAAGGACAAGTACCTGCGCCTGCTGGCGAAGATTGAAAAGAAGAAAGATGCCGAGATAGCCCAATTGAAGGAGGGCATGAAAAAAGCCGAAAAGCGAGGCTTCAAGAAGGCAGAGGACGCCTACATCCTCCAATGTGATGCCGCCAAGGATCTGTTCTTCAAATGCGGCTGGAGGAGTGCTGTGGAGCAGCTCGGTTGTACACTCGACACCGAGGTCTACAATGCTCCACAGTATTCCATTCCGGCTTCACTGGCGCAATACGCTGCCGATCTTCAGAGGCAATTTCTTGAAGGGTCTGATGATGATGATAAAGATGATGATGAGGATGAACCAACTGATACTCCGGCCATTAATGAGCAACCCAACGATCAAACAGTTCGGTTGGAGCCGGTAGTTGAAGACCTAACTGATGAGCTGCTGACTGACAACATTCAGCCGATTGGTACCGAGGTTCATGCTGAAACCGAGCTCCCACCTCAAACCGTGCTCCCATCTGAAACCGGACTTCGGGCAAATGCTGATGTTGAACTAGGCGCTAAAATTGATGAACTCTTCAACTGATGTTCATTTTTCTTTTCTTTTGTCTTGAATTTGTAACCGAGCTGCGGCCCCTCAGTTGTATTTGTTTTTCACTTTAATGAATGAAAAAAAAATCTTCTGAGCTAACTTTTATTCCAGTTCTGTACTTGTAATGTATTTTCAATGTCTTTTACTGCTTCAACTGTTATTTCGGTTTTAGCTATTTAATCTTACTAGCCAACTACTCTTTAGCCGATATAACTATCTTGGTTGAAGAGTACAAAGAGTTGGTTTACTCTTCAGCCATAAACTTACTTCGGCTGAAGAGTTAACAAGTGTTGGTTTAATCCAGCCAACCACTCTTCAGCCATAAACTTACTTCGGCTGAAGAGTAACAAGAGTTGGTTTAATCCGGCCAACCACTCTTTAGCCATAAACTTACTTCGGTTTAAGAGTACAAAGAGTTGGTTTAATCCAGCCAACCACTCTTTAGCCATAAACTTACTTCGGTTTAAGAGTACAAAGAGTTGGTTTAATCCAGCCAACCACTCTTTAGCCATAAACTTACTTCGGCTGAAGAGTAACAAGAGTTGGTTTAATCCAGCCAACCACTCTTTAGCCATAAACTTACTTTGGCTGAAGAGTACAAAGAGTTGGTTTAATCCAGCCAATGAGTTGGTTTAATCCAGCAAACCTCTAAGTTGGTTTTTCCAGCAAACTTAGAATACATTGTTTGGTTATGCCGACCAAAACGTCCTGCAGCCTGGATCCTTATCCTGGGCTTAGGAGGGGTGTTGGTTTAATCCAGCCAACCTCTAAGTCGGTTTTTCCAGCCAACTTAGAATACATTGTTTGGTTATGCCGACCAAAATGTCCTGCAGTCTGGATCCTTATCCTAGGCTTAGGAGGGGTGTTGGTTTAATCCAGCCAACCTCTAAGTCGGTTTTTCCAGCCAACTTAGAATACATTGTTTGGTTATTTCGACCAAATGTCCTGCAGCCTGGATCCTTATCCTGGGCTTAGGAAGGGTTCATAGTTGGTTATTCCGGCCAACTATGTTTACAATGGTCCTAACTTACTGAAGTTACCTTCTACCGAAAACAATTATGCTGAAAAGAATCGACTTGTTTTATTGAGAAAGTAAAAAATTATACATACTTAAAAGAAAGAAAGAAAAAAAAGCTAAAAATAAAACAACTTGAGATTGGCAGTGTTCCATGGCCTGGGAATTGCTTTGTCGTCCTCATCTTCTAAGTGGTATGCCCCTTTGCCTGCTAATCCGACCACTTTGTAAGGTCCTTCCCAGTTAGGTCCTAGCTTGCCATCTCCTGGTACCAAGGTATTTCCCATCACTTTGCGCAGTACCCAATCTTCGATCTTGAATTGCCTTGGGTGCACTGTTTTGTTATACTTTCTGGACAATTCTTGTTGGTAGGAGGCGATGTGAACCAATGCTCTATCTCTTCTTTCTTCTGCAAGGTCAAGCTCAAATGCTATGGCTTCGCCATTTAAGTCTGGGTCGAAGTTTTCGCTTCGAATTGTGGGGAGGCCAACTTCTAATGAGATGACTGCTTCCATGCCATAAGCTAAGGAGAATGGTGTTTCTCCTGTTGATCGGCGAGGTGTGGTGCGGTAAGCCCATAAAACATGAGGGAGTTCTTCTGCCCACTTGCCCTTCGCTCTCTCTAACATTTTCTTCAATCCATCCAAGACTACCTTGTTTGATGCTTCTGCCTGACCATTTGCTTGGGGATATGTCGGTGTAGAATTGTAGAACTCTATTTTGTATTCTTCACAAAAGCCTCTGAAAATTCTGCCGTCGAACTGAGTGTCGTTGTCTGATATCAGTGCCTTTGGTATGCCAAATCGAGTGATGATATTCTGCCAGACAAACTTTTTCACATCTTTTTCCTTGATTGACGCCAAGGCTTCTGCTTCCACCCATTTTGTGAAGTAGTCGGTTGCCGCAAGGAAGAATTTTCTGTTGCCGGGTGCTGTTGGAAGTGGCCCTACTATGTCTAAGCCCCACATTGCGAAAGGCCATGGGCTAGTGAGAGGTAGAAGTTCTCTGGTAGGTTGGTGTATTTGATGTGCGAACTTTTGGCATTTTTCGCATTTTTTGACATATTTCTCTGAATCCGCTTGCATGTATGGCCACCAATATCCTTGCGAGATTGCTCTGTATGCCAGTGATCTTCCTCCTTGATGGCTGCCGCATATACCCTCATGTATTTCGAACAGGAATGCTTCCACTTTGCTGGGGTGAACACACTTTAGGTAAGGTCCTGAGAACGACTTTTTGTACATTGCCAAGGATAGAAAGAGCCAAAATCGCTGCGACTTTGCTCTTATTCTGTTGGCTTCTTTTTTCTCTTCTGGTAAGGTGCCGTCTTTCAGGAACAGTATGATGGGATCCATCCAAGAAGGGCCTAACTCTGCACAACATACCTCTTCTGCTTCGGGGTCTTCAATGCTTGGTCTAGGTAGGTAGTCGATCAGAAATGGATGAGGGATGGAGGTGTCTGCCATTGAAGTGAAGCCTGCTAGTTCTTCTGCTCTGTTGTTTTCCTCCCTGCTGATTTGTTCTATCCTGACCACTTCAAATTTCTTGATCTCTGTTCTGACCAACTCTTGGTATTTGGCCATCCTGTCATCCTTTGCTTCGTAGTCGCCTGATATTTGGTTTACCACTAGCTGTGAGTCGCTGTAGACCATTAGCTCGGTGGCCTTCATATAGAATGCTGACTTAAGACCTGCAAGAAGCGCTTCATACTCCGCTTCGTTGTTTGATGCTGGGAAGCCAAGGTTGATCGCCTGCTCCACTACTAGGCCGTCTGGAGAGATGAGGACTATGCCAAGCCCTGCTCCATGCCAGTTGGATGCTCCATCCACGAAGAGCTTCCACATCTCTCCCACGAACAACTTCCAGCAAGTAGAGGGATCAGATGATGTCTTAGGATCTTTCTTGTTGCTGGTGTCTTCTTCAAGGTCTATGCTTGCTGTCTGCCCCTCACCATCTGGTTGTACCAAGTCTTGTCTTGTTGGTGAGTCTTGACTTGGTGTAGCATGGTTTGCTTTTTCCTTCCTACACTGGTCTGCCTTAGGGCCTGACTGAGTAACCAGTACTAGGGGTTGCGTTATTCCGACGTCAACTTTCATCCCTAGTTCGGTTGCTTCAGTCAAGTCGACTGGGCAGATATGATGACTTCCTGGGGTGAATTCTGCGACGAAGTCTGCCAATGCTTGTGCCTTTATTGCGGTTCTGGGTTGGAACTTGATGTTGTATTGCCCCAACTCAACTGCCCACTTTAAGATTCGCCCAGAGAAGTTAGCCCTCTCAAACAGAGCTTTTAATGGGAAGGCTGTGAGGACAACTATAGTGTGGGCATGAAAGTAGTGTGACAACTTTCTTGAGGCCATCATTAGGGCCAATGCCAGTTTTTCCAATGGCAAGTACATTGTTTCGGCGCCCAGCAATGTCTTGCTGACATAATAGATGGGCAGATGTTGGATTCTTTCTGCATGGACCAACACTGCGCTAATTGCGTGCTGAGAGACTGCCAGGTACAGGAAGAGTTCTGCTTCAGGTACTGGGGTGACAAGTAGTGGTGGAAGAAGACATGTATTTCTTTTAAGCTTTCCAGAGCTCGGTCGCATTCGTCGTCCCACTCAAACTTGGCCTTTAAGCATGGAAGAATGGTCGTAATCTGTCTGACGACCGGCTTATGAACCGATTGAGCAGCGGCCATGCCGGTGAGATGCTGCACTTCTTTGACTGAGTTTGGTCTCTCCAGATCCTGAATTGCCTTGATCTGGGAGGGGTCTGCCTCTATACCCCGGTTGGTCACCAGGAAGCCCAGGAATTTGCCAGATCCTACTCCGAATGCACACTTCGACGCGTTGAGGCGTAACTTGTGCTTCTTTAGGATCTCAAACATCTCACCTAGGTCCTTGAGATGGTCATTCTCATCCTTGCTTTGACCACCATATCGTCGATGTAAGCCTCCATTGTTCTGCCTAACAATGGCTCAAACATCTTGGTGACCATTCTCTGGAATGTCGCCCCTGCGTTCTTTAGGCCAAAGGGCATGACCTTGTAGCAGTATAGTCCTCTTGGAGTTGTGAAGGATGTCACTTCCTGATCTGGTTCGTGCATGGCGATTTGATGGTAGCCTCTGTATGCATCCAGAAAGCTAAGTCGGTTGTGCCCCGCCGTTAGGTCTACCAGTTGATCTATCCGTGGTAGAGGAAAGCTGTCTTTTGGGCACGCCTTGTTGACTGTTTTGTAGTCGACGCAGACACGCCACTTGCCATTCTTCTTTGGCACTACGACTGTGTTGGAGATCCATCTTGGGTAGTGCACCTCTCTAATTGCTCCTGCCTCCAGCAGGTTTCCTACTTCTTCCGCCACTATTCGGCGTGGTGGAGTGCCGATCTGCGTGCGCTGAATGATTGGTCTGGCGGATGGGTGGACATTGAGTTGGTGACAGATGAAGTTGGGATCAATGCCTGGCATGTCGTATGGTGTCCAGGCGAACACTTCGATGTTAGAGGTCAAAAATTCCAAGACCTCTAATCTCTCAGTGCTGGACAACGACGAACCGAGCAAAAAGAACTTATCCGGGTTCTTTTCATCTATTCTTACCTCTACCAAGTCTTCCACCGCTTTCTGACTGCCGCTTTGCCAACATCTGCGAACAGTTCATTACTCTCAGGTTCTTCCACCGAATGAACGTATCCTTTGGCAGCGCGGCTGCCATTCACCGTGACAAAGCACTGCTTCGACATGATCTGGTCCCCATAGACTTCTTCTATTACTCCGGTGTCGTTGGGAAACCGCATTACTTAGTGGTAGGATGACGCCACCGATCGCATGGCATGCAGCCATGTTCTGCCCAAGATGATGTTGTAAGTGGAGGGGACCTTCAACACCCAGAACTCCACTTGTTTCGTCACACTCCCTGCTCTGACTGGGAGGATTATTTTGCCGACGGGCCATTCTGGCATGGAGTTGAATCCGATCAGGGGAGATACGGCAGGTGCCAAGTCTTTATCTTGTAACTTTAGTTGTTTAAAGGTTTCGTAGTACATGATTTCACATGAACTACCCTGGTCAATCAGAATCCGCTTGACGTCAAAATCCTTGACTCGGAGAGTGACGACCAGGGCATCATTGTGAGGGCAATATATCCTTGCCAAGTCTTTATCCGAAAAAGACATGACATTGTGGCCTCTGTCTTCCCCTTCTTGACTGCAGGTTGGGCACTTAGCACCTCTCTTAAGTGCTCAGCCTTTTTGATTGATCCTCTGAGCTCGCATACACGCTCAGGTTCAAAGACTCCATGTATCACGTTGATAATGCCTTGAGGTGGGGCGTCGATCGGCATTCCGTTGGGGTTATTATGGTCCTGGGGGGCTGGTGTGCCCCTCCTTCGATGTATTTGTCAGGTGACCTGCTGCAACCAACTCTCCAGGTGCTGTCTTAATGGCGTGCAGTTCTCAGTGCGGTGCCCCTTTTCTTTATGGAAGGTGCACCGTGATCTGTCGTCGTAGTCCTTCTGTGCCTCGCCTAACTTGGCTGGCCACTTGACGAAAGGCTCGTCTCGAATCTCGCTAAGTATTCGGTAGATCGGTTTCTTGAAGACCGTGGTTATGGCAGTGCGGACTCTCAACCATCTTTTGTCCTGGTCTTCTCCGTTGTCTCTTCTGCCACGTCCGTTTCTGTTCGGACGGTCTACCGTTGACCTTTGCTGAGGCCTTTTTTCTGGTACTGCGGTCGCGCCAGATTTTGCTTTGGCACGTGCGCCATCCTCTTCCACCCTGATGTGCTGATGCACTCTTCCATCAGGGCTTCCATGGTGAGGGGCGGTGTCATGGTGATAGAGTCCCTTAGTCTGTTCCCGACTGGAAGGCCTCTTTTGTACTGTGCAATGGCGAGATTGGTGGGACAGTCCCCAATCTGGTTGAAGGTCTCCCAGTAGTGACTGTTATAGGATCTTAGGGTCTCCTTGTCGCCCATGTCGATGGAGAGTAATTGGTCGATCTCCACTGGTGTTTTGGTGTTTGTTCGGAACCTTGTAACAAACGCTTCCGCCAACTTTGCCCAGGAGGCTATGCTGCCTTCTGGGAGTTTCTCAAACCAAGTCAAGCCTAGGTCACCAAGGCTTGAGGGGAATAGGATGCACATCAAGGCCTCATTGCGTCGATATACCGCCATAACCTGGCGGAAGTGGCTTAAGTGTGAGTAAGGGTCCGTCTTCCCCTCGTACGTGGTGAATTTGGGCTGTAGGAAGCCTGAAGGTAGGGGCGCGTTCTCGATTGCTGGGACGAATGGTGAGGTCTGCAGCCTCGCCAACGCCTTGTCCGTGGTTCGTAGGCGGGGCGCGGTATTGGCATTCCAACCTCGACGCTTCCATGCGTCCGAGGAGCCAACCGCTGTAAGGCAGAAACTCTGTGTGGATCGCGCGCCCTGGCGTCCTCCTTCCACCGCCTTCTCTTCTAGCACGGTTCGTAGGTCGGACGATCTGGGAACTCTGTCTGTCTGGATCTCGTTTGGTGCGTATGCGAGGGCCAATATGTGCTTCCCTCAGTGTACGACCTCTCAGATCTCGTCCTCTCAGACCTGGAGTGACGAGTTCTGGAGGATCTGGATTGGTATCGCCTGTCCTGAGGCTTTTGCTCTCTCCTTGAGAGGGTGTAGTATTCCTACTACGACTTTCCGAGTGGCGAGGGGCGTCTTGTTTGTGCGCCCCTCTCCTGTCGCCACTCCTTTTCCTTTCACCTGGCGCTTAGAGATTCCATGTCCGCCGATCCGACGTATCAATTCTTGTTCCCTGACGCGATCCTCCAAAGCTTGGGGATCAATCCTGCGCCTTTGTCTTTCTGGGCTCTGCGAACGAGAGTGACGAGGGCTGTTAGTCCGCCTTCTCCCTCTTGTATCCCTCCTGGGATTCTGTCTCTGTGGCTCCAAATCCCCCATTGGAGGGATAAGAGGTAGACCTTCGCGCCTCGCACCCCCTTCTGGGTTAGTCCGTCAATGGCGGACTGTGGTAATTCTTCGTTGTGCGCCATTGATTCTTAAGAGGAAAAGCTTGATCAAGAGGTTTGTTCTTGTCTGAATTCCCACAGACGGCGCCAATTGTACGGGAAAGAAATAAACCTTCTCGTATAATCCTGTTGATCAAGTCTGCGCTCCTCCGTACGACGTCGCTTTATCACCTGAAAACACAAACGTGAGCTAGCCGGCGGGTGTGTGCCGGAAACCTCTCCGATGCCTAAGTCAGTAAGCTTGACAAATAGACAAAAGCTCTGTGTATTCAGAAAACAAAGTTGTGTTACCTCTCCATAGGTGATGTTGGTGAGCTTTTATAGGTTTCGTGTGGCACAATCCTAGTAGGACTCTTACTCTTCCATGTAGAGTCCTCCTAGGATTCATACTCCTGAAGGATAACGCTTATCCTTCAACACCCCCCTCACTGCTTAAACCAAGTGAGATGGTTTTATCACGGCCGGACTACCATCCGACCGAAATAACATTGCCATACTAGACAGGTAGAAACGACCGAACTCTCTTAGATCGGTTCTCTCCTTACAACTTGTACCCCGGTCTCACTTACTGAGACCGAACTAAACGTAACAGCTCGGACCGGTCTAACTAGAGCTAGGCTTACCGTGCGAAGTCGCCACACTTCGGCTCCGAATGGTATGACCGAGCTACCACTTTTACTCCGTCTCGTGACCTAACCATACTTTGGACCGATTCAATGTCTGCTCGCAGCCTATCTTCCAAGCCTCTTCACTACGGCCCAAAGAATGGCCCACTATTTAGCTCGCCCCAATTTATCTGTATAAATTACCCTCTCAATTATCATACTAGTTTTTTAAAGAGAAATAATTAAAGAAATTTTAAAAATTTAATGAATAAGAAAGAATTGTCGTAACATGTAAAATCGCTAAAATCATGGTTAAACCAGCAAATTATTCAAACAAAAAATGGTTTAACTTAATCAGTTAGGTCAAAAGACCAATCAACTTACACAAGGATTAATTAATTAAAACTTTTAAATTTAATTTTATTAAAATTTAAACTGATACTAAATATGGAAATCAATCTATTAATTTAAATTTAAAATCGACACAATATAAATTTAAAATTAAATTATCTATCTCATAATTTATAAGTTTTAAATACAAATTTAAAATTATCATAATTATCTCATAATTTTTGTATTAAGGAGCGGTAAGACTGACATTGAAATTATCGATATATCTATATATTTTATAAAAAAAAATACTTTTAAGGAGAGATATTATGAGAGTTTCAAAATCCCATATAAAGTTATTTTTAAATCAAATCCTCTATGTAGGATTGTAAAATAAAAGTTAAATGGAAGCTAGCCAATCAGAATTTTATTAATTGTTTAAAATTAAGAAAATCAAAAAAATTTGTATGAGATATTGATCATAAGGCTTCTCACTAAAAATTTCATTTTACTTATATAAATGGGAGTATAAGATTCACTTTATGTAAGTGAAATAATTTCCTTTTTTTTTTCTTTTGTTCCTTTTCTTTTCTCGATGTGAGATTATAAAATAAAACTTAAATGAAAGCTAGTCAATGGAAATTTTCTTAATTGTTTAAAAGTTAACAATTGTTTGGGCGAGAAGTTTATTTCGAATCAAACAATCTTAACCGTTTAATCTTCAATAAGGTCAATCTTTAATTTATTTTGAAACAAACAAATTTAATTAATATATTTTTATAAAACCACAAAATCACAGTTAAACCAGCGAATTAGTCAAATAAAAAACAGTTCACCCTATTGGCTCGGTCAAAGGATCAACCAACTTATACAAAAATTAATTAATTAAAACTTTTAAATTTTATTTTAATTTTAAAATTTAAACTGCCTTGAACTGAAATATACACAACACTACAATATTAAATGGGAGCATAAGATTTGTATAGTGAAACAACTCATTTTTCCTTCTTTTCTTGATGTAGGATTGTAAAATAAAAGTTAACAATTGTTTGGACGGAAAGTTCATTTCTAATCAAGTAATCGCAATCGTTCAATTTTTAATAAGATCAATCTTAATTTATTTCAAATCAAATAAATCTGAGCAATATATTTTGATAAAACAGCTAAGACCGTGGTTAAACTAGTGAATTAGCCAAACCGAAAATGATTCAGCCTAATCAGCTAATTCAAAAGACCAACCAATTTACAACAAAATTAATTAATTAAAATCTTTAAATTTTATTTTAAATTTAAATCATCTTGAACTGAAACATAAACAATACTATAATATTAAATGAGAATATAAGATTTATTTTATATAAGTGAAACAACTCACTTTTTTTTTCTTTTCTCGATGTGGGATTGTAATTATTTTAAAATTAAACATTATTAGAGTTTCAAAATCTCACACAAAATTATTTTTGAAATAAAAAAGTTTATGTGGGATTGTAAAATAAAAGTTAAATGAAAACTAACCAATGAAGATTTTCTTGATTGTTTAAAATTAAGAAAATAAGAAAAAAATGGTCTTGATTATAGGGTTTCTCACTAAAATTTTTATTTTACTTACATAAATGGGAGTATAAGATTCAGTTAATATAAGTGAAACAATTCACTTTTTCCCTATTTTCTCGATATTCTATTGTAAAACAAAAGTTAAAGAGTAATGATTGGGTCCCACACCCATGTGAGACATTTAGTAAAATGTTTTGTAAAATTTTTGAGATCTCTAGCATTTTTGAAAGTTAAATGGAAGCTAACCAATGGGGATTTTCTTAATTGTTTAAAATTAAAAAAATTCAATAAATTTAGAATGAGGGTTTGAAATTTCTAGAAGGTTTCTCCCTCAAAACTCCCTTTATAAAATTCACTTTATAAAAATGAAACAACTCACTTTTTCTATCTTTTCTCAATGTGAGATTGTAACACTTTATATAAGTGAAACAATTCACTTTTTATTTCTTTTCTCAATGTGGAATTGTAATTATTTGAAAGTTAAATATTATGAGAGTTTCAACATCTCATACAAAATTATTTTGAAAATCAAAATGTCTATGTGAGATTGTAAAATAAAAGTTAAATAGAAGTTAGCCAATAAAGATTTTCTTAATTGTTTAAAATTAAGAAGATCAAAAAAATGAGTATGAGCTTCTCACTAAAAATCTTCTTTTGATTATATAAATGAGAGCATACAATTTACTTTATGTAAGTGAAACAATTCTTTCTTTTTTTTTCTTTTTCCGATATGGAATTGTAAAATAAAAGGTAAATGGAAGTTAACCAATGAAAATTTTCTTAATTATTTAAAATTAAGAAAATTCAATAAGTTTAGAATAAATGTTTGAAACTCCTAGAAGGCTTCTCCTTAAAACCCCATTTTTTTTATATAATATAAAGATAGATAGTGAAACCAACTTTGTTTTTTCGTCTTCTCCTTATGTGAAATTATAAAATAAATTATAAACTAATTAGAGTTTTATTTTTATATGGTTAAATGAAAGTTAGCTAATGAAATTTTTTTTAATTGTTTAAAGTTAATAAAATTAGTATGAGAAATCATTATTAAACCGACGAATCAGTCAAACCTAAAATGGTTCAGCCTAATCGGTTAGGTCAAATGGCTAACCAATTTATACAAAAATTAATTAATAAAAACTTTTAAATGTTATTTTAATTTTAAAATTTAGATTGTCTTGAATTGAAGTATACACAATACTACACTATTAAGATTCACTTTATATAAGTGAAACAACTCATTATTTTTATTTTTTTTCTGATGTGAGATTATAAAATAAAAGTTAACAATTATTTGGACAAAAATTTTATTTCTAATCAAGCAATCTCAATCTTTCAATCTTTAATCAGATCAATTTTTACTTTATTTCGAATCAAACAAATATAATCAATATATTTTGATAAAACTACTAAAATTACGGTTAAACCAACAAATCAATCAAATCAAAAATGATTTAGACTAATTGGCTACGTCATAATTAATTAATTAAAACTTTTAAAATTTAAACTATATTGAATTGAAACATGCACAACACTACAATATTAAATGAGATGGGAGTACCAATTGGTTGTTGGCCGAGTGGTGATTGGAGTTCGGCTTGGAAGGGCGGACTACGGTTCGATCCCCCGCAACGCCAATTGGGAGGGGACTTGAGCCTTTAATCCAGAACTGCTCCCCGGATCCGGATTAGTCGGCCCTAAGGGTCGGATACCGGATGGTTGAACCTAAAAAAAAAATGAGATGGGAGTATAAGATTCACTTTATATGAGTAAAATAACTCATTTTTTTTTCCTTCTTTTTCCGATGTAGGATTATCAAATAAAAGCTAGTCAATGGAGATTTTCTTAATTGTTCAAAATTAAGAAAATCAAGAAAATTAGTATGAGATATTAAAACTCTCACAAGACTCCTCATTAAATGGGATAAGAGTATAAGATTCCCTTTATACGAGTAAAACAACTCATTTTTTTCTTTTTTTCTTGATGTGGGATTATCAAATAAAAACTAGCCAATGGAGATTTTCTTAATTGTTTAAAATTCAGAAAATCAAGAAAATTAGTATGAGATATTGAATATCTCACAAGGCTCCTGGCTAAATACACCATTTTCTTCGTATAATATATAGATAGATTGAATGTGACACCTTAAATTATAAAGGGTTTTATACAATTATTAAATCAAATGTCTTAATTTGGTTTGTTAACTTAACAAATTTAAAATTTATATTCAAGTTTGATTTGTTTTCATAATAAGTCGATCTCGAATAAATTTTTAATGAATCAAATACAAGTAAGCTAGTGTATTTAACAATTCTACTAGTGAAAACCCGTGCTATGCACGAAATGTAAAAGAAATAATAAATATGTTTATATAAAATAATATAAATAGTTAGATTTTTGTATATAAATTATGAAAACAAAAAAATATTGAAACCAACAATTTAATTTTATCACAATTTATATATCAATTTTTAATTTGTTACAACTTCAATTATATAATTTTCAACCCCCCCTTGCTAAGTTGTAAATTTGGGCGAATTGAATCCAAGCAACTCGAGTCAAGTTTGTAAATTTTTAAAGATTATGCAACATAATTTTTAATTCGGTGAGAACTTATGTAAAATTCAAAATTTTAAATAAATTTGAATGGATTTGGACAGAAATACCAAATAACCTGAGCAGTCGAAAGAAAATTGTATATATAAATATATAAAATTATTTGTTAATTTATTTTTTTAATAATAAATAAGATTAATCAAAAATTTAATATTAATGAACAAAAACAAATACACATTTCAGAAAGGGTTCATCGAATAAGTTATGTAACGCTCTCAAAATAAACCCATAAATCATATATTCTTGACATGCTTAGACATAAAAGAATAAAGTATACTTACATGACATCAGAGTATTTATTACAAAATGTATTACATGTTGACAACAAAAGTAAATGTCCTATGGGCTTACAACTTTCCAAGTCAACACTTGGTTACAAAAAGAGAGTGCTAACTCTATACAAAGAAAGCCCTAGGCTTGATATACATGTAATACAACAAAACAACAGAAGGAGTCCCAGCCACTAAGCCTCCCAAGTTACGTTCTTGGAGGTGGCATGCTACCTGTACCTAAAAATGATGTCCCATATAGGGTGAGCCACAGCCCAACAGAAATATACTAAACCAACTATAAACAATGACTAAAATAATAGCATTCAACAGATGGTCCATATTTGTATTCCAACTCATGCCATATTACAGTTTCATGACAATCATGCCCAAGTTACATTTTAGTTTCCATTTCTTATTCAACTTTCAATTTGAAAACAAGGCTCAGAACCTGGCCCAAATAACTTAATGAGATTAAAACTCATCACTCAACTACTTTCAAAGTTCATGACAGATACACATTTTGGTGTTGTATCAATAACGCATAAAATCACTTTCATACTTCACAAATGATACACATTGTAGTGCTGTATCAATATAACAAAACACTTGCATACTTCACAACTGATACACATTGTAGTGCTGTATCAATATAAAACAATTTTCGGTTTAAAGGTCCATCCACTATCTCTCCCTAAACCGTGGAGTACATCCCCTATCTCCTCCCACACAACACAATGTATATAAACAATTATCATATACATGTTCAATCATTCAATACAGAATTTCGATGTATTAAGCCAATCGCTATACTCGATAGCCTATTCAATTGATTAGTTTTAGTTTGCCAAATCATTATGCATTGTCTACAACAATCAAGACTACCCTTGTCACGACCCTATTCCGCCCCTAGTAGAATGGTGCCATGATGGCCAGTAATTCGAGATTACCAAAGGCCAACTTTCAAAATTTACACACAATCAGAGTATAAATATATGGGACTCACAAGTGCGGAAGCAATATATACAAATCTAATTAGTCCATAAGAGCTGTGCATAAGTCAAATGAAATGGCATACATCTTTACATAGCTTTACAACTTGGATATAAGCAAAATAAAATACATATTACATCTTGATTGAAAGGCTGCTCAAGCCGACATAAACAAAATACATGAAATGCAAAGTCAAGAGGCATAATCTTCAAGATTGCCGACATAAATGTTGCCGACGTAACATGGATCAAACATCGTCTTGCAAATAAAACATCTCGGCGTCACCGCCTTCATGCTAAACACCTACATATATACATAGAGAGGGTGAGCTTGGATACTCAGTGAATGGTACAAGTAATAAAGTGATTTTGATGGTTTGTCAAAACAATACATATATCATAGCTTGTTCAAAAATATGTACTTGGCATAACTTGAATCAAAACATGTACTTGAGCTTTCAAATCTTACTGGGATGTTTAATAACATCTACTTAATACTTGGGGTCATGACATCCTGGACAAAACAAGGGAATAATCGACCCGGAATCGATTAGACAAATCCACCCGTATCCCAGACCGTCGATGGGGCCATCCGTTCCCAGACCGTCAATGGCAGAGATCTCTCAAGTAAGGGTACCGTTGCATTATAGTCCCCGGCACTAAGGACTTACCCCGAAATGTCATCAAAACAAACTTATACTTGATACATAAAATAAGGATAATCATTCATGAACAAATACTTTTCCAAAATAAGCAAAACAAAGCTTTCATCAAAACCTTGTAACATAACTTTATTAAAAATGCCACTGACATAGTTCTTGGGACGTCGGGATCAAGGCAAAGGTCCAAGTCCTACAAACACATGGCAAAGCCTATTGAATGCACTCTTAAAAACAAGCTTCACATGAATGCAAATGATTTAGGGAAAACATGCTGGTAAACATCTAGGGAAACACATGCTGGTAAACATCTAGGGAAAACATGCTGGGTACCAACCAGGTCCTGGAATGGATGCACAGAGATTATCTAGGCTAAAATGACCTAGCTGGGTGAACTCAGGAGGTCTTGGCCGAGGTCCCACACCTCTTGGCCGAGGTGTGGTGACCTAGGCTTCGGTGTGCAGCTCTCTGCCGAGGTGTTACAAGATGCCGGCAAGGGTGTACCATGGTCGGCCTAGATGATGAACATCTCGGCCTAGGTGATGCAGTGGTTAGCCTAGGTGTGCATGCAAGATAGACTAAGGTGCAAGTGATCATGCAAGATAGGCCAAGGTGAGATACGATGCTTGGCCTAGGTGTGTGATCTAGGCAAGAGTGGTCTCGGTGATCACACCTAGGGAAATAAAGTCTGGAAATCTGGGTTTCCTCCTTGAAGAACATGAAGAACATGAATGCTAAAATCATAACTTCTTTATTACAAAATCTGTGGTTTCATGCTATGAGTTCGAAAACATGGACCTTGGTACCCATACTTGAAGATCATATGAAAACAAACACGAAAACATGCATCTTGATACAAACTTTCGGATCAAAACATGGTTTTCTTCAAGAACACATGAATATCACTTTCTCTTTCTAAAACCGAACTTCAAAGCAATGCATGGTTCATGAAACATGCTAGATCATGCAATGCGATTAGATCAACATAAAGAATAACAAGAGTAGATCACGAATCTAACCTTAAAACACGGTTCTAACGGTTCGATCTCTAGGGATCAAGCTTGGAAATCTATTCCTCTCTCAAGAACTCTTCTTCCTCTTCTTAGAGCTTCTCTTTCTACCTAGAACAAAGATATAGAAATGATAGGTTTTCTCTCTCTGTCGGCTGATTTAACACTCTGCCGGGACACGTGGCACTACCGGATTGGTTCTCCTCAAAAGGTGATAGAAAGACAAGACATGTCTAAGACAAAGTGTATACAACAAGCTAGATGACATGGGCACTCCGGTAGGTAATGATCTCGGCTAGGACATAGGCTTCGGCAAGTAAGGGAACAATGATCTCGGCTAGGAAGGATAACACTTAACCTAGCTGTGCTACACCTCGGCCTAGATGTGCCACACCTCGATCTAGGTCATTCCAGTCTCGGAACAAGATCACTACATGCAAGGATCAAAGATCTAGGATGCCTAGATGATAACATCTCGGCCTAGATGATGCACATCTCGGCCTAGATGATGACATCTCGGCCAATATGCCTAGGTGATGGTGGAGGTCAACCAAAGTGGTTCTAGGGTGGTCCTAGGTGTTGGCATGACCTAGGCTTAACATGACCTAGGCTTAACATGACCTAGGCTTGGCAAGACCTAGGCTTAATATGACCTAGGCTTGGCATGACCTAGGCTTGAGACAGCAAGGAAGGAACAAAACATGCAAGCAACACTTAAGCAAAACAAGACAAGATTCATTAATGCAAACTTAACAAGACAAAGTTATGTAAATGCACATGAACATGACTAAGACATGAATGTGGGTTATTACAACCCTCCACCGATAGCCCAAAGCAGTTATTTCTAAACAGAAAATAAGTGCACCAAATGGATAAATTATCAACATTTGCCTAGGTGAGCGATAAATTAATCCAACTACACCCTTTAATCCCATACCTTTCCAATTTGAATATTTCCAATTCAATTTCTCATTTCCCAAAATTAATTATACAAATTAATTTATCAACAATTAGGGCTCTTTCCCATAATTACAACACCAACCCTAAGGTTCTATTTTCATCAAAAATCCAACACCAAGTCCATTTTCCAATGTATTACATACATAAAGGTTTTAAATTTTGAAAACCCCTTTTTTAAAAATTACACAATGGCCCAAACTTTCTCGAAATTACCCAACAACCCCCAACATATCGAAATACCAAAATTCAAAGACAAAGCTCATAAGATGGAGTAGGATATCCCTACCTCGAAGTTAGAGCTCAAATGGAGAATATGAAGAAATTCAAAGTGCTCCAAATCAACAATTTCTCGGATCAAAACGTAGCCCTCGACGATCAACACACTTTTTACAAAGGCACCAAGGGAGTGGAACACTCTAACTAGATCAAATCCAAGAGAGAAGGTGAGGTTTTAGAGAGAGGTGGTCTCCAATGGTGTTTTTCGAAAAGTAAGAGAGAGAAAGGAAACCAAAAAGTGATTTAAAAAGTCGAATCCCGAAGTGATATACCAGTCGCCCCGCTCGAGCGTGGAAACCCCCGCTCGAGCGTCAGACACAAACTCACGCTCGAGCGTCAAAAGCGCCGCTCGAGCGTAGATTGCACACTTCCAGAAGTTTTGCAGACATGGTCCCCGCTCGAGCTTCAAACTCCCCGCTCGAGCGGAGGAACAAAAACAAAGGGTCACGCACGAGCGTCAAAACTCCCGCTCGAGCGTCTGAAGACCTGCAGACAAAAGTACTGGGAGATGGAAATTACGCTCGAGCGTCAAAACGCCCGCGCGAGCAGCGAAGCGAGTAGACAGAAACAACAAAGGGCCCGCTCGAGCGTGAAGGCCAAAATCTGGGCATCAGCTCTAGATTTCAAAACACAACCAACCTGTTTCAAACCTGCCCGTTACAACCCAAGACTCAAATACAAAGAGTAAGGGAAGAAAATGAGAATGAGACAACAACACAACCACGGAACCAAGTCCGGAACACAATATGTAAAGGAAAGGAAAAACCGGGATCGCTATAAGTTAATATTAAAAAAAATACATTTTACAATGGCATAAAATAATTTAAATATGATTTTTCAAAAATTATTTTTAATTTAAAATTTACAATAAAATATTTAAATATAATAAAATAAAAATTCTTACAAAATAAAAGTATTTGAATAAAAAAAAAGGTAAGAAGAAAATTTAGAATGGTATTCTCATTTGATCTGAAAATAATTCTAGATGACTAATAAATTATTACCTATAACCCTCAGTTTTTAAATAAAAAAAAAGATATTTCTCAAACCATTACTTTTGTTAGAAAAATAACATTTATTTCTATTTGTTTTAATAAAAGTCACTTTTTAATAATTTGAGCCAAAAGTTTTTTATTCTTTATTTTAGTTTGTTTAATTAACAACTGAGATTAAAAAAAATAATAGGATCCACCATGTTTAGCAAGTTCTAAAAAAGTTTAAATGAACAATAAGAAAAATATTTGAGACCCACAAAAAAAATTCACAATTGTATCCATAATAATGTGATATTATATGTGTCAACTCTTAATATGATATACACTCAATGATATAGGGCCCAACTCCCTTACCACATCATTATGGGTGAAAATGTGGGTCTATAGCGTTACTGAAACAATAACTTATCATCACATGTAACTCCCATTTTTTTTGTTTATTATATAAAAAAATAAGTTTTACCAACTATCACTTTTAATAGAAAAAAATTTATATTTCTATTTGATTTTAGCAAAAGTCACTTCTTAACTATTTAAGCTAAAAAAAATATATTTTTTTATTTGAATTTGTTTAATTGACAATTGAGATTAAAATATATATATATATATAATCCATTATGTTTGGTAATTGTTAAAAAAGTCATTCATTTTCTTATTGTTTTGTCTTTTGTTAAAAAAAAAAAAAAAATTGTATTAAAAAAATTTATTGGTTAAGTCCTTGTAGTTTAGAAGGATACAATTTTTTTTTAAAATTTAAAATAAAAAATAACAAAAAATAAAAATAAAAACTTTTAATAGTGATTAATAATTTGAATCCGTGTATTTAATAACATATTATGTTTAGACCAATAATATTATAATACATCATTACGACATATGTGAATATTGATCTCATTCTAATCGTAATAACATAATTTAAAAAATAATTTAAATTTAAAATTTTATTTTATAATTTAATAAAAAATGTATAAATTAAGAAATAAATATTGATGTTATTCTGGTAACATAATTTAAGGAAGAATTTAAATTTAAAATTTTATTTTTAGAATATATAATTAATTTATAAACTAATCATATTATGACACATATTAACAAAAATTAAACAAAATAAAAAAAAAATTGCAACTTTAAGCTTTAATAAGATGACAACATTCTGCAATTATAATAGTATATAGATTTTGTATGAAATTTTGAAACTCTCATAGCATCTATTCTTAAAAATATTTTTTATAAAATGTATAAATAATATAAACGTCACTCTTATTGCTTCTAAATATAAAAATTATGAACTAATTGTGATAATTGTAAATTTGTATTTAATAACTTATAAATCATGCTATAGATCATTATAATTTTAAATTTGTATTGTATCAATTTCAATTTAAATTAATAGATTGTTTTTCAAATTTAATGACCCTCAAATTTAAAATTTGAAATGGATTAGTATACTTTTATTTTATACTTTCCATATTTATTTATTTATTTTGCTTGAAGAAGAGCTAGCCAATAGAAGATTTTTTTAAAATTTTTAAAAATCAAAAAATTATGAAAATTAAATTATAAATTTGAAACTCTTGGAGACCTTATGAGTTAGAAATTTCCTTTTATTTATATAATATATAAATTAGTTAGTAATATTTTTGTTGGTGAAAATACCAGGAAAAAATATATATTTTATTGATAAATAATGTAAAAAAAATGAGATACAAATAGATCAGGCCGGGACACGGATATCTCGTTTTCTTTAAGGAAATCGAGCCCACTGCGGTAGGAAGAACCCAAATACCAATGTAGCAGTCACAAAACTATGACTTGTCCCCTCTAGGATACAATAGCCTAACCACTTGTCGTATGGTTCAGGCCAACTCTGCACAAGATGGTAAACCCAAAGCTCCACCAAGAAAAACACCATTCTTTGCTAGTAATCTCTCAAGTATAAACAATTAGTTGATGTAAAAAAGAGTAGCTGAGAGGAACTATTTATAGGCCACTAGGACCTTATAATTTATGCCAAAAAATAATAATGACCATTAAACTAGAGAAAATGGAGAGTCTCCAAATATTAACTCACTACGAAGTTCATAAACTCTAATTAATCTCCACTCATGAATAAGACAAAAGGTCACCAAAATAATGAATCTCCATTCATGATCAAGATGAGATTCATGAACAAGACAAAATAAGATTCATGAATAAAATATAAAAATAAATAAATAAAAGATATTAAAATGGTCTAACAATCCCCCACTCATTTTAATATCAACAAGGACAAGAAAGATTACTAAACAAAGATAGACTAGTATGCATCATGAAAGTGTACTCTGTATTGAATCTTCATTAGTGAAACTGCAACCTCTACTCCAGAGTCAGTAGTGGTCTTAGACTTGAACTATGACTACTTAGGGGAAATAAAGCATTACTGCTCACACATAATAATCCAGGTGTTGACATGAGCTTTTAATAGCCAACACATTACGGCCTTATGCCTATTCTAGTTTTCATGAGCATATTTAAGAATAAGCCTTGTTCTCATAGAAAGTGGCCCCACTTTCATGCTCACATAAGTGAAATCTGTCAAGGATGTTCCTGTAATTTACACACCCCACTCAACAAGAGTTACAGAATTTCATTAAGAGTATAAAAACTCAACCCTCCGACATTACAGGACAAATGCACTTACATCATAGAGATAGACAACAAAATATTAAGGAGTGTATTTTTTACAACCACCATATGATTCGTTCTTCCTATTGAACCTAGTTACATGATCTTTGGTCCCTAGGTTGGGTATCTTCATACATGGTTTATGATTTTATAGGTTTCAAACCCATCCCCGTCGATGTATTCCAGACCCTATCTCTCGCGAAGGCCTTGGTTAACGGATCTGCAAGATTATCACAAAATTTTACATAATTCACAGTTATGATGCCATTACTTAAATAGGATCTCACATTATTGTATTTCCTTCGAATGGGTTTGGATTTACCGTTATAAAAATGATTGTTCACTCTACCAATAGCAGCAGTGCTATCATAACGAATTAACACACGAGGAGTTGGTTTTTCCCAAAAAGAATTTGATGTAACAAATCTCTCAACCAATTCGCTTCTTCACATGTTGAAGCTAACGCTATAACTTTAGCTTCTATTGTAGAATTAGCAATTATAGTCTATTTTTTAGACTTCCAACATATAGCACCACCACCCAAGGTAAAAATAAAACCCGAGCTAGAGAGAGGATCACCTGACAAAGTGTTTCAATCGGCATCACTATATTCCTCAAGTATCGCAGGATACTTGTTATAAAACAAAACCATAATTTTTGGTACTAGATAAATATCTCATAATTCTTCCCATGGCTAGCCAATGATCTCGACTTGGCTTGCTTCTGCTAAGCACTCCAACAGCATACGTAATGTCAGGTCTAGTACAGTCAGTAACATATCTCAAATTACCAATCATGCCAGCATATTCCTTTTGATTAATCACTTCTTTTTCATTTGTTACAACAGATAAATGTATGTTTGCATCAAAAGGAGTAGCAACATGTTTACAGTCTAGAAAGTTATATTTTTTTAAAATTTTCTCAACATAATGCGATTCATCAAGAAAAACGCCATCGTTAGTCTTAGTAATTTTAATTCTTAAAATAAAATTGGCTTTACCAAGATCTTTCATATCAAAATGACTATTAAGAATATTTTTAGTCTCATTTATAATATACAAATTAGAGCCAAAGATAAGTAGATCATCCACATATAGACTAATAATCACATGTGCATTCTCACAAATTTTATAATATATGCACTTATCACATTCATTAGTCTTATAGCCATACTCAAGCATGCAGGAATCAAATTTCTCATGCCACTGTTTAGGAGCTTGTTTTAAACCATAAAGGGATTTAGTTAGCTTACACACCTTCATTTCTTGGCCAGGCTCCACAAAGCCTTCGAGTTGGTCCATGTAAATCTCTTCATCTAGATCTCCATTTAGAAATGCTGTTTTCACATCCATTTGATGAATTTTTAAATCATGAATTGCAGCCACCGCTATCAACAGTCTAATGGATGTAACTCTAGTAACTGGAGAAAAATTATCAAAAAAATCAAGATCAACTTGTTGCTTAAAACCTTTAGCGACAAGCCTCGCTTTATATTTATCTATAGTTCCATCCGGTTTAAGTTTTTTACGAATGGCCTATTTACACCCAATAGTTTTACAACCTGGAGGTAAATCCACTAGCTTCCATGTTTTATTTGAAAGTAGTGAATTTATCTCATCATTTACAACTTCTTTCCAGAAAATAGTATCAGATGATAATAAAGTTTCTTGCACCGTAAGAGGAATTTCTTCCACATTGTAAAGATAATAGTCAGGGCCAAAATCTTTTTCTACTCTAGCTCGTTTACTCCTCCTTGGTTGGATTTGAGAATTTTCTTGTTCTTGAAAAACTTGAGATAGAGTAGAAGAGTTAAGCATGGATAAAATATTTTCAAAAATTATTTGACCCCCACTATTTCTAGATTTGAAAGGAAATTTATTTTCATGAAAAATAGCATCACCTGATTCAAAAATAATATTATTTTTCATATCAAAAAATCTATAAGTTGAACTATGCAACGCATACCCAAGAAAAGCACAGGTGGTAGCTCGTTCACCCAATTTAGGTCGTTTAAGATCTGCAAGCCTCACAAAAGCTAAACAACCCCAAACACTCACATAACTTAGATTTTGTTTATGCCCCCGCCACAACTCATAAGGTACAATTTTAGTCTTTTTGTATGGCACTCTATTTATCACATGGCAAGCTGTCAAAATAGCCTCGCCCCAAAGATTTGAGGGAGCACATGAATCAATAAGCATAGCATTTGTCAAGTCAATTAACGTTCTATTTTTTCTTTTAGCTACGCCATTAGATGAAGGAGAATATGGTGGAGTAGTCTCATGAATAATTCCTAATGACTGAACAAAAGAGTTGAATCCAAGAGATTCATATTCCCGACCTCTATCACTTCTAATTCTCTTAATCTTTTTACCGAATTGATTTTCCATTTCAAGAAATGGTTCTTTAAATTTCTCAAAAGCATCACTTTTATTTTTTAATAAATATACGTTTGTGTATTTTGAAAAATCATCAATAAAAGTGATAAAATATCGATTACCACCCGGAGTTAAAATTCCTTTAAACTCACACAAATCAGTATGAAATAATTTTAGCAATTCGGTATGTTTTTCAACACTTTTATGAGGCCTCTTGGTAATTTTTGTTTTACTGCAAACTTCACATTTCTCAATTTTTTTTTGTCACCATAGGAATTAATCCTAAATTATTCATGAATCTCACATATTTACTGTTAATATGACTCAAGCGAGCATGCCAAAAATTAATAAAAGCTAATATGTAAACCGAATTGGTAGATGGTTTATTAATCTCAACACTCAATTTGAACAGTCCATCACAAGCATAACCCTTACCCACAAAAATACCCTTCTTGATAATCACATATTGATCAGATTCCATAGTTTGCTTAAAACCAGCCTTATTCAACAAATAACTTGACATCAAATTCTTCCTCATGGACAGTGTATAAAACACATCTTTCAAAGTAAGCACACGCCCAGAGGTGAACTTAAGGTCAACCCCACCACTCCCAAGTATCTTGGTTTGATTAGAGTCACCAGGCATAATTGTTTTCTCATCATCAAATGGAGTATACACCTTGAACCAAGCTTGATTATAACAAACATGTCTATTGGCACCAGAATCTGCCCACCAACCGTCTACATAATTAACCATGCAAATATCTGTAATCATCACCATAAATGGCTCATCGATAACATTAGCCTTTGGGACAGGTGCACATTTTCGGAATTTGCAAATTCGAGCAATATGCCCACTTTTGCAACAGACAAATCACGTAAAATTTTGTAGAGGTGATGGACCTTGGTTCTTATTTGGATTAATCAATTTATTGTGAGATTTATCATAATTCTTCATATTCTTTTTATAAGGCTTCAAAAAAGCATTCTTGGAATAGTGACCTTTGGGTAAGTTATTATTTGCTGAAACAAAGTTTACCTTTGTAGTAGAATTGTTATTACTCTCTTATGTTATTAATGCATCTTGGCCTCTAGCCTCCTCTTCAACTCGGATGTGAGTGATCAACGCCTCTAAGGAAGTCTCCTTTTGTTTGTGGCGCATACTCTTTTGGAATTCTCTCCAAGATGGCGGTAGCTTGTTAACAAGTCCTGCAACTACCAAGTTGTCACTAATCTTGATGCCTTCAGATCTTACTCCTGCAACTATCATTTGGAAATCTTGTACTTGCTCCATAACAGATTTTCTATCCACCATTTGGAAGTGAAAAAAGCGGCTACTTGCGTACTTTTTTACTCCTGCCTCTTCAGTATCATACTTAGTCTATAAAGCTTTCCAAATTTTCTTTGCGAAAGTGTAAGTGGTGTCATAATAACCATAAAATTGATCAGCATAGCAATTTAAGAGATAAAAGCGACATTTATACTCATCTGTATTGTAGGAAGCCACTTTTACTTCATGTGCCTCATAGTCTTCATCATTCATCTTCTCAGTTGGGATTTTGTTTGAGTTCTTCTCGGTAAGAACATATGCAACTTTCAAAAGGTTGAGGTACAAAAGAACTTTTCCTTTCCACCTCTTAAAATGAACTCCCTTGAACTTGAAAGGTTTGTTGAGATCTCCAATTCCATCATTGATTTTTTCGGGTACTTGTTCCATGGTTGATATCCTTAAAATTGTTGGTGAAAATACCAGAAAAAATTATATTTTATTGATAAATAATGTAAAAAAAATGAGATACAAAGGCTAAGACACGGATATCTCGTTTTCTTTAAGGAGATCAAGCCCACTGCGGTAGGAAGAACCCAAATACCGATGCAGCAATCACAAAACTATGACTTGTCCTCTGCAGGATACAACAGTCCGACTACTTGTTGTATGGTTCAGGCCAACTTTGCACAAGATGGTGAACCCAAAACTCCACTAAGAAAAATACCATTCTTTACTAGTAATCTCTTAAGTATAAACAATAGTTGATGTAGAAAAGAGTAAATGAGATGAATTATTTATAGGCCACTAGGACCTTACAATTTACACCAAAAAATAACAATGATCATTAAATTAGAGAAAATAGAGAGTTTCCAAATATTAATTCATCACCAAGTTCATGAACTCTAATTAATCTTCATTCATGAATAAAATAAAAGGTCACTAAAATAATGAATCTCCATTCGTGAATAAGACAGAAGAAAATTCATGAACAAAATATATAAATAAATAAATAAAAGATATTAAAATAGTTCAATAATTTTTAAATAAAATAATCATATCTCGCTCTTTATTTGTAAATTAACCTCAATGTATGTTAATGCATTTGAGATTGGGGGTTGAAAACCATCCCATCTTCCCTAGATTAGGCTAGATTTGGCTTTTTTTTATTTAAATAATAATAATTATTAATTAATAAATAAAAAACAACACCCAACAACATGGGAAAATCTTTGTGACTGAAGCAATGATCAGACCGTTGCCCACCGTGATGGAGAAAGCTAACCTCATTATCATCACCATGGGTATGGGCAAGTGACTGAACATTCTTCACTTTTTAATTTATTAATATTTATTTATATGAAAAATGATTTAAACTTCCAAAAAAAGAGCTTTAATGGAGCTCTAATTTGTCTTTCTCCTCCTCCTTTTTTGTCTTTTATTTCACTATTTTTTTTTTTTTTTATTCATGGACAGCTCATTAGAGCTGTACTGCAACAGCTCTAATTAGAGCTCTGCAACAGCTCCGTAGTTATATATATAGCATTAATGAAACATATACCAAGCTACTCCAAAAATCTTGAATTGAAATCTATGTTATTGATGTTTTAGAGGAATTTATAGCACGTAACCCCCTTGTATATTAGACTCTATTTTTTGATTTTTGGATTTTAGACTATCACTTTCTAGTTAATTGTGATCAACTAACTCAAGCCAATGAAATTTATTATCTACCTTAAAGTTTAATGATTTAATTTATAAATCACTTTGATTATTTATACATATCACTTTACAAATGGAACTTTTGTATATATAAGTTAAAATAATGATAGAGACTTCTAATTTTGCAACTTAAAGAGAACTCTAATGATGTGGTAAGAGAAACAAAACAAAAATATAAACATACACATCACATCACATGTGGGTCTCACTCATTGTCACATCACTAGAAGTCTCTTTAGAGTTTCAAAATTAGAACTCACAATCTTTATTCATATAACTTATTTAAAATGATACAACAATAAATTTCTTTGTTTTGTAATTATAAATTAAAGTGATGAATTTCTTGTTTTAAAATAAGAAAAAAAAACAAAGTATCGTGTTATTTTAAATAAATTCTTATACTACTAAAATGGGACAATAGATGTGTACTTGAATTCAAGTGACAGTCGGACCAAACCAATTGGAGATGATTCTTAAGGGTAGGGTCCCCCCCACTTAGCTAGACTTCACCTTCATGTGCGAAACTTGCCAAGTGGTATCTGTATTTATATTTTATACATATGTATATATATATTTTTTAAATTCAAACTTTTTACAAGTGGGAGGCCAAATCATTAAGTTCCAATCCATATATAAAAATAATTTGCGATTCTCATTCATTTTAAATGTATGTGGAATCTACAATATAAGTGTTAAATTTAAATTATATATTTTTTATTGATATATAGATATTTTTTATATTAGATTCTTAGTCTGTAACATTACTTGAGGGTAAATAATTGTAAGAAAAGTCTTATTAAAATTTACTATTGTTTTTTTATTTTTTATTTTTTATTTTTATTGAAAAGTTTAGATAAGTTGGTACTTAAGCTTAGGTACTAGGTGTTAGCAGGTATTTTAATATTATAATGTGGTTGGTTTTCTTTTCTTTTCTACCAAGTTTACTTACCATTCAAGTCTTTGCCAAGTCTTGGTCAAGTCTCCCCATTCTTATCCACATCAAGTCTTTCTAGTCTTCCAAGATAAGTCTTCACCAAATCTTATCCTTTCAAGTCTTCCTTTTCTTATCCACCAAGGAAGACCCTCCTAGCTTTTTTTCCTATATATATTGAGCTATGTCCTATCTTGAGATATACGAGAAGAAGTTTTGGTTGCTTTTATTATGTCTTGTGTGAGATTATCAAGCAAATAAAAAAGGGTGTATGTGATAAAGTTTTGGGTTCAACCAATTGCGCAGTATTGGTTAACCATACGACTTAGTCAGGCTGTTGTATCCTGGGGGGACAAGTCAAGGTTTTTTCTGCCTCACCGGTGTGAGGCTTTGCCTAACCGCAGAGGGCTTGAATCTCCTTAAAAAGAGCGAATTTCCCACGCCTCAGCCCTTACAATAGTTATTGTAATTTTTATTATTTTTATTTTCTGATATTTTATTTGTAATTATCATCAATATTAGGCATTAGGAATGACAATTTTTGCCCGTTCCCTTCGGCCCTTACATTCGCTACCTCGCCCTACACGAATTTTCTCCTCCGTAATAAGAAATTCCATTTGGCTCTCACATTTCCTATCTTACCCTACACGAGTTTTTTCTGCCGTAATAAGAAATTGAGGCGGGGACTATTACTTAATTTTTTCCTAATATAACAAATTAAAATAACATTCATTTTCGTTCATTTATAAATTATTGTTTATAATATACTAAATTATCACTATATATTTTTTTTAATATGCCTATTTTAAAAAAATTATTAACTTAGCCCATCTTGTCATCTTCTCAATTTATACTGCTCCAATATGATATTGGGCGAAGTGAACACTAGAAACTTGTTCTATTGCCATCCACCTACTAAAGCATTCAAAAATCTCCTCAGAAACCAACTTGTTTGATTTCAGTTTTCAAAAAATAATTTTCAGGAAATTTTATTTTTTTATTTTTCATATTTTAATATTTTCAATGAATTTATTTAATATTTTAAGTATTTTTTTTTAATTTTTAGACACACCTAACATAAATACCTTTGAAAAGTATAATATTTGTAAGAAAAAATTTTAAAAAATACACTAAATACTAAAAAATACATATATATATATATATATATAAATTCAGTACATTTTCATATTTTTATTTATTTATTAATTTTTTAAAATATTTTTTCACAAATATTTTACTATTTTAGATATATCTAAGTAAGATGCATCTAAAAGAGTAAAAAAATTACTTAAAATTTTAAAAATATTCACTAAAAAATAAAAAAATACGAAAAACAAATAACTTAATTTTCAAAAAATTAAATTCAAAAAATTGAAATCAAACACACTGATTCTTGTTGTAACAATTTTGGAGATGAAGATTTGTAAGTATAATATTCACAATATGTTGGGGGAGACTTTTATTTGTATCACACCTTACCCATTTCATTTCTTTGTTGCTCCTCCATTGGTCATACTTCATAAATGAGGGTTGGTGAGTTCCAAAGGTAAACTCATGTAATTTGTTGTGATGTGAGGTGGACCCAACACTGTTGACCCAAAAAAATGTGTGTAAAATATTGTCTCACTATAAACTTTTCAAAATTTATAATTGTAAGTTACAAAATTTTTGGGTATTTCAGAAAATAAAACAAATAACATGTGTTAGGCTCCAATTCTTCAACAATAAAAAAATAATAATAATAAATAAAATAAAAATATTATGGTTGATGAGATTTGAATATGACATCGCATCTGATACCTCTCATGTTACCATCAAGCCGAAGACTTCTCTCCATAGCTTCTATTCGTCGATTTTAACATTAAATAATTGTGCCCTCCCACATGACATTCAATAATGTTAGAAATCTGAGTTACAAGTAAATCTATGTATAATGTAAAAATAATGTTAGAAATCTATATCAAAATTTATATTTTAATTAATGTATTTTTTATTGTCCTAATATTGGCACCATAAATCTGTAATTATTATTATTATTGATAAATTACAGGACATGTGGCACTCTCCTACTCCTTTAGAAGATATAAAAAGTTATTAATCATTAAACATATGTGAAAAGATGATAGAGAATGTGCATGATCATAGAGCATAATGTAGAAGTGGAAGAACATGGAGGACAAAATGGAGAATATGGAGCATGAATTGGAGGTTAAACGAAATTATGAAGATATGGAAGGATATGTGGCATTGTGAAAATGGATATGGAAGAGTGGGTAGTTTTAGGTGGTTATTGGGTAGTTATTGTTGGAAGTTTTTTCCTACAAATATTTGTCTATAAATAGCCATTCATGGCTACATTGTAAGGACCCAAACTCAGATCCAGAAACTAGTTTATTTACTTCATATTTCTTTCCAATTTTACATTTCCAGCACTTCAATTTCTGTACTGTACTTCATTTCTTAAGAGTAATTTCAAGTAGTCGTTGCTGTAAAGCTGTTCAAGGTTGGGTCATTTCAGTATAAGTTCCTATTTACTTAATAAAATTTAGTTTCTGAATTGTTCTATACTTGTTATTTCTTATAAATTTCTCCTAAAACAAACCACCAATAAAAGTCATCTTCATTGAGGCTGAAAGAATTTCAACACAATTATCTGATAATTGGTTGGCAATTAAAATTCTGTAAAGACTAATTAATCATTGTTGGCACATTTAAATTACACTATTAACCTTCGAAAGCCAACATCTTCACACAATACCGTATGATATTAGAAAGCATTATTCTATACAAGCAAAATGTTATATAATTTATACACATAAAAATGTAGTAAAATTGTGGTTATTTAATGAATACAATTTTTTATTTTATTTTATTTTATTTTTGTATATACTTCCATTACCAACCTAAACTAAATACAAAATGGATGACAAAATACATGAATAGACAAAAATCTATTAGCACGAGTTATTTTAGCTAAATTTAGTTAATAAAATAAAATAGGTCCATTTAGTCGATAAAACAAAATATTACATTCAAATCATAATCATTTTATTCTATTTTTCTCACAATCACCAAATTAATTATAAAAAAATTAAAATTTATCTCAAACACAATTTTTTTAGTTAAACTAAAATAGTCAATCAATCTAAATTAGCTTATCTCAAACGAGGGCTAAGTATATATAAATCAATCACAAAAATTAGATGTATAACATTACCATATGAAGTGAATTCCATCTTTTATGGACTCTACAATCATGCAAAAAAAAATTATAATAAATTACATTGACATTGCCTAAGGTTAAAAAGTGAAATAAATTTCACAAATTTAACATAATTATATTGGGCTCCTTTATATTTTTACAACATATGACACTTGGCCTATTTTTCATCAAAAAATCGTTAATTCTATGAATAAAGAAATAATGTTTTCATATCTTTTTAACATTAAAATATATATTTTATCTTATATATTTTTATATTTTCATATCATTCACATTAATTTTGATTTTACAAAAAAAGAGGTCACTATAATTATATAAAAATTATAGAATTTATTATATTCTTTTTAAATTTCAAGAGAAGTCAATATAATTTATTTTAAAAATTATGTATGATTTTATAATTATTTATTTTATTAATAAAAAGATATTAAATTTGTTGTTGAGATTCCTTTTAAAAATATTTTATTTGTTGATATGTTTACATGTTAGGATTTTGGAATCAATTTTTGAGTTCCTAAGATTAATTGATGTGCATACCTTTTTTTTACAATTACCTAAGATTAATTGATGTGAATACCTTTTTTTTCCAATTAAATAGGGTAGGTAGGTGGGGTCTTTTGTTCATATGCGAATATGCGTCCACGTTTTTGCTACTACTGCTACTACGCTAATTTAACTATGCTGCTACTCCTATCGTCTTCCAGCAGTGAGATCTCCGCATCACGGCACTCTCTGATTGGTCCACGTGACCGCATATTGGAACTTTACTGCAATGTGATTGGTCCCTTTTTTAGTTCAGTTTTGAAACATGATAAATTATAATAACAAAAATGAGAGAGCTCACTAAAAAGAGGAGCACTAATCAGTGTCTTTGGTTTGAGTTTTTTAGAAGTTTTTTGAAAATTGAGTTTTTTGATTTTCGTATTTTTTTGTTTTTAGTGAATATTTTTAAAATTTTAAACATTTTTTTTTACTTTTTTAGATTCACCTTATTTAGATGTATCCAAAAAGTAAAAAATTTGTGAAAAAATATTTTAAAAAATTAATAAATACATAAAAATATAAAAAATGTACTAAATTCTCGTATTTTTTTTTGTATTTTTTGTATTTAGTGAATTTTTAAAAAAAAAAATTCACAAATTTTTTACTTTTTAGGTATATTTATGTTAGGTATGTCTAAAAAGTAAAAAAAAAAATTGCTTAAAATATTAAAAAAATTCAGTAAAAACAAAAAAATACGAAAAACAAGAAAGTAGAATTTTCTGAAAAGTGTTTTTTGAAAACAGGAACCAAGCAAAGTGAATAGCTTTAAAGTTGTGTGGGTCCCACATGATGGAATATTTTGCTCTCGTGTTTTTTTTTTTTTTTTGAATTTCCATCTCATTAGTGGTTCATTAGCGCTCCCAAATTAGTGGGATGAATCATTGTTGTTATAATAAACTTTTAAAAGTATGACTTATTTACACTTTGGCAGTGTTTTGTAGAGTTTTAAAATTATGATTTAAGAATATAATTGTATTTTGAGTTTGTAAGTTTTAGAATTATGATTTGAAAAGATAAAATTTGTTTAGTTATGAGTTTTGAAAAAAGTTTTGAATTGAATTTTGAATTTTTGATATGACATATGAAAATGAGAAAAATTGTTTGGTTATGAGTTTCGAAAAGAGTTTTCAAAACTTAATTGAAAAACTTATAACTTATAACCAAGCACACAACTTAAAACTCTATTAAAAATTCTATTTAAAACTTATAATCAAACTCTTTTTAAAATTCAATTTAAAAAATAATTTATCATTTTGGTCTAAAAAAATAATTTATATATTTAAAAAATATGAAAAACAAATATTTTTTTTCCCAAATAATAGTTGGTGATTGGAAATTGAAAAAAAATATATATATTGTTCTGTTCCAATCAACTGGACGGACGACTGGGTAGACCAAAAATTCAAAAAATGTTTGGTTTACTAAACATGTTTTCTGAATGTGTTTTGAAATTGATTTAAAATTATAATTTGAAAACTCTTACCAAACATAAGATTAGAATGTAAGGGTAGAATCATATTTAGAAAGTTTTACCAAACATAGCCTTTGTTTTTATAAATTTAAAAATTTAGCCGTTAACTTTCTTTAAAGTATTATTATATTATAATTATTATTTTTTATTTTAAATTTTGTTAGAAATTTATAAAAAAAAAAATCAGATCATGCGTAAAATCCGTGATATATTTATTAAAATTTTAAAACAATAATATCCATTATTGATTGTTTAGGATAATAATATTCTTATTGGATTATTTTATTTGTACTTTATTTATCTTATTTTAATGACAAAGTGTTACAAAATCACCAAATAAATGTATTATTGTTCTAATATTTTAATAAATGACTTGTTCTAATTTTATGTAAATTTTTAACAAAACAAAACAAAAAAAGTTAATGGTAATATGATAATATTTTGAAGAATTAACCGTTGAATTTAGTATTTAAAATTTAAAAGGACAAAATGTATAGAGGTGATAAACGTGGGGCGGAGAGCATAGGATGATTTCCCTACAAAGTCTGAATAATCATGAATTAATGGGAGTGGGACCCAACGAAGAGGAAGAAAGTAATGGGTAAGTAGGAAAGTGGTGGGTGAGACTGGGAACAAGGCAGACGCTACGAACCATCAGCTTCCGTGGCAGCACATGGCGCCAACAATTTATTCAAATTACTCAATTACCCCTGTACTCTTCCCATTTATTAGTACTTAGAGCATCTCCAATGGTAGTTGCTATATTGCTATTACTATTGCTATAATTTGATAATGAATGATGTTATTTTGCCAAATTATAACAATGGTACTCCAATGGTCATTTGTTATTTTTGGCAAATCTCAACCAACTTTCCCTCCAAGTTTGTACGTGTTGTTTGGATATAGGTTTTTTGTGATTTTATTTTTGTTTATTTTTTGTCTTTTGTGACATTTTTTCACCTGTTTGTTAAAAAAATTATATATTTATATTATTCCCAACTAGACAAATATAAAAAATAAAAAAAATGAAAATTTGGAAAAATTGAAAAAAATTATATATTTATATTATAATGTCTTTTTATTATAATAAAATTATCTTCATTTAATATCAGCTAATGTATTTTATCTTTTATTGCCTTCGTTTGAAAAAATATATTTATTTTTTTGCATTATACTTTATTGAAAATATTAAATTATAATATAAATTAGTGAACATTATACATTGAAAAAATAATATTACATTGTGAAGTACAAAATACTCAAAAATAAAAAAAAAATATATGAAATTTCATTACAAAATAAAAATTACATTGCACATAAAGACTAACAATTACATCAAAAAATAAATGATATTGCAAATTTAATAATATTGCAAAAAATAAAGACTAACATTTATCCCGTAATTATTCATCAGGAGATAGGGAGAAATAAAAATTTGGGCTACTCATATTTGAGGACCACTTGGCGATAATCTTATTTTTTCGCATTGTGTAATACGCTTTCATCTGAGGGTCCAAATGAGAAATGTTCGTAGTCATTATCATATGTTCTTCCTTTTTCATCTCATGTTCTTGTCTTCTGATCTCAAAATCATGTTTTTTCATCTCAAGTTCTTTCATCTCCTGCAGTGCTTGAATCCTTTTTTCTTCTCTTTCATCTTTTTTCTTTTCCTTCTTAGCAAGATATTGGTTAAATGTGTCCAATTGTGTGCTCATTTTTTGAACTTCAGCTTGAACGACTTGATTTTTCCAAAATAATTCTTTTGCAAATTTCCTACCCATCGGCCTTTTACCCCTTGCAGAGACACTGCCCTCACCGACAGTTGGATTGTTACCAACACTTGGACTGGTGTCATTTTGAAGAGAAATGCAGTTATCCATAGGGGGAATCGGGGGTTGAATTAGGGGAAAACGGTGTATGTATTCTTGACTTCACCGTGTTCGTAGGAGTTACATCTTGCCACTTGATATTGTTTTGCAAGATTGGCCAACAATGTTCAAAAAGAAAATGTTTGTTTTCATCTTGATGGTATAAACAAGTTTGCTTGAAGCATCTATATTAATAAAATATTAAATTAATTAATCAGTTAATTTTTATGTAAGACAAAATAAAAAAAACTAACATAATAAATGGAAATGAAATCTTACTATATCAACTTGTGACGCCCCACTTGGATGTAGATTTTCGACTTGCACTAGATACCCACGAAATTTGTTGCAACATTTCATGATTACACCCCATCGAAATGAGATAGACACTTGTGTTCTTGAGTGATCATTCTGCAATGAACAATAATTTTCAAAAATTCTTCCCCAAAAATGAGCATGAGATTGTGAATTGTCAACAATTGGGTCTTCAGTAATGTGACACCAAGCTCTACAAATTGCCACATCTTCTTGAGTGGTGAATGATTTTCCTCTCTTTATTTTTGATGAACCTTCCATAGTGATTGTGTGAAAAAACAAAGAAGAAAATAATTTGTGAAGTTTGGTGTGAAATAAAATTCAGATAAAGAGAAGAGAAAAGAAAAATAAAATTTAAAATGTTTGGTGTGAAATGAAATTGAGATTAAGAGTTTCTATTTATAGAAATACAAAATATGACCGTTTGTAAAAAAATGCTCGTTAATTTATAATTGTTGTTTGAAAGAGGAAGAAAAAGAGCCATTGCTCAAACCTATGTGCATCCCTTTCACAAAATAGCACCGTTGGATTATATAATCCAACGGCTCATCCATCTATCTATCTAGAACAATCCGTGCATTCCAATATCTATCTACCTATATACCTCCTGTTGAGTCATATGTATTTATCTATGACACCAAGCTCTCTCTCTCTCTCTCTCTCTATCTCTCTGCTCTCTCTTCATTGCCCTCACTGATCTTCATATCTCTCTCCTCTTTTCTCATCTCCTCTCCTCAAATCTTTCAAATCAAACCCTAACCAAGCCGATCTCTCTCCACTGATCTAGTTTCAGTCTCTCTCTATACCTCTCTCGGTCTCCATCGATGAAGCCGAAACTGGTTTTAGTCACCAATCGATTTCTATCTACTTCTCTCTCTGTCTCACTCTATCCATCATTTCTCTGTCTTCGATCGGTGAATTTTGAACAGATCGGCGACTGTTTGAAACAGAGAGAGATGAGACCAGGTATATGCTCTGTGTTAGTCGATGAATCTCTTAAGCAGGACGATGAGACCAGGTTTTTTCTGAATCTATTTTTTTTTAATCTGTATTCTGAATCTGTTTTTTTTTTTTAATCTGAATCTGAATCTGTTTTTTTTTTTTTTTTAATCTGTTTTGTAATTTTTTTGAATCTATTCTGATGATGAGAGCATCTCAAATTTGGCAAATTATAGTAACCATTGGATCTATTTTGGCAAATTTGAATCTATATTTTTTGCCAAACCAGGTATAAAAATTCTGAATCTGTTTTTTTTTTTTTTTTTTTCTTGTGAATCTGTTTGATGAATCTGTAATTTTTTGATGAATTTGAATCTATGAATCTTTGAATCTGTAATTTGAATCTGTAATTTTTTGATGAATTTGAATCTGTGAATCTTTGAATCTGAATTCTGGATCTGTAATTTTTTTTTTTTGTGAATCTGTGAATCTGTTTGATGAATTGGCTGAGTTGGCATGGAGGGAGGGAGGGAGGGAAATCGTTGGTTTTGGCTGAGTTGGCATGAATGGCAGCTGCCAAAGCTTGTATCAAATTTGACACAAGCTTTGGCATTTCTCAAATTTGGCAGATACTCTGTTTTGCCATTGGAGCATCAAAATTCAACACAGCTGCTATATTATAGCAATGGTAGCGCCAATGGCAAACCATTGGAGATGCTCTTAGAGCATCTCTAATGGTTCATCAAATTTTTTTATTAAATTTGAGTAAAAAAAAGACGATTTCCTCTATTTGATATCACCTGGTCTAACGAAAAAATTTGACTTTTCATCAAACTATTGGTCAACCGGGCAGACGACCGGCCGGTCGATCGGTCAATGCAAAAAAAATGAAAAACTTGATTATGATCTTTCTCTCTTTCCCTATTTTTTTTTTTTAACTGAGAAAACAAAGAGGTGATCGACCGGGGGGTTAACCTCCTAATGTAAAATTTTCACAAAATTTTGCTTGAGGTGGTCATCCAAGAGGACGTTCGGTGGGACCCATCTCTAACGTAAACGCACAGTGTTTTGGTGAAATCTACCTAGCTTTTCAATTTGGTGAAATTTTTGGGCAATTCTCATTTTGATATCAGTTTGATGAAACTGTTAGAGCCAAAAAAGTTACTTTTTTTCACCAATTTCAAATTTGGTGATGGTTTTTCTTAATCGTTGGAGATGGTCTTATTCGTTCAGATGGTCTTATTCGTTCAGATAGTAGTGAGCATATTTTTATTTTTATTTTTATTTTTATTATTTTTTTTACAGTTAAAAAAAAATTATTTAGATAAATAATTAATTTTTTTTTAATGATTTATCAAATTAACTTAATTTTTAAAATTAGAAGTTCAAAATATAATTTTATAGTGAAATCGCATATTAAACATGCGACTTTATATTGACATGACCACATCTACATACCAATAAGTTAAGTCAATATGAAATCGTGTTTTGAACATGCGACGCGATTTCATGATAAAGTTGCTGTGGAAGCGTGATGGACACCCATTGGGCTCCCACATAGGTCCCCAGTTGATTGGCTTCCTGAGAAGGGAGTTCCCACAGACGACGCCAAATGAAGTAGCCAACCCTCCATTAGCACAATATTGTCCGCTTTAGGCGTACCTTGAAGGCTTTGTTTTATGTAGTGGAGTGTGGTTTCCTCACGATATTGTCCGCTTTGGGCGTACCCTCACGACTTTGTTCAGACTTTGTTCATCCCTTAGGAAAAGGCCTTGTGCTAATTTGAAGAAGTTAGTCAACTTATGTAGTAGAGTGTGGTTTCCTTACGACTTTGTTTTATGTAGTGGAGTGTGATTTCCTCACAATATTGTTCGCTTTGGGCGTACCATCGCGACTTTGTTTTTCCCTTAGGAAAATGCCTTGTGCTAATTTGAAGGAGTGTTTTATGTAGTGGAGTGTGGTTTCCTCACGATATTGTTCGCTTTGGACGTACCCTCACGACTTTGTTTTTTTCTTAGGAAAATGCTTTGTGCTAATCAGAAGGAGTGTTTTATATAGTGGAGTATGGTTTCCTCACGATATTATTCGCTTTGGGCGTACCCTCACGACTTTATTCTTCTCTTAGAAAAATGCATTGTGCTAATTTGAAGGAGTTAGTCAACTTATGTAGTGGAGTGTAATTTCCTCACGGAGCGATGTGGGATGGATATCCATTGGACTCCCACAGTTGCATTTTTAACTTATGTTTTTTAAAAAGTAGATTAGTTTGATAAATAATTTTAAAAATGAGTTACTTTGATAAATAGTTTAATTTTTTAAAATATTAAAAAAAACTCAGGGGGTCGGGTTTTTTAACAAATTTTTTTTGTTGATTTTAAAAAATTTTAGTGAATTTTTTATTTTATACTTTTGGATGGAGGGTGTTTTAGAATTAGATATTTTAATAAATTTGTAATTTTTTACAAAATTATGTGTAAAAAAGTAAAAAATGAAAGTTGACTTGTATTGACTTTTTAACTTTTTTTAGATAATTCTAAAACACCCTAGCAAATCGGAAAAATAAAAAATAAAAAAATTTCTTTTTGTGATTTTGTTAAAAAAATTGATTTTTTTTTTATATTTATTTTTACATTTTAAATTTGTTTACACAAGATGAACATGAAAATAAAAATATAAAAGATCAGTAAAGAAAAAAAAAAGAAAAAAAAAAAATGACGTTTTTAACTGTATGCCAACACTTGCTGAAAATTGAATAAATCACTGACCTTATTACAAATACAGTATTCGCACATTTAATGCTTTGAATAGTTTGTTTCTTACTTGTTTAGATATATAAACTTGAGTAAATTTATATGTACAGAAACTACACATAATTTTCTCACAAAGGTGGGATCTACATGTATAGAACTCATTCCTCATAAAAGGATTATATCTCATTTTATATTTAATTTTTGTATTCCTCACAATACGATATAAAATTGGATAATTGTTTGTTGGTGTGTTATATAAGCACACTTTTGATTTTTTTAATCTTTTTTAAATTATATCACTTCTCTATTTTTTTACACATCTTTTTCGTAAAAAATAAAAAATACACTTATTTAAATCATCTCAAACAACAATGTTTTACAAATGCAGTCCCCTCTGTGGCTCACCAGACCTTTATGATTTGAAAGGTTTATTTTTTAATAATTTTCTATGTAAATAGTTTATAAAAAAATTAAAATTATTTGATAAGCCACATAATTTATTTATATTTTTCTTAAAAAATAAAATGTTTGTTTGGGGCAATTGGAGAAGCTAGTAAAAAGTTAGTTTTTAACTTTTAACCCATTTTGAGTCATATCACCTTTCATATTTTTTATACACAAAATGACAAAAAAATTAAAAAAATCAAAAAATCAACTTTTAACTAACTTCCCAAGTCACTCATTTGTCTATGCTCAATTTTATTCTTTGTTTTTTTTTTTCAACTTGATTTAATTTTTTAAATACAAATATAATAAATTCCAAATTAATTCGACAATAATTTTTTTGGAAAAATATGAAAACATCGCATTTCAATGAGAATTACTCAAAATAATTATAAATTTTAGAGAGTTACAAAGTCTATGTCCAATGTAAGCGAAAGTAAAACGTGATTTCTTAAATATATATATATATATATTTGTTTTGACAATAATATTTTTTGAAAAATATAAAAGTCATGTAGGTCAAAATTGATTTTTGACTTTTTTTTAAAAAAAAATATAAAAAAATAGAGAGGTGATGTGACCAAAAAAAAAATTAAAAAAAAACCAACAAATTGATTTTTAACATTGTTCCCAAAATAGGATTTAAGGTTAGGTCTCGTTTGACAACATTTAGTTTTAACCAAAAATTAAAAAGTACTATAAATTATCATATCATTCTCTTTAGTTATTTATTTATTTTTATATATTTTCATAAAAAATTATAAAAATAACCTATTCATAAACGAGACATACAATTTTGTTCTCACGTAATAACTATATTTCAAAATACTAATGCTTGATGACCCAAAAATTCATGGCTCGAATGTGTCAAAACGACGTAATTTTAAACATAAAACGATATGATTTTAATATATTCGAATCATTTGAACCATACAAATTCGGACCACCAAATATTTTTGATTTCAAAATAGAGAGTAAAATACAATCTTTTTTTTTTTGATTCATAAGAAATAAACTACAAACAGACCAGAGCACTAGGTACCCATGATATAATTTGAAGTAGAAGTTGAGATCTGCTCAAGTAGTTGTACCAAGTGACCCTGCCACATTGGGACAGGCTACTTGGTACGAGAAGAGCCCTCGTAAATGTCAGGAAAAATATGCTTTTACTTTTCATTATTTTTTTTTTAAAAATTTGGTTCTTTAGAGTTTTAAGTATTGTCCCCTAAATTTCTATATCTACTATTTTCTTTAATTTTTTTTCAACAAAATTCTTTCAATTTGTCACTTTAAATGTTTAATTTTTCTGACATATTCTCTTACGAATTTTATATTTTTTTTTCTCTTTATCCCCTCTCTCATATTGTGTATACAACTTGCTGTAATTTCATCATCATTTTTTATAACAGCATATAATCACATTTTAAATTAGTATGATAATCATTTTCATAAATTAAAACATTAAAATCAAATTAATTATACAAAAATAATATAAAAAAACAATCAATTAACTTGAACATAACTTTAACATCACACAAATATTAAATTCAATCGTTTGGCAATTACTTTTTTAATTGGCTTTTTGGCTTTTTTGACTTTTTTCGCTTGTGACTTTTTTAATCGTTTGGTATTATTGTTTGGCTTTTTTGACTTTTTGACTTTGGAATGACAAAATTGCCCTTAGTATAGAATGATGCTTTTTTGACTTTTTGTTTGTATATGGGATAGTTTGATACTTTTGCAACTTTTTTATCTTTTTGTGATTTTTTAGCTTTTTTTTTGATCTTTTGTGATTATATAGCCTAACAAGAATGCCAAACCAAGGCTTAGTCGTTTTACTGCCTAATGAAAATTAAATTCAATCAAATTAAGATAGTTCTTACTAAAAGTTGAACTCAATATTATCCAACATGAATTAAAATTCTAACTCTATTACCATTTGGTTTTTAAGGGAGAGTTCAGAGTTTGAGCATACGGAAAAACCTTGAAAGCCTATTACTAATAATTTAACTTACAATTCAGGCTAAGTTTAAATGGTGGAAGGTGAGAAAAATGATTTATTTATTTTTTTTGATAAAAAATTTGGTTGAATTTTTTTGGCATAAAAGTGGTAAAAATTGTAAAAAAAAATTAATTTTTTATACAACTCATAATAATATGATAACTAAACTTCTAATTTCTTGTTAAAAAAATATTATAAAATATAAGAATTTTTAAATTTCTTACAGAAATAGTTAATTACAATTATAATTCTTATTTTTTTTATATAAAATTTTCATTTTAATCAAATTCATACAAGAAAATAATTTCTTTTTGCTCTTATTTTCTTTTATTTCATTTTTTACTATTTTCACTTTATTTATTTCTAATCATACAAAGCTCAAGACAGCAAAAATTATCTAGTAGGTCAAGAAATCACGTATTCATATGTCCGATCAATAAAATGTTATAGTTTGTCTACCATTTCTTTGTCATTAGGATTATGTATTTATTTAGCGCTTTACTATTGGTTGGGCATACCACCAATATAAAATTCTTGAAAGGAAAAAAGAAAAAAAGAAAATAATAATAATAATAATAATAATAAGGATAAGGATAAGGATAAATTACAAACACACTTTTTGAGATTTACTTAAATTATAAATTGCCTTATGTAGTTCTAGAAATTACATTATGTGCCCCTAAGATTTCTAATTTCATAACAAATATGTCATTTTATTAATAAGTCATCAAGTTAATCAACAGTTTTTAATAATGTTAAAATTTTATTTCAATTAATAATTCATATGATTTTATTATTATATAGGTGAACAGTTAGAAATTTCACTTTTTCAATTAATTCTGTTAAATAAAAAATTCTGATAGGAAGGTATTCACCTTGCTTGTTTCCACTTTTCAAAAAATACTTTTAAGAAAATTCTATTTTCTTATTTTTCGTGTTTTTTTATTTTTATTGAATTTTTTTAATATTTTAAGCAATTTTTTTACTTTTTAGACACACCTAACATAAATACACTTAAAAAGTAAAAAAATTGTAAAAAAAATCTTTTAAAAATTCACTAAATACCAAAAATACAAAAAAAAAAAATACAAGAATTCAGTACATTTTTTTATATTTTTATGTATTTATTAATTTTTTAAAATATTTTTTCACAAATTTTTTACTTTTTAGATACATCTAAGTAAGGTACATCTAAAAAAGTAAAAAAAATGTTTAAAATTTAAAAAATATTCACTAAAAACAAAAAAGCATGAAAATCAAAAAAGTCAATTTTCAAAGAACTTAATACAAAAAATTTAAACTAAACACACTGATTTATATTTTTTTAAACTACAGAGGATAATTTGTAATTTAAGTAAATTTCAAAAATATATTTGTAATTTATCCTTATAATAATTTGAAGTGGATAGGGGTGTAAAAGTAATTAGACATGAAAGAGGGACGAACCTTGATCGTGTATTTATAACCGCAATCAACCCTCCCAAATTTGGGATATCCAAACTGTTAATAAACCACTCTCTCCCCCCTTCTCTCTCTCTCTCTCTCCACCAACTAAAACATTAACAGAAGAGAGAGAAACAAACATGGCTTCAGCTTCTTCTCCAAACCCCGTTCTGTCTCCTCCTTCTTCTTCTTCTTCCCTCTCCTCTTCTTCTTCAAACAAATCCTCTTCTCTCTCCTTCCTCAATTCCTCTTCATCATCATCCTTCTCCTCCAATCCCTTCCCAAAACTCTCTCATTCTCATTCCAATTCCAATTCCAATTCTCGATTCCGATCTCAATCGCTGCTTGTTTCCAATGTGTTGAAAACAGTTGATTCGCCTAACAACTCGGTCTCCAAGGCCCGAGATCTAGACCGACTCGCCTCCAGCTCCAAACCTACAATCCTCGTCTCCGAGAAACTCGGAGAGGCCGGCCTCGAGCTCCTTCGAAGCTTCGGCAACGTTGAGTGTCTCTATGATCTCTCTCCCGAAGATTTGTGCGCAAAGATCTCGCAGTTCGATGCGTTGATCGTAAGGAGTGGGACGAAAGTGACGAGGCAGGTTTTTGAGGCTGCGAATGGCCGATTGAAGGTGGTGGGAAGGGCTGGTGTTGGGATCGACAATGTCGATCTCCAGGCTGCTACTGAGCTTGGATGCCTTGTTGTCAATGCGCCGACTGCGAATACTATCGCTGCTGCTGAGCACGCCATTGCTCTGCTTGCTTCCATGGCTCGTAATGTCGCTCAGGCTGATGCGTCTATGAAATCTGGTATAAATTCTATTCTTCTCTGTTTTTTGCATCTCATTTGTTTATTTTTCAAATCCAATTTCGTAGATCTGTTCTTTATGATTGTGTAAATTACTTGATATATATATATATTATGAACTTTTATGATGTATAGCGGCTTGTTTGTATTTAATTTTTGCAAATATATTCGTATATGTATCTGTGCATTTAGATTTTTTTTGGGATTCGCTTTTGTCGGGTAACAAGTTGCTCGTTTTTGAATATTGAAATTTTGGTAGATGGGGATTTGGCTTTAATTGATCTGTAAATCTGTTTATGGGTGGAGTTTACTCCATACCCACACAGGAGGTTGCAAATGTGAAGTTAATCAATAGGTATAGCTGTTAAATTACTTCTATGTTAGAGCATCTCCAACTTTGAATAAAAAAATTTCATCAAATTTGAGTGAAAATTTGATGAAAGTTTGATTTGATACCCGTTTATTCCAACGTTGAATTAAATTTTTTATCAGATTTTTTTACATTCTCGGTTGTCCCAGAGGACGTCCACCCGGCGGATATCCTGGAGGTCGCGAATAAAAAATTTGATGAAAGATGAAAAGTTACCTTCATTTGATGAAATTTTTGGTTTCTCCTCATTTGATATGAGACTTTGAAGCAGAAAAAGTGTGCATCTTTCATCAAATTTAATTTTGATGAAAAGTCTGAGTAAGGGTTGGAGACCCTCTTAGACAGGGCGGAACGAGAAATTTTGTCTATACATTATTAGTTATTAATTGAAGTTACTTTCTTATATAATTGACATGAGATATATATTTTATAAATAAAAAAATGAATAACAAGGTTTATCTGTTGTTATTATATATATATATGTATATATATTTAAGTTTTGAACTATTATTGTATAATTGGTTAGATTCCTTTAAATTATTTTAAAGGAAAAATCGTGCATGTAATTATATGTCACAATTATGTAATGTGGAAGTCAAGATCTATAATTGAAATTTTGTAGTTTTACTCAACAGGTTCCCACCTCCAAAAGTAGAATTTAAATCCCGCACTTCATGAACCTCCCACCAGCTGCATTGACCAGTAGTGTAGGATGGATTTACACTTGTTTTTCTGGTTGGTTCAAATTGAGTACTCACTCCGTCCCATTTTGTTGGTCCACTATTTTATTTTTGAATGTCTCAAAATGAAAGTCCATTTTGAAAAGTTAATGAATAAAGTTATGTGATTTTCCCATTTTGCCCTTTCTTTTTTGAATTAAAATAAGGATTTTGTTAATGAGTGCCCTTAGAACACTTGATAAGAAGTTTAAAATGTTTGTACATGATGTATGAGAGTACATGCAATATGTAATATACAATCAATTTAAACATTGTTAACCAATGCCCTTAGGGCACTCGTTAACCAAACCCTTAAAATAATAATTTTAAAAAAATAAAATTACAATGGGTCAAATAAAAAGTTACACACATTGATAGTTTTAAATTTCAAAATTGATTTCCCGCCACCATGGGTAGAGCAATTATTAGGGTTAAATTTGGAAATTTGAAAATATATGATTACAATAATAATGATTTCCTAAAAAGTTGAATTTTTCAAAAAAGGGACTATTATTTTGGAATGGAGGGAGTACTTTTTAGAATTGTTGCAATTTGTGTAAACATCTTGATGATCTTGTCTGGTTTATTATCAATCATTTTAGGGAAGGAGAGGCGAGGAAAGGAAAGTAGTGGTTAATGAAATCCAGATTAACTAAGGGTATCGTGATTGCAGTGATACCAAATGCTAAAAATGTCATTGAATTGTGACACCCTTTTGTCAACCCAAATTCTGAAATAATGTTCCTTGAGCACATTTCTGGAGTTAGAATCTAGAAATGTAATTAAACCATAAAATTATGACCAAGAGATTGTTGGAGATTGGTGCAGACGATTGATCTCTATTGCTTAAGCTTGGAGTCCTTCCCCATATTTCTACCAATGAATACCAGACATCTCAATCTCATTCATTACTCTCACCTTAAGCTCTGTGCAAGTATTTTTGCATGTATTGATGAATATATATATTTTTTTAAACAGGAAAATGGCAACGCGGCAAATATGTTGGAGTCTCCCTTGTTGGGAAGACATTAGCAGTTATGGGATTCGGAAAAGTTGGATCTGAAGTTGCAAGACGTGCAAAAGGCCTTGGTATGCATGTAATTTCGCATGATCCATATGCCCCAGCTGATAGAGCCCGTGCTATTGGTGTGGACTTGGTCTCTTTTGATGAGGCCATCACCACCGCGGATTTCATTTCACTTCATATGCCGCTCACTCCTACTACTTCGAAGGTATTCAATGATGACTCTTTTGCAAAGATGAAGAAAGGAGTCCGCATTATTAATGTTGCCAGGGGTGGTGTTATTGATGAAGATGCATTAGTGAGGGCCCTTGAAACTGGAGTGGTTGCACAGGTATGCTTCTTTGTGCTGATGCCAATAATGCCCCTGAAAGTTGGGTTTTGATTTATCGATTCAGTAGAATTAGAGCAGCTCATGCATTTTATGTAGCAATGTAAGGTGAAAAATCAGGATCAGGTATGAGGCTGTTTTGGGACTTATTTAATTTACATTTCATCATTTTATTTTTACCTCTTTTAAGATGACTGCAAATGTTAATTGATGTCCCTGTTCAATGAGATAAATTTATGGTATTCACAAGAAAGTGATTCAACTCTAAAATATGGTGTTTTAGTACAATGCTAAAAAGATTGAATTGTTTTTTTGATATTAACAGGCAGCACTCGATGTGTTCACAAAGGAGCCCCCAGCCCCGGATAGCAAATTATTGCAACTTGAGAATGTCACCCTTACACCTCATCTTGGAGCTAGCACAAAAGAAGCACAGGTATAAATCTCCTGTGATCATTACATTACTGGTATGTTATAGTTACTAGGAAACTCTGTTTGCGAGGTCCACACAAGTGCATTTTTGAAATGGGTACTATACTCTTCTGAAGATTTTTGGGAAACATTCTAGATACTTTTGGAAAATGTTAAAGGGATACTCGAAAGAAACTAAGGGAAAACTAGTGAAAAAAACTCTATAGGAATTACTTGGAAACTTAATGGAATTTTTGTGGATTTGTATTTGAGATATTTTTGAGCAAATATATAAGAAATAATTCTTCTAAAAATGTTTTAAATTGTCTTAGGAGAATGGTTTGAGTAATTTCAATTAGGCACGTAGAACTTTTTTGGAACTATTTGACAAACTTTGGAAACCTTTCTAGAAACAAATCATTAGATTGGTTACTTAAAAATTAAAAATTTTAATGAACTGTGTAACTAAAAAATTTAGAAGTTTAGGTTTAATCAATAGTAATATCTTTAGTAAAGTTTAATTTAACTTGGTAATTATCATATTAGTAATCAAGAAAGGCTTATACTACTAACTAATTGATTGATTGGTTCAAGTTAGTTGCTATAGAAATTCAAAGCATTCAATGTACACATTTTATGTTTAGTTGGCTAGACTAAATTTAAAAGTTTCCTTTATGTTTTACAAAAGTTTCATACTAAAATTCTTATTAGGATTCTTGTTTGATTCTTGATTGTTTACCCTCTTCCTGTTTCCCCTATATATTTAGGCCTCGTTTCCCTCTGATACTTCCTTGCTTTCACTTCCTAATCCGGTAACTGAGGTTGTACTCACTAACCTTTCAAACTCCTGTATGGCATCTACGTATTTCAGGAAGGTGTGGCTGTTGAAATAGCTGAGGCTGTAGTTGGAGCATTGAGAGGAGAATTATCTGCAACTGCTGTGAATGCTCCCATGGTCCCTGCTGAGGTAAACAATTTCAAGATCATATATCTCCATGTGACTTATGTGCGTGCCTAATGCACCGTAGCTAATCATTGCTCTTGTTCTTAGGTTCTTTCTGAGTTGGCTCCTTATGTTCTGCTAGCAGAGAAGCTTGGTAGGCTTGCTGTACAGTTGGTGACTGGAGGGAAAGGAGTTAAATCCGTGAAGGTGGTTTATGGATCAGCTCGAGATCCTGATGACTTGGACACCAGGCTTCTTCGTGCCATGATCACAAAAGGCATCATTGAGCCTATATCAAACTCATTTATCAACCTGGTGAATGCAGATTTTACTGCCAAGCAGAAAGGCCTCCGCATTAGCGAGGAGCGAGTCCTTGTTGATTCAGGCCCCGAGTACCCTATTGACTCGATCCAAGTCCAAATAAGCGATGTGGGTTCAAAATTCGCAAGTGCTTTGTTGGAGAATGAAAATATTTGCATTGAGGGGAGAGTGAAATATGGAATACCTCATCTGACTCGTGTGGGATCCTTCAGTGTCGATGTGAGCCTGGAAGGAAACCTCATACTGTGTCGTCAGGTGGACCAACCTGGCATGATCGGACGAGTTGGAAACATTCTTGGTGAGCATAATTACAATGTGAGCTTTATGAGTGTAGGAAGGACTTCAAAGAGGACAAAGGCCATCATGGCAATTGGTGTAGATGAAGAGCCGGACAAGGATACCCTCAAGATAATTGGGGAAGTACCTGCAATTGAAGAGTTTGTGTTCCTCAAACTATAGAGAGTGTTGATGAAGACTCTCTCGAGTTGGTGGGAATGGTGGTGGAAATAGTAGTTTTTATGTACTCTTCAAAAAAGCTGAGCCAAGAATAAAATTGGCTGCCACGCAAATAAGGTGGTCTGTTCTGCCTGCCCGTGGTTTGCTAGAATCCGAGTTTTAGATAGATTTAGTATGTCAAATATGGTGGGGCGCAAGGGAGTTTGTACTATTTTGTGGTTGTCATTTTTATCGTGTCATTGTTGCCGCTGGTGGTTAAAAAAGTGGCCGTGCTAGCAGTGTGTGTGGCTTGTAGAATTTTTAGGTGTTTTTTTAGGTGAGTTCAATTATTTGATGAATCACCATCTTTTTGGAGTGGAAAAGATGGTTTTTCAAGATGTGTTAATGTTTTGATTGAAGTGCTGAGATGTAATATTATTTTGGCGCAAGTTGTTCCGGTAACTAATGATGTTTCAGTTTAATGTAAAAGCTTGTTTTTATGCCATAAGAGTTATGCTGTATGTAGAGTTTGAGAAGGAAGGTCAAGTTCTTAAAATGGCATCATAAAATAATTACTTTTTGTTTTTAACTGTGGTTGCATTGCAGGACAAGACAAGTACTGGCTGTGGTCCACTCTACCAAATTAGTTAGATTTTTACATGACACCTTCACGATGTTGACAGAACAGAAGTCTTCACGACCAGAAATTATTTAGTGATCCTGGTTATGATCAGGTGGTATTTCAGATGTATTGTATTGTGATTGGTAGAGAAAATTGGCGAATATATAATACTCAAATATGTTGTGTTATGATTAGGGAAGAGGGTAGAGTTCACGATTGTGTTGGATTATGAGATAAATACAAGTTTGTGTTGCGTTTTGAGAGAACAACAACAGACACCACCAAATAATTTTTCCTTCACGATATTCTTACCATCTTGCTCCTGATGATCCAAGTCCAGGAATATAATCATAATTTGGGATGATTTTATTTATTTATACCACAATAAAAATTTTAATTTTAATTTTAATTTTATCTCCTTACACCCACCCCCTTGCAACCACTGCCTTCCCCACTCCAAACTCCCTTCACCAACCCCTTCCCCCACTGCAACTCCCCCTACCTAGCCCTTTTCCTATTGTGAACCCCCTTTTCAGATCTAAGGTTTTCAAATCTATGGTTCAGGGAATGAGGGAAAAAAGGGAGGCAGAAGAGAGGAAGGAACGGGTTGAGGGGGTGATGAGTGATGACACTGGTGGATCAATGGAGGGAGGGAAAGTGGTGGTTGTAATGAGAAATTAAGGTTTTAGATTTCAAATTTGAGCACTTCCTGACAAATTTCAACATGAATAAGATTTTAATAAAAAAAAAAATTAAAATGAGGGTGCAAGAAGATATTTTAATGGTGTAAATAGAACCACCCTATAATTTGGAGTAAGATCCTATTTCAGTCATCTTACTCAGTGCAGCACCCCACAATCAGCTCATTGCATTCGAAACAACTCATTGTCAAAAACTTCCAGATTTGTGACAGATGATGCAATTGGACACGAATAAAATCATGACAATGAACATGTAAGGTAGATAACAGACAAGAGGTTGCATTTTTTTGCCCTTTTTTTTCTCCAGCATTGAGGTAGCAGGAAGGAGAACAACACCACAAAAACTATGCATCTAAGGCCTACTTTAGTCTCTTAAGGTACAGAATTATCAGAAGAAATGTTCACTGAAATCTCAATAACATCTTTATAACTATGCCGACTCCATGCACCATTAAAAGCCAGTCATCATTTTCCCCTGTCGAGAAAAAAAAAAGGAAATGAAATCAAAGAATAAATCATTAGATTTGTGGGTAAAATGTGCATATTCCATGAGGGCATGAAAGAAATAAGGGCAAACTTCACTTCACCGCTGTGGTTTGGGCTGGGTGCGGTTTACCCTATAACATTTGGAAATAACCACATAAACCCCATGTGATTTCTAGATCAAAGCGCACTGTCAGCTTTTACATCTAAGTTAATGGAATGTAAGGCTCACGCATCTAGAGGGAGATAGTAAGTGAAATTTAATGACTAAATTACCCCTCATTCACCTTCAAATTTAAAAAAAATACCATTCTTCTTCCTTCTTCTTTCTCTAGTGTTTCTCTCTTTATTCACTCCCCCTTACCTTCCCCATACCAACGTCCCTTTCCTCTTCCTTTTACCTTGCCAAACCCACCTCCCCACCCCAAACCACTAATCTATACAAACATTTCATCAAGAGTAACATATATATAATCTGTATATATATATATTCTTGGGCTAAATCTGTAAATGTATATATATATATAATTTGTATATATATGCATTACTCTGTATTTAGTTGTCAGTTTTAAGAATGGTGGATTGATTGGTGGTGATTGATTAACAATGGTGGATTCTCTAGGGCTTCACAGTTGTGCATTCAAGTAAACAGAGACCCACAATACTTTCAATCTCTCTCTCTTACCCCTAGTTTATTCTAACCCAAAAACACTTGTTGAATGCAAGAAATTCAAGAAACCAATTCACCACCCACATGAAATTGCTCCTCTTCTGCATATACACGTGTATATATGTATCTATTTATTTGCTATATAAATATTTCTTTTTCTTGGAAGTGGGTTTGGTTATGGCTCTCTTGTTCTTCTCTTCTTTTCTCCTCTCTGTTTTGGATTTTTTTTTAATCAACAGATCTCAGCTGCAATTTTGGGTATCAAAAACTTGTGAATTTGATTGTTGAGGTTCGTTGATTGTTGGCCTCTCATCATTGTTGCTCATCTCTCTCTCTCTCTCCAGAACTCCGTGAATTGTGAACAATATATATATCATATATATAGGTTTAGTTTAAATGAAAGGATAGAGATAAGGGTATAACAGTCAATTTACTATCGCAGTTAACAGAAGTTACTTGTGCGCTTTGGTCTAGAAACCATATGAGGGTTATGTGATTATTTCCAAATGTCAACGAGGTAAACCGCAAGCGGCCCAAACCTGAGGGGAGGGGGGTGGGTGTAAAGTGAAGTTTGCCCAAGAAATAAATCATAAGAATTGCATACGTGTTCATCATTAGTGTGATGTTGTCCCCTTTGAGAAGGATCCTCCCTAAACAAAAGACAAATATACCACATAAAAAAGTACACAATAAGAAATATTATAGAAAAACAGAGAGTAAAGGTCATGTATCACCCACCCAAAGCCTTTCTAGTTTTCTTCTTTACATTGACTTCCTCAGCATCATCCAAAACCAAATTCATATACTCATCAAACCCCTAAACAAACACAAAAATAGATACCACAATTTTTATTATCCTACTTCAAGAAAACAAAAATCCAAAATTGTATGTTGATTGCAATGCAAATACAACAAATGACAGAACTACTCCTGAACATATGCATATACATTTCAGAAGCACATCAAACATATAAACAACTCTACTGTTCACATACTACTGTCTCAAAGCATGCATACGTTCTCAATTATCATTAAACTTTAGAAAGCCCAGTGTGCACACAAGAACAATTCTGCACATTGAAAAGGGAATGCTGACACAGATACAAGAGGGCTTCAGTGGCACAGGGCCACATGCAATCACATAGAAACAGAATTATCCAAAATCATATTTTGTAAACTAGAGAGCTTTTAACCTTTTTGTCTTTAACAAATACTGAAAAGAGTTCAAAATTTAAGGGTGCCCTTTCACAAATTTAAGTTGTGCAGTATGTAGTGTTGTTTCTACATTTGAAACTCCAATTGAATTCTACATTTGAAACTCCAATTGAATTCTACAATGTTTGGGGGCATTTAGGTATTGAGAGTTGTTGCAACAACATGTCTACATACAAGTTATACGCTCAATTAGAATCAAATGGCTCCACAAATGCATCCATCAAACCTGTCAAATAAATGCTTGCAATTACCCTAAAAAAGCAAGTGGGGATGGATATTCTAAGAAGAATACCTATTCCTTCCTCGAAACTAAAGAATTCCATTCCATCATGAAATTATCCTCAAGTCAATATATTGGTATGTAACCCCACTATTATTAATAACCGACACTACACCCAACCACCACATGCCCTAATTTCCATGCTATGATAGAGATAGACTTATATAGATCACATTATTAGAATTTAAGGTACTTCTAAATGAAATATCAAATTCCTTTATATTGTAGCCTACTATTTTTAAAATTAACCATGTAAAAACACATTCCTATAACCATTATGAACTCTTTTTTTTTCTTTTCTTTTCTTGTTTTTTAAACATTTTTTCTTGCCAAACTCAAGTCTCTCTATATTTTAGTTCCCCTAAAGAAAATGTTACAAAGTAGTCACATAATAATAATAGAAAGCATACAATAATGCGGCCTTCAATCCTCAAGTCCTTTTGCTCGAAAAGCCATATCTGAATGCGAGCTTTCTGTTGCAATCCATAGCAAAAATAATGAGAAAATTATCAAAAACAGAAATCACAACAATGTCATCAAGTTTGGCACTTACACTTTGAAGAAACCTGAAAATGAGATTCTGAAACCAAGCAGGGACAGTTGATTCATCCATGAACAAAAGACATGTATCAGTAAATTTTAATATGAACGAAACATAGTGAAAGATCACAGACACTATATATATAGAGAGAGAGAGAGTACGATGGGTTGGGTCATGATCCTCTGGACTTTAGTGGTCGCCATGGCTGCTATGCTATCTGCGTTTGTCGATCGTCTCCTTGGGAAAACCTTGCAAAGCAAAGCGAAAAAGGAACAGAACCAGAAACAAAGATCTAAAACCCTAGCTAGCTGACTATCGGGGTGCCGGATTGGGTCGGGTATATGTACACTCGGCCCTAACTCAACCCGGGACCAAGAATGTTTTGGGCTCGGCTTTCATAGGTTTGGGCTGCATCCGGTGGATCAGCGGAGACCTTCTTGAAATAATAATCAATTTAAAGTGAGTAAAAATAAACAGAAATAATAAAAAATTATTATAAAATTATTTTTTTAAAAAAAAATATCTTTACCCTCACACCTAGCAAAATGTACTTAAAAAATATAATATTTATAATTTTTTTTAAAAATATACTAAATATTAAAAATATAAAAAAAAAATAAAAATAAAAATTCAATGCATTTTTTATACTCTTCTATATTTATTAAATTTTTTTAAAAAAATATTTAAGTAAAGTATATTTAAAATTTTGAAAATATTTATTAAAAATAAAAAAATAAAAAAAATTGAAACCGAATCCATTAAATAAGCCTCTTCCATTTATCCGAATGCAGGTGAGAGCTTTTTATTTTTATTTTACCAATTGGTTGTTGGTCGAGTGGCGATTGGAGCTCGACTTGGTAGGGAGGACTACGGTTCGATCCCCTGCAACGCCAATTGGGAGGGGGCTTGAGTCTAACCATCCAAAACTGCTTCCCGAATCCGGATTAGTCGGTCCTAAGGGTCGGATACCGGGTGGGTCACCAAAAAAAAAAGAATGCAGATGAGAGCCTACCTCAAGTGAAGATTTTTAAGAAAAAAAATAAAAAAATGTATTCCAATTAACTAGGTTATTTAGGTATACCGCATCTCGTCTCGTCAGCTATCTACATTCTCTCTGTCTAGGGTTTTACAATCGTTCCGATGGCAGGTACCGGAATCCACCCCTACCATCCGCAGTGGCCGCCGGCAGCTGTTCCTCCACCTCCTCCTGCTCCCGCGGCTGCTCCTCCTCCTCACCACCATTCCATGCCCATGGAAAACCCTAATCGCCTCTCCAACGACGAGGTACATTTTCAATTTCATCTCATCAATTCGATCGATTCCTTTTCAAATCATTAGTAGATTCATTAGATTTATCACTGTGTTTGGTTTCTAGGTTCGAACGATCTTCATATCGGGCCTCCCCGAGGACGTGAAGGAGAGAGAACTCCAGAACCTTCTCAGATGGTTACCTGGTTACGAGGCTTCGCAGGTTAACTTTAAAGGTGAACATCCTATGGGTTTCGCTCTCTTCACTACTCCTCCTTTTGCCATTGCTGCCAAAGATGCCCTTCAGGTTCTCATCTTCACAATCTTTACCTATATTATTTGTTTTGATTTTTGGATCTCTGTTGTACTAAATTATTATTGGGTTTGGTTTTGTGGTTTAGGAGATGGTGTTTGATGCGGAATCAAAGTCTGTTCTGCACACAGAGATGGCAAAGAAAAATCTATTTGTCAAAAGGGGTGAGTTTTCTATTTTTAATTGAAGCTTTCTTTACTTCAAAGGTCATGTCGGAAAATAGGGTTAAATATTGTAGACTTTTCTTGTTTCAAAATAATTTGAAGCCTCGTAACTAGACCAGAACTATGGGAGAGAGCAAGAACATTCATTTGTAAAGAAACCATAAGGGCTGGGACGGTCTTCAGAGCTTGCAGATGTGTTCTTATATTCTATAATAATATGGATAAGATTAAGCTGGCTTGGTAGTTGTTTGCATAGTATCTTGTTATGGGTATGGGTTGAAATCATGGAACCTTGTTTTCTGGAATGCATTTCTCAGAATGTGCTTGAATTTGAGCAAATGTTCTGGGCCTGATAAATTCCGGATCACCAAGAAAATTCTCCCCCTAGGAAAATCGGGCACTAATTCTTTAGAGCCCAGAATGAGCGCTTGGTAAAACCTCTTTGTTTGCCAAGAAAATATTTGTAGAGAACAAATTTAAAAGGGAAGGAGAAGCCTATCTCCTTGTTAGGAAGCCAAATAAAAAGAAGGATTTATGCCCACTCCCTTCAGCCTAGAGGTGCAAAATATTACGAAACTTGTCAGAGTGTTATATAAAATCCAACTGGGGTTGTCTCTATGTTTTGGCTGATTTTTGTACCTTATTTGATATTGGTTTTCAAATGATGATGAGAGCATGTCTATGCATTCTATGAACAGTGAGGAGCCTCTGTCTTCATGCACTGACATTGTGTGCTTTGTGAATTTATCCGCAAACTCAGAATTCAATTAGGTTTTTATGGTTATCCAGCTGTGGAAAATAGTCCTTGTTTTGGTATAGGTAAGCAAATTAATGAGAAGAAGGTTTATGATGAAAGGTGTATGAGATGAAATTTAGAAGAGACAATATCATAATGTTTTTGAAGGGGACAAAGTGGCTATTTGATGATAGTGATAGAATTTTTAGCTACACGATGAGTTATATAACGAGGCTACAATGGACAATGTGCTATGGTTAATTTTGTTTTTGGTGTTTAGAAGGGGCCTAAGGGTTTTTGGTTGTGATGAAGGACTTTAACCAGATTAATTTAGTGTGTAATGTTTATAAAAATGTGTTATAAATTAAATTAGGTAAACTTACAAAAAAAAGAGTAAAATAATTTTCTATATTTAGATAAATCCATCCGACAAAATGCAAAGTAAATGAAGTCCTGCATGTTTTGAATTGTGGCATTGTGAATGAGTATTGTATTGTCAAAGGAGTAGGTATTGGGATGTTTTGGAGAAAGCTAATGATAAATGTAGTTGGTAGCTAGTAAAATTTTAGCTAGATTTTTATGGTAGATTGCGGCTCCACTGCTGTTTGGTGTTTTATAGAAAGCACATAATAAAACTTTTGATGATGTGGAGTGTGCTCTAGTTCAATTGGAGAAATACATATTGAGGTTGTTGTTCTTGTGTGTCCATTCATTTGATTGGATTTTGGGCATGGACTTCAATTTTATTGATTTCCTTAGTGTAAGTATGCTGTACATAATGTGTGCATAAGCAGAGCTGCAAATGAGTTGAAGAGTTTTTGGGGTTGAAGACTGTTGTTCTACTTTGTAACTTAAAAGAGTCACCTTTTCAACAATGAGTATTACTTTTTATTTATTTATACATTATATAAGTTGTCTTACTGTTCAGTGGGTATGAGTTTGTTGAGGTCAGTAAAGAGTGGCTTTCTTTTTTTTTTCTTCACTTAAGCAATAATATGTGCTAGATTAGGGAGAATTTTTCTGGCTTTGTTGAAACGTACTTCACAAATCTAGACTTTGTGATATTAACGCGCGCGAACAATGTCATGAATAAAAAAATTTACAATCTTTATAGGTTAATGGCTAGAGATAGGTGAATTTCTATGGATAAGGCACGATTGTCTTCAATTCTTTTGAGTGGTCCATGGTTTAATGTTTTTCTTGGTTGGCAATAGCATATTTTCTACTGTCATATTTACCTGTTTATATTTCTTTAACATACCATTGTTTTGGGTTACTTTTTATTTTGTTTAATAATGTATAAAATAATTGAGGTATTGAAGTGTTTCTATTTCAAAATAGAATACTATTACTTATTTAAGCACCTTATGTCTTGAACATCTTTTGTGAAGATTTTGATTGATTTTTAGTGGTTTTTAATTATGTTTTGGCGTTGATGTTAAGCATTTATTACTTTGTTATCTGCTTCAATACCTTGTGCAAATTGTTCTTTGTTCATAGGAATTGTAGCAGATTCCAGCGCCTACGATCAGAGTAAACGCATGCGAACTGCTGGTGACTATACACATACTGGTTATTCAAGTCCATCTCCTTTTCACCCTCCCCCAGCACCTGTTTGGGGACCTCATCATGGGTAAGAATGTATTGGCCATGTTTGGTTTGTATTTGTGAAAGAATTTTGAAAATAATTTTCTGGAAAGAGTTTACAAAATTTGAAAATTTATTTGGTTGAATGTTTTGAAAATAGTTTTGGAGTTTGAGATGATTTAAATTATTTTTATTTTTTTTGTCGTTGAATAGATGGGTGTGAGAGAAAAAATGATTGATTGATATATAGGAGAGAGGAGAGAGGAGAGAAAAAATGATTGATTGATGTGTAGTAGAGAGAAAAGTGCTTTTAGAAATTTTTTTTTTTTCAAAATTTTTCAACCAAATAAATTTTTGAAATTTTTTCTTAAAAATTTTCTCTTAAGAGACAAACCAAACAAGGCCATTAATTGTAGTAACTTAATTTATTTAATTAAGAAATTAAGTTTTATCTTTCAACATGTATTTTTGCAAGTGTTGCATAAGTTGCACTCCTTTTTTAGAAATTTGAGAGGGATGATGAGATTATGGAATATAGCATGTCAAAATGTTTGATCTAGTCGATTAGGTGGGGGAGTATGAGGGCTGGTTCAAGTAGATTGAAAGGGATAGGAATTTGAGGCGTGATGTCAGGCGCCTAGTGGATTTTTGCTAGTTTAGTGGTGGGTAGGGTTGCAAATGAATTGTGCTATTCATGGATAACTGAAGCTCGAGTTGTTTGCTAAATAAATGGGGGCTTGAGCTAGATTTTTAGGTTCATTTAGTGATCTAGCCGAGCAGACTAGACCTAGGAAGCATGGATACAGGATACCGATACAATACGATACGGATACGGCGATACGGCAAAATTTGAAAAATTAGGATACGGGTATGGCGGGAATACGTTCATAAAAAATATTATTCTTATAATTTTTAGTAATGTAGTATGTATAAAAATAAAATCTAAAGCAAAAAATTATACTTTTTTCCATGATTTTATTACCAATTCATTAAATATCTTCCTCCATTCAAGATTATACTTTTTTCCTCCCTGTTATATTCATGTAATCCGCCAATAAATAAATAAATAAATAAAATTCACATTCACAAATATGTTTTCTGCAGCAATTTTTTACTTTTAACTTGGAGCATAAAACATGTGAAAAGCACATCCAAACAACTGCTCAGTTCAATTTTCAATTTTCCCCTTTCTACTGACAAAGGGAGACACAGATAACATATATCAAAATTTAAAATTTCCTTTCAATTTCATATTTTTCTGACTAACCAACCAAAGATGGCTAATACCAAAATTTTAAAAGAAAATGGAAATTAAGTTTACAATAATATATAGCATATTAAGGGGTGGTTTGGGATAATTTAAATAAGTGCACTTTTTGACTTTTTATGAAATATAAATTGGGTATGGATTGGATTTGAAGTGATGTGTTAGAAAGGTGATATGACTTAAATAAGATAGTGACTTTTTGACTTTTTAAAGTTATGACAAACAAGACCTAAGCTAAAAATACTTACTACTAAATAGACAAAACCCTATGTCCTAATTGCATACCCATCTCCCATGATTTAAGAAAGAAAAAAGGGGTTAGAACAGTGAGAGGGAGAGAGTGAGATTGAATGAGACGGAGAGATAGGGAGTGAGTGAGATTGAGCGAGAGAGAGAGAGAGAGAGAGAGAGAGAGAGAGAGAGAGAGAGTGAGATCGAGCGAAAGAGAGGGACTGAGATCAAGTGACACTGACAGAAAAGTGAGAGAGTGAGAGCGAGCGAGCGAGCGAGAGCGAGAGAGAATGAGAGTGAGAGAGGACAAACCTTGGTCGATGTTGACGACGACGACTCAGAGTTGCTGCTGTTCACAAATCGCGATAGAGACGACGATGTTGCTGCTGCTGCTGTTTGAGTTGTTGTTGCTGTTCGAGTTTGAGAGTGAGAGGAGCCAGGGTTTGTTTGTTTGTTTGATTTTTTTGTTTTATTTTAGATTGCTTTTGTTAATTTACACTTTGACCCCATTATAAGTTTTTAAAATTATTTTTTTGCCCCACCGTATCTTGAAAGTATCTCAAACGTATCCTTGAAGTGTCCTCGTGTATCCCAAACGTATCTGAAATTCAAAAAATAAAAAAAAAAAATTTGGGATACTTCTTTGCCGTATTTGATACGTATCCCGTCATATCGGACGTGTATCTGTATCAGATACTTATCCGATATGCGTCCGGGGCCCATTTCGGAGTATCCGTGCTTTATAGGACTAGACTCAAGCTCGGTTCGAATGTTGCTTCTCTTGTTGTTGATGTTGCTTCTCTTGCTTAGGTATATGGCTCCAGCTCCACCACCATATGATCCATATGGAGGTTATCCCGTTCCTCCTGTACCAATGCCTGCTCCTGCCCCTGTACCTGCACCAAGTAATTACGTTCATGTTCAGGTAATATTATATCCCATTTTCTCTTGGTTGCATTTGATTTTTTAGAAGGTTATTATTTGTTTTGGCACATTCCTTTTGACATTTGTTGGTCTTTTTTGATTGGGTTGCTCAGTTGCATGTTGCAATGTTGTGTGTTCATAAATTTTGGGGGCTGCAAGGTTTCTTGTTTGCTAAATGCAAATCCAAGTTCTTGCAAATCTTTTTGTGCCTGGTTTGGTTTCAACTTACTGTTTTGTTGACGTGTAAATTTTAAGATATTTCATTTCAAGTGTGTATTTTTCTATAAATCACGGGATAAATTTTAAAAGAAAGTTTTGACTTTGCCTATAATGGCTCGGGGTGTCTAAAAAATAACAAAAGGAAATAAGAATCTAAAAAAATTCACATATATTAGCTGATAATTTGGCACAACAAACCATAGTAATTTGGGTGTTACCTGATTGTAAATGTTTGCCTTGTAGATGATTTGTTTGTTGTGGTTTTGTAGTTTTTGCACTGTCCTATATATATATATATATTCTCTTACCAGAAATAAATCCAAATTGTGGCTGGTTAGTTCTAGTAATTTTGTAGGAAAGCCTTGAAACTGTTATTTGCTTTTAGTTAACTTATTTTATTTTTTCTGCAGAATATTAAGGATAACCCTCCTTGCAATACCTTATTTATTGGCAATCTTGGAGAGAACATAAATGAGGAAGAACTGAGGGGCCTTTTTATCATGTATGACTTCCTAAAGCTTTGTTTGTTTGGAAACACTTCTGTTCTTATCTATTACCCTACATGCGTACGTTTACTGAATCAATCTACTTAACTTCGTACTTTCTACATTTGCAGGCAACCTGGTTTTAAGCAGATGAAGGTTTTGAGACAGGAAAGACACACTGTTTGTTTCATTGAGTTTGAGGTGAGTTTTTCTTTTTAATATATCAGATGCTTCATTATGCTATTTACTATCTTAAATTCTGGATAAGATATTCCTATTGTTCTATTTTATTAATTAAGATCTTTTGTGTCACCTATGTAGGATGTGAATAGTGCCACCAATGTGCACCATATTTTGCAGGGTGCTGTTATTCCCAGTTCTGGTTCTGTTGGCATGCGGATACAATATCCTTTTAGTAGTTTGATATGACATTTGACGTGCTTTTAATTATTTTTCCTTCCCTCTTTGTGTTGACCCAGATTATTTCTTTGAACTATGGATACTGATTCTTTGGCACTTGAACTGGATATTTGTATATCTTGGCCTGCTGGACTCTCCCCCAATGGTGGCACTACCTATTTGATTTCTCAATAGCTAGGGGCCTGTTTTGTTTTCGTGTTTTCAGAAACGAAAACAATTAAAAGTTAAAAAACACCATTCATTTTCATATTGTTTTATTTGTGTGAAAACAGTTTTCAAAAATCCGATAACAACTTTTTGGTGTTTCCTAACGAGTGGGTTATTTTCAGAAATTATTCTGAAAACAAGCATTCTGTGTGTTTCCAAAATAATTTAATTATTTTCTAGTTAGGATATCTCAGAATTTATTGATTGATGGAAGATATTTTACTGAGCCAGATTACATAATATTCTGTTGTCTGGCCTTTATTGCTAGGGTGTGTGATTTTTTTCTTTTGGTATATTTATTTATTTATTTTTGATATGTACATGCCTATGCTTTTTCTTAACCTATCGAAACGTACTCGAAGAACCCATTTGGGAAAAGAAAGGATTCCAATCACCCAGCCGCTGCTGTTGGCACTAATGGAGTTCCACCACCTATGTCCTACCAGTAGCTGGAAGGGGATGTACTCTGTTCTCTATGCTTCAGCAAATACAAGCACCGCATGATAGGATGCATCATGCAGCTGTTGCACGCATCCATTTCATCAGCATTAGCATGTTTTCTCGCATGTGAATGAATGCACGTAGTGCTATCATAAACATATAATTTGGTCATGTTATATGCTTATTTACCAGAGACATGCATTTGTCAGCAGCATCTCGGAATGCTTGGATAACTTAAACCAGGCTCGATTTTGTTTTCATATTGTAGAAGTGGTGCATGGGCTTGTAGTTTTGTTGGATTTTGTATGCTTTTCCACCCATATTGATCATGTTGTTCATCAACATTAGGAATGCTTCTCTAATTGACATTTTGTCGTAGTACTTGTTCCCCCTCTTTTTCAACATTTACTTATGTCACACTACATATCATAACATGGCATTTGAAAATGACTTAAGTTTCATTTCATGGCATGAGTTTATCACGATTTTGAAAACTTTAGAAACACGCATTATAGATCATGATTGACACCATGGCCAACTTCTCAATTTCTTGGAAAATTTAGGGGATCACTTCTTAGATCATATGATTAACATCGCTATAACCATCTACACCGTCTCTCTTCTAGGCTTGTTCATGAATTGACTCGGTTGTCATTGTTCAAGCAAACTGATAATGAAGCGTAAACATTCAGGCTTTCCAAAGCATAATAGCCCAAAGGATCTTGGAAAATATACGCTGCAGTCGTTGTGCAAGATTTTTGAATGATACAGCTTTTCAGGTAAATATTTCTCTTAGCTAGGCCAGAGTATCAGTCAGATATCTGACCTTGGACTGTAAGTTGTCAGCTCTTTGATGGTTAACTTTTTGTTTATTTTTAACTGGAGCTAGGTTCAAGTTTGATATGGGGAGATTGAGCTAATTATATGCTAGTTACACTAGTAGAAGCTCTTTCTTCCCATCTTGTTCTCTCCTTTTTACGTTCTTTGCTAGCCATTTCATGGTCTGCTTTGGCATTCTGCGGTGTATGAGTAACTCTCCTGGGTTTCTTTGTGAATTAAACAATTTGTAATGTACAGAATTATGGTGGTGATAGGAAATTGAAAGAAAAATTTAATGTTGATGTTCTGCACTTCTAATTCTAAACACTCAATGATGTTCTGCATTCTTAATTCTAAACACTCTCAATGATGTTTATGCGTTTTTAATTCTAGTCACGGCATGCTAGAAAAGAAAGCTCCTTCTTTTTGCTTGTTTTTGTTTTTTTGTTTTTTTAGAAGTATTAATATATTTATATTGTTCTGTTAAATGTGGTTTAGAGAGAGGGAGAGAGGTGGGTGTGCACTGTCTGAAAACTGGACAGGCTTTGTCCGGGGCATATGGTGCAGAAATCAAATTCTGATAAAGTTGCTTGCTTATTATTTTACCCATCTTTTTGGGACCATGGCTAAAAATCAGTTTTTGGCTTTTAACTTACACTATGTCGGGGAACTTAGGGGAAAAAAGAAAAGAAATGATTACCTAAGTTATAAAAGAAAAGAAAAGAAATGGTTATCATTACTTTCATTGTTTGGATAAGTAAGAAATAAAAGAAAAGAAATGATTATGATTTCTTTCTTTTTTGTTTGATTAGATTGCATAAGAAAAAAGAAACAAAATTATTTTATGTTATATTATCAAAATAATTATTTTATATTTTCAATTATTTTATTTATTTTATTTTTACAGGGACAAAATTGGTATTATGAAGATATTGGTTTTTTTTCTCTCACAATCTCTTAACTTTTGGAAAGATTGAAAATGAGAGTTATAAGAGAAATGAGTTTCTTTTCATTTCTCTTCACTTCTTTCCATTTAAGTTATCCAAACAAATAAGAGAAATATATATCTTTCTATTTCTTTTATTTTCTCTCCAAATCACTCAATCCAAACGTAGTGTTAGTGCTTGTTTGGCATGTATCAAAAAAACCTTACACCTTACACTTACACCTTTTGTGAAAAATTAAACCTTACACTTACACCTTTTTTGAGGTTGCACACCATATGCAACCCACTTACACCTTACACCTTACACTTACACCTTATACTTATACTTACACCTTACACTTACACTTTTTGTGTAAGTGGCACATGGTGTGCAATTGCACACTTAAGAAAAGTCCTTTTTTTTTTTTGTATGCATTCACTTATTTGGGTTACATCAATCAACATCTATCAATATCAACATCTCCTTTCTATTTTTTTATTCACTTTCTTTACTGTTTTACATATGTTTTTTTTTTTATAAAAAAAATTAAAAATACATTTATTTAGAATATTTCAAACCACTTTAGGTCATATCATCTATATTTTTTTTAAAGGTTTTTTTTTATAAAAAAATTAAAAAGTCAAAAAGTCGATTTTTAATTAACTTTCCAAAGGGTAAAGTATAAATATACTTCCGAAGGTTTGATTAAAATATGTATGGTCTCCTGTGGTTTTGAAAATTATATTTCACCTTTGAGGTTTTTAATTTCATAAAAAATCGCTTATTTTGTTAATAAATTATCAAGTTAATTAATAGTTTTTAATGATGTTAAAAATATATTTCAAGTAATAATTTAAGTAATTTTATTATTGTATAGGAAAACAATTATGAATTTTATTTTTTTAGTTAATTTTGTTGAATAAATTATAATTTTTTTATATTATAGGGATAATTTGTATTTTAAACAAATTTTGAAGGGTATCCCTGCCGAAAACAACCTGACGAATGGCTTTTTAGGTGTGCTTGAGAGAATTCCAGTATTTAGGTCATTGTTTGTGATTGTTGTTGCATCAATGAGGTAGGTTCTTACGAACCCTACTTAAATAAATTACTATAAAAAAGCGACTCGTGAAGTACACGATGGTTTTGTTTTTTGGTGCAAAGGTATTATTGTTAGGGCAATGGTAGGGAGCCCGAATTTGGTGGCTCAAATTGGCTCAAATTTCCTTATCAGGTAAGAAAAACAAAAAAAAAAAAAATAAAATTACCAAAACAGGAAATTTGAGCCAATTTGAGCCACAGTTTTAGGGCCACCAAACATTACTCTTATTGTTAGATTGCCAATGGCATTGCTAGTGAAGTCTTGCTAACTACCGCTGTAATGGCGTTTGTTGGTTAAGTTTTGCGTAATGCCAAAATCTATTAATTTCAATATATATTTTACATATAATTTCATACACTTGTATAATTATATATATTTCACACATGAAAAATGCAAACTACCATGATTTTGTCCCAAACTACTATGATTGTGGTCCTTAGATATGCTTCAAAATTTTTTCTTTGAATTTATATTTTCAACCTTGACCAACCTCCATTGGGTTGTGTTTAGTATTTTCCTTCGTACTTCGTTTAAAACTACCAGCATTTTTTTTTGGGTGGTTGTGCAATCTTTTTCAAAATGGAATAAAATAAAGAGAGAAGGGGATAATTATCAGCAGGTTTTATGGCAATGGATTTATTTAATTAAATGTTTTGAGTATTTTTTTTTAAAAGTATTTACTCATCGTCTTAATAATGAGAAAATTATAAATTTATGTTAGAGATGTGAGTAATATATAATAAAATAAATATGATTATAATTTACTATTTTAGACATGTTAATTCCATCTAATCCTCCAAATAAACATGATATTATTGTCTTGTATTTATTATTGTTATTTTTAAATTTCAAAAAGATAAGAAAAAATAGATTAGATAACATGATTATGATTTGCCATTTCAGACATGAATCTAATGTAATTTAATTCATTCAAATAAACATGATTTTATTGTCTTGTATTTATTATTATTTTTTAAAAAAAAAAAATTACAAAAAGATAGGACAAAATAAATTAGATTGATCAAAAAATTCTATGTAGAACTGAATCTCCAATGGGGCCTTTATAGTTAGAATAAAGTTATACAGATTAATTGGTATATTAATTAATACACTAATGGATGATGTGATATACTTTTAGATATTTTGAGTCTTTATAGTTTGTATAATATGTGGAGTTTATAATTTTAAAGTGATAATATCATAGTATATATTGGGATAATAATTGATATATTAGAGTATCTTCAACGGTTAATCAAATTTTTCATCAAATTTGAGTTCAAAAAAAGTCAATTTTCTCAATTTGATACCAGTGGCTCCAAAGGTAAGCATAAAAAAGGAGAGGGGCGACCGGCGGGTCGACCGGTAAGGCCATTTTTTTTTTTGGTTTCCCTCAATTTTTGTTCCCAATTCTTTTCCTATTTGTTTTTCCCTCCATTACATATATGTCGTTTTGGTTTACCTGTAACAATGATTTGCTTCTAAAATCTCATATAAACACATTATCCACATCCCAGACAACTCTAGACAACTGATACGATTATAGCTGAAACAAAACAGAGCATAATGAATACCTTTAAATCCATGATATTGACTTCATTTTCATCCTCTTCTTCTTCCTCCTCCTTTGATGATGAGTCTGATGATGAATGTATGGTCACACTTTTAGGGGCGTATGAGAAGAATAATGCTAGTATGCTTCAGATTCTTAAGTCAAGTGATAGCTCAAAGAAAATAGGTGGTTCTGTTGTAGGCCATAAGTATATACGCAGAGTTAGAAGGCAGGGTCATGACAAATTGTTTGCAGATTATTTTGCTGTAAATCCAGTGTATTCACCTACAATATTTCGGAGACGTTTTCGAATGCGTCGTCCTTTGTATCTACGAATTTTGAATGCAATCCAAGCACACAATTCATATTTTGTTCAAAAACAAGACGCAGCTCATGTAGTTGGATTATCTTCCCTACAAAAAATGACTTCAGCGATGAGAATATTGTCATATGGTGTTGCAGCAGATGCAGTTGATGATTACATACGTATCGGGGAAAGCACTGCAATTCAAAGTTTGCAACAATTTTGTAATTCAGTGATTGAAATCTTTGGAGTAGAATATCTGAGATCTCTGACACCAACTGACATTGCTAGATTACTTGTTATTGGGGAGGTTCGGGGGTTTCCGGGTTTGTCGGGAAGTTTAGATTGCATGCATTGGGAGTGGAAAAATTGTCCAAAGACATGGCAAGGTCAATACGTAGGCCATCAAAAAAAGCCAACCATTATTCTTGAAGCAGTCGCATCTTATGACTTATGGATTTGGCATGCATTTTTTGGAACGCCTGGCTCACACAATGACTTGAATGTGTTGGACCGATCACCTTTGTTTTCTGATCTTGCGCAAGGTAAAGTTCCCCCTGTCCATTACACTATTAATGGACATAGTTACGATATGGGTTATTACCTTGCTGATGGTATATACCCTCAATAGGCAACACTGGTTCAAACAATTTCTTCTCCTCAAGGAGCAAAGAGACAACATTTTGCAATGATGCAAGAGTCTGCCAGGAAAGATGTAGAGCGGGCATTCGAAGTCCTTCAATCTCGATTCGCAATTATAGGTGGTGCTATACATTTTTAGGATCCGAAAATGCTTGCCAACATAATGAAGAGTTGCATTATATTACATAATATGATTGTTGAAGATGAGAGGGAGGAGCACTTTGATTTCGATTATGAAATTTCATCAACCAACACACTAGTGCAACTTTCCTCTACTTCTACCAATGACTTCCAATCATTTTTGTCTCGTCATTTAGGTATTAGAGATAAGGATGCATATCATGCCCTCCGTAATGATTTAATAGAACATATGTGGTATCTTCATGGTGAAAACTAAATTCACCACATCAATACATGTAATTTTGTTTATAGTTTTGGAATGGAAGGTTGTATTGTTTGTAATCTTCATTATGATGCACTATATTAACCAAGTAGTTCAGAAGTTATGTGATGATGTGCTGTTGTGATGATCCAATCTTTAATATTCAGAATTGTTCTGTGTTCAATTCATGAGAATTACAAATGATAATAATCCTGTCTTAATCAGTTACAAATGATAATACCACATAAATTTAATTATCATGTCTTAAATTCTGTGTTCAATTCAGTATTGATGTGCCACAAATGATAATACCACATCCATTTATGCACATTTAATAATCATGTCTTAAATGATAATTTAATAATCATGTCTTCAATTTATTCAACTCAGTATTCATTTATTGATGTTGATGTCTTAATAATCATGTCTCAATTATTTGATAATAATCATTTCTTAATATTCATTTATTCAGTATTCATTTCATAATAATCATGTCTTAAATGATTATTTGTGCCATTCATTTATTGATGCCGTGCATTATTTGTGCATATACAAATTTATACAAATTTATTGATGTGCCATTCATTTATTGATATTGATGTTGCCATTCAATTATTGCCTCACTTGAAATGCATTCAACCTACAGAGTTAATAATGCATTCCACCTACATTGATGGTATACTACAGAGGTGGCATACGTTTGAACCACCTACCATTCATTTTACACACACCACCTACCGTTCATTGAATTCATTCCACCTACATGCCTCATTTTACACATACCACGGTTCATTGACTTTATTCAACCAATTTAGTTGAGTATTAATTCCCTCCACCACCTACCGCAATAATTCACCCTCTATATCAGCTGAAGATTGTGTACAAACCTAACATCACCAAATTCACTCTATTCACTGAAGACCTCTAACCACAGATTGCCTCTACAAGAACACATTCACTGTATTCCCTCCACCACCACCCTCAAATTCGACTTAACCAAATTCTATTCCCAAACTCTCCATATTCACTATATTGTAAGTGTGATTCCACAGAATTAGCAAGGCAAAACATCTGAATCAACAAAGCCAACATCAGTAGGAACAACAAGGCAGCATCAAAACAGAGTAGGTTGCATCGCACGGGTCAACCGGTTGGTCAACCGGCCCTTTCATTTTTTTTTTTTTTGCCTTTCAGTGTGCATGCTTTATTTGTTCAAATTTAACCTTCTCAAGAGCATAAATTCATGTTTTAATCAAACTACATGAATGTTTAATATTTTAAAAATTAAATTCTGTCATACAGAACACATTCACTGGCATATGATGATTTTTATTTGATGTTATTTTTCCATTTCAGTATGCACTTCTGAACAACATTTTGTGCATAACATGATGCACTATTAATGTGCCATTAAGTTCATGTTTTCATGTTTTCATTACTAATTAGTATGCATTTTAGTATGCAAAACCAAGTTCCATTTCAGTATGCATGTTCTCATTTCAATATGCACTTCTGTCATGCAAAACCAAACACTGCATATTTATATTTCAGTATGCACTTCCATTTCAGTATGCATGTTCTCATTTCAGTATGCATTTCAGTATTCATGTTTTCATTAAGCATATTAAAATGCAGTGTTCATTAAAATGCAGCATAACAGCACAAACACTGCATATCTATATTCAGCATAGCAACAGAACAACAACAAGCCAACTCTAATTCAGCTTTCATATATAACACATTTTCATTAAAATTCAACAGATATTGACATCATGCCTAGAACTAAAAGAGCGAGACCACAAGTAGGTGAAAGTTCCAACCCTCCACGACGCCAAGAACAGCAGCCTCAAAATCAGTCATATCCTACTGATGATTTTCTCAGTAAAAGTTATGAACTAGCCTTTCCAAACTTCTCCAGCCGACCTATTGTAACAGGGAGGAAGGTAAATCTGTCACCTCAATATGATGCATTATTAGTTAGTAAACTTGAAGCAATGGGATGGCTAAATTTAATTAATTTACCCCAAAAGATATATCCACGGATGGTATCTCTATTTTATGTTCACTTAAGAGGTACTCTAGAAGAAGATGGAAATTTTACCCTTTTGTCATATGTGAAAGGAAAGGGTATACAGTTTGATATTCCTACTTTGGCAAGCATTATTGGAGTTGAGGTAGGTGATGAAAATATCCATTTTCAGAGTGAGGCTGAGTTAGTTAATATTGTTGGTAATGCTACTGATGTATATACTACTATATGTGAGAACAGATTTACTAGGACTAGTCTACAAGCAAGACATTTAAAACCTTATCTTCGGATTCTCCACCGGTGGATTGTAGAAAATGTTACTCCAAAAAAAGGACATCATGATGCGGTCCCATATTTTAATGCCTATTTGTTATACTGTTTTGAAGTTGGCCATAAGTTAGATTTGTGTTACATAATTATGAAAGAAATGATGTTCGCAAATCAAGCTCAATTCACGGGCCGGTCATTATTGTTTGGGGCACTCTTGACAAAAAATTTCAAACATTTTAGGGTTCACCTTGTAAATGAAATGGAGATCAAAATCTGTTTACCCATTAATCAGTATACAGTGACCCATGCTGGTGTAGCCTCCAATTTAATGGGAAGTGTTAATACTCCAGAAGATTCAGAAGATGAAGTCCCACCAGATGATGCTCCAGAAGATCCGCCTGCCAATGTGATGCCATCAACTGAATAACCTCAATATTGGACTGAGTTTTTGGCCATGGAAGAACAACGTTATAATCAACGCGTTCAATGGAAAAATCAAATGGCTAACTAGGTCAATTCGTTGGGTACTCAGTTTGATACATTTGCCACTGCACAGAACTCATTAATTGAACAATTTGGTGAGTTCCGTTTGGACATTGAAAGACGTCATGACGTGGCAAACAATCACATAGATAGGATTGAGTATCGCGTACATGACATATACCATCACTACTTCCCTCCTCCACCACCACCACCACCAGATAATGACTGTTGATGTGTGTGACATTATGTATTTGAATTGTTTTGTATTTTGTTATTTTAACAACCTTTTGTTGGGTCAATTTCTTAAAGAGGACGAGGTTAATTAAAACCTATTCACTTATGACATTGGCCTATTTAGTTATTATCACTTAATATTGTAGTTTTTCATTTTTAATGCCTATTTGACAAAGGACATGATTATGTACATTCTGAAAATGCTACAAAAAGGTCATTATTCAGTTATGATTTTCTAGTATAAATCATGTTATAGTAGTCAATGGCCTTGACTTGAAATATCATTTTAAAGAGGACGAGGTTAATTAAAAAAAATCCACATTGAATTACAGACCAAAGATCTCCAAAAAAAAAAAAAAAAACCATGGCAACAATTACACATTGAACTTGAAATATGGCAAAAATCCATGGCAAAAATTCATAAAATCTGATGTTTCATAAAAATCCATAAAATCTGAACTTTAAATATGGCAAAAACCATGGCAAAAATCCATAAATCCACATTGAACTTGAAATATGATATTTCTGATGATTTGCTCTATTCTTGCAGGTTCTTTTATGCCTTCCTCTTGCTGTTTAATATGTATTGTTTAGTTAAAAAAGGAATGAATAGGAAATATATCAGAAACATCATATGGAATCTATGTATCGTTTACGTGGTGTTTTGAATAAATAAAAAATTATGACATACATTAATAAATTTATTTTATCTGTTAAATATCTAACAAATACAAATCATTATGTTCCATTTAATAAAATTGTGATTACATGATTACTTATGACATTAATAATTCCAATACAAGTAACCAATGCAAGTTAGATGTAATATTTTTAAATAATAAAACCAATAGATGAAGCCCACTAATACATAACCTTTCAAGGCAATCTATTAGTTGTTCGAAATAAAATCTGTCGTTGAAGATCTTCGTAGTACGCCCTTTGCATAGGATTTAAAATTGTCATGTCCATTGACATTATTTTATGATCTTCATTTTGTTGTTCTCTTTCATTCATCATAGATAGGAGTTTTAGTTGTTCCTCCCTATCTTTGGCCCTTCTTCGACGCTCTGCAGCCTTCTGCTCACGGTCTATCGCCTTTTGTTCATCTCGCTCAATAGTTCTAGCAGAGATAGTTGATAACACTTCAACAATTTTGGATTGGTTGGTAGTCATTTCATCAAATCTACCATCGTGCGTTGTTTGATTCTTCAACTTCTCTTTCGCTGCCTTAGTACCAATTGGTCGTGTTGATGTATTAGATGGTTGTCCGTGCACCGCATTATTCTGGTTGGATTGAAATGCCTCATGTTCAGTTGGTGGATTCGAACATGGATCAGCATGTTGCGTGCTTCTTTTAGGTTGTGATCGAAATTCATCCCACTTACAACTTCGGCACAAAATATCCCAACATGTATCAAATGTGAAGTGTTTTTTCTGTATTGCATGATACATCCGCTTCGCTTCAACGACCTACAAAAAAAAATTACAAACATTTCAATAACAAGTATACATTTAGAAAAGAAAATTGATATTTAATAATACAAATAAATTTTACCATGTCTGCCTCAGTTGTTCCACTTTGTTGTCTCAGTTGAATTTGTTCAAGAAAATCACAGAATTTATTAATTGCCTTTTGCATGCCAGACCAACGGTGAGGCAAAGAAATACGGTTTCGATTTGATTCACTGCTCAATTGTGAATTAAAATAAACAAGTACTTGTTCCCAAAATATAGCCATAGTTTGACTATTACCAGTAATGGGATCTTGAGAGACTGCTAACCAAGATCTACATAAAGTTTCATCTTTTATAATTGTGAACGCTTTACCACGAGAAACACGAGAAGTTTCTGAAATAAAATGATTATCACTGTTCTGCGTGTTCTGCTCTCGTGAAGTTTCCGACATAAAATTAATATCAGTGTTGTGCTCCAACATTTGTGATTCCTCAAACATTTCAAAATCTTCCATAGTTTGGAAAAAATACAGTACATACAATATCTAACTTACTGAAAAATATTAGAATGATATACACTCAACCTCAGAATTAGATAATTTAATCAGATAATATAAATTAAAGTTTTAAGGGAAAAAAATTTCTAAATGACACAGAAGAAACAAAATTCACAGCATATAATGTAATGCTATTCTGAAAATGAAATACTTTGTCAGCTTGATATACGAAACAGATATATTTTATAAAACACATCATCAACGGTAAATTTTCGAAATACTCTGTCCATCCAACGGTAAATTATTGGAACAGCTAGTTCTGAAATATATATAGGAGATAACAATTTCAATTATATTTTCAAGAGAATTTAAATTTATATCACCCTTCAAATTATTCAAAGTCCACAAAATAACCTATTTCAAAATAAACCTGTTCAAACCACTTCAAACCAACCAGTTCAAACTTGTCGCAGAATTGATCAAACTGGTCGACCGGTTGGTCAACCGGCCGGGCAACCGGCTGGTTGACCGGTTGATCTCCAATGGTCATGCGGACAGTAAACCAGTTCAAACCAACCAGTTCAAACAGGTCGCAGAATTGATGAACCGGTCGACCGGTTGGTCAACCGGCCGGGCAACCGGCTGGTTGACCGGTTGACCTCCTCCAACGGTCACGCATAGTAATTTGGTCAAATCTGTGCCTTGTTCTCAGTTTGATGATTTTTTTGTTGAATTCTCATTTTGATACCAATTTGGTGAAACCGTTGGAGCACTAAAAAGTGACTTTTTCACCAAAATTTAAATCTGATGCCAAGTTTGGTTCACCGTTGGAGATGGTCTTAAGTGGTATATATAACACTATTGTTATAGTTATTGTTGGGATATTTGTCTACTGAGGAGATTAGGAATGAGCCTTGAATATTAGAGGTAATGCGACGAAGAAAAGTAATAAAAAAGAAGTTTAAAATAAATAAATAAAAATTAATATAAAAAGACTAAGACACATCTAACTGATTAAATAAAAAATTATAAATTCATAATCTCCTAATAAAATATAGAACTCTGGGTAATAAAATTTTTGCAGAGTAGGTTGGTGATTTGTCAAACAGTGAGATTCTTTACTGAGCGAGTTTTGTTTGCCAATAAGCAAGTTGGTGTTTTGGTAGTTTCTAACAAGATTAGGCATTCTTACAATAAGTCCTAACGAGGTTAGGCATTCTTGGAATAGGTCTTGGCAAGAATGCCTAACCTCGTTAGGACTTATTCCGAAAATGCCTTGCTAGAACTTATTCCAAGAATGCCTAATCTTGTTAGGAACTACCAAAACATCAACTTGTTTACTGGCAAGCAAAACCTGCTTTGCAAGGAATCCCACTGTTAGACAAACCATCAGCCTACTCTGCTAAGGAGAGTTAGAGTCCTATTAAGATTGTACCTGACGGAATCTATAAAGCCTCATAACAGAATTTATGGATAGGTATTGCAATTCTTACTCAAAAATACATAGAGTTTATTGTCTATTGTTTACTTGTTGACTTAGGCATCGGAGGGGTTTCTGGCACACACCTGCCGGCTAACTCACGTGTGTTTTCAGGTAGCAAAACGACGATGTTTGAAGGAGTACAAACTTGGTCAATAGGATTAGACGAGAAGATTATTTCGTGCTTGTACAATTGGCGCTGTTTGTGGAAAAATTAATATACAAATGTGCTCTTGTTATAAAGCTATAGATTTCCAATCAATTTAATTTTTTTCATGGATGATCTATTCAACAAACCCTATAATATGAATGGTTCAGATCATTAAAAAAGACTCGGAAAAAGCCTTCACGGGCTCACAGTAGATCGCTGCTGTGACTTAGTCACTGCAGCATCCCTAAATCTGAGGTGAACTTGGGGATGCTGCTATGACTAAGTCACAATAGTGATCTGCTGTGAGTCCGTGGAGGCCTTTTTCGAGTCTTTTTCAATGATTTGAACTGTTCATATTATAGGGTTCGTCGAATATATCATCCATACAAGAAATCAAGTTAATCGGAAATCCGTAATCCTATGATCAGATTCAAATTGTTTTACAAAAATTATCAAGATAATGTCAACCGTTTATTTTTGTAAAAACAAATGTGCTCTTGTTATAAAGTTATATATTTCCAATCAATTTGATTTTTTTTTTTTTATAGATGATCTATTCAACAAACCCTACAATATGAACGATTCATATCATAAAAAAAAAGTTGGAAAACGTCTCCGCAAACTCACAGCAGATCACTACTGTGACTTTAGGTATTTGACATACACTAAAAAAGTATACTTTTTTTTATATACATACATTTATTTGAATCACATCAATCAACATGTATCAATATCTCCTTTTTATTTTTTTACTTATTTTTTATATTTTTTAACATATTTTTTAATAAAAAATAAAAAAATACACTTATTTAGAACATTTCAAAAATTCTAGTGGTGGGTTGTTGGTACGAGTGACCTATTTTAGGTCATCGAAAGCAGAGTCCGGATCCTCAGTCGCCCTTGTCTGTCGCCCTTCCCTGTAGCGCCCCAAAACGACGTCGTTTTGGGGCAACTTTTCAAGAAAAAAAAAAAACACAAACAGAACATAACTCAGAAATGGGGAAGAAAGAGAGCAGCGGCACCACCACCTCCCTGCCATTGTCGCCAGACCTTCAAGCAAAACCAGACCCTTTTTTTTTTTTTTTTTTTCAACCCTTTGCTGTATCAATCATAATCTTGAGCCCTAAACTGTTGTTCAAATGCAACTTTTTTTTTGTCTTCAAAATACTCCCCCTCTCCTCACATGTCACCATACTCAAAAAGCTCACATGCATTCCACAGATTCAAAAAACAAAAACGCACACCAATTAAACCAAACCCAAAATCTTACAATTCGCAAATCACAAACCCATTATAAACCCCCAATTTCAGCTCCAACAACCTGCTCATCAGAAAAGGTGGTAACTTCTTTGCAAAATCAAAGCCCTAACTTGAAGAGGGAGAGAAAGCTCACAATACTCACTCAGATCTGAGTTACCCAGCAGCCTCCATACAATTGACTTGAGCTCTGAGGTACACCAAAGACCCACAAAATTATTTGAAATTATTTTCTTTTAATCAAATCGGTTTAATTCTGAATTCTCTGTTTCTGAATTGGGTGAATCGTGCTTGATTTGTTATGATGTGAATTTGATGGGTTTTGAGTTTGATATCTGGGTTTTGATTGTTTAGACATAGGTTTTCTATATGTTTATTTGTTCTTCTGGTTTGTTATGTTAATGGAAACAATCAGAGATAGAGAAGAGGAAGGGAAGGTGGGCTGCGGCGGAGAGGGAAGAAAGGAAGGGAAGTTGGGTTGCGGCGGAGAGGGTAGGGAGGTGGTGGTGCCGTAGGTGAAGGAGGCCGAAGGTCGCCGGCTACAGGAGTCGCGGTGGTGTGGGTTACCCACCGCTGCTCTCTTTCTTCTCCATTTCTGAGTTCTGTTTGTGTTTTTTTTTTTTTTTTTGGTTGAAAAGTTACCCCAAAACGACGTCGTTTTGGGGCGCTACAGGGAAGGGCGGCAAACAAGGGTGACTGAGGATCCGGACTCATCGAAAGCAAGTCAAAGTCTCTTCTCTCTTTCTAATTTCTGTGGTGGGGGCTGAGTTTATGGTGGCCCATTTCAAAATCACAATTACTCGTTTGGGGAGTGGCTATTTTAGCTAAAAAGTCAAAAAGTTACTAAAAGTTGTCACATCATCTGTCTACTTTTCTGCACATCTTTTCGTAAAAAGCCAAAAAGTTACTAAAATAACCTATTCCCAAATGAGGCGATTTTCATAAAGAAATTCAAGACGTGGCAGAGCCACATATGATCTGAGCTGAGACACTTTTGACACAGAGATGGTAGTGATTATTTGGTAGGTTTGAAATATTGTTTTATATTATTTATTTTTTGAAGAAAAAATAATTTTTTGAAAGACAGGGTGTGAAGTAAGAGAAGTTATTCAGTGATACTAAGCATTGTGGGTGTTGTGATTTTTGAATTTGTCAGATTAGATTTTATGTCTAATAAATTTATTAATTGGTTAGTTTAGTAAAGATTAGATTAAAAATTAAATATATATATCATTTATATCTGAATAATTTAGGACTATTTATGTAAAACTATTGCATTTCATCTTTATTCAGTTTTACCAAACAAATATCTTATGAAAAAACATTGTCTAGTGACATTCTTAAGAAAAATTATTTGGTACTCTTGAGATGCCACGTGACGGTACTTCTCACCAATCACAATACATCATATCCTCTCTTATTTTTCAATCATCCAATATAAAATCGTAAATTCTACCTCTTCCACCAATCACAACATTATTAAAGCATTACTGACGAAACTTAGGACCAACCATTAACTTCTCCATTTCTGGACACCTATTAATTTTTTATTTTTTTTTGAAGTGTGAACTGTTTCCAATTTCTCCTCTCAAAGTGTGAAAACTGTGGTTGTTCCAAAAAAAGTGTGAAAACTGTGAGTGTCTCTGTCCCATAGACCTAATAAAGAAACCGCGTTGAACACTGACTTTAATACACACTCTTAGCCGGGTTTTGTGTTTTTGTTTTTTTTTGTGTTTTTCGTTTTCCTGGTTTTTCATTTGGTTTTGGTTTTTGAGTTATTCACTGGTCTTAAAACAATCCTCCATAGATTCACATTGTGTTATTTATCATGTTATTTCTCTAAAACAAACTTTAATAGGTCATATTATTTTAATCAATAATAGGTAAATTGAGGCATTACATGAATTTGTCTCAAAATGAACGTAATAATTTTTCGTGAGATATTTGTTAAGGCATAATAGATGATAATAAATATTATTGTTTAATGAGTGCATCAAAAAAAATTTGAAATCAAAATAATAGAATATGTTATTTAAAGGGAAATTTATTTAAAAATCATTTTTTAAATATTTGTATTCTAATTAGTCCATAAGATATTCTTATATTCTAATAAGTCCTATTATTTGGATATTTGATCTACCAAATTCTAATTCTCATGTTTAAGGTATTTTATGAACATTTCTACCCTTACAAATATTTTTTGAATGGTTAGCAATTTGATGATGTGAACATTCATATTTTGCGATGTGAATGTTCATATTGACATGTTAACGTTCACATTCACATTGATGGTGTGAACATTCACATCACGGAACATTTACACTGTAAATGTGAATATTATTAGGGGTATTTTGATAACTATGTCACTCATAGGACTTATTGGAACATAAGAAAATAATGTGAACTAAATGGAATATAAGTAAGTGAAAATGGATTTATGAAAAAGTGAGTTGAGCCTAATTCTTTATTTAACTTTTAAGGCCACGTTTGTTTGGCGGATTAGGTTGGATGTGATTATTAATAAGAGGATGGTTAATGAAGAGATTGTTAATGTGAGGATTGTTAGTGAGGGGATTAAGTAAAAATGTGTTTGTTTTGATGATAGTGTAGGAAATGGTTAGTGATGGAATTGTTAAATTATTTTATATAAAATAAATAAAAATAATTATTTCTATATTAAAAAAAACTAAAACAAATATTAAAACAAACCGGTGCACTTGATAAAAAAAAATAAAATTAAAAAAATAATTTTTTTTATATAAAATAGACTAAATCCAATCAATATTTTTCTAATCCTATCCAAAATCCTACCAAGCCACTCACATTTTTAATCTCTCCTCTCAAATCATCACCAAATAAGGTGTGGGTGAGACCCACACCTAAAGAATCCAATCCAGCCTCCTTCCCACTAAACAAACACAGCCTAAAAAAGTTTTAAATGCTTATTAATTTTAGACCGAGAAAAATAAGCTTTTAAAAAAAAATGATTATGTTCGCTTTACTTTCATATCAAAATTAATTTTTACCTAGAATATTTATTTTTTTAATCCTTTGTTTTGAAAAAAAAAAAAAATAGCAATTGAAATCAAATAAGAATGAATTCACAAAAGTAAAGAAACTAAAAATTAAAGGTCGGCTCATGTTTTCAGTAGAAAGAATTAATTTTCTTTATAAAAAGGTTAAGGTTAAAACGGTCATTAAAAAAATTATATTGTAAACATTTATGATTAATACTAAAATAGTAAGAATTTTTTTTGATCAATAAAATAAAATTTATTAATGAATTGTAGTTTGTAATTTGTTTAGGGTGTCTTCATTAAAAAATTATATTGTAAACATTTATGATTAATATTAAGGAGAAATTACTCATAAATCTCATTTTGATAAATGTTGCTCTAATTAGTCCTGAATGCTTTTTATTAAGGGTGATGCACCAATAAATCCCAATTTTGTAACTTATACACTGTTTAGTCCCAAATGTTTTCTTATGAACCGAACAGTCCCATTACATTGGCAATTACCATAGAGGACATACACATGGCGGACGCTGCTGCTAAGATTAAGGGGCAACATCGGTAAATTGAAAGTGTGAAATTACGTTGAGAGGCAAGCAGTTGGGTATGCTGTTACATTAGATCTTCCTGATTCGGCGGTGGTGGTACGGTTTGAAGGAAAGATTTGCGGTTCGGAAAAGGAAATCAACATCCGAAACGGAAGGGGAATCAGTTTGGTTTTAGGGTTTCTACATTGAATAAACCCTAAAATCGGAAGGAGGTGTCAATGTTGTGGTGGTGACGGTCTGTGGGAAGATTGTTGTTGAAGATTAGTGACGTCGTGTAGTTGAGTATCCGCCTGCGATTGGGATAACGTTTGGAAGTCGGTGTTACGTGTGTGGACTGTGGAGAATGACAAAGCAAAGTGCTGGACGTCACGTTTGTTTTTTTTTTTTTGTGCTGTTCTGATGTTTTTTTCGGTTATACGGGCAAAATTGTTGTAGGGTTATAATGTCGATGTTGTTGTGTGGGTCTATGAAAGGAGATTGTGGTCGTTGATGGGGTGTAAGTTTGTTTTTATGTTTGGAATTGGGTGTGGGTGTGTATTTTCGGGTATGTGATGTTGGATTTCATGGTTGTTTTGGGTACTCTGTTGGGGTTTATGTTATGTCTTGTGCCCAATGTTTTGGTGTTCACGTGGTTGATGATTACTGGAATGTGATATGATGTTGTGTGAGGTTAGGTAGTGGTAATATGTCTGTGACGTTTTAATGATTTGTGTTGACATTTGATGCACAATGTTGTTGATGTTATTCTTTTAAGATTATGTGTAGGACATTGCTGTTTGTTGGAATGGTAAGTGTGTATTGTGCATGTTCCAATGTTGTGTCAATGGTGTTGTGGATTTTGTTGTTGGCAATGGTTATGTGGTTGTTTTCATGTTGTTGTTGTTTAAGGCAATGGTTTTTTTTTTTTTTTTCTGCTGGCAATTTCTTGGGTTTTCTACACAATGTTTAATGGCTCTGTTTGTTCTTGCTCTTCAATTTAGCACTGTGTAGTTGTGAAGTTAACGTTTCGATTATGGGTTGGTGATGTAGTTTAGGTGCTTTGGGAATGTGATGTTATTGTGTTAAATGTTATGGTGATGATGACTGAGGTAGTGTGACAGTGCGATGGTGTGTACGTTGTTGGCTGTGTTGTATGTCTCATAAACATATCTTATTTGCGAAAATGTTCATGTTAATGTAGATTTGTAGTTTCCGTAGTGTAGGGTATATGTTTACGTTATGAACCTCTGTGTTGTGTATTATTCGTGACTCGTGTTCATTTTTTTGCAGGTAGTGATTTTGACGGCAGTCACATCCCATAACATGTACGCCATAACATGTACGCCACATCCGTACTAAATCGTCGAAACTTGCCACAAATATCATCGAGCAGTGCACGTGAATGTCATCCCTCGTGACACCGAACAGCCAACATTTGTTTGCCCGTATGTGCACAACAACAACACCCATCCATACCTGTGACACAAACCATATTTGAATCATTAAATGGGCTAACGTGCGTACAACAATGTTGCAAATATTAAAATATTCACGTGCACATAACATGAACTACACGTTGTGCGGCATATATGTAACTACGAATGTAATATTTGCATGAGTGAGACACCCGAAAGTACTGTTAAATGATCACCCTTGATACACAGCCACATACACAAATATTTGCAACAACAAAAACATCAAGAACACAAATAACGAGCCACAACATAAGACATTGATTTATCAGGAATCGACTTGATGTTGACGTAGTTACTCCTGCAACATTGAATACATCAACAACACTAAAAAACCGGGACAAAACATTCCACAACACTCGGAAACGAACTGACAATGTGAAAGTATATATGTAATTTTGCATGAGTGAGCCACCCGAATGTATGTTAAATGATACGACATTGATAACACAGCCACAGACTGAAATATTTGCAACAACAAATTCATGAAGAACACAAATAACACAGCCACAATATTTTAAAAACGGGGACGACACATTTACTGGAACGCTGTTAGAGCACAATGTTACCCAAACGAAAAACATGAACAAACACTATGATGAAGATATGTGACAGAGGCACAACAGACCATACGTTATGTTCCCATGAACGACAATGACAACACACCAATAAACACAAAAAAAACACATAAATAATCAGAAAACAAAGAGACAAACCTCTGTCACAACTCCACAGAAACCCGTTTTCAGCAAACCCTAGCATTCATTAAGATTATGAATCCCCCAAATCACATAAACTGAATTCCCCATTTTAGGAAACAACCAGCCAACATAATGGGTATAACTGTAATCTTCAAATAATAAAAATTAAATAAATAACATTACCAAAATAAAATGGGACTAAATGGTGCATAAGAAAACATTTAGGACTAAATGGTTCAACTTTCCAGAAAGTAGGATTTATGGGTAAATTTTCCTTTTATTAAACCATTTAGTCCTAAAAAACATCACCAACATCACTAAAAAACATCATAAAAAATCAACATCATAAAAACATCAATATCATCAACTACATCGTAAAACATCATCAAAACAACATCATAAAACATCACAACATCATCAAAAACAACATCGTGAAAAATTAAACATCAGATTCGTTTAAACATAAACACCAAAAATCAGATTCATTTAAACTACAAATTTCAAACATCAGATTCATTAATATCATGTAACACCAACCAGAAATGATAAAAATCATATTCAAACATCAGATTTATTTTTAAAAAAATTGAAACTATTGAAATTGATGTGGTGTTTATCCAAGAAACAAAGCTATCGTGGGTTTTGGAGCCAAAAATCACTTCATTTTGGGGTAATGGGAATTGCAACTGGGAAGCTGTGGCATCAGATCTGCGGGTCTATCAGGATGAAGATGCTTTCTTCCAAGACTTCTTCTCTAATGAAATTCTGCACTTCAAAAGATTTCGCAAATCAACCAAAACAAAGAAATGAAGCAAAGAAGAAGAAGAGGACAACTGAAGATCTAATTTTGTCAAGGAAAATTGATGTGGTGTTTATCCAAGAAACAAAGCTATTGTGAGTGGATCTGAAGATTTATTCATCTCAACTGCAGAGCCTGATCTCAATTTTGTTTCTGAGGATCGACCAGCCTGATCTCAATTTTGTCTCACGGTTTCTGGACGTTGGTGTCGTACAGGGGGGCCTTCGAATTCTTCTTCGTTCCAGTACTCGAACAGTACACACCATTGTGCATCGTCAACAGTATTTCAACCACTGTTGATGATGAATGTTGATCGTTGGCCTTGATGTTGATGATGAATGTCGATCGCCACTACTGAAACCCTAATTTTGAAACCCTAATTTTCTCTCTCATCTTGATTTTGAAACCCTTTCTTTTTCTCTCTCAACCCAAATCCCAATTCTAAGCTACCAACAGATCCAAATCCAATAGGCTTCGGCGTTGTGGTGGTGTTGATTGAAGCCCATAGACTGAGGATCTCGTTGGTAATTAATTATATGATATCACCCATCTATGTGGATGTATATATATATATATAATGAATTTGATGAATAATGATTGATGTTTGATGAATAATTCTAATGTTTAATGGTTTTGTTTGATATTTGATGAATAATGTTTGATGTATGATGAATAATCCTAATGTTTAATGGTTGATGTTTGATGAATAATCTTGACGTTTGATAATGTTTGATGTTGGATGTATATTCGAACGTTGATAATATGTTGTGATGTTTGACGAATAATGTTTGATGTTTGATGTTTGATGACGTTTGATAATGTTTGATGTTGGATGTATAATTCTAACATTGATAATGTTTTCACCGAAATTATACGAATAATCCTGACGTTGATAATGTTTGATGTTTGACAAATAATTCTGACGTTGCTAATGTTTGATGTTTGATGAATAATGTTTGACATAAAAAGACCTATAGTAAGCTTTTAGTGAAATAGGACCTATTAGTCTAACAAAAAATATTTGAGACTAAATGGTTTAACATTCCCAAATTTGAAATTTATTGGTGCTTTCCCAAATAGTAAGAATGAATAATGATTTTTTTGATCGATAAAATAAAATTTATTAATGAATTGCAGTTTGTAATTTGTTTAGGGTGTCTTCATTTTGTGTTGTTGCTTTGCCAACTTAGTTTGGTTAGTTATGGATCTCACTTTTATTTGGCTTAATAGTTTGCCAACCTATTTGGTATGTGTTCTTAGAGCAATTCTATTACTATTCTTCATTTTTTATTAGTTAAAATATAAAAATAGTGTACTTTTTTTATTTTACTTAACTAATTTTTCATTTTTGTGTTCCAATACTATTTTTTATTTTACATATTTATTTATACAAACTAGTTTAAAGAGTCTCTCCAATGCGCTCTAAATGTAGTTAGTTTGCAAGAATTTTTTTTAACATAGATATCATATTAGCTAGCCCATTGGAGCAAATAAAATAACATTAAACAGCTAATAAGTAACCATACTTATTTCTAAAGAGTCTATTAAAGATGCTCTTAAGCAACCGTACTTATTTCTAATTTCTTTTATTGTACCTCTTGTATACATAATACTATATGCAACAATTAGTACACTATAATTAGTGTACCTATTGATAATTTAAGATATTTTTAGTATTTGTAATTTGTATAATAAATGGGATCAATAATAATATCATAACTAGTGTTAGTATACTAGTTAGTACAATAATTGGTGTATGTAACACCACTCATAATTAAATTATTTTAATGATCCACTCATAGTTAAATTATTTTAATGAGTTGTGAGTTCTTTCAATACTTCTAAATGCATTTATTACACAGAACTCTTGTTTTTTCGGTGATTTTTGAACTTTTTGAAAGTTATTAATGTGTTTGCGAAATTGTTAAATTATTTTTTGAGAGTAAAAAAGTTGATATGATATTTGAATTTTATTTTTTGTGATTATTATTATTATTATTATTTTTATTTTTATTATTGAAATCCCTAAACCCTCACTGAGGGGTTGTTTGGGAATATTTTTATTGATTTTTTAAATTATTTTTTAATTTTATCAAAAAATTATAAATTATAAAAATATTTAACTTTTTCTTTTTTAACTTTTTAATTTTTTTATAAAAAAATTAAGTTGTTTTACCAGTATAAAATGATAACAGATACAACCAACCAAGCCGCAACATTTATTCAGGTCCCTGTCTCTCCTACTCAGCTCCCTCCCTCCCTCCCTCCCTCCCTCCCTACCTCCATTCTCTCTCTCTCTCTCTCTCTCTCTCTCTCTCTATATATATATATATATATATATATAATACTAAGTCGGTTATCATCTTCTTCATAGTTTATTTTTCTGAATGTTCAGTGACATTGAGAGGTACTCACAAACTCAAAACACTGTCAAAGAGCTTCTCGTGTTTTCTTGGGAAATGGAAATTTTCCCAGTTGGGTAAGTTCTTTCTTTATTGTTCTCCTACTCTTCCTCTCTCTCCTTGACAGCATTTTCCAATCTCTTTTGAGTTGCAGATAATTATGAAAATTTCTTCCAATTCTCTCTCTCTGTTGTTGTGTTTCTCTGTTTCAATCTATGCTGTATCTGGGTTGAGCTCTGATGGTACAACTCTGTTGTCACTCATGACCCATTGGACTTCTATTCCTCCTTCCATGAAATCAAGCTGGAACGCTTCTGATTCCACTCCTTGTTCATGGGTTGGAGTCGAATGTGACTCCAATCATCACCACAACCACTTTGTAGTTGCTTTAAACCTCTCTGGTTTTCAAATATGGGGTCGATTAGGACCTGAGATAGCTCAATTGACCCAATTGAAGTCCATTGATTTCAGCAACAATGGTTTCACAGGCTCAATCCCTTCTGAATTGGGTAATTGTAGTCTCATTGAATACTTGGAACTCTCCCAAAACAGATTCACTGGTGATATACCAGAGAGCTTTGGGAATTTGCTGAATTTGAGATTCATAAACTTGTATTTTAATTTCATGAAAGGTTCAATCCCTGAATCTCTGTTTCGAATCCCACATTTGGGTACTGTTTGGCTCGATGTGAACGAACTTAACGGTTCGATCCCATTGAATGTTGGCAACATGAGTGAGATTTCATCTCTTTGGCTATATGGTAATCAATTGTCAGGCACCATTCCTTCCTCCATAGGAAATTGTACCAAATTGGTAGAACTTTACTTGAATGATAATCAATTTGTAGGGGATTTACCGGAGAGTTTGAATAATCTTGAGGAGCTAATGTATCTTGATGTTAGTAATAACAGTCTAGAGGGTACTATTCAATTGGGTTTGGGTAGTTTCAAGCAAATGGACACTTTGGTCTTGTCTTTCAACTATTTTAGCAGTGGTATTCCACCAGGGTTGGGAAATTGTAGTAGCTTAACTCAACTTGCCGCTGTTCGTTGTGGTTTAACCGGTCCTATCCCACCTTCTCTCGGACAATTAACCCAGCTGACACTTCTTTACCTCTGTGAAAACCGTTTATCGGGTAGAATACCACCTGAGCTTGGCAATTTGAAATCCCTGAATGATCTTCAGCTGTATGACAACCAACTTGAGGGGGAAATCCCGAGCGAATTAGGGTTGCTGAGTGAGTTGCAGAACCTTTTCTTGTTTGCTAACCGTTTGGATGGTGAGATTCCAATAAGTATTTGGAAGATTCAGAGCCTTGAGAATTTCCATGTGTACGACAATAATCTTTCCGGGGAACTACCTCCTGAGATCGCTGAGCTAAAGCATTTGAAAAACATTTCTTTGTTCAACAACCATTTTTCCGGAGTCATACCCCAAAGTTTAGGAATGAATTGTAATTTGACCCTGGTGGACTTCACCAACAACTCATTCGTAGGTGAAATACCTCCAAACCTTTGCTTCAATAAACAATTGAGTAAACTGATGCTGGGTCTGAATCGTCTTGAAGGTAGCATACCTTCTGATGTAGGAACTTGTTCGACTCTGACAAGGCTGATTCTTAAACAGAATAGCCTCACCGGAGCTGTTCCAGAGTTTCTGAAAAATCCGAACCCTTTGTACATGGATCTTAGCAACAACAGTCTGACTGGTCCAATTCCATCAAGCTTGGTAAACCTTACCAATGTTGCTTATATTAACTTGGCGATGAATAGGCTTACAGGGCTTATACCCCTGGAGCTAGGAAACCTGTTGGATCTTGAGGCTTTGAATCTCTCTCGCAACAATTTGGAAGGTTCGTTGCCGTCTCAACTGTCGAATTGTACCAAACTATTGCGATTTGATGTGGGTTATAATTTGTTAAACGGTTCGATTCCATTTAGTTTAAGAAGCTTGACGGTGTTGTCCGCTCTAGGTCTAAGTGGGAATCGTTTTACCGGGGGTATTCCACCATTCTTGTTTGAATTCACAACCCTTTTGAGTATACAGCTTGGCGGAAATTTATTAGGTGGGGATATCCCCTCATCCATTGGATCTACTGGGGCGGTGTGGAACCTGAATGCATTAGATCTCAGCTGTAACGGACTAACGGGTCATGTTCCCGCTGAACTTGGGAAATTGGCTATGCTAGAGCAATTAGACATATCATTCAACAATCTGACCGGAACTTTGGCAGACATTGGTAAACTTTCTTCATTAACTGAGGTCAATGTCGCTCATAATTACTTCACTGGGCCAATACCAGAAACACTGATGAAGTTTCTCAATTCATCCTCCTCTTCATTCCTGGGTAATCCAGGCCTTTGTGTCAATTGTTTTGGCCTAACTTGCAACAGCAATTTCACAACTTGTGATCCTAAACGGATCAAGCAGGAAGGTCTTAGTAAACTAAAAATTGCAATGATAGCTCTTGGATCATCACTATGTGTTGTTCTTGCGCTTGTTTTGCTGGGTTACGTGTTTATCTGGCGTAGAAGACTGAGACAGGAAACTGAGATCTCTCCTGAAGATGGTGCATTTGCCAAACTGATCAACAAAATCATGGAAGCAACAGACAATCTAAATGAGAGGTATATTATTGGGAGAGGAGCTCATGGAATTGTTTATAAGGCTTCGATTCCAGACGAAGTGTATGCGGTGAAGAAGCTTGTGTTTGCAGGGCTCAATGGGGGGAACACAAGTATGGTTAGAGAGATTCAGACTGCTGGGAAGGTCAGGCACCGGAATTTAGTCAAATTGAAAGACTTTTGGTTGAGGAAAGAGTACGGTTTGATCTTGTACGACTACATGGAAAATGGAAGTCTTCATGATGTTCTCCACGTGAAGAAACCACCACCAACTTTGGAGTGGAACGTCCGCTACAAGATAGCACTCGGAATTGCCCAAGGATTGTCATATCTCCATCATGACTGTGATCCTGCTATTTTGCACCGAGATATCAAACCAATGAACATACTTTTGGACTCGGATATGGAGCCTCATATCTCAGATTTCGGCATCGCCAAGCTTTTGGATCAATCTTCAGCTTCAACACCATCCAGCTTGGTTCAAGGCACGATTGGATACATTGCGCCTGGTAATACTTGTATAATATTATTGCTTGGCACAATATATATTTTTTTAACAGCAGCCACATATCGATGCATAATTCATGGATAGGGCTGCAAATGAATTAAGCCGAGCTTTACAAGGCTTGAGCTCAGCTCGTTTGTTTATTGAGTTCAAAAATCAAGCTTGAGCTCGGATCTAAGCTCAATAATGAAGAAAAAATTCAGCTTGATAATCAAGCTTGGTCGGTTCATTAAATATTATTCTATATAAGATATTAATATATAATAATATATTTATCCTATAATTTAAATAAATAATAAACGAGTCTAAAACTCTAGCTCGGACTTGTTTTTAACATAACACGACTGAGTTGAGTCGAGCCGAGGCTTTCCCGAGCCGAGTTCACGAGCAGCTCGGTTCATTTGCAATACACACTAAACACACACACATACAAAGGAAAAGAAAAAGAAAAGGAAAAGGAATATGGATGTTGATTTTTACATGAACTTTGACAGAGAATGCATTTACAATAAAGAAAAGCAAGGAGTCCGACGTGTACAGTTATGGGGTTGTTTTGCTGGAGCTGATAACCAGAAAGAAGGCCTCGGATCCTTCATTCTCGGAGGAAATGGATATTGTAGGGTGGGTTCGGTCTGTTTGGAACAATACTGAAGAAATTGATAGGATTGTCGATCCAAGCCTCTTGGATGAATTCTTTGATTCGAGTATCATGGAACAAGTGACCGATGTGGTTTTGATGGCTTTGAGATGTACAGAAAAGGAGCCAAACAAAAGACCCACAATGAGAGATGTAGTGAAGCGACTAGTAGATGCAAATGTCACAGTCCGAAGCAAGCGGGCCTAGCTTTTAAACCTTCCTCGACTTTCATTATCACCCTCTTTGGAAGATCTTGAAAAGCAGTTAGTAGTTTTTTTTTCTGATCTGCGACAGTTTGTTGTTAGTTAGATCCCGTTTTTAGTGCTGTCATAAGCGATCTGTTTCTGCTATACATGCATAGGTGACTAGCATTTTTTTTTTTTGGGCACTTGAATAGATGTTTCACGAAGTTGGAATGAGAAAATTAATTTGCAGATCTTATCAGTTGTATGATAATTCTGGATTTATGTGACTTGTATTAGTATATATAGCTGAAGTGTTCTGTAACTTTTCCCATCTCAATTCCTGTGAGAAAACAGAGGAATACTGAATAGAGCACTGTTGTATTTTCATTGCATTGACATTATTGACTTGTATTTTTATTGCAATTTCAATGAGAGCCAAGAAGGATCTATATAGAACTTCAAATGGAACATTATTCTAGTATTTGGGTTTTGAGGAACGTAGTTTTCCCAACTACTCTCCATTCAAGTTGCAGATAAATTGACAGAATACCATTGAAACAAAAAAAAAAAAAAAAAAAAGAAGAGAAAAAATGAGGTTTATGAGTCCACTACTTAGCAGAGAATGTTGCATTCGCAGGTATGATTTCCAGGGAGGCAAGTCCTGGTCACAGCTCCCTTAATTTTGTCTACGCATGCCTGGAAGCACTTGCTGTTATCACGTCCCTCAGGGTTTATGTTCTTCGAGCAGTCGATGACATTTCCTCTGTCGCCTGTCCAACGATCATTTACAACATGACTAATTGTTGTTTTTAATTTATAGTTGTAACTTGTGGTCATTACGCAGCTAAAAAAGAAACATGTTAAACTGAGAAATTTCTCAGTTATGTGTCGAAATACTCTAACAGGTATAGTAACATTGGCAGGTTTGTTTGTTGGGGAGGCAGAAGGCCTGTTTGGTGCTCTTATAGTGTTGGTGACATGCAGACAAGCACTTATTGCCATCACATTTTCCCAGCTGTATGTCTTCTTCACACTGCTTTGCCACCCCATTTTCCTTCATTTTCCCACCTGCCAAACAACCAATAACAGCACACAAGAAAGCCAATTAAGTCAGAGAAAATATGCAATGATTAGTGAATTCCCTTTTTTAGAATTAAATTACTATGAATTTGAGAAATTTTTAATTTAAATTTGTGAAATTAAATGAGATTAATTTGTGAAACTAGTAGTTGTGAAATTAAATGAGGTCTTGATGGTTCTTTTCTTTAATATATAAAAAGAGTCAAATGTAGCATTTGATTTTACTTGTGAATTTTTGGAACTAGTTATTTATGAAATTTTTTAATGGGGCCTTGATGGTTCTTTATTTTGAAAAAGTATGAGTCAAATGGACAATTTTATTTTTATTTAGAAACACGAAAATAAAATTGAAAATTATTATCACATGATTTTATCATATTTATCTTGAAAAAAATTAATAATTTATCATTAAAATTATACTTTTTATTTATTTTTTAAAAAATAAATAGGATTAAATTATTTTTAATATTATTAAATCAATGCATATATGTGTATATATATATTCACAAGATTTAAAAAATAAAAGAAATAAATTATCAAAATAAAACTCAAGAAGACTAGTGATAGCCCACAACCTTAGATTTGAAAAAACTTATCCCCTTCCCCTCCATCCGCTGCCGCCGCCACCAAAAAAAAAAAAAAATACAAATAAATAAAAATCGGTGCATTGGAATGATCATTCTTGTAGAATGTTCACTAAAAAAACAATAAAAAATATTATTAGAGGACAGCCATTTCATATGAAACTAAAAAACAATCATTCTATACTATTCAATCTTTATTCTAGTAACCCAATGTTACTTGGATCTTCAGAATCAACCATCTGTCTATCAATTTGGACAAAGCTTTGACAGAAATACACAACACATACCATGTATTCTGACATAGGTGGACCCATAAGGGCCTTTCACCCACCACGTAGAGTTTAATGCACAATTTAAACACTAAAATCTAATATTAGTGGAACCTAACGCTACACCAAGAACCAATAACATCTAAACACTTATCAAGAGAATAACCAGCCACGTAAGAAGATAAAGATCATGTAGAGTTATTGCACCACACATCAGCCATTAATGAGGTCCCCTGCAGCATTTAATGCGATAACCTCTTCACTTCGGAACAGAACAGTCTCACCATGAATAAGGCAAGCTAGAGTATAGACTTTCGACCAATATGATAGGTCGGAATGGACAAGGAAATGATGAATAAAGGATATAAGCAGGTTTCTAAGACAGAAAGAAGGTTAAGTTCCTTACGATCACCTTATCTCTATAGTTCATTAATCTCTCTCTCTTCTAACTTGCTCATCGGAGGGTTCGCTAGGGGACTCCCGTTCCCCGTTGGACTTTTGTGCAGGTATCTCAGCGACCGGACAACGGTGTTGGGGGCGTGGATAAACCGGACCCGTCCCCCACGGACTAGTAGTATTATCAGTTGGTGCCGTCTGTGGGAACACTACTCCGCGTAACAGTTGTGCTCATTGTTGCTGGGGACCAGTTCTCGATAATCTCTCTCTTCCGGCCATTAAGGTGAATGGTCACGACGAGATCCATGGCTTTCCAATACAACGTTGTCGACCCTCAAGCTGACCCTCCCAATTCGAACAACCCACCTCAGTACTTCATAGAACTCACCAATAGCATCAACCGCTTGGTTGAGCAAAACCAGGCCTTGATCAACGCATTGCTCCAACGGAACCTCCCGATACCTCCTCCACCACCACAACATATCCCTCCCAACCCGGAACAAGCCTCGAGCCATCATTTCCAACAAGCCCACCTCTCCAACTTGGAGGGTTGGCAAGCCCCACCACAAGACATGCCTCATCCACCTCAAGTTTTATATCCTTCTGGTCAAACACCTACCCTTGAGGGAGAGGCCAATAGGGTCCAGCCTCCACTGCACTCGGGAGGTGACAATGTTTCTATTTGGGATGCGGAACTCCGAGCTATGAAACTCCAGCTTCAAGGGGTCATGCAGAACATACAGAACAAGTCCTCCACAACAGCCAACTCCCCGTTTGTTGCTTCCATTAGGAACAAACCCCTATCTCCCAAGTTCAAGATGCCTTCGATCAACTCTTTCGACGGCACAATGGATCCAGTTGACCATTTGGAGACTTACAGGATCCTGATGATCCTTCATGCTTTCCCTGATGAAATCATGTGTCGGGCTTTCCCTGTGACGCTTAAGGAGTTAGCTCGACTATGGTTTAGTCAGTTACCGCCAGACTCTGTCTCCACTTTCCAACACTTAAGTGATTCCTTCCTGAGCCACTTCATTAGCGCTCAGCGCCAACGGCATCCGGCAACTGAGCTTCTTAATATCCGCCAGACGGCGGGGGAGTCGCTACATAGTTTTGTTACCCGTTTCAACACCAAAGCCCTACAAGTAGTGGAAAACGACGACAAGGTCATCCTCACGGCTTTCATGGCCGGTTTACGATCATCCGATTTTCTCTTATTCCTTTCCAAAAACCTGCCAACCTCCATGGCTGCCCTTTTGTCCAAGGCCCAAAAATATATTGACGCCGAAGACTCTCTGGCAGCCTGCCAAGATACTACGACTAAAAATCCAACCCCCAGGGAGAAAAGAAAGGAATCTGACTCCAGACCCTCCCAGTACACACAATGAACCCCTCAGTATACCGACCGATCTGCCAGTGCTGACCAAGCGACATCTGCCCGACCGCCAAATCGTTTCGAGCGGTACACTCCCCTAAATTCCCCCATGGAACAAGTCTTGAACCAGATCCAATGAGATTACAACCTGAAATGGCCCCAGCCATCACGGTCTCCTTCCAACAGGCGAGATTAATCCAAGTACTGCTGTTTCCATCAGGACCACGGCCACAACACAGAGGAATGTGTTAACCTTGAAGACCAGGTGGAGAACTTGATACGCCAGGGACGCCTCAGTTGGTTCACGGCAGCCCGTCCCCAGCAGCGGCGAAGGAATGAACCTGCCGGGGGACACTGCTGACGCATCCTTCCCTGACAACCTGCACAACCTAACCGAGAGAATGATCGGCTCCCACCACCACCCCGAGCTCAAGGCAACCCTGCTCTCTCGGTCGGAGAGATCAGAGTCATCGCTGGTGGGCTTGCATGCGAAGGACCATCCCGTTCGGCCCAGCGAGCCGAACTTAGAAAAATCAGACAGGGCTCCGACAAGGAAGTCGCCACATTAGATCGCCCTTTCAAACACCCAAGCAGTGGATTGAACCCATCAATTTCACTGAGGCCGATTGCACAGGTATCCGTTACCCCCACGACGACTCCCTTGTCATCTCTGCCCTCGTATCCAATTACAAGGTCAGACGAGTGCTTGTCGACAACAGTAGCTTTTCAGACATCATCTTCTTGAACGCCTACCGCCAGCTCAAAGTCGGAGAAGAAAAATTGTCCCCTTTCCAGACCCCCTTAGTCGGCTTCACGGGGGATCGAGTGACCTCCATAGGTTCCATCAATCTTCCCATCACCATCGGAGAATACCCTCGGCAGACCACCAAATTACTCACTTTCCTTGTCGTCGACTGCCCTTCTGCCTATAACATAATCCTTGGGCGCACAACTCTCAACGCTTTCCAAGCCGTCACCTCAACATACCATATCGCCATGAAATTCCCCACCGATCTTGGGGTGGGCACCGCGAGGGGAGAACAAACGACGGCCAGAGAATGCTACGTTACGTCACTCAAAGAGGTCAAGCTAAAAGAGGCTATGATCATCGAGGGGCTCGACGTCAGAGACGAAGAAGAGTTAGTCAAAGGGAAACTAGTGGAAGAACTTGTCGAAGTCCCCATCGATCCTATGAACTTAGCCAAAACAGCCAAGATCGGTAGCCAACTATCCTCCCAGGCCAAAGCGGATCTCATAGCTCTCCTAACCGAGCACAACGACGTGTTTGCCTAGACCCATTCTGACATGTCGGGCATTGATCCCTCTTTCATCACTCACCGTTTTAGCATCGAGCCCCACTTCCGACCTTTCCGCCAGAGGTAGCGTATCTTTCACCCGGAACGCAATGCTCTTATCGCATCTGAAGTAGACAAATTACTGAAGGCTCAGTTCATCCAAAATGTGGATTACCTCAGATGGTTGTCCAATGTGGTCCTGGTCCTGGTCCGCAAAAACAATGGTAAATGACGACTCTGCGTCGACTATTTCGACCTCAATCGAGCCGGCTCCAAAGATAGCTATCCCCTCCCCCGGATAGATCAGCTTGTCGATGCCACTACCGGACATCAAATGCTTAGTTTCATGGACACCTTCTCCGGCTACAATCAAATTCTAATGCACTTGGCTGACCAGGAACACACATCCTTCATCACAGACAGAGGAACTTACCACTATCGTGTTATGCCGTTTGGATTGAAAAATGCTGGAGCAACTTACCAACGTTTGGTCAATGCCGTCTTTCACCACCAGATAGGCCGGAACATGGAAGTCTACGTCGATGACATGCTTGTCAAGAGTAAACTCTCCTCTGATCATCTGGCAAACCTGCGTGAAACCTTCGAAACCCTACGCAAGTATCAAATGAAGCTGAATCCGGAGAAGTACGCCTTCGGCGTAGGATCTGGGAAGTTCTTAGACTTCATGGTCAGTCAGTTGAGGCCAACCCTGAAAAGATCAAGGCCCTGATAGAAATGCGGTCCCCCAGAACGGTCAAAGAGGTTCAACGGCTTACCGGCAGAGTCGCCGCCCTTAACCGTTTTATTTCCCGTGCAACAGACAAGTGCCTTCCATTTTTTAAAGTCCTCCAACAGGCTTTTGAGTGGAGCATCGAATCTGAGGAAGCCTTTCAATAACTGAAGCAGTGTATGGCCAACCCCTTACTCTCTTAGGCGCTCTCAGGCGAAACCCTCTTTCCTCTATTTAGCTGTATCAAACACCGCAGTCAGCGCGACCCTCATCAAGGAAGACAACTCTGTGCAACGCCCGGTCTACTACATTAGCCGCGCACTCAGGGGGGCAGAACAGAACTATCCTTTGCTGGAAAAAATGGCCCTTGCCTTGGTCATCGCCTCAAGGCGACTCCGACCTTATTTCCAAGCTCACTCTATAGTGGTTCTCACTGATCAACCTTTGAAGAAGGTAATGCAATAGCCAGAGTTGTCCGGCCGACTTATGCAATGGTCCGTCGAGCTCAGCCAATTTGAAATCTCTTACCGACCTCGGACAACGATCAAAGGATAGGCCGTCGCCGATTTTATCTTGGAATTCACCAATCCCACTCCAATCGTGCCCCCTCCACCACGGCAATTCAGCACTGAGGCAGAAGACCCCCCATTCCTGGACCCTCAAAATTGAGCTCGCAAGGTTGAAAACCCGCAAAGGGCGGCCTTGGCAAAAGTTAGAGCGCAAAAGGAGAGTGAAAATACTCGAGTGAACCCAAGCCTGAACTACGTAAGGCTTGATTCCCATCTTTGGGATACGTAGGCAACTTTATCCTGAAGTTCAGCCATAAACTTTTCCCCGATCAACTTTGTCTATTCAGCATTCAAGAGTTCGGTTATGATCTCCGGTGCAGTGCTTTTCAGACTAGGGGTAACTTTCCGTTGCTGTGCGGTGCTGCAGTGCTTTTCAGACTAGGGGCAACTTTCCGTTGCTGTGAAGTGCTACGATGCTACTCAAACTAGGGGCAACTTTCCAGTTGCGGGAATCCGATGTTGTGCATCTCAGTGACAGATCTCAGGCGTGTCCAGTTCTGATCCATATCGAAAATAGTTTTGATAAAAGTTGACTTTGTTTAAATTAATTTTTTTACAACTAAGACCATTTCTGGACCAAAGTGGAAAATTTTCAGTACCCACAACCTTCAATTTCATTGATTTCAATACAGAGTTCTCCTGCTCTTGCATACAAATTGAAGTTGCTTTTTATTACATTCATAAGGAAAAACTTGAAAGTACTGATAAAGCAATAAATCTGGGGCATAGATAAGTCAGGTGTTCCTGCGCCCCCTTTCCGAGCTGGTCGAAGCCTCTGGTGCCAAGTTGGGCCCGATCTGTGCCTCCTCATTAAGCCAATCTATGCACTCATCAGATAGAATGCAATTGAAAGTGGGAGCGGGGGCCAGAAGCTCTCTAGTCCTCCATGCTGTCGTATACCGGGCAAGCTGTGCACCTCGGATCGGGAATGTAGCCGGGTACTCTATCCCCTCTGGTGGACAAGTCTGGTCATGACCAAACTGGCGCTGGAACCGGAATGGGAAGTAGAACACACAGTGAGTCAAGCCAATCAGCTGAATCCCAGGTTGGCGAGTCATGCTATAGCCCATTGCCGGTAGATTGAGCCAATGGCACCCCCAAGTAATGCGGTCTGCGGACAAGCTGCACATCCAGTCGAACCACCAACCCTCATCAAGGGCATCGACTAGGCGTTGCCTGAAGAAGTAACCGCGAGCTGAGTAAGCCGGGCAAGAGTCCACAACCTGCAACTTGTCCATCAACCATACCTGGAGAGGGATGAAAAATGAGAGAATAAAGAATAGAGAGATATACGATGAGAGAAAAAGTAAGAAGAGGGTTTTGTGAGAAAAAACCGAGCTTGAGGGCCGAGTGATGAGAGCAATACATATGTGAGATTGGGTGGGAAACTTTACCTGCAGTAGTAGTGGACTTCTCGCAAATTTGGTCATTTCGTGGCGATGGAAAGCGTCCAAGCCCATCAACGTCTCAGCTAGAGTCATGGCGATGCAACTCTTACCCTCCTTCAAACCTTGGGCAACCTCGATCAACCGGACACTAGATCCTCCAGAGCCTGAGGCAAGTAAGAAATGAGATAGCATGCACAAACAAAGTGCGTGTTGCCGAAAACCTTGCCAATGATGGTCACCGCGGTCATTGGCATCAGAAAAACGACAAATCAAACTCGGAATATCCAGCATTCCGTCACAAATCAAAGATCGAGCGTCATGCATTGAGAGCCCACACATTTGTCCTAAGGCTTGGGCATGACCAAAACGAAGTTGGGGCAGGATCTCTTCGTTGCGCTCGGACTCCATTAAAGCTTGGAAATCCTCAAAGGTAGGACATACCTTTTGCCCGCCAAAGCTAAAAACATGTGTCACCGGATTCCAAAACCTTGCCGCGGCATGGAGAAACGGAAGGTGCAGCGGAGTAAGACTCAGAGTGAATAGTGCGTTTATGCCAAAGCCCCGGAAATTCAGCTTTTTCGAGCCATCCAAGTTGTTAATCCAAGTTGTGAGATTTTGGGCAAGAAACTCTTCCATTGAGAGCAAATCCGTGCTGAATTGAGAAAAACCACGAAGCTGAGGCCTTTTGTAGAAGATAAGGTTGAGTGGAGGACAGATGTCAGCATTCTGCTGGTTCTGGCAATTTATGGCCGGTTGGCTAAATATACTGCCGACCGACCACCACTTTTGGCCGATGGCCATTTCTCATGGCCGATGGCCTTTACCTCTGGCCGGTGGCCTTCCTTCTTGTTCCATGAGCTGTTTATGAGTTGGACATGCTAAGGGATTGTGGTTGGAACCTCTACCAATGCCCTCCGGTGATCGATTCTTGCGGGGTCACACCCTTTTGCTTATCGAGTTGTTGTACATTTGCTTATCGAGTTGTATTTCACTCTCTTTAAGTCTTTGATTTGCTTATCGAGTTGTATTCGCACTTGGTTGGTTTTATCGAGTCTCTCTGTTTTGCTTATCGAGTTGTAAGTCAGTTCACTACCTGATTATTACGATGCAAGTGCTCCATTTTCAAACGAATTTTTTTAATTTCATTCACATTGTTATGTGATGCGATGCGATGCGATGCGATGCATAGAACGTGCAAATGTAACACCTTTTGAACAAAATAGCTGTTTCATTTCCATCATGTATTTTGCAAAATGTACACTATTTTGAAAAAAAAAAATAAAAATAAAATAAAACCTGCCTGAGGCACTGCAATGTGCTTAAACTACCAGTAAAAAGAAAAGTAAAGCAAAAGGAGAGCAGGGCAGCAGGATATCAGGGTTGATACCGGTAACCTCCCCTTGCGGTCAATGCACCTCCTGCGCCCTTGTTCGGGTCAATTATATGGTTTGGCACCTTCATTACTCAAGACAGTGCAGGAAAGTGCATTTTTTCGGAACATTAGTAGGCCTTCGAGTTGACCTCAGGCCGTGTCTTTTTTGAGCGATGCTCCGTACGTACGAGGAACACCCCTTCCCATATCCTTTTTATATCTTGTGAACTCCACAAATTGCTTTAATTATACTGTGTTGTAGTGCTTTGCATTTCAACATCATGAATAACTTGTCTCTACCATGCTTCAAGTTTCTATACACATTGCACGCGTTGACCGCATGCTTTACTTATATGTGTTCAAGTTTCTATACACATTGCACGCGTTGACCGCATGCTTTACTTACATGTGTTCAAGTTTCTATACACATTGCACACGTTGACCGCTCGCTTTACTTATATGTGTTCAAGTTTCTATACACATTGCACGCATTGACCGCATGCTTTACTTACATGTGTTCAAGTTTCTATACACATTGCATGCGTTGACTGCATGCTTTACTTACATGTGTTCAAGTTTTTGCACACATTGCTTGCATACGTGCATTGCTTTACTTACATGTGTTCAAGTTTCTATACACATTGTTTGCATACGTGCATTGCTTTACTTACATGTGTTCAAGTTTCTATACACATTGCTTGCATACGTGCATTGCTTTACTTACATGTGTTCAAATTTCTATAACACATTGCATGCGTTGTCGCGTTATGCTTTACTTACATGTGTTCAAATTCCTTCATACACATTATGCACGTTGTCGCGTGTTCTTTACTTACATGTGTTTGTGCTTTCACAGCATTGTTATGCTTCCCACTTGCTTTGCGTTGTCACGCACTTTCAATTGCATTAATGTGCATGTTGCTAACGATATTGTACCTGTTAAGTTTTCTTTCTTTTTCAGGCACGATATTGTATGTACGGTTCATTTGAAGCTGGCACGACCAGACGAACCGCACAGGTATTGTATTCTCCGCGTGAAACGTAGCGAGAATTACATGATTCTCTTACACTCTCACTGCATTGTAGTGTAGTTTGGTGTATGCTAGCTTAAAACTGTTGCATTGTTATGTTTCATTACAGCTTTCTTTGCATGATCATAAGTTATGCTCGGCTTCTTGCATTGTCAGTTGCATTTTGCCCCTGCCTCCGGGCGCATATCTTTATCTGCAGCATGTATGCTTTGTCCAAGTCTTCGGCCTTGTCAAAAATGGGTCGTCTCTGGGCTTTGACAATCACTCCCGTCATTGTTATGACTTTCGAGTTCTGTCAAAGAGGGGCAACTGTAGACACCCCATTTTTGACCGTCCTCAAGACTTGGATGTCACCGCTGGAGCACTTGGTGATTACCCATGTTCGTGTTTCGTTTTGAGTTCCCGGAGGTCTCGGCTACGCGCCTTGCTTCAGGATCTCTCAACTCGACTGTTCTGTGTTTGGTTTTGCACCAAACACTTGTGTTTTTGTTTCTGAGGGTAGAGAGTAGCTTGTTAGCTACACCTGACACCCACCGGTCCTGGCTTAAGGCCACCGACCGTGTCCTCTTGCTACCGGCCATTGGTGTGGCCGGCCGGCCATCTGTTTGGCCGATGGCCTCTTTTTCTGGCCGGTACCACCTTTTTGCCTTTTTCAGGCATGGTGCATGCCAGCTGTGCCAGCTAGAATGCACAAGACTTGCCCCCGTGCATATATGTGGTTGTTTTGCACCTTTGACCCTTTTTTTTGCACCCTTTGCTCAAAGCTTCTTGAGGAAGCTTTGACCCCTTGTCTTGGCTTCCTCAAGAAGCTTGCACCTTTGGGATAGCTTCCATTGGAAGCTTGGTCCCTTTGACCCTTTTGTTTAGCTTCTTTGAGAAGCTTAAACACTTTTCCTTGCCTATATAAGGAGAGCCTCTCCTTCCATTGAAGAGGTTCAGCAAAAACCAGAACAATATACATATATACATCTGATATATACCTTCTCTCTCTATATCTCCCTCTCTCTCATCATTTGTGTGTGTTTAAGGGCCTTAAAGTGCATTTTATCCTTAGTTTTGCACACAAACACACACTACTACACCATACTTCGACTTTGAGAGGCATTGAGGGTTTGTTCTTGAGGTTTTGGACTGATTTTGATCAGAGGAAGGTGGCTGACCTTGCTGCTCTTCAAGGTTTCTTCAAGGGTAACACTCTTACTTTGGATTCCCCAATCTTGCACTAGACTTTTGCCTATCTTGCATGCTGTTTTAGACTTTGTGTATAACTGAAAAAAGTCTTGTATTTGCATGCTTGAGATACTTCATTAAGGTCATTTTGGTGTTGGGGGTCGACCTTCCCCTCTTAGGCCTTGTTTGGCCCTTTTTGTGCCTTATTTTTTAAGCTTTGGTTACCTTTGTGTGTTGACCTTCTCACCACTGAAATCCAGTGGATTTTCAGTGGTGAAGAAGGAGTTTTGAAGTCTTGCATAGGGGAGGGACACCTCTCTCCCTTAGTCTCTCATTTTTGCATGTTTTTGGCTCTTAAAGGTAGCATGTATGCTTGGTTGTCTTTGGCCCCATTTCAGAAGTTTTTAGATGTTATTTGGTCATATGTTGCCTCTGTTTTTGGTCGGATTTGTGGCCTCTTGCATGCATAATATACTTGCCTTGCATTCCCCCCATTTTGCCTAAAAGTATACCATGCATTTAGGCCATGATTCTTGCATGTTCTAGTTTAACTTCATGAAGGTTTTAGCATTATTTTGCCATGCTCAAGGACTGTTGGGTACTGATTTGGTCGAGTTTGCCATGTTTAAGAGAGCCTCTTTGCATTTTGGCTTGTGAGCCTTGAGGATGTGAGCCATGAGCATGCTTTAGTTGGGTCATTTCAGTGATTTGGAATCACTTCTCATGCTATTTCAGTCCCTAATCCATGCTTGTATACTTGCATTCATCATCCCTTTCATGCCTTGAAGAGTTGGTCTTTCATGTCTAGGAATGGAGCATTGTGCATGCCTATGTGTTTGAGACTTTGAGCTATCATAACAGTGGGTTTTGGGGGTCCTTGTTGCATGTTAAAACCCTGCTTTGTATTGAAAAGTTCATGCCATGAGTGGTTGGGGTAGTTGTAGTAGAATGCCTTTTTTTTTATGCCTTAGTCTTGGGCCCACTGGCATGCATGTTTGCATGAGCACTTGTCCATCATTTTTGGCACTTTTGGCCACTGTTTTTGGAGTGGGCTGAGGTCTGCCCTTTTGTGGTTTAGGCCCATCATTGCATGATCATGTTGCATTGCTTTGGGTTCATGTTTGCATAGTATCATACTTGCATGTTTGTATAGTGTTTAGCTAATTGCCTCTCATATACTCGTATGCATATTTGGTATGTTTATATCGCATTAACTTAGCTTGCATGCTTAGGATACATTGCATTTAGCACGCTTTGCATCTTAGCCTCATGTTGCATTTTTGAGCCATATTCGCATACATGCATTGCATTGCTTGGTTTGGGGTGTCAAACTAAGCATGAGGATTGAGAAGTATTCGTACTCAAAGTGACGAAACACGTCTCAATCCTCGGTCGTCGATGCCTTTGATCTCAACATGATAGGGTGTTAGCTTTCATTTGATTGTTGCATGCATTTTACAATGAATGGCAAACTTGGCTTCTTAGGCCATCATGCATAATTGATGGCTCGAGGGTCGAGGGTCATGCTCCCTTGAATCCATTGCATGATAGGAAGTGTGACCATGCTTACATTTGCTTGAAAATTCCATGCCATGCACTGTCTGCCCTCTACTGCTGTCAAAAATAGGATTCTACAGGAAGCAATGGCCGGCCGGCCATATACAGTGCTGACCGGCCATCAGTGGTTGGCCGGTGGTCCAATAGTTGGCCGATTACCACATTCTCATGGCCGGTGGTGCTTTGCATTGGCCGGTGGTATTCCAGAGTGATCAGGAAGTGGTTTAGAGGTGCCCCAAGAATTTTCATAGTCTTCAGAGGAGCAAGGCAGTGTAAACAGAGGCAATAGTGGCATGGCACGGGTTTCCGGGCAAGACGGATCGAGCATGCATCATCCACACATCCCGAGGCAGGGCTGTGGCCATCCTCTTTCTGTATTTAATTTGTTAATTAAATAGAAGAAATGTAATATTTAATTAGTTAGAAGAGTTAATTATTTGTTTGTCTTGTAATATTTATTCGGACCCTCCGAGCGAGGGCAATTGTGTAATAAGTGTGCGTGAGTGTGTGTGTATGTCTTCCAACCCCACGTCTTTTCACCATTTTATTTACTAGCTTTCGATGGTTAGTTTAGGGCATGTTTCAATTAGCATACTTATGATAGCATGTTTGCATACATTCATTCGTCTTGCATGCACCGGGCTCGGCGCATCATACTAACTGCATTGTATTTCAATTCCAAGTTGAATATGTGTTAGTTATCGCATTATCATATGCCATCTTAGAATAGCCGAGCCTATCACAGTTACATCTTGCATGTGTCGCATTAGTCATCTTAACATGAACTAGAATCATGCATATGATTACTAACTAGTTTCTGTTTTGGCTTGGAGTACTCAGTAAGCATTTATGTTTTAGCATCCTTGCATGAGTGTGAGTGTTGCCATGATAACATGCTTACCATGAGGCTAGTTGCTTATGTGATATAACTGCCTGAATGCCTGTGGGTGAAGGTTGGGTTATTTGAATTGGAACAATTCATCGATTGTGAGTTTTTAAGCCCACTTGAGAGTGGCAAATCATCATGTTTCCTAAGCCCACTCGAGGGTGGTAAAATCCGCATTTTAGCCTACTTGCGAGTAGCAAACCGTTTTCAAAACAAGCATGAAATGTTTTGTTCCAATTCAGGCGACCCAGTCTATATTTGTTTGTTATGCGCATCACATAGTAAATCTAGGCTAATAACCGGAATAAGAACGCATAATGTTTTTAAAACTAGATATCATGGTTAGTAGAGGCCGATCTTTGATCGGGCGAGCGGGGGTGCTGACGAAGTGACCTTCCCCAATCGTACCCAAGTTCCCGAGCCGAGGCAACTTTGGTGATGACGGACACGTGGCCTTAGGCACGAGTCAGGGTTTCCTAAATTCTCCAAAATAAAATATTTAGGTGGCGACTCTGTATCTGGCAAAGCAGTCCATGTTTGGCACTTCTTTCTAAAAAATCAGTTTTCCAAAACGATTTGCCGGATTTGGACTATTTGATGATTCATCGGTCTTGCATTGCACTCTACGAGATTAGATACAGGACCGTGACATTGAGTCCTGCACTGTAGCGAGTCCAAATGAACAGAAGGGGGGGATCCCCCCCCCGGGGCGTTCGGGGACGTCTACAGACCCGCTCCCTCATCAGGCGCAGGCCCCAACTGTGTTTCCTTATACCTGTCCACCTTGGCGAACGCTCTCTGCTTTTCCGCCTCTTCTGCCTTCCTCTTTGCCTTCAACTCCTCCATCGGCTGCGGCCCCAAGCTCAAGGCAAACAGGGTTGAAGGTCGGATCAGGTCGTCCCACTTCGCACCCTCCTTCTCCCTCCACTCCTTCACCCGCTTCACCTTGTTCTCAGCCTCCGCGTTTAGCCTTGGCTCTACTGACTTCGTGGGGACTTTTCACGTTGTGCGAACCCCCCTCCCATCATTCGCCAATACATAGAACCATCTCGGCCTCCACCCCTTCACCGTAGATGATAAGCCTACCACTAGACCTCGGCCCGCCACCGCCTGTAAGGTCACCCATGTTTCTTGTTGTCTGGAGGCCTTGTAGCAAGAGAAAAATTCCTCCATTGTCATAGCCGCTCCCTCGGTCGCCTATGGCCATGCGATCGCGTAGGCCATTAGTATTTTCCAGGCGTTGGGCATCAGCTGCCCTGGCGTTATCTCCAGCCGGTTCAGTACGTCCACCACTATTTGAGGGAGCAGTAGCCTCATCCCCCTCCCGGCAATGCCTCCTCATACAACGTAAATTTTGTTGGTCGTGCATCCGACGCCCTCTCCTTAGACGTGGGCAACCTCAGCTCTATCTCCGCCGGAATTTGGTACTTCCTTCGTACCTCCTCCAACTCCTCTGCCGTGAACGTAGACTTATCGGCCTTGGTGTGCCAGTGGTCCGGTTCCACTTGGCTAATTGGCCTAGCGGCTACGATCATCGTTGCCGGGCGAGCCCGCGCCATTTGCCCAGCCCCCCTCTCTTCCCTCCTCTCTGCTCTGTATTGTTCAGCCAACTTCACTGCGTCATCCTCTCCCAATGCCTCTAGCCTCGTGGCTGGCACTTCATTTCGAGCCATCCCTCCTACGTGTTTGCGTATCGCTTCTGACGCTGGCACAAGGAAGTTCGCAAAATGTTGTAGAGGCGTATCACACGAAACAAATGAGTTCACCTCTGGGATGTGTTGGTTTTTCGAGAAAAGATAAGTAAAACGAACAACTCCAAATGCCCATGGTTTGCCTATATTCCAAGGATCGAGATTAAATTTCGCCAGTTTGAAAATTTTTGAAAGCTTCCACCCCCACCTTTTCCACGCCCTATATTAATCCTACCATTTCGTTTCCTGCCAACACATCACCTCCCTTATTACAGGATCATGCCACGTGTATGACCACGATTCACTATCCTCTTCCCCTTCCCTGTCTATTCCATTTCACATTACCACGTGCCCCGCTGCTCCTCGAGCCCTGCGCGCCGTTATTTTCTCCCTCAGCTCCCTTTTACAGTCGGTCCTCTTCTCGCTCGGTAACCCTTTACGGTCGGCCCTCTTCTCGGTCAGTTTTCTTGCTCTGTAACTCTTTGCGGTCGGCCTTCTTCCTAGTCAGTCAGTCTTCTCGCTTGGTAACCCTTTGCGGTCAGCCCTCTTCTCGGTTGGTCTTACCCCTCGGTCCCCTTTTGCGGTCGGCCTTCCTCTCGGTTGGTCTTCTTTCCCGGTCACCCTTCGTCGTCAGCCTTCTCTCACTCGGCCACCCATAATTCCCGTCTTCTTCCTTATTCCCTTCGTTGGACTGAAGCTGCACTTGGGAATGGGGGACTACTGACATAGGTGGGCCCATAGAGGTTTTTGGCCCACCACTTAGAGCCCAACACACGGTTCAAACACTAAAGCCCAACATTACTGGAACCCAACGTTACACCAAGAACCAATGACATCTAAACACTTGTCAAGAGGAGAACCAGCCACGCAAGCAGACAAAGATCCTGTAGAGTTATTGCACCACACATCAGCCATTAATGAAGCCCCTGTAGCATTAAATGCGATAATCCCTTCATGTTGGAACATGCAGCCTCACCATAAATAAGGCAAGCTAAAGCGTAGACTTTCGGCCAACGTGACAGGTTGGAGTGGACAAGGAAATGATGAACGAAGACTATAAGAAGGCTTCCAAGACACAAAAAGGTTAGGTGCCCTATCGTTATTCTCCCATCATTCGCCATAAACTTCTCTCTCTTCTAACTTGACTATCGGAGGGTCCGTTGGGCTTTTGTGTAGGTACGCCGGTGGGCTCAGTGATCAGGGAATGACGTTGGAAGCGTGGGCCTGCGATTAGCAGCATCATCACATTCATACACCAATCATTACATATTACAATATTCGTCTACTAATTTTAGAATTTTAAAATTAACAATCAGATAATCTTTTCAATAATTTCTTAGAATGATTCAAATTTGAGATCTTAAATCTTAGTTATAACTTGTTGGGATTACAACATTATATTCATTGCCTCACATAAAAATAATTTTTTAATACAGAATGATGTGATTGTAATTCATTAATTTTAAACTAACAGTTTGTTTGATAGAAGGGTAAAAGAAGAAGAAAAATGATTGTGCTTTATCACCTAGGTGAGAAAAAGAATATATATATATATTTTATATTATCATGTTTGGATGGATAAAAAAATAAAATGATAAAACCTACATCAATAATATTCGCTTTTAGCTGATCAAAAAAATCTATATAATAAGGGAGAATGGTTTTTGAAAATGTATAAAATGTATCAGAGATACATTTCATATCAATGGCTAAGATGATTCCTATTTAACATCTAACTGCTGAGATGAGATGAAACATCTAACGGCTTGCGTTTGGTTCCCGCCCAAGCGTTTGCCTCCTACCTACACCCTTCTCTCTCTCATTGATTTCAACTTTTAAACTCTCTCTCAGTACCCATTTCTCTCTCACCTTTTGCCTCTCATTTCTCTGTCCCCATTTCTCTCTCTGCCTTCATCAGAGCTCACTCTGACTACTTTGGCAGCTTAGTTGCAACATCCATTAAAATCACTTTGGTGGGTTTGGTGTGATTTTTGTTAGGGCTTTGATAATTACTCAGTTGGATTTTGATGATTTGGTCTTATCATATATTCAGAAGAGTAATAGAGTAACATAGTACTCATTTTGATTTTGATTTTTGTTCTTCTAAACCTTAGGTATTTTCTGGATATTATTTTTACTGATATGTGTAAGATTTGATCAGCTAGATTTTTGTGTAAGATTTGATTTACTGATATGTGTTTGTGTTTGTGTTTTTCTATATGTTCAAGAAATTGATATGTGTTTGGTTTCCTTTTTTTTTTGTTTTGTTATCCAAGTGAATGTTTGGTAGTTTGACGTGCGACGATGGGTTTGAGGCGGCAATTATGGTGGGTTTATCAAGTAAAATCTGTGGGTTTGAGTCGCAGTGGTAACATATCAATCTCTTGGGGAGGTTGAGCTCTTGCTATGGTGCTTTGGTCTAGACGAATGGAAGAAAATAGAGGAAGGGGATAAGTTGGGGATCCCACTTGGAGGTTTATTGAATTTTTTTATTATAAATAAATAGTTTTGATTTAATAAATTAGAGTAGTAATATGGTGTGGTGATGTGTTTAATATTGGTGGTGGATTCCCAAAATTATGAAACATATATTAACTGGTATTCTTTTAGTGGACTGGAATGTTTTTTGTTCAAATCCATGGAATAGTTAAGTTAAATAATGCTTCTGAAGTTGGCAAAAACATTTAAGCCATTTTTCATGTTCTAGCTAAATAAGTTTTCAAATTATAAGAGAGTAGTTTAATTCATAAGGAACAAAAATTGTTTGTGCAATAAATCAATATTTTTTAATTGCATATATGATGCAATATATTATGTAAATCATAATATACCAATGATATTTTTACAATTAAGATTTTTAATGTGTAGATTTTTTCATGTACTAATTTATATTTTTTTTGTTTTCACAAATTACTAGATTGTTGTACATGTTCCTCATTGGAGATACATACAAGTTGATACAAAGACTTTTTGGAAAGGAATAAGGAGGAAGTTTGGGCAAACACATGTTATTGATACATCTTTTGTAAAACATACATATTTTGGATAATTTGGACAGCTTTAACTCACTTTTTTGTAAAGTTTGAACCCACTCTTTTGATGTATGACAATATAATGTTTGTTTTCTTATGTAGTTATAATTTGATTGGCAACAGTAGTACTAACTAGTGTGTATTATTTTATTGTATTTTTAGATTGTAGAGCCCTGTCTGGTGTGCATTATTTGATTTGTTTGAAATTCTAGAGTACAGGTTGGTATGCATTTTTGATGTTTAATTTTTAATTTAATTTGTTGAGATTGCAGAGCACTTACTGATGTGCTTTATTAATAGATTTAGAAAAAAAAATTCTTTTTATTATAAAACGTTAACAAGTATACAATAGTTTTAATTTCTGCTTTTTGTTCAGTGTTTACAAATTTTTTATTTTTTACTTGCTCTTATCTTTTGATTTGCAATATTGGTGAATATTATAAATCTTATATGCGATGGGAATAAGGCCCCTGGGCCTGATGGATTTAATCTGCTGATTTTCCAAAAGTGTTGGCAGTCACTTAAGCGTGACGTATTTCAATTTATGAAGGAGTTTCATCAAAATTCTAAGCTGGCTCATGGAGTTAATAGTTTTTTTGTTGCTTTGGTACCAAAAAATGATAATCCTTCTCACCTTAATGATTATAGGCCTATTAGTCTCATAGGCTCTCTATACAAAATTCTTGCAAATGTACTATCTAATAGGATCAAGCAAGTGATGCTTATGATTATTAGCGAGTCTCAATCAGCATTTATTGGGGGCAGAAATATTTTGGATGAAGTATTGATTGCCAATGAAGTTGTTAATGGGTGGAAGAAGAATAAGATAAAAAGTATTGTCTTGAAACTTGATTTTGAGAAAGCTTATGACTCAATAAATTGGGGGTTCCTTTTCTCTATGTTGTCAAATTTTGGGTTTGGTTCTAAATGGATTAGTTGGATGAAAGAGTGTATTTCTTCAACCCATATCTCTATTTTGGTTAATGGATCACCAACAGTTGAGTTCAAACCTCTGAGAGGGCTTAGACAGGGTGATCCATCATCACCATTCCTCTTTAACATTGTGGCTGAGGGTTTAAACATCCTGTTGGGCAGAGCTTTACAAATGGGTTTGATTAAAGGGGCAGCTGTTGGTTCTAATGGTATAAAGATAACCCACTTGCAGTTTGCCGATGACATAGTATTGTTTTGTAAAGCTGATTGGGAGGAGGTTGTCATTATAAAAAGGATCTTGAGATGTTTTGAAATTTTGTCAGGGCTCAAGATTAACTACCATAAGAGTGTGATCAGTGGGGTTGGGATCAATGATGATTTTCTTGAAGATCTTGCTGCTAAATTGAATTGTTTGCATCAAAGATTGCCACTCAAATATTTGGGTTTACCTTTGGGTGCTAATCCAAGGAGAAGAAGGACTTGGCAACCAGTGCTTGACAAATGTAAACAAAGATTGGCTTCTTGGAAAAGGAGATTCCTATCATTTGCAGGTAGGTTAACATTGATCAAGTCTGTGTTATCTTCTTTACCAGCTTATTATTTATCTTTGTTTAAGATGCCAGAAGGGGTTGCAAATGAGTTTGAGAAAATTCAGTCTAGATTCTTATGGGGAGGTGATGAGCTTAGAAGGAAAATTCATTTGGTTAAATGGGGAGAGATCACTCAAAGCAAAAGTCAAGGGGGTTTAGGAATTAGAAATGTTAGACTTTGGAATAATTGTCTTCTGTTGAAATGGTGGTGGAGATTTGGAGTTGAAGATAATGCACTTTGGAAATAAGTGATATGCAGTAAATACCCTGAGGTTAGCAGGGGATGGTGGCCTTTACCTGTTAAAAATAACAAGCTGTCTATGATCTGGAGAGATATTGTGGGTGTTGCTCGCTTGTGTCTTGAGCTGGTGAATTTTTTCAAGCAAAACATAGTTTTGGACATTGGTGATGGCAGGAGAACAAAGTTCTAGACTGACACTTGGGTTGGGAATACCTGTTTAAAAGATGAATTTCCCAGATTATTTTCTGCGTCTTTGGACAAAACTGAGACTGTGGCATGGGTGAGGAGCAGGGGAATTGGTATTCAAGATTGGAGGCTTAACTTCAGAAGAGTTTTGTTTCAGTGGGAAGTGGAGGAGTTGGGGAGGCTGAATTTGTTTTTACTCAATGCACCAGTGCTTAGGTTTGGTAGGTTGGACAGTATCAGATGGAAGGCAGATAAATATGGTTTATTCACTGTTGCCTCTGCCTATAATTGAAATGTTTTATCTTCTAAGGTTATTAGCACAGTAGTTAGGTTTATTTGGAAGAATGTGAGTCCACCAAGGGTTCAGTTTTTTGGTTGGTTATCATGGAAAGGGAGGATTAAGACATCTTATTTTCTTCAAAGGCTTGGTGTTCTTAGTAGAGGGTCTAATGTGAATTGTATCTTTTGTAATAATGATTTGGAGACTGTTAATCATGTGTTGTTGTTTTGCCCTTTCACCTGGAGAATTTGGTCCAAAATTTTGGATTGGTGGGCAGTAAAATGGGCAATAATTGGGTCTGTAGGTAGCCTTCTTTCTCTGGTGGGTTGGTATAAAACCCAAAAAAAAAAGAAATGGTGCTTTGGAACATTATTTCGTTGGCAGTACTCTGGTCTATTTGGAGGCAGTGTAATGATAGTATCTTTAATGGCTCTCAGGTGGACTTTGAAGAGTTGTGTGATGCTATCAAAATCAGGATTGCGTTATGGTTCAAATCTTTTTTCCCCTCTTTTAATTTCTCTGTGAATGCTATAGTGTATAACCTGCAGTAACTGAAGTACTGCCCCTAGGATAGAGTTGGGTTGCTGATTGTAGCTGTTTGGTGTGGCGTATTGTGGCTGCTGTGTGGTCTTTCTTTTTTTTTTTTTTCCTTGGTGTTGTGTTGGTTTCTCACCAACTTTTTGTGGTTGTGCTGCAAATGATAGGGCGTTCTCCTTGGTGCCAACCTAGTTGGAATTGGGGTAATTCGCTTTGATGTTTTTGCACTTCCTCTTTTTTGTTGATGTAATCGCATATGAATTGTATGTTTCTTTCATCAATGAAGATTTTTGCTGATAAAAAAAAAAAAAAAAAAAAATCTTATATGTTTGCTTCTTATTTTGCATTAAGGATATGGGGAGTTGTTATTGTAGAGCGTGTAATACAAGTAAAATTGTTACAAGTTCTTTAAAAAAAAAAATTTAATATATTTTTTTCAGCATTTTTATCAAAAAAATGACACAAACTTCACAAATTTCAACATAATACGTATAAATTATAACTACATTTTAATTCCAATATTATTTACACCGTGCTTTTAGGTACGGGCATACCCTAGTATATATATAGCCGTGTTACATTTAATCTCTCTCCCTCCATAATCTTCCGAATGCGGTGGCAAGACAAAATACATGTAAGGAGAGATTTGAGAAAATATTAGAGTGTGAGTCAATTTTTCAAATTTTACTTATCATGTCATTCGGGAGAATTTGAGAGAATTTGAGAGGAGAAATGATGTGGACGAATTGTTTTGATTTTTTTTTTTTTTTGGTTTTGTTTGTATCATAATGAATAATTTTGGTATTATGCAAATTTTATAAACAATCACTTTGGCTTAGAAATAAAATAACTTAAATAAAAGCGTTTTTCTTTTTCATTATTTGTCATCCAATCTATAAACTAAGAAAGAGTTTTTTTCTGTTCACCGTAAAAAATTGAAGTACATGTGCAATAGGGGAGAGAGAGAGAGAGAGAGAGAGAGAGAGAGAATGCAACAGTAAGAAAAAGCAGGTAGAGATGGCCACAAGCAAAAATCTTCCCCATTGAAGTCTCTAATTCCAAATTGAAGCAAAAATATCTAAAATACTATATAGACTTAAGAGGATTGTATTATTGGAAAGTGTTGTTGAATTTTTATAGGCTCATTATGGAGTCTACATCGGTAATTTGAACCATTCAATGTATAGGGCTCATCGAGTATGTTATTCTTGCAAAAAATCACATTGATTGAAAATCGATAGCCACTTGATTAGATCACACTTGTGTCAACGGTAAATGTCCAATGATAAGTGTAACGTTTTTTCTTTTATTATTTTTAATTTTTAAATTTAAAATAATTACTATAAATTATATTCTTATTTCATAATCATTAAATATGTAATGAAAATTCTCAATTAATTACATAAAATGGAGATGATCAAAACCCGTAAAAGCCTAGTATCCTTAACACTTTTCAATTAATGTAATCCAATTTAAAGGTACAAACATTATCTACTCTTTTTTTCTTTTTCTTTTTTTTTGGTGTGCGGCAGTGTGTTATAATTTTATTGTGGTGATCTATCTGTCAATATTTTATTTTATTTACGGTCAATTGAAAATGTATAATTTTAAATTTATTTTATTTTAATTTTAAACTTAACCTTTTGTTGACGTGTTGTGAAAAAAATTGTAGTAAGATTATTGATGTGTTGTGTTTAAAGTAATTTCATTTCTTAATTCCAATAATGAATATGGCAATCCGCTTTACATTAAATTGAGTTGCGAGTATGATTGCATGGAACCGTTAATAATCTTTTTGATTAGTAAAATGGAATTTCTTATCAAATTTTCATATTAATTATTTGACAGTGGACATAAATGCAATGGTTCTCATCAATTTATATGTAACGATAAAAAAAACAATATTAGTCTTTTAACTATTTGGACTCATTTTAAAAAAAAAAAAAATCCATTCGGTCCTTATATAGAATCAAGAAAATAATCCAACTGTGATTACAGAATCAATTTTGTTAAGAATATTTAAGGATAAATAGTTCATATAATCAATTATTAGTAAGAGATAAAGGGTGAAATTTATACGTGAGACTAATCATTTGTGTCTTGTTTCTGATTAATTCTGTGAGATGAGTCCCACCTTTGTGTTTTGTCTGTGATTGATTCTATGAATCAATTCTTTGTTTGTAACAAAACTATTACTCAGTATCTCTCTTAAGCATATTCGCACGTACGCGTCTTCTTTTAGGCAATTAGTACATAGATTATTGGGATTTGCAAAATTAGAACAAGATTTATAAGTTATTCATGAATTCAATTTTGAGGAGTCAGCTTTGGTTTTTATAGTTTTAAGTATATTAATTTTGTTTTTAAATTTTTTATATTATATCAATCTAGTACAGTTAATAAAATGAGAATTGTAAAAAAAGATAAAAACTAGAACTTAACAAATCTCATCTAATAATTGTGCAACATTATTGTCAAAAAAGAAAAAAAAAATTTACATACTTAAAAATAAAATACGTGAATCATATTTGTTATGTATTTATTATGTGTGACCCCATTGCACTTGACTCCGATTAAACACCATACACTTCATTTTTGTGCAAAAAAGAGAAGAAATTTAAGAAAAATGTATAACATTTCTTCTTTCATTCAACATCATCAAATGAAGTCAACATTTACTTGAGCCTGAAATTTAAAACCCCACCGTTTTCGCCTCCGCCTCCGTCACCACCATTGTTGTCGAGGGATGGAAATGGAGAAGGAGAGAGAGGCGGAGGAAATAGGAGATGATCATCATCACACATCATTTTAGATCTAATATGACATATACAATTGTGAGAGTCAGAAAGGCAAGTTGAGGTCAGAACTTGGACATCCCTATAATCTTCAAATGAATCTTCACACAGATCCACACATGTATCCCACTCACAACCGTAATCGTCAAATCCATTCTTCACCAGCTTATCGCACTCCTTTTCACCACCTTCACAATCACATTAACAAACAAACAAACACATCCCAATTAATTTTGAATATTAAATAATACTCTCTTTTAGTCAATTAAAAAATATACATAATTGTGATTTTTTTTTTTTTTGGGGGAGGGGGGGGTTTGTTTTATAATGAACAATCTCACTATTATGAAAATTTTATAAACAATCAGTTGTTTCTTACTAGATCTTATCATTTTTGATAAAAAAAATAAAATAAATAAAATAAGAGAATTTTCTTCCTCACCGAAGGCAACAGTAAGAAAAAGCAGGCAGAGAAATCCACAAGCAAAAATCTTCCCCATTGTCATCTCTAATTCCAAGTTGAATTAAAAATATTTACAGAAATACTATATAGACTTTCGAGGATTGTAAGATACAAAAATTAACATTAGAAGCCATATATTTATACTAGACGGCCCACTAACATGGTGACATGGACCTATACCTATATCTATGTAATATTTATATATATCTTTGCTGTTTTGGCAATTTCTACAAATCATTTAAAGCTCATGGATCATGAATCTTGTAATGATAGAAACAATGTATCTCGAGAGATAAAGGAGGATGATTTTCTCCCCTCTAAAATTTAGATTAGAGAGAATTATTTGGGCCCATGAGACTTACTATAAGTGCTATTTTGATAATTTAAATTGCTCATATTGTTAGACACTTCATGTATTTACTGTAGTATTTAGACATAAAAGCTCATGTCCATAAATTACTTTGAGGAGAGTAAATGAATTATTTTTTCTTTTAATTTCAGTCTGATATTAAAAATTTTAGCATTAAAATTGATACAATTAAAATTATAAGGGTAAATTACATTGAACTCTCTTAAGGTTTTGAGAAAATACATCAAGCCTTACAATTTTGACATAATTATACTAATTTCTCTTTTAGTAAGGTTAAAAAAATAAAAACTGATGTGGATTGTATAAAGACAAAAAAAAAAAATAAAATAAAAACAAATCACAAGATAAAATATATATTTCAATATAAAAGTAATGACAATATCATTTTTTTTATTAATACAACTAACAAATTAAAACCTGAAAAAAACCAACTGTAATTATGTTAAACTTGTAAAATTCACTATATGTTATCCAAATTTTAAGATAATTTACTCAAATTATATATTGAATTGACACAAAAAGTGAACTATAGAGAAAATGGATAATTTGCCGATATTGAATTGAGTACTAAAAGTTAAAAAATTAATCAACTCTGTGCAAAAACTAGTGTTGCAAAGGGGAACTAAAGGATCAAGCCAACATGATGGGAAGGTGGACCTCGAAAATCAGGGTTGCCTCGGTGTTCTAGAATTCAAACAAAAAATCCAGTGAAGAGGAAGAAAGCTATACAAGTTAGCTACAAGGCACTACTGAGAGGTTTCAAGAATCAAGAATATCCATTTACTGTTTATGTCCTCATATGTAATTGGCACTATCATTGATACCCCTCCTGCAAATGGCAATGTAAAATCCACATAGAACGATCTGTTTGCTGTGATTGTAATGTCCCCCATGGCACCATCATAGTTCTACTTCCAACAAAAATAAATAAAAAAAATCAAATTGCGACAATTAATTCCACATGAATATACTGATTGATCTTCGAAGTATACAATCTGTTCTACTTTAGTCCCTTGAGATAGCGTCACTTGAAATCAGTGTGGGAGGAGGAGTATTTATATAAGTTAAAAAAAAAAAAATAATTAAAAGATTAGGGACTAAAATGAAATAAAGTGCATATTAGGAACCAAAACGTAACAAAGTTCATACTTAAGGGATCATTTGTGTATTTAGTCCTTTTGGTTTCGTTAAGGGTTCATGTAAAATTCTAAAAGTATCCCTCCTCCATTTACTAGTTTTGAATGGTGCTAATGTCAAGAAGCAAGGCGTATCAAATTGCATACTTCGCGAACTAAAATAGAAACAACAAAAGATTGAAGGACGAAAGTATAACAAACCATATATTTTGGGACCATACTGTTATTAATCCTTATTATATCTTTGAAGAATAATTAAGGGTAAATTACACCATTAGTTTCTTTAGTTTAAGGATTTATCACTTTAATACTGTAATTTCAATTTGAACAATTTAAATCCAACATTTTTAATTTTATTGCACTGTGGTCTTTCTACCACTTACCATTAGCATTTTGAATGAAAAAAAATCACGTACAAAACTATAATGACTAAAATGAAATTCAAAACAAACTATAAAGACTACCGGTATAATGAATAAATTACACTAGTAATCCTTATACTTTTTTTTTAATTCCACTTTGGGCCGGAGTCAAGAGCCCTTGCTCAGTTAGACATTGGGCGCACATTGGACCGAGGATTTAGTCCGGTTGATTTGGAACAGCTTCGGATTGCCGGTCCGGACGAGATGCGTGCTCTACAGGGTTGGAGGGGGTTAGTCCTCGCAACATCAGGGTGAACCGAGAAAGAGCTCAGTCGTGTCTAAGAAGCTCGGTCGAGCCACGGTGCGGAAACATCGATGAAACCGGACAAGTAGCATAGGCGTGAGGTGACTGTGTGGCATCACGCTAAGTGTAACTTGGTGAGGAGTACTATGCGGCGCCGCGAGTTTGCACAGAGGAGATCCCGCTGTCTGTACACGCCAATTGTTTGATGGTTTTGTTAGGTGGTGTTTAGCTATATTAGCGCTGACACGTGGGGAAATGTGAGAGGAGAGCAGGTCCACGCGTCCCAAGAGGAATGGGCGCAAAAGCGTGCTTAGAAACCATATAAACGAAGCTGCGCCTCTATACTCAGGTCTGGAACATCCTCTAACCAGAGCTCACCTACCACTCTGTCTTCTCTATTTTTTTTTCTCTCTCTTTGAGTGTGCTAACTTGACCGTTGAAGGGGTTTTCCGGCAGCACACCGCCGAGTAGCTCATCTTCATTGTCGGATAACGGACAGCTTGGACATGAGGAATACGGATAACGTCGGACATTTGACCCCCGTACAATTGGCGCCATCTGTGGGAAGCTCCGATAGACAAAACCTTATCCTCTAAGTTCTTCCGATCGTCTTTCATGGTGAACAACGACGAAGTCCCACTGTCCGCCATCGATGGCATCACTTCGGAGTTCGTTTGGAGAAGAGATGGTACTCCCGCCATTCTTACCATGGCTAGTCTGGAGACCTCTCCTAGAGTGCTCCCCAGAGATGTGCGAGACAAGCGCGCAAGGAGCACTGACCGCTCACAGAGTCCCGACGGGCACCGTAGGCGAAGAGAATTGCACGCTCAACCCTTAGAGCATAAGTTGAGAGACCAAGACGCCATCATTTGAAGGATGGTGGCAGAGATAGAGGCGTTGAAGTAGCAGGTCAAAGGGAATGGTGTTGCTGGAGTAGGTAACCATAGTGAGCGCACCCAACCCCATCGCTTAGGCAACCAAAACCAGCGGCGGACACCTTTCCTTTCCATCACCAGAAGTTATAGGGTTGGTAACTCTGACCCGCCAGCAGAGAAGTCTTGTGCGCGAGACAATAGTTACTGTCTTTCACGTTCGTTGACAACATCGAAATATTCCTACTCTGCTCGTTCGAAGGACCTGAGGAATGTCTTAAAGGAACGAGCGCGCCGGCGGGAGGCGCAAAGGTTGTTGGCGCTGCAGCGGTTATCCTACGGAAGTCGCGCCAGTGAAGAAGTCGTAATGCCGCCACTACATCCAGCTGTACGCGTCTCTTTGGACAGAGATTTGGCGAAGTTGAGCGCCACCCCCTTCTCCCTTGAGATAGAGATCACACTGCTCCCTGTGGGCTTTCACCAACCCAAGTTTACGCTCTACAACGAAAAAACCAATCTATATATGAGCCACTTCCGACAGGTTATGGCTGGATACAGGCGTAACGACGCTCTTATGTGCCTTATTTTCCCGTCAAGTTTGGGTGAGTTGGGACTGAAATAGTTCAAGAGGCTACTAGAGAAAAGTATCGAAATGTGGTAGCAGTTGGTGGAAGTGTTCGTAACCCGATTCAAAACCAACACCAAAATGCCGAAGGAAGTCGACCACCTCTTGAGCGTCAAGATGGAACCGGGCGACTCCCTCAAAGCATACAACGCCAAGTATTGGGAAACCTTCAACGAAATCCTTGATTACCTGACCAGTCTGGCAATCACCCAATACAAATGTGGTCTCCCGGTCAGACATAGGCTGAGGACTCGCTCACTATGAGCTAACCGACGACCATGGAGCTACTAATGCAGTGCATCAACGCACATCTGAGTGGCGGATGATGCTATCGTAGCCACCGCGAAGGTGAATCTGGTGGCAGTGGACAAAAGGGTAGCCAGAAAGGTTCACGCGGTCGGACAAGAGGCAAACTGTCTGGGCAACCGCGAAAAAGAGTCGGACCGAGGTCGTGGCAACCGGGGTAAGGGTCATTGTAGTGACCGAGGTGATTATCCCCGCGACGTCGTGGAAGATGCGAAGAGAAAGTTGAACGCCCGAACAGGCATCACCACGGTTTTCAAAATCCCAATCTACCGTATACTTAGCAAAATCCGCGACGACAAGTTGGGCGACGCATAGAGGAGCTTCAATTCGCAGTATCGCTGCACCTTTCATGGCGAGCGAGGGCACCGTACTGAGGACTGTTTACCTCTGAAACAACATTTGGAGGAGTTGGTGGCCGCTGGCCACTTGGATCGTTACATTGACGAAGGCGTCAAGGCCGCACCCCGCGCTCCAACTAAGCCAAATGGTTTGGCCGCGCTAGAAGCACCCCCCTAAGGCGTGATCAATGTGATCCATGGTATTATAGAGCCAGTGCAGGTATGCAAGCTCCGAGGGATGATAAAAAAAAGTAGAGCATATGAGGGAAGTCCTATCACGACCCAAACCCGCCCCTAGTAGTTTGGCATCGTAACCGGCCAGTAATCCAAGATTACCAAAGGCCTTCCTGTACAAAACATAAATAACCGGGGCTCGCGGAAGCGAAGACAGAATACAATAGTCCAAAGAGCTGTGCATATATATGAACAAATATTTACATGCCAAAAATGTTAATTTACCAACTTACATTACATAACATGTAACAAAAGATCATACATAAAACATAGGCACATGCCACAGATGTACAACAAAAGAAAACTCACTAACGGCCTTCCAGGCCTAGCCCCAGCTCGGAGGCACACAAAACACCAGGTAAGCTTCAAAACGGCGGCTCGGTCAAGACTCCACCTAGGCTTGACTCCCAGAACGCTCACCTATAAATACATATATACAAACAGTGAGCTAAAGCCCAGTGAATAACATTAAAGTAAAGGGGTAGTGAACGAATTCCATATAACATATATCTGTAAATCAAATTATTCATAATCATTCATATCAGAACATATCATAATGGTACATCTCACGGAACGTAACACATAACGTCTTCCGACTAAAGTAATCGGTTCCAGATACCGATTAAACACATATCACCACAATGAAGTGGCTAACGAGATCTCGTATCATATATTTGTCATGGACCCGCATTTTCATGCCGTCCCCCATGACTTGGGACTATCTGTGGATGCCATACTAGATTCGCAAACAGGACATTCGTTCACAGAATCAAAATCACATTTCAAAAACATAACTTAACGCATCACGTTTGAAATACAGTTCATATTAACATAACTTTAAAGAAATGTTACTCACAGTGGGTTTCCAAAACCGGTTGCACGGTCTTCAAGGTTTGACCTACAGATACAAACATTATAGCATGATTTCTTCACACATAAAGTAAACACACACACTTGTAATCTCGTCATCATAACTTACTTAAGGCTTAAGGATGCCTAAAATGTAATGAGGATGCCAAAACATGCATTGGAACACTTTGTGAAATTTCAGAAAAATAGGTCCCCGCTCGAGCGTGTGTTCCCCCGCTCGAGCGGACTGTAAACTGTGTCAAAGATACTGGATGCACGAAATCCCCGCTCGAGCGGCCTTAAAAAATCTGGGTGAAAACCAGTCCCATTTTCTGTTAAACCGTGGGTCTCCATTTTTGCAAAATCAACTTCCAAATTAGAAAACTCAAGGCCAAAACACTTGAAAACACTTTAAATTAAGCTTCAAAACTTCCAAACAAAACCCAAATGCATCATATAAGGAATCAAACCTTGATTTAAAATGAAAAATCATAAATATGCACACAAAAGCTTCCTTTCTTAAAATCCATGGAGGTCTCCCTCAAATATGCCAAATCATAAATTTATGCTATGTATGCTCAAATTAAACATAAGTTCCCCTTCAATCCACTTATTTACCATGAAAACATGGATGAATCAACCTTATTTCAAGAAATTAGAGAGAAATTCTTACCTTAATTACTTAATTGGAGAAGGTTTGAGCTTGATTCCCCTTTCTCTATTCTTCTTTCCCCTTGGTTCTCCCCTTTCTGCCGAATTCCCTCTCTCTCTCTCTTAGATATTTTCTTCTCTTTTTGTTTTGAGTCAACAATGATCAACATCCTTATCAATGTATCACATATAATAATTGTGCCAAATACATGAGCCAAACGGGGCTTAGCGAATCAGACGAAATTTAGTTCTCAATTAAACGTCCCAAATGGTTCTAAAAATTTCCGGTATCACATAGGTGTGTTCAATTTCGTTTTCCGAACCCATTATGGTCGTCAATTTCAGTCCCGAAGTTGTAATTCCAACAGATATTTTTCTAATTCAAACAGATATTCTCCAATTAATTCATATTAGCACATAGTTAATTACTGATAATTGTGACATGCGTTTTGGGGTCGTTACATTCTCCCCACCTTAGGAAGTTTGGTCCTCCAAACTTTGCTTCTCCTGGCACGATCTCAGTCGGAAACAACCCGACGGTTCTATTCAGTTATTCAGCACGACAAAGTAGTTCTTGTATCAATCTCATAACAGTGAAGGCAATATCATAGCAGTCAAACACATAATGAACATATCTTGCACATAAGACTGAAGTCAACTAACAAGCTCCACAGCGTTCAATGCAAAGGTAGTAACATAGATGCAATAGTTCATAGCAAAGGTGATACCCACGGATTTAATCAGTAAGATAATTCCTATGTGTCCAAATGGTCAACCACGACTTTAATTTGTCATTTCCTTACAATATAGTCTGATACTGTAGAAGTCATTCATATGTGTTCACCAAATCAGTTCCATCAAAAGTCATAGCCAATTTGTTTCACGTCGTTCATATTCAATTGTTTTACCATGATTTACATATGTAAACTAATTTTTAATCTAATTGTTCCATCACAGTCACATGTTCTATATTTTCCATCGCATAGGTAACATTACCAACATAACAATATATAGGAAAATCGTACCTGCGTTCGCTGTTCCAATATTCTGTGTCTTTTCTGAAACTAGGGCATAAACCCTTCCTTGCCTCAAGGTGTTCCCCTCGGAAGTAGATGTTGTGGTTGTCCTTGGTGTCATTGTTGATGCAATCCCACTAGTAACAGGTCTCTCATTGCTTGGGTAGGCTTGGGGACAAGATTTGGCTAGGTGGCCTTTCTGTCCACATTTGAAACATGCTCCTGATATGCGGCGGCAAATGCCCTAATGTTGCCTCCCACACTCCTTACAGGTAGGTATGCCCACACTTCCACTACTTCCCCTCTTTATATTATCACCCATACTTGAGTTCAAATTCTTATTCACGGAGCCCATTGATTCACTAACCATTTCCACTTTCTGTTTCTTGAATTTCTTACTTTCTCCTTCAGTCATTGTTGTTGACTTGGACATTTTCAAGGTAGCAATATTTGTTTCAGCCATTAAGGCTCTGTCAAGCACATCAACATACTTTTCCAATTTCAACACATTCACCCGGTCAAGTATCTCAACATGTAAGCCACCTTCAAATTTTCTTGCCTTCTTGTAATCTGTATCAGCCATATGAGGAGCATAACGGGCTAATTCAGTAAATTTAGCTTCATACTCCGCTACTGACATGGTGCCTTGCTTCAACTGTTCAAATTCAGATATTTTCCTATCTCGCATACATTGTGGGAAATATTTTTCATAAAACATCTCTTTGAATTGACCCCACGTCAAGTCCCTATTCTCACCTCGAACGAGCATCCACCATCTTCTAGCTTCTTCTGTTAGAGTAAATGTTGCTAACAAGACTTTATACGCATCAGTACACGGAAATACTTCAAAAATCTTTTCAGTTTCAAGTACCCATGCCTCCGCTTTTAATGGTTCAATACCCCCTGCGAATTCTGGTGGTTTCAGTTTCTTGTATTTCTGTGTCAAAGTGATGATGTCATCATTATTGATCGGTTCCATTTGAGCAAGTGGCGGAGGAGGAGGCGGAAATGGTTGTCTCTATTGTTGTTTGTTTTGCTCTTGTTGTTGTCTCACCAACCAAGTTAAAGCTTCCACCATTCTTTCTAACCGATCTATTCTGGCATTAGAAGATTCTGACTCATTTACATTTCTTGCATTGGTGGTCTCCATTGGTCTATAGAACCCATAGCAGAGAAAACATTTTATTCCCAACATAGTGGTTCCTCTGTTGTCTCATTATTACAGTTCTTGTCTCTTTATATATTCAAAAACACACGCACACATGCACACATGTTTATGCCATGCCCTATTTCTTTTCTAGGGCACCCTACAGCTCATATGGACACGTGTGTGAGTAAATTAACTCGTGCTCTGATACCATTCTGTCACGACCCAAACCCGCATCTAGTAGTTTGGCATCGTAACCGGCCAGTAATCCAAGATTACCAAAGGCCTTCCTGGACAAAACATAAATAACCGGGGCTCGCGGAAGCGAAGACAGAATACAATAGTCCAAAGAGCTGTGCATATATATGAACAAATATTTACATGCCAAAAATGTTAATTTACCAACATACATTACATAACATGTAACAAAAGATCATACATAAAACATAGGCACATGCCACAGATGTACAACAAAACAAAACTCACTAACGGCCTTCCAGGCCTAGCCCCAGCTCGGAGGCACACAAAACACCAGGTAAGCTTCAAAACGGCGGCTCGGTCAAGACTCCACCTAGGCTTGACTCCCAGAACGCTCACCTATAAATACATATATGCAAACAGTGAGCTAAAGCCCAGTGAATAACATTAAAGTAAAGGGGTAGTGAACGAATTCCATATAAAATATATCCGTAAATCAAATTATTCATAATCATTCATATCAGAACATATCATAATGGTACAACTCACGGAACGTAACACATAACGTCTTCCGACTAGAGTAATCGGTTCCGGATACCGATTAAACACATATCACTACAATGAAGTGGCTAACGAGATCTCGTATCATATATTTGTCATGGACCCGCATTTTCATGCCGTCCCCCATGACTTGGGACTATCTGTGGATGCCATACTAGATTCGCAAACAGGACATTCGTTCACAGAATCAAAATCACATTTCAAAAACATAACTTAACGCATCACGTTTGAAATACAGTTCATATTAACATAACTTTAAAGAAATGTTACTCACAGTGGGTTTCCGAAACCGGTTGCACGGTCTTCAAGGTTTGACCTACAGATACAAACATTATAGCATGATTTCTTCACACATAAAGTAAACACACACACTTGTAATCTCGTCATCATAACTTACTTAAGGCTTAAGGATGCCTAAAATGTAATGAGGATGCCAAAACATGCATTGGAACACTTTGTGAAATTTCAGAAAAATAGGTCCCCGCTCGAGCGTGTGTTCCCCCGCTCGAGCGGACTGTAAACTGTGTCAAAGATACTGGATGCATGAAATCCCCGCTCGAGCGGCAAAACCCCCGCTCGAGCGGCCTTAAAAAATCTGGGTGAAAACCAGTCCCATTTTCTGTTAAACCGTGGGTCTCCATTTTTGCAAAATCAACTTCCAAATTAGAAAACTCAAGGCCAAAACACTTGAAAACACTTTAAATTAAGCTTCAAAACTTCCAAACAAAACCCAAATGCATCATATAAGGAATCAAACCTTGATTTAAAATGAAAAATCATAAATATGCACACAAAAGCTTCCTTTCTTAAAATCCATGGAGGTCTCCCTCAAATATGCCAAATCATAAATTTATGCTATGTATGCTTAAATTAAACATAAGTTCCCCTTCAATCCACTTATTTACCATGAAAACATGGATGAATCAACCTTATTTCAAGAAATTAGAGAGAAATTCTTACCTTAATTACTTAATTGGAGAAGGTTTGAGCTTGATTCCCCTTTCTCTATTCTTCTTTCCCCTTGGTTCTCCCCTTTCTCCCGAATTCCCTTTCTCTCTCTCTTAGATATTTTCTTCTCTTTTTGTTTTGAGTCAACAATGATCAACATCCTTATCAATGTATCACATATAATAATTGTGCCAAATACATGAGCCAAACGGGGCTTAGCGAATCAGACGAAATTCAGTTCTCAATTAAACGTCCCAAATGGTTCTAAAAATTTTCGGTATCACATAGGTGTGTTCAATTTCGTTTTCCGAACCCATTATGGTCGTCAATTTCAGTCCCGAAGTTGTAATTCCAACAGATATTTTTCTAATTCAAACAGATATTCTCCAATTAATTCATATTAGCACATAGTTAATTACTGATCATTGTGACATGCATTTTGGGGTCGTTACAAGTCCTATCAGTCTAGCCCGCGGTCAAAAAGAGCAAAACCGGGGTAAAAGATATGCTCAGCTTTTCAAGCCGAGATCTTGAACAAATTCAAACACTGCACAATGACACTATGGTGGTCACCCTTCACATCAGGGACTTTGATGTTTGGTGTATTTTGATCGACTAGGGTAGCTCGGTTGAAATAATGTACTACGACGCCTTCAAGCAACTCAAGCTATGTGATAAAGACTTGGCCCCAGCGACCTCGCCACTAGTCGGTTTCAACTCGCAATTGGAATGGCCCATGGGAAAGATCATCTTATTCGTGGTCAAGAAAGTGAAATTTTAGGTGTTGAAGGTGCATTCCATAGACAATGTAATCCTAGGCAGAGGATGGCTTCACGCCATGCAAGCGGTGGCTTCAACCAACCACTAAGTTCTGAGGTTCCCTTCTACTATGGGGATGATTGAAGAGATTTGGGGTGATCAAGTCGTAGCCTAGCAGTGTTTCATGGCCATAAATGAGAGCCAAGCAGCCAAAGGCTTCGTGCAAATGATTGAAGGACCGGAAGACCAAAGTGTCCTGGATGATGTGGGTACTAGGGCCGAAGAAATGGCTGTTGAAGACTTGGTGGAAGTAAGGATCAACGACGATAATCCTAAGAAGTTCTTTCTGTTGGGACCCAGCCTAACCGCCCAAGAACGGCTGGAGATGGTTAAGTTTTTGGTGGCGAATATTGAAATGTTTGCATAGACGCCTTACGACATGCCTGACATTGATCCAAACTTTATTTGCCACCAACTCAACATCTTTCCGGATGCCCGGTCGGTCATTCAAAGAACACAGAGATTAGCGCTTCATCACATCGAGGTAGTGGCAACAAAGTCAAAAACTTGCTTGAAGTGAGGGCAATCTAGAAAGTGCACTACCCTCAGTGGGTTTCCAATACGGTCATGGTGCCAAAAAAGAATGGGAAATGGCGGGTTTGTGTTGACTACAAGACAGTCAACTGAGTTTGCCCCAAAGACAGTTTCCCCTTACCTAGAATCGAAAACTTGGTGGACCTTACAGCCGGACACAACCAACTCAACTTCTTGGACGCTTAATGCAGTTATCATCAGATTGCCATGCATGAGCCTGATCGGAAGGTTACCTCTTTCACAACGCCGAGGGAATTGTTTAACTACTGGGTTATGCCCTTCGGGTTAAAGAATGTCGGGGCGACTTTTCAAAGAATGGTCACAAAGATGTTCGCTCCCTTGCTCGGCCGTATAATGGAGGCCTATATCGATGACATGGTTGTGAAGGGCAAACGTGAGGCTAACCACCTGTCTGACTTGGCGGAGATGTTCACCATTCTTAAACAACACAAGTTATGTCTGAATGCATCAAAGTGTACCTTTGGCGTGGAGTCGGGAAAATTCTTAGGCTTTTTGGTCACCAACCGTGGCATTGAAGCAGACCCCTCCCAAATTAAGGCCATACAAGAACTAAAGCAACCCAACTCGGCAAAAGACGTATAGCATCTTGCCGAGATGACAGCCGCACTTAACCAATTTATAAGTCGATCATTAGATCGTTGTTGCCCTTTTTTTCGAGCCTTGAAGTCCAAGTTTTCATGGGATGAAGAATGTGACAGAGCCTTAGTTGAGCTAAAGACATACTTATCTTCCGCTCCACTCTTAGTCACGTCAAAGCACGGCGAAGAACTTTATCTTTATCTGGCTGTTTCTCAACATGTTGTAAGTACGGTATTTGTTCGAACAGAGGGCATCCAACATCTACCGATCTTCTATGTAAGTGTAACAACCCCGACCCATGATTAATGTTAATCCATGCTTAATTATGCCCAATGAGTAATTAAAGTGAGATTTTGCATCATATGTTGCCTTATTTGTGTTTACATCTGTTTAACGTAGAAATATCTGTTTTTGTTTTCATTTCGGTTTGCGAATTGAAGGCCTTATCGACACCTGATTCAGAAATTGACTTGATTTATGTGTTAATTAGAATTTTTAGAATTTTATGGTAGGTTTAATTGAATTTCGAATTAGAACGATTAAATTAAAATAATTTAATATCTACTTGATTATTTTGATCAATAAATAATTACACTTTCACCCAAGCCTATATAAGGCAAATTGTTGACTCAAGGCTATTATATACATTTTCATTTCCTCATCTTTTGACTCAACATGAAAGTGGAAAGAGTAAGAGTTGGGAGAGGAACTTCAACAATTTAGAGTGAATTGTAGGAAATCTAGGGCGAAAATTAAAAATTACTTAACCTTGGAGGGAAGTTTGGCTTTAACACTTGCTAGCTCAAGGCTTAAGGTAGGAAATTCAACTCCTTAATCATGAATTTGAATTAGTTAGTGCAAGAATTCAAGAGAATTAGAAGATTAAGCATGGGAATTAAATTAAGAATGTAGAATGAAAGATTAATTCATGCATGCATGCATAATTCATGAATTTTGAGTTTAATTTACAATCAATCCTTATATGCAAGAGGACATCTTTGTTATGTTGAGAGCTCACCATAATTTTGCATTTACGGTCCCAAATAACTCATGATTTGAAAGACAATATCTTATATCATTGCATCCATGTTGTATATACAAAATTTCAAGCTTGGTTTTGAAGAATTGATTTGGTTTTGGGCTTTGATTTTGTGAATTGATCTTCATTTCATATTGTTATACAAGTTTTTAAATGTTTTCTTAAGTTTTTGGCCCAAAAAAACTAAATTTGTAGCTTTGAAGTTGAATTTGGGAGCTTGGAGGTGAATCTGGAAATTCCAGAATTTAACCTCTCCGCTCGAGCGTCAGATCCTGCGCTCGAGCGGCCACCTTTGTTTTTACATCTCCGCTCGAGCAATCGAAAGTTTGCTCTAGTGTGAAATAGATGCTCTCAGAAGTTTCGTGTTTTTGCAGACCGCTTGAGAGACAAGAGTTGCGCTCGAGTGGGGACATGAGTCTCACGCTCGAGCGACTATCGAGCGTCTGTCAAACGTGAAAATCGCATAACCAGTGCTTCTTCAAAGATTACAGAATGCTCGAGCGGAAGAAGTTGTGCTTGAGCATCCCCTCATATTTTGCATGTCCCGCTCGAGCGAAAAAAGCTACGCTCGAGCGGGGACCTTGTTTTCAAAAATTTGACCACGTGTTTTCCAATGTATTTTGGCATCCTCATTGCATCCTAGGCATTCCTAATCCAAGATTAAGACTTAATAATGAGGGTAAAATGTAGAAACACACTAAGAACGGAACGTAATGAGTTAGATAAAATCCCAACGTGTGTTTCAAATGTGTATTTGTTATGTGTTGATGTAGGTCATATTCTGTAAACCGTTTGATTGGTTTGCTCTATCTGTCTGCACTCGAAGCCATCTGTGAGTAATAACTTGGTAAAGTTATGTTCAACTTTATTTACTGTCTGTATGATGAATTAAGATTTGTTTTCTGAAATGATATGTTTTGTACAATGAATGATTGTCCAATTTCTGACAATGTATTCGTGGCATCCTTAGCATCATGTGATATCAGTTAGCTGTTACCCAATATCGGAGGTTCCATTATGGAACTTAATATGTTTGTCATTTGTTACCCGTACCGGAGGCTCCATCATAGAGCTCAGCATATCAATTATCTGTTACTCGGATCCGGAGGTTCCTTTATGGAACTAGTTACTCATAACCACCATCTGTTCTGTTAGCGCTAATGGATGTATCACGTATGATTTAGCATGACCTCTAATCTCTTTGTATGATTTGGACAAGATTATGAATATAGATCTGCTTCTGTTTCTGAAATAATATGAATCTATTTTCTGGAGTTGATATGGGACATCATTCATGGAAACCCTTTACTTTGTTATTATTCACTCGGTTTCCACTCGCTATTTATATTATGTATGTAGGTGACTAGACATATGATCAGGGCCAGAGTTGATGGCCTGGGATTCCGTTTTGTTAGCCACCATTTGCGCTCCTCGAGGAGGTTCCAGACCAAGTTAAGTTATGTGGCCATGTCATTTTAAACGTTCAACACTTTGTTTTCCCTTATTTAATGAACAGTTTATTTTTGGTTATCTGTGCATGGGGTGACGTATAACTATTGTACCTATGTGATGTCATGAATATGCTTATAAGTTAAAAAATTATTTTTTTCCATGTATGTTTGCACAGCTCAATGGACATTGTATTTTGAATATTTGTTTCCGTAGCCCCTTGATCATACGTTATTCTGTTCAGAGGCCTTTGGTAATCCAAGGATTATTGGCCGGTTACAATGCTAAACCTATAAGGGCGAGTTTGGGTCGTGACAGTAAGCAAAACCTTGCTTCCGGCAGAGTCGAGGTACTTGCCGTTGGAGAAACTCACCTTGGCACTAATGATGGCCTCAAGGAAGTTGGCACACTACTTTCATGCTCATACGATCGTGGTGCTGACCGAGTTCCCTTTGAAAGCCTTGTTTGAGTGGGCAGATTTCTTCGGTCGAATCCTGAAGTCGGCAGTCGAGTTAGGGCAATTCGATGTCAAGTTTCAACCCCGAACTGCCATCAAAGCCTAAGCATTGGCTGACTTTGTTGCAAAATTCTCGCCTGGAATTCATTCAGTTTGCCTGGTGGATCTTACCGGTGCAATCGGGCTATAGGGGGTAGGCCCAGTGGAAATTGCACGACCTCTCATCCAACCGAGTGTTGATGGTGACGCGGAAGTTGCACGCCCGTCTACAGACCCATTACTTGAAGGCCCACTTCAGCCTGGCAATGCGCCGTTGGATTTGGGAATAATAGGACAACCTGTTGGATTCGATGCCACATCACCAAGGGGAGAAGAAGGCATGATTGTTGCAATTGTCAACGGCGTGCTTGCCGCGGAAGTAGCTGAGCAGCCGAGCGACTCTGATCACCTGAACCTTTAAACGTCTTAAGACCCCGCAGAATGTTGGAAACTTTTCATCGGCGAAATGTGGAAATTTTTTGTCTATGACGCCTTAAACATGCATGGAGCTGAGCTGAGAGTAATCTTGATCTCTCCAGATGAACTGTGCATTGAACATTCCATCACGCTAGGATTTCTTGCATCAAACAATGAGGTTGAGTACGAAACGTTGCTAGCCGGGCTGAAAAACGCACTCAAAATGCAGGCATCTGAGCTGATAGTCTACAGCGACTCCCAACTCATTGTAAACCAAGTATCTGGGAAATACGAAGCCAAAGATGACAAAATGGCCAAGTACCAAACTTTGGTAAGAGAGCAAATCAAGAAATTCAAAGCCATAAGAGTCCAGCAAATTGGCCGAGAAGATAACAGCTGAATAGATGAGTTGGTTTGTTTAGCTTCCATGGCCAACAACTCAACCCCCAGCCCTCTCTTGATTGAATTCCTTCCAAGACCCAGCATTGAAGACTCAGAACAGGCGGAAGTTCTTTGTACCGAGCTAGGTCCTTCTTGGATGGACCCTATGATTATTTTCCTAAAAGAAAGGATCTTGCCAACCAACAAAAAAGAGGCACACAAAGTCCGGGTGAAGTCTGAGCAATTTTGGCTCTCTCTATCTGGTGCTTTATATAAAAAGCCATTCACCGGTCCATACCTCAAGTGTGTTCACCCAAGCAGAGTCGATGCTTTCCTTTACGAGATACACGAAGGCATGTGTGGAAGCCACATTGGCGGACGATCTTTAGCCTACCACGCTATTTCGTAAAGATACTGGTGGCTGTGCATGCAGGAAGATGCACAGAAATATGTGAGAAAATGCGAGAAGTGCCAGAAGTTCGCTCACCAAATTCATCAGCCGGCCAGAGAGCACCTTTCTTTTACGAGTCCTTGGCCTTTCGCAATGTGGGGGCTTAACATAGTAGGACCACTCTTAGCCGCGCCAGACAACCGTAAGTTCTTCATAGCGGCGACGGACTACTTCACTAAGTGAAACAAAGTCGAGCCCTTGGCGACAATCAAAGAAAAAGATGTGAAGAAGTTTGTCTAGAAGAATGTAATAACGCGGTTTGGAGTCCTCAAGGCTTTGATCTCCGACAATGGCACCTAATTTGATGGACGGTTGTTTACAGGATTTTGTGAGGAACTAAAGATAGAATTTTATACCCTCATTCCAACGGCCAAGTCGAAGCATCAAATAAGACCATTCTAGACGGGCTGAAGAAAAGGTTAGAAAAGCCAAAGGAAAGTGGGCTGAGGAACTCCCAAATGTTCTTTGGGCTTACCAAACAATGCCAAGAAGGTCGACCGGGGAGACGCCTTTCGCCTTGGCATATGGCATGGAGGCAGTCATCCAATTAGAGATTGGTATGCCCACCATCCACAGTGAAAATTTTGAGCCCGACTTAAATGCCGAAGCCATCACCCTGGAATTGGACCTTGCAGAAGAACGCTGAGAAAAGGTGCTGATCTATGTCGCAGCATATCAACAAGAACTGTCCAAAAATTATAACAAAATAGTTCACTCCAGACCATTCGAAGATTGGGTCTTAAGGAAGATGATGGACAACAATTTGGTGCCGGGCGAAGGGAAGTTAAGGGCAAACTGGGAAGGGCCTTACAAGATAACCGGCCTGGCGGGCAAAGGAGCATACCATCTAGAAGACTTGGATGGTAAAGCGATATCCCAACCATGGAATGCAGCCAATCTAAAGTTGTATTATTTTTAAGTTTCTATTTTTGATTGTAATTTTTTGTAAGGGACAAGAATTCCCCTCCATTTATTGATATAATTCTTTCAGTCACCATGTGGATTTATGAATGCTATATGTAATTGCATTGCATTATTATACATAGAAAATTTGTCGTGATTAATGGATTACAATGAACAAAGGGGCTACTGCCCCTCCAGCCGAGGTGATTTTGCCTGGCTCAAAGAGTTGATGAATTGTTCAACTCTAAGTTTCCAGTCGGGATGATTTTGCTCGGCCATTAGAGTTGATGAATTGTTCAACTCTAAGCTCATAGCCAAGATGATTTTGTTCGACCAATGGAGTTGACGAATTGTTCAACTCTGAGATTATAGCTGAGATGATTTTGTTCGGCCATTAGAGTTGATGAATTGTTCAACTCTAAGCTCATAGCTGAGATGATTTAACTCAGCCATGGAGTTGATGAATTGTTTAACTCTAAGATTATAGCCGAGATGATTTTGCTCGGCCAATGGAGTTGATGAATTCTTCAACTCTAAGATTATAGCTGAGATGATTTTGCTCGGCCATTAGAGTTGATGAATTGTTCAACTCTAAGATTATAGCCGAGATGATTTTGCTCGGCCAATAGAGTTGATGAATTGTTCAACTCTAACCTCAAAGCCGGGATGATTTTGCTCGGTTAATGATGTTTGGTTCCAGTTTTATTTGACCGTAATGATTTGTTCGGTTATATAGTTGTCTTGTATGTGTTGCACGATTGCAAGAAAGAAACACAACATACATTGCCAGAATACACGAGATAAGTTGATAAAAACTTTCATTGATTGAGAATTTAAGTACAAGAGGAGGGGCTTGTAGCCCGGTTACAAAAGTTCAAAGAAAAAAGATGGAGAATTCATGACTAAACTAGGGGAAGAGGCCGGCGAATTCGTTCCCGGCTCCCTTTGCAGCGGCCTCCAGGTCGACCATGACAGCCTGTTCTTTGTCGCCAATCTCCTTCTGGCTAGCCTCCCCCTTGGCCTCCTCCTAAACTTCTTCATCAGCCTTCTCGTGCAGAGAGTTGATGACTTCATTGGCATAAGGCACCATATAGATCGGCAGGAAGGCGGGGGAAGAAGAGGTGAACACCTTGGTTTTAGATCATTGGCCTAGTTTTTCACAAGCAGCCTTCTAATCGAACTTGAAGAAAATGTCCTTGGTGGCTTCAACTTGTTTGGTGTAGTTATCTTCAACCTCCTTGAAGCCAAGGTTGTTGGCCTCGTCCACGGCCTTATGCCTTGTTTTTTTCTCCTCCTCTAGCTTAGTTCTCAAAGCCTCCCTCTCTTGCTTGGCCCTACTAAGCTGGCCAAGAAGCTGGGCATTGTCTGCATTGGCGATCTCGAGGGAGGCCTTAGCTCGGCCCAGCTCGGCCGAGACGTTCTTGCTAGCGTTATTCAGCTTGGTCACTTTATGGCGCAAATTGAGGATGCGGTCCACGACGAGATGCTATTTTTGGATGGCCTATAAGAAGTGAAAGGAAAGTTAAGACCGAGCAAAGAAATAAACCAAGCAGAGACTTGATGAAGTCCTGAGTCATACCCTAGTCATAGACTTGACCGTCGATTTCATGAGCTGGGTGTCAGGGACATGATCACTCCCGGTCACGTCGCTCGGCAGCACCAACGCTTTTGATAAATCAAAAGCCAAGAGGTGCTCCTTATCCTCCTTGATTGATGCGTTGATCGGAATCTCTTTACCCCGGTGTTTGAACTCCAGCCTCCATGGAGGAATGGGCTCACCATCTTGCACTGGCTGCTCAGTGCTTAGCTCGGCCACGAGCTCAGCAAAGGAGTCAGCCGACCGGGGCCGCTTACCAGCACGGTGAGACTCAGCAGATGGAGCGGCCATAGAAGCCAGGGTAACCATGGTCCTTGAACTCTGGCCGATGGTTAGGGTAAGAGAGATGCTTGGTAGCTCGGTCGAAGTAGCGGTGATGAGATTCTTAATTCGACTTCTCTTCGCTATTTCTTATTCCTCAGTCAAACGGATGAGGAGAACATCAAGAAGTGTTGGGTCAGGAGGCGAAGAAGGTGCCCACAGGAAATTTGTGACCTTGCTCTTGCGGGGGGCTGAATAGTGGTAGGTCGGTACGTAACCTAGAAGCTCGTGGCAATCTCGGTGCTGGTATCTTAGCGCGGCCCTGATCGCCTCTTCATTTGGATATTGTTAATTGGCTTGCAATTTTTCGATAGCTGCAAAAAGAAAGCAATTAGCTCGGCATAATTAATATTGACAAAATAAATCAGTCAAAAAGATAGGATAGGCTTACAAGAAGAACCGAAGTCCTTGCTGATGTACCAATAGGGCACGTCATTTGTTTCATAGTTATCGGACATCCAGAAGAAATCATCATCATGTATGTCCTTGTTCGGCGTGCCGGTCACTAATCGCTCTCTGTCCGGTCTTATTTTCAAATAATAGTTGAAATCGTCTTTTGTTCAAACAAGCGTGTATTGATGCAAGATCTAGGCCAAGCCCAGATTTAAACCAAGCCGGTGGTTTAACTTGGCCACACCGTTTATGATTCTGAAAATGTTAGTGGATACTTGTGTTAGAGCGAGCCCTGTGCGTCTTAAGAACTTGCATATCAAGGGTTGCACAGGGAAGCGTAACCCTCTTTTGACTATGCTTAGCACAGTGAAGGGGCAGCACTCCAGCCTACCCCTTGGGTTTATATCCTCCTCCCTGAGCTCCAGATGCACATCGGCCGGAATATCGTATTTTTCTCGAAATGCGGCCAACGCGCCCGTCGTATTAACAAGGAAACGGTACCGCCCCATGGAGGGCTGGCTTGTTCAGCACGGTAATGTTAGATTTGCAAATTTTTGCACGGTGGCTGCTCGGTCTTTGAGAGCCCTTGTGTTGGTTTGTCTGGTCCCCTAGGACTCTGCAGTTAAAAACCAAGTGTAAGTGAAAGCGCGAACGCGCAAATGAGCTCAACTTCAGCCCGGTCACTTTGGACGCAATAACACCTCAGTCTCAATGGGTGAACTCAGTAGCTCGGTCACTCAAGCGAACCAGATATTAGCCCGGTCAAGCGACCCAGCACGTTTATTAGCTTGGTTCTCACCTAAGTTCTATAAACATGGAACTTGCTCGGTTCACTTATGGCTTTGGATCAAACGAAGGTTTGTAGCCTGGTCAGTCCCAGATTCTAACGTGTTCATCACAGAAGATGATGAACAGTGTCAAAGACAGCTTTTACGATCACATTGAAAGGAAACCCTAGCCTAACTTCATTCGAAGCCCTGAGACCTACTATTATCATACCCTAAACTCGTCTATGGGAGTTCAATTTAAGAACAAGGCAAGCCCAAGAACATGAAGAACAGTAAGAATGACAGAGGGAATTCGAAATACTTACGGGTTTGGGGGCGAGAATCGGAGTTCCAGATAGGGAGACGCTTCCACGCGACAATGGCGATGCCAAATTCACTAGAGGGATGCTTCGATGTGGGCAAGAAATGCAAGAAATAAGGGTGGTTGCGTTGTAGCTCTGGATCGCTGGGTTGTTTGAGAAAGAAGATGAACAGCAGAGGAAGAAATGTGAAGAGGCATACCATGTGTGTATAAGAAGAGAAGAGGCGCCAAAATTTGAAACTGAAGAGATGGTGTGGGGCGGCTGGGTTAGTTGCACAAGGCCAATGAACAGAGGACACGTGTCTGTGATAAGACCGGTGATAGTCTTGAAAAGATATGCCAAAAAGTCGAAGTGCCAACCGAGTAAGTTATGAGGCCGAGTGTGAAAGTTAGCTTGGTGAATGACTTGAGGAGAATGACCGAACAGATAAGAGACCTCGGCCAGAGAAGGTAATCTCGGTTACGATTTGAGATGGATGATCGAGCAAATGGATGACCTCGGCCAGAGGAGTTAATCCCGGTAACGCTAATGCGGACGAAATTAAGGGGCAATTGAGAGGGAGGTTCGCGGCCTAATATTGGGCCGAGCCGATTTGGGCTAGAGTCAAGAGCCCTTGCTCGGTCAGACATTGGGCATACATTGGACCAAGGATTTAGTCTAGTTGATTTGGAATAGCTTCAGATTGCTGGTCTAGATGAGATACGCACTCTACAGGGTTGGACCGGGTTAGTCCTCGCAACATCAGGGTGAACCGAAAAAGAGCTCGATCGCGTCTAAGAAGCTCGGTTGAGCCACGGTGCAAAACTATCGATAAAACCGGACAAGTAGCATGGGCGTGAGGTGACTGCGTGGCGCCGTGCTAAGTGTAACTCGGTGGGGAGTACTATGCGGTGCCGGGAGTCTACATGGAGGAGATCCCGCTGTCTGTACGCGCGAACCGTTTGACGGTTTCGTTAGGTGGTGTTTAGCTGTATTAGTGCTGATATGTGGGGAAATGTGAAAGGAGAGCAGATCCACACGTCCCAAGAGGAATGGGCTCAAAAGTGTACGTAGAAACCATATAAACGAAGCTGCGCCTCTATACTCAGGTCGGGAATATCCTCTAACCAGAGCTCACCTACCACTCTGTCTTCTCTTTTTTTTTTTTTCCCTCTCTCTGAGTGTGCTAACTTGACCATCAGAGGGATTTTCCGGCAGCACACCGCCGGGTAGCTCATCTTCATTGTGTTCACAGGACGATCGGAGTGAAGCGCAGCTTGGACACGAGGAGTACAGATAACGTCGGACATTTGACTCCCATACAGTCCCTCTAGTATTAGACATGATTTTTTTTTTTAGTTCAAAATGTTAATGATGCATGACAGAGGGGTCATATTATAACAAAACTTAAAGTCTAAGATCCAAATTAAAATTATAGGGATTACAGTAACACTTCGCTTAAATTATAGGAACTAATGATATAATTTGCCCGAGAATAAAGTGTATAACTAACCTCCTTGAGAGAAACTTGATACACCATATCATTGTAACTCAAAGAGCTCGAGCCATCAGCAATCTCAAATGGAACAAACTCATATGGCATAGCATAAGGCAATGCTGAAATTACAGAACAGAATATATCTATACAGAATCCACCGAATATTGTAGCATTTGTATGAGGATCTATTTCCATCTTCACAAATTGATTAAATCCTTGTCTCACTGGCACTGTAATTCTTAGCTTCTTACCACTCATCGGAAATTCCCAGCCTTTCGGTACATTTGTTGATCCTCCGGGCCATATAATTGTGTGAAAGTTTTCCTTCGAACGCGAGAAATAATTCTGTGTCGTGTTGTCATTGAAGTTCTTTGAAATCCCATAGGATTGTCTCCATATCCCAACCTCTCTACCCTGCTTTCGAACTGTATTTAGTATTTGGAATGGTGAAGGCTTTAATCATCCATTAAGAAGAGAGAATTGACTACTTAGTCCTTCAAATGTTGTCCCCAACATTGCCTTGAGAACTTTAGGACCTGTTTAAGAGATTCTAAAATTAATAAGTTTATCGAATTCATTATGTTGTTGATTGGCTTCTTCAATCCAACTTTCTTTGCTGCCATAGCTAGTGCCCACATAGTGTCATATGCCTATAGCCCAAAAATGCTTGGCTCGTCTTGTTTAATCATAGAATTTGGATTATTTTGAAAGAAATCGAGTCGTTTGGATTGGGGAACGCGAGGCTTAACCCCAAAACACCTTACATTGCTTTTATGACATTGGGATCCATAGAGAGTACGTCCATCAACCCATCAGTGATGATCCACACGTAGCCCTGGCTCAACATTCCTGTTTCCTTGGCTTTCAGGAATAGGCGAGTGCCAAGAGAGTGTGTCATGTGCACCATAAATACCCTCGTTTGCATTGTCATCATCTTGTCCAACTCTTTGAGTATAAAATCATCGCTCTCTGAAAGAGGAATGATGCTTTTATAGGAAATTCGTGTGATATCTTTTAATGCATTCAACAGATATGGAATTACTCCGTTCCCATAATCAATGTCCTTGTTTATGATGACAACTTCTCTTCACAGGGGCGACACTACCCTTTGCTTAGGGGTGTCACTTGAACCCCTCAATGATTTTTTTATTTTTATTATTTATTATTATATAGATATTAGGATTTATGACAAAAGTCAAACGACTGAACCCACTAAATTATAATTTTGAACCCACGCTTTTCACACCCATTACTTTTTGAACCCTCCAATGAAAATTTTCTACTTTTTGATTTTTTCTTTTTAATGATATGTCTACTTTTGTTTAAATATTTTATATGTAAAAAAGTGTTATTTTGTAGTCTTGTTTTGGGAAATCAATAGATGAATGATTGTTTGATTATATATATTGAGAAGGATGTATTTGATAGTGTTGATAATGAGGTTATTATGCAATGATTTCAAAATATGAAATCTCTTCGTGATTAGTTGTAAAAACTCATGTATTAACATGTTTTTTGTTTAAAGAGTAGTATCAATATATTGACATTCCTTTTGTTTATAATTTGAGAATTTAAATTAATTTGTTGATTTTTTGTAAATAGGTGACATATATAATTAATGTGAATTTTTTTTTTTTTTTTGTGTATATATGTCTTTTAAATTTTTGATTGACACCACTGACAATAATTCTTGGATTCGCCACCACTGGAAGGACTCAACAATGGCAGCAATGGCGCCAACTTGAGTGTCGTCGCCAAGAGCTGTTTGGACAAAGTGATGAGTTCGGGAAAGCATAGAAGGGCTTGTTGCAGAGAAAGAAATGAGTGGCACACGAGCTCTATCTCCTAGACCCACCACGCTGCTTGTACTGCTTGTTTTCTCTGGTTTTCTTTGGGGTTTGTAGCCGAGTTTTCCTTGGGTGGTTTAGATCTATCTTATCCGGGGGTCTGTAAGCATGGTGGGTCTTCTCTTTGTGGGCTTTGGTGCGTTTTGGAAGCTTTGCTAGGTGGTTTGGTGGGTTCTTCGGCTAGGGTGTTCAGTTTCGGCCTTGGGTCTCGAGTTAGGGTGGTGGCGTTGACCTTGGGTGGGTTGGATTCAGGAACTTCATTCGGGCACTTTCTCTGCGAGCGGGAGTTTGAGGGGTGGGGGATCCGAAATTGGTTAGGATCGTCATTCGAGCGCTCCTTGCGAGTGGGAGGTTGAGGGGTGATTTCCGTTCATTTCTTGGTGGTCGGTGTTTGTGTTCGGTTAAGAGGAGTATGGCGCCTGGTCTACAAATAGGGGACTGCGCAGCGTTTGTTGGTGAGGTTAAACCGAGGGAGCTGTTTGGGAGAGGAAAACCATGGGAGAAGTTTAAGATGGAAAACTGGGTTTTCCGGGTATTAGCGTGACAGCACCAGCAGCTCCAGGTGGTTCTCGGCAGAGCCAGAGAGGCAGAGCCAGAGGGTGTTGTTTGGGTCACGGTGAAGAACCAAAGGAGGAGGCTGCTGCAGATGTAGAAAAGGAGAATGAAGCAAGAAGAGGCTGTCGATGTTCAGAGGTGAAGCTAGTAGTTTCGGGCAAGGGTGGTCCTCGATGGTAAAGCAAGAAGTGGCTGTCGATGGTGCTCGACGGCAATGGAGCCTGAGGGTGTGTAGCTGTTGCAGTGTAGCTGTTGCAGTCTGATGGTTGGGGTGTGTTCGGGTCAAGTGTGTAGTTTGGTGGGTCTTGCGTGCTTTAGAAGTGTAGCAGCATGGGTGAATAATAGATTGTGCATTGGGAGTGTAGCAGCAGGTGTGTAGCAGCATGGGAGTGTAGCAGTGTTGGCTGGAGTGCAGCTGTGTTGTAGCAGCGTAGCTTGGGTGTGTAGCAGTGTAGCAGGTGTGTAGCAGCTTGGGTGAATAAAAAAACTTGGGAGTATAGCTGTGTTTTAGGTGGGGCTCAAGAGGGTGGTTTATTTTATTTTATTTTATATTTTTGTTGTTTTTTAAAATATAATATTGTGAGGCTAAGGAGTTGGTTGTAAGATCGCGAGTAGCAGTAGTAGGAGAGTGAATGTTTACTCTTCGAATCTCTCTCATTGCGTTTTATTTCCTTGTACTTGTAAATTTTATGTTTTTAATGGAATTTTTCTTTGCCAATTAAAAAAAAAAACTATTGCATCCACCTTCACATATTTCAACAAATCAATAACTGCATGTATTTAGGCTCCGTTTGATTAGGAAAAAAATTTAATGAAAAATAAAACTGATAGACATTGAAGTGAAAGAAAAGGAAAAATATATTTTTTTGCAGACATTTGATTAAGATAAAAATTTTGCAGGAAAAAGATAATTTTTTTTGAAATTTTAGTTATAAATAACCCCTTATATAGACACATTCAAATTTTCTTGTGTAATTTGCAAAAAAAATTATAAAGTTAGTTACATACTAATTAATGTGTCATGTAATTATAGAATTTTAGAAACTATCAATAATATGACAAGTGCTACACTAGTGAATAATTTTATTTTTTTTTATAAGATTTGTTATTTTGTATAGTATTACTCAACCTTAGAGTGCAACTAGAGCTCCAGCATTCGATTCTTTCTTCTTCTTCTTTTTCTAATGCTGTGTTTGGTTGGGGGATTTGAGGAGAGATTTGGAAAGGAAAATGAAAAAGGTAGGTAAAATGTGAATAAAATATACCTATATTTTACCTAGTTTCACACACTTTTTTCTTTTCTCTTTTCAAATTCCTTACCAAATCTCCCAACCAAACACAACGTAAAGGAATTTATTGATGTAAAAATAAAAGAATTGTTAGTCGATTCTTACGATGTAACTTCTTGCTCATGAGGCCCTCACTTTGTAATGTAGGAGTTATTCTGTCTTCTTTTACTCCAATGGTTTTTTTAATAGGTATTTTAGGTTTCATGTGTTGTTTTTGACCATTGTCATGTTTCTAGAACATTTATTTTATTATTATTATTATTATTTTTTGATAAGAGCAAGATGGGATGGCGCTCGAACCCACATCACACCTAAACCGAAACTCTTTTTTTTTTTTTTTTTCTCACAAATTAAAACGACGCCAGGCTGAATCTCAATGCATGGTGATAATTAGGTGACTTTGCTTACAATACCCATCACACAACAAAACAATTGAATAAACTCATTCATTTGGAAATCATTTAGGTTATAAAAAAATAAAATAAAATAAGGAAGGACAAATTATACCAGTAGTTTTTATAATTTATTTCTTATAACATTTTGATTCCTATATTTTTAATTAGTTCAATTTTAACTCCTAATTTTAGATTTTGTATCGATTTAGTTTAATTGATAATATTGTTAAGAAAAATTATTACTAAGTTGGCTGAGGTTAACTCACTGAGTTGAGTAAATTTATAATTTTACCCTTAAAAATATGACACATGACCTTTTTTTTGTATATTTTTCATAAAAAAATGTTAAAAATTATAATTAATTAGACCAAATTGAGACAAAATCATAAATTCAGAATCAAAATGGAGCTAAATAAAATTACATGGATTAAAATAACATAATGACCATAATACAAAGACAACCATTGTAATTTGTCAAATAAAAAAACTATACAAATTGTGCATGTGTATATGTATGTATATGTAAAAGGATTTATACCGGCATCAACAGTGTTGATAACTTAGCCCTTGGAGTCTCTAATATGGAGGATCAGGCTGGTTGTGTGGTTTTCATGAGCCGAATAAAAATCTGAAAGAGCCATTTTTAAGTGGCTCAGTCCTATTCGCCCTACTCTTGAATGCAAGTCAAGAACCATATCCACTTGAAACACAACTGAACCATTCCCAAAAACGTTACTTCGGGATGTACCAAAAAAAGCACACAAACTAATCAAAATATCTTGGTTTACCTTCCTTTTGGGGGCGATCCAAAGCGGAAGCTTTTGAGTATATCCTTGAAAAGGTTCTCTCTAAATTACAAGGTTGGAAGCAAAAATTGTTGTCTCACGCGGGAAAGGAAGTTCTAATTAAAGCTGTGGTCCAAGCTATCCCTGCTTATGCCATGGCTTGTTTTGCCTTTCCAAAGAAGTTTTGTGCTAAATTAAATTCCTACATCAGCAATTTCTGGTGGGGGGGAGATCCGGAGGGAAAAGGGGTCCATTGGATTGGCTGGGGAATCATGGGTATGTCAAAACTAGATGGTGGGCTGGGTTTCCGAGATCTCAATATTTTTAATCTGGCTCTTTTGGCTCGACAAGGGTGGCGCTTGATGAAATATCCTCACTCATTTTGTGCGCGAATTTTAAAAGGCATCTATTTCCCTTACTCAAATTTTATGCAAGCTACAAGTGGTCGTCGGGCGTCATGGGCTTGGGCAAGTATTCTTCAAGGTCGGAACATTCTACAGCAAGGTGTTCGTTGGCAAGTGAATAGTGGTTTTGATGTCCAATTCTGGGAAGATAGATGGATTCCTTCAATTCCAGGTTTTAAAGTGACCTCCCCAAAACCTGAAGGAACTGATATTCAGAAGGTATCGGATGCTATAGATCCCTTATCCAAGAGATGGAAGGAAAGCTCTCTTCGGTGTTGTATTTCTGAAGCAGAAATTGAGGCCATAAGCTCCATTCCTATCGCCTTAGAAGCAAAAGCAGATTCTCTTATTTGGCATTTTGAACCGAACGGCAAATATTCGGTGAAGTCGGGTTATAATGTGGCAAGGGAAGAGGTGTGTAGTAAGCTCTCTCAACCTCCTCAGTCTTCTTTTCACCCTTCAAGAAAGTTGTGGAAATTGATTTGGGCCCTCAAAATCCCTCCAAAGCTAAGACACTTTTGGTGGCGTGTGTGCAAGAATGTGCTTGCAACAAAGGAGAATCTTTTTCGTAGGAAATATGCGGGGTCTTGGCTTTGCCCAATCTGTCAAAAATACCCTGAGACAATTGAACATCTTTTATTCGGTTGTGAATGGGTTAGAGCTGTCTGGTTCGGCAGTGACCTAAAATTTAATATTGAAGGTGGTCCAAACCTCTCGGTCCTCAAATGGTCGAGTGATTTGTTGGACAATTTTGAGTCATCAAAGGAGTGGAACAGTTTTTTCAGTCTCTTTGTTTGGATCGGGTGGTTTATTTGGAAAGACCGAAACAATTTTGTTTTCAAACATATTGAGATAGCGCCCTTCTCGACTTTGTTTAGAGCTCGCACGGCAAAACTGGAGTTCGATAAGGCAGCTTGTAGAGATGATATGCCAATTCAGACTGAGGGGGGCTCTGTGCGAAGAAATATTATTTGGCAAGCCCCAAATCCGGGGACCTACAAGATCAACTGTGATGTGGCAATTAAAAAAGGCTCTTCAGAAGCTTCAGTTGCTATTCTGTTGAGAGATTCATGAGGTAGATTAATAGATGGTCTTACTCAATCTTGGAGAGTTTCATCTTCCCTTCAAGGAGAAGCTTTAGCTTGCAGGTGTGCTTGTCAATTGGCCTAAGCCCGCAACCTGAATATGGTGGAGATCGAAGGGGATAACAAGACTGTAATCTTCTTGTGTGTTTCTGAAACTGATCCGCCTTGGGATTGTAATGTGATAATCGGTGACATCAAGAGCTTGGCTGCGCATGGCAATTTGACCTTCAGTTGGAAGCCTCGAACAGCAAATCAAGCAGCTCATTGGGTGGCCCAAGCTTCTCTTCATGGAGTTCTTCCACTTGATTGGGTTCCAAATCCACCTTCTGCTCTAGCTTTGCTGCTGCAAGCGCATTGAGTTTTGTTGCTTTCTGCTTGTTTGTCTTTGTTTTTCCTAATTTCCTGGTTCAAAAAAAAAAAAACTAATCAAAACAAAGAAGATATGCAAAAACATCATGTTATTGCTTTTGTTGTTTCTCTTCATTTTTTGAATTGGGTTTGTAAGCAAGACTGCTATATGTATACACTATGCATGCTTGTTTTGGGCGAGATTCTCTACGTTGATTAATTAATTGATTGTGTGGTGATCATCATAGGAACTTGTTATTTCTTAGTCAAAACAATAATAATGGTATTTACCTAGTAATTTCTTTCTACGTTGACAAATCAAATGACATGATAACTCTTTTTTTTTTTTTTTTATCAGCAAAAAACTTTATCGATGCAATGGAGCATACAAAGTATGTGGATACATCAATAAAGGGGAAAGGAAAGAGCTAAGGCATCATGACACTAAAACTTGATCCCAACAAGGTGGAGACCAAGAGAGAAACCGTAACAGATGCTAGCACAAGCCACAGAGTTGGTAAGGAACCAACAAGAGGCAAAGGCCACAAGCCAAAGACACACAAGCTCAAACCACCACTGCACAACTGGAACCTCAAAAAGACAACCTGATCTGGTGAAGATTAGACACAATGTCATGAACTGAATAATCCACCTTCAAGTGCCATATGGTCCACAAAGCAAACTGCACCTTAATTTTTTCACATAATTCTTGAATATTAGGATGAGCACCCTTAAACAAACATTCATTCCTCAATTTCCAAACAGACCATAAAACAACAGAAGGGATTATCTACCAGACTTTGAGTACCCAAGGCTTAAACTTACCTCTAGACCACCAATGTAGCAAGCCTGCTATTGATCCTGGTATAGCCCAAACTTGATCCCACCAATTAACCATGTGAGACCAGCACTTCCACACCAGAGGACAATACAGAAGTACGTGATCAACAGATTCCACCTCAGATTGACAGAAAACACACAGATTATTAACACTCACATCAAGAGTCCTAATTCTTTGTAGGAGGGATGAGGTTTTAACCCTACCTCGCCAAGCCAACCAACAAAAAAATTGCATTTTTGGAGGAGCTAAACTCACCCACACCCCTATCGAGATTGCCAAACCAGGCCCTCTAGTTGCAACCCTTCACCTCCACACAAAAGCTATTGTAAACTGCCCTAATCTCTCTGCTAACCAAGAGCAAGAGTCCTCAAGACCAAATCTGAGACTAGGGGATAATTCCAACATGCCTATCAGCCTCTGCAACTCCTCCTCTTCCCAAGCTAATAGATTCCTTCTAAATTGAAGTTGTCACCCTCCTGAGATACTTTTCTTTGCACTGATCTGCTCCAGAGACTCCTCATTCTCTATGGATAAACTGAATAATCTGGGAAATTTAGCCTTCAAACCTCTGTTACCTAGCTAGGCATCATACCAGAACTGGATTCTCCTCCTATTGCCAACTATAATTTTGACCTAGTCTCCATAAAACTCACCCAGTTGCTAATTAGCCACAGAAAGTTGTGTAATATCCTTCTAAGCTATTGAATCCCCAACTGACTGATTCGCTGAGGGAATCCAACCCCCACCAATTCTACCATACCTAAAACACACCACAGATTTCCACAGAGCCTTATCATCATTACCATACCTCCACCACCACTTTAGTAGCAAGCACTCATTTCCTCACCTAAGTCCCTCACTCCCAAACCTCCTTGACTCTTGCTTTTGGTGACCTCCTTCCATTTGACCAGGTGCACTTTCATATTGATTGCCATCCCTCCCCATAGAAAATTGGCCTGAAGTTTAGTTATAGTCTTGATAACCCCCTTAGGCATTTTAAAGATAGAAAGAAAATAGATTGGCAAATTGGACAGGGTTGATTTGATTAGAGTCAATCTTCCAGCAAAAGACAACAACTTTCTCTTCCAAGAAGAGAGCTTCTTCTGAAACTTATCCACAACTGGGGTCCATGTAGGGGTGGGCGCGGGTCGGTTGCGGCCACGGAACCTTCAATCCGCCATCCGTCCGCCAGATGGCGGATTGGAGAAAATTAATCCGCATCCGTCCGCCAATCCGGCGGATGTGGATTGAGCGGATTGGCGGTTTGGCGGATGGATACGAATCAGTTTGGCGGTTTAAAATTTTATAAATTTTCAACAAAATTCAACTTGTGTACTTCTTCAAAAAAAAAAAAAAAAAGAAGAAAGTATTATAGTCAATGACTTAAAAAAAATATTACAATTACTGCATGCCTCATCAAAAGTAAGAAAAGTTTGAAACTTTAGAATATCACAATCACTGCATGCCTCATCCACATACTAAAATCACAACATGCCTCATCCACATAAAGTATTACAATCTGTGGTTCTTAAAATATAAAAACAATTCAAACCACCAAAACCATGAACATAGCAGTAGTATAGATTGTACGTCTCTGTATTGTTACAATCTATATTCTGTTTTTGAAAACAAAAATCAACCAGCATAATCATATTTTCTATTATTATTTTAGAGATAGATTCAAAAACAAAAAATATAGATAAATAATACGTTTATTTTTTTCAATTCAAAAAATATTCAAGCTGAAATTTTTTTTTTCAACAGAAATATTTAAACTCTTTAATTAATTAAAAACACAAACAGAATATTTAAATAAACTGAAAACACAAAATCTTATAAATTACTAGAGGTGCTCGTAGTTTGGCGGTTCGGCGGTTTAGTTGCGGCCAAAGGAATCTCAAATCCGCCATCCGTCCGCTAGATTGGCGGATTGGAGAAAATCAATCTGCAACCGTCCGCTCGTCATCATGCATCCGTCCAAAATGCGGCGGATCGGTTTGGTTCGGTCGGTTTTGGCGGATCGGCATATCCGTTGCTCACCCCTAGGTCCATGTGCTCTTCCTTCTAGGATTGGCACCTAAAGGCAAGCCTAAAAAATTAAATGGCAATTTCTTTGGCAGACAGTTCAAAACCTTTGCAAAGTCCTTAGTTTGGTCTTCTTGAAAGCCCACCCCACAAACAACACTTTTGTGATAATTAATCTTTAATCCAGATATCACCTTAAAGCACCTCAATACCCTCTTTATGTTCAGAACTTCCTCCTTGCCACCTTCACAAAAAATGATAGTGTCGTCTGCAAATTGGAGATGTGAAATTCCCAACTGATCAGAGCCAACTGTAGCACCTTTAATCAGGCCTTTCTCTATGGCCCTTTCCAATAAAAGATTAAGACCTTCAACTGCAACAATGAACAAAAAAGGAGATAAAGGGTCCTCTTGTCTTAACCCCTTCTGTGGTTGAAACTACTCAATGGGTGCACCATTGACCAATATAGACACCATAGCTGTTGTAAAGCAAGTCTTCATCCACCTAATCCATCTTATGCCAAAACCAAAATTGCCCAACATTGATAGCAAGAATTCCCAATTTAATGAGTCATATGCTTTCTCAAAATCCAATTTCAGGATTATACCTTTCTTCTTAGCTCTGTGCCACCCATCTACAACTTCATTAGCTATCAACACACCATCTAGGATGTGCCTACCACTGACAAATACCGACTGCACCTCACTAATCACAGCTGGAAACACCTGCTTCATTCTTCTGGATAATACCTTGGCCAAGATCTTATAGATGGAACTAACCAAGTTAATTGGCCTATAGTCACCCAAACCTGAAGGATTATCCTTATTAGGTATAAGCACAATGAAAGAGCTATTAACCTCACATGATAGTTTAGCATTTGTATGAAATTCCTGAATCATTTGAATTATCTCACTTTTCATTACAGGCCAACACTTTTGGATGCAAGCAAGATTAAAGCCATCTGGTCCAGGGGCCTTGTTCCCATTACAGTCTTGAAGAGCTGCCCAAATCTAATCTTCAGAGAACATTGCTTCCAAATTGGCTGCTGCCTCAGAGCTAATAACATCAAAGGGACCTGAAATCTTTGGCCTAACAGTCCAATTCTCTAAGAACTGCTGCCTAAAATGCCTAACCATAGCTTGTTTAATCTGAATAGGGTCCTCAAAGCTCACCCTCTCTACAAGGACTGAGTCTAACATATTCTTTCTCTGTCTCCTGCTAGCCATGATGTGGAAAAACCTAGCGTTTTTATTACCATTTCGAGCCCATAGCATTCTGGACTTTTGATGCCACAACCTCTCCTTATTTTTACTTAGTTTCCACACCAGACTTCTGGCTTTTGTTCTTCTTCTGAGCTCCACATCAGCCAAAGGCCTAGATTCTACCTTCAAATCCTAATCATGGAACTTCTCTTCTGTTGACTTTAGAAGAGAATCATTATTACCAAACACCTCCTTGTTCCACACCCTTAAATGAGATCTTAAGACTTTCAATTTTCTCATTAGTCTATATCCTGCCCATCCTAACACTTGAATGGTCTCCCAAATCTGTTTAACTTTAGGCATAAAGGTAGGGTGTAAAAGCCAAGGATTTAAGAACTTAAAAGGTTTAGGGCCCTAATCTCTTTCATCCTTTTTCAACAGAATTAGACAATGACCTGATATGGTTCTAGGTAAACCCCACTGCCTGAGAGAAAACTTTTCCAGCCACCTTGAATCCAATAGAAATCTATCTATCCTACTCCTTCTTTCCCAATCCAATGCATTACACCGGGTAAACTGTTTTCCTAGCATAGACAGATCAGACAATGCCAACTTATCAATAATCTCATTAAAGTCCTTCATCCCTCTCTTCCTTCTTGAGCACCCTTTCCTCTCACTCATGAACCTAATTTTATTGAAATCCCCACTCACACACCAAGGGTTTGAATAATGAGGGTATACATTTACTAGAGCCTCTCATAACTGTCTCCTTCTCAAAATTTCATTTGGGGCATAGATATTGACAATGACACACTCAAAATAAAAGCATGAGGAACCTAATAGAAGGATAAAGTTCTTGCTGCAATAGCAGTCTTTGAGCTTAAAGACATCTGGCCTCCAAATGCACAAAAGGCCACCTGTACTACCATTTGAGTCCACTCCCAAAAAATCCATCTCTTCATAAGGCCAAATGGTTTTCACAAAATAGTCATCCATAGTACTTCTTTTTGTTTCTTGTAATAATAAAACATCCACATTTCTATCCTTCACCAGATGCTTAATCTTTCCCCCCTTTTTTTTCTAGCCTTCTCAGCCCTCTAACATTCCAAGATAAAATCTTTATAACTAAACTGACGTTTCACCCCCATTGCTCCAGTTGACAAACAGTTAGTTTATGTTTGCCCCTTCTGCATCTGCAAGTCTTGCCTAGTCATTCTCTTCTAATTCCACTATCTTGCTCACAACCTCTTCATCTTGACCATGGTACTATAGCCCCAGTGTTGTTTCTACGTTTAGTGTTGCCTATGCCTCTTCTATCAGATTTCTTCTAATCCTTAAGAGACTCTGAGAGGATAACAAGGGGAAAGCTATTGTTGCTGCTGTAGCTCTGAAAATGGCTCCTCTTTGGAAGCCAAGGCTGCTGACCACACCTTTCTGTTTGCTAAGGCCTCCAACTAGCCTGCTACCCCTCTTTGAAGCAGAGCCTTTTTTTTCCAAATATTATGGACTTTTTGAACTGCTACTTCCTTGTCTTTTCTGCTAACATTAGGCCTCTTCTCCAAATTCTTTTGTATAGATTGGATCAAATTGGGCCTAAGTTTGGGCTAGGCCACACTGTCACCCAAGTTCAAACCCACTCTATTATTTGATCTATTGGGCCCAGACCCAACTTGCACATCCTCAAGTAAGACTTCCAGGTTAAAGTTGGATCTGTCACCCTCTAGTCCACTCAACTCCCTTAAAAGCCCTGAAGGGCCTATAGCCCTATTCAGAGTTTGAATATTGTTCATCATTGCCTTTTGTGAGTTGACCGCCTGAATTAGACCTTCCTCCTTGGAGCATGCACCTATATTACCATTCCCTATGCAGCCCTGTATGTCAACTTCGGCTGCTGCATGTTTTCCATCATTTCCTATACCCAACACCTCTGATCTGACTGGCATTGTCTCCAACACCCTACTTACCCTATCAAAGCCTTCCTCCATCACGTCCCCCTTTGCTGAAGTAGCTTGCTTAGCACTCCTTCTACAACCACCATTGCCAGATAGTTGATCCACTTCTTCTTTTTCGTTGGATTGAAGTTGAACATAGTTCTTTCCTTTGTTGGTGCTGGGACGAGGACATAAAATCTTGGAAATTCCTCATAGACTCTCACTGGAGTAAGCTTGCCTCTGCACTCCAGATAAACAATCGTATTAATCATCTCCATACACCTCGTAAGCACTCGAACTCTACCTTGCTGAAAGGTTTGAGGGTTATTAATGTCCTTTTCAAATTGAATCACCAATTCCCAATGACTAGTTATACTAGGGAAGGTTGTGACACTCCAGAGATTGATTGGAATGCCGAAACAATATAACCATACACACCTCTCTTGCTCTACAAATTGACCTTCCTCTCATTCTTCAACTGAGTCACACCACTTCTAACCCCACTTTTCCAGTTGAACCTTACCTTCCTTCATATGCTGAACTAAGCTGAAAGTTAGCAGCACTATTCTACCTCCGCACTCCCTTGCAACCACATCCTTCATCCCTCTGTTACATAGCTCTGCTCTAAAGTCCTTGAAAGCTGGAAAACTACTCATTTTCACTACTAGTGCCACCAGTTACCTTCCTCATAAGCCTTTATCACCACCTTCTCACTTTCACTTGATCCACCATTTACTAATGTCTTTGCAAATGACTTCTTACCTCCATGACTTTGCCTCTGCTGCAAATGAGTCCGTTGTTTTATCCTCGACCCATCTTCATTTCTGCATAGCCCCCTATGCTCCATTGGGCCAGGACTTTGGAATTTTTGATACTCTGCTCTTTTCACCATCAAGGCCTTATTATCGCACTGCAGGCCATTTGCCTTCTGAATCGCCATCTCTGCAGCCACTTCACAATCATATTTGACAAAACCAAATGAACACATCCTTGACTATGCCAAACTTGAGAAATAGACTGAATAACCCTTTAGGATCCATGGAGTCTGGAATGTTATCCACAAAAATAGGGACCAACCCTACCTTCTTACGAAATCCTTTCTGTCATCCCACCTTTCTCCTATGAATCACTGGGTTCCAACCGCCACGCTCCATCTCTTGTGTAAGTGGTTGATACATTTTCTCTATTTGCTTTCTGTTCTCTCAATCATGACATCACTCTTCAAAAATACATTTCCAATTAACAAACTTTCTATTCATATTTTCCTACTTAATAGATAAGAAACCAACCTTTTTAGCTTTCAAGCATATCTTATCAATCTGACGAAAAGATAGCCTCCTACGGTCAGTTTAACGTTATATTTGGTTAAGAGATTGTGAAAGAGATTTGAAAAAGAAAAATATAAAAAAAAAATGTGTGTGAAATTAAATGAAATATAAATATTTATTTACATTTCACTTATATATATATTTTTTTCTTTTTAAATCTCTCAACAAAACAAAATGTAAAAGAATTAATTTGTCACTAGTTCCTTGGGATTTGGTATCATGGATTTATTATAGCCAAGTGGTGCGAGAAATATTGTGATTGCTTGGTGGAGGGAATAGTATGGTTGATCAGCCAGTGGCATAGTTTCATTGTGTCCGAAGTATACAGGCTATGTTTTGATCATTCAAACCATTGAATTTATCAATAATATTAGAATGATTATTGCTTCATATTTTATTTACTGTCTCTTCATATGTGGCACACATACAATGAGTCTCACGTAAAATTATGAAGTTATAATTAATTAATTGTGGATAAGATTTAAGATCTTAAATTTAAGTCATCCCAAGCGATCACTGGATATTTATTCGGTTTGTAAATTTTAAGATCTCGAGATTAGACGAGATATACAAAAGCTAGTCTAGACACCTGAATATTAAAAAAAATTGTTTTGATTAATTAATTTTTTACTGATCAAAAAAATTTAATTATTTTATTTGTATTATTTTTGTGAGTAATTTACTGAGAGAGACTTGTAAAATGAATGAATCATAAATAAATTAACATACCCAAACTGCACCGTACTAACCCATGAAGTGGAATGGAGTCATGCTAATCCTTAAATTAAACAAAAATGTTAGAAATTCTAAATTTTTTATCAAACACTTATATGAGTGTGTGGAGTGCCCACATCCATGTGAGTGTTTATTAGAATTTTGGTTAAAAAATTTGCATTCCTAGCATTGCTTTAAATTAAATTAGGAGGGAGGGGAACAACTTCATGTTGTTGTCCTAATAAGAACAAGCAATCTGCTTTTGTAAGTTACATTTTGTCCCATTTATATTTATTTATTTTTTTACTTTGGTTTTTAAAATTTATTTAATATTTATGATTTGAGAATAAAGTTATATTTTGACTTTGTGAGTTTTAGAATTATGATTTGACTGTAGAAAATTTATTTGATTATGAGTTTTGAAAAGAGTTTTGAATTGAGTTTGAAATTTTTGATGTGACATATGATATTTAATTCAAAAATTTATAATTCATAACTAAATACATAACTCAAAATTTTATTCAAAGCTCACAAAAAATTTATAAAAAATTCTAAAAATATTTTTTATTTAAAATATAAAAATAACGTGTGCCAAAAAAAAAACTGTTCCGGTCAACCAGCTGGACTTCCGGGAGACATTCGGGAGGATAACCTGGTAGATATGTTTTCAAAAGTAGGTATGAAATTAATTTTTAAAAGTTGTATCCAAATAGAGGGTTCACTTTGTCCCTTCATGTTTTAATTTTTTCTAAATTTTACTCTAAAAACTAAATTATGTCCAAAATTAAACAAAAAATAACACATTTTAATCCAATTAATAATGCCCTTCAGAAACTTGAATGAAATCAAGGGCCATAATAATTCATTTGCTCCTCTCAAAAAGATTGCGAAGCTGATTTACGTCCAATTGGAAGCGGGTCCGTTCCTTTCGAATGCATTATTTTTTTCTTAACTTTTAGAAAAAATTATTCATAAATCTCATTTAGAAAAATATTAGTTATTTATAGTCCTACATATTTTTTATAGAAAAAATTAGTCCTACATATTTTTTTATAAATCAATTAGTCCTTTTTATTTATAGTATGTATTATTGATTTGATTTGGTAATATTAGAGTTTACTTATTTGTTTTTGTTTTGAGATTTGATTTTGATGTTTTTTTGGGATTTGGGTGTATGTGGATAAGGTATGATTTAACATTTTTATTTTTTAGAGATTTCGTGAAATGATTATAAGGATTGTTGATATTACATATTTGGTGTTAGCCTAAAATGATTATATAAATTTTATTTGACAAAAAATAGTGGGTTTCATATCCACAAAGCGTATTAACTCACTAAAAAGTGTAATACTTTAATATAACATTCAAACATAACACTCCAATGTAAAACTCAAAAAAAAAAAAAAAAAAAAAAGATCTTAGTTCAATACCTTAAGGTAACACAAAAAAATTCATTACAGTAATTTTCTCAAATGTAACACTCCAATATAACACTCCAAAAAAACTTCTTAGCATAACACTCTAATGTAATATATAAAAAAACTCTTTAATGTATTTTTTTTCAAACGTAATACTCTAATATAGCACTCCAAAAAATTCCTTAGTATAACATTCTAATATAACACACAAAAAAACTCCTTAATGTATTTTTTTCAAACGTAACACTCTAAAAAACCTCCTTAGTGTAACACTCCAATGTAATCAAAAAAAAAAAAAAACTCTTTAGTGTACTTTTCCTAAATGTAACACTCTAATATAATATTATAAAAAAACTCCTTAATGTGATACTCTAATGTAACACACAAAAACTCCTTAGTATATTTTTTTTTCAAACGTAACACTTCAATATAACACTCCATTTTTTTTTTTTTTTTTTTTTTTTGTGTAAGACTTAAAAAAAAAAAAAAACTCTTTGATATACTTTTTCCAAATGTAAAGCTCCAATGTAACACAAAAAAAAAAAAAAAAATTCTTAGTATATTTTTCCTAAACGTGACACTCCAATGTAATATTAAAAAAGAAAGGATGTGAGATTTTTCAAACCATTTCAAAATGAGGACAAATATTTCTTAGTAAATTTTAGACAAATGTATAATTTCAAATTGTATTGTTACGTTTGAAAAAAGTACACTAAGAAGTTTTTTTTAGCGTTTTTGTGTGTTATATTTGGAGTATATTACATTGAAGTGTTACGTTTGAGATTACATTGATTGGAGTGTTACGTTTGGAAAAAGTGCACTAAGAATTTTTTTTGTTTTTTGTTTCGTTTTTGTATTACATTGTAGCGTTACGTTTGGAAAAAGTACACCAAAGATTTTTTTTTTTTTTTTTAAGTGTTACGTTGTTATGTTTAGAAAAAGTACGCCAATGAGTTTTTTAGAGTGTTACATTGAAGTGTTACGTTATTGAAGTGTTACATTAGAGTGTTAAGTTTTTGTTCGTAATGTGAGATTTGAATTGGAACGAGGCGAAATTCAAAACTTCAATAGTGTAAATTGCCTAAATGTGTAATTTTATATTTTGAGAAACTCAATTTTATCTCTAAAAAATTAAACCCAAACATGTAAATGACTACCTTTTTATGTAATTTCCACTTTAATGAGACATTTGGATTCATAAAAAAAAAAAAAAAAGACTAAACAGTTCACAAGATCATATTTTGGGACTTATTGGTGTTTCACCTTAATTTCTATATTTAATTTTTTAATGGATATTATTAATTGGACTAAAGAGCTTTATTTGGGAGCTCGAATCCCATTACACCGAATCCCCCGAATTTGCCATTTCAAGGGAAAAAAAAAAAAACACAAGGCAAAAAAAAAAAAAAAAAAAACAGTTTTTACCAAAAAAAGGAAATTAGGGGTATTGTGTGCACAAATATTAGGGGCACAAATCATTTCTCTTGGACTAAATTAATGTAAAATTAATACAATTAAAAATACATGGACCAAATTACACAAAAAATAAATGGCGAATTACACTAACAGTTCCTGTAGTTTGGGAGTTTTGTTACTTTAGTCCCTGACTATTCAATTATGATACATTTAGACCTTAAATTTTGAATCTAGTTTCAAACAAAGATAATTGAAGACACCATTGCTCTATTTTAAGGGCAAAGTCATCAATTTGATAAAATATAAATTAGTTTGACAAAATTAAATATCAAAAAATTATTTTTGAATTTTTAAAAATTATTTCTACTCATCAAAGATAAAATTATATAAAAATGATAAATTTTTTACTTTTTTATTTTAATTTTTTTGTCAAATTAATTTTTAGTATGTCTTTTGATGATGATCATGTAATAGATGGTTGTGTTTGTTGGTGATAGATATTTTTGGATGGTTACCAATGGTTATTAGACTTTTAATGTGTAATTGATATGTATAATATATGAAATATTTTCAGTTTTGGATTTTTAATTTAATGGATTGATTTAATAATGAAATCAAAGTTGTTGTCACTTTTGATTTTAGAAAAAATAGAAATAAATTTAACAAAAATACATTTAAAAAATATATATTTTAAAAAATTATTTCCACCCTCCCAAAAGATAAAATTATATAAAAATGATGTGTTTTTAAATTTTTTTTCATTAATTTAAGTTTTAGTTTCTTAGAAAAATTCTAAAAATAGATTCGGAAACCAAACCAAATATAACTTTATAACCAAAAAAGTTTCAACATTATTTATTAAAAAAAGGCGCCATTAAATGTCAAACAACATAGAAGTTAACCAATACAAAATAAGTTATATAATGACTTTGCCCTTAAAATGAGCCGTTTGCAAAAGAAATATCTCTGATTGTTTGTATTTGAAACAAAATTCAAAATTTAAGATCAAATATGTCACAATTGAAAAGTTAAGGATTAAAATGATACAAGTTCCAAACTATAACGATAGGTAATGTAAATCTTCCAAAATAAATTACAAGAACCACATATATAATTTGCTTGGTTTTTTCGTAATCTTTATCTATTCAAAAGATTTGAAATGCAAGAAACTACATGATATGCACTATAATTATTTGCAATGTTGGCTGTGTAAATTAGAATGAAAAAATTTGCCAACAACCAAAACAATTTGACAGAATGTAGAAAGCAATATAGCAATCTGCAATCATGCATGGAAAATGGCATAACACATTGTACTGCTTAGATTTCTCACTTCTTTCTCTATTTCTTCTAAATTAAAGCGATAAGACTTTAAATTCGAATAGAAATTTGTACAAAAAAGAAAAAGAAAAAGGTAAGGAAAAAGTTCAAAATTTTGTCACTTTTCCATTACCTTTTCCTTAAAATTTCACATTAAATTCAAGATCTAAATACAGTCTAAAAGTACATCTTGGTGTCAAATATAGCTATTCTGACAAATGCACCACAACTACATCTTCTACGTTCGAATTGACAACCTCACTAGCACTTTCCATCTCCACTTCTAATGGAATAACCATTCCATTGGAGTTACAATTTCTCGACAAGCTTGGCATATCACTACAACTTGATGAATCACCATGATTAAATTCCAAATCGTGATCTGGGTTATCTCTCTTCTTGCTAAAGGGATAGGATCTGAGGTCTCTTCGATCAAATTGTATACAAAGTGCACGAAATCTTGACCAAGGAGTTGGTGGGCATGAATCTGATACTGTTTTAAAAAGATCTTTGTTTTGAAAAATGTACTTGGATATGTATGCAACAAGGCATAAAACAGTGACAAAGCCACTAATAACAAAGAGGCCTCCAAAACTTTGGAGGGTTAGGCTGTTTGAGGTGCTAATATTGATTTCTGGAGCTATACATGTGGTGGAATTTCCCAATAACTGTCTCTCAAATTCCAAAATCTTGAGACCTTCTGTTTTGGAGATTACTGCTCGAGAGACATCAGCTACTAATGGAGACTCTTTGGGGAAAACCTATTAATGTAAGAGTGAATAAGATGGGTAATTATAGAGTCAATTAAATTGGGAGACTTAATTGAAATACTTTTATACATTGAGGATTAGATTGACACAATTTGAACATTAGAAACTAAATTGAAATATTTTTGTATATTGAGACCAAATTGACACAAGATTTATACTTTGGGTACGCAAAAATATAATTAACCTTAACTATAGTGATTAAAATATTTTTTTATATTTGAACATTAGAAAATAAGTGAGCAATACTACATATTGTGCAATAAAAATTAAGAATTGAGTCAATTATAAGATAATTCCCACCCTCTATCTTAATTTTTCCCAATGTGAGATTCCATTCGTTTTTATAAAACCCTTAAAGCCCCTTGTGACAAATTGATAAAATCGAACCATAATATGTGATAAGTTTCAATTTATCAAGCAAAAAAATTGAAAGATTTAGTTCCATGGTAAACACAGAACATGACACAGAAAACACGAATGAAACCATCATCCATTTATTTTATGTATCTAATTCTATGTTTGGTTTTTTAATATGTGGACTTTTATATATATACTATAAAAGAGAGAGAAACTTACAAAGCCGAATCCATCAGTTCGATAGATGGGTCCAATTGTGGTGTATTTACCGCAGTATCTTGATACAAAAAATTTATTGTAAGGAGCCACACCAAACAAGGCCGATATGCCTCCATTTTTACTACCTTTGGATAGAGCTTCATTACATTCATCACAAGATTTGCAAGGTGTGATCTTTGATTTATCAAACCCCATGTCCTTCAAGATATCAGCAATGAACGATCCAGAGCTGCACCCAACGTAGTCCCCATTTCTTATGAGTTCATTCACGTCAGTCACGGTGGGTCGAAGGTTCTGCACCGTTAATCTTGATGACAAACTTGCAGTGTAGCTTGAGCTCAATATCAGCACCACAAACAACCATACTGTCATCACCAATCTAGCCAAGTTGCTTACTATTTTCTCTCCTACAAAACCATATATATATATATATATGAGGTTCATGGGAAGAAAGCAATACATATACTCGCAGTTTTTGTATTTTGTTTTTTGTGTTAATTTTAATTGTATCAATTTTATTCGTGTGATAATTTAGTTTAATTGATAACATCATTGACAAATTAGACAGAGATAAGGGTCTATTAAAATTTTGAAGCAATAGTCATCAATCAGTTATTTGAACATCATATATTGTTTCTTCCCTTCACATTATTTTTTAAAATTTTGAATTATATTTGTGCCTCTTAAGCAAATTACACTACAACAAAAAACACTATTGGCGACTAAAATAAGAATTTTCGTCGCTGAAAGTCGTGGAATTGGCGACTAAAATGGAATTAGTCGCCAAAATTGGTCACTTTTGCCGACTAAAAGAGTTTAGTTGCCGAATGGAATGGTTTTAGCGACTAAAAGGCAGTTTAGTCGCCAAATATATGGTTTTTAACGACAAAAAAATTTTCAGTAGCCAAAGGTTAGTGTTTTTGGCGACTAAAACCATTTGGTAGCCAAACGTTAAGGTTTTGGCGACTAAAAACCACTTTGGTCGCTGATTGTACCTGTTTTGGCGACTAAAAACAGTTTGGTCGCTGAAGGTCAAGCTTTTTGGCTACTAAAAAAAAATTAGTAGCTAAAAACAGGTTTATGGCGACTAAAATTCATTTTAGTAGCCAAAAGGGGAGTTTTTGGCGACTAAAAACAGGTTTAGTCGCCAAAAGGGTAGGTTTTTAGGCGGAACAGTTTTCTTTAGCGACGGAAAATGAATTAGTAGCCCAAAAATAATAGAATTGGCGACTAAATAATTTTTTTAGTCGCCAAAAATGATGTAAATTTTTTTAATAAATAATATATTTTTTACATAAATTATATTTGAATATATAAAATTATATTTATATATATAATTTTGTATTAATACTAGTGAAAGTAATATATAAATAATATTAGTTGCAATTATATACATGAGATGGTTCAATGGCATGGTGGGGTGGCGTGTGTGGTTAAGGTCGAACCTGGGAGCTGTGAGGCACAAAGGGAAATTTTTTTTTTTTTTCAAAATGCTGAAGACCTGTGTATTGCCGACTAAAAGTTTTTTAGTCGCCAAAGGTATTGGCGACTGTTTGTTGGCGACAAACCCAGCGACTAAAGGATTTTGTCGGGGAAAGTCGAAATTTGACATTTGGCGACGAAAAAGGGACTTTTGGCGACTAAAAATTACCATTAAGAACAAAAGGTACACATTCTCTCCCAATCATCACCACTGGCTGCCACACTTCGTTATAAATTTTAATTTTAATTTTAAATTTTGTTTTTTTTTTTTTTTTTTTTTTGGTGTGGGAGGCAAGAGGGGATGGAGGAAAGAGGAGGGAAGGGGAGGGACTGAGAAAGATGTGGTAGAGGAAAGGGGATAGGGGTTGCACCAATGACAGAGGTAGCGTTGACAAGTGGTGATGACTGACGAATTAAGATTAGAGTTAGAATTTGAAAGTTAAAGATGAGGATATATTAGGAAGATTAAGTAGTGTGAAATGAGAACAAATCAAAATTGTGTGTGGGTGAACTGAGAGAAACTTTATGGTGTAAATAGAAACTCATCACAACCCTAAATCACTTTGAGGAGAGCAAATAAATTGTTTCGTCTTCTAATTTCAGTCCAATTTTTAAACAGATAATATCCACTAGACTAAAATTGGCACAATTTGAAAAATTTAAAGGTCAAATTAAGAAACTATAAATATTGAATTGAGTAGTGCAAGTAAACAAAATACTCAACTGTGAGCAAGAACTAGAGTTGAAAAGGGGAACCAAAGGATCAAGCCAACATGATTGGAAGGTGGACCTCGAAAATCAGTGTTGACTCGGTGTTCCAGAACCCAAACAACAAATCCAGTGAAGAGGAAGAAAGCTATACAAGTCAGCCACAAGTCACTACTGAGAGGCTTCAAGAATGTCCATTTACTGTTTGTGTCCTCATACGTAAATGGTACTACCATTGTTACCCCTCCTTCTGCAAATGGCAATGTAAAATCCACATAGAATGATCTGTTCGCTGTGATTGTAATGTCCCCTACTGCACCATCATATTTCTACTTCCAACAAAAAAATAAAAATAATCAGATTTCAACAATTAATTCCACGTGAATAAACTAATTGATCTACGAAGTATAATAAATTATACATTTTGGGGACCATACTGTTATTACTTGTTATATCCTAGAAGAATAATTAAGGATAAATTACACCATTAGTTCCTTTAGTTTACGTGAATTATCACTTTAGTTCTTGTAATTTTAATTTAAACAATTTAAATCATATACTTTCAATTTTATTGTACTGTGATCTCTCTGCCACTTACCGTTATAATTTTGATCAAAAAAGAATAATACAAAACTATAGGAACTAAAATAGAATTCAAAATAAATTATAAAGACTACCAATATAATGAATAAATTACACCACTATTCCTTGCAATTTTTTTTAAAATTTTAATTCCATAAATGATTTTATTTTTATTTTTTTAGTTCAAAATGTTAACGATGCATGACAAAGGGTCACATTATAACAAAATTGAAAGTTTAAGATTCAAACTGAAATTACAAGGATTAAAGTAGCACTCCACTTAAACTAAAGAAACTAATGATGTAATTTACCCGATAATAATAAGTGTAGAACTAACCTCCTTGAGAGAAACTTGATACACCAGATCATTGTAACTCAAAGATCTCGAGCCATCGGTAATCTGAAATGGAACAAACTCATATCGCACAGCATAAGGCAATGCTGAAATTACAGACTTGAATATTTCTATACAAAATCCACCAAATATGGTAGCATTTGTATGAGGATCTATTTCCATCTTCACAAATTGATTAAATCCGCTCACCGGCACTGCAATTCTTAGCTTCTTACCATTCACCGGAAATTCCCAGCCTTTCGGTACATTTGTTGACCCTCCTGGCCATATAATTGTGTGAAAGTTTTCCTTCGGACATGAGAAACAATTTTTTGTCGCGTTTTCATTAAGTTCCTTTGAAATACCGTAGGATTGTCTCCATATCGCGACCTTTCTACCTTGATTTCCAACTACATTTAGTATTTGGAATGGTGATGGGTTTAGTTGACCATTAAGAAGAGAGAATTTACCACTTAGTCCTTCAAATGTTGTCCCCAACATTGCCTCAAGAAGTTTAGGACCTGTTTGAGAGATTCTAAAATTAAATAGGTTTATTGAATTCATTGTGCCAATATTCTCTATGTTGTTGATTGGCGTCTCCAATCCAACTTTCTCTGTTGCCATAGCTAGTGCCCACATAGTGTCATATGCCCATAGCCCAAAAATGCTTGACTCGTCCCGTTTGATCGTAGAATTAGGATTATTTTGAAAGAAATCGAGTCGTCTGGATTGGGGAACATGAGGCTTGACTCCCAAGACACCTTGCATTGCTTCTATGACATTGGAATCCATAGAGAGTAGGTCCATCAACCCGTTGGTGATGATCCACACATAGCCCTTGCTCAACATTCCTATTTCCTTGGCTTTTAGGAATAGGCGACTGCCAAGAAAATGTGACATGTGCACCACGAATACCCTCGTTTGCATTGTCATCATCTTGTACAACTCTTTCTCAATAAAATCATCGCTCGCTGAAAGAGGAATGATGCTTCTATAGGAAATTCGCGCGATTTCTTTTAATGCATTCGACAGATAAAGAATTACACCATTCCCATAATCAGTGTCCTCGTTTATAATGACAACTTCCCTCCACAGGAAGGCCTCAACAATGGCAGCAATGGCTCCAACTTGGGTGTCATCGCTAAGAGCTGTTTGGACAAAGTATTGAGTTCGGGAAAGCATAGAAGGACTTGTTGCAGAGAAAGAAATGATTGGCACATGAGCTCTATCTCCTAGATCCATCACAAAATTGGCTTGTGCTGATTTTTGTGGACCAACTATTGCATCCACCTCCACATCTTTCAACAAATCAATAGCTGCATGTATTTACATAACACTTAAGGGGAAAATTTGGTGAATTTTTTCAAAGTTATAGTTAGTTTGCTCTAAATTCATCATGTGATTCATCACAATCAGGCCACGAAGAGGAGCCTAGCCCACGGAAAATGTTTGTACAAATTAACAAATCTTATTAATTGATGTGTCATATAATAATAAAATTTTAGATACTAAAACGAGACCTATTTCAAAAATATAATAAGTGCCATATTAGTTAATACAAATATATATATATATATATAAGAATTGTTAGTTTGTATAGTTTTACTCAACTAGAGCTCTAACATTTGATTTTGATTTTGATTTTGATTTTTTAAAATGAATTTGTGCAAAAACAAAAGGGATTTGTTGGTCGATTCTTACAATGTATCTTGTTGCTCATAAGGGTCTCACTTGTAGTGTAGGAATTATTCCATCTTCTTCAGTTATTCCAATGGTTTTTTTAATAGGTAATTTTTGTTGGAATTATGATTTTTATAGGCTTATTTTAGGCCAACTTTGAGCCTAAAATTGAGTGGGTCCCACACGCCTTTTGGGGTGGATCCACACGCATTTTGGGATGGATCCAAAGAGGTGACGTGTTTCTTGCCGCATGGCAAGTCACACGGTCAAGACGGTTCGTCAAAACCATTTATAAGTGAATGGGAAGTTGACGTTGTTTTCGGATTCGTGGAATGGACAATTAAAGAAATAAAATGTGAGTTTCCTTAAAATGGTTATCCCACATTGGAAACTTAAGAGAACTTATGTGTGTATATAAGTTCTAGGTGACAACACTTAAGTTGAGCCCCAAGAGGCACCCTAAGTTTATAGAAAGGATGAGTTATGTACAAATTAAACCTTGGCTCAAACCACCACGCGCGTGCGCTGCCGGCGGGGCCAAACTGAGCCGCGCGGGTGTGGGTCGCGTCAGTTCTAACTTTAATTTTTTGGACAAAAATTTTATTTGAATTTTTTCAAATTCTTGCGGGAAAATTATTTAAATTTCTAAACGAAATTAAATTTTTTACAGTCCAAACAGTCCCTTGTTCAATCCATTTCCAGCAGTTTGAAAACTGCCCAGACAGATTTAAACAACCGTGTAGTTATCTGTTGAAACTGCCACCAGATCTGTTTGAATTTCAAACTGTATCTGTCCAATTTGAATTTGCACCTGTTCAATTCAAATAACCTACCTGTTCGGGTCTGTCATTTGCCTATAAAAACAGTCCCTTTCTAGCATTTGTTTCAATCCGAAAACATCCTGAAAAAATTATCATGCTTCCCTATTTTGCACTCTACTTGCATTATTCTTCATATTATTTTTAGGGAAAAAATACAAAGAGTATCGAACATAAGTTTTGTTTGCCGTACAAATTGTTTGGAGTGCTACTACAATTTGTGAAAATCATTGTATCTTGGGAGATAGACGCTTTTTATCCGTAAGCACCGTAGCGGGGCAAATATGTCTTAAGATTGTTAAAACAATTTTCTGTGTAAAATAAATAAGTTGAACCAAATCAAACAAATAAAAATAAATTACTTATAAAATTTATTTTACAGAAATGTAAAAATACAAAAAGATTAAGTCGAATGTGTGACACTCTGTCCTTAAGACATATTCGCCCTGCTATGGTGTTTACGGATAAAAGGCGTCTATCTCTCAGGATACAATGATCTTCATAAATTGTAGTAACACTCCAAATAATTTGTACGGCGAACGAAACCTGTGTTCTATACTCTCTTAATTTTTTTTTTTCTCTAAAAAACTAGTATTGAGAGAATTTATACAAATGAACAAAACCAGGAGGAAACCAAGAGAATTTCAGTTTTTTTTGAATGTTTATGATCGTGAAAAACCTGCTGGAAAGTCTCCTATTTATAGAACAAAAGGTGACCATTCAGATCTGTCCGAACAGGTGCAAAAAACCTGAACATATATAGTTTGAATTTCAAACAGATCTAGTGGCAGTTTCAACAGATAACTGCACGACAGTTTAAATCTGTTTGGACAGTTTCAAAAGTGTTGGAAATGGACTAAACAAGGAACTGTTTGGACTGCAAAAAACTAATTTAATTTCGTTTAGAAATTCAAATAATTTTCTCATAAGAATTTGAAAAAATTCAAATAATTTTTATCCAAAAAATTAATATCCGAACAGACCCACACCCGCGTTCGCGTGTGGTGATTTAGACTAAGGTTCACATTGTTCATAACTCTTTCCTTCTACAAACTTGGGATGCCGCTTAGGGCCCAACCTAAGTGTTGCTACCTAGAACTTATATATACACATAAGTTCTTTTAAGTTTTCAATGTGGGATAACCAATTCAAGGACACGCACATTTTACTTCTTTAAATTGTCCATTCCACGAATTTGAAAACGATGTCAAATTCATATTCACTCATAAATGATTTTGACGAACCGTCTTCACCGTGTGACTTGCCATGCGGTAAGGAACACGTCATCTCTTTGGACCCAACCCAAAAAACGTGTGGGACCCACTCAATTTTGGACTCAAAATTGCCCAAAATAAGTCTATAAAAATCAAATTTTCCAACAATTTTAGGTTTCATGCAACGCTGTCATGTTTCTAGAACATTTATTTTATTTTATTATTTTGATAAGTGCAAGAATGAGGAATAAAGCTCGAACCAAGATCATACACCTAAACTTAAGATGAAAAGAGCCAATTTTGGGCAACATTTAAGGTGATCAAAAGCTAAACTTCTTTTTTTTTTTTTCCTCACAAATTAAAGCGATACAAGACTGAAACTTAATAGATCGTGATAACAAGGCCACTTGTCACTTACAATTATACAATATCCGTGTACAAAACAAAACAATTGAATAAACTTATGTGTTCGGGAATCATTTTTTTTATTAAAAAAAAGAAAAGAAAAGAAACTATACATGTATATGTAAAAGTATACATACCGGCAGCTGCAGCGTCGATAACCTGTTCTTTGGAATCTCTAACATGGAGGACCAGCCTCGTTTTGTGGTTTTCATGAGCCGAATAAAAATCCTTAAGAGCCATATTTAAGTGGCTCAGTCCCATTCTCCCTACTTTTGAATCCAAATCAAGAACCACACCCACTTGAAACACAACTGAACCATTCCCAAAAACATTACTTTGGGATGTACCAAAAAAAGTATAAAAACTAATCAAAACAAGAAAGATATGTAAAAACATCTTGTTATTGTTGCTGTTTCTCTTCAATTTTAAATTGGGTTTTCATTTGTTGTAAGCAAGACTGCTATATATATGCACTATGCCTGCTTGATTTTGGTGAGGTTCTCTAGGTTGATTAATTAATTGTGTGTGAACATCATAGGAAGTTGTTATTTCGCAGTCAACAACAATGGCATTTGCCTAGTAATTTCTTCTCTACGTAGACAAGTCAAACGATATGATATCAATCTGGTCTTCTGCAAAAACACAAAAAGATGACCTCCCATTTTTATGATTAGGATTTATTTGTAGGAATCAGTTTGTCTCTAGTCCTTTAGAATTTGGTGTCATGGGTTTATTATAATTAGGTAGTATTTAGAGGTATTGTGATTGGTTGAGCGAACGGGATCACGATTTTGAGTTGATGTACCAGAGAAGAAAACATTGTGTTGGTGATTAGTGGATGGCATAGTTTCATGTTGCCCCAATCACATACTAATTTTTCTCATTACAGGCACTCTTTTAATAATGGGGGATTTGATGATAGTCCCCTCACTATCTAATTTGTCTTTCAAAAGGACAAGAATTATATAAGTACTTTCAAAACCCCCTAATATTTTAAAACTTGTTTCTTTTACTATATTACCCTCATAAAATTTTACTCTGTATGAAAGTAAAATTTTACTCTGTATAAAAGTAAAATTTTACACTTTGAAACTAAAAATAAAATTTTACTCTGTATAAAAGTAAAATTTTACTCTGAAAAACTAGTAAAATGTTAGACTCTACACAAAAGTAAAATTTTACTCTGTATAAAAGTAAAATTTTACTCTGGTTTTGTCAAATGAAAAAAACAGAACAATAGAACCAGAGTAAAATTTTACTCTGGTTCTATCAAATGAAATTAGATAAAAAAACAACAAAAATAAATCAAAAACAAATCAAACAAAAACAAAACAAATTAATCAACAAATCAACATATCTAATTGAGAAGAAAAATTTCTAAAACTCGATCAACAATCACAAATCTCAATGAAAAGAATACATATATTCAACAACACTCATACACACAAAGATATATATATATATACATATATTCTCAAAATCTTGAATGAGGAATGTAACCATGATGGTGATAAAACCTAGACAATATTTGATAGAATTAAAATTCAATTACTGGATTAGTGATGCTCAACCTTTAGAGCTTACAAACAAAAAATTACTAGAATTGAACACGTGTTCAACAACCTCCAAACCTCTCACGAACAAAGCAAAACACTCGCAGCGCAAAAGCAGTGAAAGATCTACGATCTCCAATGGACAACGACGTCGCATCAGCTCTGAAAAAGGCCAAACTCATCAATCTCTTCCCCCAATCTCTTCGATCCCTTGGGCCGCGCTTCTCCTTCCATGTTCTCCGTACGTCTCTCTCTCTCTCTCGCGCCGCCGAATCTGTAGATTTGAACTTCTCCCCATCAAATGGTGTAGATCTGAGAAGTGTAGTCAAGGGTATAATAGTCTGATAAAATATTTAAATAATGAATTTTGTTCTTTATGCAGGACTTTATAATTATGAGGGGGTTTAGAAAGTATAATTTTTTTCTTAGCCCTTTTAACAATGAAAGGAAGGTAAAGGGGGTTTATAGCCAAATTTCCCTTTAATAATTTAATTTATTCAATTTATCAATAATATTAGAATGGTTATTGCTTCATATATTTTGTTTATTATATCTTCGCATACACGCTTGTTAAATATGTCGGGTCCACATAATATTATCTAATTACACTTAACTTATTGATGATAAGATTAAGATGTTTCTTATTGATGTAATTTATGCATGTTTTGTGTTATTATATTAATAAAGCTCTTTTTGCTGATAAAAAAAAAAAGATTAAGATGTTTCAAGTTCAAGTCATCTTAAAAGGTCACTAGAGATTTGTTGGGTTATTAATTTAGGGTTGGTTTGGCATGTTTAAAAAAAGTCAAAAAATCAATATCCTATTTAAGTCACATCACCTTATTTAAGTTATATAACCTCTTTAACACATCACTTCAAACCCGACCCAAATTCAATCCATATTTCATAAAAAGTCAACAAGTACACTTATTTAGATCATTCCAAACAACCCCTTAAGGTCTCAAAATTAGTTAAGGTATGCACAAACTAGCTCCAACACTCCGTTATTAAAAAGTACACTTTAAATATTTTTTTTTTTATAAATGATGTACTTAGAGGGACGTATAAAACGAACGAATCAAATTATTAAAGTGAGACTTGCAATAAATTTACAAACCCGAATTGCACCGATCTAACCAACGAACTCAATTGGAGACAGCCTAATCCTTAAATTAAATTAGGCTTCGTTTGGCATGTCAATTTGGGGCTAAAATAACCATAAAAAGACAATAGTCTAAAAGTTAATAAGATAAAATGTCATATCCAAATCATAATCATTTCACTTTTCCTCTCACAAAAATTAAAAAAACTAAAAAGTTTAACCCAAACAAACTTTTTTGCCTCAGATTAAAAGTTAAAAAATTAAAAAATCAACCCATTTTCTAAACGAAGGCTTAGGTGGAGAGCAACTTTTTCTTGCTGTCGTGATGAGGATTCCCCTTTTTTAATTTAATTTAATTTATTTTTTATTTTTTATTTTTTATGTTTTAGAATTTTCTCCAAATACGGCACGGGCGAAAATAGAAATTTCGTCCAGCGGTCAAGATGTGAATAAAAAAAATTGAAGCAGTCCCCTTTTCTAATTTTTAATTTTAAATTTTTTTTTTTTTTTTTATGTTTTCTAATTTTCTCTAAACGCGGCATGGGCGAAAGCAGAAATTTTGTCAAGGGGTCAAGATGTGCATAAAAAAAATTGAAGCAGTCCCCCTTTTTAACTATTATTATTATTATTATTATTTATTTTTTTTATGTTTTAGAATTTTCTCTAAACACGGCATGGGCGAAAGCAGAAATTTTGTCAAGGGGGTCAAGATGTGCATAAGAAAAAATTGAGTTAACTTTGGTACCTTATTAATTGAAGATTATTTTTTAGGAGGATTGATCTATAAGTTCTATATTTTGGACTTATAATTTATATAATCTCATATTTTTTCTTGTGATTTATTTAGTCCTTTTGAATGTGTAATGACTCATTTGTCCACCAAATTGAAGTGTTACATTTAAAAAACGTACACTAATGCTATTTTTAATTAGAGGATTTGGAAAGGCATTTAGAAAGAAAAAGAGAAAAGATAGGTGAAATGAGAATAAAATATACTTACATTTTACATAATTTCACATACCTTTTCCTTTTCCATTTCTAAATCGCAGACCAAATCTCCCAACCAAACACAGCATAAAGAATTTTTTAGTGTTACATCATACTTATCACGTTAGAGTGTCACATTTGGAAAAAGTACACTAAATAATTTTTAATTTTTTTAGAGTATCACATCATACCCACCACGTTGAAGTGTTATATGTTACGTTTAAGAAAAGTACACTAAGAAGTTTTTAATTTTTTTTAGAGTGTCACATCATACCCACCACGTTGTCACGTTTGAGAAAAGTACACTAAGAATTTTTTTTTTTTTTTTTGAAGTGTCACATTGTCACATTTGAGAAAAATACACTAAGGAGTTTTTATTTTTTGTTGAGTAAAAGTTTTGGAGTGTTACATCATATCTGCCACGTTGTCACATTTATAAAAAATACACTAAAGAGTTTTTAATTTTTTTGGAGTGTCACATCGTTAAATTGTCATATTAATACTTGCCACTTGGAGTATCATATCATACCTGTCACATTAATAAAATGGTATAGTTGTTTATCAAAACACTACTAAAATAAAAAATAGAACCACATGAAAAGAAACTCTCCACCAATAAAATTTAACAGATCAATAGAAAAAATTTGGGACTAATTGGAATACTTGTTTATGAGATGGGATTTATTAGTAAATATCCCCATTTTTTGTATAAGGGTTTTGAAATAAGTATTTAATGAGAAAATTATATAAATTTAACAAGTTATTTTTTATTCTTGTATAAAATTTTGAATTATTCATTAGATCTCAATATATAATCAATTAGACCATGCTTTTAAGTTATTTTGTTGATTGACATAATCTAAGCAAATAAAAAGTATATATACCTCTTTAATTTTTTAAATTAAAACAAAATTAAAAAAATAAAATAAAAAATATGTACCTTAATTTTGTATAAATAAAATCAACTCAATGAAATTGATGTTATTAAAGGACATGTGAAAATTTGGAAATCATTTCATTATATATTGTGAAATACTGATAAAATAAATAGCTAGTAAAGTAATTTTTTATAAACTTAGAAACTACTCATTATACATTCTACGAATATTGTTAAAATATAGAGTTGATATTGTAATTTTGCAAAACTTGGGAGGGGCCAAGACGACCTCTCATTCCTAGTAAGGTTATAAATGAATTGAGTCGTTCGTGAACAGGTTCGAGCTTGACTTGCTAAGAGCTCGTCCGAACTCGGTTCGTTATTTTTATTTTTTGCGTTCGAGTTCGAGTTTGAGTTTGTTAAAATTTTAATAAATAAGCCCAAATATATTTAAAATCGGCTCGTAAGCTTGACTCGTTGCCTGACTTGTTTTAAAATTGTTATTTATATATTAAATAATATAAAAATATATATATAAAAAATAAGATAATTATGTTATTTATATATTTAAAAAATATAAATGTAAATAATAGCTAATTATAGATAATATATTTATATAATAGTGGTTGTAAGATATAATAGTGCTGGTATATATTACAATCACAGTATACCTTATTCACATAAAATATTACAATTTGCGATTCTTACACTCTTTTTCAATTGAAAACACAAATAGAATATTTTAACAAATTAAAAACACAAAATCTTACAAATTACTAAAGGTGCTCGCGGTTTGACGGTTCGGTTGCAGCCAAAAGAATTTCAAATTCACCATCTGTCCAAAACTAGGTAGATTGGAAAAAATCAATCAGCAACCGTCCATTCGTCATCACACATCCATTCAAAATGTGACGGATCCGTTCGATTCAATCAATTTAAACTGATCGATATATCTGTTACTCACTCCAATAACTTCTTGTTCATGAGGCACTCACTTTGTAGTGTAGGAGTTATTCTGTTTGCTTTTACTCTAACGGGTTTTTTAGGGGTTGTTTGGGATATTCTAAATAAGTGCACTTTTTGACTTTTTATGAGATATGGGTTGAGTTTGAAGTGATGTGGTAGAGAGGTGAAATGACTTAAATAAGATAATGTAATTTAAATAGGATAGTGACTTTTTGACTTTTTTAAAAGATGACAAATAAGACCTTAGTTTCATGTGTTGTTTTTGACTATTTTCTAGAACATTTATTATTATTATTATTATTTGATAAGAGCAAGATGGGGAAATGGCGCTCGAGCCCACATCTCACCTAAATCTAAACTTTTTTTTTTCCCCCTCACAAATTAAAGCGATACTAGGCTGAATCTCAATGCATGGTGATAATTAGGTGACTTTGCTTACAATACCCATCACACAACAAAACAATTGAATAAACTTATGCGTTTGGAAATCATTTAGGTTATGAAAAAAATAAGAAAGGGTAAATTACATCAGTAGTCTCTATAATTTATTTCTTATGTTATTTTGATCTCTATATTTTTAATTAGCTAAATTTTAATATTTAATTTTAGATTTTGTATCAATTTGGTTCAATTGATAATATCATTAGTATTTTTTAAGAAAAATTATCACTAAATTGATTGAGGTTAACTCACTGAGTTGGATAAATTTATAATATTCTTAAAAATATGACACGTGACCTTTTTTTGCTCCCCTTGTGTTGGTATGCCTGGTTCCCTAGGACTCTGCAATTAAAAACCAAGTGTAAGTAATAGCGCGGGCGCGCAAACGAGCTCGACTTTAGCTCGGTCACTTTGGACGCAATAGCACCTCGGTCTCGATGGGTAAACTCAACAACTCAGTCGCTCAAGCAGACCAGATATTAGCCCAGTCGAGCGGCCTAGCACGTTTAATAGCTCGGTTCTTCCCCTAGGTTCTACAAACATGGAACTTACTCAGTTAAGTCATGATTTTGGATCAAACGGATTTTTGTAGCCCGGTCGATCCCAGATTGTCACATGCTCATCACAGAAGATGGTGCACAATGTCGAGGGCATGGGGCAAAGACATTTTATGTCATCAAAATGGGACAAAAACCCTACCCTAACGTCATTTGAAGCCATGAGACCTACTGTTATCATGCCCTAGACTCATCTATGGGAGTTAGAGTTTAAGAACACGAGAAAAGCATGGGGAACATACGAAGAATAGTGGAGGGGCTGAAGACTGAAAGGTTAGGGCGTGAATTGTAGCTTCAATCGGTGAGATGAAGCCTCACCGACGGCGACGGAACTGAATCCACTGGAGAGGATGCTCTGATCTGAGTAGAGTGAATGGAAATCGGAGTCTGGATGCTCTGGATTGCTAAGTCGTCTGAAAAGAAGATGAATAGTAGAGGAAGAAACGTAAAGGAGCGTGCGATATATGTATATGAGGTGAAGATGCGCCAAAATTTGAAACTGAAGAGACGGCGCGTGACAGCAGGATAAGCGACACGAGGCCAATCAGTGAACGCCACGTGTCTATGATGGGACCGATGCTAGTCTTGAGAAGATAGGCTGGAAACCCAAAACATCAACTGGGCGAGCTATACGACCGAATGTGCTAACTAGCCCGGTTGAAGATGGTAAACCGGTCTGGTAGCACAAATTGCAAAGCATGAAGCTAGGCGGTGATGACCGAGCAAGGGAATAAGCTCGGCCTCTGAACGTAATCCCGTTCACGCTAGCGCGGACGGAATTAAGGGGCAATTGAGAGGGAGATTCATAACCTAACATTGGGCCGAGCTAAGTTGGGCCAGTCAAGGTCCTTGCTCGATCGGGCGTTGGGTGCGCGCTGGACCAAGGGCTCAGTCTAGTCAAGTTGGGATAACTTTGGACCGCTAGCCCGATGGAGATATGTGCTATGTTAAGTTGGACGGGATTAGTCCTCAAAAGATTGGATTCGACCGGGCATAAGCTCAGTTGTAACTGTGGAGCTCGGTCGAGCACGCGATCAAGAATTACCGATGAGACTGGACAAGTAACTCGGTCGTAAGGTGATGGCGCGGCACCAAGAATAGCTCAATGGGAAGTACTACGCGGCGCGATGGGACTGTAGGAAGGAGATCCTGCTGTCCATACGCGTCAATACCGTTTGGTAGTTTCGTTAGGTGGTGTTTAGCTGCATTAGCGCTGACACATGGGGGAACATGAGAGGAGTGCAGGTCCACGCGTCCAGAGGGGATTGGGCGTAGAAGCACTAGCAAAAAGTATATAAACGACGCTGCGCCTCTATACTTAGGTCTGGAACATCTTCTGATCAGAGCTCACCTACCACTTTGTCCCCTGTCTCTCTCTTCTGCTTCTCTCTCTCTCTCTCTCTCTCTCTCTCTCTTTCTGTGTGTGTGTTGACTTGATCGTTTGAGAGGTTTTTCGGCAACCACCCGTCGGGTAGCTTACCATCGTTGTGTTCTCAAGTTAATCAGAGTCAAGTAAAGCTTGGACACAAAAGTATGGACAACGACGAATATTTGCTCTCCGTACATTTTTCATAAAAAATGTTAAGAATTGTAATTAATTAGATCAGATTGAGACAAAATTATAAATTCATAATAAAAATCGAGCTAAATAAAATTACATGAATTCAAATAACACAATGATCATAATACAAAGACTACAGTTGGAATTTGTCCAATAAAAAACTATACAAATTGTGCATGTATATATGTTTATATACACCGGCAACAGGCTAATTGTGTGATTTTCACGAGTCGAATAAAAATTTGAAAGAGCCATTTTTAAGTGGCTCAGTCCTATTCACCCTATTCTTGAATCCAAATCAAGAACCATACCCACTTGAAACACAACTGAACCATTCCCAAAAACATTACTTTGGGATGTACCAAAAAAAGCACACAAACTAATCAAAACAAAGGAAGATATGCAAAAACATATTGCTATTGTTTTTGTTGTTTCTCTTCATTTTTGAATTGGGTTTGTAAGCAAGACTGCCTTATATATAGGCAGTAGCTTTGGTCCAGTCCAAGATCGGACTGGACCGTGTTGTTCGGCCCGTGGGGGCCCACCACGGGTCCCGTTTTGATAATCCGAACCGTTTAATGTGTAGAACTCGTCAAGTACTATATGCCTGTAAAAAATTACGTTGATCGGATATCGATACCTATGTGAACAAAACAGTTTTTTATCAACCGTTAATTTTTTCACCGTCCATTTTTTTTATACAAAACTGATTTGATCACATAGTTATTGCTACCCGATCAACGTGATTGTTTACAGGCATGTAGTACTCAATGAGTTCTACACATTGAACGGTTCAGATTATCAAAACGGGCCCAAAAAATGGACCCCATGAGCTGAACTGGATGGATCCAGTTTTGATCTCAACTTAAGACAAGCTGGACCCTATATATACACACTGCATGCCTGCTTTGGGCGAGATTCTCTAAGTTGATTAATTAATTAATTAATTGTGTGGTAATCATCATAAGAACTTGTTCTTTCGCAGCCAAACAATAATAATCACCATGTTTATTTTTAATTTTTTAAAAATATTTTTCAAAAAATTTTTACTTTCTTATTTTCTGTATTTTTTTTATTTTAATGAATTTTTTTAAATATTCAAGCAATTTTTTTTAATTTTTAGACACACCTAACATAAATATATTTAAAAAGTATAATTTTTTTGAAAAAAATCTTTAAAAAATTCATTAAATATCAAAAATATAAATAAAAAAATAAAAATTCAGTATATTTTTGTGTATTTATTAATTTTAAAAATATTTTTTTCACAAATATTTTACTTTTTAGATACATCTAAATAAAGTACATCTAAAAAAAAATTTAAAAAGATTAAAATTTTAAAAATATTTACTAAAAATAAAAATATATAAAAAATAAAAATTCAATTTTAAAAACTGAAATCAAACCTAATAAATAGTGTTTACCTAGAAATTTCTTTCTACGTTGACAAATCAAATGACCTATATCTATCAATCTGGGTTTGCAAAAAGATGAAAAGATAGCCTCCAATGAATAGTATTTACCTTGTAATTTCCTCCACGTTGACAAATCAAACGACATGATATCTATCAATCTTGCAAAAAGACGAAAAGATAGCCTCCTATTTTTATGGCTACGATTAATTTAAAATTGTATTTAATTGAATGATTTGAGAAAAGATTTGAAAAATAAAAGAAAAAAAAAAGTGTGTAAAATTAAATAAAATGTGAGAATTTATTCACATTTTACTTAAATTTTTAATTTATTTTTAAAAAATTTTTCAACTAAATACAACATAAAAGAATTAATTTGTCACTAGTCCCTTGGGATTTGGTATCATGGATTTATTACAGTTCCGATTCGTAGCTTGAAATCAGCGTGGCTCGAATGGCCCGACATCAAAACGACGTCGTTTTTTTTTTTTTTTTTTTTTTCCTTTTTTCCTGCGTTTTTTGTAGATTTTTCTAATGAAGAAGAAGAAGAAAAGGAAGAAGACGAAGAAAAAACCAAAAAAACCGCAGTTCGGGCAGAAAAATCTGCATCAAAATATCTGCATAAAAAAAAAACGCAGATAATCCGAATCAAAATATATTGCATCAAAATATATTTGATGCGTTTTTTTATTGAAGATCATCAATATCTGCAGAAAAATCTGCATAAAAAATATCTACATCAAAACGCATCAAATCTTCATCATCTTCAACATCATCATTTTCATCATCTTCATCAACAAACAAAAAAAAATTCCTCTGCAGATCCAGATCAACATTATCATCATCAATAATTTTTTTTTTTTTTTTGCAGATCCAGATCTACTTAGAAAAAATTCAGAATTTTTTTTTTTTTTTCAAATCCAGATCTGCGATCGCCGCCACCATCACCGACCATCACCGTCGATCGCCTCTTCTCTTCTCTCCTCTCTTTTCTCTCTCTCTCTCTCTCTCTCTCTCTCTCTCCTTCCTCTTCTCTTCCATCTCCATCTGTTCGTTCGAAATAATGAAAAGGAAAGAATGAAAATGAAGAAAAAAAAAAAAAAAAAACACTGCCCAAAACGATAGTTCGGACCATTCAAGCCCCATAAAATTCGAGCTATGAGTCATTTTTCGATTTATTATAGCCAAGTGGAGTTAGAATGATTGCTTGGTGGAGGGAATAGTATGGTTATAGCTAAGTGGTGCCAGAATGATTGCTTGGTGGAGGGAGTAGTATGGTTGATTAGTCAGTGGCGTAGTTTCATTGTGTTCGAAGTATACGAGTATGAATTTCGACCGTACTTTCCTGCAATTTTTTCTATCACGCCTTAAAATGACATCGTTTTATATATATATATATACATATATATATATATATATATATATTCCTCTTATTTTCAGCCCCCTTTTCATTGTTGAGCCCTAGCTCTCCTTTTCGTTGTTGAGCCCTAACCCCTCTAAGAGAAACGAACAGAGTTGAACAATCTGGACGATGAATTAAAATAACACAATGATAAATAAAATTACATGAATTAAAATAACACAATGATCATAATACAAAGACTACCGTTGTAATTTGACCAATAAAAAACTATACAAATTGTGCATGTATATATGTATGTATATACCGGCAGCAGGCTGGTTGTGTGGGTTTCACAAGCTGAATAAAAATCCAAAAGAGCAATTTTTAAGTGACTCAGTCCTATTCGCCCTACTCTTGAATCCAAGTCAAGAACCATACCCACTTGAAACACAACTAAACCATTCCCAAAAACATTACTTTGGGATGTACCAAAAAAAAGCACACAAACTAATCAAAACAAGGAAGATATGCAAAAGCATCTTGTTATTGTTTTTGTTGTTTCTCTTCATTTTTGAATTGGGTTTGTACGAATATAAAAAATATCATATTTGATGATAAAGAAATCTAACGAAGAAGATGATCAGCACCACTACACGATTGCTATATACAAGACAAAACACCTCCAGTCGTAGCCAGGGGCCCTCCGACGCCCAAATCAGTCCTTTAATATTATCAAAATATTTAATGGACTAATTCATAAAAAGAAATTATGTATCTTAACCCATGAGGTGTTGCCTATTTATAATATCCAGTGACTTACCTCACAAGTAGTTTGAATGTTCTAGAAGTCCTATCTCAAATAATCTCTGATTGTTCAAGACTTTTTTATCGATAAGATTTCATATCCCGACGAGTTTTGCATAACATAAAACACTAATACAATGTTTGATAAGAATTTGACAACTGTCATACATGTGATAATTCATAACCATGCCACGTAGCAGTTCCTAGACCTACGTAATTCTTGTGGTTATTTTTATTCCCTTTCAATTGCCCCCAAGCTTTCATTCTCTTTGAACCCAGTGAAAGAGTGGAAGCTTTCTTTTCTTTTGATAAAAATAGACGTGTAATATTGCCTAGCTAGAACCATACATGGGTGTTAGGGCTTATTCCAAAATACCTAACTATAGCGATTCCGATTTTGACCCAACCCTTGTTGTATCCCGAACTCGGGTTTGATGGTTTCACATTGTTGTTTACAGCTTGTTTCCCTTGTATCTCCTTAAGTTTGACTTTGGGTTATAATGGTTGTATTCGGAATAGGCTGGTTGCTTAGTTTTCAAACCTTTGTTGCCTAAAATTTTGCTTCTCCGCTCGAGCGGCACTTCTTGCGCTCAAGCAGACTTTGTGAACTCGCAGTACTTTTGCAGGTCTGCAAAACTACTGGGAGGATGTATTCTACGCTCGAGCGGCATTTCCTACGCTCGAGCGGGTGGGTGCTCAAGCAACATTTTCTTGCGCTCGAGCATTGGTCTATTGTCTGCAAAACTCCTAGATGTATGTATTCTGCGCTGAAGCGTCACTTCTTGAGCTCCAGTGGTAATGCCCTTTTGCTTTATGTCTTGGCACTCGAGCGTCACTTCTCATGCTGGAGCGGACTGTGCGTATGTCTGTTCGCGGAAAAGTCATTTTACATCACTTTTTCATATCTATTTCTCTTTAAACCCTAAAGTTGAGACCTTCTCTCTCTAAAACCTACATTCTCTTTACATTCTCACCTAAATCTAATGATATCTCTATCCGTGTGCCTTTGTTAAAAAGGTAGTGCGTCTCAAGAGCTCTATTTTGATCCGATTCAAGCTTGGTTTCGACGTCTTTGAAGTTTCTCCATCTCTTCCTTTGGTCTTCTAAGCTTGAGGTAGGGACTCTCTACACTCTTCTATGAGTTTTAGCTTAGTTATTTCCTATTGTATAAGAAAGATTGGGATTTGAGGTAGCTTTGAACAAACCCAGAGTTTTAATTTAAAATCACAATAGGGGTTTTCGAATGAATGTAGTGGAAATGGTTATGGGAGTAATTGTGAGCTTGGGTTATGCTAAAATAGTTTATTTTGGTGTTTGGGATGAAATTGGAAAAAAAGGAAAGTTTTGCCCTAAAATGACTCAAATGATTATTTTGTATAAATAATAAAAATTGGTAGTGAAAGTGTGAAATTTGGAGGTTGTTTATATGAATGGTGGAGTTAGATATGTATTATCTAGCACCTATGAGGATTTGAATACTTTATCTGTTATAAGGATTGTATATCTGTTTTGGGCTATCGGTGGAGGATAGCCATGATTGTTGTAGAAATTGCATGAGGATTAGGCGAATTGAAACTAATTTCTTATTGGTTGTCATTGAATATGACTGTGTTGTAATACATTGTATATATATGATATTTGGAAGGAGAAATGGGATGTACTTCATATGTGAGAGGAGAAAGGGGATGGACTCCATTGAATTAAGTTGGCCTGTGTGTCTTGGGTGTAAGTCCTGAAAATCACGCATATACATGGTGCCGATTCCTGCGGATGAAATTTTCGTAAAATGGAAAATTGAAGTATTGTGTATTGATTTATATGTTTGAGAACCACTGAGTTATAGTCTCAGTTAGGTTGTCTGAATAATAATGAACATGACTCATGAATTGAGGTGAAATGAGTTGACATGAATGAATTTGAGATAAAACGCACTAGAATAAAGGAAATTGATATATTATGATCTTGTAGGATATGATTGATACCATAATGGGCATTAGGCATGCACTTCATACTTATACCTTTGTTAAGATTCATATATTGTGCTAGATTATTTCTGTTGGGCTTTGGCTCACCCTATTTGAAAAAAATCGTTTTCAAGTGCCGGTGATATGCCTCCGCCAAGGCAGTAGCGTAGAGGGATTGGGAGCAAGAGCTTCTATTTTGTTATATCTATTTTTGTATAGCTAAGGGCTTTAAATTGTGTTGAGTTGGGCTCACTTTTGTGGCAACCAAAAACTATCTTGGAAAGATGTAAGCTTGCAGCAAATTTATTTCGTTGATCATTTAGTTTGGTGTCACATGCTATAGATTCAAGGTAGAGCTTATGAATGTATATTGCCTGTGCCTTTTTGTAAAGGAACTCTGATTAATGAAAGCCTAATGCTCTGTTTATGTCATTTTGTATTAGTCTTTATTGTTGAATTATTATATTATTTTCGGGGCGTTACAACTTGGTATCAAAGCGTACCGGGTTTGAATGCTTTGGGTACGTGGGGAGTGGTTAATACCATAATCGGTTTATCTTGCTTGCTAGAGACTTTAGTACGAACGATATGTGCTTATATGATAACATGCTTATATGATTATACGGGTATGAGATTTAATTTCTAGGATGTTGATTGAGTCTACGGGTTTCTAAAAGTCCTATTAAAAGAGCACTTGATCATTGCTATTTCTAATTGGAACTTTGGCAACACCACGGGACGATTATTATCCGAGAACGAAATTCGTATGTGTTTATGTAACTACATGCGTATGTGGAGTGAATTACCGTTGTCCACTGCATTAGGACGTGGGTGAATTAGCTTCGGCACATTTGTAAACGTGCTAATCTCTTTCGTTACCCTCTTTAGGATGTCAGGGCGTGGACGTAGTGGTAGACATGGTAGGCCTAGACGGCAGAAGATGCCGATACCGGATGATATTCCGGCAGAGGAAGAGGGTGTTGGTCAAGCCAATGTGGCTGAACTAGTTGGTCAACAGGCCATGGGTGCCTTAGCTGCGAAATGGCCGGAGCATTGAGGGAATCCATGGACATTCTCAGGGCTGAGAATCAAGTCCAAGCCCAAGTAGCTGAGGCAAGGCCGTCTTTTTTGAAGCAGGAGTTCTTCTAGTCGAATCCAGATGAGTTTTTAGGTGATCCCAAGGAGCCACTAAAAGCAGATGAGTGGTTAGAGCAGATGATGAAGACATTTGAGATGCTCTGCATCGAAGATGGGGGTTTGAGGGTGATTTTGCAATCCTTCCAACTGAAGGAAGATGCAGGTCAATAGTGGAAATATGTGTGTGTGCGTATTGGAGTGACTTTGGAGGCTTTCATTGACGCCTTCCAAGACAAGTTCTTGCCTCTCACTGTTAGGGAGAAGTTGAGGGATCAGTTTTCTCAGCTCAAGCAGTTGAGCACACCGGTGGCCGAGTTTAAGGCAGCATTCACTAGCCTCCCTAGGTTTGTACCAGAGTTAGTGACGACTGAAGAGCGCCATTGTCTGGAGTTTGAGAAGAGACTGAGGACCGAGCTCATGTTTAAAGTGGTCAGGTCGATGATTAGGGATTATGGACGCCTTGTGGAGGCGGCGGCTCATCTGGAGGCCGAGATGCAAATGTAAGAGGAGAGGATGAGGGGCTCTAGGAGGAGCCAGGACAGTTAAGGGGACAGTAAGAGGCAGAAAGGTTCTAACCCACAGTCGTCCCATGGAGCTCAGTCGAGGTCCACTTTTCCAGTGCCGAGTTCAGGTTCTAGGAGAGGTGGTCAGGGAGATTTCACTTGTTTCAAGTGTGGTCAGTTGGGCCACAAGTCTTCGGCTTGCCCACAGAGAGGAGAAGAGCAACGGTCTGCACCGTCTTCGGCTCGTTCTCAAAGCCAGAGTCAAGAGAGAGGACAATCGCTCACTTGTTATCAGTGTGGGCAGGCGGGGCATATGAAGAGATTTTGCCCACAGTTGGGTGGCACACCTGGTGCGTTTAGTTCAAGATAGACATAAAGTCACCAGCCAGCTCAGTCAGCACAGGCCTCAAGGGCCAATCAAGGAGCCTCTTCGGCTCAGTCAGTGCAGCAGGCCTATGCTCCGAGGGAAGAACAGGTAGATCAGAGACCAGCAGGGCGTGTATATGTTGTTATCACGCTAGATCTAGTACTAACGCCTTCGATAGTGAAAGGTACCTTCTTGTTTTGCAATTCGGTTGCTAATGTGTTGATTAATACGGGTACATCCCATTCATTTATCTCGTCTGCATTTGCATCGATTTTGGGGTTAGAGTTGGCTCAGTTAGCATCCCCTATCTGTGTAGAGTCACCTATTAGTGGTGAGGTTATTTTGAAGTAGAGGTGTCGAGATTGTGACATAGAAGTTGCAGGTCGCCGACTTCCTTTTGCATTTGTATTGATTGACATGTCTAGCTTTGACGTTATATTGGGTATGGACTGGATGTCATCCTATTGGGCTGTTATAGACTGCTACCGTCAAAGGGTTATTGTATGTACTTTGAGCGGTGATTGTTTTCACCGATATATGATTAGCGTGGTCGGAGTGAGCTTAGTTGTTTTCTTGCCAACTTCTTGGGTACTGAGTGTGATGAAGTCCGAATTGAGTTGCCAAGGGTAGTTTGTGAATACCTGGATATTTTTTCGGAGGATCTTACCAGTTTACTACCTCACCAAGAGATCAAGTTCTCTATTGACCTAGTGACTAGTACAACACCGATTTCTATGACACCATATAGATTTGCACCTGCCGAGTTGAGTGAGCTGAAGATTCAACTCTAGGAATTATTAGATAAGGGCTTTATTCGCCCTAGTACATCACCTTAGGGAGCACCGGCTCTTTTTGCTAAAAAGAAAGATGGTGCGTTGCGACTTTATATAGATTACTAGAAGTTGAACCGGGTAATTGTCAAGAACAAATATGCAATGCCTTGTATAGATGATTTGTTTTATCAGTTGAAGGGGTCTTGTTGCTTTTCTAAGATAGACCTTAGATCGGGTTATCACCAGTTAAGAGTAAGGGAGGAAGATATCCCAAAGATGGCATTCCGTACACGGTATGGCTGTAACAAGCTCGCAGGGGACCTCGCTACAGCTCGGACTCAATTTTTGTCACGGTTCTTTATCTTGAACCAAAGAGTCCAAATCCGGTAAATCGTTTTGAGAAAACAAATTTTTTAAAGAAGTGCCAAACATGGACTGCTTTGCCAGATACAGAGTCGCCACCTAAATATTTTATTTTGGGAAATTTAGGAAACCCTGACTCGTTTGCCTAAGGCCATGTGTCCGTCATCACCAAAGTTGCCTCGGCTCGGGAACTTGGGTACGATTGGGGAAGGTCACTTCGTGAGCACCCCCGCTCACCCGATCAAAGATCGGCCTCTACTAACCATGATATCTAGTTTTGAAAACATTGTGTGTTCTTATTCCGGTTTTTAGCCTAGATTTACTATGTGATGCGCACAGCATACAAGTATAGACCGGGTCGCCTGAATTGGAACAAAACATTTCATGTTCGTTTTTTAAAATGGTTTGATGGTGCTACTCGCAAGTAGGCTAAGACGTGGATTTGCCACCCTCGGGTGGGCTTAGAAAACATGACTTTGCCACTATCTAGTGGGCTTAAAACTCACAACTGATGAATTGTTCCAATCCAAATAACCCGACCTTCACCCACAGGCATTCAGGCAGTTATATCACATAAGCACATAGCCTCATGGTAAGCATGCTATCATGGCAGTCACTCACACGCATGCAAGGATGCTAAAGCACAAAAACTCACCGAGTACTCCAAGCCAAAACAGAAGCTCATTAGAAATCATGCATGATCCTAAATATACTGAAATGTCTAATGCAACACATGCAAAAATGCAAACTATAGCAGGCTCGGCTATTCTAAACATGGCATATGAAATGCTACAGCTAACATGTATTCAACTTAGAATTGAAATACAAATGCAGTTAGTATGATGCGCCGAGCCCGGTGCGTGCAAGACAGATGAATGAATGCAAACATGCTATCATACTGTATGCTAATCGAAACATGCCCTAATCTAACCATCATAAGTAGGTAAATAAAAGGGAAGAAAGACGTGGGGTTGGAAGACATACATCACACTCACCCACACTTATTACAATTATGCCCTCGCGCAGAGGGTCCGAATAAATATACAGTCCCGAACAAAAGAATATTACAGTCCGAATAATACAATCCAAAATGTGTACAAATTCCTAATTAATTTACAAATTAACTAAGAACATAATAAACTGGCATGCAAGCCAGGGACTGCCTTGATTCTGATGAATGATGTATGTTTAGGCTGTCTTGCGCGGAAATCCACTGGGATGCCCCAATTAGCCTCTGTTTTGCAATTGTTCTTGGAAAGCGCGCCAAGCCTCGGAAGACTGCAGATTCTTGATTTTGCTGCAACAGAGAGCAGGAAAGGGGCATAGCAATATATTTTCACAAATGTATGCATGCCTCGATCCTCGTGCCACCAATCACGCATCTCGATGCATGGTGGCCGAGGAGTCGAATTGCACAACTCAATATGGAATGGATGCACATGAAAACTCAACTAAAACCTAACTCCATCATGGATAATCCGGAGTGTCGGTGATTGGGGAATTGAGACACGTTCCGTCACTCGGAGTACGAAACGTACCTCGTTTCCCGTGCTCGGGCTAACCCCTATCCCGAACACAATGCAATATGCATGCCATGCATGAAATGCAACTAAGATACAACCTATCATGCAACATGCTATGAAATGGCATACACGATGCACGAGGTAACATGGCATACGCAATGCGCTAACATACAGCCTAGCATACACAACGCTATGGAATGAAATGGCATACACAATGCAATATGGACTTACACTAACACAAGTGGACCTCAGCCACACTCACATAAGAGGCCATTAGATGAAAATGAGACACTCGAAATGCGTGCACACGTCCACGCAAACCGAGGACCGACCCTAAGGCACGAAATGTCACTCTAACAAGACATGGCAAAGCATAGAATATGGCATACTAGCATGCAAATTTCAGTGGCAATAAGTGATGCAAAACAGCCCCGAAAGATGGCAAAATGTCACCCGATGCATGACATGAATCCCGAAACACGAAATTAGGCATACGGAATGACCTATGACTATGCAATGCATGCATTATTCGAACATGGAGTGTGAAGACAGAATCAAGACAGCCCAAAAATAATCATATTTACAGTTCTAAGCAAGGCCAAACAGCGAGCGTAAATGGGGCTAAACTAGCATACAAAAATGGCCCCGAAAGCAAGATATTGAAGCAACTCACAGATGCTGGCCCCGAACAGAGAAGGGGCCTTCTACACTACTGAAGAGGGGCCAAAAATATGATGTTTTACAGTTTATGACAAACCCCGAAAACAGATACAAGTATGCTCAAAATGCTATGCAAAATAAGGGCCAAAACGGAGATAAAGAAGCAACTGATACATGCTGATCCCAAACAGGTAAGGGCCCTTCAACAATGTTGAATAAGGGCCCAAAATATGACTTTTTACAGTTAATGGCCGAGCCCAAAACAGTGTAAAACTATGCTCAAAATGCAATGCAAGATATGGCCTAAAAGAGAGGCTACAACACAAAGTATACAAAATATGCTCCAAACAGCAATAGACCCTTAATGAAATATGGAGAGGGGGTCAAAAAAAGGCCGTTTTTAGTTCGGACCAAGGTCCAAAAACAGAAGCAAAACAGGCTAATAAATCATGCAAAAATGAAACCAAAAGATGGATATCAAAGCAAGTGATACATTGAGGATTCAAACAGTGATGAGCCCTTCTACAATGTTGAAGAAGGGCTCAAAATAAGCCTATTTACAGTTTAAAATATGCTCCAAAACAGATTACACATAAGCCTAAAATGCTACACAAGAAATAGGCATACAAGAGGGATAATGAAGCAAGTGCAAAATGGGGGCCTCAAACAATGAGAGGCCCTTCATGAAACATGAAATAGAACTCAAAAAAATTCCACTTTCAGTTATGGTCGGAGCTCAAAAGTATAAGCAAGAAGGGCTAAGAAATAATGCAAAAATGAGCTCAAAAGAGGGAGAAAACAACTCACCCTTGTAGACCAATCCTTTGGTGCCTCTTGGACCAAGAAAAGCTACCTCCTAGCCTCTGAGAAGACCCTCCTAGCTGCTGGAATGGAGTGGTGGTGTGGTGCTAGGTGGTGGTGAAGAAATGAGTGTAGGACTTGAGAGGTTTGAAGCTTGAAGAGAGGGATGGAGGAAGGGATGTATACAAGGCTCAAAGGCAATTTTTTTTTCAACCCTAAAACCAGACCTGGAGGCTGGCTTATATAGGCAAAAAGAGGGGGAAAAAAAAGGGGGGGAAACAACTCAAGTTTCCCCCCAAAATGGCAGCCCCCCGGATACCAAATCTGGGGGGAAATGAGATGCAGATTTGTGATGTACCAACTGCAGGGATCAAGGTCGGCTGGGTATTGGGGTTGAAGGTGGCCGGCCGGCTCTCCCCATGGCCGGCCGGCCAAGGGTCAAAAGGGCCAAGTCAAATTAGTGGCCGGCCACCACAGATTGGTGGCCTCCCATGTGTTCTCAACACAACCCTGTGGTCAAAAATTGGTAACTGTGAACCAGGAGAGAGAACAACCCACTTTTCAAAGGGGTTCAAAAGGTTCAAAGGGAATTACTGGCCGGCCACCAAATATTGGTGGCCTCCCAGATGTGTACATCACAAATATGGGGTTTAGGGTGCAAGAAAATGGCCCAAGGGTGGTCAACATTGGCTTCCGAGTGAGAGAAAACGGGCGACGGAGGGCGATGATGGAATATAACTGGTTGCTGGAACAATTACTGGCCTCCCACCCTTCTATGACCTTCTTAGTGATGAAACAGAGGTCCCTGCCAAAAATGAATGAAAACCGATGCAGAATGAAGGTTCGGGGGCCGAAACGCGCAGTCCGGGGCCCCGAAAACCGACTGTTAAGCACCGGGAGTGGTATTCGACCACGAAGCTGGTCTCTCGGACCTCAGTGTCCCTTAAAAGGGAGGAAATAAGATGCATGCCAAAAACCGGAGCAAACGGAGGTGGTTAGGCGGTCCCGAACCGAGGCACTCGGCCTAACGGCTCCGAAAACCGGGAACCGGGCTCCGAAATGGGCAAAATGGCCTACGACCACGAAATGTAGCCCACGGCCACTGAGAGATGGTCTACGAGACCTCTCCCTCCCTTTGGGAAGAGAAACAGAGAAAACCGAGCCTGGTTCGCAAACCGAGGCAAGGCACAGAAAAGCCCGGAAGTCCGGAAGCAGGGCTCACGGCCGAGACTCTGAGACTTCTGAACGAGCACAATATGCAACATCACCGAGCGCTCAATCGGTGACGTCTGAGTCTTAAGGTCGGTCAAAAATGGGGTGTCTACAATGGCCATTATGAGTTTTTAGTGATGCCCTTTGGCCTCACCAATGCACCAGTTATGTTTATGGACTTGGTAAACCGGATCTTCCGTGAATTTGTAGATCGTTTTGTGGTCATTTTTGTGGATGACATCTTGATTTATTCTCCCTCTGAGGAGGAGCATGAGAAACACTTGCAGGTAGTACTTGAGTTACTTAGAGCCCACAAACTATATGCTAAGTATGGAAAGTGTGAATTCTGGCAGAAAGAGATTAAGTTCTTAGGCCATGTGGTATCCGAAAAAGGGGTAACTGTAAATTCATCCAAGATAAAGGCAGTGCAAGATTGGAAACAACGTAAGAATGCTTTTGAGATCCGTAGTTTCTTGGGACTGGCCGGGTATTACCGTCGGTTCATGAAGGATTTCTCTGGATTAGCTTCATCGTTAACTAGACTAACGAGGAAGGGAGTTAAGTTTGTATGGAATGAGACTTGTGAAAAGTCGTTCCAAGAGCTTAAGGTTAGGCTTACCACTACTCTAGTATTGATTATTCCGGAGAGGGGTTTGGACTATTTGGTATATTGTGATGCCTCACGAGAAGGCTTAGGTTATGTTTTGATGCAAGAAGGGAATGTAGTAGCCTATCGCTCACATTAACTGAAAACACATGAGAGGAACTACCCTATACATGACTTAGAGTTAGCGACAGTGATCTTTGCCTTGAAGATTTGAAGGCATTACCTATATGGAGAGAAGTTTGAAATGTTTTCTGATCATACGAGTCTGAAGTATCTGTTTACACAAAAAAAAAAACTTGAATCTGAGGCAGAGGAGGTGGATGGAATTTATAAAGGATTATGACTTTAAGTTATATTATCACCCGGGAAAGCCAAATGTTGTGGCCGATGCCATGAGTAGGAAATCAATTAGCAGTGTAGTTTCTATTGCCATCTGTGAATGGGAGATGTTGGGTGCCATTAGTGAGTTTGACTTGTACCTGGGCGAGTCTGTTGAGTCTGCAGCCTTGTTTTCAGTAGTTGCACAACCTACACTTATGAACCGAGTATTAGAAGCACAGAAGGGTGACCTTGAGGCAAAATCCCTCTGGGAGAAAATCTCTAGTGGAAGGTAGAAAGAGGCTTGAATGTGTATCTCGACTTGAATGTGAGATATCGTGACCGTGTGTTCGTACCGGAGTCTTGCCGAGAGGAAGTACTTCGAAAGTGCCACCATTCACGCCTTGCGGTGCATCCGAGAGGCGCAAAGATGTATCACGATCTTAGTCGCTAGTTTTGGTGGCGAGGTATGAAGAATGATGTAGCCATGTTTGTATCGAAGTTCCTTACTTGTCAACAAGTGAAGGCCAAACATCAGAGGCCAGCAGGTTTGTTGCAACCCTTGCTTATAGCCGAGTGAAAGTGGAAGCATGTCATAATGGATTTTGTTGTGGACCTTCTAAGGACTCAACGGGGTAGTGATGCCATTTGGGTGGTAGTTGACTAGTTAACTAAATCGGCGCACTTTATAACTATATTTTCTTGCCGACCTATACATTAAAGACATAGTGAGGTTGCACGGGATCCTAGTGACGATTATATTGAACAGAGATCTGCGTTTTACGGCTTGGTTGTGGTAGAGCCTACAGAGTGCCTGGGGCACTAAATTGACTTTTAGCACCGCGTATCATCCTCAGACTGATGGGCAGTCCAAGCGTACTATTCAGATCCTTGAGTATATGCTTCGGGGTTGTATCATTGACTTCAAGGGTTAGTAGGACAGGCACTTGCCCTTAGTGGAGTTTGCCTATAACAATAGCTTCCAGTCGAGTATCGGTATGGCACCATTCGAGGCCTTGTATGGTCGGCCGTGTAGATCTCCTGTGTGTTGGGCCGAGGTGGGTGATGCACTTATGTTGGGTCTAGAGTTGGTTCGGAAAATGAGGGAAAAAGTTGTACTTATCCGTAAGAGGTTGGCTACTGCCCAGAGTCGTCAAAAAAGTTATGCTGACCGTAGGAGAAGACCCTTGTCGTTTGAGGTGGAAGATCATGTGTTCTTGAGGATATCACGTAAGAAAGGTTTGATGAGGTTTGAAAAGAGTGAGAAGTTGTCCCTTTGATTCATTGGGCCTTTTGAGATCTTGGAGTGGATCGGGGAGGTAGCTTATTGTTTTCCTTACCGCCATAGCTTTCCAAAGTTCATGATGTGTTTCATATTAGCATGCTTTAGAAGTATAAGTCGGATCCATCGCATAAGTTGGATTAGACCGACTTAGAGATAGATGAGAATACCTCGTATGAGGAGAGACCAGTGAGGGTCTTAGATACCCGGCACCAAGTCTTGTGAGGCAAGACGATCCCCTTAGTGAAGGTATTGTGGAAACATCACAAGGTTGAGGAAACAACTTGGAAACGTGAGTTGGAAGTCCGTGAGAAATATCTAGACTTATTTGCTGATGTTTGAACATGTAATAGAATTTTGTCATGTTAATAAAATATGAAAACATTGTAAATGTTTTGGATATATGAGAACATTGTATATGTTTTGTATGTTTTGGAAACACGAATTTAATGTAAACATTGTAAATGTTTTGGAAAATGTGAATTTTACTTCAATATTGAGAATTGTGTATCAAGTTGATGAGAATGGATAACCGGGGAATAGGTCACAGTATTGGAATTGATTATCATTGTTGTAATTAGTTTTAACTTTGTTTTAAAACTTGATTTGAATTTTCAGGGACGAAATTCTTTAAGCGGAGAGGTTATAGTGATTCTAGTTTTGACCCGACCCATGTTGTATCCCGAACCTGGATTTGATGGTTTCACATTATTGTTTACGGCTTGTTTCTCTTATATCTCCTTAAGTTTGACTTTGGGTTGTAATGATTGTGTTTGGAATAGGTTGGTTGCTTAGTTTTCAAACCTTTGTTGTGCAGAATTTTCCTTCTCCGCTCGAGCGGGCTTTGTGAACTCTCAGTACCTTTGCAAGTCTGCAAAACTATTGGGAGGGTGTATTCTATGCTCTAGCGGCGTTTCCTACGCTCGAGCGGGTAAGCACTCGAGCGGCCCTTTCTTGCGCTTGAGCGTTGGTCTATTGTCTGCAAAACTACTGGATGTATGTATTCTGTTGTAGACACCCCATTTTTGACCGTCCTCAAGACTTGGACGTCACCGTTTGAACACCCGGTGATCATCCATGTTTGTGTTCGTTTGGAGTTCCCGGAGGTCTCGGCTACGCGCCTTGCCTCAAGATCTCCGAACTCGACCGTTTTGTGTCTGGTTTTGCACCAAACACTTGTGTTTTGCCTTGGAAGGGCAGGGAATGCCTTGTGAGGCATCCCCACACATCACCGGCCATGGCTAGAGGCCACCAGCTGTTGTTTGTGTCCACCGGCAATGTATATTGCCGGCCGGCACTCTTCTTGGCCGACCGGCCATCAATTTTGTCAAAATGACAATTTTGGCCAGCCGACTACTGTTCATCTGCTTTTGCAGATATTTTAGGACAGCTGTGTGGCATTTGGTTCCCCTCCATACACGTGTATGGAGGGATGCTCTCCTTGTAAGCTTGTTGTATAAGCTTTACAAGTTGGTTGCATATAAGAGAAGGGTCTCTTCTCTTGGTAAGGGGGTTAGAGAATTTTGGAGAGAAAAACACAGAGAGAAGCTCTGGTTTTAGGGTTAGGGTTGATACATATCTCCTATATCTCTTTTTCTCTCTTTATGTTCTAGGTGTTTTAGTTCATATTATTGCACACAAACACCTAGTGCTTCACCTTCCTTTGGCTACTGAGGTTCTAAGGGCTTATCCTTGCTATTTTTGACTGGATTGAAGCTTAAGGAGGCAACAAGATCACCATTGTTGAAGAAAGGCTTCAAGGGTAAGAAACTAGTCCTTTTTACTCCATTTTTGCATCCTATTTCTATCTATCTTAGAGCTGTTTTTGTGTTTAGTGTATAACATAAAAAAGTTCTGTTTTTTAGCCCTCTTGATTGTTTATTAAGAGTGTTTTGTGGTTTGGGTTTGTTTGACCCCTCCTAAGCCTTGCAAGGCTCCTTTTTGTGCTATTTTGTGCAAGTTTCGAGACTTGGGTGTTTGGGCCTCTTCACCACTGAAATCTTGAGGGATTTCAGTGGTGGAGATGGTGCCTTGAAGTCTCCAAAAGGGGAGGGCCACCCCCTCTCCTTGTTGTCCTTGAAAAGGACCAATCTTGGCCTCTTAAGGGAGCATCTAGCTTAGGCTCTTGTTGATTATGCCATGGCTGTATTTTATGCTTATATTGCCATGATATAACTTTGTATTAAGTTGGTTTTGGTACACCATGCATGCCTTGCATACCTACCTTGTAATGCCTTGTTATTGCCTTAATATGCCTTGGGTTGTAAGCCATTATTCTAGCATGTTTTAGGCTTAGTCTTGTGAAGCTTTTGTGCTTGTTTTGCCATGTATGAGGTCTGTCCTAGGTTGTTTGGGTCGACCCTAGCATGCATTGTGTAGCCCCTTTGTATATTTGGGCTTGTTGGCCTTAAGTGCATAAGTGTATAGCATGCATTGCTTGCATTATTTTAGTGGTTTGGAACCACTTAGCATGAAATTTCAGTCCATTTAACATGTTTGCATACTTGCCTTAGAGGCTTCATTGTTGCTTTGAAAGCTTGTGTTGTATGCTCCATGTTTTGGTCATTATGTATACCTTTGGATTTGAGCCACTTAGATGCCATCTAGGTGCACCCTTGGTTTTGTTTAAGCCTTCTTTTGACCTGTTTTAAGCCTCCTTAGCCTTGTGAGGCTTGGTGGAATTGACCTTAGTTCAAGCCTCCATGACTTGCTTTAAGTACTTGGACCATGCTTGCATGCTTATGCTTATCTCATTTGAGTTGGTTTGGCACCACATTTTGACATGATTTTCAGAGCTAATATCGCATGCTAATTGTCCATCATAGCCTCTTTTAAGTGTGCTTGAAAGTTGCTAGTTTAATGCTTAAGCTTTAGACCACTATATGTGCACATGTGCATGTGTGTTTAGCCTTTATTTTTGGGCATTTTGGCCACTGTTTTAGGCCTATTTAGAGCCGCCTAAATCATGTTTAAGTCCACCTTTTCATTAGTTTGCATTGCCTCATGTTTGCTTGTATGCTTGCATAAGTGCCTTGCCATGCCATGTTGCATCCTTAGCTTGCATGCCTAGGTTGCATTGCATCTTGCATGCATGCCTTGTTCCTTGATTTGGTGATAGGAATTGGGCCTTGTTTTGTTTGATTGGTTTGCATTTCATTTGACATGAAAGTGCACACTTGATTCTTTAGGCCATCATGCATAGAAATGCGTGATTGGTGGCCTGAGAATCGAGGCACATACCCCTTTGAGTCGTAAACATGATAGGGGGCATGATTGGTGCATACATTGTTTGAATTGTATTGCTATGCAAGTTTTGCTCTCTGCTGCTGTGAGTTGCAGGTTCTGCAGGCATTGTTTGCCGACCAGCAACATTTGCTGCCGGCCGGCAGTAAGTCATCAGCCGATGGATTCATTTTGTGCCGATGGCCACATCCTATTGCCGGTGGCAATTCTACTCAGCCGGTGGTATCCCCCAGTGTCCTGAGAGGCATTCCTAAGATTTTGGCAGTTTTCAGAGGAGCAAAGCAGGGAAAACAGAGGCAGACTATGCATGGCAGTGCAATTCCGAGCAAGTCCCGAGCATGCGCTGCGTCTGACCCGCTTCCCGAGGGCTTTACTGTTTTAATTAGATTAATTAATTTGTTTAGTTAATTTAATTAATTTGTATATTATTTTGGTACCTCCGGGCGAGGGCAAATCTGTAATAAGCGTGTGTGAGTGGTGTGCACGTCTTCCAACCCTCACTTCTTTCTTCCCTTTTATTTACCCGCTTACGATGGTTAGTATTAGGGCACGTTTATTTTAGCATACCTTATGCTATGCATGCGTGCATCCATGCATTTCTCGACATGCACCGGGCTCGGTACATCATACAAACTACATTGTATTTTTAATTCCAAATTGAATACGTGATAATTGTAGCATTTCACATGCCATTTTAGGGTTAGCCGAGCCTACTCTAAACTGCATCTTTGCATGTGTTGCATTAGCCACTTAACATGAACTAGGATATGCATGATTGCTAACCAGTTTATTGTTTTGGCACAGAGTACGATGTAAGTATTTATGCTTTAGCATCTCGCATGCGTGTGAATGTTAACATGACAGTATGCTTACCATGTGGCTAAATGCTTATATGAAATAAACTGTCTAATTGCCTGTGGGTGAAAGTTGGATTGTTTGAATTGGAAAAACTCATTGAAATCCATGTTTTAGCCTACTTGCGAGTAGCAAATTTCAAAGTGCTTTTCAAAAAACAAACGGATATGCAATGTTTGTTTCCAAATTAGGCAATCTAGTCTATACTTGTTTGCTATGCGCATAACATAATAATTCTAGGCTAATAACCGGAACAAGAACACATAACGTCTTCAAAATCGGATATCATGGTTAGTAGAGGCCGGTCTTCGGACCGGGCGAAAGGGGGTGCTCATAGCTGACCTTCCCCGATCGTACCCAAGCTCCCGAGCCAAGACAACTTTGGTGATGATGGACACATGGCCTTCGGTACCGAGTCAGGGTTTCCTAAATTTCCCATTTAAAAAATATTTAGGTGGCGACTCTGTATCTGGAAAAGCAGTCCATGTTTGGCACTTCTTTTCAAAATCTGTTGTTTTCTCAAAAACGATTTGCCGGATTTGGACTCTTTGGTTCAAGATTAAGAACCGTGACAATTTGAGTCCGAACTGTAGTAGACCCGCAAAAACGAACAGAACGGGACTTAACCCTCCCAGGGCATTCGGGGATGTCTACATCTGTGCTCGAACGTCACTTCTTGAGCTTGAGCGGTAATGCCTTTTTGTTTTGTGTCTTGGCGCTCAAGCGTCACTTCTCGCGCTCGAGCGGACTGTGCGTATATCAATTCGCGAAAAGGTCGTTTTATATCACTTTTTCAGATCTATTTCTCTCAAAATCCTAAAGTTGAAACCCTCTCTCTCTAAAACCTACCTCCTCTCTACATTTTCACCTAGATCTAGTGATCTTTCTACCCGTGTGCCTTTGTTAAAAAGGTAGTGCGTCTCAAGGGCTCTCTTTTGATCTGATTAAAGCTTGGTTTCGGCGTCTTTGAAGTTTCTCCATCTCTCCCTTTGGTCTTCTAAGCTTGAGGTAGGGACTCTCTACATTCTTTTATGAGTTTTAGCTTAGTTATTTGTTGTTGTGTAAGAAAAATTGGAATTTGAGGTAGCTTTGAACAAACCCAGGGTTTTAATTTAAAATCACAAGAGGGGTTTTCTAATGAATGTAGTGGAAATGGTTATGAGAGTAATTGTGAGCTTAGGTTGTACTAAAATGATTGATTTTGGTGTTTGGGATGAAATTGGGAAAAAATTAAGTTTTGCCCTAAAATGACTCAAATGATTATTTTGTATAAATAATGAAATTAGTAGTGAAAGTGTGAAATTGGGAGGTTGTTTATATGAATAGTGAAGTTAGATATGTATTATCTCGCACCTAAGAGAATTTAAATACTTTATCTGTTATAAGGACTATATATCTGTTTCGAAATATCTATTTTGGGCTATCGATGGAGGATAGCCATGGTTGTTGTAGAAATTGCATGAGGATTAGGCCAATTGAAATTAATTTCTTATTGGTTGTTATTGAATATGACTGTGTTGTAATACATTATATATGTATAATATTTTGGAGGAGACAGGGAATGTACTTCATATGTAAGAAGAGAAAGGGGATGGACTCCATTAAATTAAGTTGGCCTATGTATCCTGGGTGTAAGTCCCGAAAACCGCGTGTATACATGGGTGCCAATTCCCGCGAACGAAATTTTCGTAAAATGGCAAATTGAAGTGTTGTGTATTGATTATATATGTTTGAGAACCACTGAGTTGTAGTCTCTGTTGGGTTGTCTGGATAATAATGAACATGACTCATGAATTGAGGTGAAATGAGTTGACATGAATGAATTTGAGATAAAACGCACTGGAATAAAGGAAATTAATATATTATGATCTTGTAGGATATGATTGATACCATAATGGGCATTAGACATGCACTCCATACTTGTACCTTTGTTAAGATTCATATATTGTGTTAGATTGTTTTTGTTGGACTTTGGCTCATCCTATTTGGGAAAAATCATTTTCAGATGCCGGTGATATGCCTCCGCTAAGGCAATAGTGTGGAGAGATTGGGAGCAAGAGCTTCTATTTTGTTATATCTATTTTTGTATAGCCAAGGACTTTAAATTGTATTGAGCTAGACTCACTTTTGTTATAACCAAGAACTATCTTGGAAATATGTAAGCCCGTAAGGCATTTATTTTGTTGATCATTTAGTTTGGTGTCACATGCTATAGATTCAGGATAGAGCTTATGAATGTGTACTGCATGTGCCCTTTTGTAAAGGGACTTTGATTAATGAAAGCCTAATACTCTGTTTATGTCATTTTGTATTAGTCTTTATTATTAAATTATTGTATTATTTTCGGGGCGTTACACTAACCTTGTTAGGACTTATTTTGAAAATGCCTAGCCTTGCTGAAATTTATTCCAAGAATGCCTAACCTCGTTAGGACTTATTCCGAAAATGTCTAACTTTGTTAGGACTTATTCCAAAAATACCTAATCTCGTTAGAAATTACCAAAACACCAGCTTGCTTATCGGCAACCAAAACCTGCTCAGTAAGGAATCTCACTATTGGACAAACCACCAACCTACTCTGCAAAAATTTACAAAGTTGGTCAAACCTGCCAACCCACTTTGTCGAGCAAAACCCGCTCGACAAAAATTTTCCAAGTTGGTCAAACCTGCTAACCTTCTTTGGCCAATGTAACTATCTCGGTCAAAGAGTGCAAAAAAGTTGTTGGTCAAACCTGCCAACCTTGAGGTAACCATCTCGGTCAAAGATTGCAAAAATTTATTGGTCAAACCTACCAACCCACTTTGCCTCCAATCGTGCAAAGATTTGTTAGAAAGAGTTGGTTAAACTTGCCAACCTTCTTTGGTTGAGGGAATCATCTCAGCATTTTCGACTCAAAAAATTTATTCAAATTTATTCTAAATCCAGCAACGTATCTGATCAATTTACACGCTCGGTATATAGAAATTCTTTATGGTCGGAGTAATAATACATAAAATTCATGCTCCATAGACAACCAAAATTCGGCACAATATACAATAAAATATCTTCATACACAGAGTAATAATACATAAAATCAATGCTCCGCAGATAATAAAAATCTGATATAATTGATCTTCCATGCCTTCATGATCGAAATAATAGCGCATAAAATCTATAATTGATAATAATATTTCCATACTCAGAATAACAATCGATGCATTTTGGAAATTTAATTAAAAACTTCCCTGTTATTCATGAGAGAAGCAAGTTGACGGTGCTCTGTCATCAGTTTGGAATTCATGATCTACATCTATTTGTCAAATAATCCACGTTGCGTGGTATGATTGATCAGGAACGAGTTTGGTTGCTTGCTATTTAATCATAAATAATTATGAGCAATCCTTATCTTATAAGATGTGTTATTGGCAAGCAATAATAGTAATCTGATGTTAGGCTTGCTGTAATCGGGCTGTGAAGCCATGCAATAGTTCGGAGTTAGCTTGATGAAGAACACTAGAAAAAATGATAGCCAACCCAAAACGCTGTCAACGTTCGCTATCAACCACTCCTTTGTGCTTTAGCATTGACCACCTTGCTCGAACAACGGAAGTACCAAGCAAGTACTGCGACGACTTAGTTATCAACTTCATTGATTTCAGTCATTTCCCACAGACGATGCCAATTACGGACATAAAAAATACCATATTTGATGATAAAGAAATCCAACGAAGAAGATGATCAGCACCACCATGCGATTGCTATCTGTAAGACAAAACACCCCCAGTCGTAGTCGGGGGCCCTTCGACGCCCAAGTCAGTCCTTCAATATTGTCAAAATATTTAATGGATTAATTCATAGAAATAAATTGTGTACCTTAACCCATGAGGTGTTGCCTATTTATAATAAGGAGATTTATTAGAAAATCCTTTTTTAAGTGTTTGTATCCCAATTAGTCCATAAGATATTCTTGTATTCCAATAAGTCTTATTATTTGAACATCTGATTTACCAAATCATAATTCTCATATTTAAGGTATTTTATGGACATTTCTATCCTTACAAATATTTTTTGAACAGTTAGCAATTTGGTGATGTGAACATTTATATTTTATAATGTGAATATTCACATTGACGTGTGAATGTTTACATTGATAGTGTGAACATTCACATTAACAATATGAATATTCGCATGAATATTCGCATGAACATTCACATTGACAGTGTGAACATTCATATCGCGGAACATTCGCATTGTAAATGTGAATACTATTATGGGTATTTTAGTAACTATGTCACTCATAAGACTTATTAGAATATAAAAAAAATAATGTGGACTAAATGGAAGATAAATAGGTGAAAAGAGATTTATGAAAAAGTACCCTTTTAAAATATCTAGTGACTTACCTCACAAGTAGTTTGAATATTCCAGAAGTCCTGTCTCAAATAATCTTTGGTTGTTTAAGACTTCTAGATCAATAAGATTTCATATCCTAATGAGTTTTGCATAACATAAAACACTAATACAGTGTTTGATAAGAATTTAACTACTATCATACATGTAATAATCCATAACTAGACAGTACCTAGACCCACATAATTCTTGTAATGCATACTTGCTTTGGGCGAGATACTCTACGTTGATTAATTAATTAATTGTGTGGTGATCATCATAAGAACTTGTTCTTTTGCAGTCAAACAATAATAATTACGATGTTTGTTTTCAATTTTTTAAAAATTTTATTTTCTTATTTTTCGTTTTTTTTTTTTTGTTTTAATGAAACTTTTTAATATTTAAGTATTTTTTAAATTTTTTAGACACACTTAATATAAATACACTTAAAAAATATAATTTTTGTAAAATTTACTAAATACCAAAAATTTATAAATATATATATATATATATATGAAAATTCAATATATTTTTCATATTTTTGTGTATTTATTAATTTTTTAAAATATTTTTTCACAAATATTTTACTTTTTAAATACATCTAAGTAAAGTGTATCTAAAAAATAAAAATAAAAATTCTCAAAATTTTAAAAATATTCACTAAAAATAAAAATATATATAAAAAATAAAAAAATTCAATTTTTAAAAAACTAAAACCAACAGTATTTACTTAGTAACTTCTTTCTACGTTGACAAATCAAATGACATGATATCTATCAATCTGGTCTTGCAAAAAGACGAAAAGATAGCCTCCTATTTTTATGATTACGATTAATTTAAAATTGTGTTTGGTTAAGCAATTTGTGAAAAAATTTTAAAAAGAAAAAAAAATGTATAAAATTAAATAAAATATGAGTATTTATTCATATTTTATTTATTTATTTTCAAATCTGCCAACTAAACACAATGAAAAAAATTATTTTGTCACTATTCCCTTGCAATTTGGTATCATGGATTTATTACAGCCAAGTGGTGCCAGAAATATTGTGATTGCTTGTTGGAGGGAATAGTATGGTTGATTAGTCAGTGGCATGGTTTCATTGTGTTCGAAGTATACAGGCTATGTTTTGATCATTCAAAATCATTGAATTTATCAATAATATTAGAATGACTATTGCTTCATATTTTATTTACTGTCTTTTCATTTGTAGCACACATACAATGAGTCTCACATAAAATTATGATGTTATAATTAATTAATTGAGGATAAGATTTAGAGTTTTAAATTCAAATCATTCTAAGAGATCTAGATATTTATCCGGTCCTTAATTTCAAAATCCTAAGATTAGATGACGTATACAAAAGCTAGTTTAGACACTTAATTATTAAAAAAAAATTATTTTAATTAATTAATTTTTTACTAATTAAACAAAATTAATTAATTTTTTATTATTAATTTTGTGAGTAATCTACTGAAAAGGACTTATAAAATGAACAAATCATAAATAAATTAACATACCCAAACTTCACCGAACTAAGCCATGAAGTGGAATGGAGTCATGCTAATCCTTAAATTAAATAAAAATGTTAAATTCTAAATTTTCTATCAAACACTCATATGACTGTGGGGGAGTGTCCACACCCATGTTAGTGTTTATTAGAAATTTTGGTTAAAAAATTTATATTCCTAACATTGCTTCAAATTAAATTAAGAGGGAGGGGAACAACTTTATGTTGTTGTCGTAATAAGAATAAGCAATCTGTTTTTGCAAGGGTAAGTTACATTTTGTCTCACTTATATTTGGCTATTTTCTTACTTTAATCTTTAAAATTTATTTATTTTTTCACTTGGTCCTTCATATTTTAATTTTTTTCCAAATTTTACTCAAAAAGCTAAATTATATTCAAAATTAAACAAAAAAAAATTGACACATTTTAGTCCAATTAATAATGCCCTTTCAGAAACTTGAATGAAATCAATGGCCATGATAATCATGTACGTCTAATTTGAAACGGGTCCGTTCCTTTTTGAATGCATTATTTTTTTCCTTAAATTTTTATATCTAATTTTTTAGTAGATATTATCAATTGAACTAAATTAACGTAAAATTAATACAATTAAAAATGCATGGACCAAATTACACAAAAAAATAAAGAGTGAATTACACTAACAGTTCTTGTAATTTGCGGGTTGTGTCACTTTAGTCACTAACTTTTCAATTGTGATACATTTGATCCAAAATTTTTAATCTCATTTCAAATAAGGACAATTGAAGACACCGTCGCTCTATTTCAAGGGCAAAGTCATCAATTTGATAAAATATAAAATAGTTTGACAAAATCAAATGTCAAAAAATTATTTTTGAATTTTTAAAAATTATTTCTACTCATCAAACATAAAATTATATAAAAATGATCAATTTTTTACATTTTTATTTTTTATTTTTTTACCAAATTAATTTTTAGTATGTGTTTTGATGAAAATCATGTAATAGGTGATTGTTTTTGTTGATATTTTTTTATGATTATCATGTAATAAATGGTCGTATTTGTTGGTGATAGATATGTTTGGATGGTTATCAATGGTTATTAGATTTTTAACATGTAATTGATATGTATGATATATGAAATGTTTTTAATTTTGAATTTTTTTAATTTAAAGGATTGGTTTAATAATGAAATCAAAGTTGTCATCACGTTTGGCTTTTGAAAAAATAGAAATTAATTTAACAAAAATAAATTTTAAAAAATTATTTCTACCCTCCCAAAAGATAAAATTATAAAAAAAAAAAAATTGATGTGTTTTTAATTTTTCTCACTAATTTAATTTTTAGTTTCTTAGAAAAAAATTCTAAAAATAGATTTTGAAACCAACCCAAATATAATTTTATAACCAAGAAAGTTTCAGTATTATTTATTAAAAAAAAGGCCATTAAATGTCAAACAATATAGAAGCTAACCAACACAAAATAAGTTATATGAAAACTTTACCCTTGAAATGAACCGTTTGCAAAGCAAATATCTTTTATTGTCCTTATTTGGAACAAAATTTAAAATTTAACGTCAAATGTGTCACAATTAAAAAATTAAAGACTAAAGTGATACAAACTCTAAATTATAAGAACTGTTAGTGTAATTCGCCCAAAAATAAATTACAAGAACCACATATATAATTTGCTTGGTTTTTTCGTAATCTTTACTTGTCTATTTCAAAGATTTAAAATGCAAGAAACTACATGATATGCACTTTAATTATTTGCAATGTTGGCTGTGTAAATTAGAATGAAAAAATTTGCCAACAACCAAAACAATTTGACAAAATGTAGAAAGCAATATAGCAATCTGCAATCATGCATGGAAAATGGCATAGCACATTGTACTGCTTAGATTTCTCACACCGCTTTCTCCCTTTCTACTAAATTAAAGCGATAAGACTATAAATTCAAACAGAAATTTGTACAAAAAAAAGAAAAAGAAAAAGATAAGGAAAAAGTTCAAAATTTTGTCATTTTTCCATTACCTTTTCCTTAAAATCTCACATTAAATTCAAGATCTAAATACAGTCTGAAAGTACATCTTGATGTCAAATATAGCTATTCTGACAAATGCACCACAACTACATCTTCTACGTTCGAATCGACAATCTCACTAGCACTTTCCATCTCCATTTCTAATGGAATAACCATTCCATTGGAGTTACAATTTCTCGATAAGCTTGGCATATCACTACAACTTGATGAATCACCAACATGATTAAATTCCAAATCATGATCTGGGTTATCTCTCTTCTTGCTAAAGGGATAAGATGTGAAGTCTCTTTGATCAAATTGTCTACAAAGTGCACAAAATCTTGACCAAGGAGTTGGTGGGCATGAATCTGATACTGTTTTAAAAAGATCTTTGTTTTGAAAAATGTACTTGGATATGTATGCAACAAGGCATAAAACAGTGACAAAGCCAGTAATAGCAAAAAGGCCTCCAAAACTTTGGAGGGTTAGGCTGTTTGAGGTGCTGGTATTGATTTCTGGAACTATACATGTGGCGGGATTTCCCAATAACTGTCTCTCAAATTCCAAAATCTTGAGACCTTCTGTTTTGGAGATTACTGCTCTAGAGAGATCAGCTACTAATGGAGACTCTTTGGGGAAAACCTATTAATGTAAGAGTGAATAAGATGGGTAATTATAGAGTCAATTAAATTGGAAGACTTAATTGAAATACTTTTATACATTGGGGATTAGATTGACATAATTTAAACATTAGACACTAAATTGAAATATTTTTGTATATTGAAACTAAGGCCAAGTTTGGCAACCCCAATATAATCCATCTTTTTATCTTTTTTCCATCACATCACCTCTCTACTTTTCTGCACATCTTTTCGTAAAAAAGACAAAAAGTATACTTATTTAGGTCATCCCAAACAACCCAACACAAGATTTATACTTTGGGTACTAAAAAATATAATTAACCTTAACTATAGTGATTACAATATTTTTTTATATTTGAACATTAGAAAATAAGTGACTAATACTACATATCGTGCAATAAAAATTAAGAATTGAGTCAATTATAAGATAATTCCCACACTCTTATCATAATTTTTCCCAATGTGAAATTCCATTCGTTTTTATAAAACCTTTAAAGCCTCTTCTGACAAATTGACAAAATCAAACCATAATATGTCATAAGTTTCAATTTATCAACCAAAAAAATTGAAATATTTATTAACTTTTGATAAAACTCTCTCTAGAATGAAATATTATTTTGTATTGAATTTTTCTCTCACTTATTGATTCATATATTTTGCCCATAGGCTTACATCTTTTTATATAGAGAAGATTATACAAAAGTTCAATGAATAAGATTCATGAACCTAAATAACCTTGCAATTAACTAGGTACATGAATATAATCTAGACAATGTACTTAATAAATATAAAATATATGAATACCAAGAATGTATGAACTCAATGTATCCAATGCATGCAATATATCCGATGTATCTAATGTAAATATGACATTAATTTTAACAAGATTTAATTCCATGCTAAACACAGAACATGACATAGAAAACATAAATCAAACCATCATCCATTTATTTTGTGTATCTAATTTTATGTTTGGTTTTTTAATGGGAGCTTTTTTGATAAATCCATTTTCTAAGAGCTTTATTCCATTCAACCCATATTCTTTTTTACTATTCCATTAGGTCCAATTTGAGATAAGAAGACCAAAATACCCTTTTCATTTACTTATGTTCCATTTAGTTCACATTATTTTCTTATGTTTCAATAAGTCTTATGGGTGGCATAATTACCAAAATACCCCTAATGTGAATGTTCATACCGTCAATGTGAATGTTCATATCGTCAATGTGTAGGGGCCCGGCCCATGTCGATCCTCGTGAGTGCCCGGAAAAATTCGAGTCGAGCCGGGCCGGCCCATAGGCCAAAAAAATAGGCTCGGTCCGGCCCAGCCCGTTGATAATGTGAATATTCACATTGACAAGTTAACATTCACATTGATAGGAGTGTAAAATTGGCCCGCGGCCCGTGGGCGGCCCGAAGCCTGACTGCCGCCCGGGGTGGACCCGGGCCGGCCCGTTCACAATGTGAATATTCCCATTGACATATTAACATTAACATTGATAAGAGTGTAAAATTGGCCCATGACCCGTGGGCAGCCCGAAGCCCGGGTCCGGATCGGAGCGGGCCCGGCCCGTTGACAATGTGAATATTCAAATTGACATGTTAACATTTACATTGATAGGAGTATAAAATTAGCCCGCGGCCTGTGGCCGGCCAGAAACCCGCCCGCGGCTCGTGGGCTGCCCTGGGCGGGCCCGGCCCGACCCGTTGATAATGTGAATATTCACATTGACATGTTAACATTCACATTGATAAGAGTATAAAATTAGCCCACGCCCCGTGGCTGCCCGAAACCAGCCCACGGCCTGAGGGCGACTCGGAGCGGGCATGGGCTAGCCTGTTGACAATGTGAATATTCACATTGACATGTTAACATTCATATTGATAAGAGTGTAAAATTGACTCGCGTCCCATGGGCGGCCTGAAGCTCGAGGGCGGCCCGGGGTGAGCCCGGCCCGGCCCGTTGACAATGTGAATATTCATATTGACATATTAACATTCACATTGATAGGAGTGTAAAATTGGCCCGTGGCCCGTGGACGGCCCGAAGCCCGCCCGCTGCCCAGGGTGGGCCCGGTCCAGCCCGTTGACAATGTGAATATTCATATTGACATATTAACATTAACATTGATAAGAGTGTAAAATTGGCCCGTGACCCGTGGGCAGCCTAAATCCCGGCCCCGGCCCGGCCCGTTGACAACGTGAATATTCACATTGACATGTTAACATTCACATTGATAAGAGTGTAACATTAGCCCGTGCCCCGTGGTTGCCCGAAACCCGCCCACGGCCCGTGGAAGGCCCGAGGCGGGCCCGGCCCGGCCTGTTGACAATGTGAACATTCACATTAATAAGAGTGTAAAATTGACGCGCGTCCCATGGGCGGCCCGGGTTTGGGTTCGGGCCTACCCCGGGCAGCGGTCGAGCTTCGGGCAGCGGACAAATTTTACACTCCTATCAATGTTAATGTTGACATGTCAATGTGAATATTCACATTGTCACAGGTCGGGCCAAACCCGCCTTGGGCTGCGGTCGGGCTTCGGGCCGCCCACGGGCTGCGGGCCAATTTTACACTCCTATCAATGTGAATGTTAACATGTCAATGTGAATATTCACATTGCCAACGGGCCGGGCCCATCCCGGCCCGAGGTCGGTCTTCGGGCTGCCTACGGGTCACGGGCCAATTTTACACTCTTATCAATGTGAATGTTAACATGTCAATGTGAAGATTCACATTGTCAACAGGCCGGGCCGTGAGCGGGTTTCTGGCAGCCACGGGGCGCGGGCTAATTTTACACTCCTATCAATGTAAATGTTAACATGTCAATGTGAATATTCACATTGTCACGGGTCGGGCCAAGCCCGCCTCGGGCTACGGTCGGGCTTCAGGCCGCCCACAAACTGCGGGCCAATTTTACACTCTTATCAATGTGAATGTTAACATGTCAATGTGAATATTCACATTGTCAACCGGCCGGGCCGGGCTGGGCCAGCCCCGGGCCACGGGCAGGCTTTTGTCCGCCCATGGGCCGCGGGCCAATTTTATACTCTTATCAATGTGAATGTTAACATGTCAATGTGAATATTCACATTGTCAACGGGCCGGACCGAGTCCGCCCCGGGCCGCCCATGGGCCGCGGGCGAGTTTCGCGCCGCCACGGGACGGAGGGCCAATTTTACACTCCTATTAATGTGAATATTAACATGTCAATTTGAATATTCACATTATCAACGGACCGGGCCAGGTCGGGTTTGCCCTGGGCTTCTGGCCAATTTTATACTCTTATCAATGTGAATATTAACATGTCAATGTGAATATTCACATTGCCAACAGGCCGGGCCGAGCCCGCCCCAGGCCGCCCACGGGGCATGGGCGGGTTTCGGGCAGCCACGGGACGCGGGCTAATTTTACACTTCTATCAATGTGAATGTTACCATGTCAATGTGAATATTCACATTGTCAACGGGCCGGGCCGGGCCGGGCCCGCCCCGAGCCGCGGGCCAATTTTATACTCTTATCAATGTGAATGTTAACATGTCAATGTGAATATTCACATTGTCAACGGGCCGGACCGGGCCCGCCCCGGGCTGCGGGCGGGTTTCGCGCCGCCACGGGACGCGGGCCAATTTTACACTCCTATTAATGTGAATGTTAACATTTCAATGTGAATATTCACATTGTCAACGGGCTGGGCCCGCCCCGACTCGCGGGCGGGTTTCGGGCCGCCCATTGGCCAATTTTACATTCCTATTAATGTGAATTTTAAAATATGAATGTTCACATTATTAAATTGCTAATCGTTCAAAAAATATTTATAAGGGTATCAAAATTAAATATAAGGGCATAAGTGTCCAAGAAAATAGTATAAATCAAGAAAATGGACTTTATGGAATAAAACTATACATACATGGGACTAAATGGGTTAAAAAATTCCTTCATGGACTTCTTAGGTTAAAACACTTCTAAATTGGACTTATCAATAAAAATTCCTTTTTTAATATGTAGACTTATATATATATATATATATATAGAAGAGAGAGAAACTTACAAAGCCGAACCCGCCAGTTTGATAGATGGGTCCAATTGTGGTGTATGTACCGCAGTATCTTGATACAAAAAGTTTATTGTAAGAAGCCACACCAAACAAGGCCGATATGCCTCCATTATTACTACCTTTGGATAGAGCTTCATTACATTCATCACGAGATTTGCAAGGTGTGATCTTTGATTTATCAAACCCCATGTCCTTCAAGATATCAGCAACGAACGATCCAGATTTGTACCCAACGTAGTCCCCATTTTTGATGAGTTCATTCACGTCAGTCACAGTGGGTCGAAGCTTCTGCACCGTTAATCTTGCTGACAAACTTGCAGTGTAGCTTGAGCTCAATATCAGCACCACAAACAACCATATTGTCATCACCAATCTAGCCAAGTTGCTTACTAGTTTCTCTCCTACAAAATCATATATATATATATATGAGGTTCATGGGAAGAAAGCAATACATGTACTCGTAGTTTTTGTATTTTGTTTTTTGTGTTAATTTAGAATCTGTAATTTCAGTTGTATCAATTTTATTCATGCGATAATTTAGTTTAATTGATAACATCATTGACAAATTAGACAGAGATAATGGTCTATTAAAATTTTGAAGCAATAGTCATCAATCAATTAAAATTGTGAAATGAGGAAAAATCAAAATTGTATGTAGGTGAACTTTATTGTGTAAATAGAAACTCACCACAACCCTAAATCACTTTAAGGAGAGCAAATAAATTGTTTTGTCTTCTAATTTCAGTCCAATTTTTAAACAGATATATAATATCCACTAGACTAAAATTGGCACAATTTAAAAAATTTAAACGTAAAATTAAGAAACTATAAATATTGAATTGAGTAGTGCAAGTAAAACAAAATACTCAACTGTGAGCAAAAACTAGAGTTGAAAAGGGGAACCAAAGGATCAAGCCAACATGATGGGAAGGTGGACCTCGAAAATCAGTGTTGACTCGGTGTTCCAGAACCCAAACAACAAATCCAGTGAAGAGGAAGAAAGCTATACTAGTTAGCCACAAGTCACAACTGAGAGGCTTCAAGAATGTCCATTTACTGTTTGTGTCCTCATATGTAATTGGTACTACCATTGTTACCCCTCCTTCTGTAAATGGCGATGTAAAATCCACATAGAATGATCTGTTCGCTGTGATTGTAATGTCTCCTACTGCACCATCATATTTCTACTTCCAAAAAAAAATTTAAAAAAAAAAATAAAAATAACCAAATTTCAACAATTAATTCCACGTGAATAAACTAATTGATCTTTGAAGTGTACTAAATTATATATTTTGGGGACCATACTGTTATTAACCCTTGTTATATCCTAGAAGAATAATTAAGGCTAAATTACACGATTAGTTCCTTTAGTTTACATGAATTATCACTTTAGTTCTTATAATTTTAATTTAAACAATTTAAATCATATACTTTCAATTTTATTGCACTGTGATCCCTCTGTCATTTGCCGTTATAATTTTGAACGAAAAAGAATAATAACTATAGGAACTAAAATAAAATTCAAAACAAATTATAAAGACAACTGATATAATGAATAAATCACACCACTATTCCTTGCAATTTTTTATTTTTTTTTTAAATTCATACGTGATTTTATTTTTATTTTTTTAGTTCAAAATGTTAATGATGCATGACAGAGGGGTCACATTATAACAAAATTGAAAGTCTAAGGTTCAAACTGAAATTATAAAGATTAAAGTAGCACTTCACTTAAACTACAGAAACTAATGATGTAATTTACCCAATAATAGTAAGTGTAGAACTAACCTCCTTGAGAGAAACTTGATACACCATATCATTGTAACTCAAAGAGGTCGAACCATCAGCTATCTCAAATGGAACGAACTCATATCGCACAGCATAAGGCAATGCTGAAATTACGGACCTGAATATTTCTATACAAAATCCACCAAATATGGTCGCATTTGTATGAGGATCTATTTCCATCTTCACAAACTGATTAAATCCTCTCACCGGCACTGCAATTCTTAGCTTCTTACCACTCACCGGAAATTCCCAGCCTTTCGGTACATTTGTTGATCCTCCTGGCCATATAATTGTGTGAAAGTTTTCCTTCGGATGTGAGAAACAATTTTTTGTCTCGTTTTCATTGAGTTCCTTTGAAATACCAGAGGATTGTGTCCATATCGCGACCTCTCTACCCTGGTTTCCAACTACATTTAGTATTTGGAATGGTGATGGGTTTAGGCGACCATTAAGAAGAGAGAATTTACCACTTAGTCCTTCAAATGTTGTCCCTAACATCGCCTCAAGAAGTTTAGGACCTGTTTGAGAGATTCTAAAATTAAATAGATTTATCGAATTCTTTGTGCTAATGTTCTCTATGTTGTTGATTGGTGTCTCCAATCCAACTTTCTCTGCTGCCATAGCTAGTGCCCACATAGTGTCATATGCCCATAGCCCAAAAATGCTTGACGCGTCTCGTTTGATCGTAGAATTAGGATTATTTTGAAAGAAATCGAGTCGTCTGGATTGCGGAACATGAGGCTTGACCCCCAAGACACCTTGCATTGCTTCTATGACATTGGAATCCATAGAGTGTAGGTCCATCAACCCATTGGTGATGATCCACACATAGCCCTCGCTCAACATTCCTATTTCCTTGGCTTTTAGGAATAGGCGAGTGCCAAGAAGATGCGACATGTGCACCACAAATACCCTCGTTTGTATTGTCATCATCTTGTACAATTCTTTCTCAATAAAATCATCGCTCGCTGAAAGAGGAATGATGCTTCCATAGGAAATTCGCGCTATTTCTTTTAATGCATTCGATAGATATGGAATTACACCGTTCCCATAATCAGTGTCCTCGTTTATAATGACAACTTCCCTCCACAGGAAGGCCTCAACGATGGCAGCAATGGCTCCAACTTGAGTGTCATCGCTAAGAGCTGTTTGGACAAAGTATTGAGTTCGGGAAAGCACAGAAGGACTTGTTGCAGAGAAAGAAATGATAGGCACATGAGCTCTATCTCCTAGATCCATCACAAAATCGGCTTGTGCTGATTTTTGTGGACCAACTATTGCATCCACCTCCACATCTTTCAACAAATCAATAGCTGCATGTATTTACATAACACTTGAGGAGGAAATTTTGGTGAATTTTTTTTAAAGTAATAGTTAGTGTGCTCTAAATTGATCATATGATTCATCACAATCAGGTCAGAGCAGCCTAGCCTACGGAAAATGTTTGTACAAATTAACAAATCTTATTAATTGATGTGTCATATAATAATAAAATTTTAGAAACTAAAATGGGACCTATTTCAAAACTATTAGTGCCACGTCAATTAATAAATAAATAAATAAAGATTTTTTAGTTTGTGTAGTTTTACTCAGCCTAGAGTGCAACTAGAGCTCTAACTTTCGATTTTTATTTTTATTTTTTAAAATGAATTTGTGCAAAAACAAAAGGGATTTGTTAGTCGATTCTTACAATGTATCTTGTTGCTCATAAGGGCCTCACTTGTAATGTAGGAGTTATTCCATCTTCTTTGGTTAGTCCAATGGTTTTTTCTAATAGGTAATTTTAGGTTTCATGCAACGTTGTCATGTTTCTAGAACATCTATTTTATCTTATTATTTTGATAAGAGCAAGAAGCTGGAATAAAGCTCGAACCCAGATCATACACCTAAACTTAGGCCAAGTTTGGCAATTCAAGAATAATTCATCTTTTTATCTTTTTATCTTTTTTTCATCACATCACCTCTCTATTTTTCTGCACATCTTTTCGTAAAAAAATAAAAAGTGCACTTATTTAGGTCATCCCAAATAACCCCTTAAGATGTAAAGAGACAATTTTGGGCAACATTTAAGGTGATCAAAAGCTCAACTTCTTCTTTTTTTTTTTTTTTCTTTTCCACAAATTAAAGTGATACAAGGCTGAAGCTCAATAGATCGTTGATGACAAGGCCACTTGTCACTTATGATTATACAATATCCGTGCACAAAACAAAACAATTGAATAAACTTATGTGTTAGGAAATCATTTTTTTTATTAAAAAAAAAAAAGAAAGAAAAGAAGCTATACATGTATATGTAAAAGTATACATACCGGCAGCTGCAGCATCGATATCCTGTTCCTTGGAGTCTCTAACATGGAGGACCAGCCTGGTTTTGTGATTTTCATGAACCGAATAAAAATCCTTAAGAGCCATATTTAAGTGGCTCAGTCCCATTCTCCCTAATTTTGAATCCAAATCAAGAACCACACCCACTTGAAACACAACTGAACCATTCCCAAAAACATTACTTTGGGATGTACCAAAAAAAGTATAAAAACTAATCAAAACAAGAAAGATATGTAAAAACATCTTGTTATTGTTGCTGTTTCTCTTCAATTTTAAATTGGGTTTTCATTTGTTGTAAGCAGGACTGCTATATATACACACTATGCATGCTTGATTTTGGTGAGGTTCTCTACGTTGATTAATTAATGAATTAATTAATTGTGCGCTGAACATCATAGTAATTTGTTATTTCGGAGTCAACAACAATATGGTATTTACCTAGTAATTTCTTCTCTACGTAGACAAATCAAATGATATGATATCAATCTGGTCTTTTGCAAAAAGACGAAAGGATAGCCTCCAGGGGCGGAGGGAAAGAGGGCCAAGGGGGGTCGCGTGCCCCCCCCCCTCAGTTTTGAGAAATTTTTTTTTTTTTTTTGTCTTGTTGTCATATATAAAATGTATTTTTTTTTCTTAACATGTTTTTTGATTAAGAATTTATTGTATTATTCATAATAAGTAGTTATTTGATACTTTAAGAGTATTATGTGGTATTATTTATGTAATAGTTTAAAGCAATATTATAGCGAAAAATCTTACAAATTGAATATAATTGAACTCATTATTTTCAAGCAGTTGACAGACTGTTTAGTGTGATTTGTGATTTCTCATGTTTTGAACATCATGTAGGCAATGTTATATGATATTCTAAGACTGTTTAATAATTTTTATTCAAAGCACATCATTTATAAACAATGTCATCTCTTTAATATTTTTCTATCAAATAAAAATTAAATAGATTTTATAATAATTTGTGCTATAAACGATATGTTTTTATTTTCTAAAATTAAGAATTTTGATTCATAATTTTTTGTGCTAAAATTACAAACTTACATCACCATCACCATCCCCGCACCAAACTATTCTACACTATTATAGAATTTTAATTTGTTCCTATTAATAATGAATATGAAAATTTTTTATGCTTAAATCTAGCTCATAAAATTATTATTATTATAATGTTTATCGTATTTTTTTAAAAAAAAAAATTATAATTAATAGTGCTTCCTCTAACTCAATTTTCTGGCTCCGCCACTGATAGCCTCCCATTTTTATGATTAGGATTTATTTGTAGGAATCAATTTGCCTCTAGTCCTTTAGAATTTGGTGTCATGGGTTTATAATAATTAGGTGGTATCTAGAGGTATTGCGATTGATTGAGAGAATAAGACCACGATTTTGAGTTGATGTACCAGAGAACAAAACAGTGTTGGTGATTAGTGGATGGCATAATTTCATGGTGCCCCAATCACATTAATTTTTCTCATTATAGGCTCTATTTTAATAATTTAAATTAGGGACATTTACACACAAATTCTAATGAACTTATATTCTATTAAATCCTAATTAAGATTTTTTAGACTTTCGAGTCCTATTAAATTTTTAATAGTTAGAATTGCCTTTCAAACAATGATTGTTCACCATTTATGATTATCTATAAAGGAACATGATGATTTAATATTTATTTTGATTTTTAAAACTTTAAAATATCAACTTTCAAATTAAAAACACTAAAAAAAAAAAATTATGTGTACAAAAAAATTAATGTGTTTTTTTGAAAAAATTGAATTATTTTTTGTGCGAAACTAAAAATTTTGTGTCTATAAAGGAGCATGATGTTGAAATATTAATGTGGAAAATTGGAAATAAAAACCTTTAAAAATAAAAGAACTGATAATGTTCTCATTTTTAAAATTGAAAAAAACTAATAATGTTCTCGGTTTTATTGAATACTTGAATCAAACCAATAAATAGAAATGTAAAAACATTTAATCTCATGCACTGTTTTTTTTTATCAGTTAGTGAAACAATTATATAGAACATTACTATGTAAAATTGATAATATTCTTAGTTTTAAAAATTAGATAAAAAAAATTGATAAAATTCTCAATTTTACTGAATAAGACTTATTGATTCAAAAACTCTTGAATAGAACTGGAGCCACCATAACATTCATAACTAGGATTTTTAAATAATTAACTCTTTAAATTATTCAATTTATCAATAATATTAGAATGACTATTACTTCATATATTTTGTTTAGGGGTTGTTTGGAGTGTTTTAAATAAGTGTACTTTTTGTCTTTTTGGACTAAAAAATTGAGGAAGAAAATATGGATGTTTGGGTTAACTTTTTGACTTTTTATAGAAAAATGTGTAATAAAAAATTGTAAAAATTGATTTGTAGGGAAAAATTAGGATTGGGAGTTGTGCAGCAGTAATTGTTGACTTTTGGTGAATAATATTAACTTTTTAACTTTTTGAGTAACTTTTTAACTTTTTAACTTTTTATAATATGCCAAACTTGGCCTTACTATACCTTCACACACACACTTGTTAAATATGTTGGGTCCACATAATATTATCTAATTACACTTAGACTTATTGATGAAAAGATTTAAAATTTTTCAAGTTCAAAGTCATCTTAAAGGCTCAGTAGAGATTTGTCGAGTTATTAATTTAAAGTCCCAAAATTAGTTAAGGTGTAATCAACTTACCCAAACTCAATTTTTTTTTAAAAAAATATTTTAAATGTTTTTTTTTTTATAGATGATGTACATAGAGAGATGTATAAAACAAATCAAATTATTAAAGGAGAACTGATTGAGAGCCCGAATCCGGGTGCCCCTAATACCCTGAAAGCACGAAACGACGTCGTTTCGTGGTTTTAATTTTTTTTTTTCCAGCAGAACCAGGAAGAGGAGAGGAAGACGAAGACGAAGGAGGAGGGGGAGGGGGAGGGGGACTGGAGGGGGCCTAAACAATGGGCTGGAGGCGGAGATCGGCGATGGCAGAGGCGACGAGCAGAGGCGGCAATCGGCGATGGTAGAGGCGGCGATCGGCGATCGGATCGGAGACGACGGCAGGTCGACAATGGCAGATCGCGACCTCTCCCTCTCCCTCTCCCTCTTTCTCTCCCTCTTCTCTCCTCTGCAGGTCGACAATGGCAGGAAAAAAGAAAGAAGAAAAAAAAAAAAAAAAAAGCCTAATGCCCAAAACGACGTCGTTTTGGGCATTAGGGGCATTCGGGGCATTCAGATTCGGGCACCAAATCATTTTTCTTATTAAAGTAAGACATGCAATAAATTTATTGACTCGAACTGCAGCGATCTAGCCAACGAATTCAGTTGGAGACAACTTAATCCTTAAATTAAATTAGGCTTCATTTGGCATGCTAATTTGGGACTAAAATAGCCATAAAAATATAAATAGGCTAAAAGCTAAGAAGACAATGTCATATCTAAATCATAATTATTTTATTTTTTCTCTTACAAAAATTAAAAAAACAAAAAATCTAACTCAAACAAACTTTTTAACCTCAAATTAAAAAAAAAAAAAAAAAATAAAACGTCAACCTATTTTCTCAGCGAAGGCTTTAGAAGGGAGCAACTTGCTGTCGTGATGAGAAGCGGTCCCCTTTTTAAAATTTTTTTTTTTCTTTTTTAATGTTTTAGAATTTTCTCTTAACGTGGCAAGGACGGCAGCAGAAATTTTGTCAAGTGGGTCAAGATGTGCATAAAAAAAAATTGAGTTAACTTTGGTACATTATTAATGGAAGATCATTTTTTTAGAATATTGTTATATGTATTAATTAGTATACTAATTAGTATATCAACAGATAAAATGGCATAATTTTAGAAGTTTTGGTTATTTGTAATTTATATAATAGGTGGGGTCAGTAATAATGACATAACACTAGTTGGTACATTAGTGTGTACATTAATTGGTGCATGTAGCACTACCGTTTTTTATATAAGGGTTTTGAAATAAGTATTTAATGAGAAAATTATATAAATTTAACAAGTTATATTTTATTCTTGTATAAAATTTCGAATTATTAATTACATCTTAGTATATAATCAATTAGACCATGCTTTTAAGTTGTTTTGTTGATTGACATAATCTAGCAAATAAAAAGTATATATACCTCTTTAATTTTTTAAATTAAAACAAAATGAAAAAAATAATAATATGTACCTCTTGTATAACTAAAATCAACTCGATGAAATTGATGTTATTAAAGGACATGTGAAAAAATTGGAGATCATTTCAGTGGGGCTATTTGGTACAACTTTTAGAAGGTGATTGTAGCTTATTTTAGTTTGAGAGTCTGTGCTAGACTGTTTGGTGCAGTTTTTGCTTATAACTTATTAAACAGAAATAATTTAAATAAGCTGAAAAAAATTAATTATTTGAAAGGTAGAAGGACTACTTTTAACTTCTACTTTCTTATTATCAACTTTTAACTTAAGAAAAGTTCCACCAAATAGAACCATTATATATTAGGGGATTTTTATTGATAAATCTCATTTAGAAGTGTTTTAACCCAATAAGTCCATGAATGAATTTTTTAACACATTTAGTCTCATGTATGTATAGTTTTATTCCATAAAATCCTTTTTCTTGATTTACACTATTTTCTTGGACACTTATGCCCTTATATTTAATTTTGATACTCTTATAAATATTTTTTTAACGGCTAGCAATTTTATGATGTGAACATTCATATTTTAAAATTCACATTGGTATGAACGTAAAATTGGCCCGTGGGCGGCCAGAAACCCGCCCGTGAGCCGGGGCGGGCCTGGCCCATTGACAATGTGAATATTCACATTGACATGTTAACATTCACATTAATAGGAGTGTAAAATTGGCCCGCGTCCCGTGGCGGCTCGAAACCCGCCCGCAGCGGGCCCGGTCCGGCCCGTTGACAATATAAATATTCACATTGACATATTAACATTCACATTGATAAGAGTATAAAATTGGCCCGCGGCCCATGGGCGGCCGAAAGCCCGCTTGTGGCCCGGGGTGGGCCCGGCTCGGCCAGTTGACAATGTGAATATTCACATTGATAGGAATGTAAAATTAGCCCGCACCTCGTGGCTGCCCGAAACCCACTCACGGCCCGTGGGCGACCCGGGGCGGGCACGGCCCGGCTTGTTGACAATGTGAATATTCACATTGATATATTAACATTCAAATTGATAAGAGTATAAAATTGGCCAACGGCCCAAGGCGGGCCCGACTCGGCCCGTTGACAATGTAAATATTCACATTGATATGTTAATATTCACATTGATAAGAGTATAAAATTGGCCCGCAGCCCGAGGCGGGCTTGGCCCGACCCATGACAATGTGAATATTCACATTGATATGTTAACATTAACATTGATAGGAGTGTAAAATTTACCCGTTGCTCGAAGCTTGCCCGCGGCCCAGGGTAGGCCCGGCCTGGCCCGTTGACAATGTGAATATTCACATTAACATATTAAAATACACATTGATAGGAATGTAGAATTGGCCCGCGGCCCGTGGGCGGCCCGAAGCCTGCCCACAGCCCGGGACAGGCTCGTTTGGGTCCGGGCCCGAGCATGTCCGAGACCTTAGGTTAGGGCCTAGGTCATCACTTTGAAGCCCGGCCCGGCCCGGCCCATCGGCCCGCTTAAGGCCCATTCAAGGCTCGGTCCGAGGCCCAGCCCGCCCGAGGCGCAATGTATTTTTTTGTGGAAAATAATAAAATTTTGGTAGAAAAAATTAAAAAAATTTTAAAAAAAATGGCCAGGCCCGCCCAAGCCCGACCTAAACTCGAGGCTAGGCCCAGGCCCACCGGTCCGACCCGAGGCTCGATCCATCGGCCCGTCCAAAGCCCAAATACCCTTGTGCCAGGGCTAGGGCCTGGGCCTAATTTTTTGGCCCGTGGGCCGGCCCGACCCTGCCCGAGAAAGCCTCGTTTGGACCTAGGCTCAAGCCTAGTCTGAGACCTTAGGCTAGGGCCTGGGCCATCACTTTGAAGCCCGACCCGGCCCATCAGCCCAGTTAAGGCCCATTCAAGACTCGGTCCGAGGCCCGGCCCGCGCCGAGGCCTAGTGTCTTTTTTTGTGGAAAATAATAAAATTTTGATAGAAAAAATTAAAAAGAATTAAAAAAAATAGCCAGGCCCACCCTGGGCCGCCCACGAGCCGTGGGCGGGTTTTGGGCAGCCACGAGGCACAGGCTAATTTTACACTCTTATCAATGTGAATGCTAACATGTCAATGTGAATATTCACATTGTCAACGGGCCGAGTCGAGCCCGCCTTGGGCCGCTGGCCAATTTTCTTATCAATATGAATGTTAACATGTCAATGTGAATATTCATATTGTCAACAGGCCGGCCCGGACCCGCCCTGGGTTGTCTATGGGCCGTGGACGGGTTTCGGGCAGCCACGAGGCACGGGCTAATTTTACACTCCTATCAATGTGAATGTTAACATGTCAATGTGAATATTCACATTGTCAACAGGTCGGGCCGAGCTCGCCCCGAGCCGCGGGAGGGCTTTTGGCTGCCCATGGGCCGCGGGCCAATTTTATACTCTTATCAATGTGAATGTTAACATGTCAATGTGAATATTCACATTGTCAACGGGCCGGACCGGGCCCGCCCCGGGCAGTCCACGGGTGGGTTTCGTGCCGCCACGGGACGCGGGCCAATTTTACACTCCTATTAATGTGAATGTTAACATGTCAATGTGAATATTCACATTGTTAATGGGTCGGGCTCGTTCCGGCCCGACTCGAATTTTTCTGAGCACCCAAGAGAATCGACATGGGCCGGGCCCCTACACATTGATGATATGAACATTCACATTGACGGTGTGAACATTCACATTAGAGGTATTTTGGTCATTATGTCACCCATAAGACTTATTGAAACATAAGAAAATAATGTGAACTAAATGGAACATAAGTAGATGAAAAGGGTATTTTGATCTTCTTATATCAAATTGAATCTAATGGAATAGTCAAAAAGAATATGGGTTGGATGGAATAATGCTCTTAGAAAGTGGATTTATCAAAAAAGCTCCCTATAAATTATGAAATACTGGTAAAATAAATAGCTAGTAAAGTAATTTTTATAAACTTAGAAACTACCCATTATACATTCTACGAATATTCTTAAAATGTAGGGTTGATATTGTAATTTTGCAAAACTTGAAAGGGGCCATCACCACCTCTCATTCCTAGTAGGGCTGCAAATGAATAAAACTGTTCGTGAATAAGCTTAAGTTCGATTCGGTAAGAGCTCATTCGAATTCGGTTTGTTAATTATTTTTATTTTTATTTTTATTTTTTTACGTTCGAGTTTGAGCTCGAGTTCATTAAAATTTTAATAAACAAACCGAAAAATACTAAAGTTCGGCTCGTAAGCTTAGTTCATTGCCTGGCTCGTTTAACATTTATTATTTATATATTAAATAATATAAAAATATGTATAAAAAATAAGATAATTATGTTACTTATATATTTAAAAAATATAAATGTAAATAATAGCTAACTATAGATAATATATTTATATAATAGTGGTGGTAAATATTATTATTTTGGTAAACTATTGACTTTTTTTAGTATATTTATATATAATTGTATAATCAAAATTTCAATTATAACTTTAGTCTCATACGCAAGTATAAATTTATAATTTTTTTGACTCATTAAGGATCGTGAACAAACTCGAGTTTAAGTCAAACCTAAACCAACTCGGCTCGAGCTTAATTCGTTAAATTGTTATTAAACTAAAGCTCGAATTCGAACTTGAACTCCAACTCGTTAAAATCTTAATAAGTATGCCCAAATATACTTAAGGATCGACTCAACTCGTTTGCATCCCTAATCTCTAAGTTGGTCGGCCACTGTTAACGAGGGATATTTTACGGATGAGAAAAGAATATACTTGTTTGTCTTTCCTCTGCAATTTTCCAAGTAATTAAAGATTAGATAAAAAACACATAAGTGGTCTTTCTCAAAGTGTTATTTTAACACTTGTTTGCCTTTGCCTGATTGCTTCCAATCACCAACCTGGTGCTTAATAACAACGACAACTGCAAGAAAATAGAATGGATATGCCATGAACCAGAAATTTGCTTTCACACTAATGATATGTAAAAGTCAAATTAATGGACAAATTTGCCTTTAAAGTCACGCCACTTGAGTTTTCACATGTGCTTTTTCTCGGACAAAACCTCTTTTCTTAAATCTTTTATGTCTCTCTGTTCCAAAACATTATTAGCCGTTAGATTATGTTTTGAAATTCTGGTTCCTAGTTTAGATTGATTAGGTGTTTTTTGACGTCTTCAGGCTGCTATTTTGGAACAGGGGTTCAATTTGGTGTTTGTTATTTTTGTTTTCCCCTGTTGCTTTTGTTGACCCCTTCACAACCTTGCTTTGTTTGGGAGCCTTACATCCATTTTTTGTGTCAATCTAATTGGGATGAGTCAGAACTACTATGATGCATTTTTTCGCTTTTTCTTGTCATTTGTGATGTATTATTTTGTTCATTAATAAAGGACTCCTTTTTGCTCATCAAAAAAAAAAAAAAAAGAATAGAGAAACATAAATTTGGACAAGTATCCATTTTTCTCTCTTCTTTCTCACAATATGTCAATTTCTTCGGACTTTTCGTTGTGTCAATTTCTTCCCAGTATCATTTTTTGTCCAATTTTTATAATGAAAACAAGGGTATTTTTTTTTTTCCAAAAAACGGTGTTGGGAGATCATTGAAACAATGTGGAGACCAATTTGACACAATTGAAATATCCGATACCAAAATAAGACAGACCTTATAATTAGGGGACTAACAGTCATTCCTATTCTAAAATGTTAAAGCAAAAAAGGAGGCCACAATAGAAGCAAATTACGACAATTGGACATCCTGGAAAAAGAAATTGGAAGAGATAAATTCAAAGGAGATCAAGTGGTTCACAGTCCAGATTAACTGAAACCTTTTGCAAAATATTGAAAGCAACTAGGCATGTAGCAGTCAAGAACTACACCAATGTCTACATGGAGCACAATTTTTTTTTTCTTTTTCTTGCCTTGAGAGTTGTCACACTGCTTTCTTTCCTTTTCGCCTTTTGTTAAATCCAAGCATTAAAAGATGCCAGTTGATGTCAAATATGCACTACAGCCATATCTTCTGAGTTTGGATCGACACCCTCAATTGCATCATCTACTTCTTCTACTGGCGAAACCATTTCATTGGAGTTAGAATTTCTTGAAAAGCTTGGAGCGTCACTAAAATGAAACGATCCACCAATGTCATTAAGTTCCAAATCTTGATCTATCCTGTCTCTCTTCTTGCTAAAAGGATAGGATGAGAGGTCTCTTTGGTCAAAATGCCTGCATAGTGCACAAAATCTAGACCAAGTTGTGGTGCTAGAGTTCCATATTCTTTTAAGAAGATCTATGTTTCCATATATGTACTTGACTATGTATACAATGAGGCACAGAACTGTGACACATCCAGTAATAATGAAAAGGCCTATGAAACTTTGGAGAGTCAAGCTATTTGAGGTGAAAGAATTGCGCTCTGGACATGTGGTATTTCCAAACCAATGTTGCTCAGTGTCCAAAATCTTACGACCTTCTGTTATGGCGATTACTGCACGAGATATATCAGCAACTAAAGGAGACCCTTTAGGAAAAACCTGAAAATATAAATGCAAAGAAGGTGATTTATATCATGAATGAGCAATATTACTACGCGTGATATGCTATATGAACAAAAAAAATACATTTTTTTGGGTACAATATGACATGTTTGAACTAAGCAATTCATTTTAAAATAAAACATCCATAAGAAGGAACTTAATTTCAAAAATTTCATCATCATATCATTCTGAATACACTTTTTGCATAAATTTTATGTAAGAATAGGCTTTCCCTATTACTGCTATCTTTTGAATAATTATAATGTGTCAACAATAGTATGTTTCACTTAAACAGTTCCAAACATAATTACAGGATCACAATGTACCAAACATATCTCTGTGTATAGAGTGATGAAATCCTCAAATACCAAAAATTACTAAATTCAAGATGGGATTGAAGAAACTACTTCTAATTTGGATGCTCTAACCAAGTACACACGCACCTTTAGTAGTGAATCAGTAGCATAGCCTAAGAGAAGAGAAATACTTACAAATGCAAATCCTTCTGTTCGATAGAGGGGCCCTATTGCCATGTATTTGTCACAATATTTGGAAAGGAAAATCGTATTGTGAGGCACCACATCAAAAAAAGCTGATATGCCATTATTTTTACTTCCTTTTAATAAAGCTTCATGACAATCTTCACGAGATTTGTACGACTTGAGTTTGGATTCATTAAACTTCATTCCCTTCAAGATATCACCAACGACAGAGCCATATTGGTACCCAACATAGTCCCCATTTTTTATGAGTGAGTTTACATCGGTCACAATTGGTTGAAGCCTTTGCAATGTTAATCTCGATGACAAGCTTGCAGTGTAGCTCGAGCTCAATATAAGCACCACAAACAACCATATCACCATAGCAAACTTAGCCAAGTTGCTTACTATTTTTTCTCCTACAAGAAAGCACGTGGTCTATGAGAAGGAAGTTGGACATTGATTAAACAAAATGCGTACAAATAAGACATTACTCAACTGTGTGCATTTACTAGTGATGAAAAGGGGAACCAAAGGATCATGCCAACATGCTGGGAAGGTGGACCTCTAAATGCAATATTTATTCGATGTTCGAGAACCCAAACAGTAAATCCAGTAAAGATGAAGAAAGCTATGCTTGTTAGCCACAGGTCCATATTGAACGGTTTCAAGAAGATCCATTTACTGTTATTGTCCTCATATGTAATTGGTACTATCATGGAAACCCCTCCATCTGCAAATGGCAATGTGAAATCCACATAGAACGACCGATTTGTTGTGATTGTAATGTCCCCTACTGCAGCATCATAATTCTAATTCGACCAGCAAAAAAAACCTCACATTTTTACTGTTAGTTCCATAAGAATAAACTGATAATTTCAAAGGCAAATAAACCATTAAAAATCTTATCTGTAAGTATATAACTGACCTGCTGAAGATTAACTTGGTATACCAGATCATTATAATAATTCTCATCATCAACTTTCTTGAAGGGAACGTACTCATGTGGCACATCGTATGATAATGCTTTTATTACAGAATCAAATATTTCTATACAATATCCACTGAATGTTGTGGAGTTGGATTGAGAGTCTATTTCCACCTTTACAAATTCAGTAAAACCATCTTTTACTGGGACTCCAATTCTTAGCTTCTTACCATTTACTGGAATTTCCCAACCTTTCGGTACATGTGTTGATTCTCCAGGCCATATAATTGCTCGAAAGTTTTCCTTCAAAGTTGATGAAGAATTTGCTGCATTCATGTTGAATTCCCTTGAAATTCCATGAGATTGTGTCCAGATTCCGACCTCTCTTTCCCCCTTTCCAACTACATTTAATATTTGGAATGGCGAAGGTCGTAATCGTCCATTAACAAGATAGAACTCACCACTCAACCCTTCAAATCTTGTCTCCAACATTGCTTTGTGAAGTTTAGGACCTGTTTGAGAGATTCCAAAACTAAATAGGTTTGTCAAATTCATTGCATTTTTCTCTAAAGTGATTGGCTCCCTAAATCCAATTTTCTCTGCTGCCATAGCCAGTGCCCACATAGTGTCATATGCCCATAGCCCAAAAATGCTTATCTCAGCCTGTTTGATAGTAGGATTATCCTGAAGAAACTTCCTCTTCCACCTAAATGTGAAAGAGTTGAGTTCTTCTGATTTGGGAATGCGAGGCTTTACCCCCAAGACACCTTGCATTGCTTCTATGACACGGGAATCCATTGAGTAGAGTAGGTCCATTAGCCCATCGGTGATGATCCATGCGTAGCCCTCGGACAACATTCCTATTTCCTTAGCTGTAAGAAATAAGCGTGTGCCAAGAGAGTGTGTCATGTGCACCACGAATACCCTTGTTTCCATTCTCATCATCTTGGATAACTCACTGAGTATAAAATCATCACTAGCTGAAAGAGGAATGATGCTTCTGTAGGAAATTCGGGCGATATCTTGTAATGCATTTGACAAATATGGAACTACTCCATTCCCATAGTCTGTGTCTTCATAAATAATGACAACTTCTTTCCATTGGAAGGCTTCAATAATGGCAGCAATGGCCCCAACTTGAGTGTCATCTCTAAGAGCTGTTTGAACAAAGTATGGAGTTGGGAAAAGCACAGAAGGAATTGTTGCAGAGAAAGAAATGACAGGCACATGAGCTCTGTCTCCTAGTTCCATCACAAAATTGGCTTGCGAAGATTTTTGGGGACCAACTATTGCATCCACCTCTATATCTTTCAACAAATCAAGAGCTGTATTTACATAACGGAGAAAATTTTAAGATAGAAAGTAATGATTAAGTACTTCTGTGTGCAGAAGTACCAAGAAGATTAATGCAGATGTAAAAATATTCAGTATAATATTTTCCTACAAGATTTAATTCACCCGAAATTCTCTACTAATTATATACAAATTAAAGCTATAGCGTATCTGATACAACCAATGATCCTCTATTCTTAAATCTTACTGTCCTCCTGTCCAAAACACTACAACCATTAGGCATAATAGGCTAAATCTAACCCAGACCCTAGCTCATGCCAAGGTGGACCGAGCAGGACATGTGGCTTAATAGGATGGGTTTGCGTATAAGGTGGCGTGGAGGGAAAAATATGGGTTCAAGGCCCAGCCCAAAATAGGAAAAGCCCAAAAGAGTTGAAATAGGCCCCAAAACGGATATCAATTCAAGAGGAGTCCAAACTTGGATGCGTGAATGAAAAGATATTCTTCTAGAAGGGAAATCACGGGGGATAACAGAATCATCAGATCAAATACTAATCCAACAGATTAGAGTCGATGTCAGAAGTATGACAACATAGACTAGGGCTAGCAGAAGGAAGAGTCGTCCGATCACTCTCATCAAACGATCATGATGCAAAACAAGTTGGCCACTACTACTTGACACCATCTTCACTGTCCAATGAGCTCACATCCAACGATCAATAACGAAAACAAGTTGGCAACTAGCCCAAGTGACCACTAGCAAGGGTAGAACCCTCCGATCAAAGGATAAATAGACGATCACGATGAAAACTAAAAAGCTATAAATAGGGAAGTAGGTAAAGCACAAAGGACAAATCAAGGTAATTCAAAAAATCCATTTCATACAGTTATTCCACATCTAATTTCTATGGCCAATCAGTCTATGACCTGATCGTCGAAGGGTCCTCCTGACCTCACCAGGTTGGGGTGATCAATGACTTGGGTTTCTCTTACAGAAGTCAAGGAGAGGACACACCATCTCGCTTTTTCCTGTGGAGTTAATTTCACATTCCACGGGTGGTGATCAAAGCCTTAGACAAAAGGTTGATGACGTTGGAAGTTAATTTAAAATTCATTTATTAGACACATTGAAGAGTCTAGTTCGGGAATTAAAATGTTAGGGTTTGAAGGGGGGTTTTGGATGTGTGAATATACATAAATGTATGGGAATGGTTAATGTACTAAATTCACTATATAAAGAAGCAAATGACTTTTGTTGTAATACTAAAGATAGAACAAGATCGAAGATAAGAATTCAAAGTTTTCGATATATTTATTTATTTTAGATACCTAGCATTATTGTAAGAAAAGACTAGCAAGGCAACACAAACCTTTGTTATGACATAATCTAAGGAAAATTACAAATCAGTATACAAGATCAAAAATAATTACAAGAAGATGGGCGGATGCAACTTTTTATATGCAATAAAATCGTAACAAAAGTTGCATCCTCAGCTTTTGATAAATAAATTCTCATTGTTCCAGTCTTGTAATTTCCCTATAATCTATAAGCGCAAGCTATGTATAAGAACAAAAATTATTTAGTGCCACTTGTGACAATGCCACAAACACATTCTAGTCATTGATATGTGTGACCTACATAGGAACGATGTGGATTCCACAAAAATGTAAGGCCAAATGTGTTTGTGCCACATCAGTGCCACGAATCGTACTGATAACAGAGAGCATACCAGCGGAAGCAGCATCAATGACTTGGCCTTTAGAGTCCCTAACATGAAGAACCATCCTGGTTTTGTAATTACTGTGAACCAAATAGAAGTCTGAGAGAGCCATTTCCAAACAGCTCAGTCCCATGCGACCTACTACCGAGTCCAAATCAAGAACCACACCAACTTGAAAGACAACTGTACCATTATTGCTAGAAGAAGAAGAACTAGTAGTTTGTAATGTGCCCAAAAAGGCATGAAAACTAAGGAAAACAAGGAAGAGATTCATGAGGTTATAATAGCAACTCATATTTTGTTCATCAACTTGATGATTTGAGTTTGATTTATAGGAGGGATTAAACAATAATTTATGAGACTGCGGGTCAAGCTGATTTTGTCCTAATTTATTCAAGTAAATATTTCTTTTATTTTTGGTAAATAAAATAAATTATCATGCTTTGAGCCAATCACTTGCCATTTCGATCAGTCAAATCTCTCTCGTCATTACTTGCATTTCATTTGTTTCCACAGATAATATTTTTTTTAAATAAATTAGAGAGCATATACATAACATTCTTAGGTTAAAAAGTAATTTTTTAAAAATTGAGGAGAGGAGTGTCAGACTCCTGATATGATGGGATAGTTTTTTTATTTTTTATTTTTTATTTCTTCTTTCAAATGAAATATCGGGTTGATTTAGGCCTTGTTTGGGATGTAGAGAATAATCCAAAAAGCCAAAAAGTTACTCAAAATGTTAAAAAGTTAACACTATTCACCAAAAGTCAACAATTACGGCTGCACAACTCCCAATTCAAATTTTCCTCTAAAAACTAATTTTTACAATTTTTTATTACACATTTTTCCATAAAAAGTCAAAAAGTTAACCCAAACATCCATATTTTCAACCTCACTTTTTTAGTCAAAAAAGACAAAAAGTGCACTTATTTAGTCTTCCCAAACAATGCCTTAAATGAAATCAAACACAATAATATTAATATATAGTTGGTCATGCAACTACTACCATAGTTAGTTAGAAGGTTCCTCAGTAGCTGATTTCCTTATGTAGTCACTACGATTTTGGAAAGATGGAATTACTTTTTGGCTTAAACCAAAACTATTTGGGAAGATGGGAAAAATTATTTTTTTGTTTTTTTTTAAAATTATTTTTATATGTTGTCACATCAATAGAAAAAAAGGTAAATTGACCAAATTATCCTCATAAAATTATGTAAAATTACAACTTTACCCTAATACTCAGAAGAGTATTTTCGTAATTTCAAAAATTGATTTATTTTTAACTTGTCAAATAATTTTTTGCTCAAATAAGTTAGCTTTTGACTTTTTAAAAATAAGCCAAAAGCCAACTTTTTTTTGTCTTCCCAAAACAACTATATATAAGAAGTAAAGTCTCCAATTTCACCCTGCCTAATCTTGAATATTAAACCCTGTTTTTGGTGAGATTCCCTTCCCTCTATTTCAATTCTCTGGTGATTACTGCAACTTTTTACTTCCATTTATTCAGAGTCAACTACAATTGCATTCACCTAGCAATTTCTCTTTACTTACCCAAACAAATCTAATTTCGTTTGGCATAAGCTAAAATAGGATTTTTTTTGGTTAAAATAGTTACAAAAAAGCAAAATAGATTTTTTAGCTCAATAAGACAAAATGTTCTAACCACTAATAATCATTTCATTTCTTCTCTCACAAAAGTCAAAAAAGCTAAAAAAACCTATTCCAAATGAGACTTTTTAGCTCCAAACTAAAAATAATAAAAAAGTAACTCACATTCCAAACGAACTCATAGACATCACATATCAAGTCTTCTGGCTAAAAAAATAAAATAAAAATAAAATAAAATAAATAATTAAGTGGGGAGCAATTTTATGTTCTTGTCACAAGGAGAAGTCTCTCTCACATGTGATTTGGGTACTACTGCAACTCGGGCAGATTGAATGTCTGTCCAGGCTCAACTTGAAGTACAGATGATTTTTTTCCCCCCTAGTAGAAGCCCAACTTTTGCCCAAACTTTTTACCCAAGCTTCAGCTCAAGTTTTAACTCAAAGAATTTGGCAGTTGACTCTGGTTGTCCAAATTCAAACACACTCACGCACAAAATGATCATTGTTTGTCATAAACTAATGTATTACACTTTTTGAAAATAAAAAGAAAAAATTTCTCAAAAAATACAATCACAAACTTGTTGCAACAATCTTCTGAGTACAATAAATAAATTGAAACTAAATTAAACAAATAAAATAAATAACTTACAGAATTTATTTTACTGAACTGAATGAAAAATTAAAAGATCAAGTCAAGTGTGAGACACTATATCCTTAAGACAAATTCGCCCCGCTACAGTGCTTATGGACAAATGGTGTTCATCTCCCAAGATATAATAATTTTCACAAATTGTAGTAGCATTCCAAATAATTTGTACGACGAACAAAAACCCTGTGTTCTATACTCTCTTTATTTTATTCTAAAACTAGTATGAAGAATAATGATACAAGAAAGCAAAATGAAGGCAAGAAAAATGAATTTTCAGAACCAAAAAACTATTGGAAAATGACTGGTATATATAGGCAAAAAACAGACCTGACAAGATATGAATTTGAACTTGAACAGGTGCAAAACTCTTGAACAGATTCAGATTTGAAAACTGGACAGATTGGCTAACTGCTACAGTTATACAACTGTTTTGAATCTGTCCGACAGTTTCTGTAATGAAATAATCTGAATCTGTCCGGCAGTTTCTGTTAGGAATTTGGACTGAACGAGGTAAAAATTTGAATTCAAATTCAAATTCAAATTAAATTGGCACAAAATTTAAATTAATTTTTTCTGTAAGAATATAGGAAAAAATTCAAATAAATTTTGTCCAAAAAAATTAATATTAGAACCGACCCGACCCACACCCGCGCCCGACACGACTCGGTCGGACGGCGGTGGCGGAGGGCGTGCGTGGTGGTTTGGGCTAAAATTCACTGTCCATAACTCCTTCCTTCTACAAACTTGTGGTGCCCCTTGGGGCCCAACCCAAGTGTCGCCACCTAGAACTTATATACACACATAAGTTCTCTTAAGTTTCCAATGTGGGATAACCATTTCAAGGAAACCCATATTTTACTTCTTTAAATTGTCCATTCCACGAACCCAAAAACGACGTCAACTTCTCATTCACTCATAAATGGTTTTGATGAACCGTCTTCACATTGTGACTTGCCATGCGACAAGGAACACGTTACCTCTTCGGACCCATCCCAAAAGACGTTTGGGGCCCACTCAATTTTAGGCTCAAAGTTGGCCCACAATAAGCCTTATAAAACCAAAATTTCTAACAATCCCCCACATGAATGGAATTTGACGGAGAGAAAATGCAACGACATGATCTAATTACAGAAAGAACAGAAATTGGAAATATTTTGCAAATGATAGGTAGCTTTTGGCTTTGAGCCTTCTCTTGTGAGACACTATCGGATTTACTAGCTAACCAGTGACCATGATGTCTTGAACTGTTCAGCCGTTTGTGTAAACCAAGACAATAGAACTCATACAGTATATTACCAGACACAGTTTAGTTCTCACTATTGTATTCATTTTGGCCCTGAACAACCTGGTCTTTCATGAGTGCTCTAGCGAATTGTAACACTTCACAAATCTCATAGAACCGGCCCAATTCACACTCACATAGGTGATTCTTATGAAGAGTATCCTGCCATACTCCACTAGGTTTACCTAGATATAAGAATCATTAAAAGTATTACTTAACCTAAAAACGCTGCAAACATCACTATTTCATCATAGAAATGGGTAGGAATTAGACTCCCCAGTGATCCTTCTGAGTCATACACAACTCGGTTGTCCCTTTGAACCTAGATCTTGGGATCTCCAATCAACTAGGTTGGGTTGCCGTTGTGGTAACTCTTATTTAATAGGCTTAAGTCACATTCCCCTCGATGAATTTTCAACTAGCTCTCTTGCTAACCGTTTGGTTAGTGGATCCGCTATGTTGTCTTTAGACTTCACATATTCAATGGAAATAATTCCATTAGAGAGTAATTGTCTCACAGTGTTATGTCGACGACGAATGTGTCGTAACTTACCGTTATACATATGACTCTGTGCTCTACCTATTGCTGATTGACTATCATAATGTATGTATATAGTAGGCACCGGTTTTGGCCACATTGGAATATCTTCAAGGAAGTGGCAAAGGCATTTTGCTTCTTCCCTAGTTTTATCTAAAGCTATGAATTCTGATTTCATAGTAGACCTAGCAATGCAAGTCTATTTGGAAGATTTCCAAGATACAGCCGCACTACCAAGAGTAAAGACATACCCACTGGTGGATTTTGAGTCTCTAGTATCTGATATCCAGTTTGCATCACAGTATCCTTCAAGTACTGTTGGATATCTAGTATAATTAAGCCCAATGTTACCAGTAAATCTGAGATATCTTAAAACCCTTATAATTGCTTTCTAGTGTTCTACTCCTAGATTACTCGTATATCTACTTAATTTACTTACTGTATAAGCTATATCTGGGCGAGTGCAGTAAGCTTCCAATAATTTGGGCATACTCTAATTGAGAAATACTTTCTTATACATTCTTTGAAAAAAAAAACAAATTAACATCCACAGGTGTTCTAGCAAGATGATCATCATCTTTGCTGAATTTGTCAAGTATTTTCTCAATGTAATAAGATTGTGACAAAGCATATCCTTCAGATGTTTTGGTAATTTTCATACCAAGAATTACATTAGCAATGCCCATGTCTTTCATGTCAAAATGTTTATTCAACATTTTCTTGGTAGTTTTAATCATGTCATTATTACTACCTAGGATGAGCATATCATCCACATAAAGACATATGATAACATAACATTTGTCTGTGTTTTTAATATAAACACATTTGTCACACTTATTAATTTTAAACCCATTTAACATCGTTGCTTTGTCAAATTTCTCATGCCATTGTTTTGGCACTTGTTTTAAACCATATAATGATTTAATCAATTTACACACTTTCTTTTCTTTTCCTGGAACAGAAAATCCTTATAGTTTTTCCATGTAAATTTCTTCATCTAACTCACCATTTAAGAAAGCGGTTTTCACATCCATTTAATGAATTTCTAGATTGTATAGAGATGCAATGGCAATTAGCATTCTAATGGATGTTATTTTAGTAACTGGTGAGTATGTATCAAAGTAATCAAGACCTTCTTTTTGTCTAAAACCTTTGACCACAAGTCTTGCCTTGAATTTGTCAATTGATCCATCCGTTTTCATTTTCCTTTTGAAAATCCACTTGTACCCAAGAGGTTTACAACCTGGTCGCAAATCCACCAATTCCCAAGTGTGATTTTGCAAGATGGATTCAACTTCGCTGTTTACAGCCTCTTTTCATAAAGGAGTTTCAGGACTAGACATAACTTCTTTAAAAGTTAAAGGCTTATTTTCTAACAAAAACGTTAGAAAATCTGGACTAAAAGATTTTGAGGTTTTAGCACATTTACTACGCCTAAATTCCTTTTCATCACTTTGATTTATCTCTTACTCTTGTTCTTGATCATGTTCTTGATCTTAACTAGTAATAGCATTGTTAGATCTTTTATTATTACTAGTCTCTTGTCTAGTTTTATTTGGAAACATGTGTTTAAAGAAAAATGCATTCCGAGATTTAATAATAGTATTTACATGCATTTCGGAATGTTCTGGTTTATGAATCAAAAACCGACATGCACTACTATTCTTAGCGTAACTAATGAAAATGCAATCAACAGTTTTAGGACTTATCTTAGTCTTTTTAGGACTAGGAATAGCCACTTTAGCCAAACACCCCCACACTTTTAAGTATTTGTAGGGTGGTACTCTTTCATGCCATAATTCATAAGGTGTTTGATTCACTTTTTTTCGAGATACTTTATTAAGTATATAATTAGCAGAAAGTATTGTTTCCCCCCACAAGTTCTAAGGTAATCCAGAACTTATTAACGTGGCATTCATCATTTCTTTTAAAGTCCTATTTTTCCTTTCAGCAATTCCATTTTGCTAAGGTGAGTAAGGAGCGGTGGTTTGATGAATTATTCTATGTTCTTTACAAAATTCACCAAAAGGTGATTCATATTCACCACCTCTATCACTTCTAAGTTTCTTAATTTTCTTACCAAGTTGATTTTCAACTTCATTCTTATATTGAATGAAAGTTTCCAAAGCTCCATCCTTGGTTCGAATTAAATAAACATAACTATATCTAGTATAGTCATTTATAAAAGTGATAAAATATTTTTTTCCATCTCTAGTTTGAATTGATTTAAAATCACAAATGTCACTATGAATTAATTCAAGTGGTTCCGTACTTCTTTTAATTAAATGAAAATGAGTTTTGGATAATTTTGCCTCAACGTAAATTTCACATTTATAATTTTAATCAATGCCAAATTTAGGTAAACATTCTATATTAATTAATCTACGCAAAGATCCATAATTAACATATCCAAGTCTACCATGCCATAAATTTAAAGACTCAAGCAAGTAAGAAGAACATGCATTTTTATTAATAACTCAGGGTACAACAGTCATTATATTTATTTTTAAAAAGGCCATCTGTAGACGTCCCCGAACGCCCCAGGAGGATGAGTCCCGTTCTGTTCATTTTGGGCTCACTACAGTTCGGACTCAAATTGTCACGGTTCTCAATCTAAAACAAAGAGTCCAAATCCGGCAAATCATTTTGAGAAAACAGATTTTTTTGAAAGAAGTGCCAAACATGGACTGCTTTGCCAGATACAGAGTCGCCACCTAAATATTTTATTTTGGGAAATTTAGGAAACCCTGACTCGTGCCTAAGGCCACGTGTCCGTCATCACCAAAGTTGCCTCGGCTCGGGAACTTGGGTACGATTGGGGAAGGTCACTTCGTGAGCACCCCGCTCGCCCGATCAAAGATCGGCCTCTACTAACCATGATGTTTAGTTTTGAAAACATTATGCGTTCTTATTCCGGTTATTAGCCTAAGTTTACTATGTGATACGCACAGCATACAAGTATAGACTGGGTCACCTGAATTGGAACAAAACATTTCTTGCTTATTTTGAAAGTGATTTGCTACTCGCAAGTAGGCTTAAAATGCAGATTTTGCCACCCTCAGGTGGGCTTAGAAAAACATAATTTTGCCACTATCTAGTGGGCTTAAAACTCACAGTTGATGATTTGTTCCAATCTAAATAACCGAACCTTCACCCACAGGCATTCAGGCAGTTATATCACATAAGCATATAGCCTCATGGTAAGCATGTTATCATGGCAGTCACTCATGCGCATGCAAGGATGCTAAAGCATAAAAACTTACCGAGTACTTCAAGCCAAAACAGAAGCTATGTTAGAAATCCATGCATGATCCTAACTATACAAAGATGCCTAATGCAACACATGCAAAATGCAACTAAGATAGGCCCGGCTATTCTAAACATGGCATATGGAATGCTATAGCTAACAAGTATTCAACTCAGAATTGAAATACAATGCAGTGAGTTATGATACGCCGAGCCCGGTGCATGCAAGACAGATGAATGAATGCAAACATGCTATCATACTGTATGCTAATTGAAACATGCCCTAATCTAACCATCATAAGCTGGTAAATAAAAGGGAGAAAGACGTGGGGTTGGAAGACATACATCACACGCACGCACACTTATTACAACATTGCCCTCGCTCGGAGGGTCCGAATAAATAATATACAGCCCAAATAAATAGTACAGTCCGAATAAAAATCCTAATTAATTAACAAATTTAACTAGGAAAGTAGTGAACTAGCACGCAAATCTATGGATCGCCTCAGCACTGTTCCGGATGATGAATGATGCATGCTTGAGTTGCCTTGCGCGGAAATCCATTGCGATGCCCCAATTAGCCTCTGTTTATAATTAAGCCCGGAATATTGCACGAAGCTCCAAAAGATTGCCGGTTTCTGATTTGCTACAATAGAGAGCAAGAAAGGGGCATGGCAATGTATTTTCACATATGTATGCTTGACTACTCTTCAGGGAGTGTAGTCCTCGATCCTCGTGCCACCAATCACGCATCTCGATGCATGATGGCCGAGAAGTCAAATTGCACGACTCAATATGAAATGAATGCACATGAAAACACCACAAAACCGAGGCTCCATCATGGATAATCCGGAGTGTCGGCGACTGGGAATTGAGACACGTTCCGTCACTCGGAGTACGAAACGTCCCTCGTTTCCCGTGCTTGGGCTAACTCCTATCCCAAACACAATGCAATATGCATGACATGCATGAATGCAATCCTAACATGCAACCTAGCATACGCAATGCTATGAAATGGCATATACAATGCTCGATGTAACATGGCATACACAATGCTCTGGCATACAACCAAGCATACACAATGCTATAGACTAAGATGGCATACGCAATGCAATATGGGCTTACACCAATATGAGTGGACCTCAGCCACACTCACATCAGTAGCCATAAGATGAAAATGAGACTATCGAAATGCGTGCACACATACACGCAAACCGAGGACCGAACCTAAAGCATAGAATGCCGCTCTACCAAAGCATGGCAAGGGATGCAAGATGACATACAAGCATGTAATTTCCAGTACTGAAACATGATGCAAAATGATCCCGAATCATGGATATATTGCACCCGATGCATGAAATGAGTCCCGAAACTCAAAACTAGGCACATGTATTGACTTATAGCTATACAAAGCATGCATTATTTGACTATGAAGCACAAAGACAGAGCCAAGGCAGTCCCAAAACATGAACATTTCTAGTTTAAAGCATGGCCAAAAGATGCTACCATGATGGGCTAAAATAGCATGCAATTTTGACTAGCAAACATAGTTTACATGGCATGTATGTGAAGCATGTGAGATCTCATCAAACCAGCAAAAATCAATGAACAAAACATGTGAAAATATGCCCAAATAAACATGGAAATGCAGGCAATGCATGTAAAAATGAGGGGCTCCTTTGGAAGGGGATACAAGGGGTTATTAAGCACATGCATCAAGGACACTTAGCATAGCCGAACCAACTCTGAAAATGAGTTATGGGAGTCCTAAAACCCACTGAAAAGTGATATAAACAAAGCTTGGAAGCTTGAAAGTAGAGGGTCCTTTGAAAGGCCAAAAAGGCCACCAAACAAGACGAGGTGAGAGGGGGGTCACTCCCCTCTGATTTTGGCCTTCAAGAATACACCTAAGCCACTGAAAATCCACTGGATTTCAGTGGCTAAGACGCCTAACCATGTCTAATGCAAATGCTCTAATGCATAGCCCTAATCATGAAGGGATGAAGCATGCATAGGGGGGAGATGACCCCAAACAGAGAATAGACCTAAGAAAACATGAAGATGATGTCAAAACAACACTTTTTTCAGTTTTGGTCGAGGTCCAAAAAGGCTCACAAATAAGGCTAATATATCATGCAAAAACAGCCCTAAAAGAGAGATTGAACAAACAGCGCAGAAAAAGGCCTCAAACAGCAAAGAGCCCTTCAACAAAGTTGAAGAGAGGCTCAAAACAAGATACTTTATAGTTTATGGAAAACCTCAAAAATGTCTACAAGTAAGGCTAAAACATGATGCAAAAATAGCCCTAAAAGAGAAATAGAGGGCAAGAGGCAATATATGGCCTCAAACAGCAAAGAGCCCTTCAAAAAAGTTGAAGAGGGGCTCAAAATAAGGCACTTTACAGTTTAGCTTGAAGCCCAGAAATGCTCACAAACAAGGCTAATATATCATGCAAGATAAGGGCCAAAAGGAGGGGTAAAGCACAAAGGGTGGGTAGATGACTTCAAACAGAAAAGAGTTCTTGATCAAACATGAATATGAGCTCAAAATAAGACTATTTTCAGTTCAGATCGAAGCCCAAAAATCTAAGCAAAAGGAGCTAAGATATAAAGCAAAATAAGGCTAGAAAAGGGGAAATGAAGTCTTACCCTTGTAGAGCCGACCTCCAGCAGCTTTTGGACCAAGAATGTGAGATCTCTACCTCTGAAAATGACCTTCAAGGTGCTGGAATGGAGTGTGGAGGTGGTAGGCTATGAGTTGTAGTGTAAATGGCCAAGTATAATGGACTTTAGAGCTTGGAAGAGAGAGCTATGGAGGAAGATGGGTGTATGCCTTAGCAAATATCTCTAACCCTTAGAAATGAGGCTCAAGGGCTGGCTTTATAGAGGAGAGAAGCTAAGTGAAAGGGGGGGAAAAACTAATTCAAATTTCCTCCCAAAAAGACAGACCCTCGGCAGAGGATCTGGTGCAAAACAGCTGGCACAGCTGGCATGCACCAGGAGAGAGAAACTTGGCCGGCCAGGTTCAAAAGGTTTAGGTGGCCGGCCGGCCACCTCCCCTGGTCGGCCGACCAGGGGTCAAAGGAGTCAAACAAATTACTGGCCGGCCACCCCAAAAAGGTGGCCTCCCAGATGAGTGCAACACAACTGTATGGTCAAAACCCAGAAAATGTGAACCAGGAGAGAGAAAAACTAGCTTTTTAGAGGGGTTCAAAAGGGTCAAGGACAATTGCTGGCCGGCCTACCTATATTGGTGGCCTCCCAGGTGTGTACAACACAATGATGTGGTGGAAAGTTAGAAAAAGTGGCCCGGGAGTGGGAAAAACCTTCTTTCTAGTGAAGAAAACGGGCGATGAAGAGCGATGAAGAAATAAAACTGGTTTTCAGAACAATTGCTGGCCTCCCACCTTCCTACAACCTTTCTAACAATGAAAATAAGGTCTCCGCCAAAAATGAACCCAAACCGATGTAAAACGAAGGTTCGGGGGCCAAAACGCGCAGTCTGGGGCCCCGAAAACTGACTATTAAGCACTGGAGGTGGCGTTTGACCACGAAGTTGGTCTCTCGAGCCACAGTGTCCCTCAAAAGGGAGGAAACAAGGTGTATGCCAAAAACCGGAGCAAACGGAGGTGGTTAAGCAGTCCCAAACCGAGGCACACGGTCGACGGCTCCGAAAATCAAGAACCGGGCTCCAAACGGCAAAAATGGCCTACGACCACGAAATGTAGCCTACGGCCACTGAGAGATGATCTACGAGACCTCTCCCTCCCTTCGGGAAGAGAAAACAAAGAAAACGGTGCTTGGTTCGCAAACCGAGGCAAGGCACAAAAGAGTCCGGAAGTCCGGAGGCAAGGCTCACAGCCGTGACTCCGCAACCTCAGAACGAGCACAATATGCAACATCACCAAGCGCTCAATCGGTGACGTCTGAGTCTTAAGACCGGTCAAAAATGGGGTGTCTATAGTTGCCCCTCTTTGACAGAACTCGGAAGTCAAGAAGTGACGGGAGTGAATGTCAAAGCCCAGAGACGACCCATTTTTGACAGGGCCGAAGACTTAGACAAACATACTAGATAACAGAGAAATGTGCCCGCAGGCATACCCGCAGGTGGGGGGGCAAAATGCAAAGCGATATGCACAAAGTCGGATGTAACTCAATGATCATGCGAAGCAACAAACTGTAATGAAGCAAATACTCACAATAGATGCCACAGTTTTAAGCAAGGATGCAAAGTAAAACTACATTTCATGTAGTTGAAGAATGCGGAGAACCATTGAATTCTCGCCACGTCTCACACGGAGGGGATACAATACTTGTGCGGCTCGTCTGGTCGCACCAGCCTCAAATGAACCGTACATACAATATCGTGCCTGAAAAAAGAAGAAACTCAACAAGCACAACATAGTTAGCAATATATGTTCAGTGTGATATCGAATGCAGACAAACGCGGTGCCGATGGGAAAGTGCATCGCAAAACGAGAAACACGCGCGTAACAACGCAAGTTAAGCGTTAGGGTATGACAATACCCGTGAAACGTGCACAACAATGCAAGTGGTATGCATGAGCACGCAAGTAATCGTGCACAACAATGCAGGATAAACGCAAACCCGGATGCGTGTTTGTTATGAAACAACGAGTAAAGAAACGCAAGTTTCGACGAGTGCGACTCAATCGCGACCTCCGGTTTACCTCCCAGAAAGGTCACAACGTATTCAAAAAGGATACACCTTGCTTTTGATGAGTAACGATGAGACACGCATCGAAAGTTGGAGTTGAAGTTCCCGAGGAGGGATTTCGCGACGAAAAGTGCACTTTCCTTGTACTTTCTCGGGTGTCGGGGACTCCAATCATCACCAAAATTTGCAGACCTTGGAGACCATGTTGGGAACACCACCGGCCAGGTATGGTTCAAGGGGGAGGCCGCCGGCCAGGGGTGAGGCAAGGGGATGGCCGGCCTGCCATAAAAGGTGGCCGGCCGGCCACCTAGCCCAAATCCGGGGCAGTTTGGTCTTTTTGCTCTTGTTTCTTTAAATGTGCTTATCCAAAGCACTTTTCCTCACAACTCTAAGTCCGAAACTGCCTTCTCCTCCTTCCCAAACCATTTTCTTCCTCAGATCTGCGCTCCATACGCGTTTTCCAATGTCCTACACCAAGTTGTTTCGCGAAAACTTTCAGTTTTCTTCACATTGAACCGATTAAATTTTGATTTCGGTGCTTCTTTTCTCATTTTCACCACTTGAGGTAAGTTTGTCTCAACATTTGGAAAATTTTCTCGGGGGTTGACTTTTGTTGACTTTTTCATTTCCCGAGAGTTGACTTTTGTTGACTTTTTCCAATTTTGGCGCATTTTGCTCATTTTTGCTCCTTTTTGCAGATTTTTCGAAATGGCGGGTCATTTTCCCCATGGTGGAGGTTCTCCAGGCGCCGGAGGTGAGCCGGACATCATGTCTTTACCTCCGAGGGTTCGACCATTCATTCCCGAGCGGTACGACCCTCCGACTCACATTCTCCCTCAGGCAGTTTTCTACCATTTTACTGATTTCGATGATCGAGCACCGAGGGATCTTTTATTGCGGGAGCCGGAGTCCCATCTCTCCCATCAGGCACAGGAGGTATGTTCCTTGCTTTCATATTTCATGCGGTGTAACCTGCATTTTCCATGCATTCCATGTTACGTTTGAAAGTTGAACACACAGCCCAAACACTTGAATTCTGAACACATGGCTCATTGTTGAGGTGAACACACAGCACACACTGATTGAAAGTTGAATACGCAGCTCAAACACTTGATTGGTGAACACACGGCTCATTGTTAAGGTGAACACACAGCACACACTGATTGAGAGTTGAACACGCAGCTCAAACACTTGATGCCGAACACACAGCTCGTTGTTGGGGTGAACACACAGCACACACTTTGTAGAAGGTTGAACACGCAGCCCAAGCACTTGATGTCGAACACACAGCTCATTGTTGAGGTGAACACACAGCACACACTAATTGAGAGTTGAACACGCAGTCCCAACACTTGAATTCTGAACACATGGCCCAAATTGAAGGTGAACACACGGCACACACTAATTGAGAGTTGAACACGCAGCTCAAACCCTTGATGTCGAACACACAGCTCGTTGTTGGGGTGAACACATAGCACACACTTTGTAGAAGGTTGAACACGCAGCCCAAGCACTTGATGTCGAACACACAACTCATTGTTGAGGTGACCACACAGCACACACTGATTGAGAGTTGAACACGCAGTCCCAACACTCGAATTGTGAACACACGGCTCATACCTCTAATTTTGTGAACACACAGCCCAGATTCTGTATCTGATTTGATTTTGCACACAGCTCATACATTTCATTTGCACGCAGCTTATTCATTTCATCTGCACGCAGCTTATACACTTCATTTGCACGCAGCTTATACACTTCATTTGCACGCAGCTTATTCATTTCATTTGCACGCGGCTTATACATCTCATTTTGAAACTGAATACATGTGTTCATCCTGAATGCAGGTGACCTCTCGTACTGCGTGAGGATATGGCTCCATCGCGGCGAGAGAGTGGTACGCAGAGCTCCCGGAGGCTATCCGGGATTTGGTTGACGTGGCAGGGTTTGGGCCCTTTTGCACTGGGATATCTCGGTGTCCTGCCAGTAAGACACTAATGGGTGCTTTGGTAGAGAGATGGTGGGACACCACCAACTCCTTCCATTTCTCTACTACCGGGGACATGACTATGACCCCGTTTGACTTCGCAGTATTGACTGGCCTTGATGTGGGAGGTTGGGCAATCCCATATGACGAGGACATGAGCCAGTGGGAGGCCGCTTGGATATACTTATTGGGAGCTCGCCCGCCAATTGACAGATCTTCGGGCAGAGTCCGATATACCTGGTTTTCTTCCCATTTTAGGAGGGTAGAGATGGAGCCTGAGACTCCTGAGGAGGTAGCACAGTACACCCGCGGATTTCTGATGTTCCTCTTCAGGACCACTCTGTTCACCGATAGGGGGAACACTGTCGGGCTTTACCTGTTGAGTGCTCTAGTGGACTTATCACAGGTCAGCCGATATGATTGGGGTGGTGCCAGTCTGGCTACTCTCTATTGCTATATGAGTGCGACCTCCCGCGGACGGGGGAACATGGTTGGCGGCTATTGGAGGGCCTGGGAGGTACTTTCTGCCCTCTTGATTTACATTTCTGCTTCTCATTACTTGTACATTGCACACACAGCGCACTTTACACTCTGTACCTTGCACTTCACTCTCAGCATTTTGTATTCACATTCTGCACTCAGCATGCTGTATTCTGATGGCTACTGCTCTGTTTTCCACAGCTATGGGTCTACGCGTACTTCCCGACGCTAGCCCTGGAGCTTGAGGTGGAGGTGCCCCTCACGACTCCTTACTCACTCGTGTTCGAGGGCCAGTACCGGCCGAGACCTCGGGAGTCTTTCCTCTACCTACGACAGTACTTTGATACAGTGCGGCCGTCAGAGGTATTTCAAAACTCTCAATTCTTCATGTTTCCAAACTTTGATTTATCTTGCACATTCACAATTTCTGATTAGCTCATGCATCGGTTATCCGCAGATCACATGGCAGCCTTGGGCTCCTTTAGGTAGAGACCTCCGATTCCAGTTTGCCGGAGCATGGGGTACCTCTCAGTATAGGATTCTGTTCGAGGGGCCAGTTGGTAGAGCCTGGTTCCTGGGGGACCGCTTCTTGCGTCAGATATGGGGCTACCCTACTCAGGACATTCCTTCGGCACCTCCAGATGATATGCGGACCGCTGATAGGCTCCCTTCCCAGGGTGTTGTTAGTGCTATGCAAGGTACCGATGTATTACTTCATTTGGAGCAGGGGGAGTATGTGACCTATCGTCACACATACTTGATGCCTCCATTGACGAGAGTCCGTACTCCGACGAGGAGGTCCGCGGGTATACCGTCATCGAGTCGGGCTCGGGCCGCAGATGTCCCTTCTACCAGCAGGGCTGGCACATCTAGAGGTGGGGGTGGATTGGTTCCCCCAATTCCTCCGACTCATCATCATGCTGGGTGGCCAGATATCCCGACTGAGTTGACGGGATGGAGATATGGGGCTTCCTACCCGATTCCGATAGAGCCTCCGATGCCTGATCACCGATATGTCAGAGACCCCGACTCGCCACCGGTATGCTTTACAGCTTTGATTTATCACTCAGATACTTGGACATTCATTCCTTTACTGATACTCTTGACTTTGCATTTGCAGCCTCCTGTCGAGTATATGGATGAGATGCTCGGGTTGGTGGCCTTACTCGAGGGTATGGTACTGCGGAGAGAGACACAGTTGTCCATCATGGGTGTCCAGGTACTCTTTAGTTTTCTTGCGTTTATCATACTTCTGATGACATGCTGATCTTGATCATTTTTCTACATTGATAGGCTACCTGTGTAGAGCACATCTGACACACACCACACTTACGTACTGTATCTACATGCACCCACTTTACGTAGTTTTCTTGTATCTGTATTTGATATACACATTTGCGCTGATGTATTCGAATTGCACTCTTTATTTTCAGATGCCTCCGGTATATGCTCAGCCACAGGCCGGGCCACCTAGGCCTTCTCGGGGAGCTGGGCCATCCAGGCCTTCTCGAGGAGCCGGGCCATCTAGGCCTTTTCGAGGAGCCGGGAGAGGGGATTCGTCTCGCAGACGAGGCGGGCGTAGGGCACACATCATAGAGGAGGAGTCTAGCAAGGAGGAGGAGTCCGCGCATCCTCAGTCCGAGACATCTGCAGGCAGAGAGGAGGATTCTGAGTCTGGTTCTGAGGATGGAGGTGATGCCGAGGAGGGTTCCGAAGATGGCAGCTCTGATTCAGATGGTGATGGTGGTGCAGAGACTGTTCCGCAGAAGAGGACGAAGAGGGCCTCTTATTCCTGCTTTTGAGAGCATTGATGCAGCTGTTCCCTGCTTTATTTACCTTTTTACTAGTAGTTGTAGCACATTGTACATTATTAGGCAGTTTTATTTTCTGTAAAACTTGTACCCTTGTTGTAAAATGTTGTAACAAAGGAATCATGATGGAATGAAACAGCTTTTGAAAAAGCGTTGTATTTTATGTTCTTAGCATCGTATCGCATCTTTTTGCACGAAAATGAGATTGAATGGAAATGTACATGGTGTATTTGCCAAGTCAGGTAGTGAACCGACGCAACAAACTAAACAACCTAACTTATTAAGAAATTACAAAACCTTAGCAAGTTTACAACTCGATAAGCAAAACACAACAAAGTTGATAACTCGATAAGTAAGGTACAACAAAATTGATTAAACAAAAAGTAACAACTCAATGCACAAAACTCGACAGCTCGACAACACTTAACAACTCGATAAACAAGACATATCAACAAACAAAACAACAACTCGATAAGCAAAGCAACAACTCGATAAGCAAGACTTAACAACGACTCTATAAACAAAGTGCATTTCGGACGATCTGGGTGACGGAACGCATCCGAAACTGAGGGAAATGGAGGCCTTCGACACTCCCAGATGCATGCAAATGCTCGGAACTTCCTTCTAGAGGGTAGAACAGGACCAAAGACATACTTTGCAGCATGGCCGACCACCTTTGAGAGCTGGCCGGCCAGCTTTTTGCATTGGAGGGGAGAGGGTTGGCTGGCCTACCAGAAAAGGTGGCCGGCCGGCCACCTAGCTTGGCAGCCACCAATTTTTCGACACGTGTCCTTCCGAACAGTGCCTTATCCTCTTTAAAAGTCCTAGCTCCGTGGTTGATTCATTTCATCTCAGTTTTGCACCAAAATGGAGGCGTTTCTCGTCGAAAATCTCACAGCTTGGATCGCTTCTCTAGATGGCTTGGAAAAGTTGAACTTCCGGGGCTTCGGCTTGAATGCACTATTCACGCTGAGCCGTACTCCGCTGCACCTTCCCTTTCTTCATGCCGCGGAGAGGTTTTGGAACCCGGTAACGCATGTGTTTAGCTTCGGCAGGCAAGAGGTATGTCCAACTTTCGAAGATTTTCAAGTTTTGATGGAATCTGAACGCTATGAAGAAATTTTGCCTCAGTTTCGCTTCGGCCATGCCCAAGCTTTAGGGCGGATGTGTGGACTCACCATGCATGACGCTCGGTCTCTGATCTGCAACGGGGAACTGGACATCCTCGGCTTGATTCATTGCTTTTCTGATGCCAGTGACCGCGGCAACCATCATTGGCAAGGTTTTCGACAACATGCCCTTTGCTTGTGCATGCTATCTCACTTTTTGCTTGCCTCAGGCTTTAGTGGATCTAGCATTCGTCTGATCGAAGTTGCTCAAGGCTTGAAGGAAAGAAAGAGCTGCATCGCTATGACATTGGCCGAGACACTGATGGGCTTAGATGCTTTCTATCGCCGGGAGACGACCAGATTTGCGGGGAGTCCACTACTGCTGTAGGTAATGTTTCCCACCCAATCTCACATGTATATTGCTCACATCACTCGGCCCTCGGGCTCGGTTTTTTTTCTCTCACAAAACCCTTTCCTTACTTTTCTCTCATCGTACATCTCTCTATTCTTTATTCTCTCATTTTTCATCCCTCCCCAGGTATGGTTGATGGATAAATTGCAGGTTGTAGACTCTTGCCCAGCCTACTCGACTCGCGGCTACTTCTTTCGACAACGCCTAGTTGATGCCCCTGATGAGAGGTGGTGGTTTGACTGGATGTGCAATTTGTCTGCAGATCGTATTGCTTGGCGCTGTCCTTGGCTCAATCTTCCAGCAATGAGCTATAGCATGTCCCGGCAGACCGGGATCCAGTTGATTGGTCTGACTCACTGTGTGTTCTACTTTCCGTTCCGGTTCCAGCGCCAGTTCGGTCATGATCAGACTTGCCCACCAGAGGGGATAGAGTATCCTGCCGCATTCCCGGTTCGAGGCACACAGCTTGCCCGGTATGCCACAGCATGGAGGACTAGAGGGCTCCTGGCCCTCGCTCCCACTTTCAATTGCACTTTGTCTGACGAGTGCTTGGATTGGCTCAATGAAGAGGCACAGATTGGGCCCAGCTTGGCATCAGAGGCTTCGACCAGCTCTAGGAGGGGGCGCAGGGGCACCTGACTTATCTATGCCCCGGATTTATTGCTTTACCAGTACTTTCAAGTTTTCTTTATGAATGTAATAAAAAGCAACTTCAATTTGTATGCAAGAGCAGGAGAACTCTGTTTGAAATCAATGAAATTGAAGGTTGTGGGTACTGAAAATTTTCCGCTTTGGTCCAAAAATGGTCTAGTTGTAAAAAGATTAATTTGAACAAAGTCAACTTTTATTAAAACTTTTCAAAACCATTTTCGATATGGATCAGAACTGGACACGCCTGAGATCTGTCACTGAGATGCACAACCCCGGATCCTAGCAACTGGAAAGTTGCCCCTAGTCTGAATAGTACCGCGGCACTGCACAGCAACGGAAAGTTGCCCCTAGTCTGAAAAGCACTGCACCGGAGATACGATGAATGCTGATAGACAAAGATGACTGAGATGATCAAATGGACAAAGTTGATCGGGGAAAAGTTTATGGCTGAACTTCAGGATGAAGTTGCCTACGTATCCCAAAGATGGGAATCAAGCCTTACGTAGTTCAGGCTCGGGTTCACTCGAGTATTTTCACTCTCCTTTTACGCTCTAACTTTTGCCAAGGCCGCCCTTTGCGGGTTTTCAACCTTGCGAGCTCAGTTTTTATAATTTCAAATTTTTTGTGCTCTGAGTTTTGCCTAGGTCGCCCTTTCGGGTTTTCGGCCTAGCGAGCCTCTCAAGGGTAATATTTCTTCAACTTGTCCATATTGATCGGTTGTGAGAACTCAAGCCATCTAGATCCATCAGAACCACAGCTCCACCTGACCAGATAGACTTAATGATGTAGGGACCAGTCCAATTGGGTCTGAACTTGCCCCTTGGGTCGTGGATGGGAGCTCGGTTGTCCTTGAGCACCAAATCTCCTTCCTTTAGATTCCTGGACTTAACTTTCTTGTTGAAAGCCCGGGCAATTCTGCGCTGATAACCTTGAACATGGTACAGTGCTTTCAGTCTTCTCTCATCAAAGAGCATGAGTTCCTCAAACCTGCTCTGCTGCCAATCTGCTTCGGCTATTTGACACTCAGCCAATACTCGCAATGACGGAACCTCAATTCGATAGGTAGAACGGCCTCCATCCCATAAAATGAATACGGAGTCGCCCCAGTAGAAGTTCTGATTGAAGTCCGGTAGCCCCACAGAGCAAACGGCAGCTTATCTGGCCAGTCCCGGTAGGTTTCCACCATCTTCTGCAATATGTGTTTGATATTCTTGTTGGCGGCCTCAACCGCTCCATTGGTTTGCGGCCGATAGGTAGATGACTTATGAAAAGCCACGTTGTATTTTTCCAACAAGTCAATCACTTCCTTCTTGAAGTGGGAACCGTTATCTGAAATTATCTCGTTTGGGACTCCGTAGCGACAGATGATGTTGTTTCTGATAAACTTCGCAACATGTGAAGCCTTCAACACCGCATAAGATTGGGCCTCGACCCACTTCGTGAAATAATCTATCGCGACCAGGATGAACTCATGCCCATTCGACCCCTTCGGAGTGACAGCCCCGATCACATCAATTCCCCAGACTGAAAATGGCCATGGCGAAGTCATATTGTACAGCTTCGACGGCGGAATGTTCATGCGATTTGCATGAATTTGACATTTGTGGCATCGCCGAACAAAACCGATACAATCCTCCTCCATGGTGGACCAGTAGTAACCCTGTCTGAGGATCTTCCGTGCTAGCATTACTCCGTTCATATGCGCACCGCATTCCCCTCCATGGATGGCTCCATTAGCGCTTCGATTCTTCGGCATCGACACACAGCTTATGCATTCCCAGATGACCTCTCTTATACAGCTTACCCCCACAGATGATGAACTGAACGGCCATTCTTCTGATTGCCCTTTTATCCTTGGCATTTACCCCTGGCGGGTATGCTTCCTTCTCCAAGAAATTCCAAATGTCGTAATACCAGGGGTTTTCGTCCTGAACCTCATCTATAGCAGCAATCGACTCGTAGGCTGGCGCAAATTTCTGGTCAATGATGACTGGACGCATCCGGACTCCGAACGGGATGTCTATCATGGAAGATAGAGTTGCTAAAGAATCTGCGAACCTGTTGTTCTCTCTTAGTAGATGAGCAAAGTTTAGCTTCTCAAACCGAGGAATTAACAAGTCCAAGGTCTGGTGATACATCATCATCTTTTCTTCTTTGACTTTCCAGTCTCCTTTTGCTTGAGACACAACAAGGTTCGAGTCCCCGATGACGTCCAACCGTCTTGCCCCTAGTTCCAGGGCTGCTTCTAGACCGGCAATGCATGCCTCATATTCTGCTTCGTTGTTCGAGACTTTGAACCGGAGTTTGAAGGCTAGAGGGATACGGGAATTGTCGGGTGCTATCAGCAACACTCCTATCCCATACCCGTACTGATTTGACGCTCCGTCAAAGTACATCGTCCAAGTTTCATCGTCGATGCAAAATGGCTTCATCTGGGAATAAGTACTCGACTGCACCCCCTTCCACTGGATGGTCGGCTAAGAATTCTGCTACTGCTCTTCCCTTGACTGACTTGCGTGTCACATATTTCAGATCGAATTCGGAGAGCAACAGCAACCAACGAGCTAGCCTACCCGTAAGTGCTGGTTTCTCGAAAAGATATTTGATGGGATCGAGTCGTGAAACCAACATTACGGAGTGAGCTAACAGGTAGTGCCGCAGCTTCCTGGTAGCCCATACCAAAGCTAAGCAAGCCTTCTCCAACGGTGTGTAGCGAGTCTCATACTCTAGCATCTTCTTGCTCAGATAGTAGATGGCTTCTCCACTTTGTCCTCTGATTCTTGCGCGAGCATACAGCCCATTGTAGTCTCAGTCACTGAAAGGTACAATATCAACGGTTTCCCCGGCTCTGGGTGACAACACGGGCGGGTTCTGTAAGTATTCCTTGATCTGTTCAAAAGCAGCTTGGCATCGGCCGTCCCATTGGAATTTCTTTCCTTTCTTCAGGAGACCAAAAAGTGGTTCACAAGTCAAGGTAAATTTTGAGATAAACCGTCTTATGAATTGCACTTTACCCAGAAAGCCTCGCACCTCCTTTTCAGTCCTTGGTGGTGGCATTTCTAAGATGGCCTTGATTTTGGAAGGGTCGACTTCGATACCTCTCTGTGTAATCAGAAACCCCAGCATTTTTCCCGCTGTAACACCGAACGTACATTTCTGAGGATTCAGCCGCAACCGGAATTCTCTGATCCTTTGAAAGAACTTTTGCAAGGCGGTGTAGTGGCCCTCTCTTTCTTTGGACTTGACAATCATGTCGTCCACATACACCTCAACCTCTTTGTGGATCATGTCATGCAATATTGTGGTCGCGGCCCGTTGATAAGTAGCTCCAGCATTTCTTAACCCAAACGGCATACTCTGTAGCAGTATGTCCCCCACGGGGTGGTGAATGCAGTCTTTTCCCGGTCTTGGTGCCATCACTATCTGATTGTACCTGAGAAGCCATCCATGAATGAAAGCAAAGCATGCCCGCTGTGAAGTCCACTAACTCATCAATATGCGGCAAGGGAAAGTCGTCCTTCGGACTGGCTCTGTTCAAATCCCTGAAATCCACGCATACCCGGATCCTGCCATCCTTCTTCGGCACTGGAACAATGTTGGCCAACCAAGTCGGGTATTCGGATACCAGCAGGAAGCCTGCGTCGATTTGCTTGGTGACCTCTTCCTTAATCTTGAGAGCCCAGTCCGGGCGGATCCTCCTGAGTTTCTGCTTGACGGGTCGGGCCTCGGGGTCAAGAGGGATCCGGTGCTGTACAATCTCAGGATCGATCCCAGGCATGTCTTCGTAGGACCACGCGAAAACATCTTTGAAATCTTTTAATAAAGCGACTAAGCGCTCGCGTTCCTCCGAAGACAACGTGGACCCGATCTGGACCAGCCGCGGGTCCTCCTCAGTACCAATATTCACAGTAGTGATTTCATCCATTAAGGGTTTAACAAATCTCTCCTGCTCTTGTTCAATTAAGCGTTGCAAAACCGGAGGAATTTCGTCCTCGTCGTTTTCATCAAAATTTTGAAAGTCTGAGTTAATGCAATAAATCAAGGGCACAGAAAAGTACTCAGAAACCACAGTTACTTGATTCTCATTAAGCACATCCAAATCGTCCGATTCCTCGGTTACAACAGACTCAAAGAGAAAGAAAAAGACGACCTGGACAAAACTGTGGCATCCGGGTTATCATCCCCAGGATTACCAGACTCAGACTCAGTCGAGCTGGAACCTGATTCCGACTCACAAGACTCGGTGGAATCAGATTCCGGCTCACTACCTGACCCGGTGCTGCTGGACAAAAATCCCTCTTCGTATTGCCAAGTGAGAGAGGGTGCGATAGATGCATCCAAAATAGTTGCTGGTAGGCCCGAGCCGTTTCATTCCCAATCATGGAAACCGAGAAGTTATCCCCCAAGCACTTCTGGTCGATCGGAGGATCTGAAAGTAGACAGCCATGCTACCCCCATTTCAATTTCAGCGCCCTCGGAATCCATTCCTTACACTGCTCAACCTCAGCTGATGGGTCTGTCTGCTCTTCGGCAACGTCATCCCCGGATAATTGTAGGTCGAAGAAGATCTCGAAACCTGGCACGCGCTTCTTCTTCGCGTTCAGCCATGGCTCTGGGAAGCCACAAAACGGAAAGTCCTCCCCCTCCCGGACGAAGCGTCCGTTTAGGGTACCCTGAATGGGCCTATGCATAAGTCAAAAGGCTTCCCAGCCTCTTCGCTCTGGCTCCCAGCCACCATTTCCTTTCCCTTCCTTATCCAATCCTCTTTGGTGGGCAGATAACCCAAGCCAAAGGTATGGTTGTTGTGGCACTTCGGCCAATGCTGCGACGCCCTTCCGGCCCGCTTTCCCAATCCCATCCCGGGGATGTGTTGTAGCTTGTTCATGAGGTATACAGATTGAGCACTGACATACACTCCCTCATTAACAGCCATGATGTTTTGCACAACCCGAGCCTCAGCTAAGGTAAAACCTGACATAAACACATCCTCCATCCGTGCTCAATTTCCAGGACTGGTGTAGACACCTCCGGCGGTGGATGGATCGATGAATTCCCGAACACAATGGCTACTCCCTTCCCAGGGGTATTTCACCATCTGATGTAAGGTGGACGAACACTGCCTTTACCTGGTGCAGCCACGGCCGCCCCAAAAGCAGGTTGAAAGTTGCAGGAACCTCTAAGACAGTCTATCTCATGTTGTCCTGGCCCAACTTTGGTCTGGATTTTACGTCCCCATACTTCCGGCTCGTGTTGTCATATGCCCGAATTACCTGGGCTGTGGTAAAGTCGCGGTCTTCAAACCGATTGCATACGTGTCCTTGCCGGGCACACGTTGATGGCGGATCCGGTATCAACAAGAACCACCGGTATCCATTTATTTCTACACTCCACAGAGATGTAGAGTGGCTTATTGTGGTTCGCACCCTCAGGTGGCAGTTCTTTGTCAGAAAAAGTCAGCATCGGGGTAGCTCCTCCCGGAAAGACTAATCCACCAGTTGCTCCGGCGTGGTTTCTATCGAGAGTTTAGCCTTGTCCATGGCAGATAGGACAGCCTGTCTGTGCACTCGTGATGCCATAAGCAGTCCCCAGATGGAGATGTCTGCTTGTATCTTCTTAACTGTTTGAGACAGCCTCTTCTTCAAGTTGTTTTCTCTCTTCTGTCTCTCAGCTTCCTTATCCTTCCCAGATGCCCTGGTCTGTGCCTGGTCAGTGCGGGGCTTGAAATACCTGCCCGCTTCTTTGTCATGTGATCAACCCTCATCGAGATGATACCAGGTCGTCTGGTGATTCTCCCCAATCGTTCGTTGTGGGCAAGACATAAATCATCGTCCTCCCACCCACATCCCATGTGAGCAGCCAACAGACATCTGTCTGGCTCCGGCATGATTGTACTCGCAAGTACTTTCAGCCCACATGCTCGCAGCATCTTCTGTCCTTTGTGCCCACAGCATTTTCAGTCCCCTCATGGGCTTTGGCTTTCCTGGTTCTCTCAGAATCCCAAACTTTTCTTGTTCCCCTACGGCACAGTTTGTTGTTCAGGCTTTCCCTGTGTTCACAATGCTCTGTTCTAGCGAAATTCTTCGTACCGGCGCTCTCCGGCAAATGTAATCTCTGACTTCCGGCCCTTCCGGCCACAACTGATACCCTTGCCCCTGCCGGGCCCTGTTCTGGTTGGACTCTTCCACCACATCCGGTTGATCATCCAGCCATCCAGTAGCAGCTCTGCCTGATTCCTCATAATCAAACCAGTTGACTGCCGCGCCCCCTGATTCTTGGTCATTGAAAAACTGTAGGTTGGCAAAGTCCTCTTCTACGGCCGTCAAAAATCATGTTCCCTGCCAAATCTATCCCCCTGGATCACACACATTCTGCTTCTTGGCAATTCTAACTTGGCTCAGACTGGCCGCTGACAGGATGTAATCACTCGGATCGTAGGCTTCCCCAGCAAAATTCCCAGACTGCTCAAACCCTGAACTCAACATCCATCTCCTCTGTAATCTCCCTGCCGTCTTCCAGCCACCACCATTGGCTCAGGTTGGGTTTGTAGAGATGTCCAGCATGCACAAAAAGTCAGTGCAGTCGGAAGGAGCACCTCCGGCTTAGGTAGATGGAAAGGAGTGATATAGATGCTAGGATCGTAAGACACGACCCCAGTCTGGATAAAGTTGATTCTTTTGGGAGGTGGAGCTTGGTTTGTGTGTAGGGAGTGGGTTGGTTTGACATTGGGTCTTTCTGTGGCAAAATCACCTGTTTGTCAACGAGATCTTGAATCTCGTGACGCAATCTGAAACATTGGTCGTGTCATGACCGTGTTTGCTGGTGATATGCGCACAGTATTTGGCTGGGTTGTGAGTGGGGGGTAGTGGATTTGGTAAACGGCCTCAGGCTCCAGGGGTTTAGATGCCCTTTTCTGATTAAGACCCCTAGAGCCTTGACAGGGGCCATTACAATGGGGAGAGTGAAGGTTCTTTGGCCTTGGGTTGGTATTTGGTGGTCTGTGTATTGCTTCCGGATGCGCCGGAGAAAGGGTGTGGCTGCCATGGGCCTTGGAGGGGAGGGGGAATGGTGGCGACCATGCTTTACCTCCGAAGTTCTTGCAGTTGCAGCGCCACTTCGGGCCTGCATTGTTGTTGCGGTTAAAGGTTCTCCGGGTTGCTCCCTGTCTTGGTCAATCAGACCTGTTTCATTGCATCTTCAATTTGTACCCCCCATCTCGTGCAGATCCGAAAAGGTGTGGGAAGGGGAGCACAATCATTTTTTACGTCAGTTTTGGCTGGAGATTGCGCACAATCATCCTGATCTGGTCCTTATCGGTGGGCCTTAGAGTCATCATCGAGGCCTTCGCCCTCCACCGGATCACGAAATTCGAGAAGCTCTCCTTGGGCTCTTGCCTTGTTGTTTCGAGATCACGGGTTGTAATCTCAATTTGGGTGTTGTAAGAGTATTGCGCAACAAAGGCCTCGGCCATTTCATCCCAACTGCGCTTGACATCATCCTCCAATTTCGCATACCAGATAGCGGCCACACCCGACAGGGTCCGGCCGAATAATGAAAGCTTCTGGGGTCTAGTTAGGCCCATTGGCCGCAGTATATCTGAGAATAACCGGAGGTGGACCATGGGATCCCCAGACCCGTCGAAGCGATCGATCTGCGGCATTTTGAATCTATCCGGCAACGTTACAGCCACATCGGTATATCCGTCCTCGATATCCGGGATAGCCTTTACCCCCTGGGATTTTTTGAATAGCTTCTCAAGCTTACTCAATTTCAGTGCTGTAGGGTCTACTTCGAACTCGAAGGGAGAGTCCGGATGGTTAATAAGCGTATGTGCCTTGGACAGTTGAGGCGGAAGTGGAGGCGGAGCTGGCCCCGTTGGAAGGTCTGTGTCCTCCTGGATGTTTTGGACATTTGGCAAGGTGTTTTGGATGTTTGGCAAGACATTCTGGGTAGTTGGTGTCTGCTCGGATAGCGGGGCCTCTAGCGGGGGAGGAACCGGATGTGAGACTGATGCTCCGGCTTGCTGCTGTAGCCGGGTAATTAATTCCGCCTGTTGGGCCATGATTGTTGCCTGCTGTTTAGAGAACTCTGCTTGGTGGACAGCGTCCTCCTACATTTGCTTCATACTCTCTTGGAGTTGGCGCATCATTTCTTCCATTCTGGCCATGTTCCGCTGATCCTGCTGACTGACTGGTATGTGTATTTCTATAGCAAAAACTGAGACCTCAGCCCGACTGTTCACTGCTAGGGTAGACCACTGCTCTGGTAACCTCTGCTCAGACACACTACGCTTTCTCGGCCTCCGTCTGACAACCGGGGGTAGAGAATGAAACACTGGTTGTCCGTCAACCAGATCCTCAGATCGATTGAGCCGACGACCTCTTGTCCAGAGTACTTGGGGGATATCTGCTTGGTTTGAAGCAATTGTGCTAAAACTGCCCTAACAAAAAGATAAATAAAGCAATAAGGAAATAAATAACCAGATAAACGAACAGCATAGCAGCTTAAAATAAATACACAACACACAGCTGGGCATAACAACACACGGTCGATAAGCTGAATACACACTGTCCTCAAATACTGATCATTATCCCTGAATCACTGTCCCCGAAAACTGAATCTGATACCCGCAGATAACTGATTCTCAAACACTGAACCGGTGCCCGCAGGCCTGATGCCCAAACACGCAAACTGATGCATACATTCCTGTAGAGACGCACTCTAAAAGTACATAACAGATAAGTGAGAGCCAAAACACCCCTATGTTGGGGTAGGGTTTCCCTGTCCTATTTTGTCAGGAGCTAGGGTTTCACTACGCACGCAGCGGTTTCAAACAACCTATATCGGGTAAGCAACCTATCCTAGTTTGGAATGGTCACTACGGATTCCGAACATGCACTAGGTCGAATGGTCAAAAGGGTGCCTCCGTAAAATCGGGATTTGTGTTCCCATACTGGCAGAGACCGTAACCGGTAAGCCTTATGGCACGCAGCCTCTGGCAAACCGCTCAGGAATAGCAGATGGCAAACACGGTGTCCTAGGCGCACCAATGCAAATGCAATGCAAAGAAACACATAAGTGTAATCAAAACAAGATATCATGAGTTCGAGTCAAGTTCTCTAAATCCCTAGCAGAGTCGCCAGAAACTGTAGACGTCCCCGAACGCCCCGGGAGGATGAGTCCCGTTCTGTTCATTTTGGGCTCACTACAGTTCGGACTCAAATTGTCACAGTTCTCAATCTGAAACAAAGAGTCCAAATCCGGCAAATCGTTTTGAGAAAACAGATTTTTTTGAAAGAAGTGCCAAACATGGACTGCTTTGCCAGATATAGAGTCGCCACCTAAATATTTTATTTTGGGAAATTTAGGAAACCCTGACTCGTGCCTAAGGCCACGTGTCCGTCATCACCAAAGTTGCCTCGGCTCGGGAACTTGGGTACGATTGGGGAAGGTCACTTCGTGAGCACCCCCGCTCGCCCGATCAAAAATCGGCCTCTACTAACCATGATGTTTAGTTTTGAAAACATTATGCGTTCTTATTCCGGTTATTAGCCTAGGTTTACTATGTGATGCGCACAGCATACAAGTATAGACTGGGTCGTCTGAATTGGAACAAAACATTTCTTGCTTATTTTGAAAATGATTTGCTACTCGCAAGTAGGCTTAAAATGCAGATTTTGCCACCCTCAGGTGGGCTTAGAAAAACATGGTTTTGCCACTATCTAGTGGGCTTAAAACTCACAGTTGATGATTTGTTCCAATCTAAATAACCCAACCTTCACCCACAGGCATTCAGGCAGTTATATCACATAAGCATATAGCCTCATGGTAAGCATGCTATCATGGCAGTCACTCATGCGCATGCAAGGATGCTAAATCATAAAAACTTACCGAGTACTCCAAGCCAAAACAGAAGCTATGTTAGAAATCCATGCATGATCCTAACTATACAGAGATGCCTAATGCAACATATGCAAAATGCAACTAAGATAGGCCTGGCTATTCTAAACATGGCATATGGAATGCTACAGCTAACAAGTATTCAACTCGGAATTGAAATACAATGCAGTGAGTTATGATGCGCCGAGCCCGGTGCATGCAAGACAGATGAATGAATGCAAACATGCTATCATACTGTATGCTAATTGAAACATGCCCTAATCTAACCATCATAAGCTGGTAAATAAAAGGGAGAAAGACGTGGGGTTGGAAGACATACATCACACGCACGTACACTTATTACAACATTGCCCTCGCTCGGAGGGTCCGAATAAATAATATACAGCCCAAATAAATAGTACAGTCCGAATAAAAATCCTAATTAATTAACAAATTTAACTAGGAAAGCAGTGAACTAGCACGCAAATCTATGGACCGCCTCAGCTCTGTTCCAGATGATGAATGATGCATGCTTGAGTTGCCTTGCGTGGAAATCCATTGCGATGCCCCAATTAGCCTCTGTTTATAATTAAGCCCGGAATATTGCACGAAGCTCCAAAAGCTGCCGGTTTCTGATTTGCTACAAGTAGAGAGCAAAAATGTGTCATTTTCACATATGCATATGCAATGTATTTTCTTGTATGCTTGACTACTCTTCAGGGAGTGTAGTCCTCGATCCTCGTGCCACCAATCACACATCTCGATGCATGATGGCCGAGGAGTCGAATTGCACGACTCAATATGAAATGAATGCACATGAAAACACCACAAAACCGAGGCTCTATCATGGATAATCCGGAGTGTCGGCGACTGGGAATTGAGACACGTTCCGTCACTCGGAGTACGAAACGTCCCTCGTTTCCCGTGCTTGGGCTAACTCCTATCCCAAACACAATGCAATATGCATGACATGCATGAATGCAATCCTAACATGCAACCTATCATACGTAATGCTATGAAATGGCATACACAATGCTCGATGTAACATGGCATACACAATGCTCTGGCATACAACCAAGCATACACAATGCTATAGACTAAGATGGCATACGCAATGCAATATGGGCTTACACCAATATGAGTGGACCTCAGCCACACTCACATCAGTAGCCATAAGATGAAAATGAGACTATCGAAATGCGTGCACACATACACGCAAACCGAGGACCGAACCTAAGGCATAGAATGCCGCTCTACCAAAGCATGGCAAGGGATGCAAGATGACATACAAGCATGTAATTTCCAGCACTGAAACATGATGCAAAACGATCCCGAATCATGGATATATGGCACCCGATGCATGAAATAAGTCCCGAAACTCAAAGCTAGGCACATGTATTGACTTATAGCTATACAAAGCATGCATTATTTGACTATGAAGCACAAAGACAGAGCCAAGGCAGTCCCAAAACATGAATATTTCTAGTTTAAAGCATGGCCAAAAGATGCTAGCATGATGGGCTAAAATAGCATACAATTTTGACTAGCAAACATGGTTTACATGGCATGTATGTGAAGCATGTGAGATCTCATCAAACCAGCAAAAATCAGTGAACAAAACATGTGAAAATATGCCCAAATAAACATGGAAATGCAGCCAATGCATGTAAAAATGAGGGGCTCCTTTGGAAGGGGATACAAGGGGTTATTAAGCACATGCATCAAGGACACTTAGCATAGCCGAACCAACTCTGGAAATGAGCTATGGGGGTCCTAAAACCCACTGAAAAGTGATAGAAACAAAGCTTGGAAGCTTGCAAATAGAGGGTCCTTTGGAAGGCCAAAAAGGCCACCAAACAAGACGAGGAGAGAAGGGGTCACCCCCCTCTGATTTTGGCTTTCAAGAATACACCTAAGCCACTGAAAGTCCACTGGATTTCAGTGGCCAAGAGGCCAAACCATGGCCAATGCAAATGCTCTAATGCATAGCCCTAATCATGAAGGGATGAAGCATGCATAGGGGGGAGATGACCCCAAACAGAGAATAGACCTTAATAAAACATGAATATGATGTCAAAAAAAGACTTTTTTCAGTTTAGGTCGAGGTCCAAAAAGGCTCACAAATAAGGCTAATGTATCATGCAAAAACAGCCCTAAAAGAGAGATTGAACAAACAGGGCAGAAAAAGGCCTCAAACAGAAAAGAGCCCTTCAACAAAGTTCAAGAGAGGCTCAAAAAAAGATACTTTACAGTTTATGGCAAACCTCGAAAATGTCTACAAGTAAGGCTAAAACATGATGCAAAAATAGCCCTAAAAGAGAGATAGAGGGCAAGAGGCAATATATGGCCTCAAACAGAAAAGAGTCCTTCAACAAAGTTGAAGAGGGTCTCAAAATAAGGCACTTTACAGTTTGGCTCGAAGCCCAGAAATGCTCACAAACAAGGTTAATATATCATGCAATATAAGGGCCAAAAGGAGGGGTAAAGCACAAAGGGTGGGTAGATGACTTCAAACAGAAAAGAGTTCTGGATCAAACATGAAGATGAACTCAAAATAAGATTATTTTCAGTTCTGGTTGAAGCCCAAAAATGTAAGCAAAAGGAGCTAAGATATAAAGCAAAATAAGGCTAGAAATGGGGAAATGAGGTCTTACCCTTGTAGAGCCGACCTCCAGCAGCTTTTGGACCAAGAATGTGAGCTCTCTACCTCTGAAAATGACCTTCAAGGTGCTGGAATGGAGTGTGGAGGTGGTAGGCTATGAGTTGTAGTGTAAATTGCCAAGTATAATGGACTTTAGAGCTTGGAAGAGAGAGCTATGGAGGAAGATGGGTGTATGCCTTAGCAAATATCTCTAACCCTTAGAAATGAGGCTCAAGGGCTGGCTTTATAGAGGAGAGAAGCCAAGGGAAAGGGGGGGAAAAACTAATTCAAATTTTTCCCCAAAAAGACAGACCCTCGGGCAGAGGATCTGGTGCAAAACAGCTGGCACAGCTGGCATGCACCAGGAGAGAGAAACTTGGCCGGCCAGGTTCAAAAGGTTCAGGTGGCCGACCGGCCACCTCCCCTGGCCGGCCGACCAGGGGTCAAAGGGGTCAAACAAATTACTGGCCGGCCACCCCAAAAAGGTGGCCTCCCAGATGAGTGCAACACAGCTGTATGGTCAAAACCCAGAAAATGTGAACCAGGAGAGAGAAAAACTAGCTTTTTAGAGGGGTTTAAAAGGGTCAAGGACAATTGCTGGCCGGCCTACCCATATTGGTGGCCTCTTAGATGTGTACAACACAATGATGTGGTGGAAAGTTAGAAAAAGTGGCCCGGGAGTGGGAAAAATCAGCTTTCTAGTAAAGAAAACGGGCGATGAAGAGCGATGAAGAAATAAAACTGGTTTTCAGAACAATTGCTGGCCTCCCACCTTCCTACAACCTTTCTAACAATGAAAATAAGGTCTCCGCCAAAAATGAACCCAAACCGATGTAAAACAAAGGTTCGGGGGCCAAAACGCGCAGTCCGGGGCCCCAAAAACTGACTATTAAGCACTGGAGGTGGCGTTTGACCACGAAGTTGGTCTCTCGAGCCACAATGTCCCTCAAAATGGAGGAAACAAGGTGTATGCCAAAAACCGAAGCAAACGGAGGTGGTTAAGCAGTCCTGAACCGAGGCACACGACCGACGGCTCCGAAAATCGGGAACCGGGCTCCAAACGGCAAAAATGGCCTACGACCACGAAATGTAGCCTACGGCCATTGAGAGATGATCTACGAGACCTCTCCCTCCCTTCGGGAAGAGAAAACAAAGAAAACGGGGCCTGGTTCGCAAACCGAGACAAGGCACAAAAGAGTCCGGAAGTTCGGAGGCAAGGCTCGCTGCCGTGACTCCGCAACCTCAGAACAAGCACAATATGCAACATCACCAAGCGCTTAATCGTTGACGTCTGAGTCTTAAGGCCGGTCAAAAATGGGATGTCTACACCATCAGACATGTAACATTTCCCTACATACATCCCGTTTTTGGTAAGTACAAATTTGTCACTTTCAAAAACTAGTCTAAACCCATTTTTACTCAACAAAGATCCGGAAACAAGGTTCTTGCGAATGTCCAGTACATGCAGCACATTGTTGAGAGTGAGTTCCTTTCTAGATGTCATTTTTAGAATAATTTTTCCTTCTCCTGCAACTTTGAAAGTTGAGGAGTTGTCCAAAAAAAGTTGTTCACCGTTGTCTACTGAAGAATAAGATGTGAACATCTTTTGTCAGCATAGATATGGCAAGTAGCACCAGTATCCACCCACCATTCTTTAGGATTGTCGACAAAGTTTGCCTCGAAAACAACTGCAAAAAGATTTATGACATCTACACCATTGGAAATTTTATCCATTTCGGTCATTTTGGCTTTAACAACCTTTTTACTTGATCTTCCTTTACCTTTGCAAAAATCAGTTCCTAAGAACTTCTCTGGCTTTTTACCATGATTCACTGGCACAATCCCAACATAAGGAGGGGTTAGCACAATGGCAATCACTATACCAGTACTAGTTTGAATATTAGTTTGACCAGTTTCTGTAGTTATGAATTCTAAATTATAAAACAAAGTTATAATTAGAATTTTATACTACACAGAAAATTTAAACCAAAACCACAGAATTAAATTCTGTTAAAATAAAATAAACAAGAATTGTAATTTTTATTTTCAATTAATTTGAAAATAAAATAAATTTTATTTAACCAAATTAATTCCACACAAAAAATTAAATTTCTATAACACTTCAATAATTAAAATACTGAAACTGAATTTTAATTAATGAACACACAGAAAACAGAATTAAATTCTGTAAAAAAAATAAAAGAAACAAGAATTGTAAATTTTATTTTCAATTAATTTGAAAATAAAATAAAATTTTATTTAAACAAATTAATTCCACACAGAAAAATAAATTTCTGTAACACTTTAATAATTAAAATACTGAAATAGAATTTTAATTAATGAACACTTACAAATAATTTCTAAAAACAAAAATTAATTTCTGATAAAATTCCACAAATAAATATTCTGAATTATTAATGACACCAGTATATTACTAGCAGTTGTCAAAGAAAATAGACAGTATATTACTACTATCTGTCAAACAGTATATTACTACTATTTGTTTTCTAATCAGAATATTATTTTGTAAAATCACAGAAAATAATTTATGTAAGAAGAAGAAAGAGAAAGGGAAACAAACGAAAAATTCTGTAAACAGAATAATTCAAATCTGTCTTAAGATTGTTGGAACAATCCTCTGTGTATAATAAATAAGTTGAAACTAAATCAAACAAATAAAATAAATAACTTATAGAATTTATTTTACCGAACCGAATGAAAAATTAAAAGATCAAGTCGAGTGTGAGACACTATGTCCTTAAGACAGATTCGCCCCACTACGGTGCTTATGGACAAATGGCGTCTATCTCCCAGGATATAATGACCTTCACAAATTATAGTAGCACTCTAAACAATTTGTACGGCGAACAAAAACCTTGTGTTCTATACTCTCTTTATTTTATTCTAAAACTCGTATGAAGAATAATGATACAAGAAAGCAAAATGAAGGAAAGGAAAATGAATTTTTAGAACCAAAAAACTACTGGAAAATGACTGGTATATATAGGCAAAAAATAGACCCGAAAAGGTATGAATTTAAACTTGAACAGGTGCAAAACTCTTGAACAGATTCAGATTTGAAAGCTAGACAGATTGGCTAACTGTTGCAGCTATATAGCTGTTTTGAATCTGTCCAGCAGTTTCTGTAATAAAACTGTCTGAATCTGTCCGGCAATTTCTATTAGGAATTTGGACTGAAGGAGGTAAAAATTTTGGACAAAAATTTGAATTCGAATTCAAATTCAAATTACATTGGCACAAAATTTGAATTAATTTATTTAAATTAATTCAAATAAATTTTGTCTAAAAAAATTAATATTAGAACCAACCCGAGCCATACCCGCGCCCGGACGGCGGGGCATGTGGTGGTTTGGACTAAGGTTCACTTTATCCATAACTCCTTCCTTCTACAAACTTAGGATGCCCCTTGGAGCCCAACCCAAGTGTTGTCACCTAGAATTTATATACACACATAAGTTCTCTTAAGTTTCTAATGTGGAATAACCATTTCAAGGAAACTTATATTTTACTTCTTTAAATTGTCCATTCCACGAACCCGAAAACAACGTCAACTTCTCATTCACTCATAAATGGTTTTGACAAACCGTCTTCACCGTGTGACTTGTTATGCGACAAGAAACACGTCACCTCTTTAGACCCATCCCAAAAGATGTTTGAGGCCCACTCAATTTTGGGCTCAAAGTTGGCCCACAATAAGCCTTATAAAACCAAATTTTCCAACAAAACTATAATAAGAAAATTGATTTGAGTTAGGCATACCAAACAATAGAATATATGTTACATTGCAGTATTATTTGATCCAAATGGTTATAAAATAATTTATAATTTATAGTATTTCGCGTTTGTTATGTATAGTTTATATATATTAACAATAGAATTCGGATTGCTCTAATTGTGAAAACTCTTGCCCTCCTGTCCAAATTTAATTATGGCCAACAAATTTTAGCCCAAGTACTTGTCAAGTTTGAAATTATACATCCCAAGTTCTAAATTTTTTATAATATTTTGTTATAAAATATTATGATTATGATGTGTCTAGTATATATATATATATATGGAAGGACACAACAAAGTCAAGCAAATAGTCCAGCAACATCTTTTCGTTATGAGAGAGCACTAATTTTTTAATTTATATTTGTATAATTTGACGCTCACTATAATTTCATAAATGAAAAGACAAAGAAAATATGACTATTATATAAATTGTATTTGAAATTTTGAAAAAGTCAAGGCAGCAGGATGCTGACCCTCAACACTGGGGGTGGTGTGGTGGACCTGGTCTAAATCAAAATGCCGCGTTTCACATATATATATATATATATATATATATCTTTGCGTTCTCACTGGTAGAAAATACCCAATTCAAGACGATAAATGCAATTTTATTGTACTATCATGAAGAGTCATAACCCAGAAAAGTCTTTGCAAAAATTAAAACCCCCATGTATTATATTCTCTTCTCACTTTAAAGGTCTTATCCATGGAAACAAATATGTAGCATAACTCAAGTGGCTGTACTTCTACTTTTCCAGCCTGAGGTATGAAATAAAATTTGACCCATCGTTTTTCAATAAAAAATAAATCTATACGAATTGAGTTAAATAGTTGTTCAAATAATAAATCTATACGAATTGAGTTAAATAGTGGTTCAATTCGAATATCGAATCATAATAAGTAGGGAGACTTATGTATAGGTCTTAATAGATGAACTTATTGTCCGATAAGTCCTATGATAATTAATGACATTTTTCATCAAGTACTATTAAAAAACGTCATTATTTGTTAATTTTTAGTGACAATTTAAAAAAATCATCACAAAAAAAGTCACTAATTTTTAACTTCCGACAACAATTTAAAATTTGTCATAGAAAAATGTCACTAATTGTAAGTTTTGGTGATAATTTATAAAAATCGTTGACAAAAAAAAAGGTCACTAATTGTCAATTTTTAGTGACATGCAAAAAATGTTTAAAAAATTTATTTTTAGTGACGATTTTACCAAGACTTAATGGGAATTAAGTCCAACTATTAGGAAATATTGGTAAGGTTGAGTTGTGATGATTTAGAAAATAGTTCTTAAATCAATTTGCATTGCAAAGTAATGGTTGATTGATTAATTATAAGGGGGAGTTACGTGCCGGTCCTTTGAACCAGACTTAATTTTTATGAGGTTCTGACTCAAAAAGATTTAGCACATCTTCCCATTTTACCCTTAACATTCAGTCCAAACAAAGAAATCACTCAACCATTCTACTCTCTCTCTCTTTGTCACAACTGTTCGAATCTCTCTCTCTTAACCGGCCACCGAAGACCACTTCTAACTGCCAGCGACCATCATCGACCTTCGATGACTCATTTGGCCTTCATCTTTGATTGCCTACAACCATTACTAACCTCCGGCAACTACCTACGAACTCTGACAATATTATTTGTGTGACCATTTTCCATCTCTACCATGTCAATACCGCCAGTACCTCTTCAAACAAGGTGGCAACAAGAGAAAAAGAGAAGGATAAGGATGAAGAAAATGAAGAAGAGAGATGAGGAATCATTACCATAAAATAATTCTTCACATTCGTAGATTAACACAAAGAATCAAAGACAAATCTAGTAAAAAAAAAAATTATAATTGACACATTCAGTGAGAAATTTAACCACCGTTTGCTTGTTTAAAATTACAAAATCTCATCATCATCGTCACAAATCAACACAAGATTCGAAGACATATTCAGCAATAAATTTATCATTGACTGTTTGTTAAAAAATTACAAAAAGAAAATCTCGTCATCATTGTCACAAATTAATACAAGATTCAAAGGCATATTCAATGTTAAATTTATCACTGATAGACACATTCACTGATAAAGTTCTCACTGCCTATTTGTTAAAAAATTATAAGAAGAAAATATCGTCATCATCGTCACAAATCAACACAAAAATTCAAAGACATATTCAGTGATATATTTATCATTGATAAACACATTCACATAAATTTCTAACTGACTGTTTGTTAAAAAATTATAAAAAGAAAATCTCGTCATCATCGTCACAAATCAACACAAATATTCGAAGACATATTCAGTGATAAATTTATTACTGATAGACACATTCATTGATAAATTTCTCACTAACTGTTTTTTAAAAAATTACAAAAGAAAATCTCATCATCATCGTAACAAATCAACACAAAATTCAAAAACATATATCAATGATAAATTTATCACTGATATATTAAACCCTTGTTTGCAACAAATTTGGTTTGAGAGAAATAAAAAGAAAAGGAGGGAGGGAGAGAGGGAGAAAGAGGCGAGATTTTGAGAATCAATGTTATTTGTAGTCGTTTGAAGTTGATTTCATAGTAGAAACAATTAGATCAATGTAGATCTAGGACGGAGTATAGATCGGCGATGCCATAGTGTAAATTAGCGATGACGAAGATAGTTGGTAAATAGTGGCGGTGAATCGGAGCTGGTGAATAATAGATCGGCGACGGTGGAGATGGTTGGTGAACGATGGTGGTGGTAGTGGCCGACAAAGGTGGTGGTGGTGGTTAGTCACAGACAATGGTGGTGGTTGTGATGGGTGGATGGCCTTGGCCATAGCAACTGTGGTGGTATTTTTTAGAAAAAGGGAAAGAAAGAGATATGGAGAGAGAGAGAGAGAGAGAGAGAGAGAGAGAGAGAAGAAGGGTTCTGGAAAAATGATCAAGAGAGAGAAGTTAATAAAAATTAAGAAAATTAATGAGTAATAAATTCAATGAGGGTATTATATGCAACTAAAGACTTAAGGGGTTGTTTGGGGTGTCCTAAATAAGTGCACTTTTTAACTTTTTATGAATTATGGGTTGAGTTTGAAGTGATGTGATAGAGAGATGATGTGACTTAAATAAGATGATGTGACTTAAATAGGATAGTGACTTTTTGACTTTTTTGATTATGCCAAACCAAGCCTTAATGGTACATAAAAATGTAATTCAGGACCTAATAGGTAATAAGGCTAGAAAGAGAGACTAGCTAGTAAACTACCCTAATTATAACTAAGAATTGAAATTGAAATTTATTAATTGGGCTGTGCTTCAGACCCCCACTGGGGGTCAACCCCCAGTGAGGTGGCGCCGTCCCATTCGCTGAAATTCAAAAAAAAAAAAAAAAAAAAAACAGTTTTTTTTTTCCAGCCAATCACACTCTCCTCCGTACGACCCCCAGTGACCCCCACTGGGGGTCTCAGGCAATTTCCTTATTAATTATTACAAGAAATTAAGGTTTTAAAGACAAAAATTTAGGAACAAAATCACTTTTTATGGGCAAAATGTTTATGCCACCAAAAGAATTATTATTTTATTTTTAATGACAAAATTAGACATTTAGTGGTGAATTACTAACCTTTTGGGACCAAGTTATTTTGTCCCTAAAAGTGCATTTATTAGCAGTATCTTTAAAATTGTCCCTAAAAGCTCATTTTTTTACTTTTCGGAACAATCTTTTAGTAACTGTCCTCGTGACAATTGAAATTAGTCCCTAAATATTTTTACAACAAAATTTATATTTGATCTTTAAAACTCTTATATGTTATAACATTGAACATCAACTAACTTATTATGTTGTCATTCCTTCTCACTTTTGTGATTTGCATTGACACGTAATCTATCTTACATTATCACTTGATAAATTTATCACTCTCTTATTTTTATAAATAAATTTACAATAATAAATTTATAAATTGGAACTTGTAGATAAATAAATTTAATTAATAGAACTGATTGGTATTTTTTTTTTTTATATACATTTATTTCAACTATCTAGTTCAAAGTTCAATTCAAACAAACCATTGGAAATTCAAGCTTGGCAGGATTGTGGTTTTATGTAGAAATTAATGTACACCACACATTGCCTTAGTCAAACAAACAAATCACCACCATTCGATCTAAAGAAATTCTAGAATACACTGGTGCTAGTGTTCCACACGGCATGATCACCACCATTGATGTGCCTCCCAATCTGACTAAATCCACATATTCAACCGCAATGATTGATTATCAATACATGCATGGCATAGAATGGATAATAAATGGAATTTTGAACAGCATTTAAGCCTATCTCTCTCTCTCTTTATATAAGCTATTGTCCTTCTCACTTCTAAGGCTTCCTATTAGCTTTCTTGAATCTTTGATTGCAGAATAAAGTGCATACATATTTTAGAATTGATAGGACAGATAAGAGATAGAAAGTTACATCACGCAGCAGATAAGACTCGATCTTAAATATCACTAAGAGTGGTTCGAATGCAGAACCCATCAAGATGTTCATTGCTTGTGTTAGTAGTAGTGTTGTTGTTGATGAGCTTTTTCATTGTGCCAATGGCAAGTCAAAATGATAGTGCAATCAAGGTTGATGTGGGGCTGATTCTTGATACAGAGACAACTGTTGGAAAGATGAGCCAAACTTGCATGTCCATGGCCCTTGAAGATTTCTATGGCACTCACAATTATACCACAAGGATTGTTCTTCAGACCAGATATTCCAAGGGTGATGTCGTTGAGGCTGCCTCTGCCGGTACGTTCTTATTCTCTCCCTTCTTCTTAACGATGCAAACGAACAAAACTATTCATGGACAGTTCATTAAGTTCAAGCTCAAGCTAAATTTTTATAATTTAGTAATCGAGCCGAGCTAGAATAGACTCAAACTTAGCTTGAATAAGCTTGTGAACATAATTATATATAAATTAATAATTAGTTTTAATGACAGATCAAATATATTCTTATTAGTTGATTCTATTTTTTTATTCATAATTAGTATTTGTGTAAATTTACAAACTTGATTAATGAAATTTATTAATAATATGAGCATTATTTTATATTTTTACTCATAATCTTCTATTTTTTCTCTTTATATATATATATATATATTTTTTTTTTTTCTTTTTAAGCTCAAGTTCAACTTGTTTAAGTAAAGTTGACTCGAATCGAGATTAAATTTCTCAAATATTTGACTAGTTAAGCTCAAGTTCAATTTGACTTGAGCTTGGCTTGAACACCGCAAAGCTCCGCTCGTTTGTAACCCTTTGATTCTCTCTTCCTACCATGATAATATGTTTCTCAATCGTTGTCAAAACTCATTTGCTAATTCATATATGCATAGCACAAAATGGCATCAAAGGAAAGCTACATTAGGCAGTAGTGAGACTCGAATCTGAGCATCACACCATTGACTGTATTTAGCTATGCTATTCCTAAGTTAATTGTGAAGAAAATTCAAGTAGTGGGATCTAATTAGTTTTATTGAATGTATTTGCAGCTATAGACTTGTTGAAAAATGTCCAAGTACAAGCAATCCTAGGTCCAGAAACCTCCACACAAGCAGATTTTGTGATTGACATTGGCAACAAATCTCAAGTTCCCATAATTTCTCTAGCAACAAGCCCTTCTCTCTCTCCGATGGAAAATCCATACTTCGTCCGAGTCTCACAGAATGGCTCTGCTCAAGTTGAAGCCCTCACTGCCATAGTTAAGGCCTTCAGTTGGAGAGAGATAGTGTTAATCACCGAGGATAGCAATTATGGGAGCGGTTTAGCTCCTTATTTGACCAATTCATTGCTAGGAATTAGTACCCAAGTCCGGAATCAAAGTGTTATATCGATTTCAGCTTCAGATGATCATATCCTTCAAGAACTTTACAAACTAAAGACAATGCAGACACGGGTTTTCGTGGTGCATATGTTACCATCCCTCGCTTCGCGCCTTTTTTTGAAAGCGAAAGAAGTTGGAATGATGAGCAAGGGATACGCTTGGATCATCACTGATGGGCTTACAAGCCTCTTGGATTCAATGGATCGTGCTGTTATAGATTCGATGCAAGGGGTGCTAGGATTGAAGCCGTATGTTCCGCAGTCAAGTGAGCTTGACAACTTCACAAAAAGATGGAGAAAGAAGTTTCTTCAAGAGAATCCAGAGATGGACCGGTTTGAGCTAAATGTGTTTGTACTATGGGCATACGATAGTGTCAAGGCATTGGCAATGGCAGTAGAGAAAGCCGGTATTGCTCAATCACCACGATTCAAAAAACCGGTAAATACAGAGAGCTTGACAGACTTGGCTGCAATTGGAACATCAGAAATGGGACCGAGGCTGCTTCAATCAATCCGAAACATCAGATTCAAAGGCTTGAGCGGCGACTTCAATCTAGTCGGTGGACAATTACAATCATCAGCATTTCAAATTGTCAATGTGATTGGAAAAGAAGGGAGGGTAATTGGGTTCTGGACAAGTGAACATGGTATATCGAAGGAATTTGGAGCCATCATATGGCCCGGTGAATCAAATGTTGCGCCAAAAGGGTGGGAAATTCCGACAGGGGAAAGGAAATTGAGGGTTGGAGTTCCTGTGAAGGGTGGTTTTGTTGAATTTATTAAGGTGGAAACGGATGCTGAAACTAATGCTGTTGTTGCCACTGGTTTTTGCATAGATGTGTTCGAGAAAGTCATGAACTCATTGCGATATGCTGTGCCATATGAGTATGTTCCATTCGAAACTTCTGATGGAGAGAGTGTGGGAAGTTATGATGATCTTGTCCATCAGATCGTTCTTGAGGTAAAATAAAATTTTGGAATCTGGTATGTTTTCTTTTCTCTTTTGTCGAAGAAGTTTTAACTAGAGTTTTCTATGTTTGTCTCCAGAATTTCGATGCTGTTGTGGGCGACTTGACTATTCTATCAGACAGATCCAAGTATGTTGATTTTACGTTGCCATACACAGAGTCCGGTGTGTCAATGATCGTTCAAATTGAGGCTGAGAGGAAGAATGCTTGGATTTTCATGAAACCCTTAACATTGGATCTTTGGTTAACAACTGGGGCATTTTTCGTCTTCACCGGCTTTGTGGTATGGGTTCTTGAGCATCGCATAAACAAGGAATTCCGAGGCCCTCCTCGCAAGCAAGTTGGAATGATATTCTGGTTCTCCTTCTCTACACTTGTGTTTGCTCATAGTAAGAATCTCCATGGCATGTTCACTCTGAAGTTCAAATCAATTCAAAAAATTTTGACATGAACCATATCCATATTCCCATTATCATTTTTTCACTGTCCCTAGTCAAAAATTATAAATTTTAACCAGAAATTAGAGACAAAACTCAGTCCAACATGACGTGCTTAAAAACTAATAAACTTTCAGTTCCAATTAATCCCATCTTCTACCAAAACCTTCACCGAGGAAGCAAAAGCCCTTTTGAAAGAAGTTATCAACTCCCCAAATAGTACTAGTAAGAATCGGTTAATTAGACATGCTCCTGTTACTGTTCCAGCTACTAAAATTAAGTATGCTCATCTAGGACTCGATCTTAATATCAATCCATAACGATCAAAGTCAAATTGTGAATCTTCCTCTCACTCTAGAACTCATTTTCTTTTCTTTTCGGCAGAGGAGAGGCTAATAAGCAACTTAGCAAGATTTGTGGTGATCGTGTGGGTGTTCGTGGTGCTAGTACTGACATCGAGCTATACAGCTAGCTTGACATCAATGTTGACAGTGCAAAAGCTCCAACCAAGTTTCACAGATGTAGGTGCTCTTATAAAGAATGGAGAGTATGTTGGGTACCAAACGGGTTCCTTTGTGGCTGGACTTTTGAAGAAAAAGAATATTGATCCATCCAAGTCCAAGAACTATAGCACTTTTGAAGAGTATGATGATGCTCTTACTAGAGGGAGCAAGAATGGAGGAGTTGCTGTAATAATTGATGAGCTACCATATATTAGGCCCTTTCTTGCCAAATATTGTTCTAAGTACACTATGGTTGGACCAATCTACAGGACTGCAGGCTTCGGATTTGTGAGTCTCTCTCTCTCTCTCTCTCTCTCTCTCTCATACAGACACACACGTCGAGTTTTTTATTGAGTGCAAGTTGTTCTAAAACTGAATTTTCAAACGCGAACAGTTTTGAACTTATTTCTCAAATTCAAACTGTTTCATGAAGTTTTGTTTACAAAACATGACTTTAGGGTTGAAGTCCACGATTTCAATTTTTTTTTGACAGTAAATCCGTCAAAAACAATCAACTCGTGTTGTGGATCAAGTGAAGTCTTACAGTAAGTCAGTCGAAGTCAAGTTTTCAATGAGTCAGTGTTTTGAAAACACAACTTCACAAAACAACTTGAATTTGAGGTATAAGTTTAAAACTGCTTGAATTTGAAAAATAGGATTAAAACTACTTCTATTTGGTAAAAAAACTCCACATACATCATTTCTTGTTCTTTCTATAACATGTTCTCTGTGGATCTTTATGTAACAGGCATTCCCAAAGGGATCTCTCCTAGTACCTGATGTTTCAAGAGCAATCCTAAATGTAACAGAGGGAGAAGAAATGACACGAATTCAACGACAGTGGTTTGGGGAAGAAGCAAATTGTGCAGAACAAGAAGGTTCCAAAGTTGTCTCTGACAGCCTCACGCTCGACAGTTTCAAGGGTCTTTTCCTCATCGCTGCTGTCTCTTCGTTTTCTGCTCTCATCATATTTCTCTCTATCTTTTTATACGACAATAGGGATGTCTTAACCTCTAATGAATACTCGATCCGGGAAAAGATTGCAGCAATTGCTAAAAACTTTGATGAGGAAAAAGACAAATCAAGTGACACATCCAAAAAAACAAACACTGCAAATGGAAGGACAACAGTGTCTGCAGCAACTGCAGATATCGTCCCAAGTGATGGACCACAAAGCCCAGAGATCAGCATTTCGCATCAAGCAGAAGAGATTTTCTATGAAGATGAAGGGTTTTCTACAACAGGACCTGGAACACCAATTCATGAGACCATAGAAATTGTAGAAACTAATGAAGAAAGATGATATGATATATGTGCCTTGGTTATTAGAAAGGTGTCCTCCCTAATTCATTCTTCGTACAACTCGGTCAAACTAGGATGTAGGTAGGAGCATTTCATGCCCTTGGTTGTAGTACATTCATGGGGACTAATTGCATGAAATCCATTGATTTCTGATATCATCCATAATATTAAATTCTAATTTTTCATGGCTAACATGCTCTGTCGCTTACGTTTCCTTCCATTATGTAGTCTCTCTCTCTCTCTTGGCTAACAAAAAACTACAACACAGTCATTCTCTCTCAACTACTAAATAAAAGTGAACCAGCAAATTCCATCCATAAATTTTTTCGCTAGGTGATTGATTAACACCATGTAAACAATACCATATGGTGCTCCAAGACTACTTTAAATAGGTATTATAAATACAAGAGAGGAAAGAAGTAAACGGGGCAGTCCCGCGAGGCTCCCTCCACTGAGGAGTCTGAAAAGGGTGAGGAAGAAAAGAGTAACCCTATGACAATCATTTATTTTTACGATCTAATGTGTTAGGCTAGTTGTCAACACTACATTAAACATACACAAGTCGTGTGACGCATTCCACCAATATTACGCATAATATGGTCTATTGGGAAAAAATAAGCAAGGCATTTCCCATACGAAATAGATTTGACATGCATGCATGTATAATGGGTTCAATGTTTGCTGGAAGAAAGAGAACAAATTTGGATTCAAAATCAAATGATGCAAACAACATTTACACAAACTCAAATGCTAAGTATTACACAAACTCAAATGCTAAGTAGTCAAAGAATAGAACAAATTTAGATTCAGGATCAAAAGATGCAATCAACATTTACACAAACTCAAATGCTCCCAAAATAGGAAAATGAAAAGAATTTCTAACCTCATGATGATACAAACACCAAGCTACAGAATGGTAGGGTTATGTTTTAAAATGACAAGAAAATGAAACAATAGGTGAAGATAATGGAGAATTAGGGCCCCCCCCCCCCCAAAAAAAAAAAGAAAAAGAAAAAGAAAAAGAAAAAAGAAGCTAGTTATGAATACAAGGAATAGTTGCAAATTCATGAAGGATTTTGATTGTTGTCTAATATACAAAATGGGAAGCGAATGCGCATTAAGAACTCCCATGAGATCTGACGGATGAAATAGATTGCGCTGAGACGGAAGCAGTTGGGCTATTAAGATCCCGATCCCCATTGGCAACTTTAGGTTTTCCGCTCAATCTCTCTATTGCATCTTGGGAAACATCAGTAAACCAGTCGTCTTCCGGAAGTACACTGCATGGTGCCAACAACATTAAATATTAGCCTCAGAAAAGCTCATACCAGATGCATATATATCCATATAACAATCAAATCTTCCAAACTATACTAGTAGAGTTGCCAACACAACCCCACCCACCACCCAGCCCCACCCCCACATAGCATGGGCACTTCTAAAAGTATTTGTCTCCATAATGGATGTGGTTCTCCAACTAAGTTCAAGATCCATAATTAAATCTCATTCACCTATTGATGCACTACTTTATTCCATTCATCAGAAAACAGACGGACAACGCCAACTTTTAGTATTCCATACTAAATACATGAATTCTCCAATCACTGGGGAAACATGTATAACAATAGAACTCACATTTACAAGCCAAAAATTGTACAAAATAAAAACAGAAGCATGGGATGCCATAGTAAGAGAAAATTCTAAAGAAAAACTACAGTTGTGTACCTATTTGGATCCATCCCTGTTGCAGCAAATGCTGCCATTGCTTTAGATATGATCTCATTGACAGTTCGGTGCAAATTCCGAGATAAGTAACGTCCTTGAGAAGCAAAGCAGATAACAAACTTCATATCCAAATAGAACTGCACAAGAATCAGCAGATAAATAAAAAAATGAGTTCTACAATCCATGTAAAATAGAACACGTGAATAAATGGGTATAAATTTACAAACCTGTTGAAGACCAAGAGGACCTAATGGCCTCGATCCCTCCTCAATATCATCCCAAAAACTTTGGTCTTCTGAAAGCCACAAGATGACTGTTTCTGTAAGTCTCATCAATAGCATTGTAGCGAATCTTTCCCTCCCAACAAACATGTCTGCTGCTACACTAGCCATCCTGTGAAGTTTTGCATAAAGTTCCTGAATAGTGATAAAATAAAATAAAAAATAAAAATAAAAATGTGAGAACTTACAATTAAAAGACTAGTAAACAACAAAACAAAGCGACCACAAGAAGTGCATAGAAACATCCTATGCAACATCCAATGCACAAATAACAGAAACTTGTACAAACTAGACATAGTATATGAACCAAAACAAAATTGAAAAAAATAATTAAAAAATGTTGACAAAAGACAATAAATAAAGTATCCATGACTTAGAAATACCTGGAATATTGGGGAAGGAAACCATTCTATTTCATCCAAAGTGTTATCCATGTTTATGTAAATGTCTGCAGTAAGATGACTATCACCATCCTCAGTGAAAATAAGATCTAGAGCATGTTGTCTACAAAAGCTATCCTTCAGTCTATCAACCGAGTTCACAAGACGCCTCTTCCATTCTCTTTGCTCAGGATGACGGTTTTGCCTATCTGCAGGTCTTCTACGAGGATCATCTTTGTAATTTGCCTGATTCAATGGGGCGAGCTTCATGGCTGCACGTGGCAGAAGTTCATCTGCTAATAAGGATGCATTTGCAAACAATGCAATTTGTTGGGCTTCTGTTTCAGCCATTCGAACAATTTTGTTTCCAGAACCTTCATAGTTTTCTTCTTCTTCCATGGAGCCAGGTAATGCTTTTATGAGCATGTTAACATATGAATTAAATACCTGGAACAAACCTTCCAATGTTTTACCTCCCAATTGCATACTTAGCAATGGTCCCACATCCTCAAAGAAATCCTATAAAAGCAGTTAAGATATCAGGAAAATGAATCATATGTATAGATCACCAGCAGTCACAAATAGTATATCATATAAAGATGCAAAATGTTTGAGACCCCAAAAGGCGTTCCCCAATTTGGCCCACAATGATGTGGCATGATAAATGTCAACTTTTGATTTGTTACACACTCAATTATACAGTACCCCCTACCTTGCCACATCATTGTGGATGAATTTAGGGGTTTAAATTGTGTGCCTCTAGCATTACTCTATAAGATTCCATTGAATTTCAATTACCTATCACCAGCTCTCAAAATCAACAAACTCAAGATAATCACAGAAGGATAGCATATCAACTATCAAAAACACTCAAAGCACATGAATGAGTAACTAGGTCTCAATAGGTGGGAAAAAACTATAAACAATAATCATGTAATTGCTCAATTGTTCTCTAGCATGCCAATATAGGGAGCGAGCACAAGGTATTAACAAATCTAGGTCAGTAAGTGAATGAGCAAATAAGAAACACAATCTACAACTATCAAGTTTCCATTTGAAACAATTAAACAGCATGCTGAAGTGACAAGAACAGCTGAGAATGAATTCCACCCAAATGGTGAGGTAGAGAAAATGGGAAAGAGATATTGGCTGGCACTAAGAACCACAGTAGGCCAGTTAGTGGCAGAAGAATGCCTACATCTTCTACTTCTTCTCTACCTCTTCAGTCAAAGCCCCCATCTCATAATTTCTATCCTCAAACATTCTTTTTTAGATATCAAAATCTAAATCAGATAGGATAGATGGATGGATCTTTCTTTCTAGAAGTGGCTGTGTTGCTTGGAAAACTAGTTGTTTAGCTAAACAAGTTTTAACTAAATGATGCATGACGCAAAAGAAGCAAAGGGGAGAAAAAAAAAAAAAAAAGGAACAAAGCACAACTAAGAAATTAATAGGTGGAAAAAATGGTCCACATGATATGCTGTGCCAGCACACATTTGTGTATGTTCTAGTGTTAAGAGCAGAAAAGGAGATGAATATTTCACATTGTAGTGGAAGCCAATTCTAAGTACACAACCCTTAAAAGGTGTGTACTAATTGCCTTGGTTATGCCTCAAAGTAGTCTTCGTTATGAATCAAAGTGGTATTGATTATGACTTGAAGTGGTGGTCAAAATTAGGCCTGCCTTGGTTATGAGGCTAGGCGGTGTTTGGTTACAAAGCAAAATTGATGTTGGTCATGAGGTGTAGTGGTGGTTTTGGTTATAACCCAAAGTGGTCATGGTTTGACACAAATGGTGGTGGTTATGAACCAAAGTGGATATGATAAACGGCTTATATTTATTTTTCTAGATCAAATGGTGGAAAGTGGAGTTCCATATGGCATGCTCACCCTTTTGGGGGTGGGGTGAGAGTAAATATTGGATGTAACGGTGGTACCATGTTGCAGTATCACCATCCAATGAGCAATCTCACTTTGCAGTAGGGACCACAACGTCTTTGGGTTAATGGGAGACAAGATCTATCCATCTAATCCATTTGTGACTTTTTACTGGCCGGTGACCACGTAGGACGATGGTGTCACCTTTACACTCAATATTTTTTCATGGGGTGGGGGGACGCCTTTCCCTTTAATGGATTTGCAAATTAAGTGAAAAAATAAATTGTTCACCTGAACCATTAGATTGAACCGATGAGCACTACTAGAAAGTTTATGCTGATATGCTGTTGTAGTACCAAGCGATGCACTAGAAGATCTGCTAGATTGCCGCATAGCAGTTGGAGGGTATGTAAGTTCCCAATCATCAGCAGCGGCCAGGGCAGCAGTACTCTCTTCAATACGTTTTAAATTAGCTTCTAGTGCTTGTTCAACGCTAGGTCTAAAGAGTCTCAACAGCACAGGACAAAGAGCCAAGCCACGAGCTTCCAACAAGGAACAATGACCTAAAGCTATTTGCACACACTCCGCTGCAGCCCTTAAACCTCCAGCAGCAGCAGATGAAGCTAATGCATGTCTTTTAACCAGGAGTGCATAAGCGTCTGTTTGCTTTGTAGCCCACATCACAAGCTCAGAAGTGTAAGCTGTCTCCTTACCAAAGATAGCCAAAGAATCACTGGCAGCTTGAGCAATAGCAGAGAACACTAGCTGTGAGAGGGCAGCAGTATATGCTCCTCCATATGAGGTGCTTGATGGACGAAGGCTTTGCATGTTATACTGATATCTTTGGTAATGTGCATTGAGCAGCAAACTATGAGCACGAGGGCCATCTCCCAGCTTTTTAAGAGCTGAGATAGCTGCACGAAGCTCACTGCCACGTGTAGAAGGTTGGCAAGCCGCTTCAGCAAGCTGATCAGCTAATTTTTGCCTACGTTCAGTAATAGCAGTCTGCAGTGACAAAAGTACAGCTGGACTTAATGTTTTCTTTTCTTTTGCTTCAGAAACTACGCGTTCTCCTTCATCAAGGGTTTCCAAAGCTTCATCCACCCTCCTCTCGGCTAACAAAACATCAAGTACATCAGGGAACTCTTTTAACTGTTTCTCAAGGTCTGAAGGTTCCTTGTCCTCATAGTTAGATAATCCATTTGCAGTAGAACCATCAAGAACAGTGATAGCTAATGAATCAATGTGAACTCCCTCAGCTAGACCATGAATTAAAGTTGCCTGCGTAGATAGCAGGTTTTTGATTGATGAAAGCTCCCCCTCTAAATCTGAGATCTCTTTTGATGTGCTGTTGAAAAAAAAAAATTGATTTAAAATACAAGCTGCATTGGATAACCAATCAATATCAATATAATGAGATCATCTTTCAAAAGAAAAGCACAGGTATAGTAGGAAAATTCAGAGCAAGAAAAATAGACCAAAATGCCTCAACAAAAAGGGTGGATAAACTTTTATTGCCATCTATTTAAAGGGGAATACAGTCCAAAAAAAAATGCATCCCCATTTGGGCAATTTCAGAACATTCTTTTGCTAATCAGGAAAGAGAGTAAAAAATGCTATCCACACACAGGGTTGTCCTTATAATGAGTGGCAGAAATTTAATCCAATGTGTCAATAACTTAATATGCGTTGGTATGATGTCATGAAAAGGCACAAAGTAGATAATTTGGGTATACTGATGAATTATATATTGTCGAAGCAACTGTTGCGAAAGGACTGACCGTATGAAGGCTGTGTAGTTAGCATAGACACTTTTACGCATTTCCTCAGCCGAAACTTTCTTCAAATCCAGAAGATACGAGCATAATTGCCTTATTTCCTGTAAGCCAATGCCGGTGTTAATATAGTAATTAATAAATCGTACCAATATGGTAAGTTGATAGATACCACACTATACATAAATACATTTCTTGGTAACTTAAAGAGTTTCTCTCAATAGTCAACACAAAGTATTGATTGACATAGTAAATTGTATCCCTTGCATTCACGCTTCTATCCGTAGATATAATTCAATTACAAGGTGAAGTTTTCAGACTAGAAGAAAAATAGCAGTCGAATCAAAATTCGAAAGCAAATACACAACCAGAACTCAAGATCATAGTCAACAGCTCAATATCTTGACTTGTAGATGCTTCAGTTGATAAGAAAAAGTGGGCAATGCAACATTTGATTGCATGAGCAACTGAACTCCAGAGGAAAAGTACTTATATGTAGATAATAAATGGCTTGGCAAAAGAGAATACCCTCTAATAGCCACTTCTGTCGACACATTGGATGAAGCCACCTTCAAAGGCACAATTCTCTTGTAAAATGGTACATCAAAAGCAATTGTTATCCAAATATCGGCTAAAATTCTTGACTAGATATAAGGGAGACCTGTTTTATTAACTGCTCAAATGTGTTTGTAAAAAATATTTTTATCTTCTAAATGGAAACTGCAATTATTATAAAGGACATGCTGTTTTATATGCTTCACTCTTAAAACATGGGAAGAAAATGTAATAAACAAATCTTTTCCTGCCCAGAATTTTTCACGTGAATTTTAATAATTAAAAAAGTGCACTGCCACTTGGGTTTTTGAGTCCAACATTCAATTTAGTTGCTTCTTCTTGGAAATGATGTATATTTTCAACATCAAGTATGGCCTCATACATAAAATTGGGGATTCACACATGCACATACAAATGAATGTGTGCTTGCTTGCATTCATCCTTTAAAAAGCATACAATTTGGGCATACTGCTTCACAGTGGGTCTAAACCCCTTAGTCAATTGATCCAAGTTGGTCATTTGTAGTTTGTGAGTAGTTTGATTGAATCCTGTGAGTGAGACAATTTCTTGATTTGTAAGCAATTTGAATCAATCATGCTATATCTTTTTATCATATTGTTTATTTAATAGATGAGGAATGTATTCCTGATTTGGTCAATGATACCTAAGAACTATTGCTTTTGGCATATGCTATAATTAGCATAAAGATATTCTAGTGAATTGTAAGAAATTAATGCTTTTATTTGTTCAAAAATTTCAGAGTTCCATCTAGGGGCCTTTTTGTCAATCAATAAGACAAATTTCAAATATTATTATAAATTTTAAATATTTTTTGAGAACTCAATCAAACTAAGCATTCAACTATGTGAGTAAGTTCAGCAGTCACTTATCTCACAAGATCCATCCCCAATGTGGCCTTGGATAAGGAGTCCTCATACCTCTTCACCAGAGCCCTAGCTTATGCCTCTCAACCAAAACAAATTATACATTTAAAATTAAAAGCTTCAAGAAATGGTCCCTCTATCCCCAATACTATGTTTTCCCGGTGATTGGTTTCTATTTGTTAAAAGGCCCCAATTCTAATGTAATTTCTACACAAAATGTTTTACAAACTTTCACCCACACAGCAGGACAATCCATTAATTATTCTAAATCTGTTGCTTTTTTCTTTCCTAATATCCTGGTTCGTGAAAGGTTCATCCATTGGCTTTTGCTTGGCTTCACATAACAATAAATATTTAGGTCTTCTACTTATTTCAGTCTTCCACTTATTTTGTTGATAAATTTCTTTCCTATGTTGGCCAATCCACATTGATCAAACATGCCCTAGTTCCCTTCCCACTTACAGTATGTCTTTCTTTCCCATTCCTAAAATCACCATCAACAAATTTGAATCCTGTTGTCTGAATATTCTGTAGAATAGTTGCTCCCCATCACACAAAACCCCTCTCATAAGCAGGAACACCATTTGTCAACCTCGTCAATTTGGCAGGTTGGGTACTTTAAACCTTAGGGAAGGACTATTATGTGCACCCTTTTTGGGGTGCATATGGTATGCATCTTATGCAAAAAGCATATCTTTTATCACAAAATGTATAACTTTTGTCACAAGATGTACAAGTTTTTTACTTCACAAAAATATAACTTTTTGCTTCTCACAAAAAGTATAACTTTTATTACAAAAAGTATTACTTTAATTGTATAATTTTAGTTATAGATAACTTTTAGGTGCACATCACGATTTCACCATTCAAAACTTTACTCACAAAAATCGTAACTTTCATCACAAAAATCATAACTTTTCTTGCAATATGCAAGTGCACAATGTAGCATTTCCCTAAATGTTAACGTACTTAACAAGCCTTTTTCTGAAACCAACTTGGCATCTTATCAAAATTCTTTATGGGATCAAGTTTTTCAAGCAAAATATCTTCCTAAAATTCACCTCCTCAATTTTCGTTGTTACGAATCTTCCTCATCGGGCTGGTGACATATACATCATTCTCTTGTTAACCAGCGTGAAAATCTCATTTCAAACGTTTCCTTTTGGGACAATAAATGAATTGCTTTCAACTAGCACTTGTATTCACCAGTCTACAGTTTTGTTTTGTATTCCGAGAGGCTAAATTCTGCTATGTTAGCTAGATTTGCATCAGCCTCTCTTAATTCTGAATGCATATATTTCGAGCATCTCATTTTTGTAAATATTGGCTTAAGGGGGCCTCCTTACCCGTGAGGGCTATCTCGAATGGTAAGTCCCCACGTAAACAACCAAAGGCCTTATGTTCAAGCCCTTATTCCACCCCATATTTAAGACTAGTGGGTGGTCGCATATATCCAGTGTTCAACCCTGTGTCCTCACTATCACTACTGAATGTTCTTTTTGTACTCTCTCTTGAACCTCATCTCTTTTGTTGTTAAAAAAATTTAATTTAAATACCCAATCAAAAGAATTCACAATTCTAGCATTCAATCAATTTAAATTCCCAAACAAAAGTTCCAATTATTCAATCTAGACCAATTTTCTACCAATAATCAAAAGAAAATAAAATGGCCAAGACATTTTTTTTTATTCCCAATAAAAAGAATTCAATTCAAATTCCCAAACAAAAGTTTTCAATTATTCAATCCAAACCAATTTCTATCAATAATTAAAAGAAAATCAAATACCCAATAAATTTTAGTAAATTTTTTTCAGAATTCCACGGCAAGAAAGGATTGGATATCAGACCTTCTCGTTCAAGGAATTACACTTGGACTGTACAAAGCCATCGGCATCGAAATTATCGGACTTGAAGACGTTGAGATTTTCCTCGAGCTTATTGCCCGAGTCCTTAGGGTTGTTGCTCTTCGCTGGAGTGTTATTCAGTACCCTTGACCGAGACGACTTCGCTGAAGCCATTAACACTGTATACGATTTCTCAGCTCAGATCAGATCAGATCAACAACAAATCAAGCGAAATTTAGGGCTTTGATTTGGTAACAAACAAGAAATCGAAAGAAAATGATTGGTTTAGATCCAAGGGAGAGAATGGATTGCGAGATTGAAGAAGGAAGAAGAGATCATGATTGAAGCCATGGCGGAACTCGAAGAAATGGGCATACGCGAGCTATCTCTTCGCAAAGCGTGTTGGCTTGGCGGAACAGCCAAAGAAAGAGCAAAAAATTGACAGCTCGTGGTTTACATAAATAAATTAAATTAAAATTAGATAATAATTACAGTAAATAAACTTGATTAATTAAGTAGACTGTACAAATCGAAGTAAAAGCTCAATTTATACCTTTTATTTTTTTATTTTTTTAACATTATACCTTGGACATTGATTGATCACTATATTCATAATGATTAGAGTAACAATTTCAATGATAAATTATATTGACTTGTCTTAAAAAAAAAAAAATTTAAAAAATAAAAAATCAGTTGAACTTTATATATTTGACATAATTTTATTTGGAATTTGAATTCTTTTAAGTTTCTTTTCTCAATTTGAGATAGCATTTGGCTTGGCGAGCCCATTTTAGGATCAATTCGGTGATTTAAAGTGTTTTATTTTATAAGACTCGTTAAATATAATATTTATGTAAAAAATAAATATTATCGAATATTAACAATTACATATTTAAATCATATTTGTATTAAAAAAATAAAAGTTATTCTTGAAATTATAAGTGTCTATAATTTTTTTAAAATAAATGTAATTAAAACATATGGTTATTGATGTCTCACAAAGTTGCTATATCTTTAGACATAACAATAACCTGCTCTATAAATTTAGGGGTGATTTGGGATGATCTAAATAAGTGCACTTTTTGACTTTTTATGAAATATGGGTTGGGTTTAAAGTGATGTGTTAGAGTGGTGATGTGACTTAAATAAGATGATATGACTTAAATAGGATAGTGACTTTTTAACTTTTTAATTTTTTTTGATCATGTCAAACAAGGACTTTAATTTTTGTAAAAGTGAATAATGTTATTATTAGATTTATTGTATAATCGTGACTTGTTAGACCTTTATTTTTATAATATTAAATATAATTCTCATATTTTTGTAAATTATTATGTTTTATTAATTTAAAGTATAAATATATATAACTAACTACTGGCATCACGGGAATTGAGAACAACTACAGTGGTTCTAAATTTTGGAAATTTGAAAACTAGAGAACTCGGTAACCTTGCGAAAACTAAACTAGAGCAACGTGCGTAAATGAGATATATATCTTATAAATGAATGAGAGATCATAGCCCGTTTGGTTTGTTTTTGAGAAAAATAATTTTTTAAAAAAATTAAAAATTTTGTTTGGTTTAGTGGTTTTAGAAAAAAAAAAATTTAAATCATTCTCCCTCTCTTACATATCAATCAATCATTTTTTTTTTCTAATCTTTCATTTTCAATCACTTTTTCTTTCTCACACACATCTATTCAATTATAACAAAATATAAAATCATCCCAAACTCTCATACTACAAAACTATTTTCCAAATATACAACCAAACAAACCAAAAATATTTCTAAACTCTTTTCCCAATTTTTTTTTTGAAAATTTATCTCCCAAAACCAAACCAAACACATAACTCTTTTTTTTTTTTGTTAAATAAAAAATATTCAGTTTATTTGGTTTTGATTTTCAGAAAATACTTCTCAAAAAAATTTACTTTTTTATTTTTCCTATTTTTTTGTTTTCAATTGTTTTTTAAAATATTTTAAGCAATTTTTTTAATTTTTAGACACAAATAAATACACTTAAAAAGAAAAATATTTGTGAATTTTTTTTTAAAAAAATTCACTAAATACCAAAAATATCAAAAAAAATATGAAAATTCAATATATTTTTTGTATTTTTGTGTATTTATTAATTTTTTAAAATATTTTTTCACAAATATTTTTCTATTTAGATACATCTAAATGAGGTGCATCTAAAAAATGGTAAATTACACTGACAAAGTTACACGACACCCCCTGAGGTTTATGTTTATTACAGTTTCCCCCCTCACATTTGGGAAATTACATTAACCCCCTGTTAATTTAATTTTATATATGATGATCATTACGGTGAGAGGGGGAACTGTTATGAAACTTTAAACCTCATGGGACAATCTGTAATGAAACTTTAAATCTCAGGGAGGGAGATGTAATTTTCAAAAGGTGAGGACGGAACTGTAATAAACATAAACCTCAGGGGGTGTCAATGTAATTTACCCTCTAAAAAAATAAAAAATTGTTTAAAATTTTAAAAATGTTCACTAAAAATAAAAAAAATATGAAAAATAAAAAACTTAATTTTTTAAAAATTAAAACCAAAGATTAGAAATAATAAAAATAAAAAAGCAGATCCAGATAGCTAGCTGGCACACCTACCAAATTATTTAAGACCATGACCATGTTTAAATTATTTTTAGACCATGTTTGGTGCACCGTTTTTTACTCTGCTTTCCAAATCATCTTTCCACTGTTGAAAGGGACATCTTTTTAATCAATCTACTAATCCAATTATGGAGAAAAATGGGTCTAGTTTAGCCAAACGGGAAATGCTAGATTTCATGAAAAAAAATCATAAAAATCATTATAAAAGGATCTGCACCGTTAGATCAGGCATACAAAAAAATACTATACCTGATCTAACAGTACAGATCCTTTTCATGATGATTTTCATAATTTTTTTTCATGAAACCTAACATGACACTTAGACAAACTCCACATGCTACCCCACCCACTGGATTATCTTTGCTTGTATTCTTGCTGACTTTTTTAGTTGAGTTATCAAGAACATGTGCACTAAAAAATTTATATGTAAAATTAATCATATGCCTTCTACAAGAAATAATGTGAGAGGAAATGTTTCCTTTAAAACAAACCGCCATATAGAAAAAAGAACATGATGTTTATTTTCCTTTCTTTCCTTTTCCTGTAAATTGAAGGCAAAAGTGAATTCTCTTTCTTTCTTTCTCTCACACGTATGCAAGAAAAGTAAAAACAGTAAGGTAACGTACCAAACTTTGATTCTGAAACGATCTTTGTTTGTTTTTTTCTTTCATTTCAGGTTGGATTATTCTTCAAGGGACCTAAACAAGCATAGGCCAACTATTCTTTCACCTGCTCAAAACCCAATGCATCTTTCTCTCCCCTTTCCTTTTTCTTTTTTTTTTTCCTTTCTTTTCTTTTCCAAATCTTCATACTGATAATGGCTATGCAAAACAAACACCAAATTCCCAAAAAGCAATTAAAGAGAAATAATAAAACCCTCTCAAAGGCTGGCTGTGATCATTTTGAACGATATGGGAACCCCATTCAACAACAAAACTGTAAACATGTTTTCAGCAACATGAGCCACATTATTACAAGTTCAGTTCCATGCAAAAACCCCGTGCTACGAGCATTGTTTCAAGTGCTTAGGCATTACAAATCCAAATATAAATCATACCCACTAAACTCGATGAAATGGAATAACTTCATCAGAAAAAGAACTTTCCCAACAAGAGATTTGGCAACTGACTCCCTGCTTCATTCTTCAAGATCGTCCGAACGAACAACTGATGAACAAACCAATGAAGTAATTTTATCAAAGAATGAAGAGGATAGAAAATGACAAAATCAATGTAATATGCGACATATGCTCTGCTGTCTCATATAGTGATGGTAACAAAGAATAATTATAATCCATTGGACTACAATGTTGTTTGGTGCACAGCTTATGGCCGTGCTTATAGCTTTATTATTATGAAAATATGTGCTAGAGTATATGATGCAACTTTTGCTTATAGATTAATAATCATTATTATTTTTTTTTTTTAGCTTAATAGGCATAAATAGCTTAAATAAATTGAAAAAAAAAAGTTGGTTATTGTGAAGTGGAAACTTTTAACTTTTGCTCTTTGATTATCAGCTTTCGACTTGCAAAAAAATGCACCAAATAGGCCCTAACATCCAACATATTTGCTTTTCTTGCTTTTGTTTTTCCCACGGAACCTTAGGATTGTAGCTTAGCAACTCCTTACTTTTGTTATTAACATGCTCTAGCAAAGGTCCACATATGTAAATTACATTGAACGCAAAACAAAGGAGGACCAGCCTAAGCAAGCAAATACATATCCAAAGTCCGCTTCACAATGACAATGACTGCCACATTCCAGTAGGTAATGATCAAAAAAATTAAATCTGTCCACTTTGGGGGGCATCAAGCTTTACTATAAGCCCACTAAAATGATAGCATTATGACAATGATGATGATGATGATGATGATGATGCAAAATAAGAACACCAAAGTAAAATGGTTTGCATCTCGAAGTTTTAACTTAGCCAAGCCCATGGCATTGAATATTCACAGCGCATTGATGACTATGATCCAACAGTTCAAAAGATTGAAAACAATTTCACATCAAGAACTATATTAATATACATTTCAAGCATCAATACTGTTGGTGATAATTACAAATAAAACACCAAAAAATACAAATAATAAAAATTACAATAACTATTGTAAGGGCTGAGTTGCTGAAAATTCGCATTCTTTAAGAAAATTCAAGCCCTTTGCGGTTAAGGAAAGCCTCACACCGGTGCAGTAAAAAAAATCTTGATTTGTCCCCCTCAGGATACAACAACCCAACTAAGTCGTATGGTTTACCAATACTGCATAATTGGTTGAACTCAAAACATCATCATATATACCATTTATTTCTTTGCCTAATAATCTCTCAAATAAGAAACTAGCAAACACTTTTTGTTTTTTTAAAACTCTAGATTTCTCTCTCCCTTGAGTTAGTTTTTTTGTGTAAGCTCACCAAGAAAAAGGGTTAACTTGAAAGAAAAGTATAGGAGAGGAAACTTGATGAGAAAGTTCCTTGGAGGAGAGGAAACTTGGTGAGAAAGAAAAAAAAAACTTGGCAGGAAAGAAAAGAAAATCAAACCTATAACACATTATAATATTAAAATATCTTCTAACATTCCCTCACCTATTTTAATATAATAAATAACAAAATCTGAGATTATTAGGTAAAGAAGGATATTATGCATCGTGGTAGGTGTGTTCTGCATTGAACCTCCATTAGTGAAACAATAATATCTACTCCAGAGCCATTAGTATGCCCAACATTAAACTATGACTGCTTAAGAGAAATAAATAATTATTGCACATACATAATACTCCAGGTGTTCACATAAGCCTTAAGAGCCAGCACATTACGGCCTTGTGCGACCCCAGGATTCATGAGTGTGTTTGAGAATTAGCCTAAATCTTATAGGTAGCAGCCCCATTACCACACTCATATAGGTGAATTCTATCAAGAGTGCTCATGTAACTATGACACCCCACTCAATAAGAGCTACAGAAATTCATTAAGAGTTTCTTTTTCTTTTTTTTTAATAATTCAACCTCTATAACGTTACAGGATAAATGCACTTACATCATAGGGATGGGTAAAAAGTAATTTAGTGCATTTCTCATGGCCATCATATGATCATTTTTCTCATTAAACCCAGTTACAAGATCTCTAGTCCCTAGGTTGAGTATCCTCATACATGGCTCCTGTTATATTCAATGGGTTTCAACCCCATACCCCTCGATGTATTCCAGACTCTATCTCTTGCTAAAGCCTTAGTTAATGGATATGCAAGATTATCACCAGATTTAATATAATCCACATTTATGATGCCATTATTCATATAAGAACTCACAATACTGTGTTTTCTTCTGATAGGTCTGGATTTACCGTTATAATAATGGTTATTAACTCGACCAATTACTGCGGTGCTATCACAATGAATCAATATAGGTGGAATCGGTTTTTCCTAGAAAGAGATTTCATTTAACAAATCTCTCAACCAATTTGCTTCTTCACTAGCTGTAGCTAAAGTAATAAGCTCAGCCTTCATTGTTGAGTTAGCAATAATGGTTTGTTTTTTCGATTTCCAACTTATAGCACCACCTCCCAATGTAAATAAGTAACCAGTGGTTGATAATGAATCACCTGACAAGGTATTACAATCGGCATCACTGTAACATTCAAGTACTACAGGATACTTATTATAAAACAAGTCATATTTTATGGTACCAGATAAATATTTCATAATCCGCTCAATAGCTAGCCAGTAATCACTGCCAGGCTTGTTAGTAAACTTGCTAAGTACACCAACTGCATAGGCAATGTCAAGTCTGGTACAGTCAGTCACATAACGCAAACTACCAATCATACTAGCATATTCCTTTTGATTAATTATATCCTCATCATTTTCAACAGGAAATAAACGTATATGAGGATCAAAAGGAGTAAGAACATGCTTGTACTTATAAAAAATAAAATTTTCTCAAAATTTTCTCAACATAATGCGACTGATCAAGAAATATACCATCACAAGTTTTTGGTAATTTTCATTCCCAAAATATAATTAGCCTCACCAAGATCTTTCATATCAAAATGGCTACTAAGCATATTTTTAGTTTCCACGATAATATGCAGATTAGAGTCAAATATAAGTAAATCATCCATATAAAGGCTAATAATGACATGTGAATTTTCTTCAGATTTATAGTAGATGCATTTATCACATTCATTAGTTTTATAGTCATTCTCAATTATGTAGGAATCAAATTTCTCATGCCACTGTTTAGGGGCCTGTTTTAAGCCATATAGGGATTTAACTAGCTTGCACACTTTACTTTCTTGACCGGGTTCCACAAAACCCTCAAGTTGATCCATATAAATTTCTTCATCCAAGTCTCCATTTAAAAAGGTTGTTTTAACATCCATTTGATAAATCTTTAAATCATGAATTGCAACCACTGCAATTAATAATCTAATGGATGTAACTCTAGTAATCGGAGAAAATATATCAAAAAAGTCAAGATCTGCTTATTATTTAAAACCTTTTTGTAACAAGTCTTGCTTTACATTTATCAATAGTTCCATGCAATTTGAGTTTTTTCCTCAAAACCCATTTACAGCCAATAGTTTTACAACCTCGTGGTAAATCTACTAATACCCAAGTTTTATTGGATAATAATGATTTCATCTCATCATTTACAGCCTCGTTCTAAAAAATAGAGTCAGGAGATGCCAAAGCTTCTCGTAAAGTTAATAAAGTTTTCTCCACATTAAAAACATGATAATCAAGGCCAAAATCTTTTTCTAATCTAGCTCTTTTACTCCTTATAGGTTCAAAAATTACAGTGTCTTGGTTTTGTAAAAGAGAAGTAAAGGAACCGGTTTCAGATAAAATATTTTCTTGATAATTTTGACCCCCACCACTTTTAGATTTAAAATGAAATTTTTCTTCATGAAAAATTGCATCACCTGATTTAAAAATTATTTTATTTTCAATATCCAAAAATCTATAGGTTGTACTATTTGTTGCATATCTAAAAAAAGCACAAATGACAGCTTTCACACCTAATTTAGGTCTTTTAGGGTCCACAAGTCTAACAAAAGCTAGACAACCCCAAACCCTCAAATATCCCAAATTTGGCTTATCCCCTTTCCACAACTCAAAATGTGTAACTTGTGTTTTTTTATGTGGCACTCTATTCAAAACATAACATGCAGTTAAAATTGCTTCTCCCCACAAATTTGAAGGAGCATATGCTTCAATTAGCATAGCATTTGTTAAATCAGTTAAAATTCTATTTTTCCTTTCTGCTACACCATTAGATGCAGGTGAATATGGTGGAGTAGTTTCATAGATTATTTCCAAAGACTGAGCAAACGAGTTGAATCCAAAAGATTCATACTTCCGGCCTCTATCACTTCTATATCATTTAATCTTTTTACCGAATTGAATTTCAACTTCAAGAAGGAATTCTTTAAATTTTTCAAAAGCATCACTTTTATTTTTCAACAAGTATACATAAGTGTATTTTGAAAAATCATCAATAAAAGTGATAAAATATCTATTTCCACCACGTGTTAGAATTTCTTCAAATTCACATAAATCAGTGTAAATTAATTTTAGCAATTCAGTATTTCTCACCACACTTTTATGAGGCATTTTAGTTATTTTTGCTTGACTGTAAACTTCACATTTCTCAAAATTATTTCTTAGTCTAGAAATTAATCCTAAACTACTCATGACTTCCACATATCGGCTATTGATATGATACAAACGAGCTTGCCAAAAATTCATAGAAGACAGCATGTAAACAGAAACATGTGTTTTCTTATTCTCAACATTTAATTTAAACATTCCATCATATGCATATCCTTTTTCCACAAATATGCATTTTTTAGTGATTACATATTGGTCAAATTCAATGGTCTGCTTGAAACCAACTTGTTGAGCAAATACCTCAGCATCAAATTTTTCCTCATGAACAATGTGTACAACACATCTTTTAAAACAAGCACACGTCCAGAGGTAAAGTTCAACTCAACATCCCCACACCCAAGCACCTTGGTTAAACTGGAGTCACCAAGCATAACAGTCATCTCCTCATTAAAAGGAGTAAAATCTTTGAACCAATATTTATCATAGCAAACATGTCTATTGGTACCAGAGTCTGCTCACCACCCTTCCACAGATTGAACCATAAAAATATCTATAATCATAGCCACAAATGGTTCCTGGGCACATTAGCTTGTGGTCAAGACTATTGTTTCTGAAATTTGCAAGTTCAAGCAATATGCCCACTTTTGCCACACACAAAACATGTCACATTTGTCAAATCTTGTGAAGGGAGTTCTTGGTTCCATTTCTTTTTGGGATTGGCTGGATATTACAGAAGATTTGTCAAAGATTTCTCCAAAATTGCCTTACCATTGACTCAACTGACACAGAAATGGATATCGTTTGACTGGACTGACCAAAGGGAATCAGCGTTCCAAGAGTTGAAAACTCAATTGGTGACTGCACCAGTTCTTACCTTACCTTCAGGTACGGATGGTTATACTGTATTTAGTGATGCTTCTCACAAGGGTTTGGGATGTGTTTTAATGCAGAATGGGAGAGTTATTGCTTATGCTTCCCGACAACTGAGACCACATGAAAAGAACTACCCAACCCATGATCTGGAACTTGCTGCAGTGGTATTTGCGTGGAAAATCTGGCGTCACTATCTGTATGGGGCAACATGTGAAGTATATACCGACCACAAGAGCCTGAAGTACTTCTTCACACAGAAAGAACTGAATATGAGACAGCGGAGATGGCTAGAACTGATTAAAGACTATGACCTACAGATTCTGTACCACCCGGGAAAAGCCAACACCGTTGCCGATGCATTGAGCCGAAAGTCGATTGCAAATTTAGCTTGTTTGCTCACTGAACAGAAAGAGTTGCTTTGTGACCTTGAAAAATCTGAAATTGAAGTTGTTTTGAGAGAACAAGGTGGAACAATAGCTGCTATTTCTGCTCAACCGGCATTGATCGAAGAAATTAAAGAGAAACAGCAACAGGATGACTTCTTGAAGAAGATCATCGAAGAAAGAGAATCTAAACCGAGACCGGGGTTCAAATTTGAAAATAATGTACTGAAATTTCAAGAAAGACTGTGTGTACCGAATGATTCTGAATTGAAAAGAAGAGTTTTGCAAGAGGGCCACAACTCAAAATTTTCTATCCACCCAGGGAATACGAAAATGTACCAAGATCTGAAACAGAACTTTTGGTGGCCGGGAATGAAGAAAGAAATTGCCGACTTTGTGTCAAAATGTCTTCATTGCCAACAAGTCAAAGCGGAACATCAGCGACCCGCAGGCTTACTGCAACCCTTACCCATACCGGAGTGGAAATGGGAGCATATCACGATGGATTTTATCGTTGGATTGCCCCGCTCTAAAAAAGGTATGGATTCAATTTGGGTTATTGTTGATAGACTGACCAAATCTGCTCACTTTTTACCTGTCAAGACAATTTATAATGCGGACAAGTTAGCTGTAATTTATATTGATGAAATTGTTAGACTGCATGGAATGCCTGTATCTATTATTTCTGACAGGGATTCGAAGTTTACATCGAGGTTTTGGCAAAGCCTACAGACTGCATTGGGTACTGAATTGAGGCTGAGTAGTGCCTATCATCCTCAGACAGATGGACAGTTAGAAAGGACCATCCAGACTCTGGAGGATTTATTGAGAATGTGTGTCCTTGATTTTTAGGGAAACTGGGAAAGTCATTTGCCGTTGGCTGAATTTGCCTACAATAACAGCTTTCATTCAAGTATTGGTATGGCGCCTTTTGAGGCATTGTATGGCAGAAAATGTAGATCTCCGATTTGCTGGGCAGAAGTTGGAGATGGGCCTTTGCTTGGGCCCGAGATTGTATATGAAACGACTGAGAAGGTGAAACTGATACAACAGAGACTGAAAACTGCACAAAGCAGACAGAAAAATTATGCGGATGTCAGAAGACGGGACAGAGAGTATGAAGTGGGAGATCACGTTTTTGTGAAAGTGACACCAATGAAAGGCTAGACTCGTTTTGGAGTCAAAGGCAAGTTAGCGCCGAGATATGTCGGCCGTATGAGATTATTGAGAAAATCAATCCGGTGGCGTATCAAGTTGCGTTTTCTCTTGAAATGGAGCATATGCATAACGTCTTCCACATTTCGATGTTGAGAGATTATCTCCGGGATCCTTTCCATGTGATTGAGCCTACTCGGGTAGTGTTGAGTGATGACTACACTTACGAGGAACGGCCTATACAGATTGTAAACAGACGGATCAAGAAACTGAGAAACAAAGAGATTCCGTTAGTGAAAGTTGACTGGCAAAACCATGGTGGTGTATATGCCACTTGGGAAAGGGAAGATGACATGGCTAAACGATATCCTGAACTGTTTCCACTAAACCCTGTTTTCTTCCAGAACGAAGGTAATTCGAGTTTAGAGGACTAAACTCTTTTTAAGGAGGGGAGACTGTAATAACCCTCATCACTGATCACCAATTAATTACCGATTACTGCTAAACTGAGAATGATTATGATTGGTAATTGAACTGACTGGATTACCGAACTGACTGACTAAAATCTGAAAGCGAATTGATTGCCTGTATCTGTTTGAATTGCATTTTATCTGTTTGACTGTTTAATTATCTGTTCAGTTTTTATGTTTAAACTGCTAATTGAAGGCCTTGTCGGCGGCCGAATCTGAAATTGATTGATGTTCTGTGTTAATTAGAATTTATGTAATTTTATGGTGTAATTATCTGAAAACTGATTAGATATGATTAAATTAGAGTAAATATTGGTAAATTACATGAATTGAACTTATTTACAATTAGACCACTTAGTGGCCACTATCTACGCACTTTTGAGACCATTACATTACACTCAAACAAAACATTTCTTCTCCCATTTCTTGTCTCAACCGAATTTGAGAGAGTGAGAGTGAGAATTGAATTGTTCTTGAGAAGATTGCTTGGAATCTTGAAGTAATTGTTAGAGAATTGCCTATTTGGGCCTCTAGACTTGAAATTGAAGCTCTAGGTAAGGAATTTAACCTCTCATTGTTGTGTTTAAGCTTGTTCATGCCTAGTTCTTGTATCCTTAGTGATTTGAGTCTTGAATTGGTCCATATATGTCAAATTGGAGCCTAACTCATGCATGCATGCCTTTGATTTGAAGTTTTGAAGTTGTTCTTCATGAAATGGTACATGCATGTTCATAATTTTGCGATGGTCCATGTTTTCAACTTGTTTTTGGAACAATTGGCTCACTAGAGCATCAAATTGAAGCTTTGAAATGATTTGAATTCATGCATGTTTGCATGTTCTTCATGTTCTTCATGATGGGTTTGAAATTTGGATTTAATCGACTCACCCTTGGGCTTTGATTTCACAAATTAAGCTTTGAAACTTGTTGTATATTGAGTTTAAATGTGTTTTCCAGAAATTGGGCCCAAGAGGTCGAGTTTTGAGCTAAGGAATGCGTGGTTTGAGCTTGGGAGGCAAATCTGGAAATTCCAGAATTTGGCTTCTACGCTCGAGCGAAGGATTCTACGCTCGAGCGACCACCATTTACTCTAAGCGTCGCTCGAGCGAAGGAATGGTGGCTCGAGCGTAAATTTCAAGCTCTCAGAATCTTGGTGCACGCAGACACACACTCGAGCGAGAGAACCTACGCTCGAGCGAGGACTGTGTCTTACGCTCAAGCGAGCATCGAGCGGAGTTTTCCAACATCCAGCACTTTTTGCATTTTTGCAGACCGCTCGAGCGAGGGAGTCCACGCTCGAGCGACCATACTGTTTTGAAAAGCTCGCTCGAGCGAAGAAAGCCATGCTCAAGCGAGACCCTTATTTTCTGAAAAATTCTGAAAATGTTTTCTAAGTACATCTTTGCATCCTCATCCCATCCTAGGCATTCTTAGGCCTAGTTTAAGGTATCTTAATGAGGATATAGATGTAGAACCACACCGAGGCAATTTAGAGGTTAAGTTATTACTTTCCCACTGTGTAACTTAGTGTGTGTTCAATCTGTTAACTGTATAGGGTTAGCATTCTGAGGAGACGCTCTAGCTTACTGTAGCCCAGAACTCTGTGAGTAACAATTGTGTAAAGATATGTTCAAAATGATTATTTTCTAAACACTGAACTGAACTGTTTACTGAACTGATATTGTTTACTGAATGAATGTATGTCCTATATTCTGAACTGTACTGTGGCATCCTTAGCACCTACTGTTTACTGTTACTGTTACAGAGATCTCTGTCGGTTCCCTCGTGGAACCACTACTGTTTACTGATTGATGGCCATCATTACTATTCGGTCTTTAAGACCTACTGTTTACCGTACTGTTATGCTAATGGATGTACCACATATGACTGAAATACTGATTTAATGAACTGTTTTCATTACTGTAAGGACATTCATTCTAACCTCTTTACGCATTATGTTATTCACTGGGCTTTAGCTCACTGCTCATATATATATGCAGGTGTACAGGCACCGGACCAATGCTAGAAGCGTCGGGGTAAACTCCAGTTTTGTCAAGCCAACCTTTGTGCCTCACTGCGAGGTTCCAAGCCTGTTCAAGCTTTGGCTTAGGGGTGTTTTTATTTCCCCGTCTGTCTTTGTACCGTTTTGTATTACTGTATAGACTATACTGTACTGTTTTAATAGGGTTTTAGTCCCTGCCCTGAATGGTTGTATATAATGTACATACTGTTTTGTCACCGACTACATAATGTATGAAAAGTCTTTTTGCATACAGACTGTCATAGCTCATTGGACATTGTTTATTTACTGTATTGGCTTCCGCCAAGCCCCTGTACTCTGTGTTATTGTATTACTATTAAGCAGGCCTTCGGTAATCTAGGATTACTGGCCGGTTACGGTGCTAAACCCATAGGGGCGGGTTTGGGTCGTGACAGTCACCAAGAAAAAGGGTTAACTTGGAGGAAAAATATAGGAGAGGAAACTTGGTGAGAAAGAAAAAAAAAACTTGGAGGGAAAAAAAGAAAATCAAACCTATAACACATTATGATATTAAAATATCTTCTAACAAATACATTAAATAGATGGATGTCAAAGGGTTGACTGAGTGGCCAAGGATTCACCGGAGAGTGGCAAAACACATCAGAGGCACCAAAGACTTGGAGAGTGATTGAGTTCTATCTGGAGAGAGTAGAGAACCCAAGGATCAAAGTGAAGACCTTAAACTCAAGTAAAGTGCTTAACTAATGTAAGAGGGGTAAAATCTTCTATATACAGAAGCTGAGCACATGATCTTAACTAAACGTCCAAGAAGAGCTTTTGGGAAACCGTTGGGCCATTAGAGATGTGTTTTAGTGAGAAATAATGTCTTTCTATGGGGTAAAGCTCAGTTGCAAATGTTCTCTCTCAATAGGATGGGCGCTCAAGGCTATTTGACCCTTACAGGGTGCAACACCACAATGGTTGCTCCATCTCTAGCCTCTAAACCTCAAATCTCCAAAGTACCACAATATGTGCCGAGTGATTCAGCATGCCTAGAGGCATGTCATGTGAGTATCGTGGAGTGAAGTTGTAAGACGGCGTAACGCTTGATCCTTGCTTGGTTTCAAGAAGGCAGGCTTCCTAATGATCATGTCCAAGACTGAAGCAAAAACAATGTTGTTGGCCTCTCATAGTACATTCAACATAACAGAACACATGTGATGAAGCAATAATATTTGTGCACATCTAATGTACTATTCTTGAATATGAACCGACTTCATACTTCATTGATTTTTCTTGAAAAGATATGATACTTAATCAAGACACTTGAAAACCTCGTTTCCTTGATAATGTTTGTACGAGAATTGCTGTTTTTCCACTATTAGCTCATAGAGATCAGTTAATTGATGTTATTATGAGTAGTTCAGACATGATCTTTCCTTATGACCAACAAATCCTACTTCATGAGAGCAACCTATGATGATAATAACTAAATAGAAGAAGCACTTAACCAATCACACTCCACATTGGTTGGAGTGTTTTGCCAGCATAAACCACACATGTTGTGAGTACTTTTATTTTCATAACTCTCCGAAGTAGAATTTATCTCAGTCGGGGAGAAACAGGAAGTTTTCACCAATATGAGCCACATATGTTGGAGTTCTTTTATTTTCACAACTCTCCGAAGGAGAATTTTTCTCATTTGAGGAGAGATAATGGGAATGAAAAAGAATTCACTGCTAGAAATGCGGGTTTTAGAGGCGTTTAAAAAATGCCGCTATAGGTCTCAAAAACGCTGCCATTCCTTTTGTGACGTTTACAACCAAACGCCGAAGACACGGCCATCACTATAACCTTATGGCGCTTTAGAAACATCGTTATATTACTATAAGCGGCGTTTCTTCTAGAAACGCCTCTAAATGTTCTACATAACGGTAAGATGACGCCACATGATATTTTAGCGACGTTTGAAAATGTCGTCATAGATATTTGTACATTTTAAAAATCTAGCCGTTGAGATATAGTGATGTTTAAAAAACGCCATTATATCTTCTTTTCATTTTTTTTAATTGTGTTAATTTTATATGGTTGAACTAAAAAAATACCTGTCATAAACAATTATTAAAAACTAATAATTGATGTTTGTTAAAATAATATATAAACTAAGCTTGGAAACAAAATTAAAAATAAGAAACAATGCATTGCATACCCAAGAATAGAAACAATTCATGTTCAGACTTAAAACACATCAGTTGAAATCAAAATGGTCAAGAAGAAGTCAAATTACTTAAACTTCAAGAGTAGCTCTCATCAGTTCGAGATGAACAACATTTAAAAGAGGTGATTTGTCATAAAATTTGCATAGAACCCCATAAGCTATTTTAACAATTATAACCTTCATTAGTAGCCTACCAATCAGAGTATGCAAGACTTGTGTAGAACCCTATAATGCACAGATACGGACACGGGATACGACACGAACACGAGGAGACGCAATTTTTTTTAAAAATGGGGGGACACAACTCGCTAGGGACACGTTTAATATATATAATTTTATTTATTTATTATATGTCTAAAATAAAAAGAAAATCATTAAATTTTATACAATTACAATAGTAAAAAAAATCAATAAACATATATTTTAAAAAAAATTTAATAAAAAATGAGTTTTTTTAAATAAAAATAATTTATTTTATGAATTTTAGGTTTAACAAAAATAAGGATAAAAAAATGAGAGGAAAGAAAATAAAGGAGGAGAGAGAGAGAGAGATAGAGAAACGGGTGAATCAGCAAAAGAACAAAAAAAATAAGAGAGAGAATAGGAGAAGATGAGAAAATGAAGGAGGAAAAGAGGATGAAGGAGACAAAAGACGAAGAGGAGGAGGAGAGATAAAAAATACCTCAGCTTCTTCAATTGATCTGAATAGATAGGGCTCATCTCCTCTCCTCCCTCGATCTCTTTCTCTGTCTATTTCTCTTTCTCTGTCTCCTCTCCTCCCTAGATCTCTTTCTCTCTTTCTCTTCAACAGTTAGGGCTTCGATCCACCTCATACGTGTTCGAAAAATGTCACAGCGTATCCATGGCGTGTCCGAATGGAAAAATTTAAAAAAAAAAGAGGGCACACTAGAGAGAGTGTCTGGCATGTGTCCACCGCGTGTTTAATGCGTGTCCATGTCCAACACATGTCCGACACTCGTACGCAGGCCCTGGGGACAAGTCGGTGCTTCATAGGTAGAACCCCAGATCATTAATATCTATCCTGAAAGTATCAAGGACCATGAGAAAAATTAATGCCAGATGCATCAACCTGGATTCTACAGAAAAAATTAATGCAAAAAATCCATAGTATGATAAGGGTAATCCAAATCTGAGAGCATAAACCAAAGGAAAAAAAAAAAAAAATATCCCTGAGAGCATAAACCAAAAAAGCATTTAAACCTTGGGTGCACCCGGTGTTTACATCACCCTCCGCCTTCCCTGCATGGGACATAGGTAAGCCGGCATCTTTCCTGCACAGGACATGGTTTGGTTCGTATTTTCTTTGTCCCCGTGTTTGTGTACTTACCTCGCTCCGTGTGAGACGCGGCTTGAGTTGTTCTGCTTTTATTCAGACGTTGCATACCTGCTTATAGCATTGTTTTGTCACTTGTTTTTACATTCTTGTTTCATTGCATGATCATAAGTTATGTTTCTTGCATACCTTGCCCTTGAACTACACTGGTTTGATTACTCACAAAAAAGAATACGTAGGCAACCTTCAGGTGCAACCTTTGATAATTGTATTTTGATTTGTTTTCTTGCCCAAGTCTTACAGCCTTGTCAAATGGGTCGTCTCTGGGCTTTGACATTCACTCACGTCATTCCATGACTTCGTGTTCTGTCAAAGAGGGGCAACTGTAGACTTCCCATTTTTGACCGCCCGTAAGACTTGGACGCTTTGTCCTGTGCACTCGATGATGAAGTTGTGTTGATTATGATTTGAGTTCTCAACGAAGAAACGTAAGCTCACGCTCCAAAACCAATTCCAAACCTTTCATATTCATATTATTCTTACCCTAGAAATTCATTTTTGACCATTATGCCACCCTACATTGAGTTTAAAGCAATGTAACAGGGGAACGCGTTAGGAGCCGACCGTACCACGTTGGGAGCCGGCCGGCTCTTGATAGCGAGAAACACTGTTCTGGGCAAGAATGGACCAGCTGTCCATTTTTGAAGATATTTATGACCTATTTTGCTCAGATTTTATAAATACAAACATATATCTCAATGTTAGAGGTTGGAAAAATTTCAAAGAAGCCAAATAACTCTTGAGAGCTCTTTCTTGTGCCAGATACCTTTGAGACATTTGATCATCCTTATACTATATCCATACACGAAAGCCAACCTTAGACAAAGAATTTAAACCTTATTTGAGCTACAATTCAAGCTCGAGAGTGGCTTGGACCAAGTTTGGTTCACTAACAAGAGCTCACCTTCTTCAAGAGGTATAAGCTCACCACCGTTGTATTGCTTTCATTTCTGTCTTTCTTTGTTTATTTCTTGTGTTTTTGTATTGTTTTGATCCCATTTCAAGTGTTGGAACTTGAGTTTGAATGGCTACCACATGGTAGAAATGGTTAACACCCTTTCTTACTCTCTACTTCATACCCTTGTTCTACCCTCTTTTCTTTGCTTTTTTTTAACTGATTTTCAGAGTTTAATAAAGGCTAAAAAATATAGTTTGAGGTCTCAAAAATGGACAGGTTAGCCACCTCTCCTTGCTTTTGTTCACTAGCTTTGCTTTGCCTTATTCTTTTCTACCTATTTTATGCTCTTTCACATGATTTTTAGCCACTGTTTTTAGCATATTAGGGGCTGTTTAAGGATTGTTGTAATTTATTTAATTAAGGTATACTTTGAATATCTAGCTTGTTGTGTTGCAAATCTTCATACCTAGCTAGTTGTGTTGTGTCACCCATGCTTTGATAGTTTTTTATTTGGTTAATTTTCATGTCAAAAGTCTCATCCTAAATAATCAATCTTGCATAAGCCATTTCTGCCACCTCTCTCTTTTCTTTTCTTTTCTTTTTGTTTTGTTTTGAGAGTTACTTCAACCGATCGACGGTTATTTAAGGCATGGGATAGATACCTATATTCAATGGCTTAATCTTTACGAAAGTTCATTGTCAAGGCATAGACTCTCTTTTATGCCAAAAATCACTTATTGTTTGACGTTTCTTCTCATTTAGTGAACTTAAACATCATCTTGGACAAATTGATTAAAGAATGGTAAAGACTAATGAAATTGGCTTAAAATGAATTGAACCGACATAAAGAAAATGTTTAGAGTTGGTTGGATTCGGCCGGATGTTATGCCAAGTCCATCATTCTGAGAATTGTCACATATCAATTCATGATACGTTGATAAGACTTAGAACATGTTTACTTCCCTCTTTGAGCCTTCATGATAGGAGGGAAGGGTGATTTCTCATTACATTTATCAATTTTGTCCAAATATGCTCGAGATCATCAAGCCATCAACTTGTGCTAATTGATGGTTTCAAATGCGAATTTGTCCTTCTCTTGAGTTTCCCATGACACAGAGGGGCAGAAAGGACAAACAGGGCCTAAAAAGGCTCTGTCTGCACTGTTCTCACCTCAGAGCACAAAACACTTTTTTGGCATAAAATTTGATGCTGACCGGCACTATTTTGGCTCGGCCTGATCTCATTGGGTGCCGGCCGACTCCCAATGTTTGGTAAGCAGTAAGCTTTTGGCAAAAACAGAGGGCAGTGGCTGAAGGTGAGGCAGAGTAGTCTGGGCAGACGGAACAGCTTCTGGGCACTGTGCATGCAATGACTCATGGTTGCTTAGATTACTATTTTCATTAGTATTGTTGTAATTATTGTAAATAATTCTTATTGTCCTTATTGCAATTATTATTGATATAATGCCTTTGTTGTAAAAAATTAGATAATTTAGCTATTCATTTATTTTGTTCCAACCTTATAATTAGATAGTTAATTAAATTAGCTTAACTAGTGTTAGTTTGACTTATTCGCATGGTTATGTAATAATTAGTTAATCCGGACATTTGGGACACTTATTCAGACCCTCTTGCGTGAGGGGAAAAATATATAATAAGCGTATATGTCTTTTAACCCTCATTTCTTTCTTCCTTATATTTATCCGCTTATGATGGTAGCATAGAGCATCATGTTTACTTAGCATTCTCATGTTTGCATACACTCATCTCACATGCATTTGGGTTCAGCTCATCATACTAACCAGTGTCAAAATTCAATTTCATTGCTTGAATACGTGATTTATCAAATGTTTTGAATCGAATCATATACCATACTCATAGCCAAGCCTATAAAATTGCATAAATGTGTGCGTTGCATTATTTAGTCACATTGCATATTTTCTAATTTTTTTGCTTTATTTGGCTTGCCTTGGAGTACTAGATGAGCGTTTATTGCTTTAGCATCTTGCATTGCATGTGATTGTTGCCATGTCGAACATGCTTTCCATGAGGCTAAATGCTTAGATGATATACATGTTTGAATGCCAATGGATGAAGGCTAATTGCTAAAATTGAGACAAATTGATTAATGTACAAACTCACATTTTCAAGTGATACGTATTCAAAACAATTTTCAAACAAACATGAAGTCAAAGCGTTCCAATTTGTGCAAATTAGTTTATACTTGTGTACAACATATAGTAATGTTAGTCTAATAATCAGAACAAGAGCATATAATGTACCTACAAATCGCATCATGATTAGTAGAAGTCGATCTTTGATCGAGCGAGTGGGATGCTCAATTCATGAGCTTCCCCTCTAGTATCTAAGTTCTCGAGCCGAGACACTTTGGATATGACGAACTAATGACCTTTGGCACGAGTCTTGGGTTTCCTAAATTTTTCAAAAATATTTAGGTAGCGACTCTGTAATCTGGCAAAGCAGTCCATTTTGGACATTTTATTCAAAATCGATTTCTCAAAAGAATTGCCGAATTTAGACTCTTTTTGTGTTTTTACTCTTTCACATTGCACTTGTGAAATCAGATTCAGAACAACGGAAATCCGAAACTCTAGGACTAGTTGTATCCGAAAGGAGCACAAAAAGTAAGTTACACCTACGGAAGTATAGCTTTCAACTGACACCTTTTTTATCCCAGTCAATGCCACATCATGCACAATGCACCATATCAAAGGAAAGATATGGATATGGCAATTGCTTCGAAGTAAAAGAACCAAGCATTGCAGGAAGACCTCTTTCAAGCGTTAGCTGAATTTAGCTGCTTGAATCGTAGAAGTGCAGTATAAATGAGATAGATTTTATTTATTTATTTATTTTGTAAAAATACCAAGCTAATTAAGTTTTTTCTTTCATTCGGTAGATATATAATAAATAAACCTTGACGTTTCCACAACAGTTGATGATGAGTTGTTCTCGCCTAACTGGCAGTTGTCCATCATTGTTGATGTCACTGAATTTTTTCCATTAATTAAAAAAAATCTTGACATGAGCAGTTCCAAAATGTTGATCAGACATACAACTCTTTCACAATAAAAGAAATATCCATATTGAATCTTTTGAAGACTAGTCTAAATTCAATTTGAACACAACAACATCAGAGTATATTACAAGAACTTATATCATTGGATATGCAAACCGTTTTTACACGAGCCATTACTTGCAATTATATGCTGGAAAAAAAGTATAATCATGAGGTCTAGATATGAGACTTGCAAATAAAAACAAGGAAGATTTTATTGTCATTGCATTTTCCAATTTTCATGATAAAGTATATATAAAGTAACCGACACTAAACATAGCAATAAACATCAACACAGACACTTCAGTAACACCCACTGATCGCAACATGGAATTTTTTTTATTCTATAACTAGCCTAGACAAAAAAGCACAAGGAAAGCAATGAAACAGAACATTTTAAAGATACTGATTCCAAAAAGCAATTTATATCTACTTACTCCAGCTTGTAGAAAGTTAGATTCATTTCTTAGCCCAATCATTTCAGCAATTTGATACGAGTAATCTTCAACACCATCAAACATAAGAGAAGCTGAACGGAATGAGATCTGCTCTTCCTCCAACATCATCATCCTGCGTCCCAAATGAAATAAAAAGATAAGTTCAAGACCTAATGCTATATAATTTTGGAATAAAGAAAACTAGTACTCCCCACTTACCTCTTGGTCAAGCTTCCAGAGGAAAGCACTTCCTGTGCAGTAATTTTCACATTTGCAACCCATATGACATCTTTTCCAGTAGGCCATCCAAGAGGAATCTTATAATTGACAGGTAGAAAAACCAAGCAATTTTGCCTTGATCCATGCCCACAATGGCGGTCATTCACACCATCACTTTCTCTCTCCCTCTCTCTCTCTCTCTCTCTCTCTCTGGATTTAGCTACACGGCTTCCAAATTCAGAGTGAGGAGAGAGAAAGAGAGTGAAACAGTGATGGGTTCGTTCAATATCGATCCAATCGCGACAAAGCTCACTCGTGAAAGACTATCCCCTCATTTACACATACACACACACACACATACTCTCTCTCTTTCTCTATGTCTATATATGTACACAATTAATGTGACACAATAAATGTAATTTTTAAGTTTGCATTAACACGCTGTGTTTATCAGTAAAGCTCGATTCCAACTGTAATTCTCAATAACTATTTTCCTAGCTCATTCACACCGATAGAATGTAAAAGTCTACAACAAATACTAGAATCACACACTCATACAGAAAACAAATAGAACGAGTAGAAACATAAAGGCTATATTGTGGTGGAGTAATGTGACTTCTATCTATGTGATCAAAGTCATTTTACTACAATCATATTATGTAAATGTTTTCAAGACATTTGAAAACTTGGGAGAGAATGATGGAGAGGTGTGAAGCTAGCTACATCTAACAGCAGTGTAGTTGGAGTGGTCCTTGTGGACAAGAGATGCAGAGGAAGAAGTCATTCCTACCTACATGTGAGGTGTAGAGGTACTATTGTTATGTTAACCAGTCAGTTTTGCAAGCAATAAACAAGAATCCAATGTTTTCTAATCTTTGCCATTGTTATTTTGATATAAGCAAAGAACTAGGAATTGGGATTATTGCATATAGTCCTCTGGTTTGCGCGCATCATACTTACATTTTTTTATTTCCACAGTGAATTTATGTTTGTAGCATTATGCTTAAAAATTACTTAACATCATGTTTCCTGTTTTGATCACGTACTTAAATCAAAACTAAATAAAAAATTTCAACATCTTTTTCTTTTCTTTTTTTTCTTCTTTTTTTTTTTTTTTGTGATGTAAGGTAAATGTGTAGAAGCATAATTTGTAACAATAAGATCACTACAACTCTTCTATAATTCTATTGATTATTAAAAAAGCTAAAAAAAATTAAATTAAATAAGAAGGGTAGAGTTTTAAAAATTTTACACCTATGATTAGTAATCTTTTAAAAGCCAAAGCTATAAAAAAAAAAAAAAAAAAAAAACCTAAAAAATAAACTATATAGCATAGATTTGAACCACATCAGAGTTTAGGATGTAGTCGACTGACTTTCTTCCTTCTGACAATGCTCTCTCTAATTTGTAGGCCAATTGGGCTTCCTTTATTCAATATTAGTTGTGGAACAAGCATGAAGGATAATAGCCATGTTGAACAAACATGAAGGATATGACAAGATCATTTCAAATCAAATATCAAAACCATTCACAGGATTTCACAGGATTTATTTCAACAACCAAATCGACATTGCACCATCAATTCAGCTTGAGAGAGAGAGAGAGAGAGATAGTGGAGCTCACCGATCTGAATCGCTGATATGAACTTCAATTTCGATTTCGAGAGAGAACTTCAAAATGGTTGAATCATCGATCTGAAATGATTTGAATAACCAATCTGAGATGATCTGAACTTCGATTTCGAGAGAGAACTTCAAACTTCGAAATGATTTGAATCACTGATTTGTTTCCCTGAGACCGATCTGAATCTATGAATCCAATTAGGGTTTAGACAACAGAGAGAGAGAGAGAGAGAGAGAGAGAGAGTGGATCTTACCGATTTGAATCGATCTTGAGATGAACTTCGATTTTGAGACAATGGAGTTCGAAATGGCTCTGAGCTATTAATGGGGTTTAGACAGCAGAGAGAGAGAGAGAGAGGAAGCACAACCCATTTGAAGGCGTTTATAAGTGTCTTCTATTTATGAAACGGCATCGTTTTACTTAAAGAAAAATGTGACGTTTATGAAACGCCATTAAATATTATAAGTAGTGATATTTTAAAATACGCCGTTAAAAATACGTCACCACAACCCATATTTCTTGTAGTGATTGTATGACATTATCGAAGATTAGGAGTTCTATTTATTCTGGAGAGCTTATTTCATTAGGATTTTAGTTATTATTTTATGTTTCCTTACTATGAAGCATGGACACGGCAAAATCATAAACGTGGCGGCGTTGGACCCAAGGACACGTACAGGACACGCCATCTGCCGTGTCCCTTTAATTTAATTGTTTTTTTTATAGGGGACACATGTGTCCAGATCTGGACACGGCATGAGACACGACAAGGAGGGAGAGACAAGGGAGAGAGAGCGTGAAGGAAGAAAGTGAAGAGACAAACCTGTCATGTAGGAATGGCAACAGGGCGGGGCGGGGCGGGGCCGAAGATCACCCTCCCCGTCCCCGATCCCCGACAACAAAAATTTCCCCAACCCCAGCCCCGATCCCCGACGGGAAAGCTATCACCACCCCCGCCCCCGTCCCCTAACGGGGATCGGGTTTCCCCGACCCTAAAAACACCCCGAACCAAAAAAAAAAAAAAAGAACAAAAATGGCAGATGATCAACAACAATAACATCATGCATCAACAACAGATGATCTGTTACAGATCATGTATACTTACACAACAACAGATCAACAAAATCATTATACATAATAGATCAAAAAAAAGAAAATTAGAGAGATGGGAAAAGCGGTGAGATCGCCGTGATGTTCTTGAGCAGGGAGATCGGCGACGCAATAGTCGGTGAGATCGGAGATCGCCATGATGGGAGAAGGGAGAAGACGTCGGAGACGTCGAAGAAGTCGCTGCTACCACCATCAGTGAGATCGGAGATCGGCGAGATGGGAGAAGGAAGAAGACGTCGGAGACGTTGGAGAAGCCGCTGCCACCACCATCGGTGAGATCGGAGATCGGCGAGAAGGGAGGAGGAAGAGGACAACGGAGGAGCCGCCGCCGCCGCCACTGCCGACGCCGTGACCGTGAGGAGCACCTGCACAAAGAGAGAGAAAGAGAGAGGCGAAACAGTTTATAATGTGTGTAAATGAGTGTGTTCAGTTTAGCCAAACCCTAACACATACACATATATTATATATATATATATATATATATACAGGGGCAAATTAGTAATTTCATGTCGGGGGGAACCAAGGCGGGGATCGTGGCCGTGGTCGGGCCGGGTTCGGGACTAAAACATGCATCCCCGTCCTCGGCCCGAATATCATCGGAGATTCAATTTTTAATACCATCCACGGCCCGGCGGGGGTATTTTTCGGGGAATAACCGCTTAATTCGGGTCGGGGGATCGAGTCCCCGTCGGACCGGGTTCCGATTGCCATCTCTACTGTCATGCGATATCATGTTCGATCGAAGCTCCATCCAATCGATCCAGTCAAAGCTCCATCCAGTCGAAGATCGAAGACCTCCAATCGAAGCTCCATCCAGTCGATCCAGTCGAAGATCGAAGCTCCATCAGTCGATCGAACAGTCAAACACCCAGACGACTTCGAAAAGCCTCTCTCTCTCTCTCTCTCTCTCTCTCTCGCGTTCTCTCTCTCCCTCACGATCATGATCGATCGCTTCGCTTGTCTCTCTCTCTCTCTCTCTCTTTCTCTCTCTCGTTTTATCTTCTTGACTTGATTCATATCTCTATCTCTTGATTCATATCTATTCGTATCTATCTATTTATAATAATAATAATAATAGTTAATAACTATTATTATTATATATTATATAATAATTATTATATAACATATAATATATTTATAAGATAATATATAATACATATTATAAGATGATATATACTTATACATATTAATATAAAAAAATAAACACATGTATGTAAAATAAAATAAAAAAATTAATTGGAACACATTATTTAAAAAATATAATAAATAAATAAAATAATTAATGTATATTAAAATAAAAATATTTATGAAAAAATTAAAAAATTTGCCGTGTCCCCTGCCGTGTCCATATCCCTATTTTTTAGAAATTGCCGTATTCTGTATCCGTGTCTGTGTCTATATGCGTGTCCATGTCCATGTCCGTGTCCATGCTTCAAAGTTTCCTTATCTTTTTTTGTTTCCTAATTAGATAGTGCTACAACACGCGCGCGCGCACACACACACATATATATATATATAAGGTTGAGTGTATTGATATTATCAAATTTTCTTAGATATTAATTAAGTGATATATTGATTGGGATGGTGTTCGCCATATTTTTGTGTCTTCCCTATTCTCCTCCTTCTCTTCTTCTTGGTGCTATATCAAGCATGTATCCTTAGAAGGTTGACGATGTGTAAAGCACACTTCATTGCTTACAAGTTACATGTGTATGACATAAGGCAAGTTATGAGATATCTACAAAGGACACCCTCAAAATTCTAAATTCATTAAATCAACACTTTTTTTTTTTTTTTGTCTAAGGTCACCAGCTTACCATAAAGTAAGACAACTTGTTCAATTAGTGTTCACATTACTAAGGCACAAACACGGAAAATAACATGAAAAAAAGGATGTGCAACAACCTTGAAACAGGTATACACTACAAAATGTATCGCAATGATCTGGATACTGATTTTGTTAAAAGATGATAAATATGTAAAATAAGGCAATGTTAATGGAAATGCTAAACACGTTATGTATATCTGAGAAATATGAGGTGTGCAAGGAAGAAAATACATGTATTGTTACGAACACAATTAATACAATACTCGTATATACCAAAAAAAAACGCCTAATTAGTATATATTAATGTGTGTTTGGAAGGAGAAATATTGAATATACACCTAACCTTTAGCATAATGCACAAAGTAGTGGCTCTAAGACTTGAATCCATGACCTTAAGGTTATTAGGCTAAGTCTTAACAATTGAATTAATAGTCACCCCTAATATACACAATTTACACTACAACAAAAGTGACCTATAACCACGTTTTTTAGACAACGTTTTTTTGACCAACGCTGTGGAAGGCGTAAAGTTAAATTAAAAACACGCGTTATCCTCTTATAAGCACGCGTTACACTGTGCTCCGTCTCCATTTCTCTTTCCGTCTCTATCATTCTCTCTCTATCGTTTTCTCTGTCCGTCCTAGATCTAGGGTTTTCTCTCTCTCTCTCTCTCTCCTTGTGCTCCTTGAGAGATTCATCAGGTTCGATTTCGATTACTGGTTCAGTGCTAATTCTAAATCCATCGATTCTTGAATCGATTTGGTTAAAATTTCTTGACTATTTTTTGTTTTTCTTGATTCTGATTCTGATAATTTTACAGAGGAAGATGGACAGATTGAGTTGCACGAACGTGAGGTTACGAGACCGAGGAGTGAAAAAGGATCGAGATCATGGATCGGGATCGAGACAGGGATCGGCACTGAGACTGGTCGAATCGAAGCAAGAGGAGAAGACGAGATCATGAATACTGGGTTTCTGGTAATCGAGTTGTTATGGTAGCGAAGGGATTCTAATTTATGGATCAAAGGGCAAAGCTCCTCCTAAGGTTTGTCCTCTCGTCGCTACCGCCCCTCTGGTCTTGTCTTCTCTCTCTCTCTCTCTCAGATCTGATCTCAAACACGTGATTTACTATCTTCACGTATTTAAAAAGATAAGGCATCATCTATTATTATCTATCTGTACTTATGTTAATACAATCAAGGGTGCTTTAATAATGCTGCTCTGCACTATACTCTTCTTCAGGCTGAGTGGATGGCCCCAGAAGTGCTTAGAAATGAACCTTCAGATGAAAAGTAGGTTGTTCTTTTTCATTTTTTTCCCTACGTAAATCATTTATGTTTTTAAATTTTTATTTATTTGTATATTTATCTTTGTGAATTGTTCACCAGTGCTGAATTATTACTGGATGCGATTCAAGTGTGATGTTTATAGCTTTGGTGTTATTTTATGGGAGCTCTGTACATTACAGCAGCCGTGGGGGGGGGGAATGAACCCAACGCAAGTTGTCGGTGAGGTGGGTTTTCAGCATCGTCGTCTTGACATTCCCGATGATATGGATCCTGTTATTGCAAATATTATACGAAATGCTGGCAAACGTGAGTAAATTCTGAATTTAAGCCTTCCACGCAATCTGTTTTTTGATATATTGTGAAATTTCACCCCTCTAGTTCTACTTGACTTGATTACTAATTAGAGTAGGAGTTTATTGTTTTTCATTATTAGGGTAAATTGCACCACTGGTTCTTCTAATTTGAGTGAAATTTCACTTTAGTTCCTGTTGTTTCAATTTTATTAATTTAAACTTCACACTTTCAATTTCATTTCAAAGTCATCCCTCCATTAGTTGCCGTAATCATTTTGGATGGAAAGACAACGCATGTGAAACTAGAGAAACTAAAGCAAAATTCAGAGTTTAGTTATTAGCATAAATTGTACCATTGATCCCTCTAATTTCAGTGAATTTCACCTTGGTCCTAGTTGTCCCAATTTCATCAATTTAAACCTTACACTGTGAATGTTGTTTTAATGTGATCCCACCGTCAATTGTAGCGAACATTTTGAATGGAAAAACAACACATGTGAAACTAGAGAAATCAAAGTGAAATTCATAATTTATTTGGTAGGGTAAAATATACCATTCGTGCTTATGCAGTTATCAATCTGCTAGTAGACAGCAATTATACTAATTAGATGTCCCTCCATTAAATACGACTTCATCTCTCAAATAAAGTGGTTGCTCAAAGTGGTTATCTTTTTTACAGAGCCTCATATCTGCTAAACATCGTATTGAAATGTGTCATCTGGCTTGCAGAAGTTCAGAGTTTATAATGGTGGATCCGTGGGAGGTATCTTTTTCTCTCTGTGAATTTGATGTATACCTTCTAAAAATTATGCAGTTTTGCAATTACGTTTTTCTTTTGTTCATTATGTTTTTCATGCATCTAAACCTCTATTTCCATGTATTTATTGGCTCTACAAATTGATTTGGAAGTATTGAATCCTTGTTCTAGGCCAGTCAAGATACCTTCCAACGCACGTTGACTGTTTTGTGTAGAATCAAAAGTTCTTTGTGCGACAGTGGAAGGATCTCTGGAGGTGAGGTCCACTAGAAATTAGCTTTCTTCGTCTTTTTCTTCTTTGGTATTTGAGAAATTGGTCTTTATGGTCAGTTATTTGATGGTCTCTAAGGAATGCTTTATCATCTAGCAAACTGAAGTTTGAATTTGGAAAAAGGGACTTTGTTGCTTAACAATACCTTATGTGTTGTGAATATATATGACAATGAGTGTTGTAATTTATGGATTTCAAATTTCTTCCCTGTTTGATGGCACTCAATTTGCCAGCATTGGTTTTGATGCTATTCTTAGTTCAACTCACGGAGCCTTACTCTCTTTTTTTTTTTTTTTGAACTACGGAGCATTAATCCCAATTACCTGGGTTTTACAACATGGATCTGTCTAGTGCAGTGGGCTCTATGTAAAGGTGTTTCCTTGGTTAAGTCCAAAGCCATCATGTTGTCTCTTGTACATCAACCCATATTTATTTATTTTTATTATTTTGGCAGTCCTCTTGTCTGCATGACACTTTGGACTCAGATTCAAGTCCCACCTTTTTATTTGTATATTAGTATCTTTAAGTTGTTTATTTTTATTTTTAATTTTATGTTTTTTGGGTCTAATTGATGGCAATTCTATAACTTGCTCTTTTCCTGCTCATAGAATCCCTAAAGGTCATACTTGTTTGTGGTTCTGATCTGCTAGAATCTTTTAGCATTCCCGGAGCTTGGATTCCTGAGCAGGTAAGTTCTTGTTGCATAAAATTTGATGTTAAGATAGCTACTACTTTGCTACCATTTAGATGGCATGCCCTTTTACTGTGCTACTACACTTTCCAGTGAGGGACAGTAATGCCATAAAACTAAACCCCATGCTACGCCAATGTGAGCAATTAGATATTGAAGTAATGCTCTACAATGTATCTATAAACCACCACGATCATATTACATATGAGGTTTGGATAATTTGCTTTCGAGAAAGTAATCAATGGCAATATGAACACACAAGTAATAAACATATAACCCACAGAGGAGAGCACACTATTTCCTTCATATGAAAAGATCAGGTGATAGTGGAATGTTTGAGCCTTTTGATATTGAAGAAGCATGGACAAGGACATGTGAAATTTATATATTTATATATTTGTATCAAATTTATCAACCTTGCGTATGCTAATTCTGTGAAGAAGAAAAAAAAAATGGGACACTTCCTCCTATGTGTTTGGAGCATGTTCAACAAAAGTTTGTCCGAATTCTGGCCTTTGGAGAGATGTGTGTGCTTCATATTTTGATATTGAGTAGTTGCATATTATAATTGATCCAAATGCGCATATTTTGTATTTTCAGGTGAGGACTATATGTAGAGACTTTGGTGTGGTTTGCATTCACAGAGAACGTCAGGATATTGAGAAAGTTATCTCTAATGATGATATTTTAAATGAGTACAAGGTAATTCAAGTTCCTTGGGTTGTTATTCTTCTTCTTGATAGATATGTTGTTTCTCTGTTTCTATTATTCTTTTTACTGGACCAATGCACTGATCAAATCAAGGCTTTGAAACTAGGATGAGATATTAATTCACCATGTAATTAAAGAAGGTTGGTAGTCGTCTAATTTTCAGGCAATGAATTTCGGAAAAAAATTCAATTTATCGAAATTCGGACTGTTGCACCAAATGGGAAGGAACATTCCCCAGTGATTTTCCATTATCAGAAGATTCAGTACATAAAAATTTCATAATCATTGGCTTACATGTTGCCTTTACCGTTTATATTACTGCAGACTAACATCAAAGTTGTCGATGAACTTGTACCAAACCAGATCAGTTCAACACGAGTAAGGTAAACAGATTTGGTGTTGTGGGGTTTCTGGCAAGGGCTCACTTCGTTTTATTTATTCATTTTTTATTTTATTTTATCATGTATACCAGGGACTGCATTTCGAGAGGGTTGTCAGTAAAATATCTAACAGCTGATGACGTGATTAATTATATCAAACAGCACCGTCTATACTTGACATTCCACAACAGGTTTTTCAGGTCTTCAAGTTGAGAACATAAAAATCATTTGTAGGGTTTGATTGATCTTTTTTAGCAAGCATGTCTCTTTAGTTTATTTATTTTTTGCTCCCAATCATTTGCTTACTTATGTGTATATTTTGTTTTTGTGGCTGATCACAGATGCGGACATTCTTATGCATACAATGAGATTGTGTATTTTTGCAGTTATAAATTTGTTTATGTTAGATGTTTAGTGATGCTTTGTTGTGCTTGACGTTGAGGGAAATGGGTTAATGATGGATAATGCATATATATATATATATATTAATTGCTAGGTTGCAAATGGGTTAGTGATAGATTTTGCAAATTTACTTACTGGGTTGCATGACGAATCATTTTTGTGCAATAGCACTTTTAAGATCATCATTTTTTAGTCTTCAATTGATAATGGCATGCTCAATGGCTGATATTTTTGGGTTGATAGTCAATGGTTGCTGTAAGAATCTAACTATCAAGTCTATTTTTTATCTGCCTCTAACTTCTTTCTAATCAGATTGAGTTTGTCTTTTTTTCCTTTTGATTACAGTAAAAAAGCTTTTATGATCTTGAGAATGACAAAGAATGGAAGGATGATTCAGGTATATATCATCATTTTGCTGAAGAGGATTGGATGACTAGAAGATGAAGTTATTTTCAAAATTTGGAGGGCACACTCCATATTTTTTTTTTATTATTAAAATGTAAAAGTATTAGTAATTTTTTTTTTTTTTTTTGTATTGATTTAACATATTGTGTTTTAAGGGTTTTTTTTTTATTTATAAGTTGTGGAAAATTGAAAAATGGATATTGACTCACATTGTGGTATATATATATATATATATTTTGAGGATATGTGGTATATATTTTGAAAATGGTGATGGATAATAGGTTTGCTTTGAACAAAAGTAAAAGCATAATTAATTATGAATTTTTTTTTTTAAAAAAAAAGAAGAGAAAAGGTGGCGTTTTCGTAAAAACGTCGCAAACTATCGTCATGATTACGTCATAGTTAACACTTCTAACGGGCACTGTTAACAGAGGTTAAGAATCAGTGGCGCTTTAAAAAAACGTCGTCAAAAACCTTTAGTGGCGTTTTTAAAATGCCACAAAGATTTGACGGCGGCCACATCTGCGACGAATTTTGTAAACGTCACTTATTTTTTTGCGGCGTTTTTTAGGCCTATTGCGGCGTTTTACAAACGCCGGTAAATCTCAATTTTCCTGTAGTGGCGTTTTACGTTTTACAAACGTCGTGTAATTTTTATTCTCAATTTTCCATAAATCTTAAAAACTGAATTACATCAAAAACCAAACACGATTCTTAAATATACATAAAAAGTAAAAGTCAGATACAAGAATAAAAATTAGAGAGATAAAATGTGATGTAATCAATAGTGCAATCAATACTTCATAGCTTTTTATAAAATTTAGAGTTAAATATATCACTTCTTTCTCCAGCTACGACGATTTAAAAGTCCCACTTGCAAACTGTCACACTACCCTATCATGTCATATGATAATAATCAATGGATAAAAAAAAAAAAATTAGATACTACAACCACAACACACTCATAAAAGTTTCAAAACATACCCTATTTGTAAGTTTTCTACATGCCAACACGAAGGGCATGTTTACTAACTATTTCGTTTTTAATTTTTAATTTATATTTATAAAAATTTTAAAAATTGTTATAAAAACTTATTTTATAATTTTTTTAGTTTATAAATGATTATTTCAGTTTGTAAATTTGAGAAAAAAGCATAAATTTAAAAAATAAGTTCACGTTGATTTTTAAACAGAAATTTTAAAATTTGACTAACAAAATTTTTTTTTCAATTAATTTTTTTAAATAATTGTTTTTTTCAATTAAATTTTTTTCCAATTAATTTTTTTTTTCAAATAATTTTTTTCAATTCGTTTTTTTTTTCAAATTAATTTTTTTATCCAATTAATTTTTTTTTAAATATTTTTTTTCAATTATAATGTGTATGATCCCATTGTCATAAATAATAAAAAACAAATGTAAATATTTTAGGCCTGAACAAACATATTTTTTAGTTTATGTTTTCAAAATTTTTTAAACATTTTGTTCAAACCAAACATATTTGTAGTTTATATTTTTCTAAAAATAAACAAAAAGTTCATAAAATTTTTATAAACATAAATCAAAAACGTAAACGCTACCCAAACATCTTTGTGTAATTACTAATTACATAGAAACAATAAGAAACAAATAAAACAAAGATAAAAGTGTTATCCCTCCACATATGTATTAAATTACCTCAAGAGTGTGAACAAATCAAAATGTTACCAAGGTTAATAGCTCCATTGAAAAATAATAACATGAGTTGCAAATCCAAGGAGGCTCAACCTACTTAAGTTGGGCAACATAAGACAAGAAGAGACCATTCCTAACTTGATAAACCATGGTGATAAGCCTACTAAGGTCCAAATGTGCCATGGGCTTATCGCAATCTCAATTAAAAGGGGCAATCAAAGTTAATGCCCTTCTTGATCAAGAATCAGAGAAGTAATACAAAAACAACCAATTGCTTATCAAGTAAAATCATTTTCACTATATAATATATATATATATATATATATATAGACTCTCCCTTTCTTTACCATAAAAAGATAGAACAACTAAAAATTCCAAGAATATCTATACATAAATCCTCATGCAAAGTTTTCCACAAAATTATAATGCAACTAAAATCAGAACAGATTTGTAAAGCCAATCCCTTTTCCCCAAACCTCAAACAAGATTCCAATTGTGAAATGTTTCACAGTTAACCAGGATATATACAATGCCCAATTTGTTTAAATCATGATCTTCATTCTCCAAATAAAAGTCCCTTTCATCAAATCACTAATAGAAACCCTCAAATCAAAAACCCATCTTTCACATAACGTAATCAAGAAATCAAACAAACAAATAAGTAAAATGGGACAAATCAATAAAAGCCCAAGATCTGAGATTGCAATTAAAATCAGATGAATGAAGAAGAAGAAATTATTAGGTTTTTGGGGTTTGCCATCGACCCATTTGGCGACGGAGAAATGGACCTTCTAGCGAACTAAGGCTTTATATTTGTAGGGTTCTTTAAGGCAGTTCCTCACCATGTTCACGCATATGTTCGAGTACGTTATGTATGTTGATAGTGTTGCCAATCGCAGGCCCATACTTCCAACGTCGTTCCCTGATCACTAAGCCCATCGGGGTACCTGCACAAAAGCCCAGCGGGGAACGGGAGTCTCCCAACGGACCCTCCGACGGTCAAGTTAGAAGAGAGAGGAGTTTATGGCGAATGGTAAGAGAATAACGATAGGGCACCTAACCTTTTTGTGTCTTGGAAGCCTTCTTATATTCTTCGTTCATCATTTCCTTGTCTACTCCGACCTATCACGTAGGCCGAAAGTCTACGCTCTAGGTTGCCTTGTTCATGGTAAGGCTGTTTGCTCCAACATGAAGGGATTATCGCATTTAATGTTGTAGGAGCTTCATTAATGGCTGATGTGTGGTGCAATAACTCTGCAGGATCTTTGTCTGCTTACGTGGCTAGTTCTCCTCTTGACAAGTGTTTAGATGTCATTGGTTCTTGGTGTAACGTTGGGTTCTAGTAATGTTGGGCTTTAGTGTTTGAACCGTGTGTTGGGTTCTAGGTGGTGGGCCAAAAACCTCTATTGGCCCACCTATGTCAGTAGTCCCCCATTCCCAAGTGTAGCTTCAGTCCAATGAAGGGAATAATGAAGAAAATGGGGATTGTAGGTGGCCGAGTGAGAGAAGGCCGACGGAAGGGCCACCGGGAAAGAAGACCGACTGAGAGGAGGGCCGACCGTAAAGGGGGACCGAGGGGTAAGACCGACAGAGAGGAGGCCAACCGCAAAAAGGGACCGAGCGAGAAGACTGACTGTGATGAGGGCCGATCGCAAAGGGTTACCGAGCGAGAAGACCGACTGACTGGGAGGAAGGCCGACTGCAAAGGGTTACAGATCGAGAAGACCAACTGAGAGGACGGCCGACCACAAAGGGTCACCGAGCGAGAAGAGGGCCGACCTCAAAGGGGGCCGAGGGAGAAAGTGGCGATGCGCAGGGCTTGAGGAGCGGCGGGGCACGTGGTGATGTGAAGTGGAATAAACAAGGAAGGGGAAGAGGGTAGTGAATCGTGGTCGTACACGTGGCACGATCCCGTAATAAGGGAGGTGATGTGTTGGCAGGAAACGAAGAGGTAGGATTAATATAGGGCGCGGAAAAGGCGGGGGCGGAAGCTTTCGAAATTTTTCAAACTGGCGAAATTTAATCTCGATCCTTAGAATATAGGCAAACCGTGGGCATTTGGAGTTATTCGTTTTACTTATCTTTTCACGAAAAACCAACACATCCTAGAGGTGAACTCATTTGTTTCGTGTGACACGCCTCTGCAACACTTTGCGAACTTCTTTGAACCAGCATCCGAAGGGATACGCAGATACGTAGGAAGGATGGCTCGAGATGAAGTGCCAGCCATGAGGCTAGAGGCATTGGGAGAGGACGACGTAGTGGAGTTGGCTGAACAATACAGAGTAGAGAGGAGGGAGGAGAGGGGGCCTGGGCAAGCGGTGCGGGCTCGCCCAGCGACGATGATCGTAGCCGCTAGACCAATTAGCCAAGTGAAACTGGACCACTGGCACACCAAGGCTGACAAGTCTACGTTCACGGCGGAGGAGTTGGAGAAGGTACGAAGGAAGTACCAAATTTCGACAGAGATAGAGCTAAGGTTGTCCACGTCTAAGGAGAGGGCGTTGGATGCATGGCCGACAGAATTTACGTTGTATGAGGAGGCATTGCGGAGGGGGCTGAGGCTGCCGCTCCCTAAAATAGTGGTGGACGTACTGAACCGGCTGGAGGTGGCGCCAGGGCAGCTGATGCCCAACGCCTAGAAAATACTAATGGCCTGTGTGATCACATATGGCCACAGGCGACTGGGGAGGCGGCTATGTCAGTGGAGAAATTTTTCTCTTGCTACAAGGCCTCCGGCCAACAAGAAACGTGGGTGACCTTACAGGCGGTGGTCGGCCGAGGTCTAGTGGCAGGCTTACCATTTTCAGTGAAGGGGTGGAGGCTAAAATGGTTCTATGTATCGGGTAGGATAAGGGTTCGCATAACATGGAAAGTCCCCACGAAGTCAGTGGAGCCAAGGCTAAACGTGGAGGCTGAGAACAGGGTGAAGCAGGTGAAGGAGTGGAGAGAGAAGGAGGGTGCAAAGTGGGACGACCTAATCCGACCTTCAACCCTGTTTGCCTTGAGCTTGGGGCCGCAGCCGACAGAGGAGGATCCTGCGCGGGAGGAATTGGAGGCAAGGAGGAAGGCGGAGGGGACGGAATAGCGGAGAGCGTTCGCCAAGGTGGACAAGTATAAGGAAACACAGTTGGGGCCTGTGCCTAAACTGGTGATGAAAGAGAGGGGTCCGACCACAGCCCAAACCGTTAGGAGACAAAGACCTAACTGACTTTGCCCCACTGCTGCCCCCAGTAGACCCGCTGAAGGAGAGGGGCAAATAGGAGGTGGAGACAATGTTAAAGAAAACGAAGAAAAAGAGAGCGGCGGCAGAAGGAAGTAAGGGCGCCCCTGTTTTAAAGAAGATGAAGGAGGGGAGGGCAAAGGAAGCTCTAGAAAGAGAGAATGCCCAAGTGGTGAAAGAAGACATGGGCCCAAGTGCCCAAGTGCTGAAAGAAGACATGGGCTCAAGTGCCCAAGTGGGGAAGGAAGACATGGGCCCAAGTGCCCAAATGGTGACGACGGTGGGGCCTGCGCCAAAAGTATTCCCCAGTCCTGGTGAGGGGAAAGCTGGGGTTAGCAAATCAGAGACGAGTGCTGCGCTGAAGACCACCATGTACCACGCACTCGCGCTGGCAGGTCGGTCGGTAGAAGAAGGGGAGGAAGCCAGGGTCGCTGCCAACCGTCTCGTTGGAGTAGTGGAGGATGCGGCCATGCGATCGATGGCGCCATTAACAGAGGCCAATCTCCTGAGAGGGTTCTGCTCAGCGCAGATGGAGGGGACAACCCTTGCGGCTGCCCTGATGAATAAGGCAACGCGCGCGAAGATGGAAGGAGAGTCGCTAAAGGCCCAGCTGGAAGGGGTGAAGGCGCAGCTGCAAAATTTAAGAGCGGAGACAGCGGGCTGGAGGAAAGCCATGCGGAGTACGTGTGCCAAGGGGCTGGAGTATGCTCAGAAGGCAAAGAAGATGGAGGTACTAGCGGTGGTGCAGAACTACTTAGCAGATCGTGCTGCCGCCGAGCTAGCCCAGACCAAATCAGAGCTGGAAGTGGTACGCCACAAGGCGGTATCGCTGGAGTTTGAGTTGGCGGGCGAGCAGAAGAAGGTAGGCAAAATCCAGGAGGCCAGCACCACCGCCAAGGAAATGTTGAAGGTAGCCCTGGTTAACAACGAAGAGCTGTGGGACCAGGCGATTAAAGAAAAAAAAGAAGCAGAGAGGCGAATTGCAGACTTAGAGAAGGCCTTGGCAAAAGAGAGGGCCAAATTGACATCTAAGAGGGTGGCGTACCTCGATTTATGTGTGGCTGCTGTGGAGCAATTTAAGGGGTCTGTCGAATTCCAGATGGCCATTGACGCCGCAGCCGCGCGGAGCTTAGCAAAGGAATGGGAAGGGGGTGCTGGGCCGTCAGGAGTGGCCGCTGAAGGTAGGAGTGAAGAAGAAGTGATCCAAAGCTTTCAGCGATCAGACTTCTACAAGCACGAGATGAGCCAGTACTGGGATAGCGGCTAGATAAGCTTCAAGTACAAGGCACAAGAGTAGTTCCCAGATGTGGACTTTAGTCGCGTGAAGGTACGGGAAGACGACGTGGCCCAAACTTCCTTAGATGAGGGAATTGAAGAGGAAGATCTCGCATCCAGCGAGGGGGATTAATCATTGTAAATTTTTTTTTTTTTTTTTTGTGCATGTAATTTTTGTAATGAATTTTATAAAAGTGTAAGTGTGTTAATAAAACAACGAGTTCTCTTAATGTTGTTATTGTTGTTATTGTTTGGATTTGTAAAGTTTTAATGGATAAAATGGCTGAGTAGAATTGGATAAAAATGGGTAAGAAAAATTTGGGAATGTGAAATTTGATAAATTTGGTAAAAATGGACAAGCAAGTTATCTTGTACAAATAGTACGAACCGTAAAAGTGGATAATTATGGACTGATTTTAACCAAGTCTGGTAGCAACTTATTGTAATTGCATACTTGGTCTGGATGAGTTCTTTGCGCTCAGTCTGGCTGAGGCTTGAAGGGCTCAGTCAGGCTAAGGCTTTAGGTATCTCAGTCTGGCTGAGTTCTTCATGCTCAATCTGGCTGAGGCTTGAAGGGCTCAGTCGGGCTGAGGCTTTAGTTATCTCAGTTTGGCTGAGTTCTTCATGCTCAGTCTGGCTGAGGCTTGAAGGGCTCAGTTGGGTTGAGGCTTTAGTTATCTCAGTCTGGCTGAGTTCTTTATGCTCAGTCTGGTTGAGGCTTGAAGGGCTCAGTCGGGCTGAGGCTTTAGTTATCTCAGTCTGGCTGAGTTCTTCATGCTCAGGCTTGAAAGGCTCAATCGGGCTGAGGCTTTAGTTATCTCAGTCAGGCTGAGGCTTTAGTTATCTCAGTCGAGATTGAGTTCTTCATGCTCAGCCTGGCTAAGGCTTGGTTAAAAAGTTATCATTGAAACGCAACACAGATAATGGAGATGCCAGATTGTTGTCATTTAAGGCACAGTCTGTTGATCACAAGTTTACAATATGTATGGAAAGGGCGTAAATGAAGAAGTGTGCAAATCAGGAAAAGAGCATGTACAACAATTGAAAAATACAAAAACAGGAGACGTCATTTCATTGGAAGTAACGCTTTAAATGCTCAGCATTCCATGGATGGGGGAGGTCTTTGTCTTCCATATCTTGGAGACAGTAAGTGCCTGGGCGGGGTCTGGCCTTGACAACATAGGGTCTTTTCCATTTGGCTGCTAGCTTGCCCTCAGTCGGATTTTTAGTGGCAAGGGTTGCTTCGCGCAAGACTAGGTCGCCCACAGTGAACTCTGGAGGTCGGACCTTGCGGTTATAATATGTTCTCATTTTCTGCTGATATGACGCCCGTTTGACAACAGTTATCTCCCAGAGTTCTTCAATCAGGTCCAAGTCAGCCCAACGCAACTCTTCGTTTAGTTCTGGATTCGGGTGTAAAACTCGGGGGGTCAGCAGGCCGATTTCCACTGGGATGATGGCCTCAACACCGTATGTTAGGCGGAAATGGGTCTCTCCAGTAGGGATTCGGGCGGTCGTCCGATAAGCCCAGAGCACGTTCAGTAATTCCTCAGCCCAGAGTCCTTTAGCGGCTTCTAGCTTAGTTTTGATGATCTTTAGAATGGAGTGATTAGTGACTTCGACTTGCCCATTAGCTTGGGGTTATAGCGATCCCGGTTTTCCTTTCCTTTGTATATTGTATTCCGGACTTGGTTCCGTGGTTGTGGTTGTCTCATTCTCATTTCCTTCCCTTACTCTTTGTATTTGAGTCTTGGGTTGTGTTGGGCAGGTTTGAAATAGGTTGGTTGTTCTTTGGAACCAAAAGTTGATGCCCAGAATTTGGCCTTCACGCTCGAGCGAGCCCTTTGTTGTTGCTTCTCTGCTCGAGCAGGAGTTTTGACACTCGAGCGTGAATTTCCATCTCCCAGTATTTTTCTCTGCAGGTCTTCGTATGCTCAAGCGGGAGATTTGACTCTTGAGCGTGACCCTTTGACTTTGTTCCTCCGATTGAGCGGGGAGTTTGACGCTCGAGCGGGGACCATCACCTGCAAAACTTCTGTGAGTGTGCATCCGACGCTCGAGCGGGCGTTTTGACGCTCGAGCGTGAGTCTGTGTTTGACGCTCGAGCGAGGGTTTCCACACTCGAGCGGAGAGACTTTTATATCAGTCCGAGTTTCACCTTTTTGGATCACTTTTTGATTTTCTTTCTCTCTCCTACTTTTTCAAAACGTCCATTGGAGAGCCCCTCTCTCTAAAACCTTACCTTCTCTCTAAGAAATCATCTAGCCCTAGTGATCTCCCACCTTTGGGCCTTTGTAAAAAGTGTTGATCTTGGTGTGGGCTATCTTTTGATCCGAAAATCTTGGGTTTTGGAGCATCTCGAAATTCTTCATCTTCTCCATTGGGTCTCATCTCTTGAGGTAGGGATTCCTACTCATTTTTATGAGCTTTAACCTAAATGTTGAGTTTTTTGTATAAATGGTTTGATTTGGAAAGTTAGGGTTTGTAATGTGTTATATTGGAAAGAGGGTTTTGCTCTTTTGATTCAAACATATGTGTTTTGGGTCTAAAAAGGGGGTCATTGATGTTGTTGGTAATATTTGGACCTTTGGGTCAATATTGAGAAAATGGGGGAAAATGCCATGTTTGGGTATATTTGGGTCATTAGTGTAATTAATGACAATTATTATGGAAATATGAAATTGAGTTGGAAATAATGAAATTGGCTCATTACGAGATAGAATGGTGGAGTTGGATTTATTAATCGCTCAATTTGAAAATGTTAAATTTTTATATTTGTTGAGGCATTTATTATCTGTTTAGAAATAACTGCTTTGGGCTATCGGTGGAGGATAGTCTTGATTGTTGTAGACAATGCATGATGATTAGGCAAACTAAAACTAATCAATTGAATATGTCATCGAATATGACGGTTGGGATAATACATCAAATTTATGTATTGATTGATCATGTATATGATATGTGTTTATATACATTGTATTGTGTGGGAGGAGATAGGGGATGTACTCCACGATTTAGGGAAATATAGGGGATGGACTCCATCGATACAACAAATATGTGTATCTATTGAAGTATTGATACAGCAAATCTGTGTATCATGTATGAAGTACGGAAGTGTTTTATTTGAGATTGATACAGCAATTATGTTTATCTATTATGAAGTTTAAGTGTTTAAATTTGAGTTGTTATCTCACTTGAAGTGGAAGTAGCGGGTTGATATTAGATGTATCTCATTTAAATTGTTTGGCCGGGTCTGAGCCAAGTTATGAATTGAGACATTGAATAAGAAATGGAAAATGGAATGAAACATGGACACATTTGTCATGTAATTGAAATGGGTTATGAATTGATTTATATGAGTTAAACATTTATCAAATGCTAATGTTTTAGTTATTGCTCATATTATGTTTAGCATATCTCTACTGGGCGTTGGCTCACCCTATATAGGACATCATTTTCAGGTACAGGTGTTATGCCACCTCCAAGGACGTAGCTTAGAAGGCTTGAGGCTGTAGACTTTTGTTGTTTTTGTTGTATTACATGTATATCAAGCCAAGGGCTTATTTTGTATAGAGTTAGTACTCTCTTTTTGTAACCAAGTGTTGACTTGGAAAGTTGTAAGCCTATGGGGCATTTACTTTTGTTGTCAACATGTAATACTTTTTGTAAGAATACTCTGATGATTGTAATATGATATCTTCTTTCTTTATCGTGAATGTATAATATTATGGGTTTAATTTTGAGGGCGTTACAGGGATGACCTAGGGAAGAGAAACATGGCCTAATGTGGAGCTCTGCATAGAATTTCCTGAACTTGGCATTGTCGAATTACTTGCAATTGTCCGAAACGATGGCTTAGGGGATTCCAAATCGACAAACAATCGACTGCCAAATGAACCTGGTGGTGTTTCGCTCAGTGATTGTTGCGAGGGGTTTTGCTTCCACCCATTTGGTGAAGTAGTCAATGGCAACAACAGCGAACTTGGTTTGGCCTCTACCAGTGGGCAAGGGACCGACTAAGTCGATGCCCCACTTGGCGAAAAGGTAGAGACTGCTGAACATAATCAGCTCTGTTGGTGGAGCATAGAGGATGTTGGCAAAGCGTTGGCATTTATCGCACTTGAGTACAAATTCGATGATATCTTGGTTGAGAGTAGGCCAGAAGTAGTCGGTGCGAAGGATTTTATGAGCCAGAGACCTTGCACCCCGAATGATTGCCACAAATGCCCTCGTGGACTTCTCTCATCACATAGGTCGCTTGAGCAGGATTAAGACACTTGAGGTATGGGCGTGAGAATCCTCGTTTGTACAGTAGGTCGTTGATGAGGATGTAATTGGACGACCAGGATCTAACTTTGGCGGCCTGCTGTTTATCGTCGGGCAACTCCCCTTGCGTCAAAAACAGAAGGATGTCTGTAGCCCATGGGATAGGTTCGTTTTTGAGGAAGTGAACCTCCTGCTGATTTGGCAAAGTAGCCGGATGGGTCAGGTATTCAATGCGAATGTCGTGGTCGAGGTCTGACTAGGCAGCCGAGGCTAATTGGGCCATTTCGTCTGCCTTGGAGTTTTCTGACCTATGGATGTGTTTGATCTGGAAAGTATTGAAAATGCGAACAAGAGGGAGTGCAATGTCCCTATAGGCCCGCATCGTGTCTTCATTTGCATCGAATTCCCCAGTAATCTGCCCGACGATTAGTTGGGAATCACTGAACACATGAAGATGACTTACACCAATGTCTCTGGCCAGACGAAGACCCACTATCAAGGCCTCATATTCGGCTTCATTATTGCTCGCGTCGAATAAGAAACGAAGAGCGCACTTGAAGTACCCACCCTCGGGGGCGGTGAGGATGAGACCAGCCCCACTTCCTTCTTTGCAGGATGACCCATCAACATGAAGGGTCTAGGATGGGGGTCTTCTGCCTCGAAGTTGAATTGCGTTGGCGGAGGGGGCACGTTCGGTGTGAGATTGGTGAATTCCAAGATAAAATTGGCGATGGCCTGTCCTTTGATCGCCATTCGAGGTCGGTAAGAGATTTCAAATTGACTGAGCTCAATAGACCACTGCATCAGTCTGCCTGAAAACTCTGGCTGTTGGATGACCTTTTTCAAAGGCTAGTCAGTGAGAACCACTATGGAGTGAGCTTGGAAGTAAGGCCAAAGGCATCTTAAGGCTGGCCGAGGGCCATTTTCTCCAACAAATGATAGTTCTGTTCGCCCCTTCAGTGAGACTGATTGATTAGTCAGGATGTTTGTACTGACTATTCGGCTGATGATGGACAGTGTTGACTGAGCTATCTTTGATAGGGCGGTGCTGAATAGGACGAGAGAGTTTTGTCTGGGAGTGCTTAAGAGATGGGGGGGTTGCCTTGGGGTCGGGGTTGTAATGGGGGCCGATCATTGTCTCGATTAGGTTGTGGGGGTTGTCGGGGAGGGGTTTGTCAGCAGTGGCCCCCGGTGGGTTCGGTCCTTGGCCGCTGTTGGGAACGGGCTGCCGTGAACTGACTAAGGCAACCCTGACGTATCAGATTCTCTACCTGGTCTTTCAGGTTAACACATTCCTCAGTATTGTGGCCGTGGTCCTGATGGAAACGACAGTACTTGGATTGATCTCACCGGTTTGAAGGAGACCGTGAGGGTTAGGGCCATTTCAAGTTGTAATCTCGCTGGATCTGGTTCAAGACTTGTTCCATGGGGGAATTGAGAGGAGTGTACAGCTCGAACCGACTGGGCAGTTGGGTAGGTGCCGATCGATCGAGAGGAGCGGGTCGGTCGGTATGCTGAGGGGTTACTGTGTATATTGGGTGGTTTTGGTTTCAAATTCCTTTCTCTTCTCCCTAAAGGTTGGGTTTTTAGTTGTAGTATCCTGGCGAGCTACTAGATAGTCTTCGGCGTTCATATATTTTTGGGCTTTAGAAAGGAGGGTGACCATGGAGGTTGGAGGGTTTTTAGAGAGGGAGAAGAGGAAATCAGATGATCGTAAACCGGCCATGAAAGCCGTGACTTGTAGGGCTTCAGTGTTGAAACGGGTGATAAAGCTACGTAGCGACTCCCCTTCCATCTGGCGGATGTTAAGAAACTGTGTTGCCGGACGCCGTTGGCATTGAGCGCCAATGAAATGACTTAGGAAGGAATCACTTAGGTGTTGGAAAGTAGAAACGGAGTCTGATGGTAGTTAACTAAACCATAATCGAACCGACCCCTTAAGCGTCACGAGGAAAGCCCGACACATGATCTCATCAGGAAAAACATGAAGGATCATTAGGGTTCTGTAAGTCTCCAAATAGTCAACTGGGTCCGTTGTGCTGTCGAAAGAGTCGATCGAGGGCATTTTGAACTTGGAAGGTAGGGGTTTGTCTCTAATGGAGGCGACAAATGGGGAGTTGGCTGTTATGGAGGATTTATTCTGTATGTTCTGCATAACTCCTTGAAGTTGGAGTTTCATGGCTCAAAGTTCCACATCCCAGATAGGAACGTTGTCATCCCCCGAGGGCAGTGGAGGCTGAACACTACTAGCCTCTCCTTCAGGGGCAAGTGTTTGACCGGACGGATGTAAACCTCGAGGTGATGGGTTCATGTCTTCGGGTGGAGCTTGCCGACCCTCTAAGTTGGAGAGGTGGACTTGCTGGAAAGGATGGCTCGGCATTTGTTCTCGATTGAGAGGGACATCTTGTGGCGGTGGAGGAGATATAGGGAGGTTTCGTTGGAGCAAAGCGTTAATCAAGGCCTGGTTTTGCTCGACTAAGCGGTTGATGCTGTTGGTGAGTTCTGTGAAGTACTAAGGTGGGTTGTTTAGATTGGTAGGGTCGGTTTGGAGGTCGACGATGTTGTGTTGAGAAGCCATGGATCTCGTTGTAACCATTCACCTTGATGGCCAGCGATGAGGGATTATCGAGAACGGGTCTTCGGTAACAATGAGCACAATTGTCACGCGGAGTGGTGTTCCCACAAACGGCACCAACTGATAGTTCTGCTAATCACAGGCCCACACTTCCAACGCCGTTCCCTGATCACTGAGCCCACCGGGGTACCTGCACAAAAGCCCAGCGGGGAACGGGAGTCCCCCAGCGGACCCTCCGATAATCAAGTTAGAAGAGAGAGGAGTTTATGGCGAATGGTAGGAGAATAACGATAGGGCACCTTACCTTTTTGTGTCTTGGAAGCTGTGGGGAAGTGGTTTAGGAAATACTCTTCCGATCCTGGGAGACGTTCTTGATCCTCAGCTAGTCACCTGCAAAGACAAACACTCCGGTCGGGGGTGCCGGGGTTAGCACTCCGACGGGCAAGTCAGTTCTTATACTCAAGAAAGCTTGTTTACTAAGTTTAGTGAAGTGATTCTTACATACCATTCCAAGAACGCTGCTTCTTTATTTATATCTGTTCCTTCTGAGGCCTCGGGGCCTGGGCCTACTTTTCAATCATTACCCGTTCTTTTATTCGGCCTCAAAGATCCTTTCTTAATCGGCTTACGTATTGTATTCGGCTCATCCTAGTCTTGCAGGATGCAGCCGGTTAATGTCAATCTACTAAAATATGCCCCTTCCGATTCAGCCATTTATTCGGCTCCCACAATTGCCCCCCGAACTCCCTATTGACGGTAGTTAATCGGCGTGTTTGGTCTAGAATTCAAAAAGCTTAGCATAGATCAGACGGCTTCGCGTTCCCCAAGACGTCAGAGGATGTCAGAAGGCGCACACCTTTTCGTTTATCATTACACTTTCCCGCGCCATTCATGTGTCTCTCGCATTTATTGCGATTTGAAACTTCAGTCCTTTTGGTGCACATTTCGTCGATCATCTGATGCGTTTGGACCGCCAGCGCGCATTTCTCCTCTCACTCACATTTTCTGCAACTTTCGTCCGTCTACCTTTGCTTTATCTGCTCTTCATAAGTCTTCTTCCATTTTCTTTGTAATCCTATTCTCTGTTTATCGTTTTTACTTTCAGCGAATCCTTAGGTCCCCGTTGGAATGGCTAAACACTTGAAAGACCTCCTTTCTGAGAGTCGCATTTCCGGATTCCGGCGACATTTTTCCATTCCCGATGACGTCCATTTGTCTCTCGTAACGGACAACACTCTAGATATGGAGAGAGAGGATCAGAATACGATCGTATTCCCCCTCCTGTCCATTGCGGAGGGCGGAGTTCGTTTCCCCTTACATCCATTGCTTAGGGCCGTTCTTCGCTATTGGAGTCTGATTCCTTCTCAACCCAATGTAAATTTCTTTCGAATCATTATGGGGGTTATAGAGTTGAATCGACGCCTTAGGATCAATCTCGGAATTCCGGCCATTCGGCACTGCTATGCTTTAGCCAAATCCTCTGGTCGGCTGGGGCGGTACTTCCTCAGGGCCAAGGATACTGACCATCATTTGGTGACTATGCTTGCCAGTTCTGGTAAGAGGGTTGACGATGTAATGGTCAATGTCCGAGGTAATTGGGAGTTCGCTGAAGGCGAAGATCGCCTAGACCCCATTCCCAGACATAAGGGTGATCCAGGTTGCCACGTAGTATCTTATGTTTGTCGATCTGTCTTTTAATCGGCTCTCTTTCCTTAAGCTCTCCTTATCTTTTGCAGGTAACAAATTGAAGAAGATTCTGACTTCAGTTGACGACGCGGTCCTTAGGGACATTAAGACTGCACTCGACTACTTCGGTCGCCCAAACGTGCAAAAACAAGGAGAGCCGCCCACATTTTACTCCGGTACGAACCCACTTATACCACATTCTCGGCTGCGGACAACATCCCAATTCCATCCGGCGATCAGCACCTCTCGGCTCTTATCTTCCCCAGCTACAAGAACCTTAGGCAGATTGGTCTCGAAGCTTCTGATTCGGGGCAAGACGCAGAGCCGGTGATAGAGGTAGTTGCCGACCCGGCCAGAGAATTCACTGAGGAGGGCGAAGAAGTTGACGAGGCCGTGCGTTCGGCGTTCGAGGCTGCCGGACTCAACCAGCCTTCCTCACCATCCGCTTCGGGTCGGGCAGAGTTTTCTTCCGGGGATATTTTCGCGAACTTAGGAGATCTACCCGGCGATTTCTTCGGAGGTATGGCAAAGGAAAGCCTTACGCAAATGGCGCGTAAGCGAAATGCCGAGCGGATGGCTGCTCGAAAAAAGGCCGAGGCCGCCGAATCCGATCCCAGCTTGACTAAGGCCTCTGTACCCATTATTGAAGGAACGGCTCAGGTTACGCCGGTCGAAACGGAAAAAGTGGTTGAACAGCAGACCGGCGAAGAACGGCTGATTCCGGAGGGACGCGGCCAAAAACGTAGCGCCGAGGAGGAGGCTAGTTCAGAAATTAGTCCCATTGACAAACGGCCTCGCCTCGAAGAATCGGACGTGGTTGCTCCTTTTGTTATTCAGCCCAAGATCAGAGATACGCCGATTCCTTCCAATGCTTCGGCCATGGAGGATCCGGCCGTTGCATTGAGCCTGGCGGCTTCAATTTCCTTGCCGGCTGACAATGCAACCTTTTGCGCCGTGCCGGATATTATGGCCGTAGCTCTGTCTGCGCAGTCGGCACTTTTGGTAGGTGATTTCAAATTCGCTAAAATCTATTTTTATAGAGGTATCTAACGATCGCTTGTTCTTTGCAGACCGTCGGCAGGATCGCCGACTTAGGCCGCCGCCTGCATGATGCTCTTGGCAGAATTGACCGTTTGCAAACAGAAGTGGACGGTCAGAAGAGTAGGGCCGAGTTTGAGAAGATGAGAGCCGCAATGGAGAGCGCACGAGCCGAAGCGGAGAAGGAGAGGGCTCGCACTGCCGAACAGCTTCGTTCTGACGCTGAGGCCAGAGCGAGTGCGAGTGAGGAATCGCTCAAGCTCTCCAAAGACGAACTTGCCGAGGCGAAGAGTCAGTTGGAGGAGCTCAAGGCGGCCCAGGAGAAAGCCGAATCTGAGGCTTTTGAGGCGGGAAAAAGAGCCGCCTTCACGGAATACGTTGATGAAGTTCCCAAATTTGAGAATCGGGGGTTCAAACACGGGTGGCTCAAAGCCCTTGCTGCCGCTGGGATTACATTGGATTTGCCAATTCCTTACGAGCAAGTGGATGTTGAGCCCCTTGAATCCGACACCGAGGAGTGATCTGGGAGGCGTTTCCTAATTCATTTAGTTTTTTTATTTTTGTTTGGTAGAGTTTTGTTGGTTCAGGGTGGTTTTCATGTATAAATTGGTTACTATCTTGTGCGCAATTTATTAATGAAAATTTCCTTGTAATTTCATTACTACTCGTACACAATTTGTGTGGTTATGTTAATGAAACATTTTGACTTTCACTACTACTTGTACACAATTTGTGTGGTTTATGTTAATGAAACAATATTGATTCGTCTTTAGAGATTGAATATCCTGTGGCAATATTGATTCGTCTTTCTCATGCCGACTGGATTCGAATTATGAACTGTCGATTTGTGAGCCGGCTGGGGTACCTGAGCCGAATAGATTGATGAATCTGCCCTTGCCCCAGGCGGTTCCTGCAGAGGTTTGGAGAATCGATTTGTGAGCCGGCTGGGGTACCTGAGCCGAATATATTGATGAATCTGCCCTTGCCCCAGGCGGTTCCTGCAGAGGTTAGAATCGATTCGTGAGCCGGCTGGGGTACTTGAGCCGAATAGATTGATGAATCTGCCCTTGCCCCAGGCGGTTCCTGCAGAGGTTAGAATCGATTCGTGAGCCGGCTGGGGTACTTGAGCCGAATAGATTGATGAATCTGCCCTTGCCCCAGGCGGTTCCTGCAGAGGTTAGAATCGATTCGGGAGCCGGCTGGGGTACTTGAGCCGGATAGATTGATGAATCTGCCCTTGCCCCAGGCGGTTCCTGCAGAGGTTAGAATCGATTCGGGAGCCGGCTGGGGTACCTGAGCCGAATAGATTGATGAATCTGCCCTTGCCCCAGGCGGTTCGCGATATTCGAATAGATGGTAAAATCGCGCCCCTGCCATCGACTCAGCTCACGTCGGGCGATTCAGGATCTCCAATTAATGAGATTGCCTCGATTGTGCTGCCTCTGTGAAGGATAAATGAACAAGGGTACATCCTTTATGAGCTTGGTAGACAATTGACTCGAGCTCCTGGAGGAAGACTGATTGCGCGAATGTCGAACCGACTCTTCTTTAACAGTAAAGGGGAAGCGAAGACCCTAGCTGAGCTGGGCGGAGATATGAATCGAGGTGGTGAACCCTCGCGTACAGGAAGTAGGAGTTCCAGGGGTCGAGAGAGGCGTCAGTCTCCCCGACGTCGCAGTAGATCGCCCAGGCGAGACAAGCAGTCGCAGGGTAAATCTCCACAGTCCCGAGTCGAGAGGAGGTCTGACGCGAATCCGTGCCCATTAAGCTTTGCGGTATTTGTGAAGAATAGACCCATGACGGAGGCGGACTCGATCGTTCGAGACCCAGACGTAGCGGTCGACTTTGCCCGACAAATATTTCCTCCTGAGGTTCAGCAATCAATGCTGGGTCGACAGGACTACGAGGTGTTTCGCGAGGGCATTCACGGCGCGGTGAAGGGGCTTTACACTGCTTACGAAGTCGGCATGCGACTGCGCGCTGCCCGTCAAGAGATGGAGAAGAAGGAAGAACGTATTCGAAGTTTGGAGGCCCGCGTGGAGGCGGCCGAGCGGGAACTAAGGAAGACCAAGGCGGCTCAGGCACAATCCACCGCGCACGCGAACCCAATTGTGGAAGAGAGGGTTACTAGTCGGCTTATCAGCTCCGCACTTGCCGATCGAGAGACGGCAAGTATGTTCGCAATAGAGAGCGCGAAGGGGAGGGCCTATGAGAAAGGTTTCCATGAGGGCCGAAAAGTGGGAATCGAGAAAACCAGGGAAAAATTGGCCGAAGAAGTGTGCCGATGTGAAAACCGTGGGTTTAGGCACGGTTGGATCAAGGCATCTCAAGCCGCAGAAGCTCTTCGAGCGTCGGGAATTGATTTGGCATCACCACGCTACAGGAGTAAAGATTTTCCGTTTTCTGCTTTTGAAGTTGAGAAGAGTGAGGATGAGGGTGACGCCGTATGAGTTTAATAGTTGTAAGATTGGAACGCAGGGCGCGTTTGAAACTATGTAACTTATTGTTTTATTGAATAAAGAACGCTTCATTATAAATGTTTCGTTGTCATTCATATTCGGCATATGTGTATTTCGTGTTGCTTAAATGTTTGAATGAATGTCTAAATATTGTCCGACCCAGGTAGCTGTTAACTGTCCGGCGATACGCGGGCTTATCGGCAGGATCTGCACATGGTCAGGATCGGCACATTCGCGACGACCGTTAAGGTTTTATTGAGGCTATTTCAACGGCCATTTATCTTTGACTTGGGTCAGCGCATTGATGCTTGGCCAGTTGGATTAGTGGGCTGGTCGAGGGTGATCGGCATGTGAAGACTTGGCCGACCGGTTTAATAAATCTATTTCGCTTTGGCCCAGCCAGTGCGCGTTTCGGCCAGCCGTTGGGATGGCGGCCGTGGCGAATGTCAATCGACGCTCGTCTTATTCAGCCAATGCATTTTTTGGCGTTAATAAAATTTTCTTGGGATTGGGACCTCGAGATCGCGGTTGTTGCTGAGAATAAAAGGAGTAGGCGCTTCGCACCAATAATCCCACTTGACTCATCATTCCTTGTGTGGGATGGTGATTTTGGTTACAGAGGCTCAAACTTCGGTCAGTTTGGTGTTGAGATGGTTTGCAGCAAAAAACCTACCCGTGAGGGAGTTAGGTCATTCAAAGAGCCTGAGATCTGTGAGTCTCCAAGTCGACGAAGCAGATCACCCCGAAAGGAGAGTCAACAACTGTCAAGTTCATTCTTCCTTGTCCTGGATCTTTGCCTTGACATTGTCAACGGTATCAGGGGAAGTTTGGCGCTATGCAAGTCGCGGGCTTAAGCATAACTGGTTCAAGGTATTTCACACCGTGGAGAGGTTTAGGGCGACGGTCGTCGATCCGGCGATGCTGCTTTACCGGCGCGTCTTGTTTTTTTTTTGCTTTCGATATTGTAATGCTCGAATGCGGGTTGTGTTTATGTAACAACTATTTAATCAAATAAATGGTTTTATTTTAAATTTATTTGCGTGTTATTCTGAATTTTACTTGTGTACTAAAGCACATTACATCGAATGTATGATCTGTTCTAGTGTGTTACATAGGATCAATTATCAATATCTTTTGTTCGTGCCAACGTTTGCTCCGGATTCGGAGACGTAATTAGCACTTAGCACTGTAGACCGATTAGTATGGCCGAACGGATTAATGCAATAATCCTCTGAAGCACTAAAGCGGGCTCCGTATTTGGAGGCTTGAACCCAGGGCCCATTCGGCCTTAAGGAGATTAATCGGCTCGAATCCGAAGTCTTAATCGGCCCTAAGGCGTCATGTGCCAAAGAGGGCTCCGAATCCGGAGGCTTAATCGGCCCTAAGGCGTCATGCGCCAAAGGGGGCTCCGAATCCGGAGACTTAATCGGCCCTAAGGCGTCATGCGCCAAAAGGGGCTCCAAATCCGGAGGCTTAATCGGCCCTAAGGTGTCATGCGCCAAAGGGGGCTCCGAATCCGGAGACTTAATCGGCCCTAAGGCGTCATGCGCCAAAGGGGGCTCCGAATCCGGAGACTTGATTTGGCCGATCGTGATATCCACGAAGGGCGCTCCGAATCCGGAGACTTGATTTGGCCGAACGTGATATCCACGAAGGGCGCTCCGAATCCGGAGGCTTAATCGGCCCTAAGGCGTCATGCGCCAATGGGGGCTCCGAATCCGGAGACTTGATTTGGCCGAACGTGATATCCACGAAGGGTGCTCCGAATCCGAAGGCTTAATCGGCCCTAAGGCATCATGCGCCAAAGAGGGCTCCGAATCCGGAGACTTGATTCGGCCGATCGTGATATCCACGAAGGGCGCTCCGAATCCGAAGACTTGATTTGGCCGATCGTGATATCCACGAAGGGCGCTCCGAATCCGAAGACTTGATCGGCCCTAAGGCGTCATGCGCCAAAGGGGGGCTCCGAATCCGGAGACTTGATTTGGCCAATCGTGATATCCACGAAGGGCGCTCCGAATCCAGAGACTTAATCGGCCCTAAGGCGTTATGCGCCAAAGGGGGCTCCGAATCCGGAGACTTGATTTGGCCGAACGTGATATCCACAAAGCGCGCTCCGAATCCGGAGGCTTTATCGGCCCTAAGGCGTCATGCGCCAAAGGGGGCTCCGAATCCGGAGACTTAATCGGCCCTAAGGCGTCATGCGCCAAAGGGGGCTCCGAATCCGGAGACTTAATTTGGCCAATCCTGGCGAGTGCCCCACTGGGAATTGACATATGATTTTGAGCGACGAGGAAAAATAGTTCGTATTGCAGAGGCGAAATATATTTACAAGTATCAGAGCCCACAGATCGGGTCAGTGATAGGGTTTTCATCAGAACTCTGCTTGTGCCGATTGGGGGGAACCACGTATTTCTTCAATGCCGTGGGTTGTTGGGAAACGCAGGATCTGATGGTAGGTGCTTGGGACGGCCTTCATGATATGTAGCCAGGTTCTTCCCATGATGGCATTATACGGCGAAGGGAGCTTCACGACCAGGAATTCCGCTTCGACCGTTCTGGAACCCGCTCGAACAGGTAATGTGACCTTGCCCAATGGATATTCGGGATTCGTATTAAAGCCGAACAGTGGGTGAGGCGCCGGAGATAGATCCGACTCGTTGAGGCCGAGCTTGATGAAAGTTTGGTAGTACATGACCTCTGAACTACTCCTTGGGTCTATGAGAATTCGTTCAATGATGAACCGGTTTATGCGTAATCCAATGACCAACGGATCAATGTGGGAAGCCGTTGCGTCATTGAGGTCGGAGTCGTTGAAGGCAATTGTCGGAGCTTCTTCGGACCGTTCAGTCGAAGTACGGCGCCCCTGTAGAGTTGGATGCGATCGAATTGTGTGCACGACTGGGGGTGTAGGCAGGCTGTAGATTACATGGATCACGCTAAGTGGGAGAGAGTCCTGCTTCAGTGCTAATGCCTTGGTTGGCCTTCCCTGTTTCACATACTGCTGCAGTCGGCCGTCTTGCACCAGTTCTTCCAGGTGATCTTTTAATGCGTAGCAACTCTCTGTTTCCTGGCCGTGATCTTTGTGATATTCGCACCTCCGGTCCCTTCGTCGTGTATCGAGTGGCCCCACCATCTTTGACGGCCATTTGAAGAATGGAAGGTGTTGGATTTTGGTCATTACCGCGGTGATTGGCTCTGACAGTTCCGTGTACTTTTTGTCGGCGCGCCTCGAGCGTCTACGATCGACTTGCAATTGTTCATTCGTCGGGTGGGAGCATTGATCACTCGATCGGCGAGAGTCCCGCCTTTTGTCTCGTTTAGCACGTTGTCGCGGCTCAGGGCTCAGAGGTGGCACGGAACTTATCGGTTGAGCAATTTCAGGAAGTGCCGGTTTGGTGGACACTTGTCTGGCTTTAATCCTCAAGGCATCGTCTTCCACTTTGCAATACTCTTCGACTTTCTTCATCAACGCCCAGACTGTTTTGGGGGGTCTTCTGGTCAGGGAATTGCAAGAGCACTGTCAGGATGTAGTCCCATTTTGAAGGCGGTGACGGCCATGGAGTCGTTGCAAGCGTCGTCAACGAGATTGAAGCACTCCCAATATCGCGCCGAATATGCTCTCAGCGTTTCTCCTGGTTGGATTTGCATAGCCCAGAGAGAGTCGGCCTGTTTCGGCTGTACCTCGTTGGTGATGAACCTGGCCCTGAAGGATTTTTGTAATTGATGAAAACTTCTAATCGAAGCCGGCTCCAGCTTGTAATACCATCTGACAGCTAATGGCCCCAAGCTGCTGGGGAATATTCGGCACATGAGGGCTTCATTGTCTACATGCAACGTCATGGCCTGCTTGTAGTGACGTATATGATCAGTGGGGTCTGATTTTCCGTCGTAGAGAGTAAATGATGGAGCTTTGAACTTCTTGGGCAGAGCCGCCCTCGCAATTCGTCGGATAAAAGGATCGTGTCGGTCCTCTTCGTCTGAACTGCTTTTTCTGCGCTTGTTCCTTGTGTGTGGATTTTTTTCAGAGGAGCTGGAAGTGTCTGAGCGTCCCTTGTTATGCTCCGTGGATAATGAGTTGGAGTCGCTATCGGTTTCCCTTGGTCGGGCTCGAGGTCGTTGTCTACCTGCCCTCAGGAGTCGTTCGGGGTCTTGGCGCGCGGCTTCTTTGGATTTTGCTACTTCCAGGGCCAAATCTTGACGGAGGCGTTCGTTTTCTGCGATCATATTTTCCAGCCTTTGTTCACTCTGTTTAGCTTGTTCTATGATGGCTTGCATCGTCTCCTGCGCTGAAGTCGTTGGCGAGTCAAAATTCAAGGCGCGTCTCGCAGCGATGGTTTCCTTCCCGAGCATATTTGCCGGAGTGATGTCGTCTCTCTGTGTAGCCTCGTCGGTGGCTATTGGAGGATCTTGCGTCACGCCTTCCATGGATGTACTTGAGTATTCCCACAGACGGCGCCAATTGTGGGGAAGTGGTTTAGGAAATACTCTTCCGATCCTGGGAGACGCTCTTGATCCTCAGCTAGTCACCTGCAAGGACAAACACTCCGGTCGGGGGTGCCGGGGTTAGCACTCCGACGGGCAAGTCAGTTCTTATACTCAAGAAAGCTTGTTTACTAAGTTTAGTGAAGTGATTCTTACATACCATTCGAAGAACGCTACTTCTTTATTTATATCTGTTCCTTCTGAGGCCTCGGGGCCTGGGCCTACTTTTCAATCATTACCCGTTCTTTTATTCGGCCTCAAAGATCCTTTCTTAATCGGCTTACGTATTGTATTCGGCTCATCCTAGTCTTGCAGGATGCAGCCGGTTAATGTCTGCAGGATACAGCCGGTTAATGTCAATCTACTAAAATATGCCCCTTCCGATTCAGCCATTTTTCGGCTCCCACAGAAGCCTTCTTATATTCTTCGTTCATCATTTCCTTGTCCACTCCGACCTGTCACGTTGGCTGAAAGTCTACGCTCTAGCTTGCCTTGTTCATGGTGAGGCTGCCTGTTCCGACGTGAAAGGATTATCGCATTTAATGCTGCAGGGGCTTCATTAATGGCTGATGTGTGGTGCAATAACTCTGCAGGATCTTTGTCTGCTTACGTGGCTGGTTCTCCTCTTGACAAGTGTTTAGATGCCATTAGTTCTTGGTGTAACGTTGAGTTCCAGTAATGTTGGGCTTTAATGTTTGAACCGTGTGTTGGGCTCTAAGTGGTGGGCCAAAAACCTCTATGGGCCCACCTATGTCATATGTCATCCCCACCGCTTTCCGGAACGTTACGGCCGTGTTTGATGCCATCTCTCCTCCTACCTTCTCTCCTCTTCTCTCTCTCCAGTTCCTATTCAACACTGATGCTCTACTCTGTAACCTAGGTGACCCATGATGTGTATATAGACGTGTAGATTCGGGTCAGGCTTCAATCACTCGGGTCGGGTTTTAATATGGGCTTCAATTAACTATTGAATGGACAAAAGTACCCTTCTAAAAAAAATAGTCCACTTCACCTTGATAGGGCATTTATGTCATTTCCCAATGAGAAGGGAAGGGATTGGAATTGGAATTGGACAAGGACCTTCCAAAAAATTTAAGAAGGTTTATTTTTATATAAAGGTTATTACTATTTCTAATTTTTAATTTGTATCTCATATAATGACTCTAAACTCAATATGAGTTATGAAAATGCCATCATTCTTGTAACAAAACTTGTTTAATACCCTTTCTTTTTCTTTTTATTTTCAATCCCAATAATTCTAGCTCCGTCCATTAGGACTGAGTAAGAAATTCGTAAAATCTGTAATTCGAAGCGGTCCAATCCAATCCTGTCACGACCCAAACCCGCCCCTATAGCTTTAGCGTTGTAACCGACCAGTAATTCTGGGATTACCAAAGGCCTCTGACCTGAAAATCATACAAATAAAGGGGCTGCAGAAGCAATTATACAAAGATACAACGTCTATTGAGCTGTGCAAATATAAATGAGACAGATAATTTAAATTTATATATATATATATATATATAATGTCAAAAGTTCAAATAAGTCATGCAACACCGTACAGGTATCATCAAAAGGGACTGAGCCCAATGTACATATAAACAAAACAAAACGAAAACATCGTCATCATGATTTGCAAAACTTAACTTCTCCAAACGAGAACCTCCCTGAGAGGCACAGTGGCTGGCTAACTCAAAAAACTCTCCAGGTAGCAGCTTAGGCCTGGTCACGCACTTGCTCACCTACATACATAATATAAATAGTGAGCGAAAGCCGAGTGAATAATAACAGAGTAAAAGGTTAAATGAATGATGTCCCATAACAGATTTAGAAAGCATAAACGAAGTCATAATTCTTATTCTTGTCCAAAATCATATACAGAAATCAGAATTCGTGCTTAATCACACATGGTACATCCATTAGCACTAACAAATCAGATACAGAGCATTAAGGGTCATACTTGACCAATTCCATAAAAGAACCTCTGGTACCGGGAACAGATAACATGCTTAAGCCACGGTATTGTTACCCCCGGAAGAGGGCCATGAAACCACAGTATTATTACCCCCGGGCGAGGGCCATGTGCTCATAGACTACGGTATTGTTATCCCTGGGCAAAGGCCTTGTGTTAAAGATGCCACGAATACTTTTCAATATTTGGACAATCATTCATTAATATAGAACATAGCATTTCAAAAAAACAGATCATTGCTTGTCTTATCATAGCATATAGGAAAATACTTAACGTGAACATAACTTTACAAAGTTATTACTCACTGATGGCTCCAAAGCAAACAGACAAAGCAAACAAATCAGATAATTTACAACGCGTGACCCACACAAAAATAACAGAGACACATATTGAACCACGCACTCGAAATTCGTTAACTTAATTCTTTCTTATCTTGGTGTGTTTGTAGTCCTTATCCTCATTATTATATCTTAATCATGGCCTAGAAATGCCTAGGATGCAATGAGGATGCCAAAACATGTAGTTCAACACTTGGTTAAATTTGTTAAAAACAGGGTCCTCGCTCGAGCGTAGCTTTCTTTGTTCGAGCAGAGAGTCAAAAATAAGGGTAATTGCTCGAGCGCAACTTTCCTCGCTCAAGCAGTCTGTAAACTTCTGCAAAAATACTGGTTACTTGATTTTTCCACTCGACATGCTTGTAGACGCGCCCGAACGTCCCAGGAAAATCCCGTTTTGTTCATTGGGGTTACTACAGTTCGGACTCAATGTCACAGTTCTTAATCTGATCTCGCAAAGTGCAATACGAGATTGATAAATCACCAAAGAGTCCAAATCCGACAAATCGTTTTGAAAACTGATTTTTTAGAAAGAAGTGCCAAACATGGACTACTTTGCCAGATACAGAGTCGCCACCTAAATATTTTATTTTGGGGGAATTTAGGAAACCCTGACTCGTTCCTAAGGCCACGTGTCCGTCATCACCAAAGTTGCCTTGGTTCGGGACCTTGGGTACGATTGGGGAAGGTCATGCAATGAGCACCCCCGCTCGCCCGATCAAAGATCGACCACTACTAAACATGATATCCAGTTTTGGAAAACACATGCATTCTTATTCCAGTTTATTAGCCTAGGATTATTATGTGATGCACACAGCATACAAGTATAGACTAGATCGCCTAAGTTGGAACAAAACATTTCATGTTTGTTTATTTGAAAATGGTTTGATGGTGCTACTCGCAAGTAGGCTAAGACGTGGATTTGCCACTCTCAGGTGGGCTTAGAAAACATGGTGATTTGCCACTCTCAAGTGGGCTTAAAACTCGCAATCAATGCATTGTTCCAATTCAAGTAATCCAACCTTCACCCACAGGCATTCAAGCAGGTATGTCACATAAGCACATAGCCTCATGGTAAGCATGCTATCATGGCAGTCACTCACACGCATGCAAGGATACTAAAACATAAACACTTACCAAGTACTCCGAGCCAAAAAAAAGAAGCTAATTACAAACCATGCATGAATCCTAACTATGCTAAGAATGCCTAATGCAACACATGCAAAAATGCAACTACAATAGGCTCGGCTATTCTAAGATAGCATATGAGATGCAACAATCGATACATGTATTCAACTTGGAATTGAAATACAATGCAGTTAGCATGATACGCCGAGCCCGGTGCATGCAATACAGATGAATGAATGCAAACATGCGAACATATAGATACTAATTGAAACATGCCCTAAAACTAACCATCATAAGCTGGTAAATAAAAGGGAGAAAGACGTGAGGTTGGAAGACATGCATCACACACACGCACACTTATTACAAAGTTCGCCCTCTCGCGGAGGGTCTGAATAAATAATACAGACCAAATAATTAATCAACTACCCTAGCTAATTAAATATTACAAAGCCCTTAATTAATTAACAAATTAATTATAAAACAATCTAAGTATGAAATTAAAGAGGCCGCCGCAGCTCCGCTTAGAAATGATTGGATGATGCATGCTCGATTCGCCTCGCTCAGAAATCCGTTGCCATGCCAACTGTTGCCTCTGTTTGCACTGTTTCATGCCCCTGAAAGCTGCGCAAGTCCCAAGGCTGCTTCTGAACCACGCCCTGAGCACTGTGGGAGGTCACCGGCCAGGAGACAGGACTACCAGCCATGGGAGGATGGTCATCGACCAAAGATGGGGCCATCGGCTGGATACTGGTAGTCGGCCGGCACTGAAAGTGGCCGACCGGCCATTTCTTCCTGCAGAACACTGGTTTTGCTGCAATAGAGGACAGACAGTGCATGGCATGGAATTTACAAGCCAAATGTATGCACGACCACCCTCCCTATCATGCTATGAACTCAAGGGAGTATGGCTCTCGACCCTCGGGCCACCAATTACGCATCTCGATGCATGATGGCCTAGGAACCGAATTGCACAACTTAATATAGAATGAATGCACATATGAACACATAAATGCCTAAACTCCATCACGTGTCGTCAAGAGTGTCGGCGACCGGGAATCGAGGCACGTTTCGTCACTTTGAGTACGAAACGTCCCTCATTTCCCGTGTTTGGACTAACTCCTATTCCAAACACAGTACAACAAACAATGCATGGTATGAATGTTACTCTAGCATGCAACCTAAATGCAATGCGACTAAATGATGCAAACCTGCAAAGGATGACATGCAAGGGTGCGACTAGCATACGCAATGCTATGAACTAAGAATGGCATACACAATGCACATATGAAGACTATCAATGAGACGATCAAGGCATACACAATGCAATGGTCAATCATGCAACAACATAGACTATATGGCATATACAATGCAAGATGGACTTAAACTAAAATGAATGGGCCTCAGCCACACTCAAATTAGTGGCCAATCATGATGAAAATGAGGCAACAACACACGCACAAACATGCAAGGTGCAATGGCTCCGAGTCTAGGGCACAAAGCACAACTCTACAAGAGCATTGGAAAGATGAAATACGGCATACAATAGCACAAGTTCCAGCTCTGAAATGGCATACAAGATGGTCCCGAATCATGCAAACAACTCATACAATGCATGTTGGATGGCTCAAATACCGAAACTAGTGAAACACATTACACTAGAGGTATGCAAAGCAATGCACAAATGACCAAACTAGCCCCAAACAGTCCCTATGCAGGCCCAAAACAGTGGCAAAATGGACTAAGATGATGTCATGAAGTGCGCAAAAATGAAGCTCATGCAATGGCTCATAAATGGGGCATACAAGCACAACTCTCAAATGCGCTTAAAGAGTGATAAACATGGGAAGATGGCGAATGAATAAGCTCTGAAATATCATACACAATGATACTAAAACATGCAAACACCTCAATATAAGCATGCGATAGGCTTCAAAACTCAAAGCTAGGCATGGCTATTACACTACAAGCATACATGGAAAGCATCATTCGACCATGGGACCTCAAAACAGAGTTAAGGCAGCCCAAATTATGAATAAAATCAGTTTAGAACATGGCCAAAATATGCTGGAATCAAGGGCCAAGACAACATGCAATGTAAGCTAGCGAGCATGGTTTACACTACAAGTATGTGAAGCATTCAAGAGGCCACTAAACCAGCAAAAGACAGAGGTATGACATGCCAAATAATGCCCAAAAACCCACTAAAAAGTGATCAACACATGCAAGAATGACATGCTCCTTGGATAAGCTATGAATAGGATTATTCTACACATGCAAGAGGCACACCCAAGATGAGAAAACCAACTCTGGATAGAGCCTAGGAAGGCCCTAAAAGTCACCAAAAAGGGCCTGAAATAAGGCTTGGAGGTGTGAAGATATAGGCTTCTTTGAAAGGCCAAATATGTTAGTAAACAAGACAACAAGAGAGAGGGTCACCCCTCTCTGATTTTGGCCCTCAAAACCACATTCTCACCACTGAAAATCCACTGGATTTCAGTGGTAGGAAGGCCAAGAAAAGACTAGCTCGAAGGCCTTATGGCATGGCACAAAACAAGGCCAAAACAAGCATGCAAGAGGGTAGATGACCCTCAACAACAAAATGGTCTTAAACAAACATGAAAAGGACCTTAAAACAAGACTTTTTTCAGTTGACAACAAAGCTTAAATATGTATGCAAATGAGGCTAAGAGAAGGGTCAAAATAATGCTAAAAAGAGGGAAAAGGGGTTACCCTTGTAGCTCAGCAAAACCAGCAGCTTCTCCAGCCCAAAACCAACTCTTCAACCTCTGAAAATACCCTCCAAGGACCTTAGATAAATGGTGGAGGTGTGTGGCTATGAGGTGTGGTGTAATAGGCCAAGAACAAGACCCTTTTGAACCCAAAATATAGAGATATAAAGAGAGATATATCTTGGAGCCTTAGGCAATTTTTTTGGAACCTCTCTAAAGGAGAGGGAGACCCTCTCTTATAGAGAAACAAGAGGGTTCAAGCTTCTTGGAGAAGCTAGAGCAAAGGTTCAAGCTTCCTCAAGAAGCTAAAACAAAGGTTCAAGCTTCTTGGAGAAGCTAGAGCAAAGGTTCAAGCTTCCTCAAAAAGCTAAAACAAAGGTTCAAGCTTCCCCAAAAAGCTAAAGCAAAGGTTGAAGAGGTTCAAGCTTCCTCAAGAAGCTAAAGCAAAGGTTCAAAAAGTTCAAACTTCCTCAAGAAGCTAAAACAAGGGTTCAAAAGGTTCAAGCTTCCTCAAGAAGCTAAAGCAAAGGTTCAAAAGGTTCAAACTTTCTCAAGAAGCTAAAATAAGGGTTCAAAAGGTTCAAGCTTCCTTAAGAAGCTAAAACAATGGTGCAAATCCTCCATACACATGTATGGAAGGCAGGGTCCATGTTTACCAGCTGGCACAGCTAGTATGCATAATGCCTGAAAAAGGCAAAGAAAAGGTCTCGGCCAGAAAAAGTGGCCGATCGACCAAAACAATGGTCGGCCGACCAAAAATATTGCCGACCAGCCAACACCTTTGGCTGGTAGCAAGAAAATAGGGCCAGTGGCCTCAAGTCATGGCCAGTGAGGTGTGAGGATGGCCAACAAGCCATTCCCTGCCCTTAGAAGCAAAAAAAACAAGTGTTTGGTCCACAACCAAGCACAAAACAAACAAGTCGAGTGGTCTTGAGACAAGGCGTGCAACCGAGACCTCCGAGAACTCAAAACGAACACAGACATAGATGATCATCGAGTGTTCAAACGATGACGTCCAAGTCTTAAGGACGGTCAAAAATGGGGTGTCTACAGTTGCCCCTCTTTGACAGAACCCGAAAGTCATAACAATGACGGGAGTAAATGTCAAAGCCTAGAGACGACCCATTTTTGACAAGGCCGAAGACTTAGACAAAGCACACAAGCTGTAGATAAAAGATATGCGCCCGAGGGCGGGGGCAATATGCAAGAACAATGCACAAAGCTGAGCATAACTTATGATCACGCAAAGAAAGCTGTAACGAAGCATAACATGCAACAATTTTAAGCAAGCATACACAAATCTAACTACATTACATGCAGAAAGGGTGTAAGAGAATTACTGCAATTCTCACTGCGAATACAGTGTGCATGTGTGATAGATACACAAAGTGAACAAAGTATGATAGATACACTAAAGGTGAACACAAAGTGTGATAGATGCACTAAGTGAACAAGTGTGATGGATACACTAAAGGTGAACACAAAGTGTGATAGATGCACTAAGTGAACAGGTGTGATGGATACACAAAAGGTGAACACAAAGGTGATAGATGCACTAAGTGAACAGGTGTGATGGATACACAAAAGGTGAACACAAAGTGTGATAGATGCACTGAGTGAACAAAGTATGATGGATACACTAAAGGTGAACACAAAGTGTGATAGATTCACTAAGTGAACAGGTGTGATGGATACACAAAAGGTGAACACAAAGTGTGATAGATGCACTGAGTGAACAAAGTTTGATAGATACACTAAAGGTGAACACAAAGTGTGATAGATGCACTGAGTGAACAGGTGTGATGGATACACAAAAGGTGAACACAAAGTGTGATAGATGCACTAAGTGAACAAAGTATGATAGATACACTAAAGGTGAACACAAAGTGTGATAGATGCACTAAGTGAACAGGTGTGATGGATACACAAAAGGTGAACACAAAGTGTGATAGATGCACTAAGTGAACAAGTGTGATGGATACACAAAAGGTGAACACGAAGTGTGATAGATGCACTTAGTGAACAAAGTATGATAGATACACTAAAAGTGAACACAATGTGTGATAGATGCACTAAGTGAACAGGTGTGATGGATACACAAAAGGTGACCACAAATTGTGATAGATGCACTAAGTGAACAGGTGTGATGGATACACAAAAGGTGAACACAAAGTGTGATAGATGCACTGAGTGAACAAAGTATGATAGATACACTAAAGGTGAACACAAAGTGTGATAGATGCACTAAGTGAACAGGTGTGATGGATACACAAAAGGTGAACACAAAGTGTGATAGATGCACTGAGTGAACAAAGTATGATAGATACACTAAAGGTGAACACAAAGTGTGATAGATGCACTGAGTGAACAAAGTATGATAGATACACTAAAGGTGAACACAAAGTGTGATAGATGCACTAAGTGAACAGGTGTGATGGATACACAAAAGGTAATGAAGTGTGATGGATACACTAAAGTAAATGAAGTGAATATGTGCATGATAGATACACAAAATAAGGATGTGTGTGATAGATACAGAAAATGAGAATGTGTGTGATAGATATAGAAAATGAAAAAAGTGTGATTGATACACTAAGTGAAGAGAGTGTGATTGATACACTAAATAAATGACGTGTGATTGATACACTAAGCAAATGAAGTGTGATTGATACACTAAATAAATGATCTCAAACGAAACTTCTTTGAATGAACCGTACATACAATATCGTGCATGAATGAGAAAGAAACTTGATAGGTACAATGCAATACAATGCATGATGTTTAAGGAACGCAATAAACAAGCATAGCGGCGCTTTAGAAAGCACCTCATGGGGTGAGTGGCGATGAACCGCTCTACTCTGATGGGGATCTCCCCTCGTGCTCTTCGAACACTTACCTTCAACTGACAGTACAAAGGCTCTGGAATATTGACAAGGGTTCTTTACGTAGAACACTTTGGATGCTGCCTTTCTTCCTGATCATATTCACAACTTTCCCTATTCTCCAACGGGGTGACAGACTAGGTTGGTTCAGTATCCAGAATTGAGGTGCATACATGCTATCTCAACCTATAGGGCTTCCATACAGATTTCAAGCCGAGGACACGCCTCTGGGTATTTAAACCAGACTTTAGTCTCGGAAATCCCGAACCTTTGCGTTCTAGGCAACAGCCATTCGAACTCTAGTTTCCACCGTCGCAGTTGGTCTCCTAGGAACTCATTGCGAACACAGCCAAGATGCCTCTGGTATGGAATGGTACTCAGGGAGAGCACTTTTGATCACCATTCTGGCTTGAAGCAGGCTTGATCTTGAGCTTGAGGTAGAGGCACACTCATGCTTCAGAGCATTGGCAAGACCTCAAGAGGTACACACGGAATGTAATCTCGGAACTTACTGAAGTTAATACAAACTCAGATACTCGACATTTTCCCTTTTTTTTTTTTGCTTTGCAGTCTGCAACCTATATAGCTTCAGATAGGTCCTAGTTTTACTGTTTCCGCATGACCTGGGTTGAACCCCGCGGTTTTACGAAAGAACAAATCTTGTTTTGCATAGATGTGGAGAACGGCACGGCACTCGGAGCGCAAAACGATTTTATTTTTGAAATTGAGAGATGAGTTCTTGACCGGGGTATTGAGCCTACGACTGAACACAGTGCACTACGACTCAACAACGAAAAATAAAAGGTAAACAACCTAAACACATCGAGTAACACTCGAAACGACTCAAAACAATAATCGAGATAAAACAAAAAGACACGACACTCAGACGTGCACAGGAAGCCTGTTTCTCTGGGTATTGTTTCTCACCCTTTCTCATTTGTGATTCTCACATCACTCGGCCCTCAGGCTCTATTTTTTTTCTCTGGAAAAGCCCTTTTCCTCACTTTTTCTCTCAGCGCACATCTCTCTATTCTTCAATCTCTCATTTTTTATCCCTCCCCTGGGTGGTTGATGGATAAACAAGAAGTTGCAGGCTCTTGCCCCTAGCATGCTGCTAGATTCTCTTTCTTCCGCTCATAGCCAGTGAGTTCCTCCCACAGAGGGGTTGCGCTAAGACTGGGTATGTAGCAAATCTGCAACTGACATCGGTTGATGATACTCTGCTGGGGAGTTTGGACGTGATCAGATCTGTCCAGATGAGGGAGTGGAATATCTTGATCCATTCCAGTTCGTGCTTCGCACTTGGCTCGATACCGCGCTGCTTGGAGGATGAGAGAGCTTTCAGCCCTTTTGCAGTTAGTTTCTGTTGTGCCCTTTTCTGGCAAATACGGTGCCTTTTTGGCAAGTATGTTGACAATGGGGAAAAGACAGAACACCTGACTTAACTATGCCCCTAGTTCATTATTTTGACCATTTTTGTTTTTTGACGTTCTGCTAAAACAAGTTTGACCAACATGAGAGTTAGATTAACATGCTTGTTCAATTTTTTTTATTTAAAATCATGCAAGTTAGGTTATGAGCACTGAAAAGTTTCCTTTTTGGGTCCAAGAAAATGGTCCAGTTTTGGAAAAATGGAATAATTTTCGAGATAATTAGTCAACCTCAGTAAAAATTCTCAAAAACTGTTTTTGCAAATGGCCACTGCTCGACCAATGCGGAATTGGCTCTTGAGATGCACAACCTCAGATCCAAAAATAATGGAAAATTGCCCTTGTCTGAAGAACATTGCATGGCAACTGAAAGTTGCCCCTAGTCTGAATAGCACTGCAGCACTGCACGGCAACGGAAAGTTGCCCCTAGTCTGAATAGCGCCGCAGCACGTGGCAACCAATCCTCACAGTGACAATTACGACCAATTTCTCGGATACAGAGAAGACAAAGATGACCAGAACCATCACATGGACACAGTCGAATTTGAAGTGTTTTACGGCTGGACTTCAAAATGAAGTTGCCTACGTATCCCAAAGATGGGAATCAAGCCTTACGTAGTTCAGGGGTAAGGTACACTCGGGTATTAACCTCTCCTTTTGCGCTCTAACTTTTGCCAAGGCCGCCCTTTCTGGGTTTTCAACCTTGCGAGCTTTGTTCTTCTTTTCTTTTCAATTCTTTTCATTTCTTTTCTTCTTTTTTTTTTTTCATCTTTTCTTCTTTTTTTTATTCTTTGCATTTTTTTTCTTTTCTCTTTTTTTTTTTATGCTTTGCATTTTTCTTTTTTTTGTTTTTTCTTTTTTTTCTTCTTTTTCTTGCTCAAACTTTTGCCTGGGTCGCCCTTCCGGGGTTTTGGCCCAGCTAGCCTCTCAAGGGTAAAAGTTTAGCTTTGTCCATGTTGAATGGTTTGAGATCTCGGAGCCATCAGAATCCAAGAGAATGGCTGCTATTCGCTGATGATGTAGAAGTCCATCCAATGGAGAGTGAATTTGCCCCTAGTGTTGTGGATAGGAACTTGGTTGTCCTTCAGCAATACTTTCTTCTTTCCCCCTTCTAGGATTTGGCATTCTTGCCAGTCTTCCCTGGTTTGCAGAAAAGACTCATCTTTGACTCTTCGAGCGCATCTGACATTTTTTGCCCCTAGTTCATGGGCTGCTTCTGATCCGGCCACACGGGCCTTACATTGTGGTTGATCGTTGAACATTCTGAATCCAAGTTCAAGGTTTGAAAGCAAAAGGGGTCGAGTCTCGAGGCTGAGAGCGATCTTAGGCTGCATAATCTCAAGAGCGATTCCACACAGGTCTTCGCAGGACTGCGCAAAATATTTTTTTGAAATCTTTTAAGAAAGCGACAAATCGCTCGCGCTAAAGACAATGTAGAACCAATCTGGATCAAGCCAGGATCCTTCTCAGTACTCACATTAACAAACATGACCTCATTCATTAAGGGCTTAGCACGCCTCTCTTTCTCTCAATTGATCAAATTTTTGCAAAACCCGAGGAATTCCTTCCTCTTCGTTTTCATCACAATGTTCAAAAAGGTTTTGAAAAACTTGGGTCGATGTAATGACTTAAAGGCACAGAAAAGTAGGTGAAAAGCACTGCCGTTTCATTCAAGTTTGCTGGCACAGCAGGCTCAAAGCAGAAACAAGCACAAAAGCATAAAAACCACAGCTATTTCAATTAGATCTTTTGGTGTAATTGGCTCATCGGTAGAAACAGACTCAAAAGAAAGCGAAAAGACAAACACAAAACAAAATAGTGATATCCGAGGTAACGCCCCCGAGATCATCCGACTCTAACAAAACAGGACTGACTCGATACAACAAGACAGACCCAACTGACTCAGTATGAAAAGACTGACTCTATACAACGGGACAAACTCTAAACGACATAACAAAACTGACTCAATACTCGAGTCAGAAAGTACAAAAACCAGCATTCACAAATGCTCAAAACAGTGCGTGCCATACGCCACATCTGGAGTAAACTGAGTGCCGCCCGCAGGTGGTTCATCCCCCGATCACATAGTCACATTATCCCTCATAAGTTCACTGATCAAGTGCCGATAGACTTTGCAAGACTGGTGCGACGATGACCCTGTTGTCAAACAGATCCTATACATCATGGCGCAGACGAAAGCAACTGTCAGTGTCATGACCGGTTTGTTGATGGTAGGCACAGTACTTAGTCTGGTCATGCTTTGGAGGGAGAGGATCGAATAAAGGCCGTTGTTCCAACGGTTTCAAATGTCCTTTCCAGAGTAAGACCTCTAGAGCCTTTGACAAAGGCATATAAAGTGGGGTAAAAACCCTCTTGACTCGAGGTGGATATTTGGTTTTTTGTGAGCTACTTCCGAGGGCACCGGTGAATGGGGTAGCTGTTTTTGATGTGGTGGTGGTGACCATGCCCACTTCAGAAGATCTTGCAGCTGCATCACCACTGGTGGTCGCATTCGAACTGCGGGAAAACGCCCTCCTCGGCTGCTCCTTCTCCTGGTCAAGGAGGCCCTGCCTCATAGCGTCCTCGATTTGCACCCCAATCTCATGTAAATCTGCAAAGGTGGGTAGAGGGAGAACGATCATTTTTTGTATGAGCTTGGGCTGGAGGTTGCGCACAACCATCCGAATCTGATCTTTGTCAACGGGCCTGATGGTCATCATCGAGGCTTTAGCCCTCCAGTGGGTCACAAAATCGGAGAAGCTCTCCTTTGGCTCTTGGCGAGTGACTTCAAGATCACGAGTTGTGACCTCGATCTGTGTGTTATAGGAGTATTGAGCAATGAAGGCCTCAGCCATCTCTTCCCAGTTCTGTTTCATAGAGTTCTCCAATTTCGCATACCAGATTGCGGCTATCCCAGACATGGTTCGGCCAAATAGTGACAGCTTTTGGACTGTGGTCAAACCCATTGGCCTCAGGATATCAGAAAACAGGTGGAGGTGCACCATTGGGTCTCCAGAACCATCGAAGCGGTCGATATGTGGCATCTTGAACCGGTCCAGCAGCGTCACGGCCAAGTCGGTGTACCCATCCTCAATGTCCGGAATGGACTTCACACCTTGAGATTTCTTGAACAGCTTTTCAAGCTTGCTCACTTTTAATGCCGTGGGGTCCACCTCGAACTCAAAGGGGGAGTCCAGTAGATTGATAGGCGTGGGTGCCTTGGATAGTTGAGGTAGAATTGGGGGCGGAGGTGGCCTCGTTGGGATGTCTGTATCCTCCTGGACATTCTGGACATTTGCCGTCTCCCCAGGTATTGGGACTCTTGGTGGGGGAGGAACCTGGTGTGAAGCAGATGCTCCGGTTTGCTGTTGTATCCTGGCAATTAACTCTGCCTGTTGAGCCATGACCTCGGCCTGTTGTTTGGCAAATTCGGCTTGACAAACAGCGTCCTGCTGCATGGTTTTCATACTTTCTTGGAGTTGACGCATCATCTCCTCCATTCCTGCCATACTGCCCTGATCTAACTGATCTATCGGTATATCTATCTCTGTGGTAAAAGAAGATATCCCAACCCAACTGCACACAGGTGAGATGGATAATGACTGCTGATCCGAAGACTGTTGAACTGATGATGTGTCCCTGATTGGCCCCCTACCTCTGGCGAAGGAACACTGATTTGCCCTTGAACTGAATCTCTGACCTGACAAAGTCTATCAGCACAAGCCCAATGTACCGGGGGATATTGGAGCCTTTTGAAGCTATAGTTCCACGACTACCTTACAAAAGAGAAAACAGACAGCATCTCAGCTTGATTTCACCAGAACAAGTATAAGCATAGCTAAACGACTGTGCTCTCTACTGAATTCTGCCCAAAACTCTGCCAGTAAACTGATACCCTCAGGTAAAACTGATTCTCTCAGGAAAAACTGATTCCCCCCAAAATACTGATGCCCTCAGGCCTGATACCCAGACTTGCGAACTGATACATGCATTCCTGTAGAGGCACACTCTAAAAGCACATAGCAAACAAGTGAGAGCCAAAACACCCCTATGTTGGGGTAGGGTTTCCCTGTCCTATTTTGTCAGGAGCTAGGGTTTCACTACACACACAGCGGTTTCAAACAACCTATAATCGGGTAGCAACCTGTCCTAGTTTGGAATGGTCACTATGGATTCCGAATATGCACTAGGTCGAATGGTCAAAAAAGGGTGCCCCGATAAAACCGGGGTTTGTGTTCCCGTCGTGGCAGAGCCCGCAACCGGTCAGCCTTATGGCAAGCTTCTCGAAGCGAGCCTCCGGCAAACCGTTCAGGAATAGCATACGGCAAACACGGTGTCCTAGGCGCACCAATGCAAATGCAATGCAAAGAAACACATAAGTGTAATTAAAACAAGACATCATGAGTTCGAGTCAAGTTCTCTAAATCCCCAGCAGAGTCGCCAGAATTGTAGACGCGCCCGAACGTCCCGGGAAAATCCCGTTTTGTTCATTGGACTTACGATAGTTCGGACTCAATATCACGGTTCTTAATCTGATCTCGCAAAGTGCAATACGAGATTGATAAATCACCAAAGAGTCCAAATCCGGCAAATCGTTTTGAAAACTAATTTTTTAGAAAGAAGTGCCAAACATGGACTGCTTTGCCAGAAACAGAGTCGCCACCTAAATATTTTATTTTGGGGGAATTTAGGAAACCTTGACTCGTGCCTAAGGCTACGTGTCCGTCATCACCAAAGTTGCATCGGCTCGGGAACTTGGGTACGATTGGGGAAGGTCATGCAATGAGCACCCCCGCTCGCCCAATCAAAGATCGGCCACTACTAAACATGATATCGAGTTTTTGAAAACACATGCGTTCTTATTCCAGTTTATTAGCCTAGGATTATTATGTGATGCACACAGCATACAAGTATAGACTAGATCGCCTGAGTTGGAACAAAACATTTCATGTTTGTTTATTTGAAAATGGTTTGATTGTGCTACTCGCAAGTAGGCTAAGACGTGGATTTGCCACTCTTAGGTGGGCTTAGAAAACATGGTGATTTGCCACTCTCAAGTAAGCTTAAAACTCGCAATCAATGCATTGTTCCAATTCAAGTAATCCAACCTTCACCCACAGGCATTCAGGCAGGTATATCACATAAGCACATAGCCTCATGGTAAGCATGCTATCATGACAGTCACTCACACGCATGCAAGGATGCTAAAGCATAAACACTCACCGAGTACTCCGAGCCAAAGAAAGAAGCTAATTAGAAATCATGCATGAATCCTAACTATGCTAAGAATGCCTAATGCAACACATGCAAAAATGCAACTACAATAGGCTCGGCTATTCTAAGATGACATATGAGATGCAACAATCAATACATGTATTCAACTTGGAATTGAAATACAATGCAGTTAGCATGATGCGCCGAGCCCGGTGCATGCAATACAGATGAATGAATGCAAACATGCGAACATATAGATGCTAATTGAAACATGCCCTAAAACTAACCATCATAAGCTGGTAAATAAAAGGGAGAAAGACGTGGGGTTGGAAGACATGCATCACACACACGCACACTTATTACAAAGTTCGCCCTCTCGTGGAGGGTCCGAATAAATAATACAGACCGAATAATTAATCAACTACCCTAGCTAATTAAATATTACAAAGCCCTTAATTAATTAACAAATTAATTACAAAACAATCTAAGTATGAAATTAAAGAGGCCGCCGCAGCTCCGCTTCGAAATGATTGGATGATGCATGCTCGATTCGCCTCGCTCAGAAATCCGTTGCCATGCCAACTGTTGCCTCTGTTTGCACTGTTTCATGCCCCTGAAAGCTGCGCAAGTCCCAAGGCTGCTTTCTGAACCACTCCCTGAGCACTGTGGGAGGTCACCGGCCAGGAGACAGGACTACCGGCCATGGGAGGATGGTCATCGACCAAAGATGGGGCCATCGGCTGGATACTGGTAGTCGGCCGGCACTGAAAGTGGCCGACCGGCCATTTCTTCCTGCAGAACACTGGTTTTGCTGCAATAGAGGACAGACAGTGCATGGCATGGAATTTACAAGCCAAATGTATGCACGACCACCCTCCCTATCATGCTATGAACTCAAGGGAGTATGGCTCTCGACCCTCGGGCCACCAATCACGTATCTCGATGCATGATGGCCGAGGAACCGAATTGCACAACTTAATATAGAATGAATGCACATATGAACACATAAATGCCTAAACTCCATCATGTGTCGTCAAGAGTGTCGGCGACCGGGAATCGAGGCACGTTTTGTCACTTTGAGTACGAAACGTCCCTCATTTCCCGTGTTTGGACTAACTCCTATTCCAAACACAATACAACAAATAATGCATGGTATGAATGTTACTCTAGCATGCAACCTAAATGCAATGCGACTAAATGATGCAAACGTGCAAAGGATGACATGCAAGGGTGCGACTAGCATACGCAATGCTATGAACTAAGAATGGCATACACAATGCACATATGAAGACTATCAATGAGACGATCAAGGTATACACAATGCAATGGTCAATCATGCAACAACATAGACTATATGGCATATACAATGCAAGATGGACTTAAACTAAAATGAATAGGCCTCAGCCACACTCAAATTAGTGGCCAATCATGATGAAAAAAAGGCAACAACACACGCACAAACATGCAAGGTGCAATGGCTCCGAGTCTAGGGCACAAAGCACAACTCTACAAGAGCATTGGAAAGATGAAATATGGCATACAATAGCACAAGTTCCAGCTCTGAAATGGCATACAAGATGGTCCCGAATCATGCAAACAACTCATACAATGCATGTTGGATGGCTCAAATACCGAAACTAGTGAAACACATTACACTAGAGGTATGCAATGCAATGCACAAATGACCAAACTAGCCCCAAACAGTCCCTATGCAGGCCCAAAACAGTGGCAAAATGGACTAAGATGATGTCATGAAGTGCGCAAAAATGAAGCTCATGCAATGGCTCATAAATGGGACATACAAGCACAACTCTCAAATGCGCTTAAAGAGTGATAAACATGGAAAGATGGCGAATGAATAAGCTCTGAAATATCATACACAATGATACTAAAACATGCAAACACCTCAATATAAGCATGCAATAGGCTTCAAAACTCAAAGCTAGGCATGGCTATTACACTACAAGCATACATGGAAAGTATCATTCGACCATGGGACCTCAAAACAGAGTTAAGGCAGCCCAAATTATGAATAAAATCAGTTTAGAACATGGCCAAAATATGCTAGAATCAAGGGCCAAGACAACATGCAATGTAAGCTAGCGAGCATGGTTTACACTACAAGTATGTGAAGCATTCAAGAGGCCACTAAACCAGCAAAAGACAGAGGTATGACATGCCAAATAATGCCCAAAAACCCACTAAAAAGTGATCAACACATGCAAGAATGACATGCTAATTTGATAAGCTATGAATAGGATTATTCTACACATGCAAGAGGCACACCCAAGATGAGAAAACCAACTCTGGACAGAGCCTAGGCAGGCCCTAAAAGTCACCAAAAAGGGCCTGAAACAAGGCTTGGAGGTATGAAGATATAGGCTTCTTTGAAAGGCCAAATATGCTAGTAAACAAGACAACAAGAGAGAGGGTCACCCCTCTCTGATTTTGGCCCTCAAAACCACATTCTCACCACTGAAAATCCACTGGATTTCAGTGGTAGGAAGGCCAAGAAAAGACTAGCTCGAAGGCCTTATGGCATGGCACAAAACAAGGCCAAAACAAGCATGCAAGAGGGTAGATGACCCTCAACAACAAAATGGTCTTAAACAAACATGAAAAGGACCTTAAAACAAGACTTTTTTCAGTTGACAGCAAAGCTTAAATATGTATGCAAATGAGGCTAAGAGAAGGATCAATATAATGCTAAAAAGAGGGAAAAGGGGTTACCCTTGTAGCTCAGCAAAACCAGCAGCTTCTCCAGCCCAAAACCAACTCTTCAACCTCTGAAAATACCCTCCAAGGACCTTAGATAAATGGTGGAGGTGTGTGGCTATGAGGTGTGGTGTAATAGGCCAAGAACAAGACCCTTTTGAACCCAAAATATAGAGATATAAAGAGAGATATATCTTGGAGCCTTAGACAATTTTTTTGGAACCTCTCTAAAGGAGAGGGAGACCCTCTCTTATAGAGAAACAAGAGGGTTCAAACTTCTTGGAGAAGCTAGAGCAAAGGTTCAAGCTTCCTCAAGAAGCTAAAACAAAGGTTCAAGCTTCTTTGAGAAGTTAGAGCAAAGGTTCAAGCTTCCTCAGGAAGCTAAAACAAAGGTTCAAGCTTCCCCAAGAAGCTAAAGCAAAGGTTCATGAGGTTCAAGCTTCCTCAAGAAGCTAAAGCAAAGGTTCAAAAGGTTTAAATTTCCTCAAGAAGCTAAAACAAGAGTTCAAAAGGTTCAAGCTTCCTCAAGAAGCTAAAGCAAAGGTTCAAAAGGTTCAAACTTCCTCAAGAAGCTAAAACATTGTTTCAAAAGGTTCAAGCTTCCTCAAGAAGCTAAAACAAAGGTTCAAACTTCTTCAAGAAGCTAAAACAAAGGTTCAAAAGGTTCAAACTTCCTCAAGAAGCTAAAATAAGGGTTCAAAAGGTTCAAGCTTTCTCAAGAAGCTAAAACAATGGTGCAAATCCTCCATACACGTGTATGGAGGGCAGGGTCCGTGCTTACCAGCTGGCACAGCTGGTATGCATAATGCCTGAAAAAGGCAAAGAAAAGGTCTCGGCCAGAAAAAGTGGCCGATTGACCAAAACAATGGTCGGCCGACCAAAAACATTGCCAACCGGCCAACACCTTTGGTCGGTAGCAAGAAAACAGGGCCGGTGGCCTCAAGCCATGGCCGGTGAGGTGTGGGGATGGCCAACAAGCCATTCCCTGCCCTTAGAAGCAAAAAAAACAAGTGTTTGGTCCACAACCAAACACAAAACAAACAAGTCGAGATATCTTGAGGCAAGGCGTGCAACCGAGAACTCAAAACGAACACAAACATAGATGATCATCGAGTGTTCAAACGATGACGTCCAACTCTTGAGGACGGTCAAAAATGAGGTGTCTACAACGCTCGACGGCCACTTGAGCGTGAGACTGAGGTCTTTGCTTGAGCGCAACTCTGGTCGCTCGAGCGGTCTGCAAAATGTGTAAACTTCTGGAAGCATGCATTTTACACTCGAGCCAACTTTTGGTCGCTTGAGCGGGAATGCAAAACAAATAGTGGTCGCTCGAGTGCAGGTTCTGTCGCTCGAACGGATAAATAGAATTCTGGAATTTCCAGATTTGCTTCAAGCTTCCAAACTCAAATTCAAAGTCTCAAAATGCAACCTTTGGGCCCCAAAACTTGAAGAAATATGTCTAAACTTGCAAAACATTGAGAATTCAAAATCATTTCGCAAAATCAAAGCCCAAAAACATGTTCATTGTGCAAATTCAAACTCAAAACTTTGAAACATAACGTGTAAGTAATGGATTGAGTTTAAAGCTTCCAAATCATAATCAACCAAGGTAAATTGGTGGAAAAACATGATAAATTCTCAAAACTAAGGTAGAATTGGGACATGCATGTGAAAATTCTTAACAATTAAACTCAAAATATAGGAAAATATGCATGCATGCATGCATGGAATGCTCTCAAATTCCCTAATTTAAGCTCAATTCTCATGAATAAACACTTCATTCTCTAGAATTCTTGCACTAAAGTCTTGAATACAAAGTTTAATGTCCAAATTCTTACCTAGAGTCTTAAATCACAAGCATAGAAGCTTAAACTCCTAAATTCCCTTCAATTCTCCAACAATTTCTAACAATTCTCCCTTTTTTTAGCTTTTGATCTTAATTTTCTTCCTTATCTCTCTCTCCCACGTTTTTGAGCTCAAGGATGAGGGAATGAGAGTATAAAATGAAATCAAGGACTTACTTGTGCCTTATATAGACTTGATTAGGGAGCTCTAATTAAGCTTTGATTAAGTTGAGTAATGGCAATTATTATATTCTAATTATTTCGTTCTGAATCGAATTTCAATTCAACTTACCATAAAATTTTAAAAATTCCAAATAACATATAAACCAAGTCAATTTCATATTCTGTGGTCAATAAGGCCTTCAATTCGCAAAACAAACTGAAACATGAACAAATCTTTCTACGGTAGGCAGATAGAAACACAAATAATACAACACACATGTACTTAATTCAAAATTTCATTTTAATTACTTATTAGGCATCTTTAATCGTGGTTTAGTAGTTAATCATAGGTTGGGGTTGTTACAAATCCGGCAGGTTTAGATTATTTTTTGAATCCGTGGTTCAGTTCTAGATTGAAAAATAAAAAATCCATAGTCCACGAGTTGGTTCCAAATTGAACCCCACAGTTCCAGATTGAAATCGATCCGGACCGTATATAAACAGCCTACATTTATATTATACACCCTCTTGCATAATATCTTCTCTTATTCCATATAAAACCTAAACTCAAATCTCAACCCGCATAGTATCTTCTTTTATTGTTTTTATTTGTTGGTTTTTAGTTTTAATTTGTAATGGTCTAAATACTTATGTGAAACAAGTTTTCTTATGATTGTTTAAATTCTAGAACAGCATGTCACTATTATGAAAAGACATGTTACTATTGTGAAACTAATATATGATGCTATATTTATGTTTTTATAAAATTAAAATGTTCTATATATATATATATATATTTTATTATTATTTAATTATGTAAATCCGTGGTCCTAAACCGATCCAATCCGTGTTTAAATAGATTAGTTCGGATTGGTTCAACAATTTACACGGATTAAGTTGGTTCTAATTTTTCAAGAACCGTAATAACGGATTGGTCATGATTTTATCCCAATCCAGACTGTGCTCACTCCTACTGTCCATAACCATGTCATGCACCTTCAACCCACCCTTAAAGACCTGACTTGCATTCATTCAACTTCAATTGATGCAACAATACCAGAAAAACTGCAGATAAGTATATAGCAAAAGATTGCATTCATTCAACTTCAATTGATGCAAGCAATACCAGAAAAACTGCAGATAGGGATACAGCAAAAGAGAGTCAGCAAACAATACTGGAAAAGCTTTAGATAGATGGAGACTCTGATGGCAAGAGAGACAATCAGCAGGGAGCAACAAAATCAGCAGAAGTACCATGTAAGGGGGAAGGTTTCATTATATTTTAATCCGGGCACATAAAACCTTTGAGCTTGAATTGGATGATATATAACATTGCATACCGTCACTGAAATTTTGAAATAATGATATGGAGAAACAAAAAAGAACTGCTAACTCATTGTGATTAACCTCATTGAGTACAGAGTGCCAATTTGAGGTTTGTTCCTCGACTCATTGAGATTTACTTTTACTATTTCCAATCTTTATAACACATCTTGTTTAGCAAAACACAAACCTATAAATTATTAAAGCACAAAGGGCACGTAAATATAGGCACCAGACCACCTATCATAATGGGAAACCCGTCTGAGATTGCAGCGTAGATAAAATTTAGTTACGATAAAAATGATATGCTCATACAAAATTTCATCTCATGTTACAATTGAGAGTTTAAATTCTATCCAAAGGATGCAAGAGACAAAAACAGCATCATATAGTCTCAAGATGCAACTCTAAAAATAGAAGGGTTAGTCAAAAGCAAGGCATGACCCTTGTTCTGTTTTCACTTTTCACCGATCTTTCTCAGACAAGGAGGACTGCATTTATACAACCATCATTCTCTGGATTATTCGTCACTTGAGCATACTTCCCTGCACCCACAAATTTATAGAACAAATGAGACATGCTTATCTGAGGTAAATGCAAAACATCATATTTATTTAAAAGAATTGCCAATGACAATCTTACCCCATACAACTTTTCCAGCTGGTGTTACAAGACCTAGTTCACTGACATTCACCTGAAAATAAGGAAATATTATTTATAATTATAATTAAATACCACCTAATTGAAATTTCAATCACGTCCAATAAACAAAAACATCTTAAGCAAAAATTTACCTCAATAATCGTTCCTTTAGTTATAACACCAAGTGAGGTGTACATTGGACCATTAGGATTTTTCTTTACTCCAATAATCTCAAGATTGAAAGTGCATTTAAGTTCAGGGTGTGTCACATGGGCTTTAGTGAATCGCAAACCCGAAGGACGGATAAACCGCTCATACTTGGGAGGTTTTCTTGTAAAACCTGGTCCTACAAATGTGGCTTTAGTGACCATCCTCTTCCACTGCTTGGCTGCAAAAAGAGAACAAAAGCATAGACATCAGGGGCAGTACTGTAACTTTGGCATAACTCAAATTATGAAAATTCAAATCAGATAAAGGCAATGCACAGGATAATTACTTTTCCGTTTACCAGTTCTGATCACTCTAAACATCTCATCTTCAGCCACAGGCCTGACCTGAAGATTTAAAACAACTCCGTTACAAACTTATTTTATTATTATGTTGGTATTCATTGTACACTTAAATAAAGTTATATAAACACTCAAACATCCAACCCATCTAATGGAAACGTGGATGTCCAAGAAGAAAGAACTTAATATGGTACTTCAAAACTTGGAGAAAGCCTATGATAGAAATCAATGGTGACATTGTTTTAATTGATCAAACTAAACTAAAAGACCGTAGAGAAGCTATAGAATCAAGAGGATTAGGATTAATGCATAAATGGAAACAATGAGTGATGTGGAGATATTCAGCAAAATGAAGGTTATGCCTCTGGGGTAAAAGTAACCAGTGTAGCAAACATATCAATCCAATATTCAAATTACTGATACTACTAATATACATTTTGCATATTCATCACAGATTTCATCCAGCAGGAATAACTCAGAGGGAATGATAGCATTCGCCAACAATTTTACTCTGCTATGGCACATCTGCTTTAGGCAACTTCAGAACTTCAACAACATGACAATTACGCTAATTGCTTAGCATGTATAATGTCAAAAAATCTTCAAATAAGAGTGTGGGTGGAGATATTATTGGCAAACTAGAAGGGTTTTCCATCCACTAGCATATACATGGATGCCCTTCCTTTATTGCCAAATTCTGTCTTCTGATACTCAGCATGAGAAGCAACTTTTGTTGTACATTCTTCACTTTTTCACTTTTTTCGAATATCTGATACCGAGTGTTTAAGTTATTTGTCAAACCTGTAACCCTATAGATGTTTATCTACTTCCCTTCTCTTCAAACTTAACATGAGGCATAAATGAGCAGTTAGCTGCAATATCTTGCCACTGTTAATTAAGGCTATGATCTTTTCTGACCCAGGTGACTGCTTAAACTGATTATTTAATCTATACAAAATTAAGCTCAACGCTCTTAGACTGTTAGGTGTAGCTGCTGGTGTGTAAAGGCTATGCAATTCTAAAAACAGAAGTTGGTGGTGGACTACCATGAGTAGTATGAGTATACAGAATCTTGCAGAGGCATTGTGAAAAGTATTTTGCTTGAGCGTGTTGTATCATGGTAAGGTTGTTTTATAGATTACATGTCTGTGGTGTGGGGAAGAACAGAAAATTGGCATTTGTATTTTCTTTAAATACATAATTGGTTATTAACAAGTTCACATCATCTTCCCTATTTGCACTCCTATAATAGGCGGACTTCCCTAAAAGAGGTCCACTAAGGTATGAAAACATAAAATAAGAAAGACATCCAGTAAATTCAAGAAAAAAACATGCAAGAAAGATACTATGTACAGAATTGTAGCTGATCCTACCTTGGGTAGAGGAACCTCCCATTTTCCAGCTTTCTCTTTTCTTTTTTGCTTTACAGTGTTGCTAAGAACCTACAGACAGCATTATATGATAATCAGTAATGGTACATGGCCAACATATATTTACACTTAACATCCATAAAATGGAGAACTTCATAAAAAGTACTATCATCTTAGCTAAAAATAGCATACCTTTGCCCGTGTCGTCGTTTCACGATCAAGCAGATAGGCAGGAATAGCTCCTTCCTGAACATCATCATCCACCTTTCGCCTGGATGATGATTCTTCATGCATAGCCAACCTGTAGACATGGTGGAAAATTAGCCAAAAGGTTGTTTATTCAAACCATAATGCATTAAACAAGTATAAACGACAGCAATCTACAATTGGAAAACAAGAAGAATGATATATATATATACACACACACAACAAGAATGATATATATATATACACACACACAAACAAACAAAGATATTAAGAAAATGTTTAAGGAAAGGAATGAAATAACTAAAATCACAACATGATTGACTTCAGAAATGTGTACTAGGGAAAACATTGGATAATTCTCAATTCCTTTTGAAATTTGGAATCACAAAAATAGTCCTCCATTTTTCATGAGTCCTAAACCCCAGACTAACAGGGGTGGCAATGGCTCATGTGTTTTGGGGCTGTGTTTGATAAACTGGTTAATTTTTATTCCTTAATACAAAAAAGAAGATTGTAAAGTTTCCACAATCTTCAAGATAAAATATCTATCAAACAATGTATTGACCACAAAAATATGCCAGCTGCTCTTCAAACTCATACAGAACCATCTAGATGAAAAGACTATCCCGGTGAATGCTGGAAACTTTCTTGCATTTAACTAAAATGGAGGGTAAGCTTGCTCAGAACTCATTAAGAAAGATGAGATGTTTTTCCCTCAAAAGATACTGCTATTTCATCAAAGACAAAAAGAAACAAACTTATTTCCAAAAACTGACAATTTAATTCTAAACACCACTGCGGTTTACGGATCAATGCATCAATATTAAAATTCAGAATTCAAAAACAAATATAGGATCAAAATCTTAATTAAATAAAATGAAAACACATGTAAATGTATAAAAAAAAAAAAAAATTAAAAAAAAAAACAAAACAAAACACTCACGTTTTCTTCATTTGGGCCTTCTCAGCATAGCGTTTCTTAGCAAACATCTTACCCTTGATACCCAAAGACTGCTCAATTCAAATTGAAGCACAAAATTAGAACTTCCACACAAAACTCCATAAATACATACATGAGAAAAGTGAAGAAACTGAACCTTCTGAGCAATCTGAGATCGCTTGTGGACTTCACGAGCCTCTTTCTTTCGTTTGCGCTCGAAATGATCATGGCGATAGCCATTTCTCTTCCTGTGAAGCTCTATGTAATCTCCTTGAGGCTTAACAAATCATTTATCAAACAAAAAAACAACAATCAAATCAGTACACGTTCAATTGAGATCGATATCAGAAATATACAATTATCAAACACACAAACAACAACAACAAAAAAAAAAAGATTTATGCTTTAGCTTTGAAACGAACCATGGCGGTCGACGATTGTCCCCAATTTTCTAGAGAGAGAGATAGACAGAAACCCTAGCTTTAGACGGTACTAGGGTTTTAAACTCCTCTTCATAATAATAGAAGAGAAAACGGGTTCTAAAGTGGGGCGGATCGAGCTGTTTTTAATCGTTCATCTAACCGACCCTAATGTCCGGGTGGGGCTGGTTTCAGTGGGTTTTGTTTGACCGCACCGGTTGCTAAGCCCAAAAAGATCCGTTCAAATATATTCAGACCCAATAAACAATAAAATAGTCAAAAAATCAATAAATTTTTATATTTTTATTTTTTAAAAGCCTTTTTATAAAAATTTAAAAATCACTAAAAAAATCTAATTTTCAAATACTCCTTTATTTGGATACAACTTCTTTTTCTTTTTCTTTTTCTTTTTTCCTTTTACCAATTTTTAAATTGAGTTGTAACATGTTCGTTAATCTAAAAAACAAAAAGAAAGAAAGAAAGATACTTTTTCAAAAAATTAGGAAATTCTAACTTTTAACAAAATAGTAACTTTTTTCTATTATTTGGACGCACCAACTAGACTGACAACAGCCATGCATCACCTGTATCTACATTCATAATACATAAATTTTGTACAAAATGATAACACAATTGTGAGATAAGTGTGTAGGACTTACCATTCGTCTCATATATATATATATATATATATATATATATATTCCATTATGTAAAAATCTTTTGTGCAAGGAAACTTTCTCATAAAGTTTGTGAAATTTGAATTGTTGACAAAATTGTAAATATGATAATTGTTTACTAGTTCAACTTTTTTTGAGTTAATCAAAATCAAAGTGTGATATCATAATTAAATTATAAATATATTCATACTTAAATAAAAACATTAACATATATTAATTTAAATTATTTGGATTATAATGTCAATGATTTGCTGGTAATAATGTTATCATAGCATATTATATTATTATTTGAGTTATTGGTTTGTAATTGTTCTATGCCCTCAGGGCTCATCTTGTAATTGTCTCATCTTGTAAATCCTAATCTTCATTTATAAATAGGGGATGATATCCTATCAAACCCTAAGCTAGTTACTCAAGCTTCATGGTATCAGAGCAGAACCTCTAGGGTTTTGGCACACCCTAACTCTAGGGTTCGAAACTTACCTAGGTGGATCATCTGCTGGGTCGATCTTCAGCTCGTCGATCTCTGCTTCGTCTTCATCCTTAGTCGCCGTCGTCACTCAGCCGTCTCTCAGTCGATCGTCACTCAGCCGCCTTCCTGTCGCCTTCGTCACTCAGCCGTCCTCAGCTCGTCGATCTCCTCCAGCAGTTCGTCGATCTTCTTCTCTGCTCGTCAATTCGTCGCTCGTCTTCATCACTCTCATCAGCTCGTCGCTCGTCTTCTCCTCTGTCGCCTTCGTCGACCGTCGATCTCACTGGCATACTCTCATTGGTGGGTCGTTTAACACACCAAAATTAAATACTAAACTATATCAAATTCTATCAGAATAATAGCAAGTCCAGGTATCGATCCACAAGGACAATTGTGAAATTGAACTAATTTAATTGTTAAATTCCTAAATTAATTTTGATTAAAAGATTGATTGTTCATAACCTAATTTAATAACAAATAAATTAAACTAAGGAATTAAATTATCAATAATAAATGAAATTGGGTTTACTGAATTGGGGAAAAATCCTAGGGTAGAGAATTCACCACTAACCACATAATTAGGGTTTCCAATTGAAATCAATTATGCTATGGTTTGAACGGATTAATGTTTCACAACTACAAGCTCGAAGCATTTGACAAGAAGATCATCACATTCAATATACGAGCACGAACCATCTCAAGTAATACGAATCGTTCACTCTAAACTAAGGTAGTGATACAACTCGTTCCTCGTAGCATGGTTCATCTCATACCTTGAATGTGAAGGAATAGAAAACACATGTATGGATAACATTCAACAATCACAGAAAGTCAAATATTCGAAGAGATAATGAAAAATATATAAAAGAAACTTCTAAATCACCATACAAATGTTCAAACCTTTACATAATTAAAAATCAAAAAGAAAACAAAATAATTACATGGCTAGGGTTTCATCAAAACACTAGAAAAGAAGACTAGCCACTCATGGAGGAGTGGAAGAAGGTAGATGGAGAAGGAACCACCATCAGAGACATCCTTGAAGCTTTTGTTTTCCTTCCCTTCCAAACCCTAGCCTCTCCCTTTAGGTCAAAACAACTTCAGAACCCTAGAAAAGCCTTTTCCTTTTCTTTTTATACTTCTACTCACTTTCCAAACAGGTTTAAAACTTCGATTTGACTTTTTCAAAAAAAGTCAACTCTGTCCAAATTTTGTCTTTTTGCCCATTTTATGCTCCGACGATGTACAACCTGATTGACATTCAACACACATAAAGTATACGGTTTGACCAGCAAGTGAAGTTAAGAGATTCTAATTAACAGCCTCAATGATGTACAATTCGGCCTTAATCACTCATACTCTCATCCCTGTTTGGTATGATATAACCTATGTCGTGTATAACACCGTACCAATACATATATAAATAAATAAATAAATATATAAAAAAAAACAGAAAAGGAAAAAAAAAAACCTCAAAAAAAAAAAAACAAAACAAAACAAAACTCAAAAAAAAAAAAAATGAAAATGGTTTCTTAATTTTGTTATGCCTTTATAGTGGTCATTGTGCCTGTTCTTTCAACACCACCTTCCGAGTTTGTGATTGCCACTAGTTTTGTTACGGGTTCGGTAGTATAGTATCCATGACAGATTCCACCAATGTGTCCCCTTCTTCTCAAACACCGAGGAGTGAGAATCCCATTATACCTACTACCATGACTGAGAACCCCAACCCTAGTCTGAAACTCACCACCTCTCTATTTAATGGTCAAAACTACCTAGCATGGTCTCAAAGTTTGACTATGTTTTGAAGAGCAGAGGGAAGATGGGGTATGTTGATGGCAGGATACAGGCACCTAGTACCACTGACTCGGGTTATGACCAATGGGAGATTACCAACTCTTTGATTATGGGTTGGCTTATCCATTCGATGGTTCCAGAACTTGGTGAGGGCTACTTGTCTATGGAGACTGCCCAGGATGTTTGGGATGCTGTGGCTGCCACCTATTCCCGCAAAGGGAATTTCTCACAGGCATTTGAGTTGCGCTGCTCTATTGAGAGCTCACTTCAGGGGGAGCAGACTGTTCTTCAGTACTTCACTTTCCTCACCAACGGCTGGAAACGCCTTGACCACCTGCAAGACTATAAGCCTGTTTGCCCTGCTGATTTTGTCGGGTATAAGAAGTTCATCGCACAAGAACGGGTCTTTAAATTTCTGGCAGGCCTAAATGTGGAGTATGATCCAGTTAGGGGTCGAGTTCTGGGTATGAACACTCTTTCTTCGCTTCAGGAAGCATTTGTCTATATATAGAATAAGGAGAGTCGCCGATCTGCTATGATGTCCCCTGTCTCTACTGACCGCTCAGCATTACTGTCTACTCCTCGGGATGGCCTCAGCTTAACTCTCATCCCTCCGTCTGCTGCTAAGGAGTCTGTATTCTGTGATTATTGCAAGAAGTCGCGGCATACTCGTGAGACGTGTTGGAAGCTTTATGGGACTCCATCCGGGGGTCGAGGTGATCGGTCTGGTTCTCGAAGAGGTCGGTCGGGCCAGTCTAGAGGACGTGGTTCCTATTCCCGGGCTCATCAGTCTAGTGTCGTTGATACACTTGACTCTAATTCTGCCTCTGTTGGCCAAGCTTCTGATACTGAGCTGGAGGATGCTTTGCGCCAATTGTTGGACCACCAGTCTTCTACTACTCTCAGTACAGCTTCCTCGTCCTTTGCCCGCTCAGGTAACTTAGCCTCTTCTCCTTGTGTTTTCCTGTGTCATAAGTCTTTGCATTGGATTATTGATTCCGGTGCCTCAGATCATATGTCTGGCTCCTCTGATCTTTTCTCTGTCTATAAGCCCTCTTCAGGTCAGGACAAAGTTAGGATTGCAGATGGTACTGTTTCTTCCATTTCTGGAAAAGGTTTAGTCCAAGTCACTCCTACCATACATCTATCTTCTGTTCTCCATGTTCCAAATTTTCTGTTAATCTGTTATCCCTGAGTCGTCTTACCCAGGATTTGAATTGTAGTGTGACGTTTTTTCCTGATTATTGTCTTTTTCAGGACCTTGTCACGAAGAGGACGATTGGCAGTGGTGGTGCAGAAAATGGTCTCTACTTCTTGGATCAACCAGACAAACTTGCTTATTCTTCCACCACGTCTTCTACTACCCCCGCTGAGTTATGGCTGTGGCATCAGTGTCATGGGCATCCTTCATTTTATTTACTTAAGCATTTATTTCCATCTGGTTTTGCAAATCATCATGTGTCTGACTTTCTTTGTGAGTCTTGTCAACTTGGAAAACAACATAGAACTTCTTTTGCTCCTAGTCTGAATAAAAGTTTAGTTCCTTTTTCATTAATACGTTTTGATGTTTGGGGTCCCTCTCGTGTTATGTCTGTGAAAGGTCATCGATGGTTTGTTACATTTATTGATGATTTTTCTCGTACTACTTGGGTGTATCTCATGAAAGATAAGAGTGAGGTTTTATCTGTATTTCGCAATTTTCATACGATGATTTGTACTCAGTTTGGGGCCACTGTCAAACTATTTCGTTCTGATAATGGCGAGGAATACATAAATTCTAGGTTAGGACAATATTTCTCTACTCATAGCATTATCCATCAGACCTCTTGCACTAATACTCCTTAATAAAATGGGGTGGCGGAACGCAAGAATCGGCATCTTCTTGACATGGCTCGGTGCATGTGTTTTTCTATGAGTGTGCCACGGCCCTATTAGGGCGACGTTGTTCTCACCGCTGCCCATCTTATTAATCGTCTCCCTACCCAGGTATTACAAAAACAAGCTCCTCTTCATGTCCTTCTAGGTTTCCAGTCCTTGTTTTCTATTCCTCCCAAAATATTTGGTTGTGTCTGTTTTGTTCATAATCACTCTCCTTCTCGTGGTAAGTTGGACCCTCGCTCCCTCAAGTATGTTTTCCTTGGTTACTCTCCTACTCAAAAGGGGTATAAATGTTACCACCCTCCTTCTCGTAAGTGGTTTGTGTCCATGGATATTACTTTCTTTGAGTCCCAGTCCTATTTCTTGTCCTCTCCGGTGTCACCGTCCTCATTTCCGGGGGAGCCTTGGTATGAAGTGAGTCCTGTGCTAAGTCCTGTGCTTCCTATGGTGGACCCAGTTGTTCTTGCACCACCCTCTTCTACTGTGCTTCCTATGGTAGAACCAGTTGTTCTTGCACCACCCTCTTCTACTAGGACTATAGAACCTAATGTCACCAAGGATAAGGACGGGCATGTTTATGTCCGGGACATAGACAGACAACAAGTTAACTGGATACAAGGGACCACTTCTGCTCCTCCACTACCATCTCCTGCTTCTGATGAGAGTCTAGGTAACTTTGAATCTCTTGAGTCCATTGATCTTGATGTTCCTATTGCCAAAAGGAAGGGTATGAGATCTTATACTCAACATCCTATCTCACATTTTGTGTCCTACTCTCATTTGTCATCCTCATATAGAACGTTTGTGTCCAATATTTCCTTTGTTAGCATTCCTAACCATTTTCAGGATGCTCTTGCTACCTCTGAGTGGAAACTAGCCATGATTGAGGAAATGAAAGCACTTATGAAGAATGGCACTTGGGAATTGACTGAGGTACCTACGGGCAAACGACCTGTGGGATGTAAATGGGTATATACTGTGAAACACAAAGCAGATGGGTCTATTGAGCGTTACAAGGCAAGACTTGTGGCAAAAGGGTTTACTCAGACATATGGCATTAATTATCAAGACACCTTCGCACCCGTGGCTAAGATGAATTCAGTCAGAGTACTTCTCTCTCTAGCAGCTAATCTGGATTGGCTGCTTTATCAGTTTGATGTCAAGAATGCCTTTCTCCATGGTGACCTCGAAGAAGAGGTATATATGGACATTCCTCCTGGTTTTGAGGATCATCAGACAGAAGGCAAAGTATGCAAACTTCGGAAGTCATTATATGGTCTCAAACAGTCTCCAAGGGCTTGGTTTGAGAGATTCACTCAGGCTATGTTTAAATATGGCTTCAAACAGAGTCAGGCAGATCACACCTTGTTTGTGAAACATTCCTCACGTGGTAAGACTACAGCACTTATTGTTTATGTAGATGACATAGTTCTCACGGGTAATGATAGTGGGGAAATACCTCTATTGAAGAAATATTTAGCTAGTGAGTTTGAAATCAAAGACTTGGGAAGCTTGAAGTATTTTTTGGGAATTGAAGTTGCTCGCTCTAAAAATGGGATATTTATCTCACAGAGAAAATATGTGCTTGACCTGTTGAAGGAAACTGGGATGCTTGGCTACAAGGCATGTACCACTCCACTGGAACCCAATCAGAAATTGCGGGATAATGAAGGAGGAGAAGCTGTTGATAGGGGGAGTTATCAGCGATTAGTAGGTAAGCTCATTTACCTATCTCACTCCCGTCCTAATATTGTTGTTGCTGTCAGTGTGGTTAGTCAGTTTATGCATGCCCCTCAAAGGCTGTCATGAGAATCTTGAGGTACTTGAAGTCTGCTCCTGGGAAGGGTCTTTATTTTTCAAAGTATGATCATTTTCGTGTGGAAGCCTATACAGATGCTAACTGGGCTGGGTCAGTAACTAATAGGAGATCGACTTCAGGGTATTGCACCTTTGTTAGAGACAACCTAGTTACTTGGAGGAGTAAGAAACAGAATGTGGTTGCCAGGTCAAGTGCAGAAGCTGAGTTTAGAGCTATGGCACAAGGTGTGTGTGAACTTTTATGGATCAAGTTATTGTTGAGTGATCTAGGTATTGATCAGACGGACTCCATGCGGTTATACTGTGATAATAAGGCCGCCATCAACATCGCTCACAATCCAGTTCAACATGACAGGACAAAACATGTTGAGATTGATCGCCACTTCATTAAGGAGAGACTCACTAGTGGTACCATTTGTACTCATTTTGTCCAATCGAGTGAACAACTTACTGATATTCTCACCAAGGGGGTTGGGAATAAACCATTTCATGACATATTAGGCAAGCTGGACATAAGAGATATCTTCGCACCAGCTTGAGGGGGAGTGTTAGCATAGCATATTATATTATTATTTGAGTTATTGGTTTGTAATTGTTCTATGCCCTCAGGGCTCATCTTGTAATTGTCTCATCTTGTAAACCCTAATCTTCATTTATAAATAGGGGATGATATCCTATCAAACCCTAAGCTGGTTACTTAAGCTTCAAATAAGTAGTGAACTTTTGTAGTAAACACAATCTTTCAATGATTTGTTAAAATTATTGAGGTTAAAATTTCGAATTGAGTGTACTCTGTTGCGGATATTGTATAATTAAATAAGATAAATAGATTCATAATTTGATAAATTAAATTAAAATACATCCAATAGATCCATATTTGATAAATTACATTGTAAAGCATGAAACATGATTAACAGAAATATTGAAAATGAATCAAACTAAATTATGTGTGATACCATAGTATCTTTAAAACAAATTAGCCGCGCTCACTGTAACAACCCTTATACTGTTTACCGATTAATGACTGATTGATTACCGATTACTGCTAAATTAAGACTGATTAAGACTGATAATTGAATTGATCGAAATACTGAACCGACTGACTGAGATCTGAACTGAATTGACTGCCTGTATCTGTTATATTGCATTCTTATCTGTTTGAGTGTTTAATTATCTGTTCAGTTTTCTGTGTTTAAACTGTTAATTGAAGGCCTTATCGGCGGCAGAATTCAAAATTGATTCATGTTCCATGATCAGTAGAATTTATGTGATTTTTATGGTATATTTATTGAAAAAGTGATTTGGTATGTTTAAATTAGATTAAAATAAGCTAAATTGCATAAGTTGCCTTATTTACCATTTTGCCACCCTTAGTGGCCCACTACCTCAACATTTTGAGCCTTACATACACTTAGGCAAACATTTCATCAGCTCCTTTCTTTTGTTCCCACCGAATTTAGAGAGAGAGGAAGGGAGAGACTTGAATTCACTTGTAGATTGCTTGGAGATTTGGAGTTTTGGAAGAGTAATTGCATATTTGAGCTCCTAAACCTTGAATACAAGACTTAAGGTAGAAATCCATCTCCTTGATTGTGCATTTATGTTGATTCTTGCATGATTTAGAGCTAAGTTGAAGTCTAGAGCCAATTTATGGCTTGTAATGTTGTATTGTAGCTCATTTCATGCATGCATGTGTGTATTGATGAGTTTTGAGTTGATTTCATGGCAAATTGTCACATGCATGTTCATAATTAAGCTTAAGTCCATGTTTTCAACTTGTTTTGAAAGGAATGAGCTCATTAGAGCATGTTTTGGAGTTTTGAAAGGTTTGAATTCATGCATGTCTACATGTTCTTCATGTTCATGAAAATGGGTTTGAATTTGGATTTAATTGGTTCACTCTTGGGCTTTAAATTCACAAATTGAGCTTCGAAACTTGTTGTATATTGAGTTTGGAGGTGTTTTCCAGAATTTGGGCCCAAAAGGTCGAGTTTTGAGCTTAGGAATGCTTGGTTTGAGCTTGGGAGGCAAATCTGGAAATTCCAGAATTTGGCTTCTACGCTCGAGCGAAGGATTCTACGCTCGAGCGACCATCGTTTCTTCTAAGCTCCGCTCGAGCGAGGGAATGGTGGCTCGAGCGTAAATTTCAAGCTCTCAGCATCTTGGTGCGCGCAGGCGTACGCTCGAGCAAAGAGACCTACGCTCGAGCGAAGAGCTGTGTCTCACGCTCGAGCGAGCATCGAGCGTAAAATCTGAGCATCCAGCATTTTTACTGTAGCACGCAGCCCGCTCGAGCGACGGAATCCATGCTCGAGCGAAGCTCCTTTGTCTGTATGTCCGCTCGAGCGAAGAAAGCCTCGCTCGAGCGAGACCCCTGTTTTCAGCAAATTTTGTAAAGTGTTTTCTAGTGCATCTTTGCATCCTCTTTCCATGCTAGGCATTCCTAGGGCATATTTAAGGCATCTTAAAGAGGAGATAGATGTAGAACCACACCGAGGCAAATTAGGGATTAAGTTAATATCTTTCCCAACTGTGTAGCTTAGTGTGTGTTCAATCTGTAAACTGTGTAGGGTTGGCTTTCCGAGGAGACGCTCTAGTTCACTGTAGCCTAGAACTCTATGAGTAACAATTGTGTAAAGATATGTTCAAAATGATTATCTTTTGAATACTGAACTGAACTGTTTACAGAACTGATATTGATTACTGAATGAATGTATGTCCTTTATTTCTGAACTGTACTGTGGCATCCTTAGCACCTACTGTTTACTGTTACTGTTACAAAGATCTCTGTCGGTTCCCTTGTGGAACCACTACTGTTTACTGACTGATGGCCATCATTACTGTTCGGTCTTTTAAGACCCACTGTTACTGTTATGCTAATGGATGTACCACATATGACTGTTTACTGTACTGAATAACTGATATACTGATTGAATTGAATTGTTTTCATTACTGTAAGGACATTCATTCTAAACCCCTTTACGCATTATGTTATTCACTGGGCTTTAGCTCACTGCTCATATATATATGTAGGTGTACAGGCACCGGATCAAAGCTAGAAGCGTCGGGGTAGATTCCCAGTTTTGTCAAGCCAACCAATGCGCCTCACTGTGAGGTTCCGAGCCTGCCAAGCTTAGGCTATGGGGTGTTTTAGTTTCCCCCTTCTGTACCGTTTTGTAACACTATATAGACTGAATGTTTTGCACTGTACTGTTTACCGGGGATCAAGTCCCCGTTCTGTCTGGTTGTATATGATATGCATACTGTTTCGTACTGTTCTGTATAAGTGTATGAAAAATCTTTTTGGCATACAGACTGTCACAGCTCATTGGACATTGTTTATTTATTGTATTGGCTTCCGCCATGCCCCTGTACTCTGTTTTACTATATTACTGTTAAGCAGGCCTTCGGTAATCTCGGATTACTGGCCGGTTACGGTGCTAAACCCATAGGGGCGGGTTTGGGTCGTGACACTCACCATGGGTGCTGAAGGAACGTCAACTTCTATCTCCCAAGATAAGATGGTTTAGACCGACTAACGCAAAAGCACCTTCTGTTAGCTTTGGCTAACCGACAATGGCAGCACTCTCTCAACACAAGAATAAAATTATAGACACAAACAGACTGATTGTATAATTCTAGAAGGCAAAAATCTCTACCAACCCCAAGGGAGATGGGTCTCCTTTTACACACCATGGGAGAGAGATGAGGAGCCTCCAGCCATGAAGGCTAGCAACCAATGCTCATGAAAGCTAGCAACCAATGCCCATAAAGGCTAGCAACTAATGGCCATTACTCCGGCAAAACTGCCAGAGTAATGGACCAAAATTGATGAGAGAAAATATATGATCTATATTTTCTGTATACACAAGTGTGTATTTCTGTAGTAGACTTGACCCAAAAAGATTAGGTTGGTGGACCACCAATCCGGCCTAGCCCAAACTTAACTCAAGCCTTAAGTCCAAGATCCAAGCTCCAAGATCCACGACCCATGGATCACGGACCACGAACTCAAACCCAGACCTGGCCGGGTCTGGGCGGGCGAAAGGCGCGCGCACGCACACGTATAACAATTTTGCCATAACCAACTTGGACCATAGTCTTGGCCCAAGCCCATCCTTGAAGCATCCATGTCTCCTTTCCTTCGGAAAATTTAGATGCCCCAAAGGACTCATGCCCTTCTCATAATCTTGAGATTTAAATACCCATTAAAGCTTTCCTCTAAAATCAATGTGGGATTGGTAGTTATACACAATTCTCAATACTTCATACATGAGGCCATCTTTATGAGATAATTTCTCATTCAATTCTTAATGGTTTTTAGTCATTCTTTTTGTAGTGTAAAAACCTTGTTACAAAGAATCTAAACTCATTTAATCCCACCTCAACCAATGGTTGAGACCTACTTTAATTTCACATTAAAGTTACCAAAAAATCATTTTTTTCCAACAATCCTTCACATGAATAAATATTGACCGAATAAAGAAAACGGGCAACGTTTACAACAAAGACTCGGAGAGAGAGTACACAGACTGACCCTGCATCAGAAAAGGTAGCTCTAGGCCTTCAACCTTTCGTAATAAAAGCCTATCAGATTTACTGGTTGACCAGTGAACGTGATGTCTTGAACTGTTCTACCATTTGTGTAAACCGAAACAATAGACGTCACACAGGAGTTAGTCCAACCATTGTTCTTGTTCTCACTGGTGTGTCTGGTATGGACCTGGAACACTAGCCTGCTTCAGTGAGTGGCTTTAAAGAATTCAGCCTTACCAATTCTTGCAGAAGCGGCCCCACTTCGCACTTACATAGGTGACCTATATAAGGTATCTCATTATACCACGGTAGACTATTCATATCACTTAGGTCATTAAAAGTATTAGCTTAACCTTCTACCCCCATAAGGTATCACTGTACAAAGGAATGGGCAAAAGGATTTATCTCTTCAGTGACTCACCCGTTACACGAAATTAGGTTGTCCCTTTGAACCTAGATCTTGGGATCTCCAGTCAACTATGTTGGATTTTCCATTCTGGTAACATTACTAAAGGCCTTAACCTTATTCCTCTTGACGACGTTTCTACTAACTCTCGAGTTAACCCTTTGGTTAGCGAATCTGCAACGTTGTCTTTAAACTTTACATAGTCTAAAGAGACAATTCCATTAGAGAGTAGTTGTTATATGGAATTATGTCTACGACGGATATGTCTAGACTTTCCATTATACATATGACTCTGTGCCCGTCCAATCGCCGATTGGCTATTGCAATGAATACGAATAGCAGACACTGGTTTTGGCCAACGTGGAGTATCCTCAACGAACAGGCGAAGCCAGTCAGCTTCTTTAGTTGCTTTATCAAAAGCAATAAACTCAGATTCCATCGTTGATCTTGATGTACACGTTTCCTTGGAAAACTTCCAAGACATGGCTGCCCCCTCTGATGGTAAACGCATAACCACTAGTGGATTTGGAGTCCTTTATATCAGATATTCAGTTAACGTCACTATACCCTTCTAATACCGCTGGGTGTCTGGTATAATGCAGCCCATAATCCCGGGTGTAGCGTAGATAACCTAATACCCGCATAATGCCTCTCCAATGAGTGGCATTTGGATTACTCGTGTATCTAGTAAGCCTATTAACAGTGTAGGCTATATCCGGCCTTGTACAACTCATCAAATACATCAAACTTCCAATGACCCGAAAATATTCTAGCTGAGAGACACTCTCACCATTATTCTTGGTCAAATGTAGACTCACGTCTACTGGTGTCCTAGACACACTTGTATCTGATTTACCAAATTTCTCAAGTATCTTCTCAACATAGTGAAACTGAGGAAGTACAATACCACTAGATGTTCTGGTAATCTAAATACCTAGAATAACATGTCAAACTTAAAGTTTAACAATCTCTTGGTAGTTTGAACCATTTCATTATTACTACCAATAATGATTATATCATCTACGTATAGACACAAAATGACATAACCTCTGTCAGTGTCTTTAACATATATGCACTTGTTACACTCATTGATTTTAAACCCATTTAACAACGTAACATTGTCAAACTTCTCATGCCATTGCTTATGTGCTTGTTTCAAACCATATAATGATTTGACAAGCTTACAGACTTTCTTATTTTTCCCAGAAGCTGAAAACTCCTTGGGTTTCCATTTAAGAAAGCTGTCTTTACATCCATTTGATGTATCTCTAGACCACGTAAAGCGGCTACCGTAATCACCATGCGAATGGATGTAATCCTTGTCACAGGTGAATACGTATCAAAGTAATCCAGGCCTTCTCGCTGCCTATATCCTTTGATAACTAGTCTAGCTTTATATTTATCAATTGACCCATTAGCCTTCATATTTCTTCTAAAGATCCACTTACTCCCCAAGGCCTTACTACTTGGGGGTAGATCAACCAACTCTCAAGTATGGTTCTGTAGGATGGAGTCAATTTCACTCTTAATAGCTTATTTCCATAAGGGACTTTCAAGTGAAGTCACGGTTTCATGGAAAGTTCGAGGTTCTCCCTCTAACATATAAGTCAAGAAGTCCGGGCCAAAGGACTTGGCAGTCCTAGCCTTCTTACTCCTTGTTAGCTCATCTACTTCCTTATCTTGATCATTTACTTGATCATTATCTTGAACATTATCTTGATTATCTTCAAGTTCCTTCTTAGAAGTTTGATCCTCTCCTCGGGTTCGGCAAGGAAATATGTCTTCAAAGAAAGACGCATTCCTTCACTCCATTATGGTATTTTTGTGGATATTTGAAATATCAGACTTGTACACAAGAAACCTACATGCACTACTATTTTGTACATAACCAATGAATATACAATCCACAGTTTTTAAACCTATCCAAACTCGTTTAGGTGTAGGCATCGCCACTTTTGCAAGACATCCTCACATTTGTAGAAAATTATAAGAAGGCTTATGGCCTTTCCATAACTCATATGGAGTCGTGTCTACCTTCTTCCGAGGGATTCTATTTATAATGTAATTCGCAGAGAGAATTGCTTCCCCCCACAAGTTCTGTGGCAATCCAGAACTTATCAACATTGCATTCATCATCTCCTTTATCATCCTATTCTTCCGCTCAGCAATCCCATTTGATTGAGGAGAATAAGGCGCCGTAGTTTGATGGATAATCTAGGATTGAGCACAAATCTCAATAAATGGTGATTCATACTCACCACCACAATCTTGCAGCCTAATTGATTCTCAACTTCATTCTTATAAAGAACAAACTTGTCAATAACCTCATATTTGCTTTTGACCAAATACACATAACAATACTCAGTGCAATCATCAACAAAAGTGATGAAGTATTTATTGCCACCACGTGATTGTATAAACTTTAAGTCACACACATCACTATACACTAAGTCCAATGGCTCTGAACTTCTTTCAATAGAATGAAACAGAGATCTTGTCAACTTCGCTTCAACACAAGTGTCACACTTGTATTTCGGATTAATCTTAAAAGATGATACGTGATCTAACTTGATTAATCTACGTAAAGATTCAAAGTTCACATGTCCTAGCCTACCATGCCACAAATTGGAAGACTCAAGCATATAAGCAGAAGAAGATGCATCTTTATTCATCTTTAGGATAACAGTCATTATATTGAGTTTAAACATACCCCCAACATATAACCATTACCCACATTGTTGGACTCAAAGACCATACAAAAACCATGTTTGCTGAGAAGAGACCCTAAGACAAGATTCTTACAAATGTCCGGAAAATACAGGACTTTGTTCAAGGTCAACCCCTTTTATAAGGTCAACTTCAGGACCACCTTTCTTTTCCCCTCAAAAATTGAGGTAGTAGAGTTTTCCATAAACAACTTCTCACCGTTTGTAACCGACTCGAAAGTTGTAAACAGCTTCTTCTCAGAGCAGATGTGGCGTGTAGCTCCAATATCAATCCACCATTCTCTTGGGTTGAACCCACCAGATTCACTTCAGAGACAACAGCAAACAAATGCATGTCATCTTCATCATGGGAGTGCTCTTGCATATCTGCCATGTGAGCACGAGGTTTGGTTTTGTATGGCTTATTTTGCTTGCAACAGTCACTAACCCGATTTCCCTCACTACCACAGTTGTAACACTTCCCTAAGAACCGATAACCAGGCTCCTGCGGCTTATATGTCGGCTTCTTTGCAACACCACCCCTTGGTCTCAACTTTGAGCCCTTGTTCACAGGAGACTTCTTCCTTACCCTAGAAGATTTATGATGCTCAATAACATTGGCCTTCACAAAGAAGATACTCCCTTATTTCTTTCTATTATCCTCCTAAATTCGGAGTCGGACAACCAGCTCTTCAACTGACATTTCCTTGCACTTGTACTTCAAGTAGTTCTTAAAGTCCTTCCAACCATTAGGAAGTTTCTCAATGATCACAACAACTTGGAATGACTCGTTCAAAGGTATTCCCTCAGCATGAATTTCATGCAAGATCACTTGGAACTCCTAGACTTGGCTTATCACAATTTTTGTATCTGTCATTTTAAAGTCTAGGAACTGACCAATGAAAAATTTCTATGCCCTGGCATCCTCAGTCCTATATTTCTTGTCCAAAGATTCTCATAACTCCTTTGTTGAGCTCTTGGCACAAAACACACTGTAGAGTGAGTTTGCCAAGCTATTGAACACATAGTTCCGGCAAAGATAGTCTGTCTACTTCCATGTGTCAAGTGCCATGACCTTCTGCCTGTCTGGCTCATTCTGTACCATGGTTGGAGGATTGTCGCTCAAAACCTTTGCAAGGTTCAGCGTGGTCAAGTAGAACAGCATCTTTTGCTACCATCTCTTAAAGTTCACCCCAGCAAATTTCTTTGGGCGCTCATGGTGACTGAGCGATCCTCCCGATACAACAGGAGTAACACCAGGGTTGACCACAAAGGTCACCGTTGGGGTTGGAAAGTCAGTTCGCTCAGGATTCAGATCCCCACCAATATTAGCAGTAGCAGCATCATTGGTAACAATTGTTATTTCTGAAAAATACAACATAATATTACTTTCTGTGTTTCTAGAAATTAAACTTAACACTAGAAAATCTCACAGTTGAAAATTTAATTCAAAATTAGTCTCACCACTAAACCTAGAATCGAACATGGTCAAGAATGTTCCCAGGAAAACTAGAAGGGTTACATCGGTCCCACTTAAAACTCAGTTAACCTTTTGACAAAACTTTCAAGAGTATGTTGACTCCTAGTCCGTAAGAAACAATTTCTAGAATTAAGTTTTCCAATGGATGAATTACGTTAAAACAAACCAAGGTTCAAAACTTACAAGCAATTTAAAAATTGCTAACCAAAATACAAGTAATATAAAAAATTGCTATAACAATACAAGTAAATAAAACTTGCTTTCACAAATTGGTAAACATCCAAATAAATCTCAAGCAAAAAAAATTGCTTCAAAATTAAGATGAGTTAACCAATCCAAATAGAGGATTGTAAGTAGTCCAAATGTTTTTTTTTTTTTCCTTTCTTTTCCTTGCACTCCCAAATTCTATTAATTTGGATTTGTATTGTTTCCATTCCCTTTCGCATAGGTATGCCTACAAATAAAGTTAGTAGCAAACGACAACATAATACAATGCTATTAATCTAAAGAAATTGTACATACAATCAAACATTATTTAACCTTCTAGCAAATCATAGAATAGCAAAATAAATAATGAATTAAGATATTGTTACCCAAAAGACAACCTAAGAGAGAGAGTGAATTAGGTTTTTACAAACAAAAATAATAATACCCTAATAAAAATTATGACTAGCACAATAGATAAATAGAGTTAATGAAATAAAAATAATTAAAACAAGTATTCCAACAACTATGTCAGTTAATGATTTTAGCACAGTGAAAATGTAAAATATAGCTATGGTAATTTAAATAAAATAAAGAGATAAGGAAGAGAGAGACAAACAAATTTATAGTTGTTCGGCTTCAACTCGGCCTACGAACACTCCTCAAGCTTCACTTGAGATTTTCCACTATACTCTAGCTTTACAGGGTGCTAGCAACCTTTTCACAGATGGAGCAATTCTTCACAGATTTTACACAGACATTCTAAATCAAGAACACTGAGTGTACTACACTCTTACAAGGTTGAAAAGAAGGTATTTTTGCTTTCACAGAAAACTACAAGAATTATCTCTCAAAGATGATATAAAAATGAAATTCTGATTTTTCTATAAACCTCACACAGGAAAGATGAGTTTAAAGCTATACGTCTCAATGTATAATTTCTAAAAGAGGATGTAAACAAAAATTGAAGAACACTTCTCAAAGAATTTTTCAGAGAATAGATGTGAGTGATTATAGATCAAAGAATATTTTTTTTTTTTTTTTTTTGTAAATTGTTTACATTAGAGGTTTTGGTATATATAATGAAACTTATAGCCGTTTATAACCGTTGTACTCCATTATTAATAATTTGAATATCCTCCACTTGAACATTTTGGCTTGCTGCTGTGTTGGACTGTTTGAACCTTTGTTTTGGGCTGTTTGAACCTCTGATTTGGGCATTATTTTTGGGTTGAAATGAACTTCTGATTTAAGCAAATATTAAATACATTCAAATAATATTTATGATAAAAGTTTAGGTGAGAAATAATTGGACAAAATAAATTTTGATTCTATTTTTTGCTTTCAAATAAATTAAAATATAATTTAAATAAATCATCAAAATAAATTTTAGATTCTATTAAAACATAATTAAATAAATCATCAAAATAAATTTTGGATTCTATTTTTCTCTTTCAAATAAATTAAAACATAATTAAATAAATCATCAAAATAAATTTTAAATTCTATTTTTCTCTTTCAAATAAATTAAAACATAATTAAATAAATCATCAAAATAAATAAGTCTAACAGATACTATACAAGTTACAAAGCCTTATAACTCCTAAATAAATTACAAAACTTACAACTCTAAAAGTTAAATTAAAAATTAATAGCCATGAATTATATAAGAATTTAATTCACAATAAACATGTAAATAATTATAGCAATTAAAATTATGCAAATATTTTAAAAAATAATAAGCATGCAACAAATTAAAATCTAAAAAATAAATAACATGCAAATAAATATAGACAAGTTATAAAAATTTTATAACTCCAAAATAAATTAAAATTGATTGTCACGAGTTATAATTTTAGAAAATTAAAGACCATGATCAAACCACATGGTAGGAATCATGAATTATGCTCATCAAATTAAATTTATACCAAACAAATAAGCATACAAATAATGCAAGATAGAAAAGCATTCTGGATAAATTAAAGCATTCCATTACAATTATGAAGTTAATAAGCCAACCATGACTTTCTAATCAGGAATTCAAAACATGTAGGCTATAACGTACAAAACAATAACATGTATATATATTAATCTAATCATGACTATCAGGGAACGTCTTTGACAAAATAAGACATAGCATGCCAGTGACCAATAACTATTATGCAATTCACTTTCCTATGAATGTGTTCCATTGTCCAAGTACTAGCAGTAAAAGTGAATTAAAACCAGTAACTAAAATAAGATGCATCCTATGCAGGTGAAACAGTTAACATGTTCTAAAATTACTTTCCAAATTAGCAATACAATCCTTTTTATTTGATGTTCTATTATTTAATTTAATAAATTATGAAGAAAATATTTATTTATTTAAATTCTAATCATAACCTTTATAACTGTAACAGTAGCATAGCAACTCCATGGGACAAAAAAAACTATAACCAATAGCATGCATATCATATTGATTTATACCAAAAAAAAAAAACCAATGACTTTTAAATTAAACAAATATAAGCAAAGCAGCGGCCAATTCCTAAAGACGATCTAGAACAATAGCTTGCCTATATACATGCAATTATTATATAAAAACAACACGCTAACACAGTGGGCTAGTTAGAGATAATTTATTCACACAAGCAAACCAGTGGCTACTTCTAATATGGCAGATGAATTTATTGGTTTAATTTCATGAATTCTAATATACAATTTCATGAGAAATATACCTAATTTGTTTTAAGATTGTTGTACATATTGTATAATTAAAAAAGATAAATAGATTCATGATTTGATAAATTAAATTAAAATACATCCAATAAATCCAAATTAGCTGCCTCATCGTGAATGTTGAAGGAATGTCGACTTCTTTCTCCCATGATAAGATGGTTTAGACCGACTAACGCAGAAATACCTTCTATTAGTTTTGGTGAACTGACAATGGCAGCACTCTCTCAACACAAGAATAAAATTATAGACACAAATAGACTGATTGTATAATTCTGGAAGATAAAAATCTCTACCAACACCAAGGGAGATGGGCCTCCTTTTATACACCATGGGGGAGAGAGGAGGAGCCTCCAACCATGAAAGCTAGCAACCAATGCCCATGAAGGCTGTACGGGAAAGAAATACACCTTCTCGTATAATCCTGTTGACCAAGTCTGCGCTCCTCCATACGACGTCGTTCAACTACCTGAAAATACACACGTGAGCTAGCCGGCGGGCGTGTGCCGGAAACCTCTCCGATGCCTAAGTCAGTAAACTTGACAAATAGACAAAAGCTCTGTATATTCAGGAAACAAAGTTGTGTTACCTCTCCAAAGGTGATATTAGTGAGCTTATATAGGTTTCGCGTGGCACAATCCTGGTAGGACTCTTGTTCCTCCATGTGCAAAGTCCTTCTAGGATTACTCCTCCTTGCGTAGAGTCCTCCTTGAATTCATACTCCTGGAAGACAATGCTTATCCTCCAACACCCCCCTCACTGCTTAAACTAAGTGAGATGGTTCTTCTTATGGCCGGACTACTTCAGGACCGAAGTAACTATTAATTCGGCCCTCACTTTACTCTCCCTTACCTCGGCTTTCCCATACTAAGACCGAGCTATCCATAAGGGAGTTAAAGCCGAGCTATCTTTAGAACCACAGCTTACTTCGGTTTCTCACATGCTATAACCGAAGTACCTATCGAAGACCAAAACCTTCGTGCTACTCCACTCAACCGGAGTAGAACTAAGTCCTTCCGAGACCGGGCTAACCACCACGGCTGTGTGACCGGTCTATCTTCAAAGTTACTTCTCCAAACCGGAGTAACCTACATGGCCTTTCTACTCGGCCCTTTTCATTTCGGCCCTAAGCCCAATACCCAGCTCGGCCCAATTGTATATAAATTACCCTCTCAATTGCCCCTTAATTCCATCTGCACAGCATGATAGGGATTACCTGTCTACGAACCGAACTAAAGTTTTAGCTTATCCAGCCGAGCTACAATCCTTTAGCTACTCCGGCCGAGCTGAAAACCTTTTTAGCTTCTCTAGCCGAGCTAAGCTTAAGCCGAGCTAAGCACGTCCGGTCAAACGTCTCTTCAGTCACAGCAACTGAAGCGTTCCACATTCCAATGACACGTGGCAAGCCCCTATTGGCCATTCACAGCTGTTGCGCCGCCCTCGTACTCCGAAAAATTTGAACAGTCCCGCGTTTTTTCCCTCCTTTCACTTACACAAAACAAACCCTCTTTGTCTTCTCAAAAATCACTTGCCTTTACTATTCACTCCTTCTCTTTATTCTGAGCTTCCCCGATCTCGTTCTTGCTCCTTCACTGTTCTTCAACCCCTTACCTCTGAAACTCGCGTTTTTGCTGCTGTTGGCTTCAATCTAGTTCCTTTACTTCTCTACCAGGTAAACATACGAATCTGTTCTTGTTTTCCTTTGTTTTCTGTTTTATATGTTTTTGCAAAACACTCTTTTGTTGCAAGTTTCATATTTTCTGGAAAAACCTGTCTATAAACTGTTAGAACTTCATAAGATAATCAATAGAATGCCATCTCGATCTTTATACATGCCCCAACCGAAGTAGAACACTGTTTGTGATGTATGTAAAGATATAGGTGAAACTGAAACCGAACTAGCACTTGCGCACATCAAAGTAGTTTCAATAGGTCACCAACTGATCCACAATAGCCGAAACAAAACCCACTGAACTAGAAACCATAGCACTTGACCGAGCTAAAACTTCAGGGGCCATGCCAGCATTCTTAGTTCCTAAACCGAACTCAGAAAGCTGCCCCTTGACGTTCAGTCGGAATAACAAAACCAAAAGTAGAACCGAGCTAACCCAACGCCTTGCCAAAATCGAGATAACACGCTCCTCTTTGAAACCGAGGTAGATCCCGCAGCAATCCATCTAGCCGAAGTAAGGCTTCCTTTCCTTGTTTTATTTTTTATAGCACAGTCAATGATCTGTGCTTGACCCCTTTGTTCTTCCACTTTGCAGACTTTAGGTCGTCCAAGCCATTCTCTTTGAAGGCTCGACCGAGCTACTGAGCACAACTCCTTCAGCCGAAGTAATTTATTTTTTATTTATCCGATAAATGGGGAAGTACAGATTCCTAGTGGAAACCCCAGGCGGCTTAGCCGAATTCAGGAAGGATTACAATATTCCAGCCGATGTAAACCTCATCTTAGCCGAACAAGATGTTGACCCATGGGGCAACGAAGGTTTTGTGCCCTTTACCCTTCAGTCAATAATAGAGACCGGACTTAGATTCCCGGTCCAACCCTTAATTTGTGAATTCTTAAGACAAACCAGACTATGTCCCACCCAACTATCCACCAATACATACCGAATAATAATGGGTATAGCCGCATTGAACCACCAAACCGGTCTCAACCTAAGTTTGGCCGAGATACTACACCAATACTCCATAGGTTCTAAGAACGAAGGCTGGTGCTACTACCTCAGAGTACGCCGTGGCCGAGAGAAAATAATAAAACATACACCAGACAAAGACTTGAACGACGATGACTTCTTTTGGGTCTCTGGAAATTTTGAGGACCACCAGGCCCAAATTCCTGGTTGGGGAATAAACTGGAACAAAGGAATTCCTGGTATACTTACTTCGGTTTTCTATGTATTCTTATCTTTTACTTCGGTTTCTATTCTTGCACCGGACTAACAGTTGTTTTCTTTTGCAGACAAAGCCCATCTCCTCTCCAACTACGGCTACCCCAACCTCGGCGTTCTGCGCGCCGCACTGCGAGTAAAGGAGAGAAGTTTGGCAAAGCTTCTAGACTTTGAACCGACTTACCGCTACTCCGGTCGCCGAAAAGCAAGGGTGACCGACTTCCTCCTCGAAGACGCACCGGAACCAGACCCTTCCTTGCCCCAGATCAACCTTGTACCACTTACAGCCGAGCAAGAAATGGCTAAGAAGAACAGGTTGAAGGCCCTCCTAACCGCAACAACTCCAGCCGAAGTGCGGACAACCGGCCAAGCCACTGAAACCGTGGTGGCCCTTCCGTCACAGCAACCATCCTCTTCTCGCCGAAACAAGCGTGCTCGGACTTCCCAAACCGAGCCACGTCTTGCTGATGAGGACGAGACCGTTCTTCCACAAAACTCTGCTCCACGCCCCCAGGAAAGCCTCCAACCGGAACCAGCCGACCGAACTGCCACTTCTTCAAAATGGGCACCTGCCCTCACCTTCGACAACCGAGACATTACTGCCGAAGATTCGGTTGTGGCTGAGAAGGACCACTTGATGGCTTTCACCCTAGCCAAAAGTGTGTGCCTTCCAAAGGACATGGAACATCATTATAAACAGCTCAACACCGAGCTGAAGTCGATTCGGTCTTCTACGAAGTCCATGATCCTGGTAAATAGCTTTCCTCTTTTCTTTGTAAATTTCCCCCAACTTTGAGTCCGGCTAACTCTACTCCTCTTTTTCAGGCCATCCAGAAAAACCAAGTCACTCACAAGAGGATCATGGAACTTAGGCGAAATACAAGAGAGGCCATGGCTGAGGCCGAACTGAAAACGGCCGAACTAGAGGAGGCGAAGAAACAGCTGGCCGAGCTCCGAGCGGAGAACGGTCGGCTGACCGAGGTCGCCAATTCGGTCGAGGCCGAGAAGAAAAAAGTTGCTATTGAGGCAAAAGATAGATACTTGCGTATCTTGGCTGCAATTGAAAAGAAGAAGGACGCCGAGATAAAGCACTTGAATGGGGAGGTGAATGAGGCCGAGAAGCGGGGCTTCAAGGAGGCCGAAGACGCCTACACCCTCCAGTGCAACGCAGCCAAGGACTTATTCTTCAAATGTGGCTGGAGGAGTGCGGTAGAGCGGCTCGGATGCACACCTGACACCGATGTCTACGATGCTCCGCCGTGTTCTATTCCGGCCTCACCTTCGCAATATGCTGCCGATCTCCAAAAAGCCTTTCTTGAGGGGTCTGGTGATGAAGACGATGCTGATGATTCTGAAGATGATGAACAAGCTCCCACCGCGGTTGTCAATGACCAAGAGAAAAATGATCAAACGGTTCGGTTGGAGCCAGTTATTGAAGACCTAACGGTCGAGGTGCAGCCAACTGAGACCGAGGTACAGGCTGAGACCGAGCTCCCAGCTCAATCCGTGCTCCCAACCGACGCCGGACTCCGACCAGATGCCGAAGATGAATTTGACGCCGAACTAAATGCACTTCTCCGCTGATTTTTTATTTCTTTTGTTTTTGAACTTTTTGTAACCGGGCTTCGGCCCCTCTACTTGTACTTGCCTTTGATTTTAATGAGAAAAAGAAAAAAAATCTTCAACTCTTACCCCGGTTCTGTATTTGTGAGCATGCATTTGTAATGAATTTTCAATATCTGCTATTATTCAATTGTTGTTTCGGTTTGAATGCTTGCTTTCTGATGATATACCATAATCCGGTTTAAGCTGTCTAACTTACTAGCCAACCACTCTTCAGCCGATATAGCTCACTTCGGCTGAAGAGTATAAAGTGTTGGTTTAATCCAGCCAACCACTCTTTCAGCCATAAACTTACTTCGGCTGAAGAGAAACAAAGGTTGGTTTAATCCAGCCAACCACTCTTCAGCCATAAACTTACTTCGGCTGAAGAGTACAAAGTGTTGGTTTAATCCAGCCAACCACTCTTCAGCCGATATAACTTACTTCGGCTGAAGAGTATAAAGTGTTGGTTTAGTCCAGCCAACCACTCTTCAGCCGATATAACTCACTTCGGCTGAAGAGTACAAAGTGTTGGTTTAATCTAGCCAACCACTCTTCAGCCGATATAACTTACTTCGGCTGAAGAGTATAAAGTGTTGGTTTAATCCAGCCAACCACTCTTCAGCCGATATAACTTACTTCGGCTGAAGAGTACAAAGTGTTGGTTTAATCCAGCCAACTTAGAATAAAGTGTTTGGTTATATCGACCAAACGTCCTGCAGCCTGGATCCTGATCCTGGGCTTAGGAGGGGTGTTGGTTTAATCCAGCCAACCTCTAAGTTGGTTTTTCCAGCCAACTTAGAATAAAGTGTTTGGTTTTTCCGTCCAAACGCCCTGCAGCCTTATCCTGGGCTTAGGAAGAGTCATAGTTGGTTTAATTCGGCCAACTATGTTTACAACGCTACTAACCTACTAAGGCTACTATCTACAGAAAACAAATATACTGAAAAAGAATCGAATTGTTTTATTGAGAAAGTAGAAAATTACATATACGTAAAAGGAAAAAAGCTAAAAATAAAACAACTTGAGATTTGCTGTGTTCCACGGCCTGGGAATTGCTTTGCCGTCCTCATCTTCCAAGTGATATGCCCCTTTGCCTGCTAATCCGACCACTTTGTAAGCTCCTTCCCAGTTAGGTCCTAGCTTGCCATCTCCTGGAACCAAGGTATTTCCCATCACTTTGCGCAGTATCCAATCTCCGATCTTGAATTGCCTTGGATGCACTGTTTTGTTATACTTTCTGGACAACTCTTGTTGGTAAGAGGCGATGTGAACTAATGCTCTGTCTCTTCTTTCTTCCGCAAGGTCAAGTTCCAATGCTATGGCTTCGCCATTTAGGTTTGGATCAAAGTTTTCGCTTCGAATTGTGGGGAGGCCAACTTCTAATGGGATGACTGCTTCCATGCCATAAGCTAAGGAGAATGGTGTTTCTCCTGTTGAACGTCGAGGCGTGGTGCGGTAAGCCCATAAGACATGAGGGAGCTCTTCTGCCCACTTGCCTTTTGCTCGTTCTAACCTTTTCTTTAATCCGTCTAAGACGACCTTGTTTGAGGCCTCTGCTTGACCATTTGCTTGGGGATATGCCGGTGTCGAGTTGTAGAATTCTATCTTGTATTCTTCACAAAAGCCTCTGAAAATCCTACCATTGAACTGAGTGTCGTTGTCTGAGATCAGTGCCTTTGGTATGCCAAATTGCGTGATGATATTCTGCCAGACAAACTTCTTTACATCTTTTTCTTTGATTGACGCCAAGGCTTCTGCTTCTACCCACTTCGTAAAGTAGTCTGTTGCTGCAAGAAAGAACTTCCTGTTGCCTGGTGCTGTTGGAAGTGGTCCTACTATGTCTAAGCCCCACATTGCGAAAGGCCATGGACTGGTTAGAGGTAGAAGTTCTCTGGCGGGTTGGTGTATTTGGTGTGCGAATTTTTGACACTTTTCGCATTTTTTAACATACTTCTCTGAATCCGCTCGCATGTATGGCCACCAATATCCTTGTGAAATTGCTCTATACGCCAGTGATCTTCCTCCTTGATGGCTGCCGCATACCCCCTCATGTATTTCGAATAGGAATGCTTCCACTTTGTTGAGGTGAACACACTTCAAGTAAGGTCCTGAGAACGACTTCTTGTACAATGCCAAGGATGGAGAGAGCCAAAATCGTTGTGACTTTGCTCTTATTCTGTTGGCTTCTTTCTTCTCTTCTGGTAGGGTGCCGTCTTTCAGGAACAGTATGATGGGATCCATCCAGGAAGGGCCTAATTTAGCGCAACATACTTCTTCTGCTTCTGGGTTTTCAATGCTTGGTCTAGGCAGATAGTCGATTAGTAGTGGGTGAGGAATGGAGGTGTCTGCCATTGAGGCGAAGCCTGCTAGTTCGTCTGCTCTGCTGTTTTCCTCTCTGCCGATTTGTTCTATCCTCACTAGTTCAAACTTCTTTATCTCTGTTCTGACCAACTCTTGATACTTGGCCATTCTATCATCCTTTGCCTCGTAGTCACCAGATATTTGGTTTACCACCAACTGTGAGTCGCTGTAAACCATTAGCTCGGTGGCCTTCATGTAGAATGCTGACTTGAGGCCTGCCAGAAGCGCTTCATACTCCGCTTCATTGTTTGATGCTGGGAAGCCAAGGTTGATTGCCTGCTCCACAACCAGGCCGTCTGGAGAGATGAGGACTATGCCAAGTCCTGCTCCATGCCGGTTGGATGCTCCATCCACGAAGAGTTTCCACATCTCTCCAACGAACAATTTCCAGCAGGTGGAGGGATCGGATGATGCCTTGGGATCTTCCTTGCTGCTGGTGTCTTCTTCAGAGTCCATGCTCGTTGTCTGCCCCTGGCCTTCTATTTGCACCAAGTTTTTATTTATTGGCGAGTCCTGACTTGGGGTAGCATGGTCTGTTTCTTTCTTCCTTTCTTTACTCTGGTCTACCGTGGGGCCTGACTGAGTAACCAGTACTAGGGGTTGCGTTATTCCGACGTCAACTTCCATCCCTAGTTCGGTTGTTTCAGTTAGGTCGACTGGGCAGATGTGATGACTTCCTGGTGTGAATTCTGCGACAAAATCTGCCAATGCTTGTGCTTTTATTGCGGTCCTAGGTTGGAACTTGATGTCGTATTGTTCCAATTCTACTGCCCACTTCAGAATTCGCCCAGAAAAGTTCGCCCTTTCAAATAAAGCCTTGAGTGGGAAGGCTGTGAGGACAACTATGGTGTGGGCGTGAAAGTAATGCGACAACTTTCTTGAGACCATCATTAAGGCCAATGCTAGTTTCTCCAGTGGCAAATACCTCGTTTCGGCGCCTAACAATGTCTTGCTGACATAAAAGATTGGAAGATGATGGATTCCTTCTGCTCGAACCAACACTGCACTTACTGCGTGCTGGGAGACTGCTAAGTAGAGGAAGAGTTCTTCTCCCGGTATTGGGGTGACAAGTAGTGGTGGAGAAGACATGTATTCCTTCAAACTCTCCAGAGCTCGGTCGCATTCTTCGTCCCACTCAAACTTAGCTTTTAATGACTGAAAGAATGGACGCAATCTGTCTAAAGACCGGCTGATGAATCGGTTAAGTGCTGCTGCCATGCCGGTGAGATGCTGCACTTCTTTCACTGAGTTAGGCCTCTCTAACTCCTGAATTGCTTTGATTTGGGAGGGGTCTGCCTCAATACCCCGGTTGGTCACCAGGAAGCCTAGGAATTTACCAGATCCTACTCCGAATGCACACTTCGACGCGTTGAGGCGTAACTTATGCTTTTTCAGGATCTCAAACATCTCACCTAGGTCTTTGAGATGGTCATTCTCATCCTTGCTTTTGACCACCATGTCGTCAATGTAAGCTTCCATTGTTCTGCCTAACAATGGTTCGAACATCTTGGTGACCATCCTTTGGAACGTCGCCCCTGCGTTCTTAAGGCCAAAGGGCATGACCTTGTAGCAGTATAGTCCTCTTGGTGTGGTGAAGGATGTGACCTCTTGGTCTGGTTCGTGCATGGCAATTTGGTGGTAGCCTCTGTATGCGTCCAGAAAGCTAAGTCGGTTGTGCCCTGCTGTTAAGTCTACCAATTGATCTATCCTTGGTAGAGGGAAGCTATCCTTTGGGCACGCTTTGTTGACCGTTTTGTAGTCGACGTAAACACGCCACTTGCCATTCTTCTTTGGTACTACGACGGTGTTAGAGATCCATCTTAGGTAGTGCACCTCTCTGATTGCCCCTGCCTCCAGCAGGTTTCCTACTTCTTCTGCCACTATTTCGGCGTGGTGGAGTGCCGATCTGCGGGTGCGCTGAATGATTGGTCTGGCAGAAGGGTGGACGTTGAGTTGGTGACTGATGAAGTTGGGATCAATTCCTGGCATGTCGTATGGGGTCCAGGCGAACACTTCGATGTTTGAGGTCAAAAATTCCAGGACCTCCAATCTCTCAGTGCTGGACAACAACGAACCAAGCAAAAAGAACTTATCCGGGTTCTTTTCATCTATTCTGACCTCCACCAAGTCTTCCACTGCTTTCTGATCAGCCGCTTTGCCAACCTCTGCGAACAGTTCATTACTCTCAGGTTCTTCAACCGAATGAACATATCCTTTGGCAGTGCGGCTGCCATTCGTTGTGACGAAGCATTGTTTGGACATAATCTGGTCCCCATATACTTCTTCAATTATTCCGGTGTCGTTGGGAAATCGCATCACTTGGTGGTAGGAGGATGCCACCGAGCGCATGGCATGCAGCCATGTTCTGCCCAAGATAACGTTGTAGGTAGAGGGGACCTTTATTACCCAAAACTCCACTTGTTTCGTCACACTCCCTGCTCTGACTAGGAGGATAATTTTGCCGACAGGCCACTCTGGCATGGAGTTGAATCCGATAAGGGGAGATACGGCAGGCGCCAAGTCTTTATCCTGCAACTTTAGTTGCTTGAAGGTTTCATAATACATGATTTCACACGAACTACCTTGGTCAATCAAAATCCGCTTGACGTCAAAATCCTTGACTCGAAGAGTGACGACCAAGGCATCGTTGTGAGGGCAATAGATCCTTGCCAAGTCTTTATCCGAAAAGGACATGACATTTGTGGCCTCTATCTTCCCCTTTTTTACGACTGGTTAGACACTTAGTACCTCTCTGAAGTGCTCAGCCTTTTTGATTGAACCTCTGAGCTCGCATACACGCTCAGGTTCAAAGACTCCATGTATTACGTTGATGACGCCTTGAGGTGGGGCGTCGTTAGGCATTCCATTGGGCATATTCTGGTCCTGGGGCGCTGGCTGTGCCCCTCCTTCTATGTATTTGTCCAGGTGACCCGCCGCCACCAACTCTTCCAGATGCTGCCTCAATGGTGTGCAATTCTCAGTGCGGTACCCCTTTTCTTTGTGGAAGGTGCACCTCGATCTGTCATCATAGTCCTTCTGAGCTTCGCCTAACTTAGCTGGCCACTTGACGAAAGGCTCGTCTCGAATTTCGCTAAGTATACGGTAGATCGGTTTCTTGAAGACCGTGGTGATGGCGGTGCGAACTCTCAACCATCTTTTGTCTTGGTCTTCTCCGTTGTCTCTTTTGCCACGTCCGTTTCTGTTCGGACGGTCTACTGCGTTGACCTTTGCTGAGGCCTTCTTCTCTAGTGTTGCGGCCGTGCCAGATTTTGCTTTGGCACGAGCGCCATCCTCTTCCACCCTGATGTGCTGATGCACTCTCTCCATCAGGGCCTCCATGGTGAGGAGTGGCGTCATGGTGATAGAGTCCCTCAGTCTGTTCCCGATTGGGAGGCCTCTTTTATATTGCGCAATGGCGAGATTGGTTAGGCAGTCCCCAATCTGGTTGAATGTCTCCCAGTAGCGACTGTTATATGACCTCAGGGTCTCCTTATCACCCATGTCGATGGAGAGTAACTGGTCGATCTCCACTGGGGTTTTCGTGTTTGTTCTGAATCGCGTTACAAACGCCTCCGCCAGTTGCGCCCAGGAGGCTATGCTGCCCTCTGGAAGCTTCTCAAACCAAGTCAAGCCTAGGTCACCAAGGCTTGAAGGGAATAGGATGCACATCAAGGCCTCATTCCGCCGGTATACAGCCATGACCTGGCGAAAGTGGCTTAAGTGTGAGTAGGGGTCCGTCTTCCCCTCATATGTTGTGAATTTGGGCTGGAGGAAGCCTGACGGTAGGGGTGCGTTCTCTATTGCTGGGACGAATGGTGAGGTCTGCAGCCTCGCCAGTGCCTTGTCCGTTGGTTCGTAAGCGGGGCGCGGTATTGGCATTCCAACCTTGACGCTTCCATGTGTCCGAGGAGCCAACCGCTGTAAGGCAGAAACTCTATGTGGATCTCGTGCCCTGGCGTCCTCCCTCCATCGTGCCTTCTCTTCTAGCACGGTTCGTAGGTCTGACGACCTGGGCAACTCCGTCTGCCTGGATCTCGTTTGGTGTGAGTGTGAGGGCCAATATGTACTTCCCTCAGTGTTTGACCTCTCAAATCTCGTCCTCTCAGACCTGGAGTGACGAGTTCTGGAGGACCTGGATCCAGATTGGGCGTCGCCTGTCCTGAGGCTTTTGCTTTCCGCTTGAAAGGGTGTAGTATTCCGACTACGACTTTCCGAATGGCGAGGGGGCGTCTTGTTTGTGCGCCCCTCTCCTGTCGCCACTTCTTTTCCTTTCACCTGGCGCTTTAGAGATTCCATGTCTGCCGCCATCTGATGGATCAACTCGTCTTGTTCTCTGACGCGATCCTCCAAAGTTTGAGGATCAATTCTGTGTCTTTGTCTTTCTGGGCTTTGCGAACGAGAGGGATGAGGGCTGTTATTCCGCCTTCGTCCCCTTGCATCCCTCTTGGAATTTTGTCTGTGTGGTTCCAGGTTTGCCATGGGAGTGACCACGGGTAGGCCTTCGCGCCTAGCACCCCCTTCTGGAGTTAGTCCGTCGACGGCGGACTGAGGTAATTCTTCGTTGTTCGCCATTGATTTTTTGGGAGAAAAAGCTTGATCAAGAGGTTGTTCTTGTCTGATTTCCCACAGACGGCGCCAATTGTACGGGAAAGAAATACACCTTCTCGTATAATCCCGTTGACCAAGTCTGCGCTCCTCCGTACGACGTCGTTCAACTACCTGAAAATACACACGTGAGCTAGCCGGCGGGCGTGTGCCGGAAACCTCTCCGATGCCTAAGTCAGTAAACTTGACAAATAGACAAAAGCTCTGTATATTCAGGAAACAAAGTTGTGTTACCTCTCCAAAGGTGATATTAGTGACCTTATATAGGTTTCGCGTGGCACAATCCTGGTAGGACTCTTGTTCCTCCATGTGCAGAGTCCTTCTAGGATTACTCCTCCTTGCGTAGAGTCCTCATTGGATTCATACTCCTGGAAGACAATGCTTATCCTCCAACACCCCCCTCACTGCTTAAACCAAGTGAGATGGTTCTTCTTATGCCCGGACTACTTCAGGACCGAAGTAACTATTAATTCGGCCCTCACTTTACTCTCCCTTACCTCGGCTTTCCCATACTAAGACCGAGCTATCCATAAGGGAGTTAAAGCCGAGCTATCTTTAGAACCACAGCTTACTTCGGTTTCTCACATGCTATAACCGAAGTAACTATCGAAGACCAAAACCTTCGTGCTACTCCACTCAACCGGAGTAGAACTAAGTCCTTCCGAGACCGGGCTAACCACCACGGCTGTGTGACCGGTCTATCTTCAAAGTTACTTCTCCAAACCGGAGTAACCTACATGGCCTTTCTACTCGGCCCTTTTCATTTCGGCCCTAAGCCCAATACCCAGCTCGGCCCAATTGTATATAAATTACCCTCTCAAAGGCTAACAACTAATGGCCATTACTTGTGCAAAACTACTGGAGTAATGGACCAAAATTGATGAGAAAAAAATATCTGATCTATATTTTCTGTATATACAAGTGTGTATTTCTGCAGCAAACTTGGCCCAAAAAGATTAGGCCGGTGGACCACCAATCCGGCCCAACCTAAATCTAACTCAAGTCTCAAGCCCAAGCCCAAGTCTACAATCCACAGACCCGGCCCGGTCCGGGCAGCGAGCGCACGCGCGTGTGGCAATTTTGCCATAACTAACTTGGACCATATTGGCTCAAGCCCATCCTTAACGCATCCATGCCTCCCTTTTTTCGGAAAATTTGGATGTCCCAAAGAGCTTATACCCTTTTCATAATCTTAAAGTTTAAATACCCATCAAAACTTTCCTCTACAATCAATGTGGGATTGGTAGTTATACACAATTCCTAATATCTCATACATGAGGCCATTTTTATGAGACAATTTCTCATTTAATTTTTAATGATTTTTTGTCATTCTTCTTGTGATGTAAAGACTTTATTACAAAGAATTTAATCCCACACCAATTAATGGTTGGTACCTACTTTAATTTCACATTAAAGTCACTAAAAAACTATTTTTTCCAACACACTCTTTTTAAATTTACAGAACATAAAAAAGTCAGTTTTTAGATCTTGTCTTGTATAAATTTTGTTACTTCAAATTTGTGAGACGTTGAATTAGCAACCATTATTTGTCACCATTATTATCCAATTATTTTTATTATTCAGTTAATTTATTTTAGCACCACTACATAACTTCCTGGTTGACCTCCCAAACTGAGCCTGAGAGCATTTTCAACCCACCTTATATATCTTCATATTTGAAGATTTTTTTACCTCTGACCCATCTTCTAAAATAAGATGATTTGATCCTTTATGTTTGAAGGAAGTATGATAAATGAAGAAAGATCTTTATAATATTATTTATTTTTTAAAATACCAACGGGCCGATTTCAACCTTTTCAAGGGTAAAGCAAACTTTCAACATGGGACTTTTTATACATTTTTTATAAAAATTATTGTGTCTAATTTTTTTTTTCTTTTTGGGTACTTGACAATATTAATAAAAAGTTACTTCCAGTATATATATTTATTAAAATTTACTTAAATATACATTATTACAATAAGAAAAATGAGCAAAATAATCTAAACTAAATTATTAAATAAAAAGTAAATAAATTGTAACAAAATCACTTAAATATCATTCTTCTGGCATTTTTAACTGTAAAATTATTAATCTGATTCGCATAAATCAACTTGTAAGCTAAATCATTTTTTCTAGATAAAATTACTAATCCATTTAATCTTTCATTTGACATAGTTGAATAAAGTTAATATTTAATCAAGGGAGCTTTTTTAATAAGTCCATTCTCTAAGAATCCTATTCCATAAACCCCATAGTGTTTTCTACTATTCCATCAGATCCTATTTTATATTAGAAGACCAAAACACCCTTCTCCTCTTCCCCTCTCTTTTTGAATCAAATAACTGTCCCTCTTCGCCTCTCTTTTTTTGCAGAAAATCACACACAATATCTCCACCCTTCCGAAAACCCAAAATCGTATTCCATATCGTCTCACACCCATACATATCTCATTGTTCCATCGTCGCAACGTCTCATCGTCGGCTTCGTCATACCTCCACCATCTGTCTACGGAAACGTGGAAATCACCATTGGTGAACATCCTGAAGTTCCATCTTCGTCAAAATCATCACCGATGACCATATGTGACAACCAAACCGTCAATATGGAAAAAGAGTAAGTAATCTCATCAATCTTGTATGTAAACCCTAAATCTCTTGTTCAAATTACACCATTGTGAACTTCCAATATCCCCTGTTTCTATTCATACAATATGTGGAATTTCATATTTTTATTGTTCATGCCCTAATTGTTAATGTGAACCCCTCAATCCCAATCTCCAAGTATATGGTTTTGTTCACCCAAAAATAATGCAGTGGCAATTACGTTGTGTTGTCAAAAGCTGTGAACATTTACATGGGAATGAAAAATGTTGGGCCAAGCCAATTATTTCAGATGTTGTTGTTGTTGTTGTATGTTTTAATTATGTGAATCTCCTATACCCATTTCATCAATATGAACTTCTACAGTAGTGAGCTTCATAGTATATGATCTTATTCATTCAATGTATGAACTTCATATTATATTTGTTATTGCAAACATAGATGATGTAAACATTCACATTACTGTTTATTACTGGATAAACTTACATTAGTAGATACTGATGTGAACATTCACATCAGTGTATAATGATGTGAATCCACATTACTATCACTATTGATATCGTTGATTGTTGATGTTCATAGAATCCCTAATCTTCACTCAACAATGTAATGGAATATGATCTAAAAATTCACATTGTGACATCAATGTCAGACTTGTTGGTGTTGTTGGGTGTTGTTTGGTGCTATTGGTTCCACCCTTTGTTTTTCAGCCAATTATAACATAATGTGATCACCCATGTAAACATTTACATTGCCCTCTAACTATTGTTGTTTTCGGAATTGATTTTGCAAACATAGATGATGTGAACATTCACATTACTGTTCATTACTGATAAACTTACATTAGTAGACACTGATGTGAATATTCACATCAGTGTATAATGATGTGAATGTTCACATTACTGTCACTGTTGATATTGTTGATTGTTGATGTCCATAGAACCCCTAATCTTCATTCAACAATGTGATGGAATATGATGTAAACATTCACATTGTGACATCAATGTCAGACTTGTTGGTGTTGTTGGGTGTTGTTTGGTGTTATTGGTTCCACCCTTTGTTTTTCAGCCAATTATAACATAATGTGATCACCCATATAAACATTTACATTGCCCTATAACTGTTGTTGTTTTCGAAATTGATTTTGCAAACATAGATGATGTGAACATTCACATTACTGTTCATTACTGGATAAACTTACATTGTTTTTATTGGTGTTGATGCCCAATTTTTTATGGTTGTCAACCCTATTTTAGTTCAATGTGAATTCTTGTAGGTATGTTATAAATAATAATATCTTATTGTTTCTCTTATTATTGAGTAACAACCAATGTGAACATTCACATTCTGAGGGTAGTCATTTTATGAATTTACATTATGGTGTAAGTTGTATCTCCCTCCTTATGTCAATGTCGGACTTGTTGGTGTTGTTGGTTATTCATGGTGATCAAATAATTATAACCTTAATTTTGGATGGTTGTCAACGTTGTTTTAGTTCAATGTGAATTCTTGTAGGCATGTTGTAAATAATAACATCTTATTGTTTCTCTATTTATTGAGTAACAATCAATGTGAACATTCACATTCTGAGGCTAGCCATTTTATAAATTTACATTATGATGTTTGTTGTGTTGTTTGTTGATTATCTGCTTTATTCTCAGTTTCGTAGTCTCAAATGTTTGTGTAACAATCAATGTGAACATTCACATTCTGAGGCTAGCCATTTCACATTTGTTGTTTCCTTTATGTTGTAAAATTTTGTTCGTGTCAATATGAAAAATCAACATATATTGGTGTTGTCTCACTCCTATTTGTACCCTAGCAGTAATGTGAGTAACAATCAATGTTTGTGTTGTTTGTTGATTATCTGTTATTGAGTAACAATCAATATGAACATTCACATTCTAAGGCTAGCTATTTCACATGTGTTGTTTTCTTTATGTTGTGAAATTTTGTTTGTGTCAATATGAAAAATCAACATATATTGGTGTTGTCTCACTCATATTTGTACCCTAGCAGTAATGTGAATATTCACATCTCTAATTTCAATGTCAATATTCACATTATGAATATAATGTAGATATTCAACTTCTAACATCAATGGAATATGACAGAGCTGTTGGTATTGTTGCGTGTTAATGGTTATAAACTAATCAGAGCTCCTAATCTTGGATGATTGTCAACTCTCTTTTGGTTCAATGTCTATTCCATTATACATAATCTATACAATATTTAAAGGGTGATCAAATATGATGTGAATATGGTGTAAATATTGACATTGATGTAAATATTTACTTCAATGTCAATATTCACATTATGAATATAATGTAGATATTCAACTTCTTACATCAATGGAATATGATGTAAATATTTACAGAGTTGTTGGTATTGTTGCGTATTGATGGTTATAAACCAATTAGAGCTCATAATCTTTGATGATTGTCAACTCTCTTTTGGTTCAATGTCTATTCCATTATGCATAATCTATACAATATTTAAAGGATGATCAAATATGATGTGAATATGGTGTAAATATTGACATTGATATAAATATTTACTTCAATGTCAATATTCACATTATGAATATAATGTAGATATTCAATTTATAACATTAATGGAATATGATGTAAATATTTACAGAATTGTTGGTATTGTTGCGTGTTGATGGTTATAAACCAATTAGAGCCCCTAATCTTGAATGGTTATCAACTTTTTTTTGGTTCAATGTGTATTCCATTATACATAATCTGTATAATATTTAAAAAGTGATCAAATATGATGTGAATATGGTGTAAATATTGACATTGATGTAAATATCTACTTCAATGTCAATATTCACATTATCAATATAATGTAGATATTCAACTTCTAACATCAATGGAATATGATGTAAATATTACAGAGTTGTTGGTATTATTGTGTGTTAATGGTTATAAAGCAATTAGAGCTCCTAATCTTGGATGGTTGTCAACTCTCTTTTGGTTCAATGTGTATCTCATTATACATAATGTCAATATTTACATCAGACTGCTATATATTGGTAATGACTTATTTGTCTTAAATTGTCATGTGTAATACACTCTTTTGTAATACACTCTCTATCTCCTCCCTTGTGTCAATGTCAGATTTGTTAATGTTGTTGGTTGTTGATGGTGATGAAATAATTACATTCTGAACATAATGTCAATATTTACATTCTAACATCAATGTCAATATTCACCTCCTGTTATCAATGGAATATGATGTAGATATTAACAAAGTTGTTAGTATTGTTGCTTGTTGATGAAAAGCCCCTAATCTTGAATGGTTGTCAACCCTTTTTTGGTTAAATCTGAATTTTATTGTACACAATGTCAATATTTACATCAGATTGTCAGATATTGATAATGACTACAAACCAATGGTAAGCCTTACATCAATTTGTACACATCTTCCACAACCATTATACACACCTAAATTTCAAATTCTAACAATAACAACTTTGCATTTTCAGGGTGGATTGTGGGCCCGCAGTGTGTTACATCATCAAGGCGCATGTATACCGGGAGGAACTTGTTGACAGCTTTAATCGCTTTGAATGGTGTCAAATAAGAGACTCATTGTACACATTTTTCTGAATCACCCAAAAACAGTGCAATATGAAAACCTATAGGTGGGGGGTGTCCACCTGTAATTGTTATCTATAATTGTTATCCACATTGAAGACAATTTAGTATCAATAGTTTTGACATATTGGAGCAGACTAGCTTAAGTGTAAATCAATTCTGTATCAATGCTTGTATTCCAATTTTTCATTCAATATATGTATATGCATTTTGAGGCCTATTTCGTGTTGATCATTCACATGGATGTGAATATTACTTAAAATATTATTGTAACACAATGTAACTGGTGTGAATTTCATATTTCTTAACACATAAGTGAATATTTGCAGCAAATAATTTGATGATATTAATAGTTACAGATGATATGAATATTCACATCATATGCTTTTATGTTGTAAATGGTCACAGGTATGTCAACATTCACACCGCGCCCATGCATACATCATAATATACATAACAACATCCCGTTTTGCTATCAAAAAATGCTCACAATGACAATTCGTAATACAAATCTGAATATTCACATCAAATGATTTGGTAATGTGAATCGTTACAATGATATAAATATTCATGTTAACTACTTTGATGTTGTCAGTGGTAACAAGAATGTGAATATTCACATCAAATAGCATATTGCAGATGATGTGAATATTCACATCATATGTTTTCATATTGTAAATGGTAACAGACATGTCAATATTCACACCGCGCCCATGCATAATATACACAACAACATCCCATTTTGCTAGCAAAAAACACTCACAATGACAATTCATAATACAAATCTGAATATTCACATAAATGATTTGGTAATGTGTTGGTAATGTGAATGGTTATAGTGATATAAATATTCATGTTAACTACTTTGATACTGTCAATGGTAACAAGAATGTAAATATTCACATCACACACATGCATGCCTCACGATATACATGACCAGGAAAAACCCATATCCTCATATAACCAACCAAAATTTAATTTAGATAATGATGTTGAAAGCAAGAAATAGATCATACAATCATTCATATACATTCACATTCTTAATGCGATGTGAATATTCACCACATTCAAAAAAACAGAACCATAACTGAACCACATAACCAACCAAAATCCATAACCCCATACAATCAAAAAAAACTTGCATGTCCATCAATTCTAGAAAATGAAATTGGAAGCAAAAAACAGAGCATACAACACTTCATATAAATCTAATCACAAATGACATACATCCATTACATACTAACCTTAAGACAATATAATCAAACAGAACACAGTATTCGTCTTCTCTAAATTCAAAAATCTCAATCTCTCAAAAAATAAAAAAAACCATCACACAAATCCTCCTCTGTATCTTCATAATTTTCGTCTCCATCTTCATCATTATCACTATTATTAACACCTCTTACAATTCCACCATTACAGTAATCCAAATCAAACCAAACACTCCTCATCTGTTTATAAAGAAAGCTACATTACTGTATCAGAAACCTCATTCTTCACAATTCTAACACTTATTTCTTAAGCTTCCAAACAATATGAAATGTGAACATTCACATTGATTGACAGAAAAACCAAAAATAATGGCAGCAATAGAACTATAAATCCAAAAAAAAAACTCAATCTCTCTGAAAACAAAAAATTATCACCCACACTTCAGCTTCATCATATCACTATCATTAACAACCCGTGTAATTTCACCATTCCACCAATCCAAATCAAATTAAACCCACCTTCGAAGAACAAGCATTCAAAACCATCTCATCTTTCCCTTTGATTCAATCCAATTGAATGTGGGTTTTAGTCAATCTACTGAACAAGTTTGTAAGCCATTACCCCTGTTTCTTTGATTCAAATCATTTTCTCTTCCTTTGATTTCTGGCTGAAATCATAACTATGGCAAAAAAAAAAAAAAAAAAAAAAAACAGAGCATAAACTATGAATCGTCATCTTCTCTTCTACAGGAATGAAACCATATCGCAATGAAACACTACCGCGAACTATGTGCCGTCATCTTCTCTCTTATAGGAACGAAATCCTACCACAACAAAAACAGAGGGAAACATGTATGTTATTTTGTTTATAATATATATCAATAAATAAACATAACGGTATAATAGTCCAACAAATAATATAAATTAGGAAAAAAGGACCTCATGGAATAAAAGTATAAATACATGGGACTAATTAGGTTATAATTTTCCTTGGTGGACTTATTGGATTAAAACACCTCTAAATAGGATTTATCAATAAAAAACCCTTTAATGAACTTTAATTTGAAAACAGTAACTGCAAGTAGTATAATCAATCATATTCTATGTATAATTTATATATTTAGAAAATAATCATTCAATAATTTCAAATAATTCACCCTATCAATAAGTTATTTGGTTTTTCCCGATAAAAAACAACTATCTATTAGTTTTAAATAACTTATCATATTAACCATCTATTAATTTTAAATTATAATTAAATTTTGTTAAGGCCTTTTAAATTTTAATGAGATTTTTTTCTAAGTTAATATAATAATTAATAAAAAATTGAGACTTTTTTCTTAATCAATTTTTCCTGGCTCAAAGCGCCAACTTCTCCAACTTGTACCCAAAGTCGGCCCTGAATACCAACTCTGTCATAAAGATTCCTTCATTTCAAATTTATATACCAAAGATATCCTTTTGTATTTTTTATAATATATTATAAAATATAAAAAACTTTTAATATACGCATTTAATTTTTATAAATTTGAAATTATTAAAAAAATTAAAATTATATTTTAAAATGAGTCTAACATTAAATATATTAAATAAATGAATTACGTAATTTATCAACTCTAAATTTATCATCGCCATTTATGCTTCATACCCTTTGTTGGGTTATTTATTTGTTTATTATTTATAGAAGAATATATATAATACAAATTGATGGAGTCTTTGTTGGGTTCTGTTTTTTTTTTTTTTTTTTTCGAAAAAGAGGTGAATGAAATGAATGGAGGGAAAATGAATTGGGTAATTTTTGGAGAGAAATATTTGGAGAAGGAAATAAAGGTTTGTGGTTGCAATTTGAATGAATAGTAAAAGACTCTATATTTATTTTTTTGAATAAAAAATGAGAAATTTATTAAAAAATCTTTGTTGAAATGTTTGTATCTCAGTTAGTTTATAAGATATTCATGTATTTCAATAAATTCTATTATTTTGGATATTTGATCCATTGAATCTTAATTATCATACTAGTGTATGCCCGTGCCTAAAGGCATGGTGTAAATAATGTTAGGATTATAATATAATTGTAATCACAATACTATTTAAATTTAAGATTAAAATTCAATTATAAAAATATATTGAATAGACTACACTCTACAATTCCAAACAAATCAAATATTAAAAAAAAATTAAATATCAAATAATGCACACCAGCCAGTACTCTGCAATTTAAAAGAAATTCAAATTAAAATGCACACCAGTTAGTGTTACTGCTGCCAATCAAATTCTAACTACACAAGAAAAACAAACATTATATTGTCATACGCCAAAAGAGTGAGTTAAAACTTTATTAAAAAAAAGTGGGTCGAAACTTTCCAGAATATGTATGCTTTACAAAAGATGTGTCAATAACATCTCTTCAAACATCTGTTCGCCCAAACTTCCTCCTCATTACTTTCGAAAAAGTCTTTGTATCAACTTGTATGTATCCCCAATGAGGAACATGCACAACAATCTGGTAATTTATGGAAACCAAAAAATATATATATAGATTGGTATATTTGTTGGAAATATACATATCAAAATACTTTGAGATTGAAATTACCTTATTACATCCCCATCGAAGCAAGCTAGTTGTATTTCTCCTTTTAAGCTCCATAAATTTTTCGATCCAATCCTAAAAAAATTCATATTTCCAATTATTATTAGATTGAAATTTTATAAAAAAATCTATGTATATAATCAATAGAAAGAAATCTACATGGTTACCTTTTGATAAAATATTATTTAATGAATATGGAACACTACAACAACACTTCAGGATAAACAATATTTGTAGTAGAATCCAAACTATCTTTAGGGAGGAGAATACTTATACGATCAAAGGATGTACATCTGGACAATGCCACATATAATTGGCCATGGCTAAACACTGGTATGCGCAAATCAACCCCAACAAATTTCACAGATTGTCCTTGAGATTTATTAATGGTCAAGGCATATGCTAATCGGACTGGAAATTGACGTCTTGTCATTTGGAAAGGCATTTCTGAAGAAGATGGTGTCAAAGATATCCTTGGTATGAATGCCAAATTGCCAAACTTTTCTCCAGTTAAAATTTGAGCTTCAATTATGCGAGTGTCGCACCTAGTAACCATCAATCTTGTACCATTACATAGTCCATCTTTCGGTGCAATATTTCTTAACAATATTATAGGACAACCCACTTTCAACTCTAACTTAAAAGTTGGTAGCCCGGGAGGATCTAATGAATTTAAATATTCATTAGGATATCTATTTGTAATGGTAGGATCAATTTCATTATCTTCAAACATTTTATCTGCTGCAAAATAAGTATATAATCTCCCTGGAAAGATATTCAACGCAGTAGTATTAATGTCACTGACATCATCGTTACGCGCAGATAGAATGGTGTGTTCAGTTAAAAATGTTGGGGTCGACATCTATATCATATTCAACTATGGGTAAACTGTAGAGAGCAATTCATTCAAATCTTGACATTTGTGCATTGTTAATGGAATGATGATGATTTCTTGAGGATTAGTCCCAATCTAAAAAAAATGAAATCAATTAAAAAAATATATGAGTGTAAACACAATTTATTAATTTAAAATAATAAAGAAAAAGGTTAAAGTAATGTTACCTCAATCAAGAAATTTGCAAAAATAGCATTTTCATGGTCTCCATGATTCAAACGCATATTCAAATCCAAAGTTAAGATATGTATATGCTTCCATAGAACAGAGTGTCTTAATGATGCATTCACAATTTGCTCACGAATTCCTTTGGGTATAACTGGTAAGATTTGTCGAAAGTCTCCACTAAAAACAACAGTAATACCCCCAAATGGCTTTTCACTATCACGAATATCCCTCAATGTACGATCAACCGCCTCAACACAATGTCTATGTTGCATAGGAACTTCATCCCAAATTATGAGTTTTGTTTCTCTAAACAACTCAGCTTGTAATGATTGTTTGGTAAACCCACAAAGTGAATTTTCCAAGACATCTAACGGAATGGAAAATGTTGAATGTGCAGTGCGACCTACTACCAATAACAATGATGCAATTCCAGATAAAGCCACAGTAACAACGATATGTCCAAGGCTACGACATTTTAATGCAATCGTATTGTACAAAAATGTTTTCCCTGTTCCAGCACCCCCATTAAGAAAGAAAACAGTTCCTTTATTTTGAAAAATTGAAGAAGTGATTGTGTTATAAGCATTCCGTTGTCCATTGTTGAGACAATCAATAGTAATTTGTGGATCTACCTGTTGTGCCTCATTCTGCAGTTGTTGATGTTCGAATATCAATCGATTACCAACTACTGCACTCCAATTTGCAGTAGGTTGTGGCATGGGTGGGAAGTCAAGTAAACATTTGCCTGATTCATGAAGCATTTGATTCAAAAGATGGAGACCATAATCTTCAATTTGAGCCTCAGTTGGGTTAGAAATGGCAAACAATGTACGAATCTTATGTGCAAGATCATCACATATATGCGTTGAGAATTGATTCCATAATGCACATGGATTTAGTGGAGAGCACTGGGTGAGAATAACACTAAACAATCTCCTCAATTGGTATCCAGTTTTTATAACTGCAACCTCTTTCAAGCATTGTATCCATTCTTCATCATCTTCTAAAAGCCCCCTTGCAACACATGCTAATTTAAATGTATCATGCACAACATTATCGACCGTGCGTAAAGAGCGAAACGACTTTGGTCCTTTGACAACAGTTAGTAACAAACGCAAATAAAATCTTTCGCCACAATTAGGACTGGCAAAGTACATTCTACCAATTGCATATTCTCTTTCTCTTGATTTCCATCTCTTTTCTGACTTGAGCCATACAAAATGCTGCGGAAATTCTTGATAAGTGAATAGACATTCGTCTTCACTGGTAGCACAATATGCAAAGAAGCCAGTAAGAGTTGACATTTGTTGACCAGCTCTAGATTGAATCATTTCTAATGACTCTTCTGGGTTAAAAACAACACGATGCATTCCAGGTAAATGAAGTGCCAATCGTACAACTGTTGGTATCTCTGTATGCAAAGGATGACCAAATATTCGCCAAGCAGCTTCTGGAGGTCCAATATACCTTGCATCGAGATATTGTTGAATCTCATTTATCGATCCCAACACCATCGTTGTACGATCATAACCCTTATAAATGTACTTATGTATATACTTGACACATTTCATTCCGGCGCATACTTCCACATTTATATAACAATTGAAAAGTTTAGAAAGATATGCATTGTATGGTACGACATCCCTGTTATCAACTTCTTGCCCCCCTCACAGTATGTACTTGGCCATTATTGCGACGACGATAGATGGGGTATCCATCTTGATCCATAGTTGTTGTTTCTGTGAAAGCTCGAGGGTATCTCTTACTGCATCTACCATTTTCCATACATGGTGCATGCAGATTTCGAGCACCACATGGTCCATGTACCATACAACATTTGACAGTTTCAAAAAGCATAGGATCATCTTTTGGGTCTGGAAATTCTGCACAGACCAATTTGTTTACTTGAGCACATGTCCGAATTTTGTCTGGACCCTTAAGAAATAAAAGTGCATGCATATGGGGGAGGCCTCGTTTTTGGAATTCAATTGTAAAAACATGTGCAACTTTATTTCCAAACACTTTATTTGCTTCTATCTCCTTCATCAAACATTTTCTCTTCAACTCAAAAACACGGGCAATTAAATCGGACGATCAATAGGTTTTTGATGTGATAATAATGCTGAAGTAATTTCTGGCCAATTAGGGTTTGCAGTCATGGTAAGAAAAATATCTGGGTGTTGGTTGTATCGCGTGATAGCCATTGAATCTTGAAAGATTTCAAACATATGTCTAGGACTACCAGTAAATGAAGATGGCAAAACAAACCTTTGACCAATTTGACCAGGTCGCACATAATCTGGATCAATATCTGACAACTCTTGGTAAAGCTCAACCCGAAGTTTCCCTTGATTAAGCTTGTAGTATGTCAATCGATTTTGCTCAGTTGTGGCCCAAGCATCTACCAAAAACTCTTGAAATAGTTTCCCACCTCTCAAAATAGTTGAATACTCTGTGGGTCGTTCAAACAAACGATAACTATAAAAATCCATTTGAGTAAGTCGATCAGTTGAAGGTCGATCATATTGAACATTCCACAATTTCAACTCAGGTTCCCATCCAAGCTCACCATAAGGAAATAATAGAACATAATGTAATGGCAAGTATGCTGGGTGACATTCATTAATTTGCATCAACTCATTATTTCCTTGGAAATGTAAGATAATATCTCTCATTCCACTTACCTCTGTTCCATCACCTGGTATTACAATCGCAATCTCATCTGCAGTTGGTAAGTTATACCGACGTCGATCAGTTGTTGAATTGTAATGAAGATGAGCAGGTAGATTGTGTCCTGCCGCGTCTAATTGATGTAAAATGGCATGAGCCTGGCGAAATGTAGCTACAAATGCATTGACTTGCAACAAACTATCCTGAATAGTTTTGAGCACATCCCTTCTCAAGTTAGGATTTCTACGATTACGAATTTCTAACGCTGAATCAGGGTCATAGATATACAGTTGAGCATAACTCGCATCCTGCCCTGGTTGTGGTTGTAGTGATCCTGTTCGATGTCGTAATTCCCCATGAATTGTGAATGATGTAGGACCCCTTCCACTGAGTACTCTAGGATCCAATGTAGCACCAAGACTCGTAAAAGCATTGGCTGCATTGTACAATCGAGTATAACTTCGAAAGGATTTTGATTGATCATTATTCCCATCATACAACGCTTGAAGTGATGGAGGAGGTGTAATAAGTAAAGGTAGCCTAATCTTCCCTTCCAAACAGCAAGTTCCGAATAAGGGACGCTTTATAGATGATTTGGTCAATTTTTCATCCATCCAATGTAAGGCTGAACAATAAGGACATAATATGTCCATCTTGCCAAGATAATGGCGGCAAGAATTGTTGTGTGCTCGGGCATCAGTTGATGTACTCATAGGCATATCTTCTAATTCATCATCAGTACATAGATCTTCTTGAAGAAATTGATTTATAGAAGTAGACCTACGAATATTTGTGTATAAATAAAATTCTACAAAATAAAATGGTAAGAATATGTATTTCAAGATTAGACAGAATAGTTTACCGATTCCTTTGTGGAGGTAAAGATGTGCTTGGCATAGAAAACGAACATGTAGAATGATGGGCAACCATTGTTCGTTTTTGTGCCGAATGAGAATCTTCAGTTATTGTTTCCCATTCCAGGCAAGTGCGATTGCGACGATTTGGTGCTAAAGAAGGGTGTATTGGTTGAATACATTCTTCTAATCCCTCTTGTTCTCGTTGCGAGCATTGAAAGTATGACTTTTCATTTTTTTCACGTTCTCGTCGTGCACGTTGGGCCAATGCAGCTTTTGATATTACATTATCATTTTGTGCCTAAAATGAAATTATTTTGTCATTGGTGCAAAATATGTGAATATTTTGTCCTTAACATGAAATATCTTCTTGTTTATTTTGTTTCTCTTAATTTTGTTTTATATTTTATTTGTTTTATACCTTTGATAGTGTTGTCTGTATTTATTTCTTTCTTTATGCATTTTGTTTTTTATCAAAAAAAATAAAGAAGAAATAAAAATCTATCATATTTAGTTTATTCTTTCATTACATAGTTTGTCTTTATTTCTTCCTTTTTTTTTTTCCCTATTCTTTTCATATGTTACATTATAAGTGCACATGTATCTATGCTAAATAAAAATAAAGAAATTTGAAAAACACATATAAATAATAGCAAATTATAGGAAAATATATTACAATTATTCTATGGGCAGAAACATAAAGCAACAAATTCACATAGTTTTGCTTCATATTTTTTAAAAGGAATATATACCACTTGACATGCATTTGTCATTCTCTTGTCAGAAGGAGCCACCTTTTCTTTTCCCTTAGACATTGGGTTGACCTTTTCTTTTTCTTTTGCCTAACAAATATAAATAAAATATTCAAAACATTTAAAAAAATCTATATAAATAAAAATACATACAATGTTTTACTTGATTTTGTACTTACCGCATGAACACGAAGAACATTAAGGTCGTGCTCATCACGGATGACCACACCAACATTTCTAGATGGGGTTGTAGGAGCAGGCCTACAAAAATGGATTGTGAATAAATTAAAATATGTATAATAAAGTGGTAATAGTAAGAATATATATTTCAAGAATTAAACAGAGTTGTTTACCAATTGGGTGTTACAGAAGTTTGTCTTGGGTTAATACATTCATTTGATCTCTCTCGTTCTCGTCGCAGGCGTTGTCCTAATTGGTATGCAGAACATGAGTTTTGATTTTTTTCACGTTCTCGCCGTGCACGTTGAGCCAATGCAGCTTTTGATAACACATTATCATTGTGTGCCTAAAATGAGAATATTATATAATTAGGTGCATAAAATGTGAAAATTGTCCCATCTCTTGCTTCCCTTTTATCATGTATTTGTTATCAAAAGTTTAACTAACTTTTCTTCTTCGCTCGGTTGAGTTGTTAGTCACATAAGAACCAATGCGTGTATTGATAAAATTTTAAAAGGGAGGAAAAAAACTCATGGAATTTCACCAAATGCCAAAAAGGCATTATCCATCTAGTGTATACCAGTGCCTAAAGGCATGGTGTAAATAATATTGGTACACATATTCTACAGAAATCAATTAACATAAATTATTAATATTGATATCACATCCTTTACAAAAAAATTAATTTAAAATGATAATAATTTCATTGCTACAGAAATCAATTATAAGTAAAATTAAAATTAAAAAAATCTATATTATATAATTAAAAACTTCATTTCATTTTTCATTTTCTTCTCTTATATAGATCTTGTAAATGCAACATGTGTTCAAATTAATGTTCAGACAAATGCATTAACATGTTATACAAATGCTTACTTTAACATAGTTTGCATACTTTAACATGGTTTAGAAAAATATTTTACAATCAGTCAAAACAATTGAATAAATATTTTAAAAACAATAACTCATAAAAATATACATAAAAAATAGTATATGACACTATGCAATTCTTACAAAAATCTATATAAAACAAATTAATAAATATTCGAAAAATAAACTTTTTAAAAATGTTGAGAAACCATACTACGGGATTTGCATGTTCCTTTCCTTTGCCAGAAAGGATAACATTTTCTGTCTCCTTTGATATTGCTTTGTGTTTTTCCTTTTCCTTTCCCCATAAAAAATAAGTATAATATATAATTGAAATTGAAATATATTTTTAAAATGATAAGAAAATGCATGCGAATATAAGTTACTTGTAGGCTTACCTCACGAATGCGAATAGTATTAAGGTCACGGTCATCGCGGACAACAACATTAACATTTCTTTCTTGAAGAAATTGAATCTATATATACAAAAACTTTAGAGTGATAAATAAAATTTTGTACACATAAATAAGAAAAAAAAATCATTTCTTTCTTGATATTACCGTTCGACGTAAGTCTTCATCCACCTATAAAGTATGAGGGAAAAAGCATTTATTAGAAGAAAATTAGATATGATAAGTTTAAAATAAATAAATAAATAGGCCTTACATTATAAGAGAGGTATTTAAATTTCTATGGAGGGAGAAAACAAAAAAAAAAAAAAAGAACACTTACTTGACCGAAAATAGTGATATTGTCCATAACTATTGTACTTTAACCTGAAATGTTTGGTTATATAATTATGGTTGTTCGATGATGTATTTTAACAATCACATTAAAATGATAAAATTAAAATGATTTTAACAATCACATTATTGAAACATGTTAAAATGATTTGGACTGATAGGTTCAAATATGGGAAAAAGTTAAAATAATTTAGACGATCAAATTCAAATCATTTGAACAAATATGTATATGAAGATGCAAAAAAATTCGCTTATGATGTTAAAATCTAAATAACTCATAACTTTACGTTTGTTATTCCGTTTTAGACAATTGTTTTTATTCCAATTATTTATTTATTGATTTTTTGTTGTGAGATCTATCCATTCAAAATTACTGAAAGTGGTTTCGAGTGCTTACTCTCTCAAAAAAAAAAAAAAAATTTTTTGTTATTTTAATTTATCGAAAAATCAATCTATTATTTATTTATTTTTAAATTTCATATTCAATACTGATCTTATTATTTGAAAGATATCAGACAGACAAATCTACCTATATTAATTTTGTTAAAAATAGATTTGTAGAACTTAAGTTATGCATTTTTAAAAAAAATTTAGGTCAAAATATAGGGTAAAAATGTTAAAAATTATCTCTACCATCACATGTTTTTCCTTACCAACTCAGAAGTGTTATGAGTCTTGATAAACAACAAAGACCAAAGCTTGGATCTAATACTTAATGCACCCCTCAACTTGGATTTACTGACAATTTTTCTATTTTAAAAATGTTGTCACTACTAATTTTTTATTTATTGACAGATTACAAAAATATGTTTTATAAAGATGCTTTGAGATATTACTTATCATCTCAAAAACAGATGTTATAAACAGATGCTCATTATAAAGATGCTTTAAACATATTTTTATAAACAGATGTAATTTTGAACAGAAATAAGCTATTTGTTTTAAACATATTTTTATAAACAGATGTAATTTCAAAAAATAAGCTATTTGTTTTTTTTGGTTTTGTAACCAATTTGTCTTTTAGTGAAAAAAAAACAAACAAAAAACCCAAAAAATTTGTTCCCAAACAGCGCCATAGTAGTACTCAGTGCTTCTACAGAGTATTGAGCCTAATCTAGCCTACCCATGCAATGCATGAGCCAGTACATGTTGAAGTTTCCCAGACAGAAAGCCAGAAAAGAGCTTCTAACTTGCCTTAGGCAGGTAACTCCAATTATTTTCTCACAAAACATCTAGGAAAAGTTCTTATTTTACGCTCTGTTCGTTTTACATTACATTTAAAAAAATTTTGCATAAAATATTCTTCATAGTAAACATATTTCTATGTTTGGTTGCGATCTTGAAACTAATGTGCTAGTGGATGTATTAGTGGGTGGTGATGGTGTTAGCAGCAATGAGGTGGTGTTGGGTTTGGGGTGGTCGAGGTAGCAACGGCAGTAGTAATCCAAAATGTTTTTCACATTTCATAAGTGGCAAACATTTCGTCCAAGTAAGTTTGTTTTTCCTTGGCCATAAAAATGTTAATTTCCACAAAAATATTTTCCATCAAAACAAATGGAGCAAAGTTTACTCGAGACAGAGCAAATGGGAAACTCTAAATGTATATGGCATACAATTATTATTTTTTTTTTAATATTTAGGACATACTAACGTGAACTGGGATTAAAATTTACACCTACCACTCTCTTGGCAGAGGCAAAGTTAATAGGTGATTGTGTTTGACATGTGGTGAATGCCTCATTAAGTTTCTATGAAAAGTAGCATGGTTCATCCTTTTAGTATCAACAACAATTTGTCGCAATGAATCATTCTTTATGGATGCAGAAACAAATAGAGATGTTGGTTGTTTGGTTGCTTTTAAATACTACTGAAGTCTGAAATCAATGTTATCTCAATAGCAGATCCTAGTTCAGTTAGCCATCATCTGCTTGATCTCAGTTATTATTTATCCAATTTATTAATTCAAGAGAAAATTAAACATATTTTTATAAACAGATGTGTATAAACAAATATGTAATTTTAAACATATTTTTATAAACAGATGCTCATTATAAAGATGCTTTAAACATGTTTTATAAAAATGGATATTACATGGAGTGCAGTAAATTTTGAGCAGATGTTTAAAAAATGAGCAGATGTAGAACCAAGAAGTTCTTAAGCACTACAAAGGAATGATATAAATTTGCAATAGCATGACTTCAAAAGCCAAATGAACTATCAAGATTAACTAATGGCAAAGTGTTAGAAATTGGGCGCCCATGTGGCATGGCCCTTTGAGCTTTTTGAGCCTAAACCTCTTGAACCTTATCCATGTAAGTTTGAATTAAAATTCAAACTTATTTGGATAACCATTCAAGATATCTATATCTATCATATCATTGGATATGGATAGATAGATAGATATTGGTTATATATCAGATTATATGGTTAATCTAATATATTGAATCAGATACGTATATCAGATACGTTATAGGGTTTTTACATATAACCTTTTTTTTCCCAGACTCTCCTCTCTCTCTGACTCTCTCCCATAAACAACGATCAAGCCTATTGCACTGTGATTTGTGTGGGTGATATTCACTATTGTAATATCACCCCATTGCTGGGTTGATTGACCAGATTCATGAAGCACGTGATTTACCCACGAAGTTCTTCGCTAAAAGGTATGATCTAAACATTTAATCCGCTGCGTTTTAATGCCTTTTGATTTACATTGGTATCAGAGCCATGTATGGGTTTTTTCGTGCTTTCTTTTATCATGTGTATATTTATATATATATGTACACATCGATGCTCATGAATATTTATAAAAGAGAAAGAGATCCAAAATATTTCATTTTTTTATGATCATTAATGTAATTTTTAAGACCATAAATGATTTTATTTTGGAAAATGGAGTCCGGAAGTATAAAAATCGGACCAGAAAACACCCTGGAAGGCGGCGCGTGGGATTCACGCGCCACCAGACGCCGTGAGCAGCCTCCACGCGCCTCCACGCGCTGGCACGCGCCTCCACGCGCTGGCACGCGCTTCCACGCGCTGGCACGCGCTTCCGACGCGCTGGCACGCGCCATCACGCGCGCGTCAGCGGCGCTGTCCACGCGCGAGCCGTCGGCGCCACGCACGCGCGCCACGTGCCGAGCTGCGTGCCGAGCCGCGTTCTGAGCCGCGAGCCGAGCCGTTTCCCCAGCTGGCTTGGTGGTAAGGCTCTGTTTGTTTTTTTAAAATTCTGAATCGCGTTAATTGGCCATAAGTTATTCGTTATAGCTTTGTTTTAAGCATGGTTGGTACCGTTAGACTCAGAATTAAATTTTGTATCTTATGTAAAATTTTGAAAATTTTACGAAAATAAAAAATATTTTTCCTATGTTAATAATTCATTTTTTATGCTTTAAAATGATTCTGATATTGCATAAATAATTTTCTGGGGTTGAAATTTTTATTGTGGACTTCTGAAATATTTTACTATTTACTGGTATAATTGTTTCAGTGTATCAGTTTCTGGATTTTTTATTTCTAATTTTATGTGTGTTTATTAGTTATTTAAAATTCCAGAAAAATACCAAAAAAAATTCCAGAAAATTCCAGAAGTGATATACTTTCTGTTATGGCATAATTTGAATATTAAATACAGCATGTTGTTGTTTATTTGCTTGGAGTTTATAATATGTTGTAATTAGAATAGCATGATTAATTGTTTTTTATTTTAATTCCGTTATTCAATGTAACATAGTATGTATTGATTGTGAATCTACATTATGATGCTGTTGTATGGAATTAGAATTTTTTATCATGCTTTTAGACATGCCATAATCAGTGGGAGGTTATTCGGTTGAGAGAAATCTTTGTAGATTAACTCCCGAAAACCAATATTTTGCGCATAAATTAAATTAAATTTTGGATAATTGTCACTTGTGGCGCAAGAGATGATTACGAGCTTAGCGGATTTTCGATCTTGCGACTTGTGTAATATTGTCACTATTTAATTTAGATTTTTGCGGCAAAATTATATTATGCTAATCAAATTAATCCCAAATGCGAATTTCTCACTAAATTGATTTAGCTTATGGAAGTTAATTTGGTTGACCTAGACTTAGTAGAGATGTTCAAATGTGAACAATATAATCCCATTCTTTAGATGAGCAAAAGTCTTGGAGACTTTAGGTCAAACCTTAATTGAGCCAAAGTAAGGAAACATGACTCAAAGTCGCCGTGTTTTTGTTGCCTTGTTTGGCACAATAAAAACTAATGTGTGCGCTATGGTTAGCGGCACGCTATGTAGTTTTGGTTGGCGAGTTTTGAGGTTATGAAATTAGTAAGCCCTCAATAGATCTGTATATGATCTTGACTATTGAGTTGCGCGGATTGACTTTGTAAATTTGACTTGTAAATAATGTTACATCATTGGATGAAGTAACATTCAAAAGTCACGTCATCCAAGAAATGCGAGCTTAAATAAATTAGTCATTAAGTGTAAGACGAGTAGCTAGTATGAGCAGTGTTTTGCTCTCTACCCAATTACTAGGAGTGGATGGAGCAAAATTTCATGCACTATAATAGTGTGCGTTGAAATATCACGTGAAGTGAAAAGATTAGCGCTTAGAAGCTGCAAAATCTATTAACACTAAGTGAAAAGATTAGCGCTTAGTGGCTGCAAAATCTATTATCATTGCCAACTTGTCTAAGTCTGGACACTTACTGTTTCCACACTTGAGTGTGAGACATGATGAGGTGCTTCTTTGTATTATTCCTTTACTAGGTTAACGTTTTTGAATAACATTTACCACTAAGCGCAAACGTTGCAGCATAGTAATGAAAAGGTCAAGGCCGACAAGGTTGTTATGACTCTAAGAATTTGACACATCGCTTGTGAGAGCATTGTGTTGAATTAGACTCTTTAGCCTAATTCCCGCTTAAGTTACTTCAAGAGCTGTCACAGATTGATAGCTTATTCTCTTCTTCTTGTGGATAGTAGAATTAATTGAAAAGTAACTATGAAGCGAGAAATAGATATGGCAAGAGGAGTATCGTCATCTTTCAACTAGATGCATTAAAGTGTATGGAGAATAAAATTGACTTGAAGGTGCAGGGGATTAGCACTTACTAGTTAAATTTGCGACTTAGGCGCACTTGATATCTCCATGACATCCTTTTATGATCTAATGAATATGAATTAGTCGTGAGTCATTACCTAGTTGGGCCTAAACCTTTGAAACTTGTCTTCAAGAACTCACACATTAAGATGATTGGAATTAGTTTATGACGTTGGTCATGAACCGGTGGCTTATTATACTTAATCACATTAATGAGATGATGACACGATGGTTTGAGTAGGCCTTCTCGGGCCCACTCGTTTGTGACATCCTGCTCTCATATAAATGTGTAACTTTGTTCGCAATGGGTGCGCACAAGTAAGTAGGAAAGCCGTAGAAGGTCATTTGTTTTGGCGCATTTAGTCCACTATGATATTTTGTGACTAGATATGTGTAAGGGTATGAAAAGCTAAGCCTCAATCTCGACACATTTATAGATTACGATACGCATTTGAGTCAAGACTATTTGATCTCCCATAAGTCAAAAGTTTTGAGATATTTTTTTGACATTGCACATATGAGGTCGAGATCAATTAGATAAGAGCTTTTGTGCTTTTAGTTTTGATCAAGGTGGCGAGTATCTATTTGAGCTATTTTTTTAGAAAGCTCTGTGAAGAGAGATGGATGCTTAGAAAATTGATTATTCCTAATACTCAACAACACAATGGTGTAGTAGAGATAAGGAATTAAATATTGTTAATGTTAGGTGGATAATGGCGCAAAATGTTTCCCAATTGGGAATTGCACTAGTTTGTTGCCTATATCCCTAACTCAGTGCCCTCCATATCAGATTTTACACTCCATTTTGAGTAATGGGTTAGCAGAGAGCCATCTATGGGCGATCTGTAACCGTTAAGCAGCTTATCTTTATTCTACTTCTCATAAGATTGTGAAGTTAAGACCTAGGGTTCTATAGCGCATTATTGTATGCTGTCTTGTAAACACATAGGGTTGTGTGGCGCATTATTGTATGCGGTCATGTAAACCCTCCGGGTCATGTGCATATAGGTAAGCAGCTTTGTGGTAGTGTAACTAAGTCACATAAAGTTTTCTTAGTAAAGGTGACGTGTATAGAGTTTTGGAACTCTATAAGATAGAGAATTCTAAGCATAGCGCTTTTATGTAGCCTAGTTGAGAATGGAAAGAAATTTCCAATATCCTAGGGACAGTGGGAGCGATGTGCCTACTAATGGATTACTCCATTAGAGAAGAATTCCCTACATTCTTAGTTGCGTGGTAGCAAATGTGAAAATTTTCCACGTCATCACTGGGTGATTGAGAATGAAACATTCATGATTGCTCCGCAAGATGATAAAGAGCCTAGGATAATGCCAAAGGCTCTAGTCTCCTGTTTTTAGAAAGTGGATTAATGTTGCGCAGTTTAAGACAAAGTCTTTGAGGATTAACCATTTCTATAATTTGATTGACTTTCCATTATGACGCGAAACTATTCTAAAGTTATGCGTAATTTGGATAGTCATTGTTGAGGCATAAGGCTTGCTAGATACCGAAAAGTCGCACCATTGAGGAAAGTGTAGACCATGAGAAGACTTCCTCCTGGGGAGTGAGGTTATTTTGACTTCCTCCTGGGGAGTGAGGTTATTTTGATTTAGGCTATGATTGACATAAGTTCGGAACATTAATTTGTGGACATTGTGACCCAACTTCTCGTTGGAGAATTGGATAAGTAGATCCGTAGGGATTTACCTTCTGTTTTTATGGTGAAAAGTTAGGAGCGCAAAAAGGTTGCTAGTTCCAATAAATCTTTTCTAGCCTAAAACAGTTATCCAAATAGTGGTTCTTAGACTTCGTCAAGCCATGATAGGCAAACGATGATCGATGAAGACCACTGAGGCATGATCAATGGTCCAAAAAGAAGTTTTTCCTTACTTAGTCATTATGAGCCAGGAATTTATAAGGATGTCGCCACCTAGGGTGGGCAGTCCTCTATTTTAGATATGATGGACATGGGTGATGTAATTTATATGCTCGGATGTACGATCCTTAGGGATTGTTTTGGGAAAATTCTCGGTTTGTCTTCAATGACTTACATAAGGAATATCCTAGAATAATTCTAGATGCAAAATTACAAACCCATTGACTTACCTATCGGTAAAAGCCAGAGCCTTAGCTATTGAGTGTATCCTCGGATTGTCTTTGGGATTAACAGATGATCTATATTCCTTGATCTTTTCTTTGTGGTGGGAGCCTAAAGTACGCTATGTGGGCGTATTCGGCATGATAAGTGTTATCTTTGGTAAACGGTCAACTGAGTTGTTTTGACATTGACCTTGCTCATTAGATTGTGGATAAAATGCTTTACTAGTAGTATATTAATTTGCTCATTGTAAGATTCAATGCGCTAGTTGGGCACATCAAGAATGAACGCAAATTGGTCACCAAAATATCTTTAGAGAGGTAATTGCGCAAGAGGTAGTGATCTTAAATCACTTCATGAGAGGCGCACATGGTGGATTCCGTTGTATATACTTATCGCAAGAGGTGCTGATAAGGCTTATGTTTGGAATCTAGAATTGCGCAAGCTGTGATCAAATTTTTTTGAAAATCGATCACTTATTTTGAGATGATGGGATGTTGACACTATTATGGTTTGTGTCATAATGATTAGCAGATGATGATGTCAGCAGGCAAGATTGGCTCACTCACACGAGCAATCGCCCTTGGCGCTTGAGAGCGAGCGAGGATGAGACTAGTGGTTTATTTTTATTTGAAGCCAAGAGAGGCTTAAAATTATCCACTATGCATGTCGCCTTGGTTACAACCAAGATGAGGTCGTGTTAAGGACCAAACATGGATGTTAGTACCCACTTTCCATGTTGTGCCTGTTATGATTAGCCAGATGCGAGATCTCATTTGGCGCCTAGAAGGCGAGCAGATAGAGAATTCGGGTTAGGCGCTAGAAAGCGACTAGACTAATATCTGTACGGTGTATCGAGTATGACGTCACTCTTTTGGAAGAGTTACTCCACCGTAACATGTATTCATACTATATGTGCTTGGCGACTGAGTAATGAGGTGAGAGAATGGATCCCTGTTTCCTCACCGTGTGAGTCTTACGTGTCATTATTGATATGACTTTCATTTTTGTACCCTTTTGTGACTTTTGACTATGTCATAAGGTAAGGGGTTGATGTTCTGCTACTTTGGTATGTTGCCTGCGGTCATGTATGATTCGGCCTTAAGGGACATCACTGGGAAAGCGGTCAATCCTAAACTAAATGGCATGAGAGCAAAGGGAAGATCATCTAGTATTACACCACTGATGTATATTCACTGCCGGCAACTCACATCGCTCTGTATGAGAAGCGGATTGAGTGTGTATATTGCAAGAATTGAGAGGGTCAAACATGCTCTTTTTGAGGGATTAGAGATGTTTTTTAGACCGGTGTAATTAGATGGGTCTGGGGTATATGAGACACTATTTTTGTTCCTTTTGGGTTGATGTCTCTATGCTGGCTCATTTTGAGTTTCTAGTATAGAGCTCCCACATGCAGGTGTTCTCAGCAGTCGCACGGTGCATTGGCTAGTATGAGATTGTTCATTTTATGGGAGATTGAGATAGAGATGTGGCAGTGTCATGCCAACTCATGTGCGAGTGGGAGATGTTAGAAATTGGGCGCCCATGTGGCATGGCCCTTTGAGCTTTTTGAGCCTAAACCTCTTGAACCTTATCCATGTAAGTTTGAATTAAAATTCAAACTTATTTGGATAACCATTCAAGATATCTATATCTATCATATCATTGGATATGGATAGATAGATAGATATTGGTTATATATCAGATTATATGGTTAATCTAATATATTGAATCAGATACGTATATCAGATACGTTATAGGGTTTTTACATATAACCTTTTTTTTCCCAGACTCTCCTCTCTCTCTGACTCTCTCCCATAAACAACGATCAAGCCTATTGCACTGTGATTTGTGTGGGTGATATTCACTATTGTAATATCACCCCATTGCTGGGTTGATTGACCAGATTCATGAAGCACGTGATTTACCCACGAAGTTCTTCGCTAAAAGGTATGATCTAAACATTTAATCCGCTGCGTTTTAATGCCTTTTGATTTACACAAAGAACCACACCATAATTTGTATCCCCTCCTACATGTGAGCAACAATCATGCCCTGGATCAACTTCAAAACTAAAGTTCCATTGTGTTCGGCCAAGCCAATTTTTTTGTTAATAAAAATAAATAAATAATTCTTTTATTATTCAAGAAAACAAAATGTCAACAACAACTATGAGTGGAAAGAATTAGAAAAATATTGTTGTTGATAAGCTTTAAAGGAAGAAGTGATCACCTTAATAGAAAAAGGACACATTAAAAACACCAAAAATGAAAGAAAATGCTTCAAGTGGTTCAGCATGAAATGACGTCATGATGCATTAATTTCACCTTCTTACCTTCCACTGGGGATAGTTGTATTCCCGACTTGATCTTTAGCAGTATCTTGTTGACCTTCTGCATCATATAAATAAAATGCTACATCACAAAAGAGGAATTGAAGTAAATAGAGCATTAAAATGTTAACAGCATTAGATTTCGCATCTGTGAGTCTGTCCATTAGAGAATGAAAATACACTCATTTAGATCATCTGTGAGTCTGTCCAATAGAGATTTTCTGATTTCAGGCTTTCTTGTTTAGTGGTAGGTTATGGCCTGTAGCTATTGATTTGGAAATTGAAGAAAAAGAAAATTAATACTCCACGGCAGGTAGATTGGCAGCAAATAAAATTTTCAGCATCAAGGACTTGGAAAAGTGAAGATGCTCCATAATTTCAATTGCTGATGCATAATGGTGCGTTGATTATATTCATCACTTCAACTTTCTATTGCATATTAAAACTCATGCTTCATATGCTAAATGGTATATAAAAAAAAAAAATACTCTCAACAATTCTGTTTCATCAAATCCTTGGCCAAATTTCTAATAGTCACACACTTCAACTCAAATTTGATGAAATTATAAAAAGAGAACAGATTTCAATGATAAATAACAGATCAAGCTTTTAACCATATTTTCACTCAAATTTGATGAGGGGAAAAAAAAAGGATTGGATCAAGATTACAAAAACCCAATTGGAATTTCGAAAAATAACACACACAT